>JAOPSE010000012.1:90443374-91818487 GCA_029449295.1 Zea luxurians
GTATAATTCTTTACTTACGTTTAATTGGAAATTTTGGGATACACTTACAACTAGTAAGTCAGGCGTTGTTAATAAAATATTGACCAACTAAAATGCTTATCGCTTATTCATAGCCTACCTAGTTAACATTAAATTACTCCTCCCACTTACTGAGCCCCAACCATAAGTGAGCTCACCCCTTGCTAATATTTTGATTAGAGGGTGATGAAGAAGAATTTGCCGAAGATGTTGACGGGTACTAAGTCTAACGATGCGCTAGTCATCTTCCTGTGGAAGATCGCCCATGTTTTATTCGTTGTACTTTGATGATAATACTATTTAAGACATTTATGTCTGGATGATGTAATAAAGTCAATATACTCTCTTTACGCCTTTATTGCATTGTCTTTTGATATATTACACTTGTGACGTCAACATATGTGTGGAAAATGGATCCTAGCACACATATGCTATGCATTCGGTTTTGCCCCAAAAACCGAGTGTGACAATGTCAGGTGGAAGGAGGAAGAGGAGGAGATGCGGCAGGAGCGGTGACGGAGCCAACTGAGGAGTGGTCGGGCGTGGCCGCCCATAAACCGCGCGCCCTCGGCATTGGACGCGAGCAGGATGGGCATTCGGGTCCTGGGACCTGGGGACGCCCGGTTGCCACGGGGAGCGCGTGGTGGGGCAGGGCAATGGGCAAGGCAACAAGGTCAAGGACGAGGCGCACTCCGCGCTGGGTGGTCTGGTGGCGAGACGAGGCGAGGTGGTGTGTGGGGAATGGAGATGACATTATGACAATATATAGACTAAATATTTTATTCATAGGCCTTTTATTGGATAAAAACCTTCACCAAATGGGTAAACAGTATTAGAACATTCCGCTCTCACTCATACCCGTTAACCCGTAGATATAAAATACCCATTATAAATTTGGCCTAAAACATAAACTTAGGCTTCAATCATCTATCTCTTTTAACTATTTAACAACCTTTTGGATGATAATGTCATAGATGGCTTAACAACTTTGATGACCATGTAATAGAACATGTAATATGTTATATGATACTATTCTAGTGTTGCTACTTTATTCAATTATCTATGGTGTTGTTGAATGGATGATTGAATAAAGCTTGAAATTTTGTAATGGTATTTAGATGGATATTCTTGATGTTGTATAATATATGGTTTTGGTAGATGATTAATCTTTTGTGCATATGGTGATCCGATGGGTGACTCACACCCACATGGATATAGGGATGGGGTAAATCTATACCCATTAGTGGATATGAGTGACCTAATGAGATTGTTTTTTTACCGTGGTTATAGGTATAGAATAGTAATATCCTATGGATATTTACTCATTGCCATCTCTAATCGGGAAGTGGCACTTCATATCGATTGTGGTGGCCGGGTGGAGATGGGCTAGGCGTGGGGACTAGCGCTTTCATCCAATATCTTATATTAGGGATAAAAACAATGGAAAACAATGAGAAAAACATCTAGGATTTTTGTTTTTGTATTTTTGTTGATGGAACGAAAACGAAAACCAAGGTCGAAATACGAATCAAGATTGTTGGTTATTTGAAATTGATAAAAAGGATTCTATCTAGTCGAAGAGAAAAACAATTTATAGTTTTCACAGATACATAATAAAGTGATATATTAATATATAAATAACTCTTCTTCGTCATTTATATTATTCAAAGAACTTACGACTTTATTTTTCTCTTTACCATTCTTTTGAACACAACACATGTAACTTGCATAAATCTTACACTAGATGTTTTTCATATTATCTAAAAATAGTATCATCATGAATAAAAACGAGAAATACGAAAACAGTCGAAAAACTAGCTAAATTGTTTTCATTCTGTTTTTAATCTGTTTCGAACAATTTAAAACGAACAAAAAACAATATTCAAAACAAGGCCGTACGAGATTTTCTGGCCCCATTTTCACTCATAGCCAGATCCAATCCTAAGGGTATATACAATGAGTATCTTAAGCTGGGTCTTAGAGTATATCTAAGAGGCAAATATAAAAAAAACCAAGACACATATCTTAACAAAGACACTGTGTCTTAGCTCTATGCTCGAGTCAAAGGACTAGCTAATTGGTCAATTTAATTTATTAAATTTTTTGATTAATATAATGAATATAGTAAGACACAAATTTTAGACAAATTCACTACATTATATTATATTTTAGATATATCTTATATTTGGAGCACCGTGCAGTAACGAGTACATGCCCTAAGTGGAACGGGCGTGGCGCGCAGGAGCGCGAGCACAAAGCAAACTGCTCCCTTTTTCTTTTGCTTTTTAGCTCGCGCAATGTCAGAAACTAGTCAGGGTCTATTCATATTCTAGTCTAAATTTTAGTGGTTAGGGTTAGTTTGAGAACTTTATTTTTTCAAAGGATTTTATTTTTCTAAAAAAATAGTTTATTTTCCCTTGGTAAAATAGAAGTTTCTTGGAAAAATAGAATTCCCAAACTAGCTCTAGCTCTTAGGACTAGTTTAGGAACTCCATTTTTCCACAGTATTTTCATTTTCCAAAGGAAAATTAATTTATTTTCACTTAGAAAAATATAAATCTTTTGAAAAAATAAAGTTCTCTTAGAGCTAGTTTAGAAACTATATTTTACCAAAGGTTTTTATTTTGTAAAAAAATTAGTTCATTTTTCTTTGAAAAATAAGATTGCCAAACTAGCCCTTAATGTTGATAAAAATATCGTAAGAATCTACGGTTTTAGGCACAACAATAAAAATCTGCTATTGATTTGGATAAAATAAATCTAAAGACATCCAAGGTTCCAAGTTAGGACATGCTACGCCCCTGTTTGTTTCAGCGTTTTGAAGCTTCTAGCCACCAAAAGCTGCTGCGGACTGCCAAACGCTCAGCTTTTCAGTCAGCTTCTATAAAATTCATTTGGGTAAAAACCATTCAAAATTAACATAAACACATAATCGATTGAGTCGTTGCAATAGTAGGAATCCGTCACTTTCTAAATCCTGATTTCTATAAACACCTTTTACCTTCCTCCGCACGTAATTCTAATAATACTCAGATTCTCCTCACAGTCAGATTCTCCCCACAGCCAGATTCTCAGAAAAGCTGGTCAGAAAAAAATTGAACCAAACAGGCCCTACATCATGTGAGCCTGATGTAGTGATGTGGTATCCAAGCAACACCAGTCACCACCCATCCCCGTGCAGCCGTGCTTAGCAAATGGGCCTAGCTTCCAGGCCACAGATGACTAGATGTCTATGCATCACGGCAGGGCATGCTTTTTTTTAAGATACAGCATGGCCAAATCAGAAGCCACGAAGAGGCACGCTTTCCTACCTGTAACATCAGCAAATGGAAAATTTGTCATTTACCAGATAGTACCACACGACTGAACAGAGACATGAAAAGGACTTGCGTTTTCGCAAGCGGATAAACACATGCAGGAAACTGCAGCACCAAGCGGGATGAATAAAGCCAACCACGTGTTCTGGTGGTGTATGTTCATCAGTTCTCGCAGGCAAGGAGTTCGTCCAGTCTAAAATATATGAAGAGAGTTTAGCCTGCTAGACCATCCATACCTTTCATTCAAAAAAATCCATTCTTACCTGCTTAAACTTCACTCCACCCTTTCTTTCATGAATCGAAGCTCCCCGTCGTCTCGGCGCTCCTGCCGATTGAGGACGACAGGCAGAGTGATGAGTGCACTGAGTCATGCCTGTGAGATTAGGCTTTGTCGTTGTAGCCTCCGTCGCAGTTTTAACTCTTCAGAGAGCTAACAGTAGGGCCAGGCACAGCAGAGGTACCAATCTTGTTCTGCACTCCTTTCCTTAGGTTTCTTCTGTTCATTTGAATTCTTCATTCAAGGGTCCCTGTTTTCAGACTATGTCCAAGCAAGGAAAAGGAAGGATAAGGCTCACAATTCTGAACATGTATGTACATATTATATCAGTTAAAGTCTGCTAAAAGAAAAATGTGTTGTATTAGTGGCCAATGTCATACTGATCTCTTCAAGTGCTGTCACAGGGGGAGAAAGAAGAAGAGAAGGAAGAGGTTAAAACAATCAGCGGCATAATCAACTCAGCCCGGCCGCTAGACGACCACGACGATGATATGCTTTCGGAGATCGAAAGCCTCCTATGAGGAGACATTGACATCCCTATACCAAGCGATAGCTTCGACAATGGCCAAACAAAGAAAAGGAAAGATAAGGCTCGCAATTTTGAACATGTATGTACATCTTATATCAGTTAAAGTTTGCTAAAAAAAAGTGTTAGTGGCCTATGTCATACTGATCTCTCCAACTGCTGTTACAGGGGGAGAAAGAGAAAAAAGATGTTAAAACAATCAGCAACATAATTAACTCAACCCGGCCGCTAGACGACCACGATGATGATATGCTTTCGGAGATCGAAAGCCTCCTATCAGGAGACATTGACATCCCTATATCAAGTGTTCACTTCGACAATGGCCAAACAAAGAAAAGGAATGATAAGGCTCACAATCCTGAACATGTATGTACACCGTACATCAGTAAAGTTTGCTAAAAGAAAATTGTGTTGTATTAGCAGCCAATGTCATAATGATCTCTCCAACTGCTGTTACAGGGGGAGAAAGAAGAAAAGGAAGAGGTTAAAACAATCAGTGGTATAATTAACTCAGCCCGGTTGCTAGACGATTTTTTTTTCGAAAGAGTGCAAGAGGACTGTGCACCCATATATTAAAGTAGAGGGAAAATAAGGGCCAAAAAGACCCAGGTACAAAGAACTCCTTATGGAGGCCAGAAAACGGCATACACAAAGCTATCCATAAAAATTGGACAAAACACTACAGCCCTAGGAGCTAGGTAGTTTGGCCGGCCAAAAAGGATAGCCCCTTGGCACCAGCCAGCCGCCACATCTCCTGTTCATCACCAGTAGCCTGAAGAAGGAAGGAGATGGAGGGGGTCCTTCCATCAAACACCACCTTGTTCCTATGATTCCAGATCATCCAGGCCCCTAAGGCAATAAGGGAGTCCAGTCCTTTCTTTCTCAAATTGAGGACCTGAGCCGAGGAATTCTCCCACCAACCAAGGAAGGAAGGCTCCACTTGCTGAGGGGATAAGCTGTGTAACCCAAACTTTCTCAAAAGCCTATACCAGAAAACTCTTGAGAACACACAGGAAACCAGCAGGTGATCAATGCTTTCAGGTTCTTGATCACAAAGAGGGCACCTAGCCGGATGGTTCATGCCTCTTTTTTGCAGCCTATCAGCAGTCCAACATTTATTGTGTGCCACTAGCCACAGGAAGAAATGGCACTTGGGTGGCATCCAGGATTTCCAGATTCTCTTGTGGTGAAGAAAGGAGCACGATCCCTGGAACAGCCCTTCATAAGCAATTTTAGCCGAGTAATTACCATCTGGCGCTATGGAAAAAATGTGTCTGTCTTCAATATCAGGATGCAACTGAAAATCCGTTAGAGCTTCCCAGAGGTGCAGAAAATCAATCAAGGCCCCTACTGAGAGAGCGCCCCTAATATCACTAATCCATCTCCTATTGTCAATTGCCTCTTGCACTGTTCTTTTATTGGTAGTTCTTTTTCATATGGTGCAGAACAGTCTTGGTGCAATATCAGCTACCTTTTTTCCATTAATCCATTTATCCACCCAAAAAAGAGTATTTGCACCATTGCCAACCTCAGACACCAACACTGCAGAGAAGGACCTGGCAATACTTGGGACCTGAATGGGTAGGTCCACCCATGGCCTGGAAGAATCAGTTTTTTGCAGCCACAACCACCTCATTCTGAGAGCCCAACAAAGCTTAGTCAGGCTAGAAATCCCGAGACCTCCCATATGTAGAGGCCTACATACCTTTTCCCAGGCTACCATACAGTGACCTCCTTTAGCATCCTTTCTGCCTCGCCATAAGAATCCCCTTCTAATTTTATCAATTGCATCCAAAGCCCACTTAGGAAAATCAATAACCATTGCAGTATAAATTGTCATACTAGTTAGGACATGCTGCACTAAAATTCTTCTGCCAGCTTTGTTCAACAACTCTGCCTTCCAGCTTGGGAGAAGGTCTGCAATTTTCTCAATAAAGGGCATGAGTTGGGAGCAGGAAGAGGGCCACATCATCAGCGTAAATAAAAATTCTATGAAGTTTCTTTCTGTTGGACAATTGTTGCAGCAACCCTGTCTCTTCAGCTTTGGCAAATAGAAGGCAAAGAACATCCATGACTAAAATAAATAACATGGAGGAGAGGGGATCCCCTTGCCTGAATCCCCTTCTATGTTGGATTTTATTGCCAGGACACCCATTGAGCAGCACTTGAGTAGTTGAGGAACCAAGTAACCCACAAATTATATCTCTCTAGATCTAGCCAAAACCCAATGCCTTGATGATGTGCTTTCCGAGATCGAAAGCCTCCTGTCAGGAGACATTGACATCCCTATACCAAGCGATAGCTTCAACGTTAATGGATGGTCACGGTACAACACTTACATGGCTAACGAGGCCTCTGAAATAGAGAGACTGCGCAGCCTGGTGAAGGAGATGGAAGAGAGAGAGGCGAACCATGAGGGCGAGCTGCTGGAGTACTATGGAACGAAGGAAATGGAGATTGATGTCGCTGAGCTGCAAAAGCTGCTCAAGATCAAGACAGTGGAGATCGACATGCTCAATAACACCATAAACTCACTGCAGGAGGAGCAGAAGAAGCTGCAAGATGACGTGGAACGTGGAGCAGTTACCAAGAAAGAGCTCGAAGTGGCTAGGACCAAAATCAAGGAGCTGCAGCGGCAGATACAGGTGGAAGTGGGCCAGACAAAAGATTAGCTAATGCTGCTGAAACAGCAGGTCATTGGATTGAAGGCCAAGGAGGAAGAGACGGTAAAAAAGGAAGCCGAGGTTGAGCGGAAGCTGAAGAAGCTCAAGCAGTTGGAAGTGGAGGTACTTGAGCTAAGGAGGAAGAACAAGGAGTTGTTGTACGAGAAGAGAGATCTCATTGTGAAGTTGGATGCAGCTGAAGGGAAAATAACTGAGGTATCTTAGTACTATTAGTGTCTACAAGTTGCCTTTCTCATAAACAGAAGACAAGTTTCATGAAGATGGCTGCAAAAATTGTACCTTCCTCTTATACATGGTTATCATTATGCAAGATAATACACAGCCTAGTATTCACACATTTTCAGACAAGTACAATGAAACATGCAGTTACCTAATGTACTTATTAAAGCGTGATTTAAGAGGTAGCATTACATTTAATAACTACATCAGAATTAATGATTCTCTAAGAGGCAAGAATGCACCTGGTGATTTCTGCAAAGTATTCATATAGTTTTGATATACTTTGGGAAGCAGGAACATGTGCTAATGGCATACCCTACCATTTATCATGTAGAATGATGTAGTTGCCAATGCAAGAGAAGAGATAAACAAGCTGAGGCATACAAATGAGGACCTCACAAAGCAAGTGGAAGGCCTACAGATGAACAGGTTCAGTGAAGTAGAGGAGTTGGTATACCTGCGCTGGGTCAATGTGTCAGGGCCTAAGGAGACCCACGAAGGGGCTGCGGCAGCAGCAACCATGGGCCCTCCAAGGGGATTAGATAAGGATAGTTAGAGATAAGATTAGAAGATTAGTTGAGATTATTTAAGAGATTAGTTGAGATTATCTAGGAAGGTTATCGGTTAGTAGTTTGTTGAGAATTTTTAGGAGAGTTTTAACAAGATAAGGATCTCTAGCTAGATAGGAGCGGCTAGCCGACCTATTTATGTAATTAATAGATGAGAAATAAAGCAGGCAAGAATTAGAAGGGAGAAACCCTCCTCTTGCTCGGCCGTGGGCAGAGGCCCCCGGTCGACGTTCCAGCCTATCAATACCCCTCTCCAATCCCTCACCGATCTAGCGACCATAACATCTGGTATCGGCTAGCTTGGGTTTCGATCTGATCCCATGGCTTCTGCTGCCAATTTCGCGGCATCATCCTGGCAACCGGCGTCCCCATCTCCTTGGACTGTGTCGCATGTCACCTTTGTCACGCCATCCTGGCAACCGACGTCCCCATCTCCATGGGCTACGCCGCATGCCACCTTCGTCACGCCATCCTGGCAACCGGCGTCCCTATCTCCATGGGCAGCATCGCCTGCCAATTTTGTCACCACATCCTGGACGCCGGCGTCCCCATCCCCAGGGACAACGCCAAATTTCGTCATATCATCTTCATTGACGGCGTCTTCGTCCCCATGGGCGACGCCACTAGGGGCAGCCATGGCTCAGCAATCACCAACTCCATCGATGAGGGACTTCTGGACCAACATAAGGGCTAATCTCGCAAAGATGCAAGCCACGCTCCTGAAGGTTGAGCAAGGGCTGCTGCAAATCAAGGCAGCAGTGCAACATGAGCAGCACCAGCTGACGTTGTCCGCATGGCTCCAGACGTCGGCGACTGTGGGCATACAAGCTGCTGCTCGTGGCTTCCTTGCACGACGGAGAGTGCGGGAGATGCACCGTCAGATGCTCGAGGCAGCCTTGGTGACGGTTGACCTCGGCACACGGAGGCGCGACCTCGCCCTATCGGACGGCCATCGGCAGCGACACCGAGCCGCTATCTCCAAGTGCGAGCATGGTACGTGTCCCGCTGGTGACGAACTTCAACTCTACGGTAGCGGCGGTGGGGAAGGCACTCCCCTTGTCATCGACAAGGGCGCACTATTTAGCGCCACCACATTCCGCTACCGGCCGCCACGAGGGCGCCTCCGCTGGTTATTGTTACGACCTACTCCAGGTGCCCGTCCATGTGCTCCCCTTTTGTCCAGATGGCATCCATGGGATCCAGGTGGCTGCACACGTGCAAGTCCAAAGCGCGGAGCGTGTCCGCCTTATCTTATGGGATCAAAAAAAAATTCAGATTCGAAATAATAAGATAAGCCGAGATGTAAAAGGCTTGTTTTCTAGGTGTCTGGTTTTGGGTCAAGTAGACTCTGTCTTTAAGACCCCGTCATGCTGCAGCTCGAGGACGAGCTGCTTGTCCAGGAGGGTGTAGTGTCAGGGCCTAAGGAGACCCACGGAGGGGCTGCGGCAGCAGCAACCATGGACCCTCCAAGGGGATTAGATAAGGATAGTTCGAGATAAGATTAGAAGATTAGTTGAGATTATCTAGGAAGGTTATCGGTTAGTAGTTTGTTGAGAGTTTTTAGGAGAGTTTTAACAAGATAAGGATCTTTAGCTAGATAGGGGCGGCTAGCCGACCTATTTATGTAATCAATAGATGAGAAATAAAGCAAGCAAGAATTATAAGGGAGAAACCCTCCTCTTGCTCGGCCGTGGGCAGAGGCCCCCGGTCGACGTTCCAGCCTATCAATACCCCTCTCTAATCCCTCACCGATCTAGCGACCATAACACAATGCCTGTCTGAGATTCGAGCTCCGGAACTATCAGACTCCATCATGGAAGGTCTCTGCATGTGATCTTAACAGGACACTAAGCCTCAAATCACAGGACAGGGCCAAACAACAGATGTTGGAGTACGCAGGAACTAAACGGGGTCACGGTGACACAGATCTTGAGAGTATTTCTTCAATGCCTTCTTCACCTGGAAGTGAAGACTTTGACAACATTTCAATTGACAGTTCTTCCAGCAGATACAGTTTCCTAAGAAAAAGGCCTAGTCTGATGCAAAAAATCAAGAAGTGGGGAAGGAGCAAGAATGACAGCAGTAGTTTAGCCTCCCTAATCAGTGGTTCTCGGAGGAGGAAACCAAAGGGCCCCCTGGAAGCTCTCATGCTAAAAAATGCTGGAGATGGTAAAGCCATAACAAGATATGGAAAGAGGGTTCCCAATGTTGTCTTGGACGATGAAAATGGTGTGTCCTCATTCCAATTGATGTCCAAGACAGTCAAAGGTTTTGCTGAATGCTGATGAGAAGTATCCCGCTTACAAAGATAGGCACAAACTTGCAACTGAACGGGAGAACGCGATAAAAGAGAAGGCTGGGCAAGCAAGAGCACAAAGGTTTGGCGGTGGACACAGTTCAGCTCTTATTTCCTCACCAAAAGGTGCACTCCCTCTGAAACTTGCTCAAATTAAAGAAAGGCCCCCTGCAGCCAATGCTGAATCCAGTGACAACCAAAACAGCACCATGGTGGTGAGCCAGATGAAGCTTGCCAATTTTGAGAAGAGAGCAACAAGAGTTCCCAGACCACCTCCCCCTCGATCAACCGCTGCTTCAGGGGCTACCAACACTGCAAGTTGAGTACAAACGCCACGTGCACCAGGTGCACCTCCTCCACCACCACCACCTCCAGGGAAAGCTGGTGGCCCACCACCACCGCCGCCACCTCCAGGTGCTCTACCAAGGAACCTTGGTGGGGGTGACAAGGTACACCGTGCACCGGAGATTGTGGAGTTCTATCAAAGTCTCATGAAGCGTGAAGCAAAAAGAGAGACATCTTTAGGATCAATGTCATCCAATGTTTCTGATGCCAGAAGTAACATGATTGGAGAGATCGAGAACAGATCAACATTCCTCTTAGCTGTAAGTATTTTCTGCTGGCACCATCTTGCACAAGAATCCTGCCAAATTTATGAGTTCCGCTATTAATACATAATTATAACTAGTAACCAAATTTTAATAATGCAAAGTGACAAATGTTTTATAAAGACATGGAATGCTCCAGGTGTAAAAGCTGATGTGGAGACACAAGGAGAATTTGTTGAGTCTCTAGCAAATGAGGTCCGAGCAGCAAGCTTTGTAAATATTGATGATGTTGTTGCATTTGTAAATTGGTTGGATGAGGAGTTATCTTTCTTGGTAAGCAGCCCGAACATGCCCTCCATACTACACCTTTGTTACAAAGTACCAGTTATTGTACTTTTGACACATTTTCACATTTTAGGTTGATGAGCGAGCAGTGCTAAAGCATTTTGATTGGCCAGAGAGCAAAACAGATGCAATAAGAGAAGCAGCTTTTGAATACCAGGATCTGATAAAGTTACAGAAGAAGGTTTCATCCTTTACCGATGATCCACAACTTGCATGTGAAGAAGCTCTCAAGAAGATGTATTCTTTGCTTGAAAAGTAAGTGTCTCATCAGACCTAGTATTCTCTCTAGCATAGTCCTTCAGAGTGAAACAGCAACATTTTTGCCTGGTTCAAGATATGTATGTGATGAACATAATTTTACTCAAAGTGATGGTTTCATTGTACTAGCTAGCATGAATACTTATGCCAGAGTGGAGCAGTGTGCCAGTGTGTCTATGCACTACTCCGTACAAGAGACATGGCCCTCTCACGCTACAAGGAGTATGGGATCCCAGTTGACTGGTTGTCTGATTCCGGAGTAGTTGGCAAGGTGTGCATCTCTAGCATACACTCCAATTTCGCCAAACATGTGTTAAAAACATGCATTTTTAATTCCTTATGAAGGTGGGTATGATTTTACTCAGAGTATGCACCTAAATGAACTCAATAATTTATTTGCATGTTGGATAGATCAAATTGGCATCTGTTCAGCTTGCGAACAAGTATATGAAGAGGGTTGCCTCAGAACTTGATGCGTTGGAAGGCACTGAGAAAGAGCCTAATAGAGAGTTTTTGCTTCTCCAGGGTGTGAGGTTCTCTTTCCGTGTTCATCAGGTAAAATCCTCACGCCAATATTTTCAGAACCCAGGTACTTCACAGGTGATATGAATAATTCGGATCAGTAACTTATTCGTCTACCTTCTGCAGTTTGCTGGGGGATTTGATGCAGAAAGCATGAAAGCTTTTGAAGAGCTAAGAAGCAAGATGAGTACACATAAATCTGCTCCACAAATATCTGAAGGCTGAAGCATGAGTTGAACACAGGATTCAACACACATCTGGTCTTACTTGCTGGATACTGATTTTTAGTTGTGTACAAAAGAGAAGTTTTAAATTCCAGTGTGGTGTCAAGCAAGTTGTATATGCTAAGAGAATACAAGTCATCAGGTTATGTTCATTTATTTTTTATGAAAGTAAGGGAAGGACAGGTTATGTTCATGCATATAACAGTTTTAGCTCAAGCGTATACCTTTTCATTTTAAAGGCTGTAACTGTAAACAGGCAGCTCCAGAAAATGAATCACTTGGGCATGTTTTTGTTGCTACGCATATACTACTAATAAAATGTCAAAAGCGTCCATTCGGTTAGTCCGGTACCCATGGAGATAATTCGTCTAGATGAACCTTGCCGTCTTTGTTAAAAGGAAAAATTACTTTGTGCCTCACCGCATTCGATACTTTGAAGAAATTGACCCGTTACCAGTTACCACCCACGCACATACAGTGCTAGAACAGCAGATCTGACTTGAAGAAGCATATATGAAGACAAAAGTCCACCTGAACGGAGACGGTCGAGGTTGCGGCGGAGAGCTCCACCTGAACGCCGAAGTGGAACCGAACAGTTCCAGTGGTTGGCCGTGGCGAGCTGGCCACCTACTAGTCGCCGGGGGGGGGGGGGGGGGGTGGGGCTGGCTTCAGCGCCTCCGAGCGCGGTGCCAGACAGTGTCGCCGTCGCGTGGGTTCCGGTTCCGGCCGCCGCCGCTTGCCGGGGAATCCAAACGGCAGACGAGGTCGCCGTGACCGTGAATCGTGATTACTTGGGCCCTATCTAGGCCACAACGTTTGTGACTCTGTGAGCTTATTGTTTGGGCCCATCTCTCTGGCGTGTCTGAGAACGAATTTTATCATCAAGCCCACGAAGCCAAACCAGGATCCTACCCACCTAGCACATACTAGTGAAGAAGGTAAACAAAGTGTATTTCATGTTAATTCACATGCGCGTGGTCGAATGATCTACGACCACAAGAGCCATGTTAATTTTAAGCTGTGTCTGCGCCATGATCCGAAGAGCGCGTACAGTGAGAGAAGAAACGCACGGCCGCCAGCAGCTGCCGCGGGAGCGAGGCAGCACGTCCGTTGGTCGGCCCGGGCGGGAGCGAGGCACACGTCGCGCATGCACGCGCGGCGCCCGGACACGTGCCGGCGCGGGCACGTCCCTCTCCGCGCCTTATACTCCTCCCCGCCATTTCCCAGCAGCAACAACAAGACAGAGAGATACCCGATCGCCACCGCCGACCGGACTCCCCTCAAAGGCGGCCACAGCACAGCGAGCATGGGAGACCGGCATCAGCATGGGCCTGGCGGCGGCGTGGCGGACCCGGCGACGCTGCTGCGGCGGGTGCAGACCCGCGCGCCCAACTCGACGCAGGTGGTGGGGTTCCTGACGCTGCTCGTCTCTGGCGCCGTGCTGCTGCTGCTGACGGGGGTGACGCTGACGGGCGCCGTGGTGGCGCTCGTCTTCCTGGGCCCCATCGCGCTGCTCACCAGCCCCATCTGGGTGCCCGTCGCCGTCGTGATCTCCGCCATCGTCGCCGCCGCGCTCTCCGCCTGCGCCTTCGCCGCCGCCGCGCTCCCCGTGGCCACCTGGATGTACCGCTACTTCACGGGCCGCCACCCCGTGGGCGCCGACCGGGTGGACTACGCGCGCAGCCGGATCGCCGACACGGCCAGCCACGTCAAGGACTACGCGCGCGAGTACGGCGGATACCTGCGCACCCGCGCCAAGGACGCCGCGCCCGGCGCGTAGGCGCGCGCCGCCCGGCGTGCATGTGCTGCAACCCCCGTCCGTGTTGCCGCTAGCTATAGGTCATCGCTGCTGTCGTCGTCGTCGTCTTAGTTCCTCTTGCATTGCGTGTGCGTACTCTGCTCCAATCATCCCCGCCCGTGTCGTCAAGCAATTTCCGGTCCTCTTGCTTGCTTTCTCTAGGAGATGCTGTTCATTTCGATCTCTTGGCGCAATTTGATCTTTCTCTTGGTGTAATTAGGTCATTAGTTAAATCATAAGAGAGACTCGTGCTCATGGTCTTTCTCACAACCTTAAAACAACTAATTGTTGAAAAGAATATATATAGGTAACCTTGCTCAGTTTTCGTCGAACAGAATGATGGCAACCTTTCTTCTGCAAACAGTTGCAGATAATGCCTAGGATTTTTGTTCTCTGTGCTGAATCATCTGTACAATCCGACGTATTTACTTACCTCCCAACACTACAACACATATAGCCTACTACAACACATATAGCCTTCTATGACGAATACCTTGTGACAATAGATCAAAATGTCATAAGCCTCAAAATGTCATAAGCCTCTCCTACTTATGACGTTTCGTAGGGGATGATTAACTTTAGTGATGAAAAGTAAAACTTTGTCATTAAGACCAATGCAAAATCGTCATAAATATGAAAGGTGTCACATTTGTGACGAACACTCTTTCAATCTTACGATAATTAGGTAGTGTCACTATTTCATGACAATGTTGGTCGTCATAATTCTCATGTGAATTTCCTAAAAAAGCAAAAATATAGACGCCACTACAAATAATAAAATAAATTAAAATGATTATGAAATAAGTTTGAATATGAAATCATGTTTAAATAAAAATTGATTAAGCTTATTGTTCTATAAATATATTACTGCAGACTTAGATAGAATATATTCATGAGTAATTTGTTATATAAAAATAGCTAAAATGATAATCAAACTATAAAAATAGGAACAATTTAAAATTAAAAATTTGGAGAAAACACCAAGCAAACAATGCAAAAATGACAAAAACAATTTTGAAAATAAATTTTTTGCAGAAAACATGAACCCACATAGAAAATAGAAACAACTTTAAAATAAAAAATTTAGAGAAAACACCAACCCACATAAACTAAGAGCAACTCCAGTAGTTCTCCAAAAAATAGCTTGCTAAAATCATGTTTAGCAAGTTGTTAAATAGCTATTGGAGGTAAAAAATAACTTAGTCTCCAATAGTTGCTCATATTTAGGAAGTAGTTCGATTTTGAATCTAGCTTTAGCGACCCTGCCCCTATGAGATATGCCTGATAATAAGGTTGAGAGCTGAGGATGTAAGGACGGAAGAAAAAAGGCCGGTCGATATGAACTATGGATGAGTAGTGTTCCGGTAGCGCAACCTACGAGGAAGTTGGGTTCGACGGTGAAGGAGAAACTTGCGTCATACGTGTTTGACCTAGCTACCTCATTATGCTAGAAAATGAAAAAGAGCGTGCTATACCTGGCTATCTCACCGTGTGGGAAAGGAAAAAAATAATCACGCTAGTGTGAAAAAATTGACGTCAACTGCATTTAGGGAGTTCCTACCGAGTTGCTAAATGTGGAGAGTAAATAGAGTTGAATAGCAACTAAGTAAATTTAGCAAGTTTATTTAGAGAACCATTGGAGAAGCATTTTTCTGTTCACTTCTTAAATTTAAGATTTAGAGAGTTGTTTAGAGAACTATTGGAGTTGCTCTAAAAACATAAACATTTTTTAGAATAAAACCTTTGGAGAAAACCCTGGACGTAGACTAAAAAATAGAGAGTTAAAACTAAAAAAGTAACTATTAAAAAGAAGTGAAGAATCGAACCTAGAACCTGCAGCTTATTAAAGCACATGGCTACCAGTGCGCCACAAATAAGAGTGTGATTGATACTTTGACACAGTACATATTATTACGTATTATTGACTTTTGTGTGGTCTCAGCTCGTATCCATCCAGCGCTCTGTACCTCAACAACAAATTCTTTCACGCCGCCGCAATTGAATCAAGAGGCAGCAGCCTCCCTCTCTCGTGCCATCGCCGGTGGTACCAATTTGGGTGCCATTGAGGGTGACTACGCCACCTCGCCTGTGCCCTCGCACTCGCAGGTGATTGCGGTGGTGCCAATTTGGGCGGCAGTGCAGCTGGTGACGCCTCCCTCGTAGCTCCACCCACAGGTTACCGTCATGCTCAGATCTGCCCTCATTATAGAAGCAACATCGACTTGCGTGCCCACGACACAAGCTCGTGTCAGTGCTACTGCCACCATCCCTCCACAGCACAGCCACGCTGCCTGCCTCGTGCGTCACTACTGCGTCCTATCCTGCCACACCGGATAGAACTTCTACAAGGTACCACATTATTGACCTTCATTTATGACTAATCAAAGAATTGATCCCTATGGTAGAGGATACAAGTTGCAATGTCGAATGAGTTTTAAATTTTTTCAGCACTAGTAATTTATTATGTTATATTTTATTTCAATGTTCTGTAGATGGATAGATCTTGGATCAAAGACAGACTATTTAGCGATGCACATTTGGATGGGGTCAAAGAGTTCATGAATTTGGTTTCACAAAGATTTGATAAGAATGAGGAGGTACTATGTCCATGTCGAAGGTGTCTGAATCGAGTTCATCAACATAAGGGGGAGGTGTATGATCATTTACTTATTCATGGGATGACTAGCACATACACTAGATGGGTACATCATGGAGAACCATTTGAGGCTGAAATTAATGAAAATTATGATCATGTAGATGAATATATTGGTATCAATGAGGATGACGGTATGAACGAGAATGAAGAAGATGAGCCTGATAATAGAATTCCTGATATGATTCGGGAGTTGTACCCAACTAATGACCAAGGTAGAGGGAAATCTATGTTTGCAGCTTTATTAGAAGAAATGAAGCATGAACTTTACCCTGGAGCACCTTACACACGTTTTTCTTTTTTGGTGAAGTTACTTCATATCAAGTCATTTTATCGAATCAGCAACATTGCATTCACTGCAATACTAAAACTATTATCATCAGCATTCCCAGATTGCTCTCTTCCTGCATCTTACCATGAAGCAAAGAATGTTATTAATGCGTTAGGACTTGGATATGACTCAATCCATGTCTGCCCAAACAATTGTGTTCTATTTCGAAAGGAATATGCAAAACATGATGAATGTCTGGTTTGTGGTGCATCAAGATGGAAAGATAGTACAGATGGAAAAAACATATTCCTGAGAAAGTACTATGACATTTTCCAATTATTCCAAGGTTGAAAAGGTTCTTTGCTTCCAAAAAAATATCAGAGGAGACACAATGGCATTTATTGAAGAGGAAGGCAGTGGAGAATGAACTAAGCCATCCAGCTGATGGTGAGGCATGGAAAGATTTTGATAGAAAATATGAGTGGTTTGCAAAAGATGGAAGGAACATTAGACTTGGTCTTGCTACTGATGGTTTCAATCCATTTAGCAAAATGAACTCTTCATACAGCATGTGGCCTATATTTATTATTCCTTACAACTTTCCTCCATGGGAGTGTGTGGAGCAATCCAACTTCATGATGGGACTACTCATTCCTGGTCCATCATGTCCAGGAAAGGATTTAGATGTTTTTTGGAGCCACTCATTGAAGAGTTGCAAGAGCTTTGGAAAGGTGTCTCTACTTTTGATGCGTTGACAGGAAAAGATTTTGATCTACATGCTGTTGTTTTATGGTGCATTCATGATTACCCAGCTTTGAGTACATTGTCAGGTCGAGTCACTAAAGGTTATTATGCTTGTGTGCATTGTGACAAAAATCCATGCTCTAGAAGAATAAAAAATAAGATATGCTATATTGGCCATCGATGTTTCCTTCTATGGGACCATATATGGAGGACAAAGAAATGGTTTGATGGTAAGGAGGACCATCTTGAAAAACCAGCGGAATTTAGTACAGACGAGTTGATGCAGCAGTTGGAGAGGGTCAAGGATGTTAGGCCGGGACAACATCCTCAAAGTAAAAAGAGAAAGCGAGAAGTAGATGGTCAATGTTGGAAACGAAGATCATCATTGTGGGATTTGCCTTATTGGTCAAATTTGAAGCTACGCCATAACCTTGATGTGATGCACATTGAAAAGAATATATGTGAGTCCATTATTGGTACATTTCTTGGCATTATTGGGAAGACAAAGGACACTATTAATGCTAGGCTTGACTTGGAAGAAATGAGCATAAGGAAACATTTGCATTTGAAGCGTGATGGAAATTCCTACACTGTTCCTCATGCCCCCTATGTAATGAATAGGAGCCAAAAGTTAGTTTTTTGTGACTTCTTGAGAAGAGTAAAATTTCCTGATGGGTATGCTTCTAACTTAGCAAAATCTATTACTAGTGATGGATGTAACCTTCAAGGATTGAAAACTCATGACTGTCATATCCTACTCCAAAGAATTTTACCTGTTGCTATCCGAGGAATTATGCATAGGGATATATACGAAGCAATTGCCAAATTAGGTAAATTCTTTCAACAATTATGTGCTAAGACTCTAAAGTTAGATGTTTTGCATACAATGAAAGCTAAAATCCTAGTCATTTTGTGCAAACTTGAGAAAATATTTCCTCCTGCTTTCTTTGATGTAATGCTACACCTAGCTGTTCATTTGCCTGATGAGGCAATCCTTAGAGGCCCAGTACAATATGGATGGATGTACCCAGTAGAAAGACGATTGATGACATTGAAACGGTTTGTGAGGAACATGGCAAGACCTGAAGGATCCATTGCAGAAGCATATGTCGCTAATGAGTGTTTGACAGCATGCTCAAGGTACTTTGATGATATTGACACACGACACAATCGTGAAGGAAGGAACAAAGAGCGTGTTGATTTGAGAAAAGGTGATTTTTCTGTGTTCCAGCATGGAGTTGATCTACTTGGAGCACCAAGGCTTACATATCTTGAAGATAATTATGACAGAATGGTTTGGTTTGTGCTAAACAATTGTCCGGAGGTTGAGCAATATCTGAAGTATAACACCCTGATATAATTCTAATTTATCTGTGTGACTTGCTAATTATTAGATTCGATGTTCGAATTAACTATGTTTCATAATTGCAGGATATACAAGGAAGAGTCAGCGGATCAAGGAACTCCTTATGTTCAAAAAACCCATGATAAGCAATTTTCTTTCTGGTTTAAGAAGCATGTAAGTTTTATGCCAATATAATATTTATTAAAAATATATAAATTGTGTTGATTTTCACCATATTATGTATTCTATTGTTTAGATTGCAAAACTATGTTACGTGGATGGAGAAGACATTAGTGATGACCTATTTGCATTGTCATGTGAACCGGACCTTCGGGTTCGAATATTTTCAGCATGTCTTGTCGATGGGGTTCGATATCACACTATCGACCGTGAAAGAAATAGAAGAACACAAAATAGTGGAGTCATGTGTGAGGGTTGCCATGGTGACGAAAATATCGAATTTTATGGTCAATTGAAAGAAATAATTGAGTTGCGTTATAACTCAGATATGTCCAAATGTCGCACAGTGGTTCTATTTCGTTGTGACTGGTTTGACACTTATAGCAAGAAGGTTAGAATGAAAGATGATGGATATTTTAGAAGCATCAACCATGGTAGTTGTTGGTACAAGGATGATCCTTTTATTCTATCAACACAAGCAACAAAAGTATTTTACTTGGATGACACTAAACACTGTGAAAGCTGGAGAATTGTTCAAAAGTTTACACATAGGCACTTATGGAATGTCACTGAAAATGAAAATGAGGAAACACCCATGGGCTTGGGACTATCATACCAAGATGAAACATGTGCAGGTTTTCATGTACAATTGAATGAAGGAAATTTGAATGATGAAGTACTGGATAGTGAAGATTGTCACCACGTCAATACAAGTTTAGTTGACGAGTTTCGTAAACCAAGGCAAGACAATGTGCAAGGAGACGGGACAAGCGATGATGAAGATGAAACTATATGGCAATATGTTAGTGATGATGAAAGTCCAACAATTCTTGTCGAGGATGATGATGATGATGATAACGATGCCGAGTAAAGACTAGAGTAAGTTGTCTCTAGTTGAATATATTTTTTTCACCTTTCACATGCTATATTTATCCTATACATACCTTCTAAAATTATGCTTTTTGATTGTCTTTACTGTAGAAGTTGATGGTGGAAGCGTTGCTGACCTATATGGATCTTGGTCATGAAAATGGTGACCCACATGGATATTGGGTCACTATGATAGGATGGTGGCAATTAGTGTGTGCTAGGATATTAAATTTTATTCTAGATTTTGGGATGTCCTAGGTCTTTTAGCTCGGACAAAGTCTATGCTTGTGTCAAATATTTTTATCTTTCTCTATATATCTACAGACGAAGAAATTATAATATGTCAGAACTATAATATGAATGAGCACCAATTCATTGATTTTATTCAGAAATCCTAGTATCCCTTTTTCCTGGGCATATATTTCACTTAATATTGTTTTAGTGTAGGCTGAGTGAGGAATTGAGGATGCATGCAGTCTGAATATGTGTAGGCAATCTGAAATTCTGAATATGTGCACGCAATCTGAAATTCTGAATATGTGGAGATAATCTAAATATGTGTAGGCAATCTGAATTGATTTTAGTCTTCTGGTGATATTCACTTGTGCCATTGAATATTCACTAGCAGTGTCTGAATCAGTTTTCACTTGTTGGCACTGAATCTTTGGCCAAGTAGTGGTGGCATGCTTTGACAGAAATTATCTTTGGCCAAGCAGTGGTGGTGACACTGAACACAAGGCAGCAACTATGACATAAATTGTCTTTACTGTTTGTATTGGTGGTGTGCTTCGACAACAAGTCTCATTTCTATTTCTTTTGTGCTACTCCAATCTCTTTTGACGCCTACACAAATATGTGCAGAAAACAGTCTCCGATCTAACAAAAAATGACATATATGTACATTCCTGAAATAAATCTTTTCTATAGTTCACTTGTCATATTTGCAGTTCACTTATCAGACAATAGTTGTTTCATTTCATTTGCTTATCAGACAACAGTTTGTGTTATATTATTTCATGGTTGTAAAGTAGTAGCAGTTATTCGAAATAGTATACATGGCATCCAGTACTATGACCAAGCAATATTACTCCTTTAGAATTTTCCTTATTTATTAGGTAACTGATGAGTTGCTCTAGTTCTAACGCATCCTTCAACAAGACAATACATATGAGAAATACAGAGAGCAAGAATATGGAATAAGTTTAAAGCAAAGACAAAGCTGGGTAGTGATCCAAAGTAGTACTGCTTCTTTCATTTCATTTATCAGCTCATCTTGCCTTCCCACTGATGCACAAGTAGAATGAACTATTTTGTGTTTGTTATGTTACCAAAAAGAGCTGTGCTTAGGAGCTTTTCACTGCAGCCCACCAGAATTGAAACTCTTTCAAAAACCATGCTGCTTCTTGGACTTGGACTGCAACTAAAATCCAATCTATTCATAGCATGTCTTATGCACAAAACAAATAGTTAGATCTGAACGCCACCAAGGTTTGCAATAGAGGGTTGAACGTAATCCAATCTGTTCATAGCATGTCTTATGCACAAAACAAATATTCAGATCTGAACAGGAACAAAAAAAATTGGCGACCAAGCTTTGCACTATATAGTCTCATTTTTTAAAAAAGGGCCTGATGATATTTCTTTCATGTGTTTTCACATTTATAGGGTGAGTGACAAGAGCATTGTGTCCACAACAGCCAAACTTTTTTTTGTCTCTCTCTATCTGTGTGTGTAGTGTTTGAATCTGCCAGAGAATCGATGGCTGGTTTCAAGAAATGACGAGCAGGTGGGATGAGACTGCAAAAGGCTTCCATTCTTGGCCGGAAGAGGAAGACAAAGCTGCCTGAATGAGTTTTAAGGTGATGTGCGCTGCTTTGATTTGCTAGCACCGTGAGCAAAGAGAAAAGTGAATGGCAGATTAAATCTGGATGTACTATGATCTGCTGTACATTGTGCACTTGTGTACAGCAACTCTGATCAGTCCGTCCTTTGTAAGGAAAATGAACACTGTCTTAAATCATGATATCCTATTTGGAGCAGGTGTCATGATTTTCAGCAGGATATCTTGAATGAGTTTGGAGAATCTTGAATGAGTTTGAATCATGATATCCTGTCTTAAATTTCACATGTTTTCGAAATTTCTGTTTCCTTGAGCTTATCAGCTAAAATAATGCAAAAAAGGATTGATATAAAAAATTCAATGAAACATACAAAATTTTGTTTACATGTTTTAAATTGGCAAAATAATGCAAAAAGGGCAAAAACTATATAAAAGCAAGGGATTCGAACCTGGCATCTACAGTCTCCAATAAGAGAGGCATACCACTACGATACATGACAGTTAGTGACAACGTAGCAAAGCAAACAGCAGTTATTAAGTACGTTCTTCTGTTTATATCGATCAAACCTTACAGTTAGACGAACACATTCCTGAAAGCCCCATTCCCCACGCACGTCCCCATGTAAATCGGAGCTACATGCTACATCTCCCTCCCCACGCCGGCCACTCTCCTGCTCGCACATCGGCCAATCCGCTCGATCCACTCCCCCATCGATCAGTCTTCTGCTCGCAAGCGGCCAGTCTACTCGATCCACTCCCTCGTCGGCTCATCTGCTCGATCTGGAGACCACCATGGCGCCTGGGCGTAAAACTACAGCAAAATCAACCAAACCAACAGGTAATTTCTTGAAATTTTGCATTGGGATGATGAGGGAGAGGCCGTCCTTGTTGGGTGGTCATATACAGGCACCAGCGCCGTCTTCAAATTTCAGACCTAATTGCAGTGGCAAGCAAACTTATTAACTCATTCTGAATGCTAGGGCCAAGATAATGAACATGAATTTCATCATTAGTGATGCGCTGAACATGTTGTTGCAGAATTGGGTCAAATTCAGCTAGCATTTCAATCAGTCCTAAAATATTCCCATTATTATCTTGGTTCAATTTGCAATTGGTGCCACGAAATGCTAGGTTATGTTCATGCTCTTTAAGTCTAATGCCAAGGTGATGCCAATCATTGAAACCCTCATTTGCTAGCTGACCCTTCACTTTTGAAATTATCAAGAGCACCCTTTTGAGATTAAGCTGCTGCTTCTAATCTTTGTTTCTTCTTTCGCTTTTGAAAACCAGAATCATATTTTATATTCCTAGAATACATGATAATCAATATGATTTGGAGTCCTGTTTGATAAATGAATTAATTAGGGCTTGGGCAAGATTAAAAAAACAAAAGAGCCGCACTATGCACTTTGTAAATTAAATAAAAGGAACTTGCATCTAGTTGCCTACTTGCACGTGGGGTGGGTGAGACTGAGAGCATAGAGCCAATTAAAAGAAATTGAAAGAACTTGCCTGGCGTCTGGCCAGCGGCGTGCTCGGTGCTTGCTAGTTAATTAAGACTCAGAGCAAAGCAACTTGGACTTAGCGGCTTCACGCGGGATGGCAGGGCTCTGCTAAGCGACGGGGCTGCAGGCACACATGACATTCCCTGAACAAAGCATATATAGAGGTTTCCATGGGGTCAATGATAATGTACATCTATTGACCATCATATTTAGTAGATAAATAATTTTTATTCATGTGCAGAAGTGCCACTAACAGAATATGAGAAATTGAGAGCTGAGAATTTGATGAGGAAAAACCAAAAGTTGCAAAGACTTGGTGTCACTACACTAGCGTCAATACTTAACCATACTTCTGCAAAGAGCAAGGTTGAGACTCATGAAAAATCTGGATCTTTGTATGAGGTCCAGGAAGGTGAAGGTTCTGAAGATAAGGAAGTCAATCAGGTATTATTTTTCGTCGCATGTAGATATTTCTTCAATCTAATTTTCTTGTACATTTTAGCATACAAATTTGTGAAAGCTCTCTTGTGAGTTTTGGTGTTTGGATGACAACTCAATTAAAGGACTAACAAGTGTACTAAGTGTTGAACAGGTGCTTAAGGTAAATCTAATAGGGATCAACACAAGTGAACAAATGTGATGGTCCAAGAACTGGATTATGGATACATAATGGACATCATAAGTAAGATGGACATTGCATAAAGTGATACTCGGGTGCGTAGCTCGGAGACAACTGATCAAGCCAAGGACGGAGGCAAGAAGAGCTTCGAGGTACCAAGTGCACGGGAGAAGGTCAAGGAGGCTGAGGAACCCAAAGCCAAGGGTGAAGAAGAAGGCTTGCAAAGTCAAGGGTGATCGAGTTGAGAATAGCTACAACACATCAAGGATCACTACATAAGGACGTGACTTATAGCCAATGAGGTAACAACTATAGTTATGTGGTGTAAGTCATAAGGCTCAAGATCAAGCTCTAAGAAGGAGATCAAGGTCACTAGAAGGAGAACAAGTGTCAAAACCAGAACTGGAAGCAGCCCAAAAGAGCTAAGTTCACCTTAATCTTTAGTTTGGGTTGTTCCTATATTTGGAGATGTTCTATGTGACCTTTGAAGGATGTTGGAGCCAAGAAATGACAATCTAGATCAAGTCAAGCCAACTTGATGATTTATGAGTCCAACATCAAAGCTCAAGCATGTGAGATGCTATAGATGTAATAATTAAGAGAAGGTATGTTTCTAGACTTAGTACATTGGTCTTAGTGTACTAATATACTTGTCTAAGTGTTAGAAACAGAAAGAAGAAGAAAAGGAAAGAGGTGCAAAAGGCTTGGCTGTGTACAGCCAAGACTCTGCTCAGTCTGGGTGCAACGGACTGTCCGGTGGCTCACCGGACAGTGTCCGGTGCGCCAGGCTGGCTCGAGCGAACTGGCCGCTCTCGGGAATTCACCGGCGACGTACGGCTATAATTCACCGGACTGTCCGGTGTGCACCGGACTGTCCGGTGAGCCAACGGTCGGCCGCGCGATCTGCGCGGGACACGTGGCCGAGCCAACGACTAGATGGAGGCACCGGACTGTCCGGTGTGCACCGGACATGTCCGGTGCGCCAACGGCTCCAAGACTGCCAACGGTCGGCTTCGCCATAGAAGGAAAGAAATCGGGCACCGGACAGTGTCCGGTGTGCACCGGACTGTCCGGTGCGCCAGGCGACAGAAGGCAAGATCAGCCTTCCTGGATTGCTTCCAACGGCTCCTAGGCCCCTTGTGCCTATAAAAGGGACCCCTAGGCGCCTCAAGCAAGATACAAGCGCAGCCAACAAGTGTAGACATCACTCGAATCAATTCTCACTCTCCCTCTTGTGTGTAACTCTATAGTTTGTGTAGAAGGCACAGCTATAAGCCTTTAGAGAGAGGAGAAGTGCTGCTTAGAGCCAGAGCAAGGTCTTGAGCGTATCGTTACTCTATCGAGGTGCTGCCGAGAAGTTTGTAAGCAGCCACGGTGTTGTTGTAACCCATCTCAATAGTGAAAGGCTCTATCTGTCATACTGACAGATCTGAGCAAACGGAGGAAGGAGTTGAAATAGACTCCAAGCCCAGGTGTGGCTAACTCCAACGAGGACTAGGCAAGCATTTCAGGCTTGGCCGAACCTCGGGATAAATCCTTGCGTCTGTGTGCTCTGTTCTGTATTGTATCCTGACTCTTTGTCTTACTCGTCTTTATATCTGCACTTCAATACTTATCTGTGGTATAAGCTTTATTTGAAGTGCAGGACATTTTGAGACAGGATCTTCTATTCCGCAGCAACCTACTCGAAGAGTCTTCTCACTCCACTGCGTACTAAGTCTTTGAGTAGAGTAAGAATTTGAGTTTTAAAGTAATAAGTTTTATTCGCCTATTCACCCCCCCTCTAGGCGACATCCAGATCCTGTTCCCGGGTCAAAGGGAACTTTCAATTTGCTAATTTGGTTCATATTTTTTCCATAAGTGTGCAACAAAACGGAGAAACAGATTAAAGAGGGTCTTGGCACCTGCGCAATAAGATGAACCTACAAGATTTACTAGGCATAATACAAGGGATTTGGCTTTAACTTTCAGTCCAGAACTGCAACAAGTCGAAACCTTAGGCCTCTCTACTATCACATCCACCCCTCAACAGGACCAGAACAACTCTAGTGATCAAGGCAAGTGATTGTATCTAATTTGTGCAATGCAATCTATTTTCATTTTGTTTTCATACAATGATTAGTTACATACTATCATTTGTCCTATTCCTTCTGGCTAGATTAGCAATATCATCTTTACAATTCCATGATTACAATTCTTCTGGCTTCATTATATACATAACCTGATTGTGTGTTGCAAACAACAACTTAAAGATTGACACTAACCGATTAATATGATTTCATTAGGTGCACTTGAGGCAACCATAGATCCAAATGGAAAAAGGAATAGAAGTATGGGCAGAGAACTGGATAGGATAAGTAGAGGTTTATGCACTAACATCCCCATACACATTGCTGAAGGAAAGATACGGCCAGAAGCACCTATGCAAGCTGCCAAACTTGCATCAGAGGGCGGGATTATACTTAGGCAGCAAATGCCGATCCTCCGGCATTGGAAAGAGTACAAGAAGGATAAGTCAATTGTTACAAACTATATCGGCAAAGTTGCTGTAAGTGAAATTCAATCATTCAATGTTACTCCATTCAAATATCATTCTACTTTTTTGCATTTTTGAAATTCTGATGTTTATGCTCTTTACTAGGCCCAATTCACCATGGACACCAACAATAATGCAATCAAAGCTGCATGTGCCGATTTGCTCAAGGGTGGACAACGACAGATGAGGTACCGGCTGAAAAAAAATATTTCAATAGGATACCAGCAAATCAAGTGAGGACCACATCGCCAGTTAAACATATGACAGACGATCAATGGAAAGCATTGGTGGAGATGTGGTCAGACGCAAAGCACAAGGTATGCCAATTAAATAATAATATGTTTAAAATAATTAGATAAGGTACACTACATTCTCCTTTTGAACATAGTGAGTTAGTTATGCTGGAATTTGTTACGTATTTCCTTTGAGCTTCTAATGTTAATTGTGGACACCATACCAATATTGGTTGGTAGCTGAGTGTTCATTTATTCTTTTCAGTCAATAAAAATTTAACAAGCTTGAGTATTGTTGCTAGCTGAATTTGATCTATTAAAGCTTTATGATCTTTTGTTGTCATTTTGGTTTCCATGATTGGTTAATCTAAATGAATGTGCACTTATACTAAATACTGTAGCATTAGTGTTCAGAGCCTCAGACGCTCAGCTTCTGAGCTTCAGCTACTGCTCAAACCAATTGCAAAATAGTAAATATTGCTACATTCTCCTTTTGAACATAGTGAGTTAGTGATGCTGGAATTTGTTACGTATTTCCTTTGAGCTTCTAATGTTAATTGTGGACACCATACCAATATTGGTTGGTAGCTGAGTGTTCATTTATTCTTTTCAGTCAATAAAAATTTAACAAGCTTGAGTATTGTTGCTAGCTGAATTTGATCTATTAAAGCTTTATGATCTTTTGTTGTCATTTTGGTTTCCATGATTGGTTAATCTAAATGAATGTGCACTATACTAAATACTGTAGCATTAGTGTTCAGAGCCTCAGACGCTCAGCTTCTGAGCTTTAGCTACTGCTCAAACCAATTGCAAAATAGTAATGATTTATAAATGAACTTTGCAGACCAAGTAGCTTCTCCAGAAATGGCAGATCATCAGCATGTGCACATATACTGAACTTTGCATGTGCACAAAATAGTAAAGTTTTAGAAATGAACTTTGCAGACCAACCTAAAATCCTAGCAAGTCTGTATGTGTGCAGCACAACTTCCAATTTCCAATTGAATTTATACTTTCCCACATCCTAACACTATTGTCATGAGCTCATGACCAAATATTCAAATTCTTTTTTCATCACGTTGATGATTTCTAATTACACCTAAGTATATGCACATCTTTCAAGTTCTTTATCGGAATATGCTGCCCTAAAATCTAAATATTCTTAAATGTTTAAGAGCTTCCCCTATAAGCAATGCAACTGTTTATTATCAATGTTTTCTTGAAGACGCAACATCTCATCTTGTTGCATTCATGCTATCTTGCATTGAATCTTTTATATTATCCAGATACTCTCTTGTGTCATGTCACTCATGTATCATATGTAGGAAAAGTGTACCAAAAACCAACTAAATCGAGAGAATGTCCGGTTACATCAGCGCACTGGATCTCGATGCTACATTGCACAGGCCCATGTTGTGGTAAGAAATGAAACAATAATGTGTCTGATCACTATTCTTGAGACCATGTTCTTGTTTCAAGATAATAGCTCGTTACTATTTGCAATTATTTTAGAAGAAAGATATATTCAAAGATGTAGAGCCCACCTCAATTGATCTATTCAAGAACTTCCATTGTAGCAAAAATAATGGATTTACCGAGTCTGTACAGAAAGCAATTGTAAGTGATTGTTTACTTTTATTCCTTCTCTACATAAAGTATACATGAATAATACCATGTAAGAAACATCTACTATTGACATTTTGCTAGGATGATATGGAAGGCATTATGAGTGAACCAGTACAAGATGGACAGGAACCAAAGTCAGCAAAAGAAGCTATTTCTCAGGTTGTCAAATCAACTACTTTTCTTCGTGTTGCAGGTGTTTGTTCAGCCTCCAAGAGTACCTCTAGAGGTGCAATATCATCACAGGTACGAGTGTTTCACATACCAGTCATGTTCCCTTATTTCTTTGGATCATTTATACATGCAACATGTAATTTTTCTAAAGGGTTTAACAT
Source organism: Zea luxurians (assembly GCA_029449295.1). Lineage (NCBI taxonomy): Eukaryota > Viridiplantae > Streptophyta > Magnoliopsida > Poales > Poaceae > Zea > Zea luxurians. The sequence continues at coordinate 90,471,730 of JAOPSE010000012.1, forward strand.
AGAGAACATCTTGTTTGACTGTGAGAATTAGTGGCTGCGGCTGATGCCACAACTTATTATGTTGTAGTAAGTACTGTAAATGGACAATGATAAGGGTATTAGGTGAAGAATAAATGGTTGTAGGTTGCTGCGATCTACTCTCATAAGTTACTATAACATTACTGTACAATTGTACAGACAACAAGAGCAGCTGAAAGTAGCTACAATGAATGCAGACAGTATCTAGAAAATTTAAAACTATTTTGATAGCCCTTTTTTTTGCACAACTAGCAGATCATATTCCATTCTTGACTAGCAGCACAACTAGAAAATTGTTTAGAACCAACATGATTGCCCATATATGTAGACCACTTGATGCTTTGGTGTCTGATTACATATTTATATATTATTTATTAATTATGCTCTTGTTCTTATTTCTCTATATGTGCATGTCTAGATATGAAGTAATAAGTTATGTTTATTTATAGGTCCACGATCTTCAGGTTGAGCTTGAGAATGAGAAGCAAGAAAAAGGAGAACTTCGACAAGAGTTGGATAATTTGAAGATGGAATCAGAAACTTCAAGGGTAAAACATTCTGAGGAAATAGAGGGTTTAAAGAAGACATCACAAGAAATGCATGGTCTCCTTCGCCAACTATTGAGCTTCAACCAGGGTCAACACAATCCAGGGTCATAAAGTTACTAAGCCCCCAACAGTGAACTATTGTAGGATGTTTCTGTTCTAAAATTTGGTTTTTAGTTGAACTATGTCTAGTTTAATCAATAGTTGGTTGCTAGTTGTTTACATGTACAACTAAGTAGGTCCAAGTTTGTTGATTTTTGTTACTGGTAGCTCCAAGTTGTGTTGAACATTGTTGCTTCTTATAAGACGTATTGTGACCTATGAATTAGAAATTGTGTTTGCTATAATTTTGGTCTTTTGATATGTAAATTTTGTGAAATAAGACATGCGAACATCTGTACATTTGAATGTGATTGCTCAAAAAATAGGCTACAGATTTTGCTAATATAAAATTGTATTCCTAGAAAATTACAAATTAGATTTAATGAGGCCACAATTTTGGCCCAGCACTAGGACGAGCCATTTTATAAATTATGACAACGAAGTTCGTCATTGAAAAGCGACATGTCATATTGATAAACGTCATAAGCATTTGTCACATCAGCTCCACATCACCAGTACTCATGATTTTATGACAAAATTTGGTCCACATGGCAAGCCGCTAGCTGATTATTAGTGACGTTCTTGTTTGGCGTAATGACAATATGAAAATGTCATAAAATCTATGACGAAGTAGAATTGTCACAATTTTAATGACAGAAAAACTTCAAATTGTCATAGAACATGTTTAGCCACGTCACATACATGACGAACCAAAAAACATCACACAAGCGTCATAGATTTCAATATATGACATATATTCACTTATCAATGACACAAGGTGTCGGCGTTTCGAGACCGGGGGGTCCCCGAGCCGACGAGTGAGTGTGCCGCGTGCCCCAGCCCAGATGGGTCGAGCGCGTGGGCGAGCGCGAAGGGGGGAGAGAGCGAGGTGGCCGGAGCCGGGTCGTGAGGGAGTCGGAGATCCCGCGGCCTTCGTGTTCGTCCCGCGCCCAGGTCGGGTGCGCTTGCAGTAGGGGGTTACAAGCGTCCGCGCGGGTGAGGGGAGCGAGCGGCCCCAAGAGAGCGCCTGCCCCTGCCCTCGTTCCCGCGAGGCCAACCTTCTCTAAGAAGGCCCTGGTCCTTCCTTTTATAGGCGTAAGGAGAGGATCCAGGTGTACAAATGGGGGTGTAGCAAGGTGCTACGTGTCTAGCGGGGGAGAGCTAGTGCCCTAAGTACATGCCAAGGTGGCAGCCGGAGAGATCTTGGCACCCAGCTGGTGTGGCGTCGTGGCTGTCGGAGAAGCAACGGAGCCTGGCGGAGGGACAGCTGTTGGAGTGGTTGGGCCCTTGCTGATGTCCCCCTGCTTTCGTAAGGGAGCTGAGAACCGCCGTCGTCATGGGTCCAGCGGGGCACCATCATTGCCTATCTGACGGAGCTAGCCAGATGGGATGTCGGTCCTGTTCTCTGCGGCCCGAGTCGTCTCGGGGTAGGGTGATGATGGCGCTTCCTGTTGACGTGGCGGACTCGTGCCCTAGGTCGGGCGACGTGGAGGCTCCTCCGAAGCCGAGGTCGAGTCTGTCCTGCATGGCCGAGGCCGAGCCCGAGCTCCTGGGTCGGGCGAGGCGGAGGTCGTTCGGCAGAGGCCAGGGCGGAGTCCGAGCTCTGGGTCGGGCGAAGCGGAGTTCGTCGTCTTTCGGGGCCTTAGCCCGAGTCCGAGCCCTGGGTCGGGCGGAGCGGAGTTCGCCGTCTTCCGGGGCCTTAGCCCGAGTCCGAGCCCTGGGTCGGGCGGAGCGGAGTTCGCCGTCTTCCGGGGCCTTAGCCCGAGTCCGAGCCCTGGGTCGGGCGGAGCGAAGTTCGCCGTCTTCCGGGGCCTTAGCCTGAGTCCGAGCCCTGGGTCGGGCGGAGCGGAGTTCGCCGTCTTCCGGGGCCTTAGCCCGAGTCCGAGCCCTGGGTCGGGCGGAGTTTCCTATGGCGCTTTTGGCCACCCGTCAGTCTCTCTCTTTGCGTTAAATGCCCCAGCGACTTGGTCGGTCGGCGCGGTGATTTAGTCAGGGTAGCTTCTTAACGAAGGCAAGGCCTCGGGCGAGCCGGAGGTGCGTCTGCCGTAAAAGAGGAGGCCTCGGGCGAGACGGAAACACCTCAGGGTCGGCTGCCCTTGCCCGAGGCTAGGCTCGGGCGTGGCGCGATCGAGTCGCTCGTATGGACTGATCCCTGACTTAATCGAACCCATCAGGCCTCTGCAGCTTTATGCTGATGGGGGTTACCAGCTGAGAATTAGGCGTCTTGAGGGTACCCCTAATTATGGTCCCCGACAGTAGCCCCCGAGCCTCGAAGGGAGTGTTAGCACTCGCTTGGAGGCTTTCGTCGCACTTTTTTGCAAGGGGACCAGCCTTTCTCGGTTGCACTTTGTTCCGGTGGGTGTAGCCCCCGAGGCCTCGGAGGAGTGGTTTCACTCCTTCGAGGTCTTAATGCCTTGCGTAATGCTTCGGCTGGTCTGGCGGTTCCCTCATGCGAACAGGCCGTAGCCCGGGTGCACTGTCGGGGCCCAAGTTCTCGGGCTGGTATGTTGACGCTGTCAACGGTTCGGCCGGAGCCGGGTTTGCGAGAGCAGCCCCCGAGCCTCCGCACAGAGCGAGAGGACGATCAGGGACAGACTCGGCTTTTTTACATACGCCCCTACGTCGCCTTTCCGCAAGGAGGAGGGGGGGGAGAGCGCCATGTTACCCTCGATGGGCACCGAACATGGTGTCTTCGGTGAGCTGCAATCGGGTAATCCGAGCGGACGTCCGTGCCCCGTTCGTTGGGGTCGGCTAGGGGCCCGGAGGCACGCCCAAAAGTACCTGCGGGTGATCTGCCGGACCCGGTCCCCTGGCGACGGGGTCCGAGGGCTCGTTGCCTCCCTCCGATGGGATTCCGTTACAGAGTCGTTCCCACTGGTCTCGGAAATGTCCTAGGGTACCTCGGGAGCGCAGCCCGAGCCTTGGTTATGTATCGAACGTACCCCTGGTCATCCCTCGCTCGGTGTCTGAGGCGACTGTGAACCCTTCGGGGGGCCAGCCTTCGAACCCCTGATCAGTAATGGGCGCGGAGCCCGAGTAGCCTGAGGCGGTCGTGGGACCTTTCGGGGGGCCGACCTTCGAACCCCTGACCAGTAGTGGGTGTCGGGCCCACGCGATCTGAGGCGGCTGTTGAACCCTTCGGGGGGCCAGCCTTCGAACCCCTGATCAGTAACTTCACGGGGAAGGATCTCTTTGGGGGTATCCCCTTTCCCGGTCCCTGTTGCAAGAGATAGAGAAAGAAGGAAAAGGGAAAAAGGATACGAAATTGAACGACGTGGCGTACCTTTTTTGGTGTGGCCGTTTTGGCGAAGGCGAAACGTCGCCAGCTGCTTCCGCTAGAAGCGCTGCCCGTCGAGCCGCGGAGTTAATGCGCCGGGGCGAGCGGTCGGCGAGGCTGCCGTTGCGTGCGCGAGCCGTTCGAGGAACGGCTGTTTTGCTTTGCGTTTTTTGAACCCCGCGTCCGGTTCGGGCGGTACGTTGGAACCGTCTTTACCTTGGTCCTTATATACCCCGGAGAGGGTCCGGTGACGGTTCTCGACTCCGCTTCTTGTCTCCCTCTTAGGTTTTTTGCAGTCTGAGAGATCTAGCCAGGGAAAAGGAAACCGCCCTCCCCTGTCCTTCGTGCCGCCACCCTTTCTGCTTTGGGGATGGCTGACCGGGTGACCATCATCCCGCCGCGCGACCCGTGGCCCTTCTCCACGGTGACGGCGGGTGATCTGGAGGACCTCGTCGGCGAGGGTTTGCTCCGCCCTCGCACCGATGAGCAGCGGCCGGAATGGATTCCTCCCGCGGGTGGAGTCACTCCATCCCCTCCGCCGGGGTACGTCGTGAGCTTCATCTCCTTCCATGAGCGGGGATTTGGTGTGCCGACGAGCCGCTTTATGCGGGCCATCCTGTTCCACTACGGGGTGGAGTTGCACAACCTCACCCCCAACTCCATCTCGCAGGCCGCCATCTTCGTAGCGGTGTGCGAGGGGTATTTGGGGATCACCCCCCATTGGGATTTGTGGACCCATCTCTTCTTCGCCGAGCTTTTTGCCTCGCCGACGGGGGAGAGGAAGGTCCGCGCAGCGGTGCGGGCCGGCGGCTGCACCCTTTTGTTGAGGCAGTCGCGGTCGTCGCAGTATATCCCTGCCGTCCTCGCGTCCTCAAACAAGGGTTGGCAGCGCCGGTGGTTCTTCCTCCGGAATGACGAAGAGTTGCTCCCGCCGTTCTCTCAGCGGGTCGTCACCGCCGCTCTCGACGCCTGGCGCCACGGGACTCCACACGAGAGGCAGAAGAACCTCGAACCTCTTCTCCAGGCCCTGAAGGCGTTGCGGGAGGGAGGACTCACCGCCGCGGGAGTGGTTGCTGCCATCCACCGTCGGAGGGTGCTCCCCCTGGCGGAACGGCGGCTGTCGCTTTGGGAGATGACCCCGGAGGCCGACTGGGAGGGGTCACGGATGTCCCCTGATCCTCTTCCCCATGACGCCCTCCAATGGCGGGTGTCGGCCGCGATGGGGAAGCCAGACCCCCACGCCTTCTCCCAGCCTCGAATGCGCCCCGACCAGGGGTGCGTCGCTCTGGTGAGTGTTCGCTCCTTCCTTTCTCATATACCGGGTCGCTCCTGGTTCTCACGATTGGGTTTCTTTCCCCCTCCCCCCCTTTTTAGGAGGTGGGGCGGCACAAACCCTCCTTGCCGCGGGTCCCGGAGGACGCGGTGGGTCGGGCAGCGCGGCGGGTCGCCGCGGAGGAGGAGAAGAAGAAAAAGGATGCGGAGAAGGCCCGGGCCCGCAAGCGGAGGCGGGCTCGGGACGCCCTGGAGAAACGCCGTCGCCAGCAGGAGAGGGAAGGACTCCCCAGGGAGCTGTCGCTGGAGACATCCGACGACGACGACGACGATGGTGAAGAGGAGGAGGACGACATGGCCGCCCGTCTCGGCCTCAGCCCCAGCTTGGGGTGTGGCCGGGAGCTGTCGAGTCAGCCCCCAAGCGGGCCGATGTCGTCGGTTCCTGGGGCCGAGACGCCGGATCCCCGACCTGAGGGGCGGGGGCAACCCGAGAGGGTACTTGACCTCTCGGCTGGAGGAGCTGACGCGACTCCAGGGAGCCGGGCCGAGGGGTCCATCCCTCGAGAGCCGCCCCCCGCGCTAGCAGCGCGGGGGAGCGGTCCTCAGGTTGCCATGGCGGCGCCTGGGCAGTCCGCCTCCCGGGCGTCAGGGGCGCCCAAGGCGAGGGCGGTGCCAGGGCTGTCGGCGAGGCGGACCTCAGCGGTGGTTCCAGGGAGCGGGAGCCAAGAGACCTCCCCCCAGGCACAGTGGATCATGGCCCGGAGCGGGTAGGTACCTTGGAATGTCTCTGCCCCGGCGCTTCATTCATACGTCTTGGCCGTGATTTTCCCTTCCCTTTTTTTTAGCAAGCGGAGCCATGGCCCTACCGACCTGGCGCCCCGGAAGGCCCTTAAGACGGTGTCGGTCCAGGCGGCTGGCGCCACCTCGGGCCCCGCCGCTCAGCCGACCCTTTCTCAGGGCGCTCCGCCGCATGGGGCTCAGGCGTCACGTGTCCCGGGGGAGCAGGTCCCCGAGGCGGGCTCCTCTGCCGAGGCGGCCATCGTGATCGGGGAGGCGGCCGGCGCCGACGCGGTCCCGAGCCCGCCTGCCGTGTCGGCCATGCCGGCGCCTGCCGCCACCACAGCTGGCACCGTCCCAGTCGGAGAGCAAATGGTTGCTGCCGGCGTCGAGACGGCCGTAGCGTCGGCGCCCAGGGCTTCGGAAGAGGTGGGCATGGACGCGCAGTTCATCCAGGCGGGCGGCAGCCTTGTCGCTGTGCGGCGGAGCCCCGAGGCCCGGGGCCAGTTGCTCCGATTCCGGACCCGCGAGGCTTCGGACCCTATCTTCGTTCTTGACGACGAACAGGAGGACCGGTCCTGGGACGAGCTCCGCAATCGTGCGGAAGCAGCGGTGGGGTCGCTCCGATCGTCGCTGGAGGTTCTCTGCGAGGACGTCCCCAAAATCCTCCAGGTAACGGTTTCAGGCATACCTTCTCCCTTCTGCGAGCGAGGCGTTCGTCGTGATGCCTTGTTTTCCTTTCCAGGATCTGACGGACCGGAGCGCCGCCAAGTCGTCGTTCATCCGCCGCGAGGCCGACGTCTGGGGCTCGCTGCGGTCCCTGAGGACTTCGCTCGCCGGGGCTACCGCGCGCCTTTCTCAGCAGGACGCTAAGATAGCGGACCTCCAGTTGCTCTGCGCTGACCTGAGGGCCGAGGCGGCGGCGGCGCGCACAGAGGCGCTACGGCAGCGGTCAGAGCTCATCCAGGTTGCCGAGGAGCGGGACCAATCTCGGGGCCAGGCTGCCGAGGCCGAAAGCCGGGCCAAGACCCTCGCGGCCGATCTGGCCACAGCCCAAGTCGCGGCCTCGGAGCAGCGCGTCCGGGCCGGAGGTATGCCTCGACCGTCCTCGGTTCTCGTCCTTGTCCGTTTCTTCCGCTTGTGTTTGAGGTCTTTCTTCTGGTTGTTCGCAGAGCTCGAGTCTGCCCTCGACGAGTCTGCCAAAGCGCTCGCCGAGGCGCTCGCTGGGGCTGCTGAGCAGAGGGAGGCCGATCTCGCGGCCATGTCCGAGGCCGTCTCGGATGTCTATCGGACCCTTGGTCCCGGCGACGTCCCTTCAGGAAGCTCCCCCCAAAGCCGTCTTCAAGCCCTAGGTGGTTACGCGCGCGGTAAAGTCCGCGGGGCGCTACACCACGGCGTCAGGCGGGCCTTCGCCGTGCTCGCTTCCCACTACGTCGTGGACCTGGAGCGGGTCAGTGAGGGGTATTGCCTTCCTGACGAAGACGAGGCCGCCCTGGCGGAAGTTCAGCGGCTCGACGCGGTCGCTGCGGGTCCGAGCGCGGCGCTGGCGACCATCTTCGAGGCGGAGATTCTTCCTCCTGTGCCGCCGCCGGAAGCGGAGGTGGACCTTACCGACGGCGGTGGTGGAGCTGAGGGCGTGGCGCCTTCCCAAGGCGACGCCTGACTTTTGTTGGGACAATTTCTGTTGGATGTGCGATTTGCCGCGGCCGCCGAGGCCTGAACACTTTACTTCTCTTGCGTGAAGTCATACTCCTTTCTGTTTCAATTTGCGCGCCTGGCCCGACTTGTCAACAACAGGGTGATTTCCCGAGCTGGGTCCTTTTTCGTGGCAGGCGATGAGTGAGGTGTCCCTAGCCTGGAGGCATAGGTGTTCCTCGGCTCAGTCGGTCTCGCCACTTATTTGTACCCAAGTTCGCTCCTCGGGACCCTGCTTCTGACGCATCCGGGAGAACGCAAAAACCCCTTTTTGATCGAAAAAAGAATTTTTTTGACGCGGAGAGGCGCATCCAAACTCGACGAGAGGGGTTCCCCCTTTTTAGCCCCCGAGGGAGGGTCGGGCTCCGCCGGGGCGAGGCCGACCCTTCCTTGATGACTGATTCTCGTGTGTGAGTGGGGGAAGGGCATAGCCCCCGAGCGTCGTCCGTGCAGAGGCCGTTTGACGAGTTGGGCTCCTGCCCGAATATCCGGCGAGTGCTCGGTGACATCCCTCGGTATGCCAGGCATGTCCGAGGGACCCCACACAAAAATGTCGGCGTTTGCGCGGGGAAAGTCGACGAGTACTGCTTCCTATTTGGGGTCGAGCCCGGAACTGATCCGGATCTGCTTGGAGGTGTCGCCACTGGGGTCGAGAGGGACGGCCTTAACCGTCTCCGCTGGCTCGAAGTTGCCGGCGTGTCGCTTCACGTCCGGCACCTCCCGGGAGAGGTTTTCCAGGTCGGCAATGAGGGCCTCGGACTCGGCGAGGGCCTCGGCGTACTCCACGCACTCCACATCGCATTCGAATGCGTGTTTGTACGTGGGGCCGACGGTGATGACCCCGTTGGGGCCCGGCATCTTGAGCTTCAGGTAGGTGTAGTTGGGGATGGCCATGAACTTCGCGTAGCATGACCTTCCCAACACTGCGTGGTAGGTCCCTCGGAACCCGACCACCTCGAACGTCAAAGTCTCCCTTCGGAAGTTGGAGGGTGTTCCGAAGCAGACAGGAAGGTCGAGCCGTCCGAGGGGCTGGACGCGCTTCCCGGGAATGATCCCGTGGAAGGGCGCAACGCCTGCTCGGACGGATGACAGATCGACGCGCAGGAGCCTGAGGGTCTCAGCGTAGATGATATTGAGGCAGCTGCCCCCATCCATCAAGACCTTGGTGAGCCTGACATCGCCGATGACGGGATCGACGACGAGCGGGTACTTCCCTGGGCTCGGCACATGGTCGGGGTGGTCATCCTGGTCGAAGGTGATGGGCTTGTCGGACCAGTCTAGGTAGGCTGGCGCCGCCACCTTCACCGAGCAGACCTCCCGACGCTCTTGCTTACGATGCCGAGCCGAGGCATTCGCCGCATGCCCTCCGTAGATCATGAAGCAGTCGCGGACCTCGGGGAACTCTCCTGCTTGGTGATCTTCCTTTTTGTCGTCGTCGCGGGCCCTGCCACCCTCCGCGGGTGGCCCGGCCCGGTGGAAGTGGCGCCGAAGCATGACGCACTCCTCGAGGGTGTGCTTGACGGGCCCCTGATGGTAGGGGCACATCTCCTTGAGTGCCTTGTCGAAGAGGTTGGCACCTCCGGGGGGCTTCCGAGGGTTCTTGTATTCGGCAGCGGCGACAAGATCCGTGCTGGCGGCGTCGCGTTTCGCTTGCGACTTCCTCCTGCCTTTCTTCTTGGCGCCGAGCAGAGCAGACGCCTCGGGAGCATCTTCCGACGGGCAGCCCTGGGGCTGCTTGTCCTTTCGGAAGATGGCCTCGACCGCCTCCTGACCAGAGGCGAACTTGGTGGCGATGTCCATCAGCTCGCTCGCCCTGGTGGGGGTCTTGCGACCCAACTTGCTCACCAGGTCACGGCAGGTGGTGCCGGCAAGGAACGCACCGATGACATCAGAGTCGGTGATGTTGGGCAGCTCGGTGCGCTGCTTCGAGAATCGCCGGATGTAGTCCCGAAGAGACTCTCCCGGCAGTTGCCGGCAGCTTCGGAGGTCCCAGGAATTCCCGGGGCGCACGTACGTGCCCTGGAAGTTGCCGGCGAAAGCTTGGACCAGATCCTCCCAGTTGGAAATCTGCCCCGGAGGCAGGTGCTCCAACCAAGCGCGAGCAGTGTCGGAGAGGAACAGGGGGAGGTTGCGGATGATGAGGTTGTCGTCGTCCGTTCCACCCAGTTGACAGGCCAGGCGGTAGTCCGCGAGCCACAATTCCGGTCTCGTTTCCCCCGAGTACTTTGTGATAGTAGTCGGGGGTCGGAATCGGGGCGGAAACGGCGCCCGCCGAATGGCCCGGCTGAAGACCTGCGGACCGGGTGGTTCGGGCGAGGGACTCCGATCCTCCCCGCTGTCATAGCGTCCCCCACGCCGGGGGTGATAACCTCGGCGCACCCTTTCATCGAGGCGGGCCCGACGGTCGCGATGAGGGTGCTCGTCGCCGAGGTGGCCCGGGGCCACAGGCGCGGTATTGCGCGTGCGCCCGGTGTAGACCGAGGCTTCCCGCATGAGTCGGGAAGTCGCGGCACGAGGTTCTGAGGGGTACCCCTGCCTTCGGGAGGCAGAGCTCTCGGCCCGCCGGGCCGCAGCGCCTTCCAGGAGATGCTTGAGCTCTCCCTGGATTCGCCGACCCTCGGTGGTTGATGATTCCGGCATTGCGCGGAGGAGCATCACTGCGGCGGCCAGGTCCTGACCGGTTCCGCCGGATGCGAGTGGCGGTCTGTCCCTGACATCGTTGGCGATGCGGTGCTGGAGACCTTGGGGCAGGTGACGTATTCCTCCGGCCGGGGGCTGGCCCGCCCATACCTGCCCGACGTCCCGGCGGATTGCCTCGAGCGCTCCTGCTCCCTCATCGAGCCCGGCTCGCGCCCCGCGGACTTGCTCGAGCTGTGGGTCATGACCCCCCGCCGGAACGGGGACCACAGCTAGCTCCCGCGGGATGTCGGCGCGAGGCGCTGTCCTAGGGGGATCACCATCCTCCGGCATGCCGAGACAGCTGCCTCCGGAGGGATCCCCTAGCTCGACGTGGAAACATTCGCGGCTCGGGCCGCAGTCCTTGTCGTCAAGGCTGCGGCTGCCGTCGGAACAGTCGGAGAGGCAATAGTTGCATGCGGTCATGAAGTCCCGCATGGCACTGGGTTGCCAGATCCGGAGAAATCCCAGCAGATGCTGGGGTCGTCATCTTCCTCGGACCCAGAGGGTCCGTAGGTCGAGACGTCCGTCAATCGGTCCCAAGGCGACCGCATACGAAACCCCAGAGGGGTTGCACTCGCCTCAACGAGAGCGCCCGCCAAAGCGAGGTTGCTAGGCGGGTTGAGGCCGAGTCGAAATGACAAAGGATGGGAATCAGTCGGTACCTTTTGGTCGACGAGGAGCGACGAAGTCACATCGGGGGCTGATCGCGTCGTCGTCCTGGGCGCGAGGGCGACGTCCTGCAGGCCCTCCGTGAGCGCGCTGGCGTCGTCCACTTGCTCGGGGTCGGCGTGTCGCGGGGGGACGGCGCTCGCCTTCGCCTCAAACGCGAGGGTGATGCCCGACGCGTCCTCCGTTGGGGCGCTGGGGATGTCGATTTGCTCATCAGCCGGCTGAGCGCAGCCTCCCGCTCGGCCCTGGTTGCCCCGCCTCCTCCTCCGATGGCGAGGGAGAGGATGGGGCGAGCTCGAAAGTTGTCCTTCCCCCACGCGGGAAAGACGTCGTCGATTCCGCCGCCGGTGGGCGGGCTGTCCGCCACCATTGTCGCTGTCGCGCGGCGATGGAAGGAGTATCATGTCGTAGCTGCCGTCGAAAGACATGAACTCGAGGCTCCCGAAACGGAGCACCGTCCCGGGTTGAAGAGGTCGTTGGAGACTGCCCATCTAGAGCTTGACGGGAAACTGCTCGTCAACACACAGCGTGCCCCTACCTGGCGCGCCAACTATCGGCGTTTCGAGACCGGGGGGTCCCCGAGCCGACGAGTGAGTGTGCCACGTGCCCCAGCCCAGATGGGTCGAGCGCGCGGGCGAGCGCGAAGGGGGGAGAGAGCGAGGTGGCCGGAGCCGGGTCGTGAGGGAGTCGGAGATCCCGCGGCCTTCGTGTTCGTCCCGCGCCCAGGTCGGGTGCGCTTGCAGTAGGGGGTTACAAGCGTCCGCGCGGGTGAGGGGAGCGAGCGGCCCCAAGAGAGCGCCTGCCCCTGCCCTCGTTCCCGCGAGGCCAACCTTCTCTAAGAAGGCCCTGGTCCTTCCTTTTATAGGCGTAAGGAGAGGATCCAGGTGTACAAATGGGAGTGTAGCAAGGTGCTACGTGTCTAGCGGGGGAGAGCTAGTGCCCTAAGTACATGCCAAGGTGGCAGCCGGAGAGATCTTGGCACCCAGCTGGTGTGGCATCGTGGCTGTCGGAGAAGCAACGGAGCCTGGCGGAGGGACAGCTGTTGGAGTGGTTGGGCCCTTGCTGACGTCCCCCTGCTTTCGTAAGGGAGCTGAGAACCGCCGTCGTCATGGGTCCAGCGGGGCGCCATCATTGCCTATCTGACGGAGCTAGCCAGATGGGACGTCGGTCCTGTTCTCTGCGGCCCGAGTCGTCTCGGGGTAGGGTGATGATGGCGCTTCCTGTTGACGTGGCGGACTCGTGCCCTAGGTCGGGCGACGTGGAGGCTCCTCCGAAGCCGAGGTCGAGTCTGTCCTGCATGGCCGAGGCCGAGCCCGAGCTCCTGGGTCGGGCGAGGCGGAGGTCGTTCGGCAGAGGCCAGGGCGGAGTCCGAGCTCTGGGTCGGGCGAAGCGGAGTTCGTCGTCTTTCGGGGCCTTAGCCCGAGTCCGAGCCCTGGGTCGGGCGGAGCGGAGTTCGCCGTCTTTCGGGGCCTTAGCCCGAGTCCGAGCCCTGGGTCGGGCGGAGCGGAGTTCGCCGTCTTCCGGGGCCTTAGCCCGAGTCCGAGCCCTGGGTCGAGCGGAGCGAAGTTCGCCGTCTTCCGGGGCCTTAGCCCGAGTCCGAGCCCTGGGTCGGGCGGAGCGGAGTTCGCCGTCTTCCGGGGCCTTAGCCTGAGTCCGAGCCCTGGGTCGGGCGGAGCGGAGTTCGCCGTCTTCCGGGGCCTTAGCCCGAGTCCGAGCCCTGGGTCGGGCGGAGTTTCCTATGGCGCTTTTGGCCGCCCGTCAGTCTCTCTCTTTGCGTTAAATGCCCCAGCGACTTGGTCGGTCGGTGCGGTGATTTAGTCAGGGTAGCTTCTTAATGAAGGCAAGGCCTCGGGCGAGCCGGAGGTGCGTCTGCCGTAAAAGAGGAGGCCTCGGGCGAGACGGAAACACCTCAGGGTCGGCTGCCCTTGCCCGAGGCTAGGCTCGGGCGTGGCGCGATCGAGTCGCTCGTATGGACTGATCCCTGACTTAATCGAACCCATCAGGCCTCTGCAGCTTTATGCTGATGGGGGTTACAAGCTGAGAATTAGGCGTCTTGAGGGTACCCCTAATTATGGTCCCCGACACAAGGTGAATGTCATAGAAGGTAAGGTGTGTTGTAGTGCATGGTCGCTGTTCTATTAGGCGAAGGGCACGTGGCGCCTAATCTAAGCCGTCCACCGATAAGTTGACGGCAGGGATCATACATTCGCGAAAGGGTAAGCTTGATTCTAATCTAGCCGTCGATCAACAAATGGACGGCCTGAACCCTCTCTTCCTCCCGGGATTACGCCAACGTCGCCACCTAGTGAACCCACGGCGGCGCCATCGCCAGGATTCCAGAATCCCTGATCCTCGCACCCAAGCTATGATCTAGAAATGGTAATACAAAGCGACTGACCGCGGGATATCGTCCAGAGGCACTCACCAAGATTCACGTGCGTATACTCCCCTCTAATCGGTGCGCGGCGGAGCACCAGATCCGATGAGAAATTGCGCTAGCGTAACATCGTTCCGTGGAGAAATTGGTGGCTGACGCAGCAACAAGGATCACGGCGCAGCACCGGAATACTTCATAGGTGCCCAGGTGCCCAAGACACGCGTGTTCGGTGGCGACGGATTCGTCCTTCCCCGACGAGCTCACGATGAGTGGATGGCTAGGTCTTTTTGAGTTCGAGATGATGGGATATGGTCCAATGCTTCGGGGGGATGAGAATGTGGCCTTAAAGCGGGGAAGTACGCGGCGGTTCTGTGGATCCCGAGTCTACCGGCAAGCATCACTCGCGGTGTGGTTGCGGTCGGCGCGGGAGTTCAGTGGAGGGGGAAACCACTGACAAGGGGGCCCCGTTAGCTAGTGAGGTAGCACGCGAGTCGGCCGTGGAGAGAGCGGATGCATGCGTGACTCACTAGGCGGCCAGGAGCGTGCGACTGACGAAGCGGGACCACATGTCGGCGCCGACTTCAGCCCTGGGCCGCACAGAGAGACAGGATGGGCTGGAAGCCAGGTTTAGGCCCAAGTACGGGTTTCCCTATTTTTATTCTTTTACTTTTATGCTTGTTTTGTTTTCCTTTTTTTGTTTGAAATTCAAAATTCAAAATTCCAATTTACACTATGGTAAATCTCCCTCAGATTAAGGGTAGAATTTTGCATATACTATTATTTTATTTATAATATTTATTTTTGCCTATGTATTTTCTTCTCTTTCTCCACTTCTAAATTCTAGTTTTTCTTTTATATTCCACATTCCCCTTTTTTGGACTTTAATATATTTCTTGTCACACTATTTTTTTATATTGTCACCAAATGCACACAAAAGAAAATCCCAGCATGATGCACAATTTAGTAGCTTTTATCTTATTGATTATTTGTTTTTTTACATAGGGTGTTCACATTGATGATGCATAAAAGTTCATTCCCACACATATAAGTAAAGGAAAAATAATATTTTATTCTCCTTTTATATTCTCTCTTACAAATTGAGTATTACAAATCCTGCCCCCCTTAAAAATAATCTCGTCCTCGAGATTTAGGAAGATCTAGGGAAAAGATGAGGAAAATATATGCGAAGCTCTTCTTCTCTTTCCCATGTTGCTTCATCTTTGCCATGGTGACTCCATTGCACTTTACACATCTTTATCACCTTATTTCTTGTAACTTGAGTCAATGTGTCAAGAATCTTGATCGGATACTCCGTGTAAGTCAAATCACCCTGAACACTGAGCTCTTCCATTGGTAACTGTTCCTCAGGGATACGGAGACACTTCTTAAGTTGAGACACATGAAATACATTGTGCACATCAGATAGATTAGAGGGTAGCTCGAGTTGGTATGCCATCTCCCCAACTCGCCTAAAGATCATGAATGGTCCAATGACGCGAGGGGACAATTTGCCCTTAACTTTGAATCTCCTCATTCCACGAAGTGGTGACACCTTGAGGTACATATAATCTTCTTCCTCAAATTCCAGTGGTCTTTTTCTATTATCAGCATAGCTCTTTTGCCTGGTTTGAGCTACCCTCAAATTCTCTCGAATTATACGGACTTGTTCTTCTGCTTCTTGAATCAGTTCAGGCCCAAAGAACTGTCTTTCTCAAGTCTAATCCTAGTATAAAGGAGTCCTGCACTTCCTCCCATATAAAGCTTCAAAAGGTGACATCTTCAGACTGTCCTGGTAGCTATTATTATATGAGAACTCAGCATATGGTAGACTTTTATCCTAACTTCCTCCATGCTGAAGGGCACAAGCTCTTAACATATCTTCTAATACTTGATTAGTCCTTTCAGTCTGTCCATCAGTCTGAGGGTGATAAGTCGTACTAAAGTTCAACTTTGTATTCATATTCTCATGGAAGCTTCTCCAAAATCTTGAGGTAAACTATGAACCTCGATCAGACACGATCTTCTTTGGTACTCCATGTAAACACATAATCCGAGCCATATATAACTCTGCTAGCTGTGAGCCTTTATAGGTAGTCTTGACAGGAATAAAGTGAGCCACTTTAGTCAATCTATCAACAATCACCCATATAGCATCATATCCTTTCTGGGTGCGAGGCAATCCAGTAATGAAATCCATACCAATATCTTCCCACTTCCACTCGGGTATCTTCAGTGGGTGCAGTAGTCCAGCTGGCCTCTGATGTTCAGCCTTAACTCTTTGACACACATCGCACATAGCCACATGTGCAGTCACATCTCTCTTCAATCCATACCACCAATATTCTGCTTCAGATCCTGATACATCTTGGTGCAACTAGGATGAATAGAATAATCTGAGTCATGGGCCTCCTTCAATATAGTCTCACGAAGGCTTTCAATATCAGGAACACATATCCTGTCCTTGAACCATATAGTGCCTTACTCATCTTCCGTGAATTCCGGACCTCGTCCTTTAGTAATCAGGTCCTTAATCTCTTGTATTTTAGCATCACCAATTTGTCCTTTGTGGATTTCTTGCTCCAAAGTAGGTTCCACATCAATAGTAACTCCTTCAGTGTGAGCAACTACCCCAGGTTAAGTCTCCTAAAATCCTCAACAATCTCATCAGGTAACTGGGCAACAATAGCTGAATGAACATGCTCCTTTCGACTCATGGCATCTGCAACCAAATTTGCCTTGCCCGGGTGATAGTGAATCTCCAAATCATAATCCTTAATAAGCTCCAACCAACGGCGTGGCCTAAGGTTGAGATCCTTCTGAGTGAATATATACTTCAAACTCTTATGATCTGTATACACTTGACACTTAGCTCCCATGATATAATGTCTCCAAATCTTAAGCGCATGCACAACGGCTGCCAGTTCTAGGTCATGCGTGGGGTAGTTCAATTCGTGTTTCCGCAACTGACGAGATGCATAGGCAATCACATGTCCTTCTTGCATGAGCACACATCCTAAGCCTTGGCCACATGCATCACAATAAATATCAAATCCCTTCTGTAGGTCTGGCATAACCAACACTGGTGGTGACATCAATCTCTTCTTCAATTGATCAAAGTTGTCTTGGCATTTCTCGTCCCACTTGAACTCTCTTCCCTTCTCCAGAAGTGAGGTCATAGGCTTAGCGGTCTTAGAAAATCCTTTAATAAATCTCCGATAATAGCCAGCAATTCCGAAGAAACTCCAAATCTCCGTAACTGTAGTGGGTACTCTCCACTCCATTATCTCCTTAACCTTAGCAGGATCCACTGATATTCCTCCATTAGAAATGATATGTCCAAGAAATGGCACCTCCCCAATCCAAAACTCGCACTTGCTAAACTTGGCGTAGAGCTGATTATCTCGTAGCTTCTGTAGCACCAATCTCAGATGTTCCTCATGATCACTATCACTCTTGGAATATGTAAGAATATCGTCGATGAATACCACGACAAATCGGTCCAAATACTCCATAAATACCTTATTCATGAAATTCATAAAATAAGTTGGTCCATTGGTTAATCCAAACGACATTAAGGTGAACTCATATAATCCATATCGGGTCGAGAATGTTGTCTTGGGAATATCCGATGGTCTAATCCTCATTTGATGGTAACCCGATCGGAGATCAATTTTCGAGAATACTCTAGCACCTCTCATATGATCAAATAAATCCTCAATACGAGGTAACAGATACTTGTTCTTCATTGTAACATCATTAAGTGATCTATAATCCACACACATCCTTTGTGATCCATCCTTCTTCTGTACAAACAGAACCGGTGCTCCCCAAGGTGAGGAACTCGGACGAATGTACCCAGCCTCTTGTAACTCGGTTAACTGTTTCTTCAGTTCCTTTAACTCCTCTATGGACATCCTGTATGGCCATTTAGAAATAGGGGCAGTCCCAGGTAAGAGATCAATAACAAACTCAACTTCTCTATCTGGTGGCATCCTTGGTAACTCCTCTGGAAAGTCATCCGGAAAATCCCTAACCACACGGATGTTGTCACCAACAAACTCCTCAGGTATAAAGAACATCGCACGTTTGGATGAGGTGGTTACTGTAATTTTAACTTGAAACCTTTCTCTTTTAGGGCTGGTGAGTTCTACGGTACCCCTACCACATGCTATAATGGCCTTTGCCTTTCTTAACCATGACATACCAAGGATCAGATCTATACTGCTTGCCTCTAATATTATAGCAGTAGCTCCAAATTCTCTTCCCATAATTGTTAATGTCAATCTACATATCATTTGATTTGCCTCAACAGACCCTTTAGGTGTAATTACTATCATTGATTTTCTCATATTTAGCAGTGGTATCTCATTTGTGTTGGCATATCGAGCAGACATAAATGAATGTGTAGCACCAGAATCAAATAATATAGTTGCAGGAATTGCATTAATGTAAAACATACCAAGTACGATGTCAGCACCATCCGGAGTAGCATCAACGCTGACTTGATTAACCCTGGCAATAGAGTATCCCTTGCCAGATCCTGGAGTCTGTTGCTTATTCTGAACTGGGGTGGTAGCAGTTCTTTGTGGGCAAACATTTGCGTAGTGTCCAGTCTTCCCACACTTGAAGCAAGTAGTGCCTGCACTCTGTCCTGAAAACTTCGTCGGGGTGCCAGTGGGGGTAGCCTGACGAGTCGGTGGAGTCCTCTGTGGTGATTGCTGAACTTGGCGCTGGCCTTCGCCAGTGCGAACTGGTGTACTCTGGGGTGAACTGTAGCGAGGACGTACACTGCTGCTTCCTTGTCCTTGAGATATAGCTTTCCTCTTCAAATCTCCTAGCTGAACACGCTTGTGTTCAATAGCTAGAGCCTTATCGAGCAGCCTCCGAAATGATGGACATGTATGTTCCACTAGAGCATACTGCAGGGGTCCATTAAGTCCTTCAATAAAATGCTCTTGCTTCCTCTCATCCTCAGCAACTTCATCTGGAACATATTTGGATAGCTGGATAAACTTGTTGTGGTACTCGCTGACAGAAATACTTCCTTGCTTCAGCGATAGAAATTCATTCTTCTTAATCTTCATCAAACCAGCTGGTATATGATAGTTCCTAAACTGTGTACTGAACTCTGCCCAAGTAATAGTATCAGTAGCATCGTGAGCAGCAATATATGAATCCCACCAATCAGCAGTAGGACCTGTCAGACGACTAGAAGCATATAAAACCTTCTCCTGGTCAGTGCACTGAGCAATGTTCAACATCTTCTCTATGGACTTTAGCCAATCATCTGCGTCTAGTGGATCAGAAGAACTAGCAAATGTCGGTGGCTTATGGCTCATGAATTCCCGGTGCTTATCTTGGGGTGGAACTGGTGGTGGTGCTGGAGGCAATGGTACTTGTTGTTGTTGCTGCTATTGCAGTTGCTGTTGCGCCCTTCTCTCCTGGCGCAACTCCTGGCGTATCTCTTCTCATTCCTGACGCATCTCCTGGCGTTCTTGCTGCATCTGAGCACGCATATCTGCCATAGTGTCCGCCATTTGTTGCATCATCCTCATCTGAGCTGCAACCAGTGGGTCAACTCCGCCTGGTGGAGGATTAGGAGGATTCATCTCCGCTGGTTGTGGTTGGGTTGTCTAAATATCCTCCGAGTGTGTCATCTGGGAGGTAGATCAATTCCACCACCCCGCTTGGTATTGACCATCTGAGTTAGATACATATGGTAAGAGAATAGTAGACAAGGCAGGTAGTTACGAATCATGTTACTTTGGGGGATTTATTAGCTAAGCAGATTAATGTTTTACCTACTAAAGCTAACTCAATATCGTATGGTGGTACATGCTAAGATGTCCATCTATAATAATTCAATCAATCAAAGAAGCAAATCAGACATTTATCATCAGAACAATCAACCAACATTTTTAAATAGAGAAAATAGTTTTAATTTTGTCTTAGGTTCCCTATCTCTTAAAAAGATCATAGTTGTAGGATTCCAAGGTGTGAAATCCATCTGGTCTTGAGGTAGAAAAGATAAGAGTATTCAGAGTAGAACAGCAAAAGGTGAGACAAGATCAAGATGAGATAAGTATAGAATGAATCAGAATAAGGTAATTAGTGAAGGGTTTTGTCCATTTCTATCTAGGTTTCGTCCTACAGTCAACATTTCATCTGATACCACTTCTGTCACACCCGGCTTTAAGGAACAAAGCCAGGTGCATCTCATACATGCGTCAAGAAGACAACACATCTAATAACAGAGTGTATAGAGATAAATGTCACAATAACATCAGAGTATTTATTACATAGCGGAAGTCTTATTACAGAATAAAATATAAATATAAAACAAACTAAGGATCGTCCTTGGTGCAGAAGTCAACTGGGAAACGTCACCTAGATTAGATCAAACTCCTCGCCTTGGGGCTCCTCCTGAACCACATGTTCTTCTCCTGTGGGGAGGGTGTGAGACAGCAAGGGTGAGCTCACACATGATCATAGCTCAACAAGTTGTGGGGAACCAGTGGGCATGAACTCACCAAAGGTGGGAGTTTATGTGATGTGTAAGGCTAATCAATGACAGGGGTTAAAGCTGGGCATTGCTTTTAATTAGTTGGTCAAAATTTTATTAGCAGTTACTAGATGTAAGTAAATACCAAACCTTAAAATAAAGTAATAGAACAAAATTAATAATAATCCCATGCATATGCAAATGACAAAATTGAATTTAAGTTCCATAAATTAATCATTAGAGAGTCCTGAGCTGCTCATGACCGTGAGCTCGGCTAGTATACCAGTTTTACACTCTGCAGAGGTTGTACCCTTTACCCACAAGTCATGTTACCCATCTGCCAAGGGGTCGCGACTCCCATACACCTCTACCTAGGAGGCAAGGCAGGGCAACACTACGAGGCCTTTACAAAGTTCCACTAGCTTCCAAAAACCCGCTACAGTTTATGAGAAGAGCACTTGCAAGAATCCCCCGTCTGACCGCCACCACAGCAAAATCAACCCGAGAACCTCCTTGCATGCAACTCCCCTACTACCCTTGCCCCTTTCGGGCAAGGTAGTCTTCCACTAGCTTTCCTAATTAGTTAGCCAAGGGGGTCACATTCCTCCCTTGTGGTGGCATGTGTTTCTCAAGTTAAGCTCCATGTTCCAATTAACATTAATGATCTTGACATGAACATAAATAGAATAACAAAATAACTGGAACATGGATATAATGAAAGATTATCCCAAAACCATGTATAGCAATAGCAAAACTACCCAAGTGATTCAAGGATAACAAGGTAAAAAGGGATAAACAATCTAGGGTGACCTATCAGGTCCCATCAAAATTAACCTATGCATGAATAAATGATATTAAAGAACATTATTGGGTATAAAAGTGGTCAAGGGCACAACTTGCCTTCAATGAGCTCCTGCTCAGCTACTTCTATCTGCTGCTCACTAGGATCCTCAGTCACAGGCTCTTCTACTCGCCACAATACAAACAAGCACAATATATAGAGAAAATTAACATCACACCAAACACATAAACAAAATACACAGTAATAATCTACATATTAAAATAAAAGGAATAGGAATCATAATTTTTGGAGTTATAGATTTTAAGATATGAATTTCCAAAGGTTTTATGTGTTTAAAATAGGATTAAATGAGAAATTATTTTTCTTACTATTTCCATGACAAAACAGAGACTCTAAATGATAGAGAATAATATTACAAAATTTTAGAAATTGGAATGGAGTAATTTGGACTAAAAATGAAATTTCTATGAATTTTACAAGTTCTAGTACTTATTTGTATATTAAAAACCTATTTTCATATTTATTTATTCAATTTATCATTCTCTGGATCAGGTGCATTAAAACAGGAAACTGCAGGGGCCTCTGCGCAAGTTATTTCAAGACTCAGTTCTAGCCGCACGTGGATGGCGGGTTTAATTCCTGAAAACACGGGGTCTCATATGCTAATTTGTCCCACGAAGGGGTATCAGCCAAGGTGGGCCGTTGGATCTTCACTGAATGGCCCAAATTACATCCACCCAAGACCGAAACAGTACGCGCATCCGACCCTCCGATCTATTTCCTACGGCACAGATTTAAAATACCCAGACGCGTTGGTAACCATCGGATCACAGATCCATGGTCGCTGTTCTATTGGGCGAAGGGCACGTGGCGCCTAATCTAAGCCGTCCACTGATAAGTTGACGGCAGGGATCATACATTCGCGAAAGGGTAAGCTTGATTCTAATCTAGCCGTCGATCAACAAATGGACGGCTTGAACCCTCTCTTCCTCCTAGGATTACGCCAACGTCGCCACCTAGTGAACCCACGGCGGTGCCATCGCCGGGATTTCAGAATCCCTGATCCCCGCTCCCAAGCTATGATTTAAAAATGGTAATACGAAGTGGCTGACCACGGGATATCGTCCAAAGGCACTCACCGAGATTCACGCGTGTAGACTCCCCTTTAATCGGTGCGCGGCGGAGCACCAGATCCGACGAGAAATTGCGCTAGCGTAACGTCGTTCCATGGAGAAATTGGTGGCTGACGCAGCAACAAGGATCACGGCGCAGCACCGGAATACTTCATAGGTGCCCAGGTGCCCGAGACACGCGTGTTCGGTGGTGGCGGATTCGTCCTTCCCCGACGAGCTCATGGTGAGTGGATGGCTAGGTCTTTTTGAGTTCGAGACGACGGGATATGGTCAAATGCTTCGGGGGGATGAGAATGTGGCCTTAAAGCGGGGAAGTACGCGGCGGTTCCGTGGATCCTGAGTCTACCGTCGAGCAACACTCGCGGCGTGGTTGTGGTCAGCACGGGAGTTCGGTGGAGGGGGAAACCGCTGACAAGGGGGCCCCATTAGCTAGTGAGGTAGCGCGCGAGTCGGCCGTGGAGAGAGCGGACGCATGCTTGACTGACAAGGTAGCTAGGAGCGTGCGACTGACAAAGCGGGACCACATGTCGGCGGCGACTTCAGCTCTGGGCCGCACAGAGAGACAGGATGGGCTGGAAGGCAGGTTTAGGCCCAAGTACGGTTTCCCTATTTTTATTCTTTTTCTTTTATGCTTGTTTTGTTTTCCTTTTTTTGTTTGAAATTCAAAATTCAAAATTCCAATTTACACTGTAGTAAATCTCCCTCAGATTAAGGGTAGAATTTTGCATATACTATTATTTTATTTATAAAATTTATTTTGTCTATGCATTTTCTTCTCTTTCTCCACTTCTAAATTCTAGTTTTTCTTTTATATTCCACATTCCCCTTTTTTGGACTTTAATATATTTCTTGTCACACTATTTTTTTTATATTGTCACCAAATGCATGCAAAAGAAAATCCCAGCATGATGCACAATTTAGTAGCTTTTATCTTATTGATTATTTGTTTTTTACATAGGGTGTTCACATGTGATGATGCATAAAGGTTCATTCCCACACATATAAGTAAAGGAAAAATAAAATTTTCTTCTCCTTTTATATTCTCTCTTACAAATTGAGTATTACACTGTTTTAATTGTGGATGATTAAATAAATAATTAATTAACTGACATGAGTGATTATAAGCGAACGGTTTAATCTCGCGCGTGGATAACGCGCGATATGCGTGAACGACGCGCGGCAAGGCGCACGACACTCGTGAACGGCGTGCGACAACGTGTGTGAACAGCACGCGCGACACTCGCGAACGACATGCGATGACGCACGCGAAACCGCACTGTGGTATGCGAACGACGGGCGGACACGTGTGACTTAGCACGCGGACGACACACGAAACAGTGTGCGCGATAGCGTGAACGACGAGGGAATCAGCACGCGACTATGAGCACATCACACGCGAACTATGCGCAGACCGTGCGACGAAGGAGCACACGGACTGTGAGCACGACAACATGTGCGACCATGTGCATATGACGTGTGACGACACGCGCGAGCAACACGCGGCAACACGTGAACCAGACGTGCGGCATGAACGCATGAACGAACGACGATGACGCGCAAACAGCGCAAGAATGACACGCGAAACAGCACGCCACCGCGTGCGGAACGGCACGCGTGGTAGGCAGGAAAAACTAATTAGATGTCGTGTTTAAACTAAATAAGTATTAAATAAATAAAAAGTATTTAAGTTAATATTAACCATGTTAATGTTTATTTATAAAACCGCAAGTTGACAACTATATGTTTAATTTAATTGGACTACTAATCTAATAAATATGAGTCGAGCAACCATTAAATAAATTAATTAGAATATGTGACGAGATGAATTAATGTTATTAACATGTGGGCAACGTCGTTACAAATCTAACGCATCCGGGACGAAACAAAAACATATTTATAAGGCAAGAGCTAACATGTATTTAGCGATACACGGATTTAAAGTGATGTGACGTATTCTAATAGGATAGAAACGAGGCTACAAAGACAGTCACAAAGGGCACAGCCAAAGAAGATTCAAATGGTGGGATCCCTTGTACATGAATAGTTATCTTCTTCCTCCTCATGTTGACAGGAAAATGGGGGCCAGCCGACCGAGCACCAGGAAGGGGGCGGCTCGCCGTTGGCGGGGCTCGCAGGCTGGAGCAGGCCAGCAGGACATGGCGCGTGACGAGGCTTCGTCTCATCCAAGCTTTGGAGATCGATTACGACTGGGGTTCCTTACCTGCTGAACCAGCCACGTGAAGAAGCGGGAGGGGGCAAGATCAATCACATGACGAGGGACTATGGCCCTGTTTGGTACAGCTGCTGTTTGTTAAAAAAGCAGCTTATCTGAGAAGCTAGTGAAAAGCAGCTTCTGCTTGTTGGCTGCTTTTAGTGTATTATGAGAAGCAGCTAAACTGATAAGCTGCTGCAGAAGCTGTCTGTTTGGCAGAACTTCTGCTTAAATTTGTGAAGAAGCTGAAAATAAGCTGTGCCAAACAGGGTCTATAGGAAATGATCTTGGAGGGCTTCGAGCAGGCCTTGTACGCCGCACATGGGAGCTGACCGCTCGGGTATGCTGGATGAGCAGGGCCGTTCCTGACTTTTTAGGGGCCCGATGCGAAATCCGAAATGAAGGCCCCATCCACACACAATATATATAATATTCAACGTATACAAATTATTATGCACTATTTTCAAGTTTATAAGATGACAAATAGAAAATATAGCAAAAACACATACTTGTTATCCGATGCCATTAAAAATATCTTCTAACATTTTGTGATACAAATCATCGCTTATACTATTAAGATCAATCTCATCCAACAACTTCTTTTAGATACATATAATCGCCAAACCATTTAACCTCTCTTAAGTCATTGTTGACCTTAAATAGTTCAAAAAATATTTCAAGTTTAAAAATCTTCTCTCCGTCGATGCAACCATCATGTGTATAGTAAATAATACTCTCTCTGTATCAAAATAGAATTTATTTTGCTTCTCTAGTTGATTCCTCATCATCTAGTTGAATATATACATAAAAATCAAAAGTTAAAACAAATACTATTTTAGAACGAAGTGAATATTAGATAAGTAATTGATACATTAGTTTAACAATCTAAACGAAACTGATCGATAGTGCATCGCTCTTGCGTATTTATATCTAGGGTAGATATGCTTAGCGGGAAAAACAGTGCTAACGTCCAGTGGCCAGAGGGGCCCTAGTTTCACAAACCACATCAATGTAACACCAAATTAGTACAATTCATCACTCATCAATTCACATACATGTTCATCAGTTTAACCCACAATTATATTTGTAAAGACCAATTTAATACATAGACATAGTTCATTAATCATTAGTTTAATTCATAGGGCATAAACACCTCACATACATATAACATTTTATCAATTATTCCGTAAATGATATGTATATAGTTTCGTTTTGCTAGAATATGGTAGCTCGTTTAGCTTGCGAGCTGGCTCGTTAATGAACCGAGCTAGAATGTCAGCTCAGCTCGTGAAAAAATTCAAACGAGCCAATCCAAACCGAGCTAACCATGAACCGAGCGATCCAACGAGCCACGAGCATTTCGTCCAGCCATATCTGCAAGGTAGGACCATGGGGCTAGGTGCTAGGGATTTAGCCTCTAGGTGCCGGCCACCATGGGAGGAGAGAGGATGGGAGACTTTGTACCTCGGTGATCGCGTACTGGGGACATCAGGAACAGGCACCGGGGGACTTCCGAGGACGATCGTCGCAGGGCTTCGTTGGGTCGGCATAGCAGAGCACGCGCATGGGTGCCTAGGGCTGCTCAGCCAAGAGTATGGAGGCAGGGGCATAGAGCAAGAAGGAGAGCGAGGACGACGCTCAGCAACCGCACGCCTGCTCATGTGATCTGGATCTGGGGAAGTAAATATCTACGCCGGGAAGAGGGTTTTAGCGTTGGAAAAATGGAAGGGACGTCTGTGTATATATAGAGGAGGGGTGAGACAAGACGGTTGAGTGCTCGATGGGGTAGACACGAGCAGCATGGCGTTTGTGAGGAGAGACATTTTAACGATCCTGCGAAAAGGACGCGAGATCTAGAACGGGCTCGACGAGAGGAATATATATATATATATATATATAGGGACGAGGTAATGGAAGCCCTGGGCTTCCATTAGTATGGGAAGCCCCAGTCAGGTATACCCACGCGCGTCCGATCGTGTGTTGGTTCTGGCTCGGACGGATTCCAGCGTAAAACGTGAGTTAAAACAGCGTAAATGAGTATGAAATTTAGCGTAAATCCTATATCTGTTTTGTAACAGCAAACGGGGACCAAAATTACGGCGTGAAAATCGCATGCAGCCGATCGTGCGCGGGTTCTCTCGGGCGGATTCCAGCGTAAAACGTGAGCTAAAACAGCGTAAATGAGTACGAAATTTAGCGTAAATCCTATATCTGTTTTATAACAACAAACGGAGCCCAAAATTACGGCATGAAAATCGCATGCAGTCGATCGTGCGCGGGTTCTGGCTCGGGCGGATTTCAGCGTAAAACGTAAGCTAATACAGCGTAAATGAGTATGAAATTTAGCGTAAATCCTATTTCTGTTTTGTAACAGCAAACAGGGCCCAAAATTACGGCGTGAAAATCGCGTGCAACCAATCGTGCGCGGGTTCTGGCTCGGGCGGATTCCAGCGTAAAACATGATCTAAAACAGCGTAAATGACTACGAAATTTAGCGTAAATCCTATATTTGTTTTGTAATAGCAAACGGGGCCTAAAATTACGGCGTGAAAATCGCGTGCAGCCGATCGTGCGCGGGTTCTGGCTCGAATGATTTCAGCGTAAAACGTGAGCTAAAACAGCGTAAATGAGTACGGAATTTAGTGTAAAACATGCCAACAATCTCACTTCGCAAGAGATTATTGTAAAACACATCAAAAAGTGTCATAAATTTGGCGTAAAACACAGTAAGACTGTTTTTAATGGAAGCATAAAACACAACAAGAAGTGTCGTAAAATTTAGTTTGAAAATGCATAAATCACGATAGTCTCAGAGGGCACTTGTTCTGTTCACAGTATATCAAAATATAAAGTATAACGATATTTTGCCAATATTGTTGCAATCATACACAATTTTTTTGACATGACAAAAAAACGAGGAGCTAGCCCTGTTTTCGGTACTTCAGACACTTTGAACCATTAGCCTTTAGCTAGGTCGTAGTCCGAAATGGAAGCATCGCTGCCCGGCTCTTGTTAAAACAGGTTTGTGTAAGCCTGTATAAAGCATAAAGACACGTCAGAACAAGCATAAGTAAATCAAACAGAAACCTAAATGATTCACCAGTTAAAAGACATGGATTGAGAGGAATGATATAATATAATAGTAGAGTTATACATTCACTTAGCTTTGATTTGTAGTGGACCATCCAAAATTGAGAAACTTCTTGTGCAATAAATTGGATTAAAAAACCTTTGATTTGTGTTCTTTCCATTGACCTTTTCTAGAGAAAAATGAAGTGGGTTCAACAAGCAAGCAAATGTAGAGTTATTTTGCTGAATTATCTCATCGTAAAAGCTTCCTGCTGTTTTGTGAAAACAAAAGTAAACAGTTTACTAAAAAAGGATAAGCAGGTGACAGAAATATAATGGAATGATTACTATCAACAGTTCACAATGGGATACGAACTATATGCTATGCAGTGCCTAACCACCCACCTTCACTGATAGGTTCATGTAATCTAACAACATCCCCACCAGCACAGAATGCTCGGCCGCTGCCCTTCATGCAATGAACAACTCAATTTGTATTTGGTCAGTGATATTAGCAGAACTGAAATGATGAAGCACCGTACCTTCATCATGACAAAGCCAATGTCTGGGTTGTCCTCCCATGATTGATAAAATTTATTGAACCTAGCTCCCTATCAAGACAGACATTTTACCACGCATCAGATCAATTGTTTCCAATGTGAAGCTGTAAGCTATAATCTATACACGCATCAGATGAGCCCACCTAAAACTTTCCAAGAGCAAGCATGTTGTCACCATCTGGAGATCTCGGGCCCTTCAGGGTATTCTTTTGTATCAAGAACTCCTCGCAGTTCTAACAACAAAAACAGAAAAATAGAATGGGGGTCAGTGGCAACATAATCATGATAAATTATAAGTGGAATTATTTGACTAATTTGTGGTCGTTACACTAGTAGACACATGCACATGTTTATAATAACTGAATAATAATAATAACACAATTAGTTAATAATAATAACACAATTAGTTCTGGCAGATTAAGATTGTAGCAGGGTATTATATAAACTACTTACAAATCATATATATGCACACACAAATTAAACTACTGTAAACCACTTGTACACGACTACAAGCACATATAAAATGTACACAATTAAGCCTGCTCTATTAATAAGGAGAGGAGAAAGTTAGGAAGTTTCTACTCTTGGAACTGTGTGAGGTTGCCTTCCGCCACAGTTCGAAGGCTACTATTTGGAGATTGAGCAGCTAGCAGAACCTGAGTGGTATCCATGGTTGTATCGTACATAAAATATATAGGTTTTGTCAGCCAGAAAGGAATCAAAGAAAATCAACAAGCAACATAATAATCAACAATGCAGATTACTAAAAGTCAGTCAGACACTGAGACAATTGAAGATATATTAAAGTTTTTGCATTCAAAACAACTTGTTCACAGCACAGATATTAGCCAAACAACTCATTCAACAAAGGTAATGTATGCAAATTATTCATTCATATTAAAGCTCTTACCCATAATATTTGCTTAGCCACATCAACAATCCAATATTATCACTAAACAGCGTTTCCTACTATGAATGTCCCATCGAAACTATTGTTTTTTTCTCTGAAAAAATCGAACTAGAGATTGATGCAAGCAGCAGACAGGGATCAAAGCGCGATAGATACATCAGGTCCGAAGGCAACCTGCTCCTGAA
Organism: Zea luxurians; assembly: GCA_029449295.1. Lineage (NCBI taxonomy): Eukaryota > Viridiplantae > Streptophyta > Magnoliopsida > Poales > Poaceae > Zea > Zea luxurians. The sequence continues at coordinate 90,500,514 of JAOPSE010000012.1, forward strand.
CGACTCAAAGCAACACGCTGCTGATGCTCTAGAACCAAACGCTGCTGGAGAAGAGTCGTGGGACTTCGAGAGTAGTTCAACCATGCCCAGGTATTACAGAAAATGCAGTCGGCCTTGCTGATGATACCGCCTGAAATTTGACCCACTGTAATACTCAACTCAACTTTATATTTAGACGCTAAATGCTTATACGCTAAATGCGATAGGCACTCTGACAGCTAAATGTTTAGACGCTGTTGGATACGTACCTGTGTGTAGCCATCAGCCGTTCCATGGAGGAGCATTTGCGACCGGACAGTGGAGTATCGGAGGATGGAGGTTGGAGCTGGTGAGCCGCCGCAGCGGCGCTGTGCCCGTATCAGGGAGTGGCCGGCTCGGCGGCAGCGTGGGTGGAGGCAAAGATGGATCGACCGCTAGCGTTGTCGTCAGAGATGGATCGGCCGCTAGCTGCCTGCTTTTCCCTGTTACTGGTGGCAATGGATCACCGCCGCAAGCATGGCGGGCTAAACAGAAAGGCCCGTGTGCTCCGCCTGCTTCCTCCCATGACAGCGTGTGCTCATGGCTTCCCTGCGGCGCTCGGCGGGCCGCCGTTGGCTGCCAACGGCGCGCACCAGACGCTAGATCGGGCTGCCCAGGGCAGTTAACTGCAATCCGATGCCACTCCTTGAGTCCTCCAAGGGGGAGATGAGGCAGATGGGGATGGGAGGATGAGGCGGCGGCGAGTGCGTGCATGGAGACGGCGAGGGCGGGTTTCGCGATGCTGGGGGAACGGCGATGGCGGATGTGGGATGGAGAGCAATTAGGTTTTATGGGTGTGGGTGAGATAACAATCCGACGGCTGGATTTGTGTGTGGGGCTTGACTCGGGGCTTGCATATCCACAATGTGGAGGTCGGACCCGTGCGGTGGGTGCAACGTGGTCAGGGCTCTCTTTAGTTAGAGGAAGCCTAGGGCTTCAAATACATAAACTATATATATATATTTGGTTTTCGAAATATTTCGGTTCTCGTAAATACTAAATTTGAGGGATTAAAATATTATTAGAACAATTGAAATTCATATTTAATACTCAAAAAACGATCTGAAGGTTCCAAAACTCCCGGAAACATCGTCGAGATATTTTTAACTTGTTTCGAAAACCTTTTGCATGCTTAAACATTATGCAACAGCATGAATGCAACAATCCAAGCACCCCTAGGGTCACTTTACTCAGCTTACACATATATATAATAAAATAACTCCCTATTATTTAGAAAAAAGAGAAGAAAAGCAAGGATGAAGAGAGTAACATCTGAATTTGGTGGATATTAGGAAATAAATTTTATACCCCAAATTCAAGGTGTTATACCATCATTGCACGTTAGGTGAGTGACTAGTTGGAATGACTAATGCAGTGAGACTACACCTCCCTATTGGTTCTTCTTTATTTTGATTTTCATAGTTGGCATGTCTTTTGGTGATGCTGCTGACAAAAACTTATTGGTACAACTAGAGCAAGGCATGTATACCTGTAACAATCCAACCTATTAACGACCTATGCCACCTATTGCATTGGGACCATTGTGCAAGAAAAGGAATATTGTTTCATCTCATTCCATCTGTTTGGTTGCTGAACGGAGGTAGCATGGCCCGTACGTGAGGAGCCAGACATCTTGGACACAGGCTCTATCCATACATAGTCTTTTGTTTGGTTGTTTGTATTAGTGCATTCAAGATAAATACAGCTCGTGTTTGGTAATTTGCGTCAGAACATGTATAAAAGAAGAGTGCGTAAATAATTTTTCAAATATTATACAACACGTATAGTCTAGTTTTGTTCGTAAAATTTAGAGGATCATGAATATAAAATTCATTTGATAATTAAATCTTTTAATTAGAAAATCTAATAAAAAAACAACCTTAAAAGCTTTCTCGTTTTGCGTGCAAATACATGCAATTGCATGGCCAGCGCCTGCTTGCGCGGAGATGCCCACCGGCTGCGTATGCTGGGAGCCTGGCTGCGCCCCTAGTTTTGTATCTATTCAGCCTGCATGTGATGGGAAGCCAACCAAACATCACCTGCTTTGAGACTCCGCGGCTGCAGGTGCATCCTCGTGTCCTCTAACCAAACAGACGGACCAAACAGACGGATTGTCACGGTGAAGGACTTGGATCCATTAGAGCATTTAGAATTAATTGGATCTTTTAAGTTGTACACAAGAAACATTACGTAGAATATGTCCTTGTTACTTTCAAGTTCTTTTTTTTTGGTATTGTTGGTACTTAGCTTGATACTATATGGAAATGGAGTTTGTGCTCATGATTTTAGTTAAAAACACTACCTGACGGGATGTGGTTGCACTGCAAATAGGTTGATAATATGAGTTAGACATATGTTCACATGTAAAAATAGCGGTACTTGTTGAGGATGATATTAGGCGTGACTTCAAGGATCACCAATACTTCCTTAAAAACAACATATGTATGTTTTATAGGTGAGGACAAACATTTTAAAAAACTCATTGAATTAACAACAAACAAATATTTTCCTTTTGAGTCTCATGATTAGGTTATTCAAATTGAACAATAATTCGTCATTGCACATTCACGCAAAAAAACTATAGATCACGCCACGCATGTCATCAGTGCATTTTATTACTTGATCGATTTGCTCATGACATGGTTATTCTTCCTGCTACTCCATGGGTCCATTACGGTTTTCCTTTCTTCTACTATCATTTGTACCCTTACAGATGTTGCCAACCATGGAACTGGCAGCATTTCCTCCTGTCACACACCAAGCTGTTGCCACATATAATGGGCGATTGTGCCACGCTAGTGCAAGGCTGCCATCACACACTAGGATGTTGAACCCAGAGCCAGATAAGGATGTCACATGGATCAATTGGTCTTTTAGCGTGTCAACCTCATCGGGGTCGAACCACACTTGAGTTAGCCCAGCATAGGTGAGCCTCTCCCTCCAGTGACCAAACAACTCATGACGTTCGGTGCGTGCACTGCCCTCGCCGCAGACAATGTCAAAAATCTCACCCCGAAGGTACACCTCTGTGAGTGAGTCGGTGATGCCTCTACCACTGGTACGACGATGCATGGCCTCCAAAGAGTCAAACATGGCCGCATAGTGGAAGAGGGCATTAGTGAACCTCTCTAGTAGTGGTGGTCTGTTGTGATCTGCCTCATGCTCAACCACCGTGAAGATCATGGGGTTTATCTTGATGACCAATTTGAGGAGGACATCTATTGGTGCGGGCACCACTGGGTTTGCATCTGGGTCAACGAGGAGGCGATGGAGCTGTAGGATGGAGTTTATGGCAACTGCCTCTCCTTTGATTGGTTTGAGAAGCATCCAATCGCACAACCTATCAAGTTGATCGACACAGACTCCCTGGAAAGTGAAGTCGATACCCACCGAGTGTGCATACTTGGCGAGGCGAATTCCCACTTCATGGAGCTCGTCACGGCCACCTATTGGGTTCGGGCCAATGCCTGTGATTCGGAGCTTTGGTGGCCCACCCTCACGGGCGGAGAAGACATCCATGAGTGCCGGCCACTGGAGACCTTGCATCAGGGAAAAGTCAATGATGTGTACATGGTTGTATCCTTTGATTGCTTTGAGGATTGCTTGGTTGGCAGTGGAGTAGGCGAACTTTAGGTAGGGACCTGCATCATAAAAATTGTTGTGCAGATCGATCGATGTAGAAGGAGATGGAGAAGGTGGTGCTGCGTGCGGGTATGCCGGGAAGAGGCGTTGAACTAGTGCGTCGATGAAGTGTTTCCCAACACGGCCGATCCCGGTCGAAGTTGGGATTGCCCCAAGAATCTTGCGTGCCTCAGACAAGTTTCCTTGTGCGATCGAGTAGTCGCCAGTCTCAATGGCACCGGTGCAAGTGATAAGCAGGTGCACCAGGCGAATGGATGCATCCTCCTCCTTGCATTGCCTCCCTACCTCTACTGTGGTCGGGGTTGCAGGTTTCCTTATTGGTGGCACGAGGGATGCATACAACGCTGGGTTAAGGTTGTACATGGTATCATTGGTAGATGTGGTAGAGAATGAGGGTGAGAGGGTACCGCTGAGCGCCATGGCTGTGAAGGGGTCCATGGGTAACCAAGCGAAGGGAAAATGATCCATGAGCTCATTTGAGGTGAATGAAAGCGAAGTGTTCTTTCTTGCAACAATGTGAGTGGTGTGAGCATCCATGCTTTGTCACCTGGTGGTTAGCTAGTTGCTTGATGTTCTTATAGGAGCAGATGGGTCCAAGCAATGACATCGTGGATACAGGTGGATTGGCACCTAGTGCTGGCACTGAGGTGTAATAGAGGATAACTATTGTTTGTTGGATGAGTCACGAGCTAGCATGACTAGTGCCCTTGTGAATCTCGATTGATGGTGAGTGGCATGGTTGTTGAGGATTTTTGGTGCAAAAATAGAGATTAACTAGTAGTGTGCCCGTGCTTTGCTACGGTTTCATTTATACAGCGTAAACTACAAAGATGTGTGCATCCTATTTATTAAAGCCAACAACCATGTTTCAAATATACATTTGTGCAAAAATTTATTATAGGAAGCGATCGGGTGGTGGTGCTTGGTAGTTGAGATATACACGAGACATTTATTAAGAAAAATAAAGAATGGTCTTTTTATCTTGTGTATACGCATTCTTCTACTTTCTTTATCATTAGAAACAAAGAGAAAAAGATTCTAACACAGTTTCTATTACATAGTTAAGCCTAGCGCGTGCGAGCAGTGGCCACACACAAAGCACGTACACAATAATTATATAAAAAAACGAACAATATATATTCTTTGTTAATAACCAATGCATAACTAAACTCGGGATATTTTGGATTAAAAACTTAGTCATAAAAACATTGATTGTGTTGCAATATACTGAACATCTTTGTGTAGTAAACAGGAGTGGGACAATTTCTATATATGTTGTTTAAGAAAAGTAATAGATAAATCAGCACAACACCGGTGGCTTTGCCGATGTAGGCCTCAACATCTTCATCTGATGCTTCAGCAGCCTCAACCTCTGGTGCGCCCGACTCATCTGACAAAACACATCACAAATTATAGATAAAATCATTCGATGATGGGCATCCCATGCAGACATAGCGATCAGTCATCTTATCATCATCATGTCAGTCTCGCTACAAATTAAATTAATAATAGTGGGAGAGGGGGCAATGTCATCCATCGTATACAGACCCAAAAAAAAACAATGCTGTCGCCTGTCATCAAGCCAAGCCCACCAAATCTTCTTAATCTGTCAATCATGGGTCACACCACACCACATTATAGACATCTCAATATATTCCAACTTCAGCTGCTTTGTTCTCATCACATAATTTTTCTTTTCACTCGAGCTTCACATATCACAGAAGAGAATGAACCTAATCACATCAACAAACAAAGAAAAAGGAATGTCGGTTATAAAATTGTTTGTGCACCACTACATAGAACACCAACTCTTTGTACTCGCAAAAAATCAATGGCATGCAAACCTGGTAATTTCTACCATCAGCTCGCCACATATAGAACATGAGCTACTACTTCCGAGGCACGATAGGAGGGAGCTGCTGGAGGCCTCCTGAGGGGCTGGCTCGATCGATTCAGAACGCCTAATCTTCGGTTGAGTAAAAGCAAAAAGGAATTCCTTGAAGGTCATCATTCCATTATTGTCTCAATTCATCTCTGCGTTCACCAAAGGAGTAAATATCCTGACAGATATATAAACAGGTAATAACCATGATTGGACTGGAGTAATAATAACCAATACATAACTAAACTCATATCATGGCAGTTAACAAATACAGCATTGAAGCTAATTGTTGATGGAGCTGAGCTGTGCATCACTGTCCATCTAGAAAGTTACAGTATTTTCCAACCTTTTTCTGTAAGAAGCTCTCATCGAACATCAGCTTATAATTCTAGGTACTCAACGGACTACGGGATGTTCCGTTTCTGCGTAAGCCAATACCGAGTTGGACTGGATGCTAGGAACGGAGCAGTAGAGGTTCATCGAGCACTGCCTGTCATCTGTTGATCGGCAGAAACAGCCATGGCTCATCTTCCTCGCGCACCGTGTCCTGGGTTACTCGTCAGCCACCTTCTACGCCGACGAAGGAACGACCGAGGAGCCCATGGGCCACGAGTGCCTTCAGCCACTCTGGTAGAAGTACAAGGTCGATATCGCTATGTACGGTTTCAATAAATTATATAAAAATGAACACCACATATTAATTATTATAATCTAACTCAAAATCTCAAATTCTTACACAATACGAACCAAACCGGCAATTTCCAACTAAACCTAGACACTTACACAAAGGGCAGTTTATGGCAAAAAAAAGTACTACTTTCTGACTTTTAATGGTTAAAAAATTCAGTCAGAAGCCTCTCTAGCTCTATTAACCACATTGATTTCAGATAGAGCACAAGTAATGAGTCCTTTGAAATGCTAATCGCATGCTATTCTTAAGATTGAGCAATATTCAATCCAAAATCTGTATTCCTTGGCTTCTTCAAGGAAGGAAGTATTATTTTTTAGTACAACCTGAACTAAACTTTTGTTTGGTTACTGAAAAGATGCAAATTCTTCTTATAATTCTTTTACAAAACATTGGAGACTTAAGCATTGGGTAAGTGATATCTCACGAATGTGAGTAACTATGTTTTAGTATTTCTTATGAGCAACATAGCTGCAACCATAAATACAACAAAGCATCGTATTAACAGAGGAAGAAACCAAATAAATTATATGGCAACCAGAGAGGAAATATATGGTACAAGCATATAACATTAGTTCTAAATAAGCATCTGTTCTTGTTCTATTTTCACCCTATTTAAATAAGCAACACAAAAGAACCCATTCAATCACACACTCCATAATTCAATTGTCGGATAATAAAAAACAACTAAAATTACTACTTCAACTTGGTGAAGCTGCAATCAGACCTTACATTTAAGTATTTAACTAAATCTATATAGGCAAGACCCAGTAATGCAGTCCCATTCCTATTATCCAGTACAAGAAGAGAAACAATAGGAAACTTATTCCAACATCAGTTGCCCAAACTTGAAAACCAACAAAAGCATGAAACAACATAAAAATAATTTATGTGTTACTTATCTCATAGCATTTAGAAATGTCACACCATGATAGCAGCTAGGTAACAAATTGTTTAAAACAGACTGTTGATCATAAGGAAGTAGGTGGGCTGAGATGCCTGCTTGCACTTTAAAATTGCACCAAATCGATGCAAAAATTAAGGTCCAGTCCCAACCGCTTCTTGAAAGTTGATCACACCGGGATGGAGATGGACAGGGAGACAAAAGATAAGGGTTGAAGCTGAGATCAAGAAGGGGGAAGACGGAGCTAAAGAGAACTGAGATCATGTCGAAAAACGCACATGCAGGTCGCTATGTTTTTTGCGAGGAAGTTGAAACAGAGTAGTGGAAAGAATGGTGGCAGTTCGTCTAACTTAAGTGGACACTATTACCAAGAAAGGCGGGAATGTTTAGTGTCAACACAACATCCTGATAAGTGATAAATGGTTATAATTTTGCAAAAAAAGTTCATAGAATTTATTATATGACAAAGCAAAAATTCTCGTCTAGAGCACATAGGCCGACAACACTTAAACTACTCAGATGCTATCCTGACTGTTACAAGGCCTTAATGATGTTATTACATTGCACAGGGAATCTGGATTCCTATATATCATAACATATTTGTTGTTGTATATGCAATTATTATGCATTCCAGTTTTAGTTTGGAGTTGCAAAACGGATTCAGTTACAGGTGTGCTTGTTCAATTATATAGAAAAAATGTCTGTACCAGAAGTAACATACGAAATTTTTTATACCTATAAAGCTGCTATAGAATAATATGTATTTGTATATTACTTTTTCTAACTCCACATAAACATACTCTCCAGAATTAGTTTTAGAAATAATGTGACTATGCTCAAGAACCATGCATACAAGATAATCTAGCAGTAGCATGTGAAATTCTCATTATAGTAGTAGTTCGACCATAATGATTCTTTCTGTTTTGTGCTAGTATACATCAAAGCTGAAATGTACATCAAGGGCTAACTACAACTTGATGAAATGTACTTCAAGAGGTAACTATGATATATGACAAAGAAAAATCTACCATACAAACAGTAAAGGCATTGGATATCTTTTAGTCTAGATGCTTCTTATCTACAGAGAGTAAGGATTTAGGATGTTCATTCTTTTCAGAAAAAGCTGTTGTTACCAGAAAAAAATGTACACAGTGAGCACGTGATTTTAGCTTACATTCTGTAGGCTTAGGAATATATTTCGCAAGCCGATACTACCTTTCCATTGACGAACCATGTTGGAAACCTTCAAGACCAGAAGCGGCACATTCTGCAGTCCTTTACTTTCCATTACCAGCTCAATTTGGGAAATATTCCACATAGTCTAGAATTTTTGTAGCTTCACCACCAAACATATAAACATCTGGTTAGATTGAAAAGTGGTTCTGACCTTTTTGTGTTGTACTTCCAATATCTTCAGAAACTCTCCTAGTTGCTCGGAACTACCAAAATACAGTATATGGTAGTAGAATTCAGTTGATATGTTATCACATAACATATGGAGAAAAAATACATGTCAGTTTATTATAAAGCACCTCTCCTCCAAACGGATAGTTCGCACTGGTAGAAATTTTAGAAGGAAAAACAACGCGGAGCAGACGGAGAGCAAGAGCGCTCTGCCCACCTGTGCCAGTCCAAAGAAACCAACAAAATCAGCAGGTCTTTGTGAGTCCCATGGGTAATGAGAAGTGGTAAGCACGAGGCAGCGATCGGTTGATCTCACCCAAGTTGATGCTTCTGTTGATTGCGCCTAAGAACTTGGAGCCACCGAGAGAGAACATGTTGGACTTCAAAAGCGGCTCGTTGGCACTGGACGAGTACATGATTCCAGCTCCGAAGTGAGGGCTCTGCAACGTGGTTTGTTAGCCCCGCTCCCGGAAGAAGATTTGACAGCATTTGTTTAAGCGGCATAACATTTAAGGGGATGCACGTCCTTGCCTGCTCCGGCAGAGCTAGACGACGACGTTGTCGGGTTTGACGGTGTGGAGGACGCGGAGAGGTGCGAGGTGCCGAGGATCCACACGTCCTCGAGCTCCATGAAGTTTAGCGGCCACCACGCCGGGACAGGGCCAAACTGCCACCACGATACGCGTACAAGCGCACCGGACTCGACCAGACCCGCCAGCGAGGGGTTCCCTGCGGCGGCGGCGGCACCCCAACCAACTCGTAGATTCTAATCGTCTGCAACAATCAAACGCAAAAAAAACGTATACCACCATAGAAAATAAGCTTGAGCTAATACCTCTGGAGAAAGCCCTTCTGGAGTCAGCCCCTTCTGTGAGCTCCAAATCCAAATCGCTGGAGTCGGCTTTGAAGTCCTCATCGTCTTACGCAGCGAACGAGCGTCTGCCGCCCCTCTTGAACTTCTTCTTCGGCTGCTAGATGTCCCACTCCATGAGCCGGCGCGGCGCTAACTCGCGAAGGTCGGCAAGGATCGCGTCGCCGCACAGCACGGAGCAGGGTTGCGGGGTGGGGACTCCATGGAGCGTCCACACCATGCAGATCGGTCTTCCAGGGAGATATTAGGAGCGGCAGATCGGGGGGAGGGGGAGTAAATTGCGCATACGTACAGAGACTCCATGGAAGGCGTCCACGCGATGCAGAGATTGGGAGCGACAAATCGGGTACTTCATGTAGGTGAGGCAGATCGGGGGAGTGGATCACGCGGATCGACATTCCAGGGAGAGATTTGGGAGCGGCAGATCGAATACTTCCATGGAGGTGAGGCAGATCGGGGGGAGTGGATTGCGCGGACGTCATTGCTAGAAGTGGAGATCACGGCGAGGAGAGGCGGGTCCACGTGCGGGCGAGGGGGGAGGGACGGGCGAGATTTCTGCGGCGGGACGACAGTCGGGGAAGATGGGGCGGCGTGATGTGCGGGAGCGGGGGCACGACAACTGTGGACGCCCTCCTTGCTGTCTTATAGAGTAGTAATAGATTATGGCTAGAGCTTGAGTCACGCATACAAGTTGTATATAGTTAGCAATTAAACTCCATTTCATGTATTAAGAGAGATATTTATCACTACAACTTGAGTGGCACGAGCATGATTTAGAAAAAATAAGCGACTGGACTCTGCTTCATGTATTAGGTAATCGGACCTGGTGTATCTTTACATAGCGCTGCAACTGGTCTGGTTTGTTGATCACTACTAGTTGGGATAGTGATGTCAAGCAATAGGTGAAGTGGGACCTTGTAATACTCAAAGTTGTATTCAAGGAATGTATAGCAGATCTCCTTATTTCATGTGTCATATTTGCATCATAAAAAGAGCACACATGTAATTAAGAAGGATTAATCGAAACAAATGATTCCAAAATAAAATAAAGTGCATCTTATTGGAGTTTTTGTTTGTGCACTTAATAACATGGATAAAAAAATATATATAAAAATATTATAATGAGGGGAAGATTTAGATTAAAACATAAATTTGAATTTGGGGATTAAGAACCTATTTTGAATATTTAAGAATGAGAAATAACAAGGGAAGGAAGAGAAAGAAAATATTATACAAATAAAAATAAATAGATAAATATATTATTCTTAAACTAGGATTTGAATTTGGATACTTAGCTCAAATGTGAGGATCATGACAGAATTCAAAATTAAATATGAAAACAAGAAAAGGAAAAGGAAAGGAAATCAGAAATTGTAAAAAGAAGAAAAGCTGGGAGAACTCGGTTGGGCCAAATCTGGCCGGCAGGCCCAGCTTGCTTCTTCCTCCGCGCGGCCCAGCAACTCCACATTTACCCCGCGCCAGCCCACCTCCCTTCACCGGCCGACCTGTGGGTCCCACACGTCAGCACTCTTACCGCGCACTCCTATCACCTCTGCGCTCACTGGCACATGGGACCAACCTGTCGGACTCGCTTCTTCCCCCAAACTCGCACGGGAGTTTATCCATGGCGCAAATTCTAGGCGCTGTTGGGACTCTGACGCCCAATTGAGGCCTATAAGCCGCAGGCAATACCCACTCCATCTCCCCCACCACTTCTTCGCTGCGAATTTCTAGCCACCATCGCGTAGGAGTCGTGCTAAGCCGCCGCGCCATTCGGTTGTGCCGCCGCCACCCTGCACAGAGAATTACAGCCACTAGGACCGTCGGATTTCGGGTCGAGGAGCAACGCCGGTACGTGGTGAAGCTGTCGGTGGTCTCGGCTAGCACGATTGGGACGCAGGGGTCCGGCAATTGCTCGCCGTAGTTTGATCTTGCCGCGGGACCGCTTCGTGCCGTGGCCGGGCATCATCGCCTATCTATAACCGGTAAAAACTTGTTATCTGAGTTCGCTTTAGTCTCAATTAGGGCTAGGTTCGTTTGATTTGAATTTGGGGCCGGGATAAGGGAGCTGGGTTTTGGCCGTTGGATGGACGATCGACGGCTAGGATTAGAATCGGGGATACCGCTTCGATAGATTAGATCATAGCCGTCCGATTCTAATCCTGCGCAAGTTACGCTTTGGCGCCATTTTAAAATCATGACCGTCCGATCGGGATCGGACAGACCGGATTGCGTACCGGTTCGATGTCGTCCCAATGTGATCTGGGCCCTCCAAATCTAATCGGGCGGCCGAAATCAAAACATACCCCTTCGGCTAACCTTTTTGCTAAAGAGACCCCGGCTAAAACGGAAATTGACCCACCGTCCACGCGGGCTGTTCACAGAGTCTTAGGAATCTTCTACGCTAGCCCCTGGACTTTCTGAAAATTGACGCCCAGTCCAGAGGATAATAAAAATCGAGAAATAATTATAGAAATTAGTTTTTAATAGAAAAACAAATCTAGAAACTTGTAAAATGCATAGAAAATTCATTTTAGCTCCAAATTGAACCATTCCAATTTCTAAAATTTTGTAATATTATTGTCCATCATTTAGTGTCTCTGTTTTGACATGAAACCAGTAAGAAAATTAATTTACCATTTAATCCTATTTTAAGCACATAAAACCTTAAAAAAATTCATAACTTAAAATATATAACTCCAAATTTAATGATTCCAGTTCCAATGATCTCATTTTAATGTGTAGATTTTTATTGTATATTTTATTTATCTGTTTGGTGTAATGTTAATTTTTGCTATACTATGTATGTATTGTGTTGATGCGAGTAGACGAGCAAGCCACTGTGGATTCTGAGGTTCAACAAGTAGAGGTAGCTGAGCAGGAGCTCATTGAAGGCAAGTTGTGCCCTTGATCACTTACTTTTTCCCAGCCATGTTCTTATTAATTATAATGATCTGCATAGATTAATTTTGATGGGATCCTTTAGGTTACCCCAGTTTTGGTTATCTTTATACCTTGTTCACCACTGAAATATTTTTGGGTAGTACCTACTATTGCTTTATGTGGATTGGGTATGGAGATACAATATTCATGATTACTCTTTTATTATCTTTTTATTATTACTGTTTATGTTAAGATCATTAAATTAATGGGAACATGGAGCGACCACCCGGGAAAACAGTGCTACCACAAGGGTTTAATGGGACGCCCTTGGCTGATTAACTAGGAAAGCTAGTGGAGGTCTTCCTTACCCGAAAGGGGCAAGGGCAGTAGGGGAGTGGTCAGTGTACGGAGGTCCTTGGGTTGATTTTGCTGCAATGGCGGTCAGGCAAGGGATCCTTGCACTGGAGCTTCCTATAAACTGTAGCGGGATTTCTGAAGCTAGTGGAACTTTGTAAAGGCCTCGTAGTGTTACCCTGCCTCGCCTCCTCGGTAGAGGTGTATGGGATTGGCCGTCTCTTGGTAGATGGGTAACATGACTTGTGGGTAAAGATGCGCAACCTCTGCAGAGTGTAAAACTAGTATACTAGCCGTGCTCACGGTTATGAGCGGCTCAGACCCTCACATGATTAATTTATAGAACTTGAATTTAATTTGACATTTGCATCGCATTTAGGATTATTTTATTATTACTTTTCTTTATTATTATTAAGGTTTGGTATTTACTTACACTTAGTAATTGCTAATAAAATTTTGACCAACTTATAAAAGCAATGCTCAGCTTCAGCCTTTATTTCATTGATCAGCCTTACACTTCATGAACTCCCACATTTGGTGAGTTCAGGCCACATTATTCCCCACGACTTGTTGAGCTATGAACGTATGTGAGCTCACTCTTGCTGTCTAACACCCCCCCACAGGAGAAGAACAGGTGGTCGAACAGGAGCCGCCTAACACTGAGGCATTCGACTTGATCTAGGTGGCGTCTCCCAGTCAGCTTTATGGCGCCAGGGAATAATATTTAGTTCGCTTTACTTTATCATTTATTTTTGTAAGACTTCCGCTATGTAATAAGTACATTTATGATATTTATGACATTTATCTCTATGCACTCTGTTATTATGTGTGTTGTTCTTCCTTGGCGCACATATGAGATGCACCCGGATTTGTCCCTTAAATCCGGGTGTGACATAAGTGGTATCAGAGGAAATGTTGACTGTAGGACGAAATCTAGATAGAAATGGACAAACTCTTACCTACTTATCTTATTCTGATTCATTCTATACTTATCTTACTCTGATTCTTTCTGTCGGTGTTTCGAAACCCGGGGGGTCCCTGGACCGATGAGTGAAATGTCGCCGCGTGCCCCAGCCCAGATGGGTCGACGCAAGGCGGAACGTGAAGGGGGGAAAGGAAGCAGCCGGAGGGAGGCAGGCGTGAGAGAGTGGATCCCGCGGCCTTCGTGTTAGCCCCGCGCCTGAGTCGGGTGCGCTTGCAGTAGGGGGATACAAGCGTCCACGCGGGAGTGGGAGCGAGTGGCCTTGCGCGAGCGCCGTCTCGTCCTTCTCCGCGCGGGCCAACCCTCTGTAAGAGGGCCCTGGTCCTTCCTTTTATAAGCGTAAGGAGAGGATCCAGGTGTACAATGGGGGTGTAGCAGAGTGCTACGTGTCTAGCGGAGGAGAGCTAGTGCCCTAAGTACATGCCGTCATGGCAGCCGAAGAGGTTTAAGCACCCGGTTCGTGTGGTGTCGTGGCCGTCGGAGGAGCGCTGGAGCCTGGCGAGAGGACAACTGTTGGGGCTGTCGAGTCCTTGCTGACGTCCTCCTGCTTCCGTAAGGGGGCCGAGAGCCGTCGTCGTCACGGAGTGTGCGGGGCACCATCATTGCCTATCTGGCGGAGCGAGCCAGATGGGACGCCGGTCTTGTTCCCCGTAGCCTGAGTCAGCTCGGGGTAGAGTAATGATGGTGCCTCCTGTCGACGTGGTCTGTCCGCGCCCTAGGTTGGGCGATGTGGAGGCTCCTCCGAGGTCGAGGTCGAGTCTGTCTTCCGTGGCCGTGGTCGAGTCCGAGCCCCTGGGTCGGGCGAGGCGGAGACCATCGGCTGAGGCTAGAGCTGAGTCCGAGCCCTGGGGTCGGACGAAACGGAGTCCGTCGTCTTCCAGGGTTGAGCCCATGTCCGAGCCCTGGGTCGGGCGGAGCAGAGTTCGCCGTCTTCCGGGGCTGAGCCCATGTCCGAGCCCTGGGTCGGGCGGAGCGGAGTTCGCCGTCTTCCGGGGCTGAGCCCATGTCCGAGCCCTGGGTCAGGCGGAGCGGAGTTCGCCGTCTTCTGGGGCTGAGCCCATATCCGAGCCCTAGGTCGGGCGGAGCGGAGTTCACCGTCTTTCGGGGCTGAGCCCGAGTCCGAGCCCTAGGGTCGGGCGAGGCGGAGTTTCCTATGACGCCCGAGGTCGGCCTTGGCTACTGTCAGCCTCACTCTATCGGGTGGCTCAGCAGTCGGAGCGGCGCAGGCGGCGCTGTACTCTTGTCAGACCGGTCAGTAGAGCGGCGAAGTGACAGCGGCCACTTCGGCTCTGTCGACTGGAGGGCGTGCGTCAGGATAAAGGTGTCAGGCCACCTTAGCATTGAATGCCCCTGCGATTTGGTCGGTTGGCATGGTGACGTGGCCAAGGTTGCTTCTTGGTGAAGACTGGGCCTCGGGCGAGCCGATAGTGTGCCCCTTGCTGGAGGGGGGTCCTCGGGCGAGACGTAGGTTCTCCGGGGTCGGCTTCCCTTGCCCGAGGCTAGGCTCGGGCGAGGCACAATCATGTCCCTTGAATGGACCGATCCTTGACTTAATCGCACCCATCAGGCCTTTGCAGCTTTGTGCTGATGGGGGTTACCAGCTGAGATTTAGGGATCTTGAGGGTACCCCTAATTATGGTCCCCGACAGTAGCCCCCGAGCCTCCAAGGGAGTACTAATACTCGCTTGGAGGCTTTTGCTGCACTTTTTTGCAAGGGGACCAGCCTTTTTTGGTTGCATTCTGTTCCGGTGGGTGCGCGCGAGCGCACCCGCCGGGTGTAGCTGTCACACCCGGGTTTCGGGGCACCAAGACCCGGGCGCGAACATAAACACCAGGTATGCTGGGACCAAGTCTCACACATACGATGTATAGTGGCACAGGATCGAATGTCACATATTTATATATAACAGGAGTTCTATACAAAATAAATAATTACATAATAAGGAGACAACGGTCCAGCAACCCAAAGTTGACTGGGAGATGACGGCCTAGATCTCTCACGAACACTTCACAGCATCCTCCGAGCGCATCATCCTGTGGTACCTGTTCTTGACCTGTGGGGGGTGTGAGACAGCAAGAGTGAGCTCACATACGTTCATAGCTCAACAAGTTGTGGGGAATAATGTGCATGAACTCGCCAAAGGTGGGAGCTCATGTGAAGTGTAAGGCTTACCAAAGAGGATGGTTGAAGCTGAGCATTGCTTTTAAAGTTGGTCAAAATTTTATTAGCAATTACTAAGTATAAGTAAATACCAACCCAATTAAGTAATAGAACAAAAGTAATAACAACATCACCTGCGATGCAATGCATATGACAAATTGAATTTAGTTCCATAAATTAATCATGTGAGTGTCCGAGCTGCTCATGACCGTGAGCACGGCTAGTATACCAGTTTTACACTCTGCAGAGGTTGCGCATCTTTACCCACAAGTCGTGTTACCCATCTGCCAAGAGACGGACAATCCCCTACACCTCTACCGAGGAGGCGAGGCAGGGTAACACTACGAGGCCTTTACAAAGTTCCACTAGCTTCAGAAAACCCGCTACAGTTTATAGGAAGTTCCAATGCAGGAATCCCTTGCAGGACCGCTATCGCAGCAAAATCCTCCCGAGGGCCTCCATAGCAGGAATCCCTTGTAGGACTGCCAACGCAGCAAAATCCTCCCGAGGGCCTCCCTACACTGACCACTCCCCTACTGCCCTTGCCCCTTTCGGGTAAGGTAGTCTTCCACTAGCTTTCCTAATTAATCAGCCAAGGGCGTCCCATTAAACCCTTGTGGTAGCACTGTTTTCCTGGGTGGTTCTCCATGTTCCAATTAACATAATGATCTTAACATGAACAATAAATAACAACTGATAACCAAAGTATAATCATGAATAGCGTAACCTTCATACCCAAAACCACATAAAGCAATAGCAGGTACTACCCAAAAAGTTCAGTGGTAATCAAGGTATAAAGATAGTCAAACTAGGGTAACCTATTGGGTCCCATCAAAATTAACCTATGCAGATCATTATGATTAATTAGAACATGAGTGGGTAAAAAGAAGTGATCAAGGGCACAACTTGCCTTGGACTTGAGATTCCAGGTACCAACTTGCTCTTCAGGTGACTCGTGACCTCACACTAGTCGTAGCAATACAAACAAACAGTGTATAGGCAAAATTAACATTACACCAAACATAAGAATAAACTACGTAATAATAATCTACGTGAAGCTACGAGATCGTGGGATCAAGAACCACTAAATTCGGAGCTACAGTTATTAAGTTATGAATTTCCGAAATCATTTAGTGCTTAGAATAGATTAATCCAAATGAACAATTTTAATTCAAGTTTCATGGCTAAACAGTGTTACTGGTTGATAGACAATATTAATACAAAATTATAGGAACTGGAATGGACTAAAAAGGAGCTAAAATGAATTTTCTAGGAATTAAACAAGTTTTAGATTTAATTTTATACTAGAAAAGTATTTTCTATATTCATTTATTCAATTCCTTCAAGTTCTGGCCCGCTCGCACTATTTCTGAGAAGTGCAGGGTCAATTCTGTAAAAATTAGGACCTTTCTGTAATTACTTTATAACTAGGTTGGATGGCGGGTTCATTTCGCAGATTTCCAGGGACTCTTTAGAAAGAAGGCCAGGGCCGAGGGGTATACGTTATTCCTAACCGTCCGATCCACAATCGATGATCCAGATTAGATCAAAGCTCCGTGAAACGGTACCCAGGGATAGCCATCAGATTAGATCTCGACGGCCTGGGTTTAATGTTACCTACATCGATCACAAGCGCCAGATCAAGATCGGACGAACCAGATTGGTTCAGCCGAACCGGTACGGGTGGACTAATCCTAGCCACCCACTCCAAGATCTACGGCTCAGGACTCATCGGCGAAGGGAATACGCTAGAGTAAATTTAGGCCACTGATCCGGTAATCGACGGCAACGACGTTATCCCTCTCCCTCACTCACTCAGACGGCAAGCGGCGGCGCCTGAGCATCGCACGGTAGTTCTTCGCCGGCGAACACCATTCTTGCAGCCAAGTGCACCAGCCCTTCTCCAGCCTATGCTACACGAAGAGGCGAGGATGGCAAATGCGAGGGATGAGATCTTACCGACAGCGCTACCGCAGAGGGTCCGGTCGACGATGCTCTGCGGCACCGCGGCGGCGCACCAGCCACGGCAAGCGGTTCCGGCAATCCGGAGCACGGGTTCGCACGAGAAGGCTACGGTCGAGTTACGCGCAGTATGGCGAAGCTCCCCGCGCAGACGAATGACGCCCAAACACCAAGACCTGCCGAAGAGACCCCGACGGGGCGAATCCGCGGAAGCCCCATGGCAGCTTGGATCTTCACCCCAGGCTCGCGGTAGTTTGAGCTATCTTCGGCGCATCACGTTCAGCCAGACCTCACGGTATCTGGTTTACGTTAGCTATGGCTTAGGGAATGACGACCACCGCAGCTATATGGAGGAGGTACAAGTCCGAGGGAGGGTTGGCCGGTGAACCGTTTGCCGAGAGCGCGGGCGGTTGAACTCCCCGATGATCGCGGATGTGAGTGCGGAGCTCGGTTACTACAACGAAGATGGCGCTGGTAAGATCAAGCGGATTAGGCGCGATTCCCTCAACGGACCTCAATTGTGGCATTTCTGCAAACACGATGAGTGCACGGTCGTGTTTCAGCCTGATGTGCGGGAAGGGGGATAGACCTGACGACGTGGCCCCACACGACAGTGGGCGCAGTGGCTGAGCACGCGGCAAAATGGGAGTTGGGCCGCGCGGGATGGAACCCGAAAACGAGCCCAGACAGGCGAATGGTGGCCCAAGCGCAAGGAGATCCTTCATTTTTTTTGTTTTCTATTTTCCATTTTCCATTCCCAAATCAATTCAAACCATGTTTAATTTCTAAATTTCAAATTTATGCATAAGAAAAACTCCACATGATGCCCAATTTCTACATAATATTTATTACTCAGTTACTTTATTTATTTATTTATTTTATTTAGGCTAGGTTTTCAACATGAAGTACACACACCACATTATTATTTTGATTGTGTAGTTGGATTAAAGGTATATTAAAACAAATTCTCCCTTTGTTTTGATAGGAACATTTTCCAATGTCTACTCTTTATTAGGATTTATTTTAACTATCGTTATTTTATCATGATCATTTACCTTAAAATGGTGAATTATAAAGTCTAATTATTTATCAAGAGTACTTTGCTCAGATTTCTTCTACCAATCCCAATTTCTGAATTTGGGTGTTACAAATCCTACCCCCCTTAAAAATAATCTCGTCCTCGAGATTTGTAAGAAAAGGGATACAATAAGTTTGGTCTAGAATTTTAGTTTCTTATTTGGTTTTTTTTTGAATCAAAGTTTTGTTTAAAGTTTTTTTTATATGGATATGTATGTCTAGCCATTTTTTATGTCAGATGAGGTACGATTATGGCAAGTATAGGTTGTGGCAAGGAAGAGTATAATAAGGAAAGACTTTATCTAGAACTATGGATCTTGATTCATCTGGTGATCCCGCTTGATCCTTGAAGACTTGAGTTGGTGCTTATCCTTTCTTGATGAGGTTGATCATCTTCGGTCTCCAATCTCGGTGTCTCCATCTAAGCAGGGGGGAATATAGTTAAGATAGCTGGGGTCTATGGGTAGGACATTTTTTTTTCAATAGGTTCACATAGGTGGATTATGTAACCTATTGGGAGTGTATGGCTGAGTCGATATATGGCACTAACTTAGGCTTAAGTGAATTAGGAGTATGGTTTTATCCTTTGTACCAGCATTAAACAACTTACTCTAGATTAGATCATAATAGATTAGATAAAATCTAGATTAGGTTGGATATGACTGGATTTGTCTAGTTGAGATCTACTTAATTTATTTTTGACTAGATCATGGTTGTTATACTAGAGTGGGATAAATATGCTTATTAGGGCAAGATGAATCTATATGGATAAGGTAGAATCTTTTTGGGGTCAGTTAGATCTATTAGGGTGACATAGGATCTTTTCAAGATAAGATAAATTTATTAAGGTAAGAAGAATCTTTTAAGATGAGGTGGATCTAGTAAGATATGAGAGAATCTATTAAGATATGGAAGAGTCTTTTAAGATTAGAGGGATCTCTATGAGATAGATACATTTTAATGGAGGATAATCTAAGTTGTTTAGTTATCTTATGAATTCTATTTATGCTTATATGTTTATGCAGATGTAATTGTGGCCATTACTCCACAACCCATCACACTCAATCAAAGATCCAAATCAGACAAGTATCATAAGAACAAACACTCAAGCATACCAATATCTACAAAAATAGTTTTGCTTTTGTCCCTAAGATTAGGTCTCCTATTCCTAAAGTCACTTTAGGTACAGGATTTCAAAGTGTGAAATCCACATTTGTCTTTAGAAATAAAAGGTAAGAATAATCAGAGTAAAGCAGAAATAGATGAGAAAAGATTTAAGGAAAGTTTAGAAAGAATCAGAGTGGCAAAGGTAAGTAGAGAATGGTTGTCCAGTTCTATCTAGGTTTCGTCCTATAGTCAACATTCCTCTGATACCACTTCTGTCACACCCGGGTTTCGGGGCACCAAGACCCGGGCGCGAACATAAACACCAGGTATGCTGGGACCAAGTCTCACACATACGATGTATAGTGGCACAGGATCGAATGTCACATATTTATATATAACAGGAGTTCTATACAAAATAAATAATTACATAATAAGGAGACAACGGTCCAGCAACCCAAAGTTGACTGGGAGACGACGGCCTAGATCTCTCACGAACACTTCACAGCATCCTCCGAGCGCATCATCCTGTGGTACCTGTTCTTGACCTGTGGGGGGGTGTGAGACAGCAAGAGTGAGCTCACATACGTTCATAGCTCAACAAGTTGTGGGGAATAATGTGCATGAACTCGCCAAAGGTGGGAGCTCATGTGAAGTGTAAGGCTTACCAAAGAGGATGGTTGAAGCTGAGCATTGCTTTTAAAGTTGGTCAAAATTTTATTAGCAATTACTAAGTATAAGTAAATACCAACCCAATTAAGTAATAGAACAAAAGTAATAACAACATCACCTGCGATGCAATGCATATGACAAATTGAATTTAGTTCCATAAATTAATCATGTGAGTGTCCGAGCTGCTCATGACCGTGAGCACGGCTAGTATACCAGTTTTACACTCTGCAGAGGTTGCACATCTTTACCCACAAGTCGTGTTACCCATCTGCCAAGAGACGGCCAATCCCCAACACCTCTACCGAGGAGGCGAGGCAGGGTAACACTACGAGGCCTTTACAAAGTTCCACTAGCTTCAGAAAACCCGCTACAGTTTATAGGAAGTTCCAATGCAGGAATCCCTTGCAGGACCGCTATCGCAGCAAAATCCTCCCGAGGGCCTCCCTAGCAGGAATCCCTTGCAGGACTGCCAACGCAGCAAAATCCTCCCGAGGGCCTCCCTACACTGACCACTCCCCTACTGCCCTTGCCCCTTTCGGGTAAGGTAGTCTTCCACTAGCTTTCCTAATTAATCAGCCAAGGGCGTCCCATTAAACCCTTGTGGTAGCACTGTTTTCCCGGGTGGTTCTCCATGTTCCAATTAACATAATGATCTTAACATGAACAATAAATAACAACTGATAACCAAAGTATAATCATGAATAGCGTAACCTTCATACCCAAAACCACATAAAGCAATAGCAGGTACTACCCAAAAAGTTCAGTGGTAATCAAGGTATAAAGATAGTCAAACTAGGGTAACCTATTGGGTCCCATCAAAATTAACCTATGCAGATCATTATGATTAATTAGAACATGAGTGGGTAAAAAGAAGTGATCAAGGGCACAACTTGCCTTGGACTTGAGATTCCAGGTACCAACTTGCTCTTCAGGTGACTCGTGACCTCACACTAGTCGTAGCAATACAAACAAACAGTGTATAGGCAAAATTAACATTACACCAAACATAAGAATAAACTACGTAATAATAATCTACGCGAAGCTACGAGATCGTGGGATCAAGAACCACTAAATTCGGAGCTACGATTATTAAGTTATGAATTTCCGAAATCATTTAGTGCTTAGAATAGATTAATCCAAATGAACAATTTTAATTCAAGTTTCATGGCTAAACAGTGTTACTGGTTGATAGACAATATTAATACAAAATTATAGGAACTGGAATGGACTAAAAAGGAGCTAAAATGAATTTTCTAGGAATTAAACAAGTTTTAGATTTAATTTTATACTAGAAAAGTATTTTCTATATTCATTTATTCAATTCCTTCAAGTTCTGGCCCGCTCGCACTATTTCTGAGAAGTGCAGGGTCAATTCTGTAAAAATTAGGACCTTTCTGTAATTACTTTATAACTAGGTTGGATGGCGGGTTCATTTCGCAGATTTCCAGGGACTCTTTAGAAAGAAGGCCAGGGCCGAGGGGTATACGTTATTCCTAACCGTCCGATCCACAATCGATGATCCAGATTAGATCAAAGCTCCGTGAAACGGTACCCAGGGATAGCCATCAGATTAGATCTCGACGGCCTGGGTTTAATGTTACCTACATCGATCACAAGCGCCAGATCAAGATCGGACGAACCAGATTGGTTCAGCCGAACCGGTACGGGTGGACTAATCCTAGCCACCCACTCCAAGATCTACGGCTCAGGACTCATCGGCGAAGGGAATACGCTAGAGTAAATTTAGGCCACTGATCCGGTAATCGACGGCAACGACGTTATCCCTCTCCCTCACTCACTCAGACGGCAAGCGGCGGCGCCTGAGCATCGCACGGTGGTTCTTCGCCGGCGAACACCATTCTTGCAGCCAAGTGCACCAGCCCTTCTCCAGCCTATGCTACACGAAGAGGCGAGGATGGCAAATGCGAGGGATGAGATCTTACCGACAGCGCTACCGCAGAGGGTCCGGTCGACGATGGTCTGCGTCACCGCGGCGGCGCACCAGCCACGGCAAGCGGTTCCGGCAATCCGGAGCACGGGTTCGCACGAGAAGGCTACGGTCGAGTTACGCGCAGTATGGCGAAGCTCCCCGCGCAGACGAATGACGCCCAAACACCAAGACCTGCCGAAGAGACCCCGACGGGGCGAATCCGCGGAAGCCCCATGGCAGCTTGGATCTTCACCCCAGGCTCGCGGTAGTTTGAGCTATCTTCGGTGCATCACGTTCAGCCAGACCTCACGGTATCTGGTTTACGTTAGCTATGGCTTAGGGAATGACGACCACCGCAGCTATATGGAGGAGGTACAAGTCCGAGGGAGGGTTGGCCGGTGAACCGTTTGCCGAGAGCACGGGCGGTTGAACTCCCCGATGATCGCGGACGTGAGTGCGGAGCTCGGTTACTACAACGAAGATGGCGCTGGTAAGATCAAGCGGATTAGGCGCGATTCCCTCAACGGACCTCAATTGTGGCATTTCTGCAAACACGATGAGTGCACGGTCGTGTTTCAGCCTGATGTGCGGGAAGGGGGATAGACCTGACGACGTGGCCCCACACGACAGTGGGCGCAGTGGCTGAGCACGCGGCAAAATGGGAGTTGGGCCGCGCGGGATGGAACCCGAAAACGGGCCCAGACAGGCGAATGGTGGCCCAAGCGCAAGGAGATCCTTCATTTTTTTTGTTTTCTATTTTCCATTTTCCATTCCCAAATCAATTCAAACCATGTTTAATTTCTAAATTTCAAATTTATGCATAAGAAAAACTCCACATGATGCCCAATTTCTACATAATATTTATTACTCAGTTACTTTATTTATTTATTTATTTTATTTAGGCTAGGTTTTCAACATGAAGTACACACACCACATTATTATTTTGAGTGTGTAGTTGGATTAAAGGTATATTAAAACAAATTCTCCCTTTGTTTTGATAGGAACATTTTCCAATGTCTACTCTTTATTAGGATTTATTTTAACTATCGTTATTTTATCATGATCATTTACCTTAAAATGGTGAATTATAAAGTCTAATTATTTATCAAGGGTACTTTGCTCAGATTTCTTCTACCAATCCCAATTTCTGAATTTGGGTGTTACAGTAGCCCCCGAGGCCTCGGAGGAGTAGTTTTATTCCTTCGAGGTCTTAGTGCGCTTCGCAACACTTCGGCTGGTCTAGTTGTTCCCTCATGCGAGCTGGCCGTAGCCCGAGTGCACGGTCGGGTCCCAAGTTCTCGGGCTGGTATGTTGACGCTATCAACGGTTTGGCCGGAGCCGGGTTTGTGAGAGCAGCCCCCGAGCCTCTGCACAGGGCGAGAGGATGGTCAGGGACAGACTCGACTTTTTTACATACGCCCCTGCGTCGCCTTTTCGCAAGGAGGAGGGGGGGAAAGCGCCATGTTGCCCTCAGATGGCGCCGAACATGGTGTCTCCGGTGAGCTGCTGGCGGGTAATCCGAGCGGACGTCCGTGCCCCATTTGATAGGGGTCGGCTAGAGGCCTAGAGGCGCGCCCAAAAGTACCTGCGGGTGATCTGCCGGACCCGGTCCCCTGTCGACGGGGTCCGAGGGCTCGATGCCTCCCTCTGATGGGATTCCGTTACAAGATCGTTCCCGCTGGTCTCAAAAATGTCCTAGGGTACCTCGGGAGCGTAGCCCGAGCCTTGGTTATGTATCGAACGTACCCATGGTCATCCCTCGCTCTGTGTCTGAGGCGACTGTGAACCCTTCGGGGGCCAGCCTACGAACCCCTGATCAGTAGTGGGCGCGGAGCCCGAGTGGCCTGAGGCGGCCGTTGAACCCTTCGAGGGGTCGGCCATCGAACCTCTGACCAGTAGTGGGTGTGGAGCCCACGTGCTCTGAGGCGGCTGTTGAACCCCTCCGAGGGGCCAGCCTTCGAACCTCTGATCAGTAGGGAGGCTCGGAGCCTGTTTCCTTCACGGAGAAGGGTCCTTTTCGGGGTATCCCCCTTTCCCGGTCCCTGTTGTAAGAGAGAGAAAGAGGAAAAAGAAAAGGATGTGAAGTCGAAAGACGTGGCGTACCTCTTTCGACGCGGTCATTTTGACGAAGGCGAAGCATCGTTCGCTTCTCCCGCCTGAGGCGCCGCCTGTCCGCCGCGGAGTTAATGCGACGGGGCGAGCGGTTCGCGCCGCGTTGCGCGTGCGCGAGCCGTTCAAGGAACGGATCACGGGCGCGTCGTCTTCACGCCGTGAGAGAGGGCTCCCCCGCTGCCCCTGGATGGGACGTGAGCTTGGCTGGCGACTTGACCGCTGCTTCTGCCCGCCTGCCACCGCGATTACTGCTGGCCCAATTTTGACCGCATTTGACCATCGCGCTTGGCTGGCACTGCAGGGTTGCCTCGAGTCGCGGTATTGACTCCGCAGTCGAGGAGGCGCGGTAGTGGTGCGAGTGGCGGTGCAGTTGTTCACACGTAGCAACCGGCGCGCCGGTTACATGACATGTGGGCCTGGATCTCCATGCTGGGCGTGTTGGAAGTCGGAGAGGTGCGCCCACTTGGCGCGGTTGCATGTCGCCTGCATGGCTGCCCGCCCTTTCGCCCACTGGTCTGGGCAAAAGCGGAGGAGTGCTTGTAACCGCCGGGTGGTTGCATGCACCGCTCACGCGTGGCGGTTTGGCTTCTTCTCCCCTGGACCGGCTTGCATGACGTGTGGGACCCAGCCCCCGCGCCGTGGGGGGGGGGGGGAGAATCTTGGAGCGTGTTGGAGAAGACTCGACCCGCAACGGTTGAGGGCGCGGGTAGGGAGAGCCGCCTTTAAAAGGGGGGGCGACCCCCTTGGAGGGCAACCATGTCTTCGCGCTCCCCACATGCATCGTGTCTTTCCACCTTCCGAGCCCCTGGGCGGGGGACGCCCGAAACCCTTCCGTCTTGTCGTCGGAGGAACGCAACTTCGTGGAAGTTGGTACCTTTCAGCCATCATTCGGCTTCAAGGATTTTCATCACGCAGCCCGGCTGCAGCCCCTCGCCGGTGGTCACCCAAGACGGTGACCACCAGCTTGATGGTGGGGAGAAGCGAACCGGGCTGCGGCCTCCGCCCTGCCCTCAGCTTCAAGGATCTTCATCACCCTTGCTGGGGCGGAGGGTGAGGCGAGTCGAGGGGCCGCCTTCGCGTGGGTCGGTTACCCTTTTCTTCCCCCGTCGTCTAGGGGAGAAAAGCACCTTCCAGTTCCACGGAGGCTTCCCTCAGCCACGCCGGGGTAGGCAGACCGTCGCTGCTTAGCCAGGGTGCAGTATTCCGTCCTCCGTCCGGACGATGGTCGCACCACGTGCGGGCCGGCCACGTCCAGGCCTTCCTCGCGCCGACAGCCGCGTCAGTGGGTCGCCCAGCGTGTCGTGTGCCACGAGGGCGGTGCTCATGTTCTAGGTGGCTCCGGCGAGGGCGAGGACCTGCCGGTGCGCTTTGAGGCGTCCGGCGCCCGCTGGCTCGGTGTTGAGGCGGTGGCAGCCGGAGAAGGCTTCTCTACCGACGAGATTGCCAACTCCGTCCGCGCCCCTGGGCCTCCGTCTCCTGGCTTGAATGGCTGGTTCTCGTCCTCGGTGAACGAGAGCCCTCCTGCTGTAGCACCCGCCCCGAAGCCGTTGCTGAAGCTGCTTCGTCGCTCGGGGCAGGGGTCGTTGTCGCTGTTGTCGGACCGGGCGGCGGCGAGCCACCCATCGTCCCTCAGTTGCTCCGCGGGTCCCCCTATCTTGGGGGGTTGTTTGTTCCCACGGAGACGGAACCGGAGCTCCGTTTGTAATGGCACCTTGAGTGCCGGTGTTTTGTTCATTGCGGCTGTCGAGGCCTGAATGTGTATGTATCTTCGGCGCGGAGCCGTGTTTTTTCTTCATTTCGAGCACTAAGACTCGCCTTGTTGATTATCTGAACTGCTTCACCGAGCGTGAGTTGCCTCGTGCAAAGGTGACGAGTGAGGTATCTGTATCCCGGAGGAGTAGGAGTCCCTCGGCTCGGTCGGCCTTGCTGTCCGAGGCCCCTCTTGCTTAGTTAAAGGAACCCCTCGGCCGCTCTTTGATGAGCCGAAGCCGGAGGTAGCGGTGTCAGCACGGACGGAGGCAGAGTTGGCTTCGAAAAGGAGGTGTGGTTGGCCAGAGCCTGGCCGGTTGTCCACTGGCGGAGCCGACGCCGGAGTTGAGCTGCCGAGGCCACAAGCCGAGCTGATGTCTTTGGAGGTCAGCTGGCCGAGGCCTCGGGGTGGCCGTCCGAGCCGCCTGCTCGGGCCGGATTCTTGAAGAAGACCCTGGCGACGATGACCCGGGCGTGGTGCTGATGTCGTCCTTCAGAGTAGGGGCCCTCCGACCGCGTCGCCGTCCGAGGCTAGGTCAGACCCCGCCGAAGGTGTAGTTGATGCCGAGGGTGCTGCTGCTCCCTTCGGCTGTCGACGTCCGAGCCTGCAGGATCGGGTCGTCTTGTAGTGTGTGTGTATGTTTTCTGCGGCCGCCGAGGCCTAAACACACTGTCGCCGTGTTGTAAAGCTGTGTCTCTTTTCCTCTTGTTTCGAGTGTCCGGACTCATTTGTCGGTAACAGAATTGTTTGTGCGGGCGAGAGTTGCTTTTCATGGAAGGTGATGAGTGAGGTATCCGTATCCCGGAGGCGTAGGAGTCCCTCGGCTCGGTCAGCCTTGCCGATTACGCGCGCTCTTACTCGTCCATAGAGTTCTGTTACCGACGCAGTTGAGAAGGCCCGAAAAATCATTTCGGCAGAGGAGCTTCTCGAGCATGAAGACTTGTTCGGTCCGCGGAGTCACTTATCCGAGCACGAGTTACCTATCGCAGAAGGTGATGAGTGAGGTATCCGTATCCCGGAGGCGTAGGAGTCCCTCGGCTCGGTCAGCCTTGGCTGCTTACGTGTACTCCGTCGTTTTTAGGATCCACTTTTGAAATAGTCGAAGAGCACGAAAGGCATTCTGGCAGAAAAGATTTTTTTTCTTTTTTCGAGGAAAATTTTGACGCAGAGGGGGTTGCCCCCTTCTAGCCCCCGAGGGAGGGTCGGGCTTTGTCAAGCCAAGGCTGACCCTTCCTTGACGACCAGACTTGGTGTGTGAACGAAGTATACGAGCAACTTGAAAACATCTTAAGGGTAGAAGCGACGTAGCTGTTGGATGTTCCAAGCGTTGCTGTAGACCTCGCCTTGGCTGTTGGCCAGCTTGTACGTTCCAGGCTTCAGGACCTTGGCGATGACGAATGGCCCTTCCCAGGGAGGCGTGAGTTTGTGCCGCCCTCGAGCGTCTTGTCGCAGCCGAAGCACCAGGTCGCCCACCTGGAGGTCTCGGGACCTAACCCCTCGGGCGTGGTAGCGTCGCAGGGACTGTTGGTACCGCGCCGAGTGTAGTAAGGCCATGTCCCAAGCCTCCTCCAGCTGGTCCAGTGAGTCTTCTCGGTTAGCTCGGTTGCTTCGGTCGGTGTAGGCCCTCGCCCTCGGGGAACCGTATTCCAAGTCTGTGGGCAAGATGGCCTCGGCCCCATAGACTAGAAAGAACGGTGTGAAGCCCGTGGCTCGGCTCGACGTTGTCCTCAGACTCCAGACCACCGAGGGGAGTTCCTTCGTCCACCGCTTGCCGAACTTGTTGAGGTCGTTGTAGATCCGGGGCTTGAGTCCTTGCAGGATCATGTCGTTGGCCCGCTCCACTTGCCCATTCATCATGGGGTGTGCCACGGCAACCCAGTCCACTCGGATGTGGTGATCCTCGCAGAAGTCCAGGAACTTTCTACCGGTGAACTAGGTGCCGTTGTCGGTGATGATGGAGTTCAGGACCCCAAAACGATGGATGATGTTGGTGAAGAACACCACCGCCTGTTCGGACTTGATGTTGTTTAGGGGTCGGACCTCGATCCACTTGGAGAATTTGTCGATGGCGACCAACAGGTGCGTGTGGCCCCCGGGTGCCTTCTGCAAGGGGCCAACGAGGTCCAAACCCCACACAGCAAACGGCCAGGTGATGGGTATGGTATGCAGAGCCTGAGCGGGCAGGTGGGTCTGCCTCGCGTAGAACTGACACCCTTCGCAGGTGCGGACAATTCTAGTAGCGTCGGCCACTGCCGTCGGCCAGTAGAATCCTTGTCGGAAGGCGTTTCCAACGAGGGTTCGAGGTGCTGCGTGATGGCCGCAAGCCCCTGAGTGTATCTCTTGCAAGAGCTGCTGGCCTTCGGTGATGGAAATGCATCGCTGGAGGATGCCTGAGGGGCTGCGGTGGTAGAGCTCCTTCCTATCTCCCAGCAAGACGAAAGACTTGGCGCGCCGCACCAACCGCCGAGCCTCGGCTTGGTCGAGGGGCAGCTCTCCTCGGTGGAGATATTGCAGGTACAGGGTCTGCCAGTTTTGATTAGGCGTGACCTCGCCCGGCTCCCCCTCGACGCGCAGTGCCTCACCCTCGGGGGCCGAGGGTACCTCGGGCTGAGCCGAGGGTACCTCGGACCGTGCCGAGGGTACCTCGGACTGGGCCGAGGGTGCCTCGGGTGGAGCCGAAGGTGCCACGAGAGGAGCCGAAGGTGCCTCGGGCTCGGGCATGTCCTCGGTCTTGACGGATGGTTGATGCAGGTCTCAGGAGAATACGTCCGGGGGAACTGTTGTTCGTCCCGAGGCTATTTTAGCCAGCTCGTCCGCAGTCTCGTTGTAGCGTCGGGCGATGTGGTTGAGCTCGAGCCCGTAGAACTTGTCCTCTAGGCGCCGAACCTTATCGCAGTAGGCTTCCATCTTCGGGTCGCGGCAGTGGGAGTTCTTCATGACTTGGTCGATGACGAGCTGCGAGTCACCACGAGCGTCGAGGCGTCGGACCCCTAGCTCGATGGTGATTCGCAACCCGTTTACCAGAGCCTCGTACTCAGCCACGTTGTTGGACGCCGGGAAGTGGAGGCGTAGCACGTAGCGTAGGTGCTTTCCGAGGGGCGAGACGAAGAGGAGGCCTGCGCCGGCCCTCATCTTCATCAGCGACCCATCGAAAAACATGGTCCAGAGCTCCGGTTGGATCGGAGCCATCGGGAGCTGGGTGTCGGCCCATTCAGCCACGAAGTCCGCCAGGACCTGGGACTTGATGGCCTTCCGAGGGGCGAAAGAGATCGTCTCGCCCATGATCTCCACCGCCCACTTCGCAATCCTACCCGAGGCCTCACGGGGCTGGATGATCTCTCCCAGGGGGAAGGATGACACCACAGTCACCGGATGAGACTCGAAGTAGTGCCGCAACTTCCGCCGTGTCAGGATCACTGCGTACAGCAGCTTCTGGATTTGTGGGTAGCGGATCTTGGTCTCGGACAGTACCTCACTGATGAAGTAGACTGGTCTCTGGACGGGCAATGCATGCCCTTCTTCTCGTCTCTCAACCACGATCGCGGCGCTAACCACCTGGGTGGTTGCGGCGACGTAGATCAAGAGGGCTTCTCCGACAGCGGGGGGCACCAAGATGGGCGCGTTCGTGAGGAGCGCCTTCAGATTCCCGAGGGCTTCCTCAGCCTCGGGAGTCCAAGTGAAGCACTCAGCTTTCCATAAGAGGCGGTACAGAGGCAGACCTCTTTCGCCGAGGCGGGAGATGAAGCGGTTTAGAGCCGCGAGACATCCCATGACCCTCTATACGCCTTTCAAGTCCTTGATTGGCCCCATGCTGGTGATGGCTGCAATCTTCTCCGGGTTGGCTTCGATGCCCCGCTCGGAGACGATGAACCCCAGGAGCATGCCTCGGGGGACCCCGAAGACACACTTTTCGGGATTAAGCTTCACGCCTTTTGCCTTGAGACATCGGAATGTCGCTTCAAGGTCGGAAAGGAGGTCGGAGGCCTTCCTTGTCTTGACTACGATGTCATCGACGTAGGCCTCGACCGTTCGGCCGATGTGTTCGCCGAACACATGGTTCATGCATCGCTGGTACGTCGCCCCCGCATTCCTCAAACCAAACGACATTGTAACATAGCAGTACATGCCGAAGGGTGTGATGAATGAAGCCGCGAGCTGGTCAGACTCTTTCATCTTGATCTGGTGATACCTGGAGTAGGCATCGAGGAAAGACAGGGTTTTGCACCCAGCAGTGGAATCCACGATCTGATCGATGCGAGGCAGAGGGTAGGGAACCTTCGGACAATGCTTTGTTTAGACCAGTGTAGTCTACACACATCCACCATTTCCCCCCTTTCTTTCTTACCAGCACAGGGTTGGCAAGCCATTCGGGATGGAATACCTCTTTGATGAACCCTGCCGCCAGTAGCTTGTGGATCTTCTCGCCTATGGCTCTGCGCTTTTCTCCGTCGAATCGGCGCAGAGGTTGCTTCACGGGTCGGGCCCCAGCTCGAATATCCAGAGAGTGCTCGGCGACTTCCCTCGGTATGCCGGGCATGTCCGAGGGACTCCACGCGAAAACGTCGGTGTTCGCGCGGAGAAAGTCGACGAGCACTGCTTCCTATTTGGGGTCGAGCTCGGAACCGATCCGGATCTGCTTGGAAGCGTCGTTGCTGGAGTCGAGAGGGACGGACTTGACCGTCTCCGCTGGTTCGAAGTTCCCGGCGTGGCGCTTCACGTCGGGCGCCTCCCTAGAGAGGCTCTCCAGGTCAGCGATGAGGGCCTCAGATTCAGCGAGGGCCTCGTCGTACTCCACGCACCCCACATCGCATTCGTATGCGTGTCGGTACGTGGGCCCAACGGTGATGACCCCGTTGGGGCCCGGCATCTTGAGCTTGAGGTAGGTGTAGTTGGGGACGGCCATGAACTTGGCGTAGCATGGCCTTCCCAGCACTGCGTGGTAGGTTCCACGAAACCCGACCACTTCGAACGTGAGGGTCTCCTTTCGAAAGTTGGAGGGCGTCCTGAAGCAGACGGGTAGGTCGAGTTGTCCGAGGGGATGAACGCGCTTCCCGGGGACGATCCCATGGAAAGGCGCAGCGCCTGCCCAGACCGAGGACAGATCGATCCGCAGGAGCCCGAGGGTCTCGGCGTAAATGATGTTGAGGCTGCTGCCTCCGTCCATGAGGACCTTGGTGAGCCTGACGTTGCCAATGATGGGGTCGACGACGAGTGGGTATCTCCCCGGGCTCGGCACGTAGTCTGGATGGTCGGCCCGGTCAAAGGTGATGGGCTCGTCGGACCAGTCTAGGTAGACTGGCGCTGCCACCTTTACCGAGCAGACTTCCCGACGCTCTTGCTTGCAGTGCCGAGCCGAGGCGTTCGCCACTTGCCCGCCGTAGATCATGAAGCAGTCGCGGATCTCGGGGAACCCTCCTGCCTTGTGATCTTCGTCCTTTGCATCGTCGAGGGCCTTGCCACCCTCCGCGGGTGGCCCGGCCTTGTGGAAGTGTCGTCGAAGCATGGCACACTCCTCGAGGGTGTGCTTGACGGTCCCTTGATGATAGGGGCATGGCTCCTTGAGCATCTTGTCGAAGAGGTTGGCACCTCCGGGAGGTTTCTGAGGGTTCTTGTGCTCGGCGGCGGCGACAAGGTCCGCGTCGGCTGCATCGCGCTTCGCTTGCGACTTCTTCTTGCCCTTCTTCTTGGCGCCGCGCTGAGTTGACGCCTTGGGAGCATCTTCCGGTGGGCGGCCCTAGGGCTGCTTGTCTTTCCGGAAAATGGCCTCAACCGCCTCCTAGCCAGAGGCGAACTTGGTGGCGATGTCCATCAGCTCGCTCGCCCTGGTGGAGGTCTTGCGACCCAGCTTGCTCACCAGGTCGTGGTAGGTGGTGCCGGTGAGGAACGCGCCAATGACATCTGAATCGGTGACGTTGGGCAGCTCCGTGCGCTGCTTCGAGAATCGCCGGATGTAGTCCCGGAGAGACTCTCCCGGCTGCTGGCGGTAGCTCCGAAGATCCCAGGAGTTCCCAGGGCGCACGTATGTGCCCTGGAAATTGCCGGCGAAAGCTTGGACCAGGTCGTCCCAGTTGGAGATCTGCCCCGGGGGCAGGTGCTCCAGCCAGGCTCGAGCGGTGTCGGAGAGGAACAGGGGGAGGTTGCGGATGATGAGGTTGTCATCGTCCGTTCCACCCAGTTGGCAGGCCAGCCGATAGTACGCGAGCCACATTTCCGGTCTCATCTCCCCCGAGTACTTTGTGATAGTAGTCGGGGTTCGGAACCGGGTCGAGAACGGTGCCCGTCATATGGTGCGGCTGAAAGCCTGCGGACCGGGTGGTTCGGGCGAAGGACTCCGATCCTCCCCGCTGTCGTAGCGTCCCCTACGCCTGGGGTGGTAGCCTCGGCGCGTCCTGTCGTCAAGGTGGGCCTGACGGCCGTGATGATGGCGCTCGTTGCCGAGGCGACCCGGGGCCGCAGGCGCCGTGTTGCGCGTGCGCCCGGAGTGGACCGAGGCTTCTCGCATGAATCGGGAAGTCGCGGCGCGATGTTCCGGGTGGAACCCCTACCTTCGGGAGGCAGAGCTTTCAGCCCGTCGGACCGCGGCGTCCTCCAGGAGGTTCTTGAGCTCTCCTTGGATACGCCGCCCTTCGGTGGTTGATGGCTCCGGCATCGCGCGGAGAAGCATTGCTGCTGTAGCCAGGTTTTGGGCGACTCCGCTAGAATCCGGCGGCGGCCTCACCCTGACGTCGTCGGCGATGCGGTGCTGGATGTCCTGGGGAGATGACGCGCTTCTCTGGCCGGGGGTTGGATCGCCCATTCCTGCCCGGCGGATCGGCACAAGCGTTCCTGCTCCCTCGTTGAGCCTGGCCTGCCTCTCGCGGATTTGCTCGATCTATGGGTCAGGACCCCCCACCGGGACGAGGACCACAGCTAGCTCCCGAAGGATGTCAACGCGAGGCGCGGGCCTAGGGGGATCACCGTTTTCTGGCATACCAAGATGGTTGCC
The DNA here is from genome assembly GCA_029449295.1 of Zea luxurians. Lineage (NCBI taxonomy): Eukaryota > Viridiplantae > Streptophyta > Magnoliopsida > Poales > Poaceae > Zea > Zea luxurians. The sequence continues at coordinate 90,533,895 of JAOPSE010000012.1, forward strand.
TTCGCCGGGACCCCCTAGATCGACGTGGAAACATTCACGACTTGGGCCGCGATCCTCGTCGCCGAGGCCGCGGCTGCCGTCGGAACAGTCAGAAAGGCAGTAGTCACATGCGGTCATGATGTCCCGCACGACACTGGGGTTACCAAGTCCGGAGAAATCCCAACAGAGGTCGGGCTCGCCATCTTCCTCGGACCCCGAGGGCTCGTAGGTCGAGTCAGCCGTCAGTCGGTCCCAAGGCGACCGCACGCGATACCCCCGGGGGTTTGGACTCGCCTCTATGAAAGTGCTCACCGAAGCGGAGTCGCTTGGTGGGTCGAGGCCGAATCCAAAAGTCACGAGATGGGAATCGGTCGGTACCTTTCGGTTGACGGTCGGTGTCGAGGTCATGTCTGGGACTGACTGCACCGTCGTCTCAGGTACGAGGGTGACGCCCAGCAAGTCCTTCGCGAGCGTGCTGGCGTCGTGCGTTTGCTTGAGATTGGCGCGTTGCGGGGAGGTGGTGCTCGTCTTCGTCTCAGACGCGAGATCGATGCCCGACGCGCCCTCTGTTGGGGCGCCGGCGCAGTCGACTCGCTCGACAGCCAACGAGGTGCCGCTTCCCGCATGGCCTTGGTTGCCCCGCCTCCTCCTCCGTCGGTGGGGGAGGGGACAGGACAAGCCCGAATGTCGTCCTTCCACCACGTGGGGAGGGGGTCGTCGATTTTCCTACCGGCGAGCGGGTTGTCGACCGCCATTGTCGCTGTCGCACGGCGGGGGAAGGAGTATCATGTCGTAGCTGCCGTCGAGGGACATGAACTCAAGATTCCCGAAACAGAGCACCGTCCCGGGCTGGAAAGGTTGCTGGAGACTGCCCATCTAGAGCTTGACGGGAAGCTGTTCGTCAACACGCAGCAGGCCCCTACCTGGCGCGCCAACTGTCAGTGTTTCGAAACCCAGGGGGTCCCTGGACCGACGAGTGAAATGTCGCTGTGTGCCCCAGCCCAGATGGGTCGACACAAGGCGGAACGCGAAGGGGGAAAAGGAAGCAGCCGGAGGGAGGCAGGCGTGAGAGAGTGGATCCCGCAGCCTTCGTGTTAGCCCCGCGCCTGAGTCGGGTGCGCTTGCAGTAGGGGGATACAAGCGTCCACGCGGGAGTGGGAGCGAGTGGCCTTGCGCGAGCGCCGTCTCGTCCTTCTCCGCGCGGGCCAACCCTCTGTAAGAGGGCCCTGGTCCTTCCTTTTATAAGCGTAAGGAGAGGATCCAGGTGTACAATGGGGGGTGTAGCAGAGTGCTACGTGTCTAGCGGAGGAGAGCTAGTGCCCTAAGTGCATGCCGTCGTGGCAGCTGGATAGGTTTAAGCACCCGGTTCGTGTGGTGTCGTGGCCGTCGGAGGAGCGCTGGAGGCTGGCGAGAGGACAGCTGTTGGGGCTGTCGAGTCCTTGCTGACGTCCTCCTGCTTCCGTAAGGGGGCCGAGAGCCGCCGTCGTCACGGAGTGTGCGGGGCGCCATCATTGCCTATCTGGCGGAGCGAGCCAGATGGGACGCCGGTCTTGTTCCCCGTAGCCTGAGTCAGCTCGGGGTAGAGTAATGATGGCGCCTCCTGTCGACGTGGTCTATCCGCGCCCTAGGTTGGGCGATGTGGAGGCTCCTCCGAGGTCGAGGTCAAGTCTGTCTTCCGTGGCCGTGGTCGAGTCCGAGCCCTTGGGTCGGGCGAGGCGGAGACCATCGGCTGAGGCCAGAGCTGAGTCCGAGCCCTGGGGTCGGATGAAGCGGAGTCCATCGTCTTCCAGGGTTGAGCCCATGTCCGAGTCCTGGGTCGGGCGGAGCGGAGTTTGCCGTCTTCTGGGGCTGAGCCCATGTCCGAGCCCTGGGTCGGGCGAAGCGGAGTTCACCGTCTTCCGGGGCTGAGCCCATGTCCGAGCCTTGGGTCGGGCGGAGCGGAGTTCGTCGTCTTCCGGGGCTGAGCCCATGTCCGAGCCCTGGGTCGGGCGGAGCGGAGTTCCCCGTCTTCCGGGGCTGAGCCCATATCCGAGCCCTGGGTCGGGCGGAGCGGAGTTCGCCGTCTTCCGGGGCTGAGCCCGAGTCCGAGCCCTAGGGTCGGGCGAGGCGGAGTTTCCTATGACGCCCGAGGTCGGCCTTGGCTGCTGTCAGCCTCACTCTGTCGGGTGGCTCAGCAGTCGGAGCGGCGCAGGCGGTGCTGTACTCTTGTCAGACCGGTCAGTAGAGCGGCGAAGTGACAGCGGCCACTTCGGCTCTATCGACTGGAGGGCGTGCGTCAGGATAAAGGTGTCAGGCCACCTTTGCATTGAATGCCCCTGCGATTTGGTCGATCGGCGTGGTGATGTGGCCAAGGTTGCTTCTTGGTGAAGACTGGGCCTCGGGCGAGCCGATAGTGTGCCCCTTGCTGGAGGGGGGTCCTCGAGCGAGACGTAGGTTCTCCAGGGTCGGCTTCCCTTGCCCGAGGCTAGGCTCAGGTGAGGCACGATCATGTCCCTTGAATGGACCGATCCTTGACTTAATCGCACCCATCAGGCCTTTGCAGCTTTGTGCTGATGGGGGTTACCAGCTGAGATTTAGGGATCTTGAGGGTACCCCTAATTATGGTCCCCGACACTTTCTATACTCATCTTGATCCTGTCTCACCTTCTACTATTCTACTCTGATCATTCTTACCTTTTCTACTCTGAGACAAGACGGATTTCACACTTTGGAATCCCTACCCCTATGACATTTTTAAGAGATAGGAGGCCTAAGACCAAATCAAAACTATTTTCTGTATTTAAAACTGTTGTTTGATTGTTCCGATGATAAATGTCTGATTTGCTTCTTTGATTGATTGAGATATTATATATGGACATCTTAGCATGTGCCACCATAAGGTAATGAATTAGTTATGGTAGGTAAAACATTAATCTGCTTAGCTAATAAATCCCCCAAAGTAACTGTCACACCCGTTTCTAAGGGCAGAGCCGGGTGCATAGCATATGTGTGCCAGGATCTATTTCCACACATATGTTGACGTCACAAGTGTAATATATCAAAAGAACAATGCATAAAAGCGTAAATAACGATTATATTAATATATTACACTTCGAACAGACATAATGTCTTAACCTTTATTCATCAAAGTACAGCGAAACAGGGACATCCATCCACAGGAAGGTGACCGGGGGTATCACTAGACTAGCATCCATGGAGTTCAACACCATATCTTCATCTGCAACTTCTGATCAAAATTAAGCAAGGGTGAGCTCACTTATGGTCGGGGCTCAGCAAGTGGGGGAAAAACTAATGCAAGGTAACAAGGTGAGGCTAAGGTTGAGCAGTAAGCATTTTAGTTGGTCAACATTTTATTATCAACACATGTCTTACTAATAAGTGTGAATCCCAAGTATTCCCATTAAACAAAGGTATAAGAGTATATCAACAACACTTAAGTGAAACCACTTAAGCAAACCATTGGCAGATCATCGGATCTCGATTTATTTCCATCTTTAAGTTCAATTATCATGTGAGGAGTCCAGGCTGCTCATAACCGTGAGCACGGCTGATATATCAGTTTTACACTCTGCAGAGGTGGTACAACTTTACCCACAAGCCGTGTATCCCCTCTAGCCTGGGTCGGCCAAAACCCGTAAACACTTCCGAGGTGAGTGGCTAGGGATCCACTATGAGGCTTTCACAAAATACACTTAATACGAAGCAACCCGCTAAGGTTTCTAAAGACGATGGTGGTGGCCACCTGGGTGAGGTACCTTAGCCAAGAATACGTCCCCATGCTAACGTGGGCTGCCAACACCTACCGCTCCCCCTCTTGCCCATATTTCAGGTAAGGTTGCCAGGCACTGAGCATATAAAGCTAATTACCAAAGCCAGAGCCATGATAGCACTCGTGGTTGCACTATTTTCCCGGATGGTCCCTCCATGTTCCAATTAATATGCAATAATCTTGTTTAACCATCGAGTTAACAACAATAATGTAAACTTACCATTTTGGAACATTAATATCATAAGCTGGAGTGACTGCATAAAGTTAAGTTGTAGCAATAGCATAGCTACGAAGGTAGAGTATAATTCCCATGTTTGATCAAGGAATAAGGTTGGAAAGGTTATCTAAATAGGTAACCCGTCAAATTATGCATATATATCCAAAAGAATAAACTTTATTAAATGTATTGTTTGGGATCAAATAGAGTATGCAGAGGGAGAAGTCCACTTGCCTTGCTTATTGAAAACTTGAGGTTCTTCCACGGATAGTGTCGGGTACCATAATTAGGGGTACCCCCAACGCTCCTAATCACGGCTGGTTAACACCCTCAGACCAACTGACGGGTGCGGTTCAAGCCAAGACTTCGTCTACCCGAAGGACGCGATCTCACCCGAGCCCAACCTCGGGTTGGAACAGTGGTCCCACACGAATTCACGCCTCGCCCGAGGGCCTCCTCAGACGGCAGGCGCCCCCTCGGCTCTCCCGAGGCCCGGCTCGGGCAGGCTTCGTTGTGAAGCAACCTTGGCCATACCGCCTCACCAACCGACCGCTTCGCAGGCGCATTAAATGCGAGGGATGCCTGACGCCGTATCCTGACACACGCGCCTCAGTCGGCCAGGCCGAAGTGACCGCAGTCACTTCGCCCCTCCTCTTTACTGTCCGATATGACAGGAAAACAGCGCCGCTCGCTCTCCTCCGACTGCTGTGTCAGCCACCCCGGCAACGACTGACAACAAGTCATGATCAACCACCAAGCTCAAGCCTCGGGCGCAACAGGAAGCTCCGCCTCGCCCGACCTCACGCTCTGGCCTCAGGAGAAGGTCTCCGCCTCACCCGACCTCAGGCTCCAGCCTCGGGAGGAGGTCTCCGCCTCGCCCGACCCCCGGACTCAGCCTCGACCCCGGTCTCGGGGGGAATCGCGTCCTCGCTCGACCCCGGCCTCGGCCTCAAGAGAAGTCTTCGCCTCGACCGACCCTGGGCTCAGACTGATCGTGCTGATAGGGGATGCATCATTCCCCTATTCCTAGCATGCTCAGGCTACGAGGAACAAGACCGGCGTCCCATCTGGCTTACCTCGACGACGGGTCATGATGGTGCCCCGCATGCGCCATGACGCCGGTGGCTCTCAGCCCCTTACGACAGCAAGGAGACGTCAGCAGGGTCCTCGCCGCGCTACCAGCTGTGCTCCTACAGGACTCAGGCGCTCCTCCGGCGGCCACGCCATCACATGTACAGCGCCCAAGCTCTCCCCCAACGGCCACGTTAGCATGTACATAGGGCTTAGGAACTCCACTGTCGGACATGTTAGCGCATAGCTACGCCCCCTGTTGTACACCTGGACTCTCTCCTTGCCTCTATAAAAGGGAAGTCCAGGGCCACCTTGAGGGGGGTTCGCGCGAGGGAAGCGGCGGACGTGCTCTGTGTCCCCCTCTCTCTCTCTCCCTCACGCGACGCGCTTGTAACCCCTACTGCGAGTGGCACCCATGGTGCAGGATAATACAAGGCTTGTCCCACATCTTGTGTTCCATCCCGCGCCAACCCATCTGGGCAGGGACACGCAACGACAATTTACTCGTCGGTCCAGGGATCCCCCCGAGGTCGAAACGCCGACAGTTGGTGCGCCAGGTAGGGGGCTGCTGCGTGTTAACGAACACCTTCCCGTTGAGATCCAGATGGGGAGTCTTCAGCAACCTTTCCAGCCCAGGACGGTGCTCCGCTTTGGGAGTCTTGAGTTCATGTCCCTCGACGGCAGCTACAACATGGTACTCCTCCCCCACGGCATGATGACAACGACGGTGTTCGACTCGCCCGGCAGCGGCGAGCTCTACGACAGCATCTCCCCGCGGCAGAAGAGGAGCACTCCGGTCGTCCCCGCCACCCTCCTCGTCGGAGGAGGCGGAGACGGGGCAACCATGGCCACGCAGGAGGCGGCACCTTGTCAGCTGTCGCACCAGAGCGAGTCGACGACGCCGGCACTCCCCCGCAGGACATGTCGGACATTGCCCTCGCACCTGAGGCGGCGGCGGGTGTCACTTCCCCGCGACGTGTCAGCCCCAAGCGGACTGATGACGCCAGCACCCTCGCGAAGGACCTGCTGGGTGTTACCCTCGTACCTGAGATGACGGTGTGCACCGCCCCTGACGCGACTTCACCATCGTCCAACGACCAAGAGGTACCGTCCGTTTTCCATCCCATACCTTTTCGGTTCAGCTTCGATCCACCTAGCGACCCTGCTATGGTGAGCGCCTTCATAAAGGCGTATCCAAACCTTCCGGGGTACCACATGTGGTCGACCTGGGACCGACTGACAGCCGTCTCGACCTTCGGACCGGCGGGTTCTGAGGAAGAGGACGACCCCGACTCTGGTTGGGATTTCTCTGCCCTCAATGACCCCGGTGCCATGCGGGGCTTCATGTCCGCATGTGACCACTGCCTCTCCGGTTGTTCTGACGATGGCCATGACCTTGACGACGAGGGTTACGGCCCAAGTCGTGAATGTTTCCACGTCGATCTGGGAGATCACAACGAAGGCAACCACCTCGGTATGCCAGAGGTTGACGATCCCCCTGGGCCCTCATCTCGCGTTGATATCCCACGGGAGCTAGCTGTCGTCCCAGTCCTTGCGGGGGGTCAGGACATACAGCTCGAGCAAATCCGTGAGATGCAGGCCCGGGTCGACGGGGAAGTAGGCTGGCTTGTACAGCTCTGACAGAACATCGAACAGGAGTGGGCAGGCCGATCACTCGCCAGAGAAGCCTGTCATCGGGCCCAAGACATCCGGCACCGCATCATCGACAATGCCAGGGCAGCGCTGCCTCCGGCCGTCAGCGGGTCCGGCCAGGACCTAGCTGCAGCGGCGATGCTGCTTCGGGCCATGCCGGAGCCATCCACCACCGAGGGACGGCGCATCCAGGGCGAACTCAAGAATCTTCTAGAGGGCGCTGGGGTTCAACGAGCCGAGAGCTCCGCCTCCCGCAGGCGAGCTGACCCCTCGAAGCATCACACGGTGTCCTCCCGGCGCATTCGGGAAGCCTCGGTGCATCTCGAGCGTACATGGGACGAGGCGCCCACCGCCCGAGAACACCTCGGCAACGAGCACCACCATTTCGACCATCGAGCCCGCCTCGACGAGAAGGTGCGTCGAGGCTACCATCCTAGGCGCGGGGGACGCTGCAACAGCGAGGAGGACCGCAGTCCTTCGCCCGAACCACCCGGCCCGCGAGTCTTCAGCCGGGCCATACGACGAGCACCGTTCCCTGCCCGTTTCCGAGCCCCGACTACTATCACCAAGTACTCGGGGGAGACGAGGCCGGAGCTGTGGAGCGTGGACTACCGACTGGCCTGCCAGTTGGGAGGGGCGGATGATGACAACCTCATCATTCGTAATCTACCCCTTTTCCTCTCCGACGCCGCCCGAGCCAGGCTGGAGCATCTGCCTCCTGTGCAGATCTCCGACTGGGACGATCTGGTCAAAGCTTTCGCGGGGAACTTCCAAGGCACGTCGTGCGCCCTAGGAACTCGTGGGACCTCCAAAGCTGCCGCCAGCAGCCAGGGGAGTCCCTCCGAGAGTACATCCGGTGGTTTTTGAAGCAGCGCATCGAGCTGCCCAACGTTACCGACTCGGATGTCATCGGGGCTTTCCTGGCCGGCACCACTTGCCGGGACCTGGTGAGCAAACTGGGGCGCAAGACTCCCACCCGCACGAGCGAACTGATGGACGTCGCCACCAAGTTCGCCTCGGGTCAAGAGGCGGTCGAAGCCATCTTCCGGAAGGACAAGCAGCCTCAGGGGGAGCCGAAGACAGACGCCCCTAAGGCGTCCGCCCAGCGGGGCACGAAGAAGAAGGCCAAAAACAAGTCGCAAGCGAAGCGCGACGCCGCAGACGCGAATCTCGTCGCTGCGGCCGAGCACATGAACCCTCGGAAACCACCTGGAGGGGCCGGCGCGTTCGACAAGTTGCTCAAAGAGCCGTGCCCCTATCACCAGGGGCCCATTAAGCACACCCTCGAAGAATGTGTCAAGCTCTGACGCCACTTCCATAAGATCGGGGCCCCGGCGGAGGATGGCAAGGGCCATGACAATGACAAGAAGGAGGGCGGCAAGGAAGAGGGATTCCTGGAAGTCCATAACTGCTTCATGATCTACGGCGGGCAGGCGGCGAACGCCTCGGCTCGGCACCGCAAGCAGGAGCGCCGGGAAGTCTGCTTGGTGAAGGTGGCGGCGCCAGTCTACCTAGACTGGTCCGACAAGCCTATCACCTTCGACCAAGGCGACCACCCTGACTTCGTGCCGAGCCCGGGAAGGTACCCGCTCGTCGTCGATCCGATCATCGGCAACATTAGGCTCTCCAAGGTCCTCATGGATGAAGGCAGCAGCCTTAACATCATCTACGCCGAGACCCTGAAACTCTTAGGGGTTGATCGGTCCGAAGTCCGGGCCGGTGCGGCACCCTTCCACGGGATCGCGCTCGGGAAGCGAATCCAACCCCTCGGATGGATCGACTTACCCGTCTGCTTCGGAACTCCCTCAAACTTCCGAAAGGAAGCTCTCACCTTTGAGGTCGTCGGGTTCCGAGGAACCTACAATGCGGTGTTGGGAAGACCATGCTACACCAAGTTCATGGCGGTCCCCAACTACACCTACCTCAAGCTCAAGATGCCGGGCCCGAATGGGATCATCACTATCGGATCCACGTATCGCCACACGTACGAATGCGACATGGAGTGCGTGGAGTACGCCGAGGCTCTCACCGAGTCTGAGGCCCTCATCGCCGACCTTGAACGCCTCCCCAAGGAGGCGCCCGACGCGAAGCGGCACGCCGGCAACTTCGAACCAGTTGAGGCAGTCAAGTCCGTCTCTCTCGACCCCAGCAACGATGCCAGCAAGCAAGTTCGGATCGGCTCCGAGCTCGACCCCAAATAGGAAGTAGTGCTCGTTGACTTTCTCCGCACAAACGCCGAAGTCTTTGCGTGGAGTCCCTCGGACATGCCCGACATACCGAGGGATGTCGCCGAGCACTCACTGGACATCAGAGCTGGAGCTCGACTCGTGAAGCAAACCCTGCGCCGTTTTGACGAGGAAAAGCGCAGGGTCATAGGCGAGGAGATCCACAAGCTACTCGCGACAGGGTTCATCAAAGAGGTATTCCATCCCGAATGGTTAGCTAACGCTGTTCTTGTAAGGAAGAAGGATGGGAAATGGAGGATGTGTGTAGACTACACTGGTCTAAACAAAGCATGTCGAAAAGTTCCCTACCCTCTACCTCGCATCGATCAAATCGTGGACTCCACAGCTGGGTGCGAAACCCTGTCATTCCTCGATGCCTACTCAGGCTATCACCAAATCAAGATGAAAGAGTCCGACCAGCTCGCGACTTCTTTCATCGCACCTTTTGGCATGTGCTGTTACACCATAATGCCATTTGGGTTGAGGAATGCAGGCACCACTTACCAGAGGTGCATGAACCACATGTTCAGAGAACACATCGGCAGAACGGTCGAGGCTTATGTCGACGACATCGTTGTCAAAACAAAGAGAACCTCCGACCTCCTCTCTGACCTTGAAACGACATTCAAGTGTCTGAGAGCGAAAGGCATGAAACTCAATCCCGAGAAGTGTGTCTTCGGAGTCCCCCGAGGCATGCTCCTTGGGTTCATCGTCTCCGAGCGGGACATCGAGGCCAACCCAGAGAAAATCGTGGCCATCACCAACATGGGACCGATCAAAGATTTGAAAGGAGTACAGAGGGTCATGGGATGCCTTGCGGCTCTAAGCCACTTCATCTCACGCCTTGGCGAGAAAGGCTTGCCTCTGTACCGCCTCTTAAGGAAGGCCGAGTGCTTCACTTGGACCCCCGAGGCCGTGGAAGCCCTCAGAAACCTTAAGGCGCTCCTTACGAAAACACCCATCCTGGTGCCCCCCGCCGCAAAAGAAGCCCTCTTGATCTACGTAGCCGTGACTACTCAGGTGGTCAGCGCCGCGATCGTAGTCGAGAGACGAGAAGAAGGGCATGCACTGCCCGTCCAGAGGCCAGTCTACTTCATCAGTGAAGTACTTTCTGAGACCAAAGCTCGCTACCCATAGATCCAGAAGCTGCTCTACGCAGTGATCCTGACACGGCGAAAGTTGCGACACTACTTCGAGTCTCATCCGGTAACTGTGGTGTCATCCTTCCCCCTAGGGGAGATCATCCAGTGCCGCGAGGCCTCGGGTAGGATAGCAAAGTGGGCGGTGGAGCTTATGGGCGAAACACTATCATTCGCTCCTCAGAAGGCCATAAAATCCCAGGTCTTGGCAGACTTCCTGGCTGAGTGGACTGACACCTAGTTACCGACAACTCCAATCCAGCCTTAGCTCTGGACCATGTACTTCGATGGGTCACTCATGAAAACAGGAGCGGGCGCTGGCCTGCTCTTCGTTTCACCCCTCGGAAAGCATCTCCGCTACGTCATTCGCCTCCATTTTCCGGCGTCAAACAACGTGGCCGAGTACGAAGCACTGGTTAATGGGCTACGCATCGCCGTCGAGCTAGGGGTCCGATGCCTCGATGCTCGAGGCGACTCGCAGCTTGTCATTAACCAAGTCATGAAGAACTCCCACTGCCGTGACCGGAGGATGGAAGCCTACTGCGACGAAGTCCAGTGCCTGGAGAATAAGTTCTACGGGCTGGAGCTCAACCACATCGCCTGACGGTACAACAAGACTGCGGACGAGCTGGCAAAAATAGCCTCGGGGCGAACGACAGTTCCCCCAGACGTCTTCTCTAGAGACCTACATCAATCATCCGTCAAGATCGACAATGCGCCCGAGCCTGAGGAAGCCTCGGCCCAACCCGAGGCACCCTCGGCCATCGAGGAAGAGGCCTTGCCCGTCGAAGAGGAATAGAATGAGGTCACGCCAGATCTGAACTGGCAGAGCCCGTACCTGGAATATCTCCTCCGAGGAGAGCTTCCCATCGACAAGACCAAAGCTCGGCGGCTGGCTCGGCGCGCCAAGTCATTTGTCCTGCTAGGTGATGAAAAAGAGCACTACCACCGCAGCCCCTCGGGCATCCTTCAACGATGCATATCTATTGCCCAAGGACAAGAGTTGTTGCGAGAAATACACTCGGGGGCTTGCGGCCACCATGCAGCGCCTCGAGCCCTCGTGGGGAATGCCTTCCGACAAGGTTTCTACTGGCCAACCGCGGTGGCCGACGCCACTAGGATTGTGCGCTCCTGCCGGGGGTATCAATTCTACACAAAGCAGATGCATCTGCCCGCTCAGGCATTACAGACGATACCCATCACCTGGCCATTTGCTGTGTGGGGTCTGGACCTCGTTGGTCCCTTGCAGAAGGCACCCGGGGGCTTCGTGCACCTGCTGGCTGGTCTCTATCGACAAATTCTCCAAGTGAATCGAGGTCCACCCCCTAAACAACATCAGGTCCGAGCAGGCAGTGGCATTCCTCACCAACATTATTCATCGGTTCAGGGTCCCAAACTCAATCATCACCGACAATGGCATGCAGTTCACCGGAAAAAGTTCCTGGACTTCTGCGACGACCACCACATCCGTGTGGACTAGGCTGTCATAGCTCATCCCATGACGAATGGGCAGGTGGAGCGTGCCAACAGTATGATTCTGCAGGGGCTCAAACCAAGGATCTACAACGACCTCAACAAGTTCGGCAAGCGGTGGATGAAAGAGCTACCCTCGGTAGTCTGGAGTCTGAGGACGACGCCGAGCCACGCCACGGGTTTTACGCCGTTCTTTCTAGTCTATGGGGCCGAGGCCGTCCTCCCCACGGACTTAGAATATGGCTCCCCGAGGACCAAGGCGTACGACGACCGAAGCAACCAGACCAGCCGAGAAGACGCGCTGGACCAACTCGAGGAGGCTCGAGACGTCGCGTTACTACATTCGACACGGTACCAGCAGTCGTTGCGGCGCTACCACGCCCGAAGCATTCGGGCCCGAGGCTTCCAAGTGGGAGACTTGGTGCTTCGCCTGCGACAGGACGCCCGAGGATGCCACAAGCTCACTCCTTCCTGGGAAGGGCCCTTCATCATCGCCAAGATCTTGAAGCCCGGAACATAAAAGTTGGCCAACGACCAAGGCGAGGTCTACAGCAACGCTTGGAACATCCAACAGCTACGTCGCTTCTACCCTTAAGATGTTTTAAGTCGTTCATGTACCTCGTTTACATACACAAAGTCTAACCATCAAGGAAGGGTCGGCCTTGCCTCAGCAAAGCCCGACCCTCCCTCGGGGGCTAGAAGGGGGGAACCCCCTCTATGTCAAAATTTTCCTCAAAAAAATTTTCTACCAAAATAACCTTTGTGCTTTTGACTTCTGTATTGATAGCGGGATCCTGAGAACGATGAGAGTACACGTAAGCGGCAAGGCCGACCGAGCCGAGGAACTCCTACGCCTCCGGGATACGGATACCTCACTCATCACCTTCCGCGAGAAGTAACTCACGCTCGGATAAGCGATCCTGCTACCGAACAAGTCCTAACACTCGGGTAGAAAACGACTTTCGCACCTTCTCGACTGTCCCAATAATGGAATCCTTCGACCAAATGAGAGCGCACGTAAGCGGCAAGGCCGACCGAGCCGAGGGACTTCTACGCCTCCGGGATACGGATACTCACTCATCACCTTCCGCGAAAAGTAACTCTTGTTCGGATAAACGATTCTGCTATTGACAGACAAGTCGTGATGTTCGAAACAAGAGGAGAGAAGACGCAACTTTTTAAACACGATGATGAAGTGTTTAGGCCTCGGCAGCCACGAAAAAGCATGCGCATGCTACAGACAAACTGTTCCTGCAAGTTCTGGCATCGGCAAGGGGAGCAGCAGCACCCTCGGCGTTGATTCCACCCTCGGCGGAACGAGGCCCGGCCTCAGACGGCGACCCGGGCAAAAGGACCTCCACCTAAGGGAGGACGCCAGCACCACGCTAGCAGATGTCTTGGCCAAGCTCCAGCAGCTGCTGCCACACCTTCTTTGGCCTAGGAAGTCGCCATCTCCCGGGCCGACAAAGTCTCTTTCCGAGCTGACTCCGCGTCTGTCCGCGCTAACACCGCTGCCTCCGGCTCCGGCTCATCGCAGAGCAGCCGAGGGTTCCGAAAACTGAGCAAGGGAAGCCTAGAGCGGCAAGGCTGACAGAGCCGAGGGACTCCTACGCCTCCGGGATACGGACACCTCACTCGTCACCTTCCGTGAAAGGCGACCGACGCTCGGTTAAGTGGTTCGGCTAGCCAACAGACAAGTCCCAGCACTCGGAATGAGGAAGACACATAGCTTCGTTCTCGAATACCCAAATGTTCAGGCCTCGACAGCCACAAAGAACAAACATATATACCTGGGGTAACTATGCTACACAGACTTAGACATCGGTAGAACCCTCGGTGGTTCTCCCGACCTACGACAAATGTCTAAGTACTTGAAGCGGTTACATTTTGCTCCGGCAAAAACCCGGTATATCTCCTTACAAATGGGACTCCGGTTCCGCTCCCGCGGGTACGAACAACCCCCCACATCGGAGGGCCTACGAGACAAACTCTAGGTGGCTCGCCGACGACCCATGACAGCAGCGACAACGACCCCTGCTTCGGGCGGCTAAATAGCAGCAGCGATGACCTCAGGGCCGACGCTGCTGTGATGAGGCCCTCGCCCGCGTCTCCACTCGAGGGGCAAGGACAAGCCATCAAAGCCAAAGAGTCGGGGGTCCGGCCGCAGCTGGCGCCGACGGTCTCGTCGGCAGAGACAACCTCCTCCGACTGCCACCACCTTAGCACCGACGACAGCGACCACCTACGCGCCAGCGCCACGCCGACGAATGGCGAACGCCCCAGCCTACACTGACAGATCCCCACTCAGGTCCTCGCGCACGGGCAGGCCCCGACCTCCGCGAAGAGGCGTCGTGACGGAGTGAGGACAAGACAATCCAAGAACACGAACGCCGCCCATGCGGCGTACGGCGTCTTGGACGGTCCACCAGTGCGCGCGGCACAACAGACGCCCGAGCCCAGATCAAGCGGCAGGAGGCAGCGTCGGAGACCGCGACAGAGCCAGCTGAGCCAGCGAGCCAGGCACGCTGGAGCTGACGACGCTTGCGGCCGACCGGTCCTGCGTTGCCGAAGTTCGCCCCTCCGCAAGGTCGGTGAGCGCCTTCTCCCCTGAATGCTGAAGGAGGAGACGGCTTGCCGGCCCATGCGGGAGGTCGAACCCTGACTCAGCTCTCCCTCCGTCTCAGCAAGGATGACGAAGATCCTTGAAGCTGAGGGCGGGGCGGAGGCCGCAGCCCGGCTTGCTTTTCCCCACCAAACTGCCCATTGGTGAGGGAATGCAGCTGGGCTGCACGACGAAAATCCTTGAAGCCGAACGATGGCTGAAAGGTACTGATCTCCACGAGGCCGCGCTCCTCCAACGACAGCAAGAGCAAGGCGACGCTGGGGCACCCCATCTGGGGGCTCAAAAGGCGGAAGGGCGCAAGGCATGAGGGGAGGACGAAGGCATGGCCACTGCCCAGGGAATCGATCCCCCTTTTATAGGCAGACCTCCTCGCTTGCACCCCTTAGCGTCACGGGCAAAGTCCCCACTGACGTCCTCTAGGGTTCTCCCCCCACAAGACGGGGGTTGGGACCCACACGTCATACGAGCTGATCCGAAGCACGAAGAAGGCGAACCGCCACGCACGAGGCATGTAACCGTCCCGCGGTTACAGGCGCTCTCCCATCTTCGCAGAAATCGGTGGTTGAAAGGGTGGACTGCCACGCGACAAGCGTCCAACTGCACCGCAACTGTGCGCCCCTTCGGCTCCGTCCACATCCGGTGGACCAACGCAAAGGAAGCGGGCCCGCATGTCATGTAACTGGCGCGCCGATTACGACATGCAAGAAGCTACACCGCCACTCACGCCAATGCTGCGCCTCCTCGACTGCGGGACCAGTACCGCGACTCAAGGTAACCCTGCGCATGACCCAACAGTGCCAATTAAAGGCGACGGCCACGGGTCGGTCAGCCGCGGGGTAGGCACGACGGTTGGCATGGTCAAAAGTGGGCCGGCAGTAACTGCAGCGGCAGACGAGCGGAGGCAGCAGTCAAGTCGCCTGCAGGCTCGCGTCCCCTCCTGAAGCGATGGGAGAGCCCTCTCTCACGGCGTGAAGACGACGCGCCCGTGCCCCGTTCCTTGAACGGCTCGCACGCGCAACGGACGCCACGCGAATCGCCCGTCCCGTCACATTAACTCCTCGACGGAGCAGGCAGCACCTTTGGCAGGCGAGGCGGGCGTCGCTTCGCCTTCACCATAATGACCACGTCAAAAAAAGTGCGCCACTTTATTTAAAATTCATATCCTTCCCCTCCTCTCTCTCTCTCTCTCTTGCCATAGGGACCGGGAAAGGGGACGTTGTGGAAAGGATCCTTCCCGGCGAAGGAAGCGGGCCCTGAGCCCTCCTACTGATCAAGGGTTCGAAGGCTGGCCCCTCGGAAGGGTTTCGATAGCCACCCCAGAGCACTCGGACTTCAAGCCCATTACTGATCAGGGGTTCGAAGGCTAGCCTCTCGGAAGGGTTCGACAGCCGCCCCAGAGCGACCGGGCTCCGTGCCCACTACTGATCATGGGTTCGTAGGTTGGCTCCTAGGAAGGGTTCGACAGTCGCCCCAGAGCATGCAGAGTGAGGGATGGCTCTAGGTACGTTCGATACATAACGAAGGCTCGGGCTACGCTCCCGAGGTACCCTAGGACATTTCCGAGACCGGCGGGAACGATTTGTAACGGAATCCCACCGGAGGGAGGCATCGAGCCCTCAGACCCTGTCGAAGGGGTCTGGGTCCGGCGAATCACCCGCAGGTACTTTTGGAGCGCGCCTCTGGGCCACAGCCGACCCCTAACGAACGGGGCACGGGCGTCCACTCGGATCACCCATTAGCAGCTCACTGGAAACACCATGTTCGGCGCCCTCCGAGGGCAACATGGCACTTCCCCCCTCCTCCTTGCGGAAAGGCGACGCAGGGGCGTATAATAAAAGTCGAGAAAGTCCTTGGTCGTCCTCTCGCTCCGTGCAGAGGCTCGGGGGCTGCTCTCGCACCTGGCTACGGCCAAAACCGTTGACAGCGTCAACAAACCAGCCTGATAACTTGGAACCCGACCACGCACCCGGGCTATTGCCGGGCCGCATGAGGGAACGATCAGACCGGCCGAAGCACCACGAAAAGCATTCAGACCTCAGAGGAGTCAAACCACACCTCCGAGGCCTCGGGGGCTACACCCGGCGGGTGCGCTCGCACGCACCCACCAGAACAAGGCAAAAACCGAGAAAGGTCGGTCCCCTCACCGAAAACGCGGCAAAAGCCTCCAAGCGAGTACCATCACTCCCTTCGAGGCTCAAGGGCTACTGTCGGGTATCATAATTAGGGGTACCCCCAACGCTCCTAATTACGGCTGGTTCACACCCTCAGACCAACTGACGTGTGCGGTTCTAGCCAAGACTTCGTCTACCCGAAGGACGTGATCTCACCCGAGCCCAGCCTCGGGTTGGAACAGTGGTCCCAGACAAATTCACGCATCGCCCGAGGGCCTACTCAGACGGCAGGCGCCCCCACGGCTCTCCCGAGGCCCAGCTCGGGCAGGCTTCGTTGTGAAGCAACCTTGGCCATACCGCCTCACCAACCGACCGCTTCGCAGGCGCATTAAATGTGGGGGATGTCTGACGCCGTATCCTGACACACGCGCCTCAGTCAGCCAGGCCGAAGTGACCGCAGTCACTTCGCCCCTCCTCTTTACTGTCCGATATGACAGGAAAACAGCGCCGCTCGCTCCGCTCCGACTGCCGTGTCAGCCACCCCGGCAACGACTGACAACAAGTCACGATCAACCACCGAGCTCAAGCCTCGGGCTCAACAGGAAGCTCCGCCTCGCCCGACCTCATGCTTCGGCCTCAGGAGGAGGTCTCCGCCTCGCCCGACCTTAGGCTCCAGCCTCGAGAGGAGGTCTCTGCCTCGCCCGACCCCCGGACTCGGCCTCGACCCCGGTCTTGGGGGGAATCGCGTCCTCGCCCGACCCCAGCCTCGGCCGCAAGAGAAGTCTTCGCCTCGACCGACCCTGGGCTCGGACTGACCGTGCTGATAGGGGATGCATCATTCCCCTATTCCTAGCCTGCTCAGGCTACGAGGAACAAGACCGGCGTCCCATCTGGCTTACCTCGGCGACGGGTAATGATGGTGCCCCGCGTGCGCCATGACGCCGGTGGCTCTCAGCCCCTTACGACAGCAAGGAGACGTCAGCAGGGTCCTCGCCGCGCTGCCAGCTGTGCTCCTATAGGACTCAGGCGCTCCTCCGGCGGCCACGCCATCACATGTACAGCGCCCAAGCTCTCCCCCAACGGCCACATTGGCATGTACACAGGGCTTAGGCACTCCACAGTTGGACATGTTAGTGAGAGCACCTAGAGGGGGGGTGAATAGGTGATCCTGTAAAACTTAAAACTTAAGCCACAAAACTTGGTTAATCGTTACTACAATAATTGCCAAGTGGCTAGAGAGGAATCTTCAACAAAACACAATAACCAACAAGGATCAATCACAGAGATGGCACGGTGGTTATCCCGTGGTTCGGCCAAGACCAACGCTTGCCTACTCCACGTTGTGGCGTCCCAACGGACGAGGGTTGCAATCAACCCCTCTCAAGCGGTCCAAAGACCCACTTGAATACCATGGTGTTTTGTTTGCTTTTCTCAATCCCGTTTGCGAGGAATCTCCACAACTTGGAGCCTCTCGCCCTTACACTTAAAGTTCACAAAGAAGCACAGAGCAAGGGAGGGATTAGCAACGCACTCAAGACAAGAAATCACAGCAACACCACGCACACAAGTCGCAAAGAGAGCTCACAACTCAATGAGTTCACCACTCAACTAGAGCTCTAATTGCTATCGCAAAGAATCAACGGCGCGGAATCGATGTCTTGGTGCTTAGGAATGTTGTACGAATGCTTGGTGTACTCCTCCATGCGCCTAGGGGTCCCTTTTATAGCCCCAAGGCAGCTAGGAGCCATTGAGAGCAATCTAGGAAGGCTGATCTTGCCTTCTGTCGACTGGCGCACCGGACAGTCCGGTGCACACCGGACACTGTCCGGTGCCCGATTTCCTTCCATAATTGGCGCAGTCGACCGTTGGCAGCCTGAGAGCCGTTGGCGCACTGGACATGTCCGGTGCACACCGGACAGACCGGTGCCCCCTTCTAGCCGTTGGCTCGGCCACGTGTCCCGCGCAGATCGCACGGCCGACCGTTGGCCCTGCCGACCGTTGGCTCACTGGACAGTCCGGTGCACACCGGACAGTCCGGTGAATTATAGTCGTACGTCGACGATGAATTCCCGAGAGCGACGAGTTCGCCTGTGAACGACCCACCGGATAGTCCGGTGCACCACCAGACAGTCCGATGAATTATAGCCGTACACCACCGTCGAAGTCCCGAGAGCAGCCACTTTGCTCGAGCCAGCCTGGCGCACCGGACACTGTCCGGTGCACCACCGGACAGTCCGGTGCTCCCAGACTGAGCAGATTCTTGGCTGCTCGAGCCAAGATATTTCCAATTGGATTTTTCCTATTTCCAGCACTTAGACACAATACATTAGTCCATAAAACAATGTAATAAGTCTGAGAAACATACCTTTATCCTTGATTTGTACTTTGTCCACCATTTTACACTTAGGCACTTGTGTTGGACACTAAACCACCAAAATACTTAGAAATGGCCCAAGGGCACATTTCCCTTTCAATCTCCCCCTTTTTGGTGATTTATGCCAACACAACATAAAGCAAGTAGAACAAATACAAAATCAATTCAAATCAGAACTCAAATTGGTTTGATTCAAATTTGACATATATGGATCACTCTTTGCCACCACTTGGTTTGTTTTTGCAAATCAAACTCAAATTTCTATCTCTAAGTCAAACACACATGTTAAGACGTAAAGAGAGTCATTCCAAGAGAAATTGATTCCAGATTTCAAAAACTCCCCTTTTCCCATAATCAACGCTTCTCCCCACAAGAAGCCAACTTTTGACAAGAGAGACAATAAATGAGTTTTGACAAACCAAAAGCTCTATTCTACTATTTTCAAAATCTCTCAAGTGGTAGCTGATCCATTTATCGCTTTGGCCTTTATTTTCTCCCCCTTTGGCATCAAGCACCAAAACGGGATCAATCTTGGCCCCTTAACCCCATTGCCTCACCAAAATCTTCAAATAAGAACACAAAGGCAATAAGAGTATAAAGATGAACTTGGAAAAGTTACTCTTTTCATCGGAGTGCAGTTGAAGT
The DNA here is from genome assembly GCA_029449295.1 of Zea luxurians. Classification (NCBI taxonomy): domain Eukaryota; kingdom Viridiplantae; phylum Streptophyta; class Magnoliopsida; order Poales; family Poaceae; genus Zea; species Zea luxurians. The sequence goes on from JAOPSE010000012.1 coordinate 90,553,174, forward strand.
CTTGCATGGTCCAAGTCCACCTTTTCCCTTTCAATCCTCCTTTGAGACTAAAACAGCCAAACTCAAGTACATAGTTAGTCTCAAAGTGTCAAGTTGTAGCACAGCTCCCCTAAATATGTGCATCACTTGCAGAAAGGACTTGTGAGGTCTAGGGAGTGTTTGTACAACTTGAGCACCATAATAAGCAACAAAATGCAGAATGAACATGATCAAAGGCATAAATACATGTATGCTACAATTCAATCCAAGTTCCGCGAATCTAAGACATTTAGCTCACTACGCAGCCTGCAAAAGGTCTTTTCATCTAAAGGCTTAGTGAAGATATCGGCTAGCTGGTTCTCGGTGCTAACATGAAACACTTCGATATCTCCCTTTTGCTGGTGGTCTCTCAAAAAGTGATGCCAGATGTCAATGTGCTTTGTGCGGCTGTGCTCAACAGGATTTTCCGCTATTCGGATAGCACTCTCATTATCACATAGGAGTGGGACTTTGCTCAGATTGTAGCCAAAGTCCCTGAGGGTTTGCCTCATCCAAAGTAGTTGCGCGCAACACTGTCCTGCGGCAACATACTCGGCCTCAGCGGTGGATAGGGCAACGGAGGTTTGTTTCTTAGAATTCCATGACACCAGGAACCTTCCTAAGAATTGGCACGTCCCCGATGTACTCTTCCTATCGACCTTACATCCAGCATAGTCGGAATCTGAGAACCCAATCAAGTCAAAGTTGGACCCCTTTGGATACCAGATCCCGAAGCAAGGCGTAGCAACTAAATATCTTAGAATTCGCTTCACGGCCACTAAGTGACACTCCTTAGGATCGGATTGAAATCTAGCACACATGCATACACTAAGCATAATATCCGGTCTACTAGCACATAAATAAAGCAAAGAACCTATCATGGACCGGTATGCTTTTTGATCAACGGACTTACCACCTTTGTTGAGGTCGGTGTGTCCGTCGGTTCCCATCGGCGTCTTAGCGGGCTTGCCGTCCTTCATCCCAAACCGCTTTAGCAAATCTTGCGTGTACTTCGTTTGGGAGATGAAAGTGCCGTCCTTAAGTTGCTTCACTTGGAACCCAAGGAAGTAGTTCAACTCGCCCATCATCGACATCTCGAATTTCTGCGTCATCACCCTGCTAAACTCTTCACAAGACTTTTGATTAGTAGAACCAAATATTATGTCATCGACATAAATTTGGCACACAAAAAGATCACCATCGCAAGTCTTAGTAAAAAGAGTTGGATCGGCTTTCCCAACCTTGAAAGCATTAGCAATTAAAAAGTCTCTAAGGCATTCATACCATGCTCTTGGGGCTTGCTTAAGTCCATAGAGCGCCTTAGAGAGCTTACACACATGGTCGGGGTACCGTTCATCCTCGAAGCCAGGGGGTTGCTCCACGTACACCTCCTCTTTGATCGGCCCGTTGAGGAAAGCGCTCTTCACATCCATTTGGTACAACCTGAAAGAATGGTGAGCGGCATATGCTAGCAAGATACGAATTGATTCTAGCCTAGCCACAGGAGCAAAAGTCTCCTCAAAGTCCAAACCTGTGACTTGGGCATAACCTTTTGCCACAAGTCGAGCCTTGTTCCTTGTCACCACCCCGTGCTCGTCCTGTTTGTTGCGGAACACCCACTTGGTTCCCACAACATTTTGCTTGGGACGAGGCACCAGTGTCCAAACTTCATTGCGCTTGAAGTTGTTGAGTTCCTCCTGCATGGCCAACACCTAGTCCGGATCTAGCAAGGCCTCTTCTACCCTGAAAGGCTCAATAGAAGAGACAAAGGAGTAATGCTCACAAAAATTAACTAATCTTGAACGAGTAGTTACTCCCTTGCTAATATCACCCAAAATTTGGTCGACGGGATGATCCCTTTGGATCGTCGCTCGAACTTGGGTTGGAGGTGCCTGAGGTGCTTCTTCCTCTTCAACTTGAACATCCTGTGCTCCCCCTTGATCATGCGCCTCCACTTGAGGTACCTGTTCGTCATCTTGGGTTGGGGGATGCACCATAGTTGAGGAAGACGGTTGATCTTGCTGTGATGTGCTCCTCCCACTTGTTTACCTGCTTGACAAGCTGCACAAGGTCTATCTTTTTCGAATTGCACGTTAGTCAAACCTATCACGTGTTCTCCCTTTAGAAGCTTGTGAAGGTTCTTCATCCCCACATGTGCTAAGCGGCGATGCCACAGCCAGCCCATGTTAGTCTTAGCGATTAAGCATGCATCTAGACCGGCCTCCTCTTTTGCAAAATCAACTAAATAAAGTTTGTCGTCTAGTACACCCTTAAAAGCTAGTGAACCATCACATCTTCTAAAGACAGACACATCTACATTTGTAAATAGACAATTATATCCCATATTACATAATTGACTGACAGATAGTAAATTATATCCAAGAGACTCAACTAAAAACACATTAGAGATAGAGTGCTCATTGGATATTGCAGTCTTGCCTAAACCTTTCACCTTGCCTTGGTTCCCATCACCGAATATGATTGAATCTTGGGAATCCTTATTCTTGACGTAGGAGGTGAACATCTTCTTCTCCCCCGTCATATGGTTTGTGCATCCGCTGTCGATAATCCAGCTTGAGCCCCCGGATGCATAAACCTGCAAGGCAAATTTAGGCTTGGGTCTTAGGTACCCAACTCTTGTTGGGTCCTACAAGGTTAGTCACAATTTCCTTAGGGACCCAAATGCAAGTTTTATCACCCTTGCATTTTGCCCCTAATTTTCTAGCAACTATCTTCCTATCCTTTCTACAAATAGCAAAGGAAGCATTTAAAGCATGATAAATTGTAGAGGGACCATTCATAACTTTTCTAGGAACATGAACAATATTCTTCCTAGGCACATGATGAATATTTTTCTTAGGCATATCTCTACCATGCATATAGGAAGAACTGGAAGCATACATAGCATAAGAGTCATAGGCATGTGAATCAAAAGCATTACAACTCCTATGAGATTGTCTTCTATCATTGTACATAAAAGCATGGTTCCTTTTAGTACTACTTGCCATAGGGGCCTTCCCTTTCTCTTTGGCGGAGATGGGAGCCTTATGGCTTGTTAAGTTCTTGGCTTCCCTCTTGAAGCCAAGCCCATCCTTAATTGAGGGGTGTCTACCAATCGTGTAGGCATCCCTAGCAAATTTTAGTTTATCAAAATCACTTTTGCTAGCCTTAAGTTGGGCATTAAGACTAGCCATTTCATTATTTAACTTTGCAATAGAAGCTATGTGTTCACTACAAGCATCAATATCAAAATCTTTACATCTATTGCAAATAATAACATTTTCTACACAAGTTGTTGATTTACTAGCTATTTCTAACTTAGCATTCAAATCATCATTAATGCTTCTTAAGCTAGAAATTGTCTCATGGCAAGAAGATAATTCACAAGAAAGCATTTCATTTCTCTTAACTTCTAAGGCATGATATTTTTGTGCTTCTACAAATTTGTCATGTTCTTCATACAACAAATATTCTTGTTTTTCTAAAAGCCTATTCTTATCATTCAAGGCATCAATTAATTCATTAATTTTATCTACCTTGGTTCTATCTAGGCCCTTAAATAAACATGAATAATCTATTTCATCCTCATCACTAGATTCGTCCTCACTTGAAGAAGCATAGGTAGAGTCTCGAGTACATACCTTCTTCTCCCTTGCCATAAGGCATGTGTGACGCTCGTTGGGGAAGAGGGATGATTTGTTGAAGGCAGTGGCGGCGAGTCCTTCATTGTCGGAGTCGGATGAAGAGCAATCCGAATCCCACTCCTTTCCAAGATGTGCCTCGCCCTTGGCCTTCTTGTAATTTTTCTTCTTTTCCCTCTTGCTCCCTTGATCCTGATCACTATCATTGTCGGGACAGTTAGCTATAAAATGACCAATCTTACCACATTTGAAGCATGAGCGCTTCCCCTTTGTCTTGGTCTTGCTCGGCTGCCCCTTGCGACCCTTTAGCACCGTCTTGAATCTTTTGATGATGAGGGCCATTTCTTCATCATTAAGTCCGGCGGCCACAATTTGTGCTACCTTGCTGGGTAACACCTCCTTGCTCCTTGTTGCCTTGAGAGCAACGGGTTGAGGCTCATTGATTGGACCGTTTAGAGCGTCGTCCACGTACCTCGCTTCCTTGATCATCATTCGCCCGCTTACAAATTTTCCAAGGACTTCTTCGGGCGACATTTTGGTGTACCTGGGATTCTCACGAATGTTATTCACCAAATGAGGATCAAGAACGGTAAAGGACCTTAGCATCAATCGGACGACGTCGTGGTCCGTCCATCGCGTGCTTCCGTAGCTCCTTATTTTGTTGATAAGGGTCTTGAGCCGGTTGTATGTTTGAGTCGGCTCCTCGCCCCTTATCATCGCGAATCGTCCAAGCTTGCCCTCCACCAACTCCATCTTGGTGAGCAAGGTGACGTCGTTCCCCTCATGAGAAATCTTGAGGGTGTCCCATATTTGCTTGGCGTTGTCCAAACGCTAACTTTGTGGTATTCATCCCTGCACAATGAAGCTAGAAGAACAGTAGTAGCCTGTGCATTCTTATGAATTTGCTCATTAATGAACCTGGGACTATCCGTACTATCAAAGTGCATTCCACTTTCTACAATCTCCCATATACTAGGATGGAGAGAGAACAAGTGACTACGCATTTTGTGGCTCCAAAATCCGTAGTCCTCTCCATCAAAGTGAGGAGGTTTGCCAAGTGGAATGGATAATAAATGAGCATTTGTATTTTGAGGAATACAAGAGTAATCGAAAGAAAAGTTCGAATTGACCGGTTTCCTCCTCTCGTAGTCGTTGTGGTCGTCGTCCTTTTGGGAAGAAGTAGACTCATCGCTGTCGTCGTAGTAGACAATTTCCTTGATGCGCTGTGTCTTCTTCTTCTTCCCATCTTTCCGTCTATGGCCCGAGCCGGAGTCAGTCGGCTTGTCATCCTTCGGCTCGTTGACGAAGGATTCCTTCTCTTTATCGTTGATCACAATACCCTTCCCCTTTGGATCCATCTCTTCGGGCGGTTAGTCCCTTTGTGAAGAGAACGGCTCTGATACCAATTGAGAGCACCTAGAGGGGGGGTGAATAGGTGATCCTGTAAAACTTAAAACTTAAGCCACAAAACTTGGTTAATCGTTAGTACAATAATTGCCAAGTGGCTAGAGAGGAATCTTCAACAAAACACAATAACCAACAAGGATCAATCACAGAGATGGCACAGTGGTTATCCCCTGGTTCAGCCAAGACCAACGCTTGCCTACTCCTCGTTGTGGCGTCCCAACGGACGAGGGTTGCAATCAACCCCTCTCAAGCGATCCAAAGACCCACTTGAATACCATGGTGTTTTGTTTGCTTTTCTCAATCCCATTTGCGAGGAATCTCCACAACTTGGAGCCTCTCGCCCTTACACTTAAAGTTCACAAAGAAGCACAGAGCAAGGGAGGGATTAGCAACGCACTCAAGACAAGAAATCACAGCAACACCACGCACACAAGTCGCAAAGAGAGCTCACAACACAACTCAATGAGTTCACCACTCAACTAGAGCTCTAATTGCTATCGCAAAGAATCAACGGCGCGGAATCGATGTCTTGGTGCTTAGGAATGTTGTAGGAATGCTTGGTGTACTCCTCCATGCGCCTAGGGGTCCCTTTTATAGCCCCAAGGCAGCTAGGAGCCGTTGAGAGCAATCTAGGAAGGCTGATCTTGCCTTCTGTCGACTGGCGCACTGGACAGTCCGGTGCACACCGGACACTGTCTGGTGCCCGATTTCCTTCCATAATTGGCGCAGTCGACCGTTGGCAGCCTGAGAGCCGTTGGCGCACCGGACATGTCCGGTGCACACCGGACAGACCGATGCCCCCTTCTAGCCGTTGGCTCGGCCACGTGTCCCGTGTAGATCGCGCAGCCGACCGTTGGCCCTACCGACCGTTGGCTCACCGGACAGTCCGGTGCACACCGGACAGTCCGGTGAATTATAGCCGTACGTCGACGATGAATTCCCGAGAGCGACGAGTTCGCCTGTGAACGACCCACCGGACAGTCCGGTGCACCACCGGACAGTCCGATGAATTATAGCCGTACACCGCCGTCGAAGTCCCGAGAGCAGCCACTTTGCTCGAGCCAGCCTGGCGCACAGGACACTGTCCGGTGCACCACAGGACAGTCCGGTGCTCCCAGACTGAGCAGATTCTTGGCTGCTCGAGCCAAGACATTTCCAATTGGATTTTTCCTGTTTCCAGCACTTAGACACAATACATTAGTTCATAAAACAATGTAATAAGTCTGAGAAACATACCTTTATCCTTGATTTGTACTTTATCCACCATTTTACACTTAGGCACTTGTGTTGGACACTAAACCACCAAAATACTTAGAAATGGCCCAAGGGCACATTTCCCTTTCAGTTAGCGCATAGCTACGCCCCCCGTTGTACACCTGGACTCTCTCCTTGCCTCTATAAAAGGGAAGTCCAAGGCCACCCTGAGGGGGGTTCGCGCGAGGGAAGCGGCGGACGAGCTCTGTGTCCCCCTCTCTCTCTCCCTCACGCGACGCGCTTGTAACCCCTACTACGAGCGGTACCCCTGGTGCAGGATAATACAAGGCTTGTCCCACATCTTGTGTTCCATCCCGCGCCAACCCATCTGGGCAGGGACACGCAGCGACAATTTACTCGTCGGTCCGGGGACCCCCCCCGGATCGAAACGCCGACAGATAGGAATAGATCTTGATTCTTAACTACTAGATCAACCACTGAATATCACACAAACAAACAAGAAGAACAAACACAACTCAATAACATACAACATTCACCATATGTAGAGCTAAAAGAAAGCCTAACGAAAAGAGCGTTCGCTTTTCAAAAACATTACACGCAAGGGTTATAATAAAAAGGTATTCTTTTCAAAAATGTGTGATCTATACCTTATAAAACAAGACATGATCTTAAAATATCTTAATTAAAATATACAAATATTTGGTTCACCAATTTAATCTTTTATAAAACGTCATATGTGATGTGTCTAAGATTAAGGGTTTATAAGATGATAAAACACGTTATAACAATATTAAACCTTTTTAACCTTTTAGAAAAGATATATGTTATATCTAAGGTTAATGAGTTACAAAACACGTTATTAATTTTAGAAGCATTATGGAACATCTTATAAATCATTGTTAAACATTCACTTATGATAAATTAAGATATAAGTCTAAATAGGTTTTATGTGAAAAGATCATTATTATTAAACACTTATTTATGAAAAGTTATGATATATGATTTAATGAACTTTTAAGCAAGAGATAATGAACAAACAAGTATATTTTATTTTTATTAGAAAGTACATGTCCTATATTCTTATATTCGAAGTCAATATATAAAGTAACATTTTAAGTTATAAAAGGACTTAAACTCTTATTACTTTATTTTGTCCTTTAGGAAAAACTAAATGATTCGAACAAATTGACTAAATGTGTTATGAACAAGTTGACAATAGGTTTGACTAATAAATTATGATAAAGGATAATTAATCTATTAGTTATCTTTAATTCTATTGTAGGAACAAATGATCTAATTCATTAGAAGGAAGTTATGTATAACTATCATTTTAGTTTATAAAACTAATGACCCTTGTTATCTTTTAATTCAAAAATTGTAAATAATCTATTAATTGGACATATGTTTATTTTCTATTTTTATTAAGAAACATATGTCTACATATTCTTTTAAGTTTTTATTTAACACGGCTATACTAAAATATATATAACGAACCTTGTTAAATATGATATTTATTAAAAAGATCATTTTAAAAATTAGAAACAAATTATCTATTTCTTTAGTAAGAAACCTATGTTTATCGACATAGCTATTATTTTCTTTATTAGAAAAGTATGAGCGTCTAATTAAGTCATTTTAACATAATAAAATTCTACTCTTTTGATTTTCTCCTTAAATAGAATTTATAGGTATACTAAAAATTGTTTATTTAATTCCTTTAACATTAATATACTAGAATTAATTGTAAATTACTAAATGGGACTTTTAAGAACCTATTCATGGTTATTATGACATAAATGAACATTTTACTATTCTAAGTAATTAAGTGCTATACTTATGAATACATCTATTATGAATAGTAAAATCTATACATTTTTCATTCGTCCGAAAATACGTGGCTTAGTTCCTATTTCAATTTCTTATATCACTAAAATTATACTTATATCATTACTAACCGATTGTCGCTTCACACACTAAAGCAAAAACAAATCCGTAAACAATTCTAGTATGAAAATCGCCGCGGTAGTGACTAGTGACCGTGTTCATTTTTAGAACTGTAAAATCATACGCATTTTTTAAAATATTGTCGCGGGATTCGATTTTGGTTACACGTATACATCACAAATCTTTAAAATCATACACGTGAATCGCCAAATAGCATCAATAATACAACAATAATTCACAAGATCCATAAATAAATTTTAAAGCATGATTTAGAAAATAAATTAGCGAGTTGACTTCAACCTTGGGTTTTCATTCATGCGAAGGGATGAATGACGGTCAAGGGAACGAGCACGAGGTCCAGCCAGGGTGTTGCGTGGTCGGCGAGTTCCACGGGAGGTCCGAGCACGGCGGGGCGGTGGATGGTCCGGCCGGGGTGTTGCGTGGCTGCGTCGACAGCGGTCGATGAGCGCCAAATTTACAAAAGTCAAGGACCAAAACAGGAATCGATCATCTTCTACCTCCGGTTCTTGGTTTTCACGGCAAAGGAGACAACCGGCTGGAGACTAGGCCGGCTTCACTGCGGCGGACAACGTTCTGGACAGTGATTCGTCGAAGGGGACGCCAGTAACTTGTGTTCGACTTCAGCAGCGACGGGAAAGGAGCAGGGACCTCCAGTCACACGGCGAGCGGTGTGATGGCGTGAACACACACGCAGGCAAACGAGCAGCCAAGTGGAGCATGTGAGAACGAGACAGGGAGGCGGGATGGAATGGAGAGAGGTCCGGCGTCCAATTTATAGTGAATAGGGAGGGAGAGGAAAGGTCGGGTCTTCATGGCTGTTGATGACGTTCATGGAGAAGAGGGAGTAATGGGGGAGAGGAACGGACGCATTGAAGCTCCAATAACACACGCACGGCGCGGGGTTCTTCGGTTGGCCTTCGATGTGCATGGCGCTTGGTGTCGTGGCGTCGCGGCTTCTCCTAGGCACGACACGGCTGGCTCGGCTGCACGGGTCGGTTGGCACGGACGCGGTCGTTGGCGGTCGCGGCAGCTGCGCGCTTCGTCGGTTCCTAGCGTCCGCGGTCCTCAGTGCTTCGGCTTGTGGCTCGGGTGGGCTGCACGGCTGCTCGGTGCAAGGCGCGGCTCGGCCGTCGAGCGCGCGCGGCGCGGTGCGCAGGGCGCGGCACGGTCGGCGTTGCGCGGGGTCACGTCGTGCTTCTGGGCGCCGGGGTGGCCGTGGGACTCGGCGCGCATGGCGCGGGGTCGGGGTCGGGTTGCACTCGGCTTGAGCGCATGGGGCCTGTGGCCGGGTCGCGCGGGTTCCTGGTGCGCGGTCACTGCATGGAGCAGAGAGGAGAGGTAGGGAGGAGAGAGAGAAGAGGGAGGGAGAAGGAGTGCAGGGTGGCAGCGGATGTGAGCAGGAAGGGGGCGGCGGCTGATGGGCCTAATGGCCGGCTAGGGTTAGTTAGATTAGGTTTTTTTCTTTTTTTTCAAATTTCGAAATACCTGTTCAAATAACCATAAAAATTCATAATATTCAACCAACACTATTCATAAATAAAATATTTATTTTGAGACTAATAATTATTATATTAATTATGTGAATTTTTATTTAAGAAGAAATGATACTCAATATTCAAAATGAGCATTTCAAAAATCATTCCAAATGAAACAAACACTTCAATGAAAGATTTATTACCATGATTACCATTATAAACTAGAATTATTAAAACCTTATTTTAGCAATTAATTATTGTTTTGTAAAATGAGATTTTCTTCACAAGATCGAATTCATAAATTGGATTTTCAAATCAATTCAAACAAAATATATGCTTCGGCATGAGTGTAACAAACACTTGGTAATTTTATCTATTCAAGAAATTCTTCAAATCATACATATCAAGGTTCTCCTTATTTGAAAACATAAATATTTTTCCTTTCTACTAAAATTTAATAATCCAAATAGGGTTGTTTGTTTTTGCTAGATTTAGGGTGTTAGAAACCTACCCCCTTAAAAAGAATCTCGTCCTCGAGATTAGGGAAGGCTAGCAAGAAAACAATGGTGATATATGGTTACTCGTAGATTCTTGGTTCACATTGAACTCTTCTAAACTTAAGAACTTATTGTTTCTTCGCTCCGCAATGACTACAAATCAAGCGATCTTCATCATCGTACTTATAACTGGTTGGTCTTCTGGGTTATTATTTGGGCAGCTTTCTTCTCTAGTCGGTCTAGACGCTTCTTGGGGCATTCGCAAATAATATGTTCTTCATTCTTGCAGTAGAAACAAGCTCCTCTTGCTTTGAGTTCTTTGCGAGTCAACTGTGCTTGACCAACGGGTGATGAGGGATGATTGGGTGTCTGTATCTCATATAGCTGAGTCTGGCTTGATTCTTCTGTTTGGGTATCCATGCGTTTCGGGGCTTTTGCTTGTGGTTGAGGTGGACTACTCATGTATCCAAAGATTTTCCTATTCCTTTTGTTGTTCTTCACAACGTTGGTAGAAGTTTCTATGCATTTTTGTTCATATTCCATGTCTGGAGTCTGAGATCTCGGAGGTGTCCAGTAGTGAACTTTTCTCAGGACAGTTACGAAGGTAATGATCTTCACGTCCACATAGATAGCAAGCTTTTCTTGCGGTTATTTCTTGATTTTTCCATGTTTCCATTTTGTTTCTTGGACCTGATGTGACCACGAGGTTGAAACTATGTGCAGGTGATAGTCCATCCATCAATGTAACACTCATGTGCTTCTTTTTGTAGTTGGGCATCCTTGTGATGTTTCCTTTTTGGAATACCTAACAATTCATCGTTTGATAGTGCATTTGCTATTAGTTGTTCTTGGGGAGACCATTGACTTTTTATACCAGAAAATAAAATCCGATTCTTCTGTTTTGTAGTTTCACTTTCGTTTGTACTGATCTGGCGACAAGGAATTCCATAGTACTCACAACAACAACATGTTCCAAGATCATTTGTCTGTTGGTGTGCATCCTTTTGTTCATCAGTTGTTTCATTTCTAGTGACGTTTCGACTTGCCAACACTTGCTGGTATGAGGAGGTGAGTTGCGATACATTCTGTATTACAAGAGCTTGTGCATGTAACAGCTTTTCTAAGTCAACTATCGAGGGTGATGTTGTGGTTGATGTCATATGGTTATCGGTAGTCTGCTCATGTGCTATAAATTCTGCTGAATCAATTTGTTGGAGTCTAGCTACCACTTGAGATGTTGCTTGTAGAAACTGTGCATGCACCTTCTTGAACTGTTCCATCTGATCCTTAGCTGGAGGAGTTGCCAACACAATGTGTTCTTTGCACTTAGTGACATCACTTGCAATTGACATTCTAAGGTCTAACATCTGTATGGATATAGCAAGGAAGGAAGGGACGAAAAGATTGAGCCAAGACAGACTATAAAGAGTAGAGAGAACCCAACTATCTAAGGTTTAACCTAGCTAACTGTTGTCATTGTCGACAAAAGTCACACAATACAACAACAATCATTACAAAGAAGCAAATCAAACATAGTCACAAAGACAACTAACATGAACTCAAACATATCAGCACAACATAACTCGATGTTATTCATTCAATCAAAAGGCAATCTTGCCTAGGGAAAACAATTTCTTATAGTTTTTTTTGAAAGGTGGGACAAGGTTAGGAATAAGAAAGAGATTATAAAATCCGGGAATCAGATCAGAAATAACAAGGAGGTAGAAAAGATCAAAACATTATTGTTAATAACCAAGAGTGAAATAAGATAACCACTAACTGGTGAAGCGAGGATAAATTATACAACCAAGGATATGAAGTGAGTTAGGGAGAAAGCGTTATCAAGGAGACAAAATAGAGAGGCATTATCAAGTAGGAGTAAGGAGACAAAGAATTCAGTATATCAAGGTAGATATTGCGCAAGGATGGCAATACAATGGCAAGAAAACAAAAATATAAGAAGTCAAGGGTTATATAACAATATTAGGGATTAGAAAACCACTTATAATATAATATCGCCATTACCGATCTAGTCGAAAACTTAGCACTATAGAACTATCCTATCAACCTAACCAAGAAGAATGGTAATAGATCCAAGAGATCTATAACAAAAACTTCTTGCGGGGCGGGGATAAGACAGAGAATGGGGCATTATGAATAGCTTCTAAAGGGTTCCTTCAGGTAGACTTCACTTCAAGTTCCATAATCCTAACTTGATCATCTTGTAGTGCTTCTGGGTAGAGTCTTCTGATAGACCAAAATCAGACTAGAAGAGTTGAAAATAAAAGAGACGAGTTTTGATATAAAGTAAGTTTTTATGAAGACAATTAAGTCAAGTTTTGAACGACTGACTAGGCTTTCCATTTCTAACTAATCTAGCGACCTACAGTCACATTGCTTTGATACCACTTCTGTCACACCCGTTTCTAAGGGCAGAGCCGGGTGCATAGCATATGTGTGTCAGGATCTATTTCCACACATATGTTGACGTCACAAGTGTAATATATCAAAAGAACAATGCATAAAACGTAAATAACGATTATATTAATATATTACACTTCGAACAGACATAATGTCTTAACCTTTATTCATCAAAGTATAGCGAAACAGGGACATCCATCCACAGGAAGATGATCGGGGTATCACTAGACTAGCATCCATGGAGTTCAGCACCATATCTTCATCTGCAACTTCTGATCAAAATTAAGCAAGGGTGAGCTCACTTATGGTCGGGGCTCAGCAAGTGGGGGAAAAACTAATGCAAGGTAACAAGGTGAGGCTAAGGTTGAGCAGTAAGCATTTTAGTTGGTCAACATTTTATTATCAACACTTGTCTTACTAATAAGTGTGAATCCCAAGTATTCCCATTAAACAAAGGTATAAGAGTATATCAACAACACTTAAGTGAAACCACTTAAGCAAACCATTGGCAGATCATCGTATCTCGATTTATTTCCATCTTTAAGTTCAATTATCATGTGAGGAGTCCAGGCTGCTCATAACCGTGAGCACGGCTGATATATCAGTTTTACACTCTGCAGAGGTGGTACAACTTTACCCACAAGCCGTGTATCCCCTCTAGCCTGGGTCGGCCAAAACCCGTAAACACTTCCGAGGTGAGTGGCTAGGGATCCACTATGAGGCTTTCACAAAATACACTTAATACGAAGCAACCCGCTAAGGTTTCTAAAGACGATGGTGGTGGCCCCCTGAGTGAGGTACCTTAGCCAAGAATACGTCCCCATGTTAACGTGGGCTACCAACACCTACCGCTCCCCCTCTTGCCCATATTTCAGGTAAGGTTGCCAGGCACTAAGCATATAAAGCTAATTACCAAAGCCAGAGCCATGATAGCACTCGTGGTTGCACTGTTTTCCCGGATGGTCACTCCATGTTCCAATTAATATGCAATAATCTTGTTTAACCATCGGGTTAACAACAATAATGTAAACTTACCATTTTGGAACATTAATATCATAAGCGGGAGTGACTGCATAAAGTTAAGTTGTAGCAATAGCATAGCTACGAAGGTAGAGTATAATTCCCAGGTTTGATCAAGGAATAAGGTTGGAAAGGTTATCTAAATAGGTAACCCGTCAAATTATGCATATATATCCAAAAGAATAAACTTTATTAAATGTATTGTTTGGGATCAAATAGAGTATGCAGAGGGAGAAGTCCACTTGCCTTGCTTATTGAAAACATGAGGTTCTTCCACGGATAGGAATAGATCTTGATTCTTAACTACTAGATCAACCACTAAATATCACACAAACAAACAAGAAGAACAAACACAACTCAATAACATACAACATTCACCATACGTAAAGCTAAAAGAAAGCCTAACGAAAAGAGCGTTCGCTTTTCAAAAACATTACACACAAGGGTTATAATAAAAAGGTATTCTTTTCAAAAATGTGTGATCTATACTTTATAAAACAAGACATGATCTTAAAATATCTTAATTAAAATGTACAAATATTTGGTTCACCAATTTAATCTTTTATAAAACGTCATATGTGATATGTCTAAGATCAAGGGTTTATAAGATGATAAAACACGTTATAACAATATTAAACCTTTTTAACCTTTTAGAAAAGATATATGTTATATCTAAGGTTAATGAGTTACAAAACACGTTATTAATTTTAGAAGCATTATGGAACATCCTATAAATCATTGTTAAACATTCACTTATGATAAATTAAGATATAAGTCTAAATAGGTTTTATGTGAAAAGATCATTATTATTAAACACCTATTTATGGAAAGTTATGATATATGCTTTAATGAACTTTTAAGTAAGAGACAATGAACAAACAAGTATATTTTATTTTTATTAGAAAGTACATGACCTATATTCTTATATTCGAAGTCAATATATAAAGTAACATTTTAACTTATAAAAGGACTTAAACTCTTATTACTTTATTTTATCCTTTAGGAAAAACTAAATGATTCGAAGAAATTGACTAAATGTGTTATGAACAAGTTGACAATAGGTTTGTCTAATAAATTATGATAAAGGATAATTAATCTATTAGTTATCTTTAATTCTATTGTAGGAACAAATGATCTAATTCATTAGAAGGAAGTTATGTATAACTATCATTTTAGTTTATAAAAGTAATGACCCTTGTTATCTTTTAATTCAAAATTGTAAATAATCTATTAATTGGACATATGTTTATTTTCTATTTTTATTAAGAAACATATGTCTACATATTCTTTTAAGTTTTTATTTAATACGGCTATACTTAAACATCTATAACGAACCTTGTTAAATATGATATTTATTAAAAAGATCATTTTAAAAATTAGAAACAAATTATCTATTTCTTTAGTAAGAAACCTATGTTTATCGACATAGCTATTATTTTCTTTATTAGAAAAGTATGAGCGTCTAATTAAGTCATTTTAACATAATAAAATTCTACTCTTTCGATTTTCTCCTTAAATAGAATTTATAGGTATACTAAAAATTGTTTATTTAATTCCTTTAACATTAATATACTAGAATTAATTGTAAATTACTAAATGGGACTTTTAAGAACCTATTCATGGTTATTATGACATAAATGAACATTTTACTATTCTAAGTAATTTAAGTGCTATACTTATGAATACATCTATTATGAATAGTAAAATCTGTACATTTTTCATTCGTCCGAAAATACGTGGCTTAGTTCCTATTTCAATTTCTTATATCACTAAAATTATACTTATATCATTACTAACCGATTGTCGCTTCAAACACTAAAGCGAAAACAAATCCGTAAACAATTCTAGTATGAAAATCGCCGCGGTAGTGACTAGTGACCGTGTTCATTTTTAGAACTATAAAATCATACGCATTTTTTAAAATATTATCGCGGGATTCGATTTTGGTTACACGTATACATCACAAATCTTTAAAATCATACACGTGAATCGCCAAATCGCATCAATAATACAACAATAATTCACAAGATCCATAAATAAATTTTAAAGCATGATTTAGAAAATAAATTAGCGAGTTATCTTCAACCTTGGGTTTTCGTTCATGCGAAGGGATGAACGACGGTCAAGGGAACGAGCACCAGGTCCAGCCGCGGTGTTGCGTGGGCGGCGAGTACGAACTCCGGTGAGTTCCACGGGCGGTCCGAGCACGGCGGGGTGGTGGATGGTCCGGCCGGGGTGTTGCGTGGCTGCGTCGACAGCGGTCGATGAGCGTCAAATTTACAAAAGTCAGGGACCAAAACAGGAATCAATCATCTTCTACCTCCGGTTCTTGGTTTTCACGGCAAAGGAGACAACCGGCTGGAGACTAGGCCGGCTTCACTGCGCCGGACAACGTTCTGGACAGTGATTCGTCGAAGGGGACACCAGTAACTTGTGTTCGACTTTGCCGGCGACGGGAAAGGAGCAGGGACCTCCAGTCACACGGCGAGCGGTGTGATGGCGTGAACACACACGCAGGCAAACGAGCAGCCAAGAGGAGCGTGTGAGAACGAGACAGGGAGGCGAGATGGAATGGAGAGAGGTCCGGCATCCAATTTATAGTGAATAGGGAGGGAGAGGAAAGGTCGGGTCTTCATGGCTGTTGATGACGTTCATGGAGGAGAGGGAGTAATGGGGGAGAGGAACGGACGCATTGAAGCTCCAATAACGCACGCACGGCGCGGGGTTCTTCGGTTGGCCTTCGGTGTGCATGGCGCTTCGTGTCGCGGCGTCGCGGCTTCTCCTGGGCGCGAAAGGGCTGGCTCGGCTGCACAGGTCGGTTGGCATGGACGCGGTCGTTGGCGGTCGTGGCAGCTGTGCGCTTCGTCGGTTCCTGGCGCCCGTGGTCCTCAGTGCTTCGGTTTGCGGCTCGGGCGGGCCGCGCGGCGCTGCTCGGTGCAAGGCGTGGCTCGGCCTTCGAGCGCGCGTGGCGCGGTGCGCAGGGCGCGGCGCGGTCGGTGTTGCGCGGGTCGCGTCATGCTTCTGGGCGCCGGGGTGGCCGCGGGACTCGGCGCGCATGGCGCGGGGTCGGGGTCGGGTTGCACTCGGCTTGAGCGCGTGGGGCCTGTGGGCGGGTCGCGCGGGTTCCTGGTGCGCGGTCGCTGCGTGGAGCAGAGAGGAGAGGCAGGGAGGAGAGAGAGAAGAGGGAGGGAGAAGGAGTGCAGGGCGGCGGCGGCTGTGAGCAGGAAGGGGGCGGCGGTTGATGGGCCTAATGGTCGGCTAGGGTTTGTTAGATTATGTTTTGTTTTTTTTTATTTTTTTCAAATTTCGAAATACCTATTCAAATAACCATAAAAATTCATAATATTCAACCAACACTATTTATAAATAAAATATTTATTTTGAGACTAATAATTATTATATTAATTATGTGAATTTTTATTTAAGAAGAAATGATACTCAATATTCAAAATGAGCATTTCAAAAATCATTCCAAATGAAACAAACACTTCAATGAAAGATTTATTACCATGATTACCATTATAAACTAGAATTATTCAAACCTTATTTTAGCAATTAATTATTGTTTTGTAAAATGAGATTTTCTTCACAAGATCGAATTCATAAATTGGATTTTCAAATCAATTCAAACAAAATATATGCTTCGACATGAGTGTAACAAACAATTGGTAATTTTATCTATTCAAGAAATTCTTCAAATCATACATATCAAGGTTCTCCTTATTTGAAAACATAAATATTTTTCCTTTCTACTAAAATTTAATAATCCAAATAGGGTTGTTTGTTTTTGCTAGATTTAGGGTGTTAGAGTAACATGATTCGTAATTACTGCCTTGTCTACTACTCTCTCTTACCATATGTATCTAACTCAGATGGTCAATACCAGGAGGGGTGGTGGAATTGATTTGCCTCCTAATCGACACACTCGGTGGATATATAGACAACCTCAGCCACAGCCAGTAGAGATGAATCCTCCTAATCCTCCACCAGGCGGAGTTGACCCACTGATTGCGGCTCAGATGAGGATGATGCAGCAAATGGAAGACACTATGGCAGATATGCGGGCTCAGATGCAACAGGAACGCCAGGAGATGCGTCAGGAAAGAGAAGAGATACGCCAGGAGTTGCACCAGGAGAGAGAAGAGATACGCCAGGAGAGAAGGGCGCAACATCAGCTGCAGCAGCAATTTTGTCGGGGACCATAATTAGGGGTACCCTCAAGACGCCTAATTCTCAGCTGGTAACCCCCATCAGCATAAAGCTGCAGAGGCCTGATGGGTTTGATTAAGTCAGGGATCAGTCCATACGAGCGACTCGATCACGCCACGCCCGAGCCTAGCCTCGGGCAAGGGCAGCCGACCCTGAGGTGTTTCCGTCTCGCCCGAGGCCCCCTTTTTACGGCAGACGCATCTCCGGCTCGCCCGAGGCCTTGCCTTCGTTGAGAAGCAACCCTGACTAAATCACCGCGCCGACCGACCAAGTCGCTGGGGCATTTAACGCAAAGAGTGAGACTGACGGGCGGCCAGGCTTTGCCAAAGGCGCCATAGGAAGCTCCGCCCGACCCAGGGCTCGGACTCGGGCTAAGGCCCCGGAAGACGGCGAACTCCGCTTCGCCCGACCCAGGGCTCGGACTCGGGCTAAGGCCCCGGAAGACGGCGAACTCCGCTCCGCCCGACCCAGGGCTCGGACTCGGGCTAAGGCCCCGGAAGACGGCGAACTCCGCTCCACCCGACCCAGGGCTCGGACTCGGGCTAAGGCCCCGGAAGACGGCGAACTCCGCTCCGCTCGACCCAGGGCTCGGACTCGGGCTAAGGCCCCGGAAGACGACGAACTCCGCTTCGCCCGACCCAGGGCTCGGACTCCGCCCTGGCCTCTGCCGAACGACCTCCGCCTCGCCCGACCCAGGAGCTCGGCCTCGGCCATGCAGGACAGACTCGACCTCGGCTTCAGAGTAGCCTCCACGTCGCCCGACCTAGGGCACAAGTCCGCCACGTCAACAGGAAGCGTCATCATCACCCTACCCCGAGCCGACTCGGGCCGCAGAGAACAGGACCGACGTCCCATCTGGCCAGCTTCGCCAGATAGGCAATGATGGCGCCCCGCTAGATCCATGACGACGGCGGCTCTCAGCTCCCTTATGGAAGCTGGGGGACGTCAGCAAGGGCCCAACCACTCCGGCAGCTGTCCCTCCGCCAGGCTCCATTGCTTCTCCGACAGCCACGACGCCACACCAGCTGGGTGCCAAGATCTCTCCGGCTGCCACCTTGGCATGTACTTAGGGCACTAGCTCTCCCCCGCTAGACACGTAGCACCTTGCTACACCCCCATTTGTACACCTGGATCCTCTCCTTACGCCTATAAAAGGAAGGACCAGGGCCTTCTTAGAGAAGGTTGGCCTCGCGGGAACGAGGGCAGGGGCAGGCGCTCTCTTGGGGCCGCTCGCTCCCCTCACCCGCGCGGACGCTTGTAACCCCCTACTGCAAGCGCACCCGACCTGGGCGCGGGACGAACACGAAGGCCGCGGGATCTCCAACTCCCTCACGACCCGGCTCCGGCCACCTCGCTCTTTCCCCCCTTCGCGCTCGCCCACGCGCTCGACCCATCTGGGCTGGGGCACGCGGCACACTCACTCGTCGGCTTAGGGACCCCCCGGTCTCGAAACGCCGACAGTTGGCGCGCCAGGTAGGGGCCTGCTGCGTGTTGACGAGCAGTTTCCCGTCAAGCTCCAGATGGGCAGTCTCCAACGACCTCTTCAACCCGGGACGGTGCTCCGTTTCGGGAGCCTCGAGTTCGTGTCTTTCGACGGCAGCTACGACATGATACTCCTTCCACCGCCGCGCGACAGCGACAATGGTGGCGGACAGCCCGCCCGCCGGCGGCGGAATCGACGACGTCTTTCCCGCGTGGGGGAAGGACAACTTTCGAGCTCGCCCCATCCTCTCCCTCGCCATCGGAGGAGGAGGTGGGGCAACCAGGGCCGAGCGGGAGGCTGCGCTCAGTCGGCTGTCGAGCAAATCGACATCCCCAGCGCCCCAACGGAGGACGCGTCGGGCGTCACCCTCGCGTTTGAGGCGAAGGCGAGCGCCGTCCCCCCGCGACACGCCAACCCCGAGCAAGTGGACGACGCCAGCGCGCTCACGGAGGGCCTGCAGGACGTCGCACTCGTACCCAGGACGACGGCGCGATCGGCCCCCGATGTGACTTCGTCGCTCCTCGTCGACCAAAAGGTACCGGCTGATTCCCATCCTTTGTCATTTCAACTCGACCTCAACCCGCTTAGGGACCTCGCTCTGGCGGGCGCTCACGTTGAGGCGAGTGCAACCCCTTTCGGGTTTCGTGTGCGGTCGCCTTGGGACCGATTGACGGGCGTCTCGACCTACGGACTCTCTGGGTCCGAGGAAGATGACGACCCCAGCATCTGCTGGGATTTCTCTGGATCTGGCAACCCCAGTGCCATGCGGGACTTCATGACCGCATGCAACTATTGCCTCTCCGACTGTTCCGACGGCAGCCAGCAGCCTTGACGACAAGGACTGCGGCCCGAGCCGCGAATGTTTCCACGTCGAGCTAGGGGATCCCTCCGGAGGCAGCTGTCTCGGCATGCCGGAGGACGGTGATCTCCCTAGGCCAGCGCCTCGCGCCGACATCCCGCGGGAGCTAGCTGTGGTCCCCGTTCCGGCGGAGGGTCACGACCCACAGCTCGAGCAAGTCCGCGGGGCGCAGGCCGGGCTCGATGAGGGAGCAGGAGCGCTCGAGGCAATCCGCCGGGACGTCGGGCAGGTATGGGCGGGCCAGCCCCCGGCCGGAGAAATACGTCACCTGCCCCAAGGTCTCCAGCACCGCATCGCCAACGATGCCAGGGGCAGACCGCCACCCGCATCCGGCGGAACCGGTCAGGACCTGGCAGCCGCAGCGATGCTCCTCTGCGCGATGCCGGAGTCATCAACCACCGAGGGTCGGCGAATCCAGGGGGAGCTCAAGCATCTCCTGGAAGGCGCTGCGGCCCGGCGGGCCGAGAGCTCTGCCTCCCGAAGGCAGGGATACCCCTCGGAACCTCGTGCCGCGACTTCCCGACTCATGCGGGAAGCCTCGGTCTACACCGGGCGCACGCGCAACACCGCGCCTGCGGCCCCGGGCCACCTCGGCGACGAGCACCCTCATCGCGACCGTCGGGCTCGCCTCGACGAAAGGGTGCGCCGAGGTTATCACCCCAGGCGTGGGGGACGCTACGACAGCGGGGAGGATCGGAGTCCCTCGCCCGAACCACCCGGTCCGCAGGTCTTCAGCCGGGCCATTCGGCGGGCGCCGTTTCCGACCCGATTCCGGCCCCCGACTACTATCACAAAGTACTCGGGGGAAACGAGACCGGAATTGTGGCTCGCGGACTACCGCCTGGCCTGTCAACTAGGTGGAACGGACGACGACAACCTCATCATCCGCAACCTCCCCTTGTTCCTCTCCGACACTGCTCGCGCTTGGTTGGAGCACCTGCCTCCGAGGCAGATTTCCAACTGGGAGGATCTGGTCCAAGCTTTCGCCGGCAACTTCCAGGGCACGTACGTGCGCCTTGGGAATTCCTGGGACCTCCGAAGCTGCCGGCAACAGCCGGGAGAGTCTCTTCGGGACTACATCCGGCGATTCTCGAAGCAGCGCACCGAGCTGCCCAACATCACCGACTCCGATGTCATCGGCGCGTTCCTTGCCGGCACCACCTGCCGTGACCTGGTGAGCAAGTTGGGTCGCAAGACCCCCACCAGGGCGAGCGAGCTGATGGACATCGCCAACAAGTTCGCCTCTGGTCAGGAGGCGGTCGAGGCCATCTTCCGAAAGGACAAGCAGCCCCAGGGCCGCCCGTCGGAAGATGCTCCCGAGGGGTCTACTCCGCTCGGCGCCAAGAAGAAAGGCAGGAGGAAGTCGCAAGCGAAACGCGACGCCGCCAGCACGGACCTTGTCGCCGCCGCCGAATACAAGAACCCTCGGAAGCCCCCCGGAGGTGCCAACCTCTTCGACAAGGCACTCAAGGAGACGTGCCCTTACCATCAGGGGCCCGTCAAGCACACCCTCGAGGAGTGCGTCATGCTTCGGCGCCACTTCCACCGGGCCGGGCCACCCGCAGAGGGTGGCAGGGCCCGCGACGACGACAAAAAAGAAGATCACCAAGCAGGAGAGTTCCCCGAGGTCCGCGACTGCTTCATGATCTACGGAGGGCATGCGGCGAATGCCTTGGCTCGGCATCGTAAGCAAGAGCGTCGGGAGGTCTGCTCGGTGAAGGTGGCGGCGCCAGTCTACCTAGACTGGTCCGACAAGCCCATCACCTTCGACCAAGATGACCACCCCGACCACGTGCCGAGCCCGGGGAAGTACCCGCTCGTCGTCGATCCCGTCATCGGCGATGTCAGGCTCACCAAGGTCCTGATGGATGGGGGCAGCTGCCTCAATATCATCTACGCCGAGACCCTCAGGCTCCTGCGCGTCGATCTGTCATCCGTCCGAGCAGGCGCTGCGCCCTTCCACGGGATCATTCCTGGGAAGCGCGTCCAGCCCCTCGGACAGCTTGACCTTCCTGTCTGCTTCGGAACACCCTCCAACTTCCGAAGGGAGACTTTGACGTTTGAGGTGGTCGGGTTCCGAGGAACCTACCACGCAGTATTGGGAAGGCCATGCTACGCGAAGTTCATGGCCATCCCCAACTACACCTACCTGAAGCTCAAGATGCCAGGCCCCAACGGGGTCATCACCGTCGGCCCCACGTACAAACACGCGTTCGAATGCGATGTGGAGTGCGTGGAGTACGCCGAGGCCCTCGCCGAGTCCGAGGCCCTCATTGCCGACCTGGAAAGCCTCTCCCGAGAGGTGCCGGACATGAAGCGACACGCCGGCAACTTCGAGCCAGCGGAGACGGTTAAGGCCGTCCCTCTCGACCCCAATGGCGACACCTCCAAGCAGATCCGAATCGGTTCCGGGCTCGACCCCAAATAGGAAGCAGTGCTCGTCGACTTTCTCCGCGCAAACGTCGACGTCTTTGCGTGGAGTCCCTCGGACATGCCCGGCATACCGAGGGATGTCGCCGAGCACTCGCTGGATATTCGGGCCGGAGCCCGACCGGTCAGACAGCCTCTGCGCCAATTCGACGAGGAAAGGCGCAGGGTGATAGGCGAGGAGATCCACAAGCTGATGGCAGCAGGGTTCATCAAAGAGGTATTCCATCCCGAATGGCTTGCCAACCCTGTACTTGTGAGGAAGAAAGGGGGGAAATGGCGGATGTGTGTGGACTACACTGGTCTCAACAAAGCGTGTCCGAAGGTCCCCTACCCTCTACCTCGCATCGACCAAATCGTGGACTCCACTGCTGGGTGCGAAACCCTGTCTTTCCTCGATGCCTACTCAGGGTATCATCAAATCAAGATGAAAGAGTCCGACCAGCTCGCGACTTCTTTCGTCACGCCCTTCGGCATGTACTGTTATGTCACCATGCCGTTCGGTTTGAGGAACGCGGGTGCAACGTACCAGCGGTGCATGAACCATGTGTTCGGCGAACACATCGGTCGCACTGGTCGAGGCCTACGTCGATGACATCGTAGTCAAGACGAGGAAAGCCTCCGACCTCCTCTCCGACCTTGAAGTGACATTCCGGTGTCTCAAGGCGAAGGGCGTCAAGCTCAATCCCGAGAAGTGCGTCTTCAGGGTGCCCCGAGGCATGCTCCTGGGATTCATCGTTTCCGAGCGGGGCATCGAAGCCAATCCGGAGAAGATCGCAGCCATCACAAGCATGGGGCCCATCAAGGACTTAAAAGGCGTACAGAGGGTCATGGGATGTCTCGCGGCCTTGAGCCGTTTCATCTCGCGCCTCGGCGAAAGAGGCCTGCCCCTGTACCGTCTCTTAAGGAAGGCCGAGTGCTTCACTTGGACTCCCGAGGCCGAGGAAGCTCTCGGGAACCTGAAGGCGCTCCTCACCCAGGCGCCCGTCTTGGTACCCCCAGCTGATGGAGAAGCCCTCTTGGTCTACGTCGCCGCTACCACTCAGGTGGTCAGCGCCGCGATCGTGGTCGAAAGGCAGGAAG
The DNA here is from genome assembly GCA_029449295.1 of Zea luxurians. NCBI lineage: Eukaryota > Viridiplantae > Streptophyta > Magnoliopsida > Poales > Poaceae > Zea > Zea luxurians. Next base: position 90,576,894 of record JAOPSE010000012.1, read on the forward strand.
AGGGGCATGCTTTGCCCATTCAGAGGCCAGTTTACTTCGTCAGCGAGGTGCTGTCCGAGACCAAGATCCGCTACCCACAAGTCCAGAAGCTGTTGTATGCAGTGATCCTGACGAGGCAAAAGCTGCGACATTACTTCGAGTCTCATCCGGTGACTGTGGTGTCATCCTTCCCCCTGGGGGAGATCATCCAGTGCCGAGAAGCCTCGGGACGGATCGCAAAGTGGGCGGTGGAAATCATGGGCGAGACAATCTCGTTCGCCCCTCGGAAGGCCATCAAGTCCCAGGTACTGGCGGACTTCGTAGCCGAATGGGTCGACACCCAGTTGCCGACGGCTCCGATCTAACCGGAGCTCTGGACCATGTTTTTCGACGGGTCGCTGATGAAGACGGGAGCCGGCGTGGGCCTGCTCTTCGTCTCGCCCCTCGGGAAACACCTGCGCTACGTGCTCCGCCTCCATTTCCCGGCGTCCAACAATGTGGCTGAGTACGAGGCTCTGATCAACGGATTGCGAATCGCCATCGAGCTAGGGGTCCGACGCCTCGATGCTCGCGGCGACTCGCAGCTCGTCATCGACCAAGTCATGAAGAACTCCCACTGCCGCGACCCGAAGATGGAGGCCTACTGTGATGAGGTTCGACGCCTGGAAGACAAGTTCTACGGGCTCGAGCTCAACCACATCGCCCGGCGCTACAACGAGACTGCGGACGAGCTGGCAAAGATAGCCTCGGGGCGAACGACGGTTCCCCCAGACGTCTTCTCCCGGGATCTGCACCAACCCTCCGTCAAGATTGGTGACACGCCCGAGCCCGAGGCGCCCTCGGCCCTGTCCGAGGTGACCTCGGCCCAGCCCGAGCCATCTTCGGTTCAGCCCGAGGAACCCTCGGCCCCCGAGGGCGAAGCACTGCGCATCGAGGAGGAACGGAGCGGGGTCACGCCAGATCAAGATTGGCAGACCCCGTACCTGCAATATCTCCGCCAAGGAGAACTGCCCCTCGACCGAGCCGAGGCTCGGCGGGTAGCGCGACGCGCCAAGTCGTTCGTCTTGCTGGGCGATGAGAAGGAGCTCTACCACCGTAGCCCCTCGGGCATCCTCCAGCGATGCATCTCCATCGCCGAAGGTCAGGAACTCCTGCAGGAAATACACTCGGGGGCTTGCGGCCATCATGCGGCACCTCGAACCCTCGTCGGGAACGCTTTCCGGCAAGGCTTCTACTGGCCGACGGTGGTGGCTGACGCCACTAGAATTGTCCGCGCCTGCGAAGGGTGCCAATTCTATGCGAAGCAGACCCACCTGCCCGCTCAGGCTCTGCAAACGATACCCATCACCTGGCCCTTCGCCGTGTGGGGTCTGGACCTCGTCGGCCCTCTGTAGAAGGCGCCCGGGGGCTACATGCACCTGCTGGTCGCCGTCGACAAATTCTCCAAGTGGATCGAGGTCCGACCCCTGAACAGCATCAGGTCCGAGCAGGCGGTGGCGTTCTTCACCAACATCATCCATCGCTTCGGGGTCCCGAACTCCATCATCACCGACAACGGCACCCAGTTCACCGGCAAAAAATTCTTGGATTTTTGCGAGGATCACAACATCCAGGTAGACTGGGCCGCCGTAGCTCATCCCATGTCGAATGGGCAAGTAGAGCGCGCCAATGGCATGATTCTACAAGGGCTCAAGCCTCGGATTTACAATGACCTCAACAAGTTCGGCAAGCGATGGATGAAGGAACTCCCCTCGGTGGTCTGGAGCCTGAGGACGACGCCGAGCCGAGCCACAGGTTTTACGCCGTTCTTCCTGGTCTACGGGGCCGAGGCTGTCTTGCCCACGGACCTGGAGTACGGCTCCCCGAGGACAAAAGCCTACGACGACCAAAGCAACCAAGCTAGCCGAGAAGACTCACTGGACCAGCTGGAAGAGGCTCGGGACAAGGCCTTACTACACTCGGCGCGGTATCAGCAGTCCCTGCGACGCTACCACGCCCGAGGGGTCCGACCCCGAGACCTCCAGGTGGGCGACCTGGTGCTTCGGCTGCGGCAAGACGCCCGAGGGAGGCACAAGCTCACGCCCCCCTGGGAGGGGCCATTCGTCATCGCCAAAGTTCTGAAGCCCGGAACGTACAAGCTGGCCAACAGTCAAGGCGAAGTCTACGGCAACGCCTGGAACATCCAACAGCTACGTCGCTTCTACCCTTAAGATGTTTCCAAGTCGTTCATATACCTCGCACCCACGCAAAGTTTAGTCAACAAGGAAGGGTCGGCCTCGCCTCGGCAAAGCCCGACCCTCCCTCGGGGGCTAAAAGGGGGGAAACCCCCTCTGCGTCAAAATTTTCCTCGAAAGAAAATCTCTTTTACCAGAATGTCTTTCGTGCTTTTTGACTACTTCGAAAAGTGGGTCTCGGAAACGACGGGGTACACGTAAGCAGTCAAGGCTGACCGAGCCGAGGGACTCCTACGCCTCCGGGATACGGATACCTCACTCATCACCTTCTGCGATAAGTAACTCACGTTCGGATAAAGCGACTCCACGGATTGAACAAGTCTTTACGTTCGGAAGCCCTTCCGCCGAAGCGATCTTTCGGGCCTTCTCGACCAAGTCGGTGACGGGGCCTCATGGACGGGTGAAAGTACTCGTAAGCGGCAAGGCCGACCGAGCCGAGGGACTCCCACGCCTCCGGGATACGGATACCTCACTCATCACCTTCCGCGAGAAGCAACTCTCGCTCGCACTAACATCCCTGTTACCGACAAAAAGTCCAGATACTCGAAACAAGAGGAAAAGAGACGCAGCTTTACAACGCAGCAAGGGTGTGTGTTCTGGCCTCGACGGCCGCTCAAGGCCCACGCTACAAGACAATCTGATCCTGCAGGCTCGGGTCTTGACGCTGGAAGGGGGCGGCAACACCCTCGGCACCGACGGCACCTTCGGCGAGGCCCGACCTAGCCTCGGACGGCGACGCGGTCCGAGGGCCTCCACTTCGAAGAACGACGTCATCACCACGCCCGGGCAATCACTGTCAGGGACTTCTCCGGGGCCTCGGCCAACCACCTTCCGAGGGCACCAGCCCGGTCCGAAGCCTCGGCTGACCAACTCTGGCGCCGATCCTGCCAACGGACAACTCGGCTAGGCTCCGGCCAAACCAGGTTTCATTTTTGAGCCAACTCCGCCTCTACTCATGCTGATATCGCTACCCCTGGCCTCGGCTCGTCGAAGAGCGGCCGAGGGGTCTCTTTAACTAAGCTAGAGGAGCCTCGGACAACAGGGCCGACCGAGCCGAGGGACTCCTACGCCTCCGGGATACGGATACCTCACTCGTCACCTTGACACGGGGCGACTCATGCTTGGTGAAGCGGTTCAGACAATCAGCAGACGAGTCTTAGTGCTCAGAAATGAGGAAAAAATACGGCTCTGTGTCGACGTCACATACATGTTCAGGCCCCGAAAGCCATAATGAACAAAAAATCCTGGCATTCGAAGTGCCGTTACAAACGGAACTCCGGTTCCGGCTCCTCAGGTACGAACAACCCCACTCGACGGGGGAGAGGCCTGTGGAGCAACAGAAGACCGACGAACGGCTTGTCATCGCCCGCCCCGACAGCGGCAACGATGAAGGCTTCTGTCCCGGGAGGCCGAACAGCAGCAGTGATGACCTCGGGGCGAATGCTGCTGCTGGGAGGCCCCCGCCCTTGCCCAAACTCGAGAGGCAAGGACGGGCAGAAGGCCGTAGAGTTGGAGGTCGGCCCGTGGCCAGCCTTGGCTGTCACGCCGGCGGAAGAACCTCTTCCAGCTGCCGTGGTGGGAGGCGGCACCAGGAGCGGTTCTGAAGCCGTTCGACTCAGCGAGCCGGGCACGGTGCAGCTGTCGGCGCCAGGGACGACTCCCGCCCTTCCCCCCGATCACTGAGGGAAGGAGGGGGCCACCGCCCACACAGGGGCCGACCTCAACTCGGCACACTCCCCTCCCCAGCCCTGGTGATGAAAATCCTTGAGGCTGAGGGAGGGGCAGAGGCCGCAGCCCGGCTCGCTTTCCCCCACCATCAAGCCGGAGGTCGCCATCTTGGGTGACCGCCGGTGGAGGGGTGCAGCCGGGCTGCATGATGAAAATCCTTGAAGCCGAACGATGGCTGAAAGGTACCCACTCCCACGGAGTTGTGTCCTCCGACGATGAGGCGAGGAGACGGCGGTTTCCCCCATCCGGGGGCTTGAAAGGTGGAAAGACACGATGCATAAGGGAGGAAGAAGACATGGTCGCCTTACGAAAGGGGTCGCCCTCCTTTTAAAGGCGACTCTCCCTGCTTGCGCCCCCAACCGTCACGGGCTGAGTCTTCTCCAACACGCCTCCAAAAGCCCTCCCCTGCGGCGCGGGGGCTGGGACCCACATGTCATGCAGACCGGCTTCGAGCAGAAGAAGCCGAACCACCGCGCACGGCGCGCGCAACCACCCAGCGGTTACAAGTGACCCTCCACTTTTGTCCAGACCAACGGGCGAAAGGGGCGGGCAGCCATGCAGGCGGCATGCAACCGCGCCAAGTGGACGCGCTTCTCCGACTCCTGACCTGCCAGCGCGGAGGCCCAAGCCCACGCGTCGCGCGACCGGCGCGCCGGATGCTGCATGCAAGCAACTGTACCACTTGCGCCACCACCGCACCTCCTCGATTGCGGAACCAATACCGCGACCCGAGGCGACCCAGCGCGCGACCCAGCGGCACCAGCCTGACACAGCGGTCAAACACGGTCAAAGGTGGGCCGGCAGTAATGACGGTGGCGGGCGCGCGGGAGCAGCGGTCACGCCGTCAGCCAAGCTCACGTCCCATCCGGAGGCAGCGAGAGAACCCCCTCTCACGGTGTGAAGACGACGCGCCCGTGACCCATTCCTCGAACGGCTCGCGCACGCGCAACGGCAGCCTCGCCAACTACTCGCCCCGGCGCATTGACTCCGCGGCTGGACAGGCGACGCTTCTGGCGGAAGCAGCTGGCGACGCTTCGCCTTCGCCTAAACGACCACACCAAAAAAGGTACGCCACATCGTTCAATTTCGTATCCTTTTTCCCTTTTTCCTCTTTCTCTATCTCTTGCAACAGGGACCGAGAAAGGGGATACCCCCAAAGGGATCCTTCCCCGTAAAGGAACTAGGCTCCGAGCCTCCCTACTGATCAGGGGTTCGAAGGCTGGCCCCCCGAAGGGTTCAACAGCTGCCTCAGATCGCGTGGGCCCGACACCCACTACTGGTCAGGGGTTCGAAGGTCGGCCTCCCGAAAGGTTCCACGACCGCCTCAGGCTACTCGGGCTCCGCGCCCATTACTGATCAGGGGTTCGAAGGCTGGCCCTCCGAAGGGTTCACAGTCGCCTCAGACACCGAGCGAGGGATGACCAGGGGTACGTTCGATACATAACCAAGGCTCGGGCTGCGCTCCCGAGGTACCCTAGGACATTTCCGAGACCAGCGGGAACGATCCTGTAACGGAATCCCATCGGAGGGAGGCAACGAGCCCTCGGACCCCGTCGCCAGGGGACCGGGTCCGGCAGATCACCCGCAGGTACTTTTGGGCGTGCCTCCGGGCCCCTAGCCGACCCCCAACGAACGGGGCACGGACGTCCACTCGGATTACCCGCTTGCAGCTCACCGGAGACACCATGTTCGGTGCCCATCGAGGGTAACATGGCGCTCTCCCCCCCTCCTCCTTGCGGAAAGGCGACGTAGGGGCGTATGTAAAAAAGCCGAGTCTGTCCCTGATCACCCTCTCGCCCTGTGCGGAGGCTCGGGGGCTGCTCTCGCAAACCCGGCTCCGGCCAAACTGTTGACAGCGTCAACATACCAGCCCGAGAACTTGGGCCCCGACAGTGCACCCGGGCTACGGCCTGTTCGCATGAGGGAACCGCCAGACCAGCCGAAGCATTACGCAAGGCATTAAGACCTCGAAGGAGTGAAACCACTCCTCCGAGGCCTCGGGGGCTACACCCGGCGGGTGCGCTCGCGCGCACCCACCGGAACAAAGTGCAACCGAGAAAGGCTGGTCCCCTTGCAAAAAAGTGCGACGAAAGCCTCCAAGCGAGTGCTAACACTCCCTTCGAGGCTCGGGGGCTACTGTCGAGGACCATAATTAGGGGTACCCTCAAGACGCCTAATTCTCAGCTGGTAACCCCCATCAGCATAAAGCTGCAGAGGCCTGATGGGTTTGATTAAGTCAGGGATCAGTCCATACGAGCGACTCGATCACGCCACGCCCGAGCCTAGCCTCGGGCAAGGGCAGCCGACCCTGAGGTGTTTCCGTCTCGCCCGAGGCCCCCTTTTTACGGCAGACGCATCTCCGGCTCGCCCGAGGCCTTGCCTTCGTTGAGAAGCAACCCTGACTAAATCACCGCGCCGACCGACCAAGTCGCTGGGGCATTTAACGCAAAGAGTGAGACTGACGGGCGGCCAGGCTTTGCCAAAGGCGCCATAGGAAGCTCCGCCCGACCCAGGGCTTGGACTCGGGCTAAGGCCCCGGAAGACGGCGAACTCCGCTCCGCCCGACCCAGGGCTCGGACTCGGGCTAAGGCCCCGGAAGACGGCGAACTCCGCTCCGCCCGACCCAGGGCTCGGACTCGGGCTAAGGCCCCGGAAGACGGCGAACTCCGCTCCGCCCGACCCAGGGCTCGGACTCGGGCTAAGGCCCCGAAAGACGGCGAACTCCGCTCCGCCCGACCCAGGGCTCGGACTCGGGCTAAGGCCCCGGAAGACGACGAACTCCGCTTCGCCCGACCCAGGGCTCGGACTCCGCCCTGGCCTCTGCCGAACGACCTCCGCCTCGCCCGACCCAGGAGCTCGGCCTCGGCCATGCAGGACAGACTCGACCTCGGCTTCGGAGGAGCCTCCACGTCGCCCGACCTAGGGCACAAGTCCGCCACGTCAACAGGAAGCGTCATCATCACCCTACCCCGAGCCGACTCGGGCCGCAGAGAACAGGACCGACGTCCCATCTGGCCAGCTTCGCCAGATAGGCAATGATGGCGCCCCGCTAGATCCATGACGACGGCGGCTCTCAGCTCCCTTACGGAAGCAGGGGGACGTCAGCAAGGGCCCAACCACTCCGACAGCTGTCCCTCCGCCAGGCTCCATTGCTTCTCCGACAGCCACGACGCCACACCAGCTGGGTGCCAAGATCTCTCCGGCTGCCACCTTGGCATGTACTTAGGGCACTAGCTCTCCCCCGCTAGACACGTAGCACCTTGCTACACCCCCATTTGTACACCTGGATCCTCTCCTTACGCCTATAAAAGGAAGGACCAGGGCCTTCTTAGAGAAGGTTGGCCTCGCGGGAACGAGGGCAGGGGCAGGCGCTCTCTTGGGGCCGCTCGCTCCCCTCACCCGCGCGGACGCTTGTAACCCCCTACTGCAAGCGCACCCGACCTGGGCGCGGGACGAACACGAAGGCCGCGGGATCTCCAACTCCCTCACGACCCGGCTCCGGCCACCTCGCTCTTTCCCCCCTTCGCGCTCGCCCACGCGCTCGACCCATCTGGGCTGGGGCACGCGGCACACTCACTCGTCGGCTTAGGGACCCCCCGGTCTCGAAACGCCGACAAATTTCAACAACAACAGCAACAGCAGCAACAACAATAAGTACCATTGCCTCCACCACCACCACCAGTTCCACCTCGTGATAAGCACCGGGAGTTTATGAGTCATAAGCCACCGACCTTCGCCAGTTCGCCAGATCCACTTGATGCAGATGATTGGTTGAAGTAAATTGAGAAGATGCTCAACATCGCCCAATGCTGAGACCGGGAGAAAGTTCTTTATGCCTCAGGTCTTCTGACAGGTCCTGCTGCTGACTGATGGGATTCTTATACTGCTGCCCATGATGCTGCTGATACTATTACTTGGGCGGAATTCAGTACACAGTTCAGAAACTACCACACTCCAACTGGTTTGATGAAGATCAAAAAGAAGGAGTTTCTGTCATTAAAGCAAGGCAACATGTCCATCAGCGAGTACAGAGATAAATTCATTCAGCTGTCGAGATATGCTCCGGATGAGGTTGCTGAGGATGAGAGAAAGCAGGAGCATTTTATTAAAGGACTTAATGGACCCCTACAGTATGCACTGGTTGCACACACATTCCCATCATTTCAGAGGCTACTGGATAAGGCTCTTGCTATTGAACACAAGCGGGTTCAACTGGGTGATTTGAAGAGGAAGGCTATCTTATAGGGACAGGGTAGCAGCAGTGTTCGTCCCCGCTACGTTTCGCCACAGGGTACACCGACTCGACCAGGAGGACCACGCCCAGCTCAGTACGCTCCACAGGGGTCTCCACGGACACCTCCTACTCGTCAGGCTACTCCCACTGGTACCCCGACGAGGTCTACAGGACAGAAGACCGGCCCTACATGCTTCAAGTGCAGTCAGATTGGGCACTATGCTAATGCTTGTCCAATGGGAAATTCTGGTACACCAGCTAAGAACAAGCAACAGACTCCTGGCAAGGGATATTCTATAGCCAGGGTTAATCAAGTCAGCGTTGATGATACTCCTAATGGTGCTGACATCGTACTTGGTATGTTTTACATTAATGCAATTCCTGCAACAATACTATTTGATTATGGTGCTACACATTCATTCATGTCTGCCCGATATGCCAACACTAATGAGATGCCCCTACTAAATATGAGAAAACCAATGATAGTAATCACACCAAAAGGGCCTATTGAGGCAAATCAAATGACACGTAGATTGACATTATCAATTATGGGAAGAGAATTTGGAGCTACTTCTATAATATTAGAGGCCAGCAGTATAGATCTGATCCTTGGTATGTCATGGTTAAGGAAGGCAAAGGCCATTATAACATGTGGTAGGGGTACTATAGAACTCACTAACCCTAAAGGAGAAACATTTCAAGTTCAAATTGCAGTAACCACCGCTTCCAAACGGGCGATATACTTTATAACAGAGGAGTTTGTTGGCGACAACATCTAGGTGATTAGAGATTTTCCGGATGTCTTTCCAGAGGAGTTACCAGGTATGCCACCAGATAGGGAAGTTGAGTTTGTCATTGATCTGTTACCTAGAACTACCCCTATATCTAAACGACCATACAGGATGGTTGTAGAAGAACTAAAGGAGCTTAAGAAGCAGTTAACTGAGTTACAAGAAGCAGGGTACATTCGTCCAAGTTCCTCACCATGGGCAGCACCGGTGTTATTTGTACAGAAGAAGGATGGATCGCAACAGATGTGTGTGGATTATAGATCACTTAATGATGTTACTGTGAAGAACAAGTATCCATTACCACGTATTGAGGATTTGTTTGATCAGATGAGAGGTGCCAGGGTATTCTCGAAGATTGGTCTCCGATCGGGATACCATCAGATGAAGATTAGACCATCAGATGACGGCTTTCTCAACCCGATATGGATTATACGAGTTTACTGTTATGTCATTTGGATTAACCAATGCACCAGATTATTTCATGAATTTGATGAATAAGGTGTTTATGGAGTATTTGGACAAACTCGTCGTGGTGTTCATCGATGATATTCTTATTTATTCTAAGAGTGAAAGTGATCATGAACAACATCTAAGGTTGGTGCTACAGAAGCTACGAGATAATCAACTCTATGCCAAGTTTAGCAAGTGCGAGTTTTGGATTGACAAGGTGCCATTCCTTGGTCATATTATTTCTAATGGAGGAATAGCAGTGGATCCTGCTAAAGTGAAGGAGATAATGGAATGGAGAGTGCCCACTACAGTTACGGAGATTCGGAGTTTCTTGGGACTCGCAAGATATTATCGGAGATTTATTGAAGGGTTCTCTAAGATTGCCAAGCCTATGACCTCGCTTTTGGAGAAAGGAAGAGAATTCAAGTGGGGTGAGAAATGCCAAGACAGCTTTGATCAATTGAAGAGCAGGTTGATGTCGCCACTAGTGTTGATTATGCCAGATCTACAGAAGGGATTTGATATTTATTGTGATGCATGTGGCCAAGGATTGGGATGTGTGCTCATGCAAGAAGGACATGTGATCGCCTATGCATCTCGTCAGTTGCGGAAACATGAATTGAACTACCCCACTCATGATTTAGAGCTGGCAGCCGTTGTGCATGAACTTAAGATTTGGAGACACTACATTATGGGAACCAAGTGCCAAGTATACACGGATCATAAGAGTTTGAAGTACATATTCACTCAGAAGGATCTCAATCTTAGGCAACACCGTTGGTTGGAACTTATTAAGGATTATGATTTGGAGATTCACTATCACCCAGGTAAGGCAAATTTGGTTGCAGATGCCTTGAGTCGGAAGGAGCACGTTCATTCCGCTATTGTTGTCCAGCTACCTGATGAATTAGCAAAAGATTTTGAGAGGCTCAACCTGGGGATTGTTACACATACGGAAGGAGTTACCATTGAATTGGAACATACCTTGGAGCAAGAAATTCGTAAGGGTCAGATTGGTGATGCCAAAATCCAGGAGATCAAGGATCTGATAATAGAGGGTAGAGGCCCAGATTTCACAGAAGATGAGCAAGGCACGGTATGGTTCAAGAATCGGATTTGTGTTCCTGATATCGATAGTCTTCGGGAAACCATATTGATGGAGGCACATGACTCAGTTTATTCTATTCACCCTGGGAGTACTAAGATGTATCAGGATTTGAAGCAAAAATATTGGTGGTATGTATTGAAGAGAGATGTGGCTGCACATGTGGCTATGTGCGACGTGTGTCAAAGAGTTAAGGCTGAACACCAGAGGCCAGCCGGACTACTGCATCCACTGAAGATACCTGAGTGGAAATGGGAAGAGATTGGCATGGACTTCATTGTTGGATTATCCCGCACGTCGGCTGGGTATGATTCTATATGGGTGATTGTGGACAGGCTAACTAAGGTAGCCCACTTTATTCCAGTGAAGACCACATATTCAGGAGCCAAGTTGGCAGAGTTGTACATGGCACGAATTGTCTGCTTACATGGTGTGCCAAAGAAGATTGTGTCAGACCAGGGATCATAGTTTACCTCTCGGTATTGGAAGAAGTTGCACGAGTCCTTGGATACCAGATTGAATTTTAGTTTGGCTTACCATCCACAGACTGATGGGCAAACTGAGAGGACCAACCAAGTGCTAGAGGATATGTTAAGAGCTTGTGCTCTTAAACATGGTGGAAGTTGGGAGAAGAGTTTGCCTTATGCAGAGTTCTCTTATAATAATAGCTACCAGGCCAGCTTGAAGATGTCACCGTTTGAGGCTTTGTATGGCAGAAAGTGCAGGACTCCACTGTATTGGGATCAAATAGGTGAAAGGCAGTTATTTGGACTAGAGATTATACAAGAAGCAGAGGAGCAAGTCCAGCAAATAAGGGAGAATTTGAGAACTGCACAGTCAAGGCAGAAAAGCTATGCTGATACCCGGAGAAGACAGCTAGAGTTTAAAGAGGGTGATTATGTCTATTTGAAGGTGTCACCACTCAGGGGTATGAGAAGATTCAAAGTCAAAGGAAAGTTGTCCCCTCGTTTTATTGGACCCTTCTTAATCTTAAAACGAGTGGGAGAGGTTGCATATCAATTGGAGTTACCGGATCATCTTGCGGATGTTCATGATGTCTTTCATGTATCTCAGCTGAAGAATTGTCTTAGGGTACCTGAAGAGCAGATGCCAATGGAGGACCTTAGTGTTCAAGATGACCTGACTTATGCTGAGTACTCCATCAAGATTCTTGATACACTGACTCGTGTCACGAGGAATAAGGTTATAAAGATGTGCAAAGTGCAATGGAGCCACCACGGTGAAGATGAAGCAACATGGGAAAGAGAAGAAGAGCTTCACATAGATTTTCCCCACCTTTTCTCTAGATCTTCCTAAATCTCGAGGACGAGATTATTTTTAAGGGGGGCAGGATTTGTAATACTCAAAGTTGTTTTCAAGGAATGTATAGCAGATCTCCTCATTTCATGTGCCATATTTGCATCATAAAAAGAGCACACATGTAATTAAGAAGGATTAATCGAAACAAATGATTCCAAAATAAAATAAAGTGCATCTTATTGGAGTTTTTGTTTGTGCACTTAATAACATGGATAAAAATATATATATAAATATTATAATGAGGGGAAGATTTAGATTAAAACATAAATTTGAATTTGGGGATTAAGAACCTATTTTGAATATTTAAGAATGAGAAATAACAAGGGAAGGAAGAGAAAGAAAATATTATACAAATAAAAATAAATAGATAAATATATTATTCTTAAACTAGGATTTGAATTTGGATACTTAACTCAAATGTGAGGATCATGACAGAATTCAAAATTAAATATGAAATCAAGAAAAGGAAAAGGAAAGGAAATCAAAAATTGTAAAAAGAAGAAAAGCTGGGAGAACTCGGTTGGGCCAAATCTGGCCGGCAGGCCTAGCTTGCTTCTTCCTCCGCGCGGCCCAGCAACTCCACATTTACCCCGCGCCAGCCCACCTCCCTTCACCGACCGACCTGTGGGTCCCACACGTCAGCACTCTTATCGCGCACTCCTGTTACCTATGCGCTCACTGGCACATGGGACCAACCTATCGGACTCGCTTCTTCCCCCAAACTCGCACGGGAGCTTATCCATGGCACGAATTTCGGGCGTCGTTGGGTCTCTGACGCCCAATTGAGGCCTATAAGCCGCAGGCCATACCCACTCCATCTCCCCCACCACTTCTTCGCTGTGAATTTCTAGCCACCATCGCGTAGGAGTCGTGCTAAGCCGCCGCGCCATTCAATTGTGCCGCCGCCACCCTGCATAGAGAATTACAGCCACTGGGACCGTCGGATTTCGGGTCGAGGAGCAACTCCGGTACGTGGTGAAGCTGTCGGTGGTCTCGGCTAGCATGATTGGGACACAGGGGTCCGGCAATTGCTCGCCGTAGTTTGATCTCCGCCGCGGGACCGCTTCGCGCCGTGGCCGGGCATCATCGCCTATCTATAACCGGTAAAAACTTGTTATCTGAGTTCGCTTTAGTCTCAATTAGGGCTAGGTTCGTTTGATTTTAATTTGGGGCCGGGATAGGGGGGCTGGGTTTTGGCCGTTGGATGGACGATCGACGGCTAGGATTAGAATCAGGGATACCGCTTCGGTAGATTAGATCACAGCCGTCCGATTCAAATCCTGCGCAAGTTACGCTTTGGCGCCATTTTAAAATCATGACCGTCCGATCGGGATCGGGCAGACCGGATTGCGTATCGGTTCGATGTCGTCCCAATGTGATCTGGGCCCTCCAAATCTAATCGGGTGGCCGAAATCAAAACATACCCCTTCGGCCAGCCTTTTTGCTAAAGAGACCCCAGCTAAAACGGAAATTGACCCACCGTCCACGCGGGCTGTTCACAGAGTCTTAGGAATCTTCTGCGCTAGCCCCTGGACTTTCTGAAAATTGACACCCAGTCCAGAGGATAATAAAAACCGAGAAATAATTATAGAAATTAGTTTTTAATAGAAAAACAAATCTAGAAACTTGTAAAATGCATAGAAAATTCATTTTAGCTCCAAATTGAACCATTCCAATTTCTAAAATTTTATAATATTATTGTCCATAATTTAGTGTCTTTGTTTTGACATGAAACCAGTAAGAAAATTAATTTATCATTTAATCCTATTTTAAGCACATAAAACCTTAGAAAAATTCATAACTTAAAATATATAACTCCAAATTTAATGATTCCAGTTCCAATGATCTCATTTTAATGTGTAGATTTTTTGTATATTTTATTTATCTGCTTGGTGTAATGTTAATTTTTGCTATACTATGTATGTATTGTGTTGATGCGAGTAGACGAGCAAGCCACTGTGGATTCTGAGGTTCAGCAAGTAGAGGTAGCTGAGCAGGAGCTCATTGTAGGCAAGTTGTGCCCTTGATCACTTACTTTTTCCCAGCCATGTTCTTATTAATTATAATGATCTGCATAGGTTAATTTTGATGGGATCCTTTAGGTTACCCTAGTTTTGGTTATCTTTATACCTTGTTCACCACTGAAATATTTTTGGGTAGTACCTGCTATTGCTTTATGTGGATTGGGTATGGAGATACAATATTCATGATTACTCTTTTATTATCTTTTTATTATTACTGTTCATGTTAAGATCATTAAATTAATGGAAACATGGAGCGACCACCCGGGAAAACAATGCTACCACAATGGTTTAATGGGACGTCCTTGGCTGATTAACTAGGAAAGCTAGTGGAGGTCTTCCTTACTCGAAAGGGGCAAGGGCAGTAGGGGAGTGGTCAGTGTAGGGAGGTCCTTGGGTTAATTTTGCTGCGATGACGGTCAGGCAAGGGATCCTTGCACTGGAGCTTCCTATAAACTATAGCGGGATTTCTGAAGCTAGTGGAACTTTGTAAATGCCTCGTAGTGTTACCCTGCCTCGCCTCCTCGGTAGAGGTGTATGGGATTGGCCGTCTATTGGCAGATGGGTAACATGACTTGTGGGAAAAGATGCGCAACCTCTGCAGAGTGTAAAACTAGTATACTAGCCGTGCTCACGGTCATGAGCGGCTCGGACCCTCACATGATTAATTTATGGAACTTAAATTTAATTTGACATTTGCATCGCATTGGAGATTATTTTATTATTACTTTTCTTTATTATTATTAAGGTTTGGTATTTACTTACACTTAGTAATTGCTAATAAAGTTTTGACCAACTTATAAAAGCAATGCTCAGCTTCAGCCTTTATTTCATTGATCAGCCTTACACTTCATGAACTCCCACCTTTGGTGAGTTCATGCCACATTATTCCCCACGACTTGTTAAGCTATGAACGTATGTGAGCTCACTCTTGCTGTCTCACAGCCCCCACAGGAGAAGAACAGGTGGTCGAAGAGGAGCCGCCTAACACTGAGGCATTCGACTTGATCTAGGTGGCGTCTCCTAGTCAGCTTTATGGCGCCAGGGAATAATATTTAGTTCGCTTTACTTTATCATTTATTTTTGTAAGACTTCCGCTATGTAATAAGTACATTTATGATATTTATGACATTTATCTCTATGCACTATGTTATTATGTGTGTTGTTCTTCCTTGGCGCACATATGAGATGCACCCGGATTTGTCCCTTAAATCCAGGTGTGACAGACCTAGTGGTGGTGTTGAGGTAGAGAATTAGATTTTGATACACATCAATTAACATTGGCTGACTGGTGGCTAGCATGGCTGGTGCCCATGTGACACCTCCCTCGATTATTCTATATTTTTTTATGGTTGCCATGACTATCTAGGGTAGTCTTGTGTGCTTGTTTAAAGTTTAAGCTAACCTTGGTTCTTAATATGGAAAGTATTGTCTCTTTTTTCTTATTTATATTGCTTGTCACTAACAAAGTTCCAAGGGGTTCCTTACAAATCATACGAGAAACAAGTGACGGGTTATAATGCACATTTCTAACTCATTCATATGCTTTCTGTTGGGGACCTTCTTCCTCGCTGAAGGTCCTCTGAACAAAAACACCTTCGGCAAGACGATATGTCGAAGCTATCATCAACAAAGCTTCGGCACAATGATGTGTTTGAGACGAAGGACAACACCGACTTAAAGAGGAGAAGACCATCTAGTCCCTAGCACTTTGTATCATGAATATGATTAGGTGTCAAGGACACAAATGTAATTTCGACCAGGCTACGTCCCATGCCTATAAATAGGTGAATAGTAACCCTGTACTGTTCACGCTGACTTGTATTCACTCGCACGTCACTCTCAAGCTTTTTACCTTCTATCAAGCCGAAGGTATAAATGTAATTCAATATTGTTCATGTTCATTTAAGATAATATAATAAAAATGTTCTGATAACATCATATAATTATGCATGTTACTTTCCATGTTTCATATGTTTCCACTTCCATTATTATATACTAAAATGATGAAGGTATGTCCTTCATAACCTTCGTCTGAAGATCATTATATTCTAAGGGAGGTAATGCTTCGAAGGATGAAGGTCTTTAGCTATTAACATTTTGTGTTGCCTTGTTCTTAACTCATAGCATTTGAGAACAAGTGACCAACATTGGTGCCCACCTCTGGTGAACTCACTTCCACTGCTGAGACGATGGCTTTGTTCAACAATCAAGCTGTAGCACCTTCGGCCACGAAGCTGGTGCTCCCAATCACAGACGGTTCAAGCTCAGAGCCAGTTAATAAGAAGCAGAAGAAAGAAGCACAGAGGAGAGTACAGCATGTTGGGGTACAGGGACCCTTCATCAAATCCAAGTGGTCTCACATCCCAATCACCTTCTCCCATGAAGACCTTTAGCTCAAAGATTACCCCCACAATGATGCTATGGTCATATCCTGTGTCATCAACGGGTTTCTTGTCCATAATGTTCTAGTTGACACAGGCAGTGCAGCGGACATCATATTTGCAAAGGCCTTCAGACAGATGCAAGAGCCAGAAGACAAGATTCATGATGATACACATCCTCTTTGTGGCTTCGGAGGAAGGCAGATTATCGCACTCGGTAAAATCACAATGTCAGTTACCTTCGGCTATGTTCACAACACAAGGTCTGAGCAGGTTATCTTTGACATTGTTGACATGGAGTACCCATACAATGCAATCATTGGTCGAGAGACACTTAATGCCTTCGAAGCAATACTTCATCCGGCATACTTATGCATGAAGATACCTTTGGAGCAAGAGCCCATTGCCATTCATGGAAGTCAAGAAGCTGCCAGAAGGGCCGAAGGGAGTTGGACAGTTTCAAAGGCAATCCACAACATAGATGGAACCGAAGCTTGTCAACAATACAAGCACAAAAGAGAGAAGGCTGCTTCGGTGGATCAGCCGAAGCCTATGCTCCTATGTGAAGATATAGCAGATCAAAGGGTACTACTGGGTTCTCAGCTATCTGATGAGCAAGAAAAAACTCTGATAAGATTTTTGTTCAACAACAAAGATGCCTTTGCTTGGACAGTCAATGATCTTTGTGGCGTCAACAGAGATGTCATCGAACATTCACTTAATGTGGATCCATCTTTCAGACCAAGGAAGCAAAGACTTCGGAAGATGTCTGATGATAAAGCTGAAGGTGTCCGGAACGAAGTAAAGAAGCTTCTGTGAAGCCCAAAATTTGTATCAGGAAAATAATAATAATAATAATGACATAAATAAAAATAATAATTATTATATAGTGTTTTGGGATTATGTAACCCTTGGAGATCATTTGAGTTTGTTTTATTTGTGCATATACAGTTAATGGAATTATATTTAGAAATATATATATATATACATATATATAATCCTAAAATCTAAATAAGAGTATCTTCTCGTAAAGGTAATAAATAAATGAATAAACTTAATACATGAACCTTGCATTCATATTGAAATATATTTTTGGTGTGCAAATTAGAACTTTGTTTGAATTTAAAATCTAATTGGAATTTGAAAATAGGAAATAGGAAAAGAAAAGAAAAAACACTAATCTGCTCATTGGGTCAAATTGAACTTAGCTGGCCCGATTTTCCCACCCCTCTCACGCGGCCCATCCTGTAGTCATGGGCATCCCGCGCTGATAGGCGGGCCCCATGTGCCAGCCATACCCCCTCGCCTGGCTTCCAAATCTACCGCACGTTGCTTGCCCTATCGCCGCCATGTGGGCCCTGTCTGGTCAGATCCATCTCTCTCCTTGAACTGAACTGCGTGTTCTTCGTCGTGCGTTCTCCGCTCTCCTAGAATCCGCGCTGGCGTTGGTAACAGACCGCATCCCCATCACACTCATGCAGCTCGCCCGTACTCCGTGTGACCGTGTCGCAGCTTGGTGGGGCCCTCCTGTAGGATCCCTCCCCTTCACCATAACCGAACCAAAGCAAGCGCCAATGAACTCATCCGTAGAATCCGGAAGCAACCTGGGAGAAATTAACCGTGGAATTTCTGGTATCCTATAACAACCTGGGCGCCCGATCGATGCGGACTGGATTCCTGCGCAAGCCTATTTAATCGTGCCCCTCGTTCCCCTCTCCTCTGGCATATCCATGGTCGCCGTGATTGGACGCACAATCGGGTATGCTGTGCCACTGCTCTGCGGGCCTGCCATGGCCATTGTATCGTGCTGTGAAGCTCCGCCTGCTCATGGGGATGTGTGATGTGGCTTCACCACGCAGAACCAACGCCCGAGAACTCGGGATTTCTTCACCGGTGAGGGTCCTTCGCCGCAATACCGCTGACCTCTGTGACTAGCTCCCTCTGTTGCCCTCACGCTGTGGTGAGTGTCTCCATCATATTCAAATTCCCCTTCTCGTTGCGAATCATGGCCCTAATTTGAGTAGGGAGCATCGTGGCCCCGATCTGTCGTGCTCCGGCGATGGCTCCGCCGCGCGTGTGGGTGGCGCCATCACGCTCTAGCGTCGGCAGTGATCGGAGTCATGAGGACCATTGGATTCAGAGGTGACGCTTGAGATTAAGTCCTAGGTTAGCGATTCGACTGGGAGGGTGGTGATCGTTGATCGAGCTATTGACGGCTGGTAGTAGATCTGGGGTGTGATGGCGTTTCAGCTGTTGATCTTGAATCGGGCGGGCGAGAAGCGGTCCCCGTTATTTAAATCTCCATCGTCGCTATTTGATCCAACGACCCTGGGTGCTTCATACCCCTTCGTGCGTGTCATGATGCAAATGAGCCCCTGGCTTTCTTGAAAATAAAACCCACCGTCCACTCGGATTATTTACTGAGCCTGAGAAAGTTTATGATTTAGCCCCTGACCTTCCTGGATTTAGGTGCTTAGCCCAGGAGATAGAAAGATCAGAAAAATAAATTTAGAAAATGATTTTAATGTAAAAATAAATGCTAGAAACTTGTATAATTTATAGTTAATTCATTTTAACTCCAAATTGAGTCATTCTAGTTGCAATAATTTTGTTTTAATATTGTCTATCAACTATTAACATTGTTTAGCCATGAAACTTGAATTAAAATTGTTCATTTGGATTAATCTATTCTAAGCACTAAATAATTTAAGAAATTCATAACTTAATAACCGTAGCTCCGAATCTAGTGGTTCTTGTTTCCACGATCTCGTACCGACACGTAGATTATTATTATACAGTTTGTTCTTATGCATGGTGTAATGTTAATTTTGCCTATACACTGTTTGTTTGTATTGCTACGACTAGCGTGAGGTCACGATTCACCTAATGAGCAAGTTGGTACCTGGAATCTCAAGTCCCAGGCAAGTTGTGCCCTTGATCACTTCTTTTTACCCAGTCATGTTCTGATTAATCATAATGATCTACATAGGTTAATTTTGATGGGATCCAATAGGTTACCCTAGTTTGATTATCTTTATACCTTGTTTACCACTGAATTTTTGGGTAGCACCTGCTATTGCTTTATGTGGTTATGGGTATGGAGATACATTTATTCATGATTATACCTTTATTATCAGTTGTTATTTATTGTTCATGATAAGATCATTATGCTAATTGGAACATGGAGAACCACCCAGAAAAACAGTGCTACCACAAGGGTTTAATGGGACGCCTTTGGCTGACTAACTAGAAAAGTTAGTGGACGACTACCTAACTCGAAAGGGGCAAGGGCAGTAGGGGAGTGGTCAGTGTAGGGAGGTCCTCGGGTTGATTTTGCTGCGATGGCGGTCAGGCGAGGGATTCCTGCATTGGAGCTTCCTATAAACTATAGCGGGTTTTCCGAAGCTAGTGGAACTTTGTAAAGGCCTCGTAGTGTTACCCTGCCTCGCCTCCTCGGTAGAGGTGTATGGGATTGGCCGTCTCTTGGCAGATGGGTAACATGACTTGTGGGTAAAGATGTGCAACCTCTGCAGAGTGTAAAACTGGTATACTAGCCGTGCTCACGGTCATGAGCAGCTCGGACACTCACATGATTAAATTATGGAACTAAATTCAATTTGTCATATGCATTGCATCACAGGTGATGTTGTTACTTTTGTTCTACTACTTAATTGGGTTTGGTATTTAATTATACTTAGTAACTGCTAATAAAATTTTGACCAACTTTAAAAGCAATGCTCAGCTCTAACCATCCTCTTTGGTAAGCCTTACACTTCACATGAGCTCCCACCTTTGGCGAGTTATTGCACATTATTCCCCACAACTTGTTGAGTTATGAACATATGTGAGCTCACTCTTGCTGTCTCACACCCCCCCACAGGTCAAGAATAGGTACCACAGGATGAGGCGCATGGAGGATGCTGTGATGTGTTCGTGAGAGGTCTAGGTCGTCGTCTCCCAGTCAACTTTGGGTTGCTGGACCGTTGTCTCCTTATAATGTAATTATGTATTTATTTTGTATAGAGCTCCTGTTATATAGTAAAGATGTGACATTCGATCATGTGCCATGATTCATCATATGTGTGAGACTTGGTCCCAGCACACCTGGTGATTATGTTCGTGCCCGGGTCTTGGTGCCTCGAAACCCGGGTGTGACAGCTTCTCAGTGCTGGTGTTATCAGAGAAGTAACATATCCAGAATGGCTAGCTAACACTGTTATAGTGAAGAAGGCTAATGGCAAATGGAGAATGTGTATTGACTTCACAGATCTCAATAAAGCATGCCCAAAGGATGAATTCCCGTTACCAAGAATAGACTCCCTTGTAGATGCAGCAGCTTCTTCAGAGCTCATGAGTGTACTGGACTGCTATTTAGGCTATCATCAAATATGGATGAAGAAGGAAGATGAGCCAAAGACTAGCTTCATAACTCCTAGTGGCACTTATTGCTACCTTCGGATGCCTGAGGGGCTCAAAAATGCTGGAGGAAGCTTCAGCAGAATGACAGCCAAGGTCCTTCATTCTCAAATAGGCAGGAATGTGCTAACTTATGTTGATGACATCATAGTGAAGAGCACGAAGCAAGAGAATCACATTGCTGACTTGCAGGAGACATTTGCCAATTTCAGGCAAGCTGGTCTGAAATTAAATCTAGAAAAGTGTGTTTTTGGAGTAAAGAAGGGCAAGTTCCTTGGTTGTCTAGTATCGACAAAGGGGATCGAAGCTAATCCAAATAAAATCGAAGCTATCCTTCGGATGGAGCCACCAAATTCAAAAAAGGGGGCTCAACAATTGGCAGGAAGGCTGGCATCATTGAATAGATTCATATCAAGATCAGCGGAGAGAACCTGCCATTCTTTGAAATTTTAAAGTCAGCCAAAGTTTTTCAGTGGGGTCCGGCTCAGCAAAAGGCTTTTGAAGAATTAAAGCAGTATTTGATAGATCTAACAACTCTAACTCCACCTACGCCAGGGGCTCCATTACTCCTGTATGTAGCAGCTTCTCATTCTGCAGTCAGCGCAGCGCTTGTATAGGAGAAGCAAGATGGCCAAGTCAAAAGGCAAGCCCCAGTATACTTTGTCTCTGAAGTTCTAAGTTTATTAAAGAAAAACTATATAGAATTGGAGAAGGTGTTGTATGCTGTGTTAATGGCCTCCAGGAAGCTTCGACATTATTTCCAAGCATATCACATAATTGTTCCTTCATCACAGCCTTTGAAGGATATAATGAGGAACAGAGAAGCTACTGGAAGGATTAGAAAATGGGCTACGGAGCTCAATGAATTCACTATTGACTACATAGATCCTCAATTCAATCACAGACATTAGCAGACTTTATTGCTGATTGGACGCCAGGGGCTCAGGAAGAAGAAACAAGTAAAAACGTCGAAGCCTAGACAGTTTTCTGTGATGGTTCTTAGGGAACCTTCGGTACAGGAGCCGCTGCTATCCTAGTAGCACCCTCTAAAGTCAAAACATGCTATGCAGCAAGATTGGACTTTAGTTGTATAAACAACATTGTTGAATACGAAGCCCTTCTGTTGGGGCTTCGAAAGCTAAAGGCAATGGGAGTAAGAAGGGTGATCCTCAAAACTGACTCCCAAGTCATCTCTAGTCGTGTAGATAAAAGCAGCAATGCAAGGGACCCGAAGCTTGAAAAATATTTGGACACAGTCCGAAGGCTGGAGGCTTCTTTCGAAGGTTTTTCTGTAAAAAATATTCCAAGAGGGGAAAACGAGCATGCAGACCTATTGGCCAAGTCAGCAGCACAGGGGCTCCCTCTACCTTCGGAAGTATTCTTTGAGACAATAAAAGCACCTTCGATTGAACTTATGGAGAGAGCAGTCCTCACAATATCACCTGTACATAGTGAAGATTGGAGGACTGAAATCATATCCTTCCTCCAAGGCAATTGTCTTTCGGATGACGAAGTTTACAATAAAAGAATAGAAGCAAGGACAAGACCATACGTCATAATAGAAGGGGAGCTATACAAACATGGAGTTTGCTCCCCACTTCTCAAGTGTTTATCCAGAGCTGAAGGTATAGAGTTAATGAAAGAGATACATGCAGGTTTGTGTGGATCTCACATCGGGTCTAGGCCTGAGAGCACCTAGAGGGGGGTGAATAGGTGATCCTGTAAAACTTCAAACTTAAGCCACAAAACTTGGTTAAGTGTTAGCACAAATAATGCCAAGTGGCTAGAGAGGAGTCTCAACAAAACACAGAAACCATAGAAGATCAATCACAGAGATGACACAGTGGTTTATCCCGTGGTTCGGCCAAGACCAACGCTTGCCTACTCCATGTTGTGGCGTCCCAACGGACGAGGGTTGCAATCAACCCCTCTCAAGCGGTCCAAAGACCCACTTGAATACCACGGTGTTTTGCTTTCTTTTCTTTATCCCGTTTGCAAGGAATCTCCACAAATTGGAGTCTCTTGCCCTTACAAGTATATGATCACAAAGAAGCACAGAGTAAGGGAGGGAAGCAACACACACAAATCCACAGCGAAATGCGCACACACACGGCCAAGAATCGAGCTCGAATGACTATCTCAAAGTTCTCACTAGAACGGAGCTCGAATCACTTAGAATCACAAACGAATGCGCAAAGAATGAGTGTGGATGATCAAGAATGCTCTAAGGTTGCTTGGGTGTCTCCTCCATGCGCCTAGGGGTCCCTTTTATAGCCCCAAGGCAGCTAGGAGCCGTTGAGAGCAAATCTGGAAGGCCATCCTTGCCTTCTGTCGTCGGGTGCACCGGACAGTCCGGTGCACACCGGACACTGTCCGGTGCCCGATTTCTTTCCTTAAACAGCGCTGCCGACCGTTGCCGACCGTTGCAGATCTGGGAGCCGTTGGCGCACCGGACATGTCCGGTGCACACCGGACAGTCCGGTGCCCCCTTCCGACCGTTGGCTCGGCCACGTGTCTCGCGTAGATTGCGCGGCTGACCGTTGGTCCAGCCGACCGTTGGCTCACCGGACAGTCCGGTGCACACCGGACAGTCCGGTGAATTTTAGCCGTACGCCGTCGGCGAATTCCCGAGAGCGGCCTCTTCACGCCGAGTCAGTCTGGCGCACCGGACACTGTCCGGTGCACACCGGACAGTCCGGTGTGCCAGACCGAGCTGAGTCTTGGCTGTACACAGCCAAGTCTTTTTCTCCTCTTTTCTTTTCTTCTTCTTTCTGTTTCTAACACTTAGACAAGTATATTAGTACACAAAACCAATGTACTAAGGCTTAGAAACATACCTTTACTTCATGATTTGCACTTTGTTCATCCATGGACATACATTCACATTTAAGCACTTGTGTTGGCACTCAATCACCAAAATACTTAGAAATGGCCCAAGGGCACATTTCCCTTTCAATCTCCCCCTTTTTGGTGATTTATGCCAACACAACATAAAGCAACTAGAACAAGTGCAAACTCACTTCAAATAAAATAAATTTGAGTTTTATTTTGATTCAATTTTGGCATATATGGATCATCCTTTGCCACCACTTGGTTTGTTTTTGAAATCAAACTCAAATCTCTATCTCTAAGTCAAACACACATGTTGAAGCAAAAAGAGAGTCATTCCAAAAGAGATTGATCAAAGATTTCAAAAACTCCCCCTTTTTCCCATAATTACTACTTCTCCCCACAAGAAGCCAAAAGAGACAATAAAAGAGTTTTGACCAAAAGCTCTACTCTACTATTTTTCAAATTTCTCAAGTGGTAGCTGATCCATTTATTGCTTTGGCCTTTATTTTCTCCCCCTTTGGCATCAAGCACCAAAACGGGATCAATCTTGGCCCTATAACCCCATTGCCTCACCAAAATCTTCAATTAAGAGCAAATGGCAATAAGAGTTCATTAGATGAACTTGGAATAGGTTACCCTCTCATCGGAGTGCAGTGGAAGTCTTTCATGGTCCAAGTCCACCTTTTCCCTTTCAATTCTCCTTTGAGACTAAAACAAGCAAACTCAAACATATGGTTAGTCTCAAAGGGTCAAGTTGTAACACACCTCCCCCTAAAACTGTGCATCACTTTGCAACGGACTTGTGAGGTCCAGGGAGTGTTTGTACAACTTGAGCACCACAATAAGCAACAAAATGCAGAATGGACATGATCAAAGGCATAAACACATGTATGCTACAATTTAATCCAAGTTCCGCGAATCTAAGACATTTAGCTCACTACGCAGCCTGCAAAAGGTCTTCTCATCTAGAGGCTTGGTAAAGATATCGGCTAGCTGGTTCTCGGTGCTAATATGAAACACTTCGATATCTCCCTTTTGCTGGTGGTCTCTCAAAAAGTGATGCCGGATGTCAATGTGCTTTGTGCGGCTGTGCTCAACAGGATTTTCCGCTATTCGGATAGCACTCTCATTATCACATAGGAGTGGGACTTTGCTCAGATTGTAGCCAAAGTCCCTGAGGGTTTGCCTCATCCAAAGTAGTTGCGCACAACACTGTCCTGCGGCAACGTACTCGGCCTCAGCGGTGGATAGGGCAACGGAGGTTTGTTTCTTAGAGTTCCATGACACCAGGGACCTTCCTAAGAATTGGCACGTCCCCGATGTACTCTTCCTATCGACCTTACATCCAGCATAGTCGGAATCTGAGTACCCAATCAAGTCAAAGTTAGACCCCTTTGGATACCAGATCCCGAAGCAAGGCATAGCAACCAAATATCTAAGAATTCGCTTCACTGCCACTAAGTGACACTCCTTAGGATCGGATTGAAATCTGGCACACATGCATACGCTAAGCACAATATCCGGTCTACTAGCACATAAATAAAGTAAAGACCCTATCATTGACCGGTATGCTTTTTGATCAACGGACTTACCTCCTTTGTTGAGGTCGGTGTGTCCGTCGGTTCCCATCGGCGTCTTTGCGGGCTTGGCGTCCTTCATCCCAAACCTCTTTAGCAAATCTTGTGTGTACTTCGTTTGGGAGATGAAGGTGCCGTCCTTGAGTTGCTTCACTTGGAACCCAAGGAAGTAGGTCAACTCGCCCATCATCGACATCTCGAATTTCTGCGTCATTACCCTGCTAAACTCTTCACAAGACTTTTGGTTAGTAGAACCAAATATTATGTCGTCGACATAAATTTGGCACACAAAAAGATCACCATCACAAGTCTTAGTAAAAAGAGTTGGATCAGCTTTCCCAACCTTGAAAGCATTAGCAATTAAAAAGTCTCTAAGGCATTCATACCATGCTCTTGGGGCTTGCTTAAGTCCATAGAGCGCCTTAGAGAGCTTACACACGTGGTCGGGGTACCGTTCATCCTCGAAGCCAGGGGGCTGCTCCACGTACACCTCCTCCTTGATCGGCCCGTTGAGGAAAGCGCTCTTCACATCCATTTGGTACAACCTGAAAGAATGGTGAGCGGCATATGCTAGCAAGATACGAATTGATTCTAGCCTAGCCACAGGAGCAAAAGTCTCCTCAAAGTCCAAACCTGCGACTTGGGCATAACCTTTTGCCACAAGTCGAGCCTTGTTCCTTGTCACCACCCCGTGCTCGTCCTGTTTGTTGCGGAACACCCACTTGGTTCCCACAACATTTTGCTTGGGGCGAGGCACCAGTGTCCAAACTTCATTGCGCTTGAAGTTGTTGAGTTCCTCCTGCATGGCCAATACCCAATCCGGATCTAGCAAGGCCTCCTCTACCCTGAAAGGCTCAATAGAAGAGACAAAGGAGTAATGCTCACAAAAATTAACTAATCGAGATCGAGTAGTTACTCCCTTGCTAATGTCACCCAAAATTTGGTCGACGGGATGATCCCTTTGAATCACCGCTCGAACTTAGGTTGGAGGTGCCGGTTGCGCTTCTTCCTCCATCACGTGATCATCTTGTGCTCCCCCTTGATCACACGCCTCCTTTTGATGAACCTGTTCATCGTCTTGAGTTGGGGGATGCACCGTTGTTGAGGAAGAAGGTTGATCTCGTTCATCTTGTTCCTGTGGCCGCACTTCTCCAATCGCCATGGTTCGTATGGCGGCCGTCGGAACATCTTCTTCATCTACATCATCACAATCAACAACTTGCTCTCTTGGAGAGCCATTAGTCTCATCAAATACAACGTCGCTAGAGACTTCAACCAAACCCGATGATTTGTTGAAGACCCTATACGCCTTTGTATTTGAATCATAACCTAACAAAAACCCTTTTACAGCTTTGGGAGCAAACTTAGAATTTCTACCCTTCTTTACTAGAATGTAGCATTTGCTCCCAAATACACGAAAGTACGATACATTGGGTTTGTTACCGGTTAGTAGCTCATACGAAGTCTTCTTGAGGAGGCGATGAAGATAGACCCTGTTGATGGCGTGGCAAGCCGTGTTCACAGCTTCCGACCAAAAGTACTCGGGGGTCTTGAACTCTCCAAGCATCGTCCTCGCCATATCGATTAGCGTCCTGTTCTTCCTCTCTACCACACCATTTTGCTGTGGTGTGTAGGGAGCGGAGAACTCGTGCTTGATCCCTTCCTCCTCAAGGAACTCCTCCACTTGAAGGTTCTTGAACTCGGACCCGTTGTCGCTCCTTATCTTCTTCACCTTGAGCTCAAACTCATTTTGAGCTCTCCTTAGGAAGCGCTTGAGGGTCCCTTGGGTTTCAGACTTATCCTGCAAAAAGAACACCCAAGTGAAGCGGGAAAAGTCATCAACAATAACTAAACCATACTTACTTCCTCCTATGCTTAGATAGGCGACGGGTCCGAAGAGGTCCATATGTAGCAGCTCCAGGGGTCTTGACGTGGTCATCACATTCTTGCTGTGATGTGCTCCTCCCACTTGTTTACCTGCTTGACAAGCTGCACAAGGTCTATCTTTTTCGAAATAAACATTGGTTAGACCTATCACGTGTTCTCCCTTTAGAAGCTTGTGGAGGTTCTTCATCCCAACATGTGCTAAGCGGCGATGCCACAGCCAGCCCATGCAAGTCTTAGCCATTAAGCATGCATCTAGACCGGCCTCTTCTTTTGCAAAATCAACTAAGTAAAGCTTGCCGTCTAGTACACCCTTAAAAGCTAGTGAACCATCACATCTTCTAAAGACAGACACATCTACATTTGTAAATAAACAGTTATATCCCATATTGCATAATTGACTAACAGATAGCAAATTATATCCAAGAGACTCTACTAAAAACACATTAGAGATTGAGTGCTCATTAGAAATTGCAATTTTACCTAACCCTTTTACCTTGCCTTGATTCCCATCACCGAATATAATTGAATCTTGGGAATCCTTATTTTTGACGTAGGAGGTGAACATCTTCTTCTCCCCCGTCATATGGTTTGTGCATCCGCTGTCGATAATCCAGCTTGAACCCCCGGATGCATAAACCTGCAAGGCAAATTTAGGCTTGGGTCTTAGGTACCCAACTCATGTTGGGTCCTACAAGGTTAGTGCAAATATCCTTAGGGACCCAAATGCAAGTTTTGTCTCCCTTGCATTTTGCCCCTAACTTCCTAGCAACTATTTTCCTATCCTTTCTACAAATAGCAAAGGAAGCATTTAAAGCACAATAAATTGTAGAAGGTTCATTCACTATTTTCCTAGAAGCATGAATAACATTCTTTCTAGGCACATGATGAATATCATTTCTCCTAGACATATTTCTACCATGCATATAGGAAGAACTAGAAGCAAACATGGCATGAGAGTCAAAATCATCATAAGCATTGTAACTCCTATACGCATTTCTAGTTTGTCTCCTATCATGGTACAAGAAGGCATGGTTCTTTTTAGCACTACTAGCCATAGGGGCCTTCCCTTTCTCCTTGACGAAGATGGGAGCCTTATGGCTTGTTAAGTTCTTGGCTTCCCTCTTGAAACCAAGCCCATCCTTAATTGAGGGATGTCTTCCAATTGTATAGGCATCCCTTGCAAATTTTAACTTATCAAATTCACTTTTGCTAGTCTTAAGTTGGGCATTAAGACTAGCCAATTCATCATTTAGTTTGGAAATTGAAACTAAGTGTTCACAACAAGCATTAATATCAACATCCTTACACCTAGTGCAAATTTCAACATGTTCAACACAAGAATTAGATTTACTTGCTACTTCTAGTTTCGCATTTAAATCATTAATTTCACCTTTTAGAGAAGAAATGGTTTCATTACAAGTAGAAAGTTCACAAGAAAGCATTCCATTTCTTTTAACTTCTAGAGCAAGTGAATTTTGTGCACTAACAAATTTATCATGCTCTTCATATAAAAGATCTTCTTGTTTTTCTAAGATTCTATCCTTTTCATTCAAGGCATCAATCAATTCATTAATCTTAGCTATCTTAGTTCTATCTAATCCCTTGAATAAACTAGAATAATCTATTTCATCCTCACTAGACTCATCATCACTAGAAGAATCATAAGTATTAGCATTACTGGTGATTACCTTCTTCTCCCTTGCCATGAGGCAAGTGTGATGCTCGTTTGGGAAGAGGGCCGATTTGTTGAAGGCAGTGGCGGCGAGTCCTTCGTCGTCGGAGTCGGACGAAGAGCAATCCGAATCCCACTCCTTTCCAAGGTGTGCTTCGCCTTTGGCCTTCTTGTAAACCTTCTTGTTCTCCCTCTTTCCATTCTTCCCTTGCTCCTGGTCACTATCATTTTCGGGACAGTTAGCAATAAAATGACCAACCTTACCACATTTGAAGCATGAGCGCTTCCCCTTTGTCTTGGTCTTCCTTGGTTGCCCCTTGCGACCATTTAGCGCCGTCTTGAATCTCTTGATGATGAGAGCCATCTCTTCATCATTGAGCCCGGCCGCCTCAACTTGCGCCACCTTGCTGGGTAGCGACTCCTTGCTCCTTATTGCCTTGAGAGCAATGGGTTGAGGCTCATGAATTGGACCGTTCAATGCTTCGTCGACGTATCTCGCCTCCTTGATCATCATCCGCCCGCTTACGAATTTTCCGAGTACCTCCTCGGGCGTCATCATCGTGTACCTGGGATTCTCACGAATATTGTTCACGAGATGAGGATCAAGAACGGTAAAGGACCTTAGCATTAGGCGGACGACGTCGTGATCCGTCCATCGCGTGCTTCTGTAGCTCCTTATTTTGTTGATGAGGGTCTTGAGCCGGTTGTACGTTTGGGTTGGCTCCTCTCCCCTTATCATGGCGAATCGTCCAAGCTCGCCCTCCACCAACTCCATTTTGGTGAGCATGGTGATGTCATTCCCCTCGTGAGAGATCTTGAGGGTGTCCCATATTTGCTTGGCATTGTCCAAGCCGCTCACCTTGTTGTACTCTTCCCTGCACAAGGATGCTAAGAGAACAGTAGTAGCTTGTGCATTTCTATGGATTTGTTCATTTATGAGCATAGAGTTATCCGAGCTATCAAACTTCATTCCATTCTCTACAATCTCCCAAATGCTTGGATGGAGAGAGAATAAGTGACTACGCATTTTGTGACTCCAAAATCCGTAGTCCTCCCCATCGAAGTGTGGAGGTTTGCCAAGAGGAATAGAAAGCAAATGTGAATTCGAACTATGTTGAATACGAGAATAATCAAATGAAAAGTTCGAATTGACCGTCTTTTTGTAGTCGTTGTGGTCATCGTCCTTTTGGGAAGAAGTAGATTCATCGCTGTCGTCGTAGTAGACGATCTCCTTGATGCGCCTTGTCTTCTTCTTCTTCCCTTCCTTCCGTCTATGACCCGAGCCGGAGTCGGTAGGCTTGTCGTCCTTCGGCTCGTTGACGAAGGATTCCTTCTCTTTGTCGTTGATCACAATTCCCTTCCCCTTAGGATCCATCTCTTCGGGCGGTTAGTCCCTTTTGTGAAGAGAACGGCTCCGATACCAATTGAGAGCACCTAGAGGGGGGGTGAATAGGTGATCCTGTAAAACTTCAAACTTAAGCCACAAAACTTGGTTAAGTGTTAGCACAAATAATGCCAAGTGGCTAGAGAGGAGTCTCAACAAAACACAGAAACCACAGAAGATCAATCACAGAGATGACACAGTGGTTTATCCCGTGGTTCGGCCAAGACCAACGCTTGCCTACTCCACGTTGTGGCGTCCCAACGGACGAGGGTTGCAATCAACCCCTCTCAAGCGGTCCAAAGACCCACTTGAATACCACGGTGTTTTGCTTTCTTTTCTTTATCCCGTTTGCAAGGAATCTCCACAAATTGGAGTCTCTTGCCCTTACAAGTATATGATCACAAAGAAGCACAGAGTAAGGGAGGGAAGCAACACACACAAATCCACAGCGAAATGCGCACACACACGGCCAAGAATCGAGCTCGAATGACTATCTCAAAGTTCTCACTAGAACGGAGCTCGAATCACTTAGAATCACAAACGAATGCGCAAAGAATGAGTGTGGATGATCAAGAATGCTCTAAGGTTGCTTGGGTGTCTCCTCCATGCGCCTAGGGGTCCCTTTTATAGCCCCAAGGCAGCTAGGAGCCGTTGAGAGCAAATCTGGAAGGCCATCCTTGCCTTCTGTCGTCGGGTGCACCGGACAGTCCGGTGCACACCGGACACTGTCCGGTGCCCGATTTCTTTCCTTAAACAGCGCTGCCGACCGTTGCCGACCGTTGCAGATCTGGGAGCCGTTGGCGCACCGGACAGTCCGGTGCCCCCTTCCGACCGTTGGCTCGGCCACGTGTCTCGCGTAGATTGCGCGGCTGACCGTTGGTCCAGCCGACCGTTGGCTCACCGGACAGTCCGGTGAATTTTAGTCGTACGCCGTTGGCGAATTCCCGAGAGCGGCCTCTTCACGCCGAGTCAGTCTGGCGCACCGGACACTGTCCGGTGCACACCGGACAGTCCGGTGTGCCAGACCGAGCTGAGTCTTGGCTGTACACAGCCAAGTCTTTTTCTCCTCTTTTCTTTTCTTCTTCTTTCTGTTTCTAACACTTAGACAAGTATATTAGTACACAAAACCAATGTACTAAGGCTTAGAAACATACCTTTACTTCATGATTTGCACTTTGTTCATCCATGGACATACATTCACATTTAAGCACTTGTGTTGGCACTCAATCACCAAAATACTTAGAAATGGCCCAAGGGCACATTTCCCTTTCAAGGCCTTTGTTGGGAAAGGTTTTTAGACAAGGGTTTTATTGGCCAAAGGCAGCTTTGGATGCAACAGACCTAGTTCAGAAGTGCGAAAACTGTCAAAAATGTGCAAGAGATCAGAAACAACCTTCGTCGTTAACTCAGCTAATACAGCCAACCTGGCCATTGCAGAGATGGGGCCTAGATTTGTTGGGTCCACTCCCACCAGCACAAGGCAACTTGAAGTATGTTGTAGTGGCAGTGGAATATATTTCCAAGTGGATTGAGGCGAAGCCTTTGGCCACAATAACTTCAGTTATCGTCCAAAAATTCTTCTAGCAGAATATTGTTTGTCGCTTCGGCGTTCCGAAGGCAATAACCGTGGACAATGGTACACAATTTGAGGCCAAAGAATTCAAAGATTTTTGTGATCAATTTGGTACGAAGATCCACTTTGCATCCGTTAGGCATCCAGAATCAAATGGGCTGGTAGAAAGAGCGAATGGCATTATAATGACAAGAATAATAAGCTAATCTTCAATCAGCCCAGAGGAAAGTGGCCAGATGAGCTGATTAAAGTGGTGTGTAGCCACAACACAACTGCGTCAAGGTCAACAGGATTTACACCCTTCAAGCTCCTATTTGGTGATGAAGCAATAACTCCAGAAGAAGCAAAAATAGGGTCAATAAGAACAATAGCTTCGACAGAAGACGAAGCTGATTATCAAGTAACAAAAGACACTATAGAGGGGACCAGACTTCAGGCAATAGAGCACATCAATAAATATCAGGCCGAAACAGTAAAATGGCGTGACAGAAAAGTTCTATTGAAAAATATCAAGCCAGGGCATCTGGTGCTTCGTAGAGTCGCCAACCCAGACATAGTGGGCAAGTTGCAACTGAAGTGGGAAGGTCCTTTTCTAGTAGTATCTTCGTCGAGTCCCGGTTCTTATAGATTGAAGGATATGGACAGCAACGACATACCTAGATCTTGGAATGCGAATGAGCATGGGTGATACTATCTGTAATATGTTGTAATCTTTTTTCATTTTTTTCCTATGGCACCCTTTTTCTTTCAAGAGGGGAGAAAGGTTTTTAATGGGGCCATAGCTTGTAATTTTTTATTCTTATTTAGCCCTACAAGGGCAGAATCCCCCAAAAAAGATGTAATATGTAAAATCTGAGCATGCACCATCGAGTGCAAAAAAAGAAAAACAGGGAGAAGCTCAAAAGACGTCCCTAAGGGGATGCAGAGCATGACGAAGCTACAAAAAGTCGTTCCTAAGGGAGCGCAGCGTAAGTTTTCTGCTCAAAAGTCGTTCCTAAGGGAATGCAGAGCCAAAATTGATGAAGCTACAAAAAGTCGTTCCTAAAGGAGCGCAGTGTAAGTTTTCTGCTCAAAAGTCATTCCAAAGGGAATGCAGAGCCAAATACCACCGAAATATAAGGCGAAGAAGTTCAAAAGTCATTCCTAAGGGGATGCAGAACTTATACCGCCGAAATATAAGGCGAAGAAGTTCAAAAGTCATTCCTAAGGGGATGCAGAACTTATATCACCGAAATAGAAGGTGAAGAAGCTCAAAAGTCGTTCCTAAGGGGATGCAGAGCTTAAGACTCAAAAGCCATTCCTAAGGGGATGCAGAGTCTGGGTGTGGCTTCGTGTGTGTATTTGGACACTCATTTGCACATTACATTACATCATTCATTGCATT
Source organism: Zea luxurians (assembly GCA_029449295.1). Lineage (NCBI taxonomy): Eukaryota > Viridiplantae > Streptophyta > Magnoliopsida > Poales > Poaceae > Zea > Zea luxurians. The sequence continues at coordinate 90,609,865 of JAOPSE010000012.1, forward strand.
CATACACATTCATATAGACATTCGTAGGATCATTATCATCATAACATAAAGCACAAACAGATACTTCAGTTTTGATAACAATGCTTCAATGAGCATGAAGAAGCAAGATATGCTTCGTTGTGTAAGAAAAGAAGGGAAGGTGTTTTTCGCCTTCGGCTCAAAAGATATAAGTTTCGTCCACAGCAAAGCAATCTACACGTGGAAGGAAAGGTAAAAATATATTACAAGGTATGGACAAATATACAGAGTAATGTTCAATTCTCGGTTACAATGTCTTTTACAGAGATAATACAAATGCCTCTAAAAGATCTATGCAAGCAAGCCTAAAGATCAGCTTCAGTGGCCTTCAGAATCTGCTTCGGATCACTAATCTTCGGCATCATCATCCTACACACAACAAAATTTTATAAGGTAAAAGATAATCACAAGAAAAAGTAACCAACAGGTATAACTTTCATACCGGCTTAAGTAAGCTTCAGGCCTCATCACCAGCCAAGTCCTGACCACCCTTCGCCCAAATTTGTGTTACAAATCTACTTCCTATGCTTCGGGCTTCGCCAGGAATATCAACAAAATCTGTCGAAGATAGGCTGAAGGTAGGTCTATTCACTATCTTCGTGTGCGTACAGCCAGCTTTCAAAAATGCTGCAGCTGTGCCGCGAGAAGCTAGCAGGGCACAGAAGTCACCATGCCCTACTATTACTTCGTCAAGCGCCTCAACTTTGCCTTCAATATGTTCAAAGGTGCTTGATATGTTTTCGACCGAAGGAGTAAACTTTTCAGCACTAGCTCCAACTGAGTTGAAAACCTTTTTTAATCGTTGTACGCAACGACTCCTGAAATTCAGACATATGTCTCGAAACTCCTTCAAAGATTGCTTTAGCTTCGTATTCTTGGTAGCTTCGGCTTCATACTTCGTCTGCAAGTTTTTTGTCTCCTGTTCGAAGCTCTCTGATTTTTGCAGGAGTTCCTTGTTTAATCTAATATTCTCGGCATGTGCTTCTGCAAGGGAACCTTCCGCTGCTTGGAGTAGGAAATCTTTCTTTTCAAGAGAAGCTTCGTATTCTTTGATTTTGCTCTCTAGACCCTCGATTATAATTTCGTTCTTTTTATCCTCAAGGTCCTGTTGCATTTGCAGCGCTTTGCTCAGCAGCATACTCTGTACAAAATAGACCTTCATCAGCAAATTTTGTCGTAAAAATAGAACAAATAATAAAATTTTGCTTTATTATAAGAATTTTACCTTAAAGTTGGAATAAAACAAACTACCGACGATATGTTGTCATCGGTAGCTGCTAATATCGGCTTCAAGCTTCGGAAAACCGACACTCTTAGATAGAGTGTCGATTACCTTCGCCCTGGTACGGTCACGAACACATCCCAAGGCCTCTTCATCGATTCCACCAAAGAGCATGGCTCCTAGCTGGTAGCCACAGGAAATGCCATATTCCTGTAGTTCCTTCTTCTCGGCCTCAGATAGTTCTTGCCCAACCAGGTTCCGAAGATCGAAACCTTTTTCTTCCGAAGCGTCTTCGGCAACTCCTTTCCCTTTGTCAGGCACTGGGGCCATGACCTATTCTGCAGCAGTAGATGTTTCTTCTGTAGGCATATCCAGTATTAATTTATCAATCCCAAATAAGGTAGCCTCCAGGTTAGCAGCTTCGATGGCAGCTGCAGCTTGGGTCGATGTGTTTGCTTCGGCAGTGGCCTCGGCACTTGTAGTAGGCACTATCTTAGTTGCCGAGACCGGTGGTGGTGTCTTTTCAATGGCTTGCATTACGCTACCAATTCTTGGCTTCTTCAGCCCATCTGCCTTCTTTGTAGTCGAATGTTCTTCTTTCTTCTGTAAAAGCTTCGTTAGTTCTGGTCCCAGAGGGCTTAGCAGCTTGATAGGTAGAGATTCAGTCATTACCTTTAAAATTTCTGCCACTTCGGCAGCTGGGGGTGTTGAGGGAGTTTCTTCTTCCTCTTCAGTCACCTTCGGCTCTGGGGATTTAGCTTTTCTTTTCTTTAAAACTGTCACCTTTGGCTCGGGACTGGATTTTCTCTTCTTTAAGATCTTTTCATCTTCTTTCACCATTCTAGCAGCTTGTCTGCTCAGAACACTAACAATCCTTTTCTTTTTGCCCCTTCAGCACCCTTGTTGAGCCGCTCATAATCGGGGTATTCAAATTTTAGAGCGTCCATTACCCGGTTCAACCTTCGTTTTGGCCGGGTGCCGAAGGCTACTGTCATTAGCAGGTCTTCTTTTTTGGTATAATTTCCCAAAATTTTATTACACATAGTTTCAATAATTTCCAACCACTCCTGGTAGGGTTGCTTGAATTGTTTTTCAAATTTGAAGCGATAGGGTAATTGAACAAGTTCATATTTCTTCTTTGTTCCCTTCATCTTCGGCATCACCCAGCCACTTGATGTTGGATATGTTTGGTTGGCCATGTATTCTTGCACCAAGTCCCTGGTGCTAATTTGTTCAGCTACCACCCTAAATTCCACTTCGGCCAATTGGCATGGTGACCCTAGCTACATATTGCACAGGGGCTGGGTCATTCCGAAGTTTAGAATCAGCGGGCACATAACCATCGTCATCGGTTTCCCCCTTTTCTTCTCATCAACCTTGATGTAGAACCATTCACATTTCTAGCCTGTTGGCCACTTGGTGCGATAGCTGAGAACTGGAGCCTTCATATCCTTGCGATACGCGAAATTATAACAACCAAAATTCTCATGTAAACCATCTGCCCTGGCCTTCGTCTGGTAGTGCAGCTCGTGCACTCGGCAGAATGCTTCGGCATCTAGGTCCATCCCTTGGCTTCGGAGGGCCCAAATGAAGATGCTGAGCCTAACGATAGCATTAGGGGTCAACTGATGAAGATAAATTTCAAAATTTTTCAAAACTTCTCCTATCATCTCGTTCAGAGGAAGCCGTAATCCCGCTCTGAAAAAACTTTTGAAAACCACTACTTCATCGTCCTTCGGCGTTGGAGTGGTTTCTTCTCCGGCAAAACGAACGAGCTCCCTTTCAAATTCTCCAAAGTAGCCTAGTTTCATCATCATGGGCATGTCAGCTTCGGATACAGTAGATTTCCCAAAATCTAGATGGTTGGGTTTTGATGGGATCAAAATGCTATAATCCTCCTCTTCTTCATCAGCATTTTCTTCTTCAATATCAGCCTGTTCAACTTTGACAGCAGATGTACCTTCGTTAATGGTTCCCTCTGTCACAACTAAGTCTGACTGTCTCATGACTTCGGAAATCGGAGCTGTCTCGGTGGCCTCAGTTTCCTCTCCTTCATAAGTCACCCTTGCAGTCAAGCGTACTCTGGTCGTCTGATGGATCTTTTGCGGTTTTTACGAAGTTGATGTCTTTTGCAGTTTTGACGAAGCTAGTCCTTTTGACGAAGCTAATTTCAGATGACGAAGCGCTCGCTCGAGAGAGCAATGAAAAAGCTTCGGCTGTGGTTAAATTTTTTAACAGCACAACAGTGCAATGGCAATGAATGCTGTGGTAACTTCTCACCAATCCGTCTGTTTATATAGTGTTGTAGGTTGGAAGGTGAACCGCCAGACTGCCTCTATACGCTGAGTGGTGGACCACCTGGCGCTCGGAAGAAGAACCCTCAAAAATCGCCTGTATTCGCTGAACGGTGGGCCATCTGGCGACTGGAGTATTTTAATCGTTGCTCGGCAACGAGCTCAGGGAAGGTGTTTTTCGGACCTTCGGCATTCCGAAGCCTTCATGTTTTTCGCAGATCGAGCTCGTTACTAAAAACGATCTAGCACCACGAAGGGGCTATTGTTGGGGGCCTTCTTCCTCACCGAAGGTCCTCCGAGCAAAAACACCTTCGGCAAGACGATATGCCGAAGCTATCATCAACAAAGCTTCGGCACAATGATGTGCTTGAGACGAAGGACAGCACCGACTTAAAGAGGAGAAGACCATCTAGTCCCTAGCACTTTGTATCAAGAATATGATTAGGTGTTAAGGACACAAATGTAATTTCGACCGAGCTGCGTCCCGCGCCTATAAATAGGTGAACAGTAACCCATTCACGCTGACTTGTATTCACTCGCATGTCACTCTCAAGCTTTTTACCTTCTGTCAAGCCGAAGGTATAAATATAATTCAATATTGTTCATGTTCATTTATGATAATATAATAAAAATGTTCTGATAACATCATATAATTATGCATGTTACTTTCCATGTTTCATATGTTTCCACTTCCATTATTATATACTGAAATGATGAAGGTATGTCCTTCATAACCTGCGTCTAAAGATCATTATATCCTGAGGGAGATAATGATTCGAAGAACGAAGGTCTTTATGCCTTGTTCTTAACTCATAACATTTGAGAACAAGTGACCAACACTTTCCATTGTTGCGAGGTTGGAGTTTTGGTTTCATATCCTTATTTGTTTGGATACTCATGTTCATTAGTCTCTTATATATAAAGCACCACTTTACATGGTTTTCTAAAAGGAAAATTGGTCTAAAACTATGTCCACACTTGTTTTGGTGATTGGCGACCATCACTACCTCTTGAGCTAACTAGTTTGCTAAGTTATGAACTTAGGTACATAAGAAATAATTCAAGAAAGATCAAACCTCAACTCAGCGAGTCATAAACCGTTCGGACCCCTTCCTCGGACAGTCCGGAGTACCAGAAATCAAATCGGACAGGAACTATGTCAAAACCGACACATCTACTATGGATCGTCTCAAGAAAAAGAAAGTATCGTCCGACACCTTGTGCGGACCATCTGTCCCCATTGCATGGACCGTCCATCCGTTCAAGATCAGACCAGCCCAAAGGTGCCAGGTTTGGTAAAATGAATTATAGCGTCATGCGCGGACCATCTGGAGCCACAACTAGATCATCCGCGATAGACTTTATCTGACATCTAACGATGCATTTAATGCTATTATAGCCATTGATATAACCGTTATAACTGACCGTTGCGATGCAGTGGCGGACCATCCGAGCAAGGGTCGCAGACCGTCCGCGTGTGGCAAAATGACAATAACGGCTAGGAGGTGGTTGGATGCTATAAATACAACCCCAACAACCCACTTCAATGGCATCCAAGTATTGCAAGCAACTCACTCACCCTCATTCATTGCAAGAGCAAAAACTCCACCAAGTCACACTCAAAGCATCAAGATCCTCCAAGTGCCATAATTGACATAATGATCATTGGTGATTAGTGCCTTGTGAGAGACTCTAGTGGAGTGTGATCTTGTGTTTTCTTGTTGCTTTTTTGCTTGATGTTTTTTACCATGCTCTTTCTCATTCTCGTCCCAATTATTACAAAGTTGTAAAGCTAGCAAGAAAAACCTAAGTGTGTGGTGATCCTTGCGGGGTCTAAGTGATCCTCGAGATTGAGAAGAACACTCAACCGGTCTAAGTGACTGTTTAAGAGAGGGAAAGGGTTGAAAGAGACCCGTCCTTAGTGGAATCCTCAACGAGGAGTAGGTTCTTCAGAACCGAACCTCGAAAAACAAATCGTCCACGTTCTTTATGTTTGATCTTCGATTGTGATTTGTTTCTTCCTCTCCCCTCTCTCTAGTTCTCTTGCTTGCGATGATTTCATATCAACTAAGTTGCTCCCAAAGTTATTCGCAAATCACTTGAGCAAGTTGTGCAAGAAGAATTCTCTCTCCCTCACTCCGATTATTGATATTCTCGTTCTAACGCCTAACTGAGGTTGAAGTTTGTATTTAAAGTTATAAATTTTAGGTTTCGTCTATTCACCCCCCTCTATGCGACTTTCATTTTCCATGAGATACAATCCATTGTGACCATATTTTCAAACACCTTGTGCGCATACACAACGTCCTCACATTTTGCGTACATGGTCATGAGTGCATTTAGGACAACGACCTCTCTAAACCCAAACCGAAGGACATGAGCATGCACCTTCCTCCTTGTCATCCAGTTTGGGACACCCCCACATCTCTGTAGCACGTAGGGAAACATGTACACGTCTAGCCTCAAGCCTACCCACATCATCCTACGGTACAAATCTAGCGCTTGTTCTAGGAATCCAGCCTTCCCGTACCCACCCAACATGACGTTCGAGGAGAAGATAGCATGCTCGGGCATCTTGGCAAAAACCCTCCACATGTGCCACGTGTCCCCAAACCTAACGAGCATGCAGAGCATGGCGTTCCCGAGGCGGACCCTGAACCACGTGTGTCGGTCGTCCGTGTGTGTGCACGCTCGCAGCTTCGGCTCCACCGCGTGGTGCCACTCGCTGAGGCAGAACAACATCATGTAGGCATCCTCGTCGGGTGGCTCCGCCGAGGACTCGAGAAGCCAGAGCGCCTACGCGAGCTATCCATGGGAGCAGAGCTCTCGCAGCGCCGCACTTGAGACCGTGGAGGTGGACGCCTCCGCTGAGACGGCGTAGGCGCTTCTCTGCGTGGAGACGGATCGGTGGGAGGGCGCGCGACAAGGCATGGGAGGCGAGTGGGAGGAGGACTGGATTGAGTGCAGGCTTAGTGCCCAGTGGCGACATCTCTTAAAGCGGAGGAGGAAGAGGCGCGCATGGCGCTGGTAGCCACAACCGCGGGGTTTTGGAGAGGTTTGGCCGTCTGAGTGCGTGTCCAAGCTAGCAAGGGCGAATGGTTCTTTTTAGCGGATGCAAATGCACCAAAATATGTAAATTCTATAGATGCACATACACCGTCCTTAATTTTACTTTAGCTTCGCCACTCCAAGTTGAAGCCGCTTGGGACGAAAGCGAGTGGATAAAGCAAGCAGGTGGAAAGCGAGAGGGTAAGAACATCTTCAATAGCTCCCAATAAGTGCCTCTATAACTTTGTTTTGAAGAAAAAAAACTCACATCCAACATGTTCTCATCTATAGTCCCAAATTTTCGGTGCCCCAAAAACATAACCTTCCTGACGCAAATCTTCGCTACTCAGGCTATCTCCAATAGTTTATCCATACTCATATCTATATTCAAACTCTACTCTGCTAACAGTACAATCTACAGTGTAAAATAGCATTCTTGAATAAACTTTGGATAGACTACCGAAGACGGCCTCAGTCACGCCGGCATCCCGGCCACGCATCACCCATCGCGAGCTGCATACGAAGATTCAATCAAGTATTGAACTCAATGTAAAAAAAATTACCACATCGTTACCATTTGGCTGGATGTAGGTGAGAGACCAATGCCTTCCAAAGAATCAATACGGCCTTCCAAAGAATCAATACGGTTAGGGCTGAAAATGGATGTTTAGAAATCCGAATTATCCATATTCATATTTGCTAAAACTGCTAATATGGATATCCGTATCCGCATTCGATTTCAATATGGATGTCAAATTGACGTATCTGAATTCGATTTATATTACTTTTCTCTATCCGATTCTATATTCGTATTCGAAAAAACCATGAAACATCCGATACTATCTGTATCCGTAAAAAATATGTTCCATAAAACCATTTAAAACTTAACTTTATCACTAATTACTAATTAAAAATGATTCTAAATTTAATAATACACTAGAAAAATGATATATATCATTTAAAATGTTAAAAATTATTTATATGATAAATAAATAAATATATCAACCTTATATTTTTAATGGTATTCAACAATAAAATTTAATAGGTTTCATAAACATTCAATTATAACTCTCCACTTTATCTATATAGCGAACACATCTCAACGAGGTTCCATAAACATTCAATTATAACTCTTCAATTTACAATATATAGATAAATTTATTCGTGTTTTCATTTAAGTTTTGGTACACACATTTATATAGGACATTCATTCATTTTAGAACAGAAAATTTGTTTTTCTTGGTACATTTACTATTTTATATTAATTTTAGTTTACTTGTATTTATACAAATGTCACTTATTAAATATTACGTGTTGTTGTTTATCTTTTGTTACATGATTTGATAGTTTAAAAGTATTATTTATATAGTTTTGTTGACTTGGATATGGAGGATTACAAGAAATCTATTTTAATTTAAATTTGTTTTGACTATCTATTGACTACCTATCTATACTACTAATTAAGAACACAAGGGGTAGGCTGCCCCATTTCTGGTTCTGCCATTCTCATTCTCAACTCTGTTTTCATTCCCAACTGTGTCCCGCGACCCCATTCCCAACTCCTGTGTGTTTGCTTCATTCCCAACTGTGTCCCGCGACCCCCATTCCCAACTCAAGCTCACAGCCAACCAAGACTACACATGTTATGGTGCGCACTAGACCTTATAAACAAGTGTGTGCACAATTCAGTAAACAATGTGGTACTATTTTTAGATTGCCAACACGACTTTTCCTGCGAGGCCCATCTGCTTGTGGCCCAGAGCAGCCCACCCCAGCGCGCCGTCCTCCTCCGCTCGACCCTGGCACTTGTTTGTCTACTACATAAACCGGCCGATCCTTGCAGCAGCATGCATGCATGCAGGCTCCCTCCACACATGCGTGATGCGTCTACACGTGATGCACTGAGCTCTCTCTCCACTTGTTTATTCTTCTTCTTTTTCTCGTACCGGCCGGCCGTGGTGCAGAAGCGTGCAGTCGTGCACCCACACTACGTACACTACCAATGCGTTTGCGTACTGGTGGACCGATGGCCGAACGTGGCAGGCCTCAAAGCGGCACCCATATTTGCATCGCATATATACATGCATGTGCATTCCAACGTGGTGGCCTGAACCGGCCGGCGCAGAGACAAGCGTACATCAAAGTATACTAGGTAGGTGTCCGTGCGATGCCACAGAACATAAATCTCGATTTGTATATCAGCTATGCTTCCTGTGAAGCAAGGAAGCGAACGCAAGCCAGCTTTTTGTATTAGTGCATTATGTTCAGTTCTTACTTGATCATCCCGTGTTCTCGTGTGTGCCATGGCCGAGTGGCAAGCTCAACACTGGTATTGTTGTCTTGTCTCAAATGAAGTCCGCTTCCACAAGTTAATCGGATTTCTTTATGGGTGATAGCTGTGTCAGATTCTTCCGCGCATAGGGCAAGTAATGCAAGTGATAGCTGTGTCAGTTTACCCCCATTTTCTTGGGCATCACTTGTCTCAAATGAAGTCCATTGGAGGTTCGCAATTTATGTTCCGTGGCATCGCACGGGCACCTACCTAGTAAACTTATAATTAAACAAAAATTCACATGTACATGTGTTAAATTTTTGGGTATGTTGTTTGAGTTGAATTGAGTAAATATCCGAATAAGAATTAGAATTCGACTAACCGTTTTGTATTTGTATCTAAAGATATTCGAATTCAGGCTAAAATAACTGTAACATTCAAATTTGTATCCATACGTATTTGATCCGTTTCCACCCCTAGATAGGGCGCACTGGAGCTGAAGATTTCGTCAACTATTCAGTTCTTGACCGGAGCGGAGGTTCGTTGCGGGTTGGGTGCTGTGCGACCGACGAGATACCAAAGAGGTAGTTGGCCGCACGAAATTTGTTACTTCCTGTCATACTCCATATGGCACGGAGTAGAATTTATAGGATAACCAATAATAATTTGTTGGAGATATATATAATTTTTAACAAGAGACTAGGTATATGATTTTATAAAGATAAATTTGACTAATATTAAAAGAAAAATGTATCCAATAGACTTTGTAAGCATGTGTTTGGTTTCGGAACGATGTGGGTCGGATCGGAGTCGACCTATTTTTCTGGGTTGGATCGGATCCATTCCTTATTTGATTTCAGTGACAAGTTGGATCTAGTTTCTTGTTTGATTACAGGGTTAAAGTGGGTTAGAGCTGCACCATCTCTTGTTTGCTTCGTGATGAAGGATAAACTGAATATGGTAATCTTTCTGGTCATATTACCACATTCAGGATGATATCTTCAATTCAATAAGATGACATCATTCAAAATACATGAAACTGACACTATTTTAATATTTGAGGAATCCATAAGCATAAGATATAAATAAATGGGTAAGTCGTAAATTTTTAGTGACGAGGTCTCACTGTTACATTTTAGTCATAATTAAAGACATCGCAACAACATCAAGATGTATTTCAGTGAATTTGTAACATTTGCCATCACTAGCAGGCTTGTCTAGGCGGTGACGAACACTGACATTTACCTGTTCGGCGACAGCACTAGCAAGGCTCGCAAGTTGTGCCTACTACGAACACGCCAGCTTCGGAGGGTAGGCCAGCGGGGGACTGACGACGGGAGGCAGGTGGGGATTAACGTCGGAAGGTAGGCCGACGGGGTCTCTCATCCTAGCAGGTCGGCAATGGCGGCGCTCCTGTGTTGGTCTCGAGTGGATAAGGCATGGGGTGACGAGAGGGTGGAGAGAAAGTGGGTCGAAATGGTTCGCTTGTTTTTGAGCAATCACTAGAACCCATATTTACAATAAGTATTTCGACCTAGAACCAACCTAACCCGCGAGCCTTTTGAACCAAACACGAGTTGTTGTGGGTTAAACCCGTTCCAACCCGCTAACCAAACACACCATAAATGGCTCTTCCAACTTTACTCTCTATTTTTGGATAGACTACTTCACTCTTCATTCAATCTATAGATTTAACGAGGTTGTTGGATGAACCTACACTTTTTCTATAAAATCGATTTTAGAGAGTAGCTAAATCTATAAATTTAACTAACTTTTTAACTAATCTTTTAGAGTTGCTTTAAGTACGGGCTGTTTTGAAGAGATACTAATCTATGGTTTTAGGACGGCTAAATACAAGGAGCTGACGTCCCCCTCCGTGTTCACAAGTTAACTGGCTATATTATGGGCTTCCATCAATCTTGATGGGCCTCTATCTTACTGAGGTCCTTATCCAGCCCGACTTAGCGGAAGCCCGGCTCGGCCTAAGCCCAAAGACGTCTAGCAAAAATAACTGGTCTGAATTAATCTTCCGGTCCTGAATAAAGTGGAGGCGGAAACGAAGTATCTCAGGTTGCGAGGTGCGACAAACCGACAAGCCAACAATGGCGTCGTCAGCTGCTACGACCGCGAAGCTGATCGCGCTCCCGCCGGCGCCAACCCGCGGCGGCTGCTGCTGCTGGAGGACACGCAGGCCCGCGATCCCCGCGGCGGCGGCGCGCCTCAAGGTCTCCACCTCCGCCGCCTCGTCGGACGTGCCGGACTTCCTCTCGTCCAATTGGTCAGTACCCGCCGTTTCGACTTCCCTTGCCCCTGCTGCGTCTTGCTCTGCACGTATGAAAAGTCAGCTAGGTTGAGTATACGTTATGGGATTTAGTATGATTAGGTTGAGTAATCAGGGCAGACACGAATAGCTAGCTGATGGGGCCTCTGGTTTTGGTTTTTAGTGTGTTCTCTAACTCATTTTTGTGACTGCTACACTACACCACTTTTTTTTCCCCAGCAATAAAGTAAATATATTCATTAGAAATTTAGAATGGAACAAAATTCCATGACAATATTATTTGGGTTGGTTACCGTGATCCAAACAGTCCGCTATTGGAACAAAACCCGAGCGCAAAACACACACACACAAATTTTTCAGGTATATACATCAGCTGAAATCTGTGTTCCTGACTAAACATTGTATTGACAGGATGTTATCATTGGCAATGAAAGTATGTACTGGAAATAAGTTCCTCTGGACTCGACTAAGTCTATTAACCGATAAAATGGATTCAATAAATCAAACAGAAAAGTGATTCTGCTCCCATTTTAGACATCCGAGCCTCAATTTGGTTTTCTGTAGAAAGATACCATACCATTCATTTCTCCAACCCACCTTTTGCCTACCAAAACTGTCACATGGCTACAGCTATCTGGATGCCGCATATTACAAAACATTGTGGTAATAATTTGTTCACTTCAGGGCTTCTGTGTTTGTTTAAGTTGGTTACCTAGACCATACATTCCAATTGGATATGCTAAAGATCAGTATGAAAGCAGATAGGAATGGATAAATACTGGGTCAGGAGTGCCTTTTTCCTTCTGCAATTTCGTTTTCCAACATTAGCCACAGATTTCTGGAGCTGTGAGTATCCCAGGTGAGGGATGCCTGTTTTTATTGGGCTTGACTCTTCTGAAGATTAGGTTGCCTGAGCATACATTAGTAGCTTATGTTCGGTAAAGTATCTGCACAGCACATATAGATATAGGGGCTTTAACATGAGGCAGACGGGCTGAATCACTTTTATTACTTGCATATATCCTTCAAGATTTTGTAAACTATAACTGCAGTTATTTTGTAAACTTGTGAAATTGTGTCGGCCATGATACTATGGCCTAACATACCAGATTTAATAATTAAGTCTGACATAGTACATGAACATGAGTTAATCCTGCAGTTGATGGGCTTGCAATACTGACTGGAACTTGCTGTTGTTTGCCTCAGGCTTGAAACCCGCAAGAGAAAGCCCTTCGGTCCCAGGTTGAATGTAATGCCCTGTCAGAAAACGATTGCAAACACGCATAAATATTTGAATCTCAGCATTGGGCATCTAAAGCGGTTCTATCTTTCAGTTTAGTGCAGAAGAAGCAGTCGAATACCAGCTTGAGTCCTTAAAGTACAATGATCTGCCCCGCCCAGATTATGGGATAGAGGTCATGTACCGGGTAACTATACAAGCATGAAAACTGTTCGTTCATCGGGCATGGTGCTGATGAAACTCAACTTTGATGAGGCTGACAAGTCGTGTATTCTTATTAGTTTGCAGGCTTTGATCCCTTCGAGAGGTCAACTTACTTTGGACGACAGTTTGATCTAGGACAGGTAACCTGAAAACCTGCTCCTTCTGGCTTATTTATACTGGCAGCCATAGCGTGTTACCTACTGACTGCCACCAAATACTGTTCCAGTTCGAGCGCTTCCGGCGTCTGTTTCACCACTCAACCTACAGAGTGCTGCTGGGCCACAGAGAGAGAAGAATATTGAGCAGTTTATGGGTTGAAGAGGTATTACAAGGCGAAACAGATGAAAGCTAGCATAATCCATACATGCATACATTCTCTGAGTGTTGGATTTATGTTACCCTGCATCGAATCATGTTGAACAGAACCAGTTCAAGCAAAGAGTTTGGGTACAAGGAGCCCGTCCCGAGGAAGAAGAGATATTTCAATTCACAATGGTTCAGGTACCTGCCTGTCACTATGCCAGCGTGTTTTTTTTTAACTTGCCGTCATTTGGGCCGTCCGGTGGTTTTAGTCTTGTTGCCTGTTGCAGAGGGTCGGAGGATCATGGGATGGTTACTGGCTGACAGAGAGCTTAATAAACGATGGAGACGCGTTCTCGGGTGGGATTGCTTACTGATGTAGTGATGATTGGTGTAAATCGATCAGGTGCAGACTAGCAGGTGGCGTGAAAAAGCTGAGAGACATGTTGGTGTGTAGAATTTGCCCTGGCTTTCTGGAGATGTTTGGCAGTGTCGGACACGCTAGTATTGTACAGGAAGAGACCTCTCACGGCGCCCATAGCACCAGATGGCCAAGCATGCATATCTGTGGAGTACTTTCCTGTTGTACGCCTGCTGCTTGCCTGGTTTGGTCAGAGGAAGACGGCGCTGCACACACCCCCAGATTTTTACCCTACGACACTGTCATTCTCCGTTGTCCAATCATATCGACGTCTTCTTGCCCATCTTGCGCCTTCATCTTGACGTAATGAAGCAGCAGGGGAACACGTAGTATCTGCAGCGAGTTACGGCGCGGTTCTTTCTTATGTCCTGTCCTTTCTGTGTAAAGTGCTTTGAGTTTTGGCCACTGCCTCTTTTCACTTTTACGTGTCTGTTGGTTGGTCGAGAGGTCGAGTCTGTGGCGTCGCCTTTGGTCAGCAGCTCCTGCACGCACTCTCGCGATCTACGGCAACTTTAAAAATAACGCTATTCCTACGTTACAAAACAGAGACCGCTGGGCTGCAACGCATATATGCAATGGTTTTCACACGCACCGGAAAGGCGAGGATGATGTTTGGGCAGCTCGATAACGTGCTTGCGAGACGAAAGGAACAAGGGATCGGCTGCATATTATCTATCATCTGACCTCTATATAGGCAGTGTGACCAGGTGATTCGATCGTACTGCTCTGTTACTTGCACTAGTCACCCACTAGAGCAAGTCCAAAGCTTCACTTGAAAAAGATCCTTCCACGAATGACCGAACGTATATGATGTACACTACGTTAACATATGGAGGAAGATAAATTTGTTCATAGGGCTCAGGATCTAGAAAGTAACGGATTCCTACTATTGCAACGATTGAACCGATTATGTGTTTATGTTGATTTTGGATGGTTTTTGCCCCAACGAATTTTATAGAAACTGGCTGAAAAGCTGAGCGTTTGGCAGTCTGCAGCAGCTTTTGGTGGCCAGAAGCTGCCAGAAGCTGAAACAAACAGACCTGGTATACATGGTGCACGTAATAAATCAGCATCATTTATTTCATATCTAACATCTCTGGTTACGCCATCTAAAATGGTGAAAGATGTTATTTGTAAAATATAACATGCTAGATCTGAGAAGGATGTTGATAATTTAATATGTGCATTAGATATGTTCTCTTATCTATACTACTCTATTAATAAAATAATAGGTATGTGCTCGTGCGTTGCAACGGTGAACAAACTACTTTCTACAAAATATTAGTGCACAAAGATTAAAAACGAAAACGCATATATTATCAACCTTAACATCTCACTGAAAAATATTCAAATTTAAAATTCCTTGCAGTTTCGAAACTCCTTATGTCACTACAACAAAGGTTTATTCATCCAAGTTGTATAATTTCATCATTAGCTTCAAGCACCTATTAACTTAGAGTGCTCCAATACGCTTAGGCCCAATTACAAAGTTACATATACCAAAATAAAACTCGACAAGGAAAATTATCTACTACACTAGAGTAAATTTTGAATAGTTGGCGCCAAGCAGGTAACATAGAGTGCTCCAATACTCTTAGGCCCTTTCACTTGAAACATTGAGGGGGAAATAGCTATGAAGTATGGCCCTTTGACCTGAAACATAATTAATAGGGGCATATGTTTATAACTTGGAAGGGGGCGATTTAAACATGCAGTGGTATAATACGAGCAACAGCGGTTGCAGTAACTAAAAACTTTGATGAAGAATAACAAGAAGAGATGGGGACTGATGGTGGTAGTCTACTCACCTATGTCTCTTCCATGGAGGACATCACTGGAGCCTCCAACGCCGTGCAGATCTGGCGACACAGGGTGTGAAGGCACACTGTGACTCACCATGCCATGCCGAGGACGGAGACGCCGATGGAGACGGCGATGCCGAAGGCAGAGAAGGTGAAGGGCGAGATCTGCACCACGGGTGAGCGGCCTCTGTCGGGGTGGGGGCGAGAAACGCGTATGGGGACGCCTGCTCCGGCCTCGCTGTCAAACACTCGGTTTTATTACTGAGATTACTCTGTATAGAGATTAAAATACATGTATAGAACTAACGCTATATACTGCTCCATCACAGGTGTCCGCCTGCTGTGCAACGACATCCACTGAGTTGTTGCCTTGCCTTCGTAAGCTTCTCCATGCGGCAAAGGGGTTGTCTCCCTCCATGAAACTGTAGTGTGCGAGCACTCATCAATGATTTAGCACAAGATAATAATCTTTCTATCTTTAAATTTCAACTTTCAGATATAACGCAACAAATGCTGAAATTATAAAGTATTCAAATCTTATCTTCCACTTGCTAAGTTGCTATTCACCTCAGTCGTTGATTCCTCTCACCTCAATCCCAAAGTGCAAGGCGGCGGGCTCGTCCCACGACGCCTCCATGAAGTCCAAGCTGACTATCTCGGATCCTACAGTTATCTAAGAACCTTGTTACATGCAGCTAATTGTAAAGCTCCCTATAGGCATCAGCCTAATGAATTAAAATACCACCATCAAATTTTGGAACTAATGAAAATGTGTAGCAGACTGGTTAATTGTACGATCTCATATGAAATGAGTTAGAAAACTGTGTAAGAAATATATATAGGGAACACCAGAGCATGCTAGCACAACACTACATCAAGCAGATGTGGTGTTATAGTATCGTAATCTGATTCCTAATGAAAATAGATAAAATTCTCTTTAGAGTCTGAAGCCAGTAGAACTTTTAGTTTAATGAGATGTCATGCGCTCACCTATAAAGCTCTTTGTAAACTGAGCGCACTTCTGTTTCAACAATAACAAGATCGAGAAACTGATCCTCATCAATCTTTTGCCTTAAAATTCTATTTGCCTGAAATTGAAGAATCTCAAACATGAGACAATAGCACTGAATCAGGAAGTATCAATCATTACTCAAACAAACACAACACCTCTTCCAATTCTTGTTCATGGGCCTTGTATAAGTCTTCAACTCTTTTTCTTAGTCCAGCAAAACCAGTGGGGTTAACGTACATGAAGGATAGATATTCTAGCTCAGACTACAAAGACAAGAGCTGCTGGTCAAAAGGAAGAAAGAACTAAGAGTAAACGAAACATAGATTGATATACTGATATATGCCTACATGAAAAGAGAAGTACACAAAACAAAAGTTATTTTACACGGAAAAAGTAGCAGTACAATAAAACCTATTATAACAAAAAAATAAAATAATGGGCACAAGTATTTCTTTACTCTTTACTTCTTTAGTCCCTCAAATTTGAGAGATAGGCCATTCCCTACCCCAATTTTGAGAGATAGTCCATTCCCTACCTCAATTTTGTCATCTTGCTTCTCCTTATATGTTCTTTGTCATCTGAATTTTATGCAAAAGATCAATGGTACCTGGTCTTTAGGCCACTGAATTAACCAAAATTTTGTCGAGTCTGTTGGTGATATATCAAGCATGGCTTATTCTTTGACCTCCTCAAAAGCCGGTCCAGGCTCATAGCTACAACAGTTCACACAAAGTTCAGATGACAAAGAACACAACATACAAGTAGACAAGGTGCACTGTCGAAAGTATACTGTAACTCAATTTTAGGCAAGAAGGCAAGCCGAACTTGTTAAGCTTTATGGTAGGAAGAAGATATGCAAATGTGATACTCCTACTCACATTGAATTAAATGGGCAGCAAAATGTAGGAAAATGCAGTGAAAACAATGAATTCCAATTCAGAGTACTGAGCAGTTTGTCAAAATGATACTCATAACTGTTGCAAATTATTCAGAATACTGAGCACTCGAAGCGTCCCCATTCACACCACCGCAGTAACGCAAAGGAACTAAGGGAATGTCAATATCATACCAGACCCTTGCTTTTGCCTTGACCATCTCTAGCGCGAGTCCAGCCTCTAGTGATCCCTCACCCGCACGGGCGCAGTTGAAGCAGTTTTTGCTGAACACCCCCAAATATAGTTTGGGAAATTAACTGCACCCAGCATCTCAGTGGATTGATATCGTGCACTAAAGAACGAGAACCTAATCGAACCAAGGATAGATGGATGGATTAGATTAGATTAGCAGGGAACCAAGCATCGAAGAAAATTGGAACCGATCGAGCGAAATGAAATGGACTTGCTTGCTCTCAAACATAACAGAAATTAGTAGTTCCTACGACAGTGAAGTGCAGAAGAAAAAAAAAGCATAAAGGACCAGAAGCTATGTAGTAATTAGTACAGGAATTGGCAAGAACGGAGAAAAAAAATCACACTCCTGCGGGGCGGGAATCTCAAAATGACAAAATACAAAAGAATAAACAAAAACACAAAATTACCTTTGCAGCAGCTTCAGCTGAAACAAATTCAACATAGCAAAATCCTTTACGATTGCCATCAGTTGTTTGAAAGGATATGCGACTCGACTACATTAAATGTAGGCACTGATACAAATATTATAATCGGCGAGGTTTGCGGCTGAGATCGTGTTCATACCAATTGGGGAGGTGGATGGGGGCGAGGCGAAGGGGCCGGCTCCGCCTGATGTGCAGCTTCGGAGGTCGGATCGTCCCGCGCCTGATCGATAAGTCGCTCTTCTACTTGGGCGGGGAGACTCGGATCGTGGCCGTGGACAGGCACGCGTCGCTCGTCGAAAGCAAATATGGCGGGTCGGTCTTAATGTTCAATGATTTAACATGTCCCTAGCACCAGAACATCAAGATAACACATGCTTAAACCAGTATCAAGCAGTTTTGGACAATGAACAAGAAGAAATTGGAGAAAATGGAGCAGAAATCACAACAGTATTGCATACCTCATCATACTAATTTTCTTTTGATGCATCACATTACATTTCATAGTAAAACATCACATTAGAACAGTTTTGGACAAACTGAAAAACAAGTATTTCTGAAAAAAAACTATCATGTTTCTAAAAACAGCACCTAGGCTTCATAGTAAAACATCACATTACATAACCAATACCCTGAAGCTTCCCAAATCTGTTGGACCAATGAACATGAAATAATTTGGATGTCACCTCTAACAGACAAAGCAAGTAGCATTGTCTATGAATTGTATTGATTTTATTATTAAGAAAACAATCACTGGGACATAAAATTGCTAAGATGCAATCCAAGTGTACATAATTAAAGAAGAAACTAATCCTCTCATGTTTCTGAAAAAACTGACCAAGAAATGTGTCCCTCATACAAGCGTGCATATGATACATGTCTAACTGGAAGTCTGGAATGAAAATTAGTATGATGAGGTATGCATTACTACTAACAAGGGAATAATAGCAGCTAGGCTTCATAGTAAATCATCACATTACAGCAGTTTTGGACACGTAAAACATCACATTAGTACAGTCGTCGCATATTCAAAATTTGTATAGGTGTATAACAGATGTGATTTGGATTTCTCTACATACTACGTGTGCTTCCATGCTGTCAGAATTTAACATTCAAACACACAGCCAAAATATTTCTCATAGACCATTTATCACATTTGAGTTCTCCTAGTGGTACATTGAACCGAATTTTCTCCATTATTTTGATGCAGTAAATGGATAAATAATGGTTGCAGAGCTTAACTTCAATCTTTCTCAGTCATGTGGCCTTATTATGTTGTCAATACTAAAAGATTATGGATGTGTTTGGTATGAGGTCAAAGTAGGATGATGGCATGCCTGAGGTGTTAATCTTAATACAAAAAAGCATCCGGTGGTGTTACACTGCCCAAATTATCTCTCATATATGCTGGTATAAAGGTAATACTATCGATGCACAAAAAAATACTTAAATGGTTAGCAGTGCTTTTATTGTGTATCCAAAATGTAATCCATTTATGGACAGTAATGCTCAAGCAGTCCTGCTTCTTGTTTTTACTTATAATTTGAATAGCTTCCCTGTTATTAGCATACTTCTGAAATCTATCAACCTGGTTATAATTTTGGTATTCTACATGTCATGCAGTTGGTCCAGGTGGAAGTCCAGATGAGAACTGCCAAAATACAACCTGTTATTAGCATGATTCATTCGCTTTTGTGCTCCCCAGACAGTTAGCTTCGATCTGGCATAAATACAAAAGATGGGATAATAATTTTGTAGGATAGTAATAAGCATGGTAACTGCCAAACGGTGTGCAAAAATAACTCAATAGCACATGTGAACATTGATTATCGCTAATTTCAACAGTTCATACACCAACTTTGAAACTCACCTCATGTAGAGGCTACGACAAGAAGGGGTGCAATAATGCAGTTGTACAGTAACAACTATTTTAATTCTGAACTGCTGAACAGTAGAAACCAGCTTCACAGGTTCTTTTTTAGGCTCCAGCACCAGCAGCAACATCAAATCTGAAGAATAATCCTAGTGTTCAATTGCAGAAAACATTTAAATAGTAAATGTTCACAAAAGACAACATCTCCATACTTATCCAATGTGAACAATTGTGGTGGGCCACGACATTTTTTATATGGCATATCTCCTTGTGTGATCACTTATGTTTAAGCAGAAGACTATCATGCCACTCAACTCCTATAAGAAATCATGGAGACATTTTTAAAAACAAAATAAAATCACAACTAAAGAAATTAGCAAGGAGGTATGCAAAGCTATTTTAGCTAACCGTCATCATGTGGGTAATTTGAGTGCCCCGTCTGAGATACAATAGCCTTTTCAACCATTGAAAATTCTGCCTCTAACTGCTGCAACCGGATCAATAAACCATGTCCTCTAGAAGCAGTAGCCATTACCTCTTCGTGAAGGTCATGAAAAAATTCAGCTGCAAACATGTTGCACATGTACAGTTCAGTATGAATGAGAAGCCGACTAAAAAATTGCTTAACAGCCTTAAAATCATTTGTGAACAAAAAGTCCACACAGAGTGATCGACTGACTGCCAAAAGAAAATTGAACTATTGCCAGCTAAATGCAACATGGAAAACAAAACAAAGGTGAGAGTTCCTCGCCCAACTGAGGCCCTTCAGATTGAGCGAATAAACTGAGGAAGTCGCCACGTACCATTTCCTCTGCTTGAGCTATTCGCAAAAAACTCCATTCTCATTATATTAAGAAGGATACACCCATGTACTTGTGGGTTGCCAGGAAGGTAAATCTTATGGAGTTCAAACGATGGACCTGCACCGTAGACGCTATACTAATTGTACATGAGTTCAAAGCTCCTAATCGATGATGGCACTGGCTTGCTGCAGAGAATGACGACATCCCTCCACTTTACAAACTCTGATGCTACACTATTGGAGGTTTGTCCATGTACTGCAGCAACAAGCATCAATGGAAAACTTCCACAAGATCATAAGCATGGACAATTCTCGAGGCTTTGGGCAATCCTTCAGAGCATGGATATAAGAACCACAATTGAAGCAGCATACCTAGGTGGGGAATGGCCTGGATCTGCGCGGCATGCAAGAATCCCCTCCACCCTGGGCGTTGATGGTCCGGATCTGCGCGGTTTCCAAATCGATGACGGCGGGCGCTAATGGCGTCCGGGCTTGGAGACCCCGGATTCGAGGCGGGGAATGGTGCGACAACTGCAGACGGGCTTCCCTGGCAACCCGGGGCATGGCCGGTTGTTCTTGACAAGCACCTGCAGATCAGTAGCTGCATATCATGGTCCATGGCTACAAAACTTTAATGGATCCAAACCGACTTGCATCTGCTCAGCAAACGCCAAACGTCGTAAAAGGGAACAAC
Source organism: Zea luxurians (assembly GCA_029449295.1). Classification (NCBI taxonomy): domain Eukaryota; kingdom Viridiplantae; phylum Streptophyta; class Magnoliopsida; order Poales; family Poaceae; genus Zea; species Zea luxurians. The sequence continues at coordinate 90,630,900 of JAOPSE010000012.1, forward strand.
GTGAATCAAACTTTCTGGCGAGTTGAATCCTGGATCCTCTATTCCGCATTGCACACACAGAATCAGAGGAGAAAGAAATTAACAGACGCAAAGAGCAAGCTGCAAAGAAAGTAGATCACGGCACCTTGAGGAAGCCCCATGGATCTAGGCGGAAGAGCTCCTTGATCTGCGAGTACTTGGCCAGGATCTCCTGGTGGCGCAACGCGTGCAGCTCGTCCGTGTACGACCAGAAGAAGTCCGTCGCCATCACCCCTTCCTCCGCCTCCATCCCAGCGACCATTGCTCCCTCCCACATCCCAGCGACCGGTGGTTAGCGGACGCAGCCCGATGGCACGGGGTGGCGCTAGAGCCCAAATGCGGGTAGGTGGATTGGTCGACTCCTTTTCACATCGGGCCCTCGCCCTGCTTCCTGTTGGGGGAGTCCATGGGTGAGGCCATCTGCCTGCTCATCCACCTCCGCACACGATCGAAGGAGTGGGCGGGGGCGGTCCTCGTCGCTCCCATGTGCAGGATCTCTGACCTTATATGACCGCAAAGCAGATTCTGGCGGGCATGCGCGAGCGAGATGCGACATTGATGGAAGGCCACGGGGTGGATGCGGCCGCGGACGGGATGCCCCGTTGAAGGAAGGTCGCGGGTGGGGCGCGGGGTTGATTGGTGGCCGCGGGCGTTGATTGGTGCGCTGTTGAAGGAAGGCCGCGGGCAGGAGGCGGCTGCGGGCGGGATGCAGGGCGGCAGAACACCACGGCTGTGAACGCCTACAGTAGGCACTTAAGTAGTAGTAGAGATAAAGCGGGCACTTGGTGCTACCATGGCTTTATCCTCCCAACGCTCAGCGTCCGTACAAAATAGTGCAAAACGAGCACTCGAACCCACACCCCTCTATTTCAAATTTGGGGCTAATCACCAGACCACATGTAACTTAATGTTTTAAAATAAACAATAATTATATTTGCAGCCTAGACGCCACTCCTCTGCCTCGTGGCAACACACGGACACATACCTAATATTAATAAGAGGAATTGTATGGTGGCAGAGAGCTGGGTGTTTTTTTAAGTTTTCTTTGGGTGTTAAAGGTGTTCCCAACAGCCGGTTAACAGAATCAAGACGGGTTATCATTAACTACCTCTCTTAATTTGTGCCCTTGAGCGGAGGGTCACCCTAACCATGGTTACAACTCCGGTCACACAAGCGCCATATAAAAGGATTAAGGGGGCGGCAGATTAGCCAACACTAACTGTTATAAATGAATGCGACACAAATAGGATCAATCACAGAGAAGACACAGATTTAACGTGGAAAACCCCACCAAAGTGAAGGGGAAAAAAAACCACGGGCGCCGGCAGGCAACTTCCCACCAACTTGGCCGCCTTCTTCAGAATTTGGATCACAAACTCAACACTAACAGCTCGCCCTAAAACCCTAATTCACATCTACCAGAGATCCCATCGTCTAGGTGCTTGCAAGTGATCGAAATAGCTCTACCCTAATATCGTCGGAGACCAATGAGCCTTGGATCCGAGCCACCTCGACACCAAGCGACGACTCTGGCGACCACGCAGTCCACGCTCCTCCACCACCTCTGCAGGGAAGCGGGACCGACGACAGCAACTACTCCACGTTTCCAACCATGCCTTCAATCAAGGGCAAGATGGTATGCCTAAACCCTTTGTGTTTATAGTATGCACAAGTATAGATCAATTATCTCACTGTTAATTCAAGTACTTGGATTACTTAGTGCACACTGTTAGATCCTAGAATCTATCACTCGAATGCTATAATTCTTAAGTGCTCCTCTAGAAGGACTATAGATGACAAGTTGGAAGAACAATGGCTACAAGTTTGTCAATTAACACTCACAATTAGTTACTATGAATGGACATACTTTTAGACAAGGTAGTGATATTGGCGCAGAATCGGATAGCTGTGTCCAGATGACAAAAAAACGTTTTGTTGAAAGAAAATATTTGCATAGCTCAAGGCAAGGGCGGCGACAATCTGGTGGCAGCTCCCAAATGGATGGTGGCCGTTGATGCTGAGTGAGGATCCTGAAGCGTGTCGAAGGAAGTGGCATCTGCTCTCAAGGCGGCCCAAGCCTCCCGGCGACGGGCCTCCGCTTCACTCGCCAACTTGGCCGCCTTCTTCAGAATTTGGATCACAAACTAAACAAACTCCACCTTGAGACAAATTCCTTGTAGCATCATAATAGCAACCTCCACCTTAAACAAATGCATCATTATCTTGCCGGCGCCAACAGCCACTAAGGGCTAATTTATAATACCAACTAGCTCAAACTTAGCAACAGAAACATGCTTTGTCATCATATCAGCTGGATTATTATCAGTACTGATCTTGCATACCTTCACCAACCCTTTTTCAATGATATCACGAATGAAGTGATAACGGATATCAATATGTTTGGATTTCTCAGTAATCATCTGATCTTTGGTGAGATGAATGGCACTCTGGCTATCACAATAGATGGTAATGCAAGACTTAATTCCACATAGCTCTGAATATATACCTTTCAACCATAAGGCTTCCTTAGTAACTTCTGCAATTGCCATATACTCAGCTTCTGTGGTAGACAAAGCAACAGTATCCTGTAAACGAGCTTTCCAACTCACAGCACAATCTCCAATAGTAAAGACATAACCTGAAAGAGATCTCCTCCTGTCTAAATCACCACCATAATCTGAATCAACATAGCCAATCAGACCATCTCCAGATTTACCAAAACATAAACAAGCACTAGAAGAACCACGTAGATATCTGAAAATCCACTGAACAGCTTTCCAATGCTCTTTACCAGGATTAGACATGTATCTAGCAACAACGCTCATAGCATGAGACAAATCAGGACGAGAACAAACCATAGCATACATGAGTGACCCAACAACACTAGAGTATGGAACTTTTGACATATATTCAAGCTCAGCATCAGTTTCAGCACACTGTTTAGCAGACAGTTTAAAATGAGGAGCCAACGGAGTACTCACAGGTTTAGTATTTTGCATGTTGAAACGACGAAGGACCTTCTCAATATAATTCTTCTGGCTCAAGTACAGCAGTCCAGACTTCCTATCCCTGACTATCTCTATGCCAAGGATTTTCTTTGCAGCACCCAGATCCTTCATATCAAATTCGCTACTAAGCTGTGCCTTTAAAGCAGTGATTTCCTTCATGCTCTTGGCAGCAATCAACATATCATCAACATATAGCAGCAAATATGTAGGTGATCCATTAACAAATTTTAGATAAACACAACTATCATATTGAGACCTCTGAAAGCCCTTAGAAAACATAAATGAATCAAACCTCTTATACCATTGTCTGGGAGATTGTTTCAGACCATATAAGGACTTCTTCAACCTGCACACATAGTCTTCTTTTCCAGGAACAATAAACCCCTCTGGCTGGTCCATATAAATGTCCTCCTCCAAATCACCATGTAAGAAAGCAGTTTTCACATCTAACTGTTCAAGCTCATAGTCATGTACAGCAACAAGACTAAGAAAGGTACGAATTGAACTATGCTTGACAACAGGAGAATAGACATCAGAGTAATCAATTCCTGGAATCTGACTAAAACCTTTTGCAACTAGCCTTGCTTTAAAGCGCGGAGGCTCTTTTGGAGTCATACCTTCTTTTCTTTTGAAGATCCATTTGCACTTAATTGCCTTTTTACCAGAAGGCAGCCGAGCTAGTTCCCAAGTGCCATTCTTATCAAGAGACTCCATTTCTTCATGCATAGCACCCATCCACTTTTCACTATCAGTACACAATATAGCTTCTGAATAATTCAATGGTTCCTGAACATTATCAACTTCTTCAGCAACAGCCAAAGCAAAAGCAGCATTGCACTCTTGAATCAGTCTTTGGGGCCGAACTATCTGCCTCCTAGTTCGGCCTTCAGCAAGAGACTGGGGATGAGACTCCACAACAGGTGATGAAATTTCAGAAACAGAATTTTCAGCAGGTTCAGCAGATGGTGGAGCATGATCATCAACATCCCCCCGTGCTCCACCTGCACACTGATAGACTCAGAATTCTGGTTAGTAGCACTGGTAGATACAACCGAAGGAAACATAGCAGATTCATTGAACACAACGTTTCTACTAAAAAATGCCTTCTGTGTATCAGGATTCCACAATTTATATGCTTTAACACCAGATCCATAACCCAAGAAAACACACTTAATTGCTCTAGGCTCAAGTTTACCATTATCAACATGTGCATATGCAGTACAACCAAACACTCTCAACTGAGAATAATCATAGGGGGAACCAGACCAAACCTCAATTGGAGTTTTCTTATCGATAGCAGTGGATGGTGAACAATTGATCAAATGACAAGCAGTGGAAGCGGCCTCAGCCCAAAACTTTCGGCTCAAACCTGAGTTGGACAGCATACACCGAGCCTTGGAGATTATTGTTCTATTCATACGCTCTGCCACACCGTTCTGCTGAGGCGTATATGGTATAGTGTGGTGCCTCACAATGCCCTCCTTCCTGCAGAAAGAGTTAAAATCACCAGAACAAAACTCCATACCATTGTCAGTTCTCAGAACCTTCAGGTTCCTCTCAGTCTGCTTCTCAACCATAGTCTTCCAAACCTTCAAAGACTCAAAGGCATCTGATTTTTGCTTAAGAAAATAAGGCCAAACTCTGCGTGAATTATCATCAATGATAGTCAACATGTAACGAGCACCACCATGTGAAGGTATACGTGACGGCCCCCATAAATCAGCATGAACATAATCAAGAATATTTTCGGTATTATGAACAGCAGAACTGAATTTTACCCTTTAATGCTTACCGAAAACACAGTGCTCACAGAAATCAAGAGTATCAGCATGGCAACCATCAAGAAGGCCTCTCTTGCTCAATTTTGCCAAACCAGGTGCACTCATATGGCCAAGGCGCATATGCCAAATTTTAGTAGTCTCAGAATCAGATGCAACAACAGCATTAGCAGAGCCAGAACTACCTCGAAGCACATATAAGTTTTCAGCTTTCAAATCACCTTTAATAACCACAAGAGAGCCTTTTGTTACCTTTATGACACCTTCACCGGCAGTATACTTGTAGCCCTTTGTGTCCAGAGTACTCAGAGAGACGAGGTTCCTGGACATGGATGGAACATGCTGTACTTCTGTCAATGTGCGTACAATCCCATCGAACATCTTGATCTGCACGGTGCCCATGCCAACAACAGTGCAAGGGGAATTATCACCCATCCGAAGAGTACCTCCGTTCTGCACAGCTTCATAGGTACTAAACAGAGATTTTTTAGTGCAAACATGATACGAGCAAGCAGAATCGAGGATCCATTGGGCATCATCAGCAGCACAACCAGCAAAGGCAATAAGAACATCACCATTATCAGAATTATTTTCGGATGCAACAGAGACAGTACCTCCAGTCTTACCCTTCTCCTTGTTCCTCTTCTCCTTGTTCTGCAGTTTGTAACAGTTCTCAATTACATGGTTCGTCTTCTTGCAGTATTTGCAAAATAATTCATCGGATGGCCCCCTTGACTTGGAGCGACCCCTCTGGTTCTTCCCCTTTCCTTTGCCACCTGAGTTGGACTTTTTCTGATCAGTGCGGCCACGGACATACAAAGCTTCTCCACTCGAGCAGCAGCATCTTCCGAGTTAACCATCTGTCTCATCTTTTCTTTCGCAGTCAAAGCTTCATACACTTCAGCCACGGTTAGAGTATCACGACTGTATAGGATGGTATCTCGAAAATTGCTAAACGATGCAGGGAGGGAACACAGGAGAAGAAGAGCTAGGTCTTCATCATCAAACTTTACCTCCATAGACGTCAGATCGGCCACGATCTCCTTAAACACCGAAATGTGCGTCAGAACGGATCCTCCTTCCTGCAACTTGTGGGAGAACAACTTCATTTTGACATGCATCTTGCTGGTCAGATCCTTTGACATACAGATCGACTCCAGCTTCAACCAGAGAGCAGCGGCAGTTTTCTCCGCCAGAACCTCCTGCAGAATATTGTTAGATAGATGAAGGTGAATATGTGCGAGCGCCTTACGATCCTTGCGCCTCTCCTCATCAGTCCACGTCCTGGCATCCTTGTTGCCAAATCCATCTAGGGCATCATCCAGGTCGCGATCAGATTGCGAGAGAATTGCCTGCATCTTCACCTGCCACAGCGAGAAACGCGTGTCGAGATCCAGCAGCGGAAGATCGTACTTCATTGTCGTCGACATCCGTGCGCCGGCAGGAAACCCTAGCACACCGATCACCAAACAACCAAAGCTTTGATACCACTTGTTATAAATGAATGCGACACAAATAGGATCAATCACAGAGAAGACACGGATTTAACGTGGAAAACCCCTCCAAAGTGAAGGGAAAAAAAACCACGGGCGCCGGCAGGCAACTTCTCACTATTTTCGGGTGGTTACAGATCGCAGGAGATTTACAATTGAGATGGATATCTCCTGCGGCTTACAAAGATATTTATGGATATCTCCACGCTCCTCCACCACCTCTGCAGGGAAGCGGGACCGACGACAACAACTACTCCATGTTTCCAACCATGCCTTCAATCAAGGGCAAGATGGTATGTCTAAACCCTTTGTGTTTATAGTATGCACAAGTATAGATCAATTATCTCACTGTTAATTCAAGTACTTGGATTACTTAGTGCACACTGTTAGATCCTAGAATCTATCACTCGAATGCTATAATTCTTAAGTGCTCCTCTAGAAGGACTATAGATGACAAGTTGGAAGAACAATGGCTACAAGTTTGTCAATTAACACTCACAATTAGTTACTATGAATGGACATACTTTTAGACAAGGTAGTGATATTGGCGCAGAATCGGATAGCTGTGTCCAGATGACAAAAAAACGTTTTGTTGAAAGAAAATATTTGCATAGCTCAAGGCAAGGGCGGCGACAATCTGGTGGCAGCTCCCAAATGGATGGTGGCCGTTGATGCTGAGTGAGGATCCTGAAGCGTGTCGAAGGAAGTGGCATCTGCTCTCAAGGCTGACATGTTCAAGACGGTTCCTTTTACAAGCCTGGCTCAGGCAGGGTGTGTGTAACTTGTTGGTTCCTTCAGGTCGCTTTTTTTTGGAGCTTTCAGCTCATGTATATTACAGTATCCCCTATGGCTTGTGTCACGCACGCATGCACGCGCTAGAATACCTGTACAAGAAGAAGGAGGAGGAGGAGGAGGAGGAGGAGGAGGATGAGGAGGAGGAGGAGGAGGAGGAACAGCTAGCAGACCGGCGGTTGAATGTGCGCAAAACGATCGGAAGGTCTTCATAGTCTATATTGTTGATTGGTGATTTGCTTGACCACAAAGGGTGGCAGGCGTCATGTATATATATCAATCAGAGATATACATAGATAGAAAGGAGCAATACATAGAAAATAATCAAGCAGACACATCAAATCAAGGAGGGAGACACAACTCCCTGTAATTTCGGGATATTCCCTAACTAGCTAGGAAAGTATATGATATTGCTAATATGGTAATACACCCTCAATCTGGACATCTATCAAGTAAGTTCAGATTGTGCCGCAGATGAGCGAATGTAGGGGCTGGAAAAGCCTTCGTCATGATGTCTGTCAGCTGGTCTTTAGAAGATATGTGACGTACATCAAGCTGGTTCATGCCAACACGTTCACGAACGAAATTATAATCAACCTCCACATGCTTCATGCACCGATGAAAAATTGGATTAGCAGTGAGGTATGTAGCACCAATATTGTCACACCACAGACTCAGGGGCCGTGGCAAAGAAATCCCTAGTTCACGAAGTAAAACCTGAATCTAGATAACTTCAGCGCTAGCATCAGCAATAGCCTTGTATACAACTTCTGTGCTTGATCGTGAGACCGTAGCCTGTTTCCGTGAAGTCCAGGAAATGAGATTGCCACCAAAGAATATAGTGTAGATGCCCGTACTACGCCGATCATCCATATTGCCAGCCCAATCAACGTCCGAGAAGGCACTGAGAAGCATGGAGCTGGACTTTATAAAGCGAAGACCAAGGTCAATTGTGTGGCAAAGATAGTGAAGAATACGTTTCACTGCAGCCTAATGAACTATAGTGGGTGCTGACATATATTGACACACATGATTAACAGAAAATGAAATATTAGGGCAAGTCAAAGATAGATACTGGAGGCCGCCCACAATACTTTGATATTTTGTGGCATCATCTAGAGATAAACAATCACCATCCATGGATGCAATCTTGTTAGTCGGTACCATGGGAGTGGTAATGCCACTAGCTGAGAGCATGTTTGTGCGTAATAAGAGATCATGTATATACTTCCGCTGAGTCAAAGTGAGCCCAGCAGGGTGATGACACACTTCAATCCCCAAGAAGTAGATGAAGATGAGTGGCCCCAGGTCCTTGACCGCAAAATCATCTCGTAGGTGTCTAAATAATCGATCAGTGGCAGCAGGAGAAAAACTAATGATGAGGATATCATCAACATAAATGAGGAAATAAATCTAAATTCCATCCTTGTTGAAGAGAAAAAGTGAAATATCTGCTTTAGAGGCCGAGAACCCCAACTGCACCAATTTGGAATTGAGACGAGCAAACCATGCTCGAGGGGCCTGTTTGAGGCCATATAGGGACTTCTCAAGTCTACAAATAAAATCCGTATGAGAAGAGTCCTCAAAACCAGGTGGCTGCTTCATATATACCTCTTCATCAAGAAAACCATGAAGAAATGCATTCTCTATATCAATTTGCCGAATCACCCAACCTCGAGAGACAGCAGTGATAACAGGAGCCGAATAGTAGTTGGCTTCACTTGTTTGAACCCTTTAGCAACTAGATAAGCTTTATATCGATCAACAGAACCATCCGGTTTCTGCTTGATTTTAAAAACATATTTACAGTCAATAATATTAAGACCAGCTCGAGGAGGGACAAGGAATCATGTATCATTGTTCAATAAAGCACAAATTTCAGCATCCATTGCTTGGCGCCACAGAGGATCTTTAAGAGCAACAACATAATAGTTAGGCTCAAAAATAGAGGACCGTACCATAGAGTAAGTAACTATGTCGTCTATCCGTTTCTTAGGTTGTCGGATATTGTGTTTTAGTCGAGTGCCATATGGATGAGAAGGTCCCACAGTTGAGTCAGGCGCCGCCAGTATATGTACACGGTCCAGTGTAGGAGAAGCAGCTAGAACAAGTGCATGTACAGAAGTGTACACTATAGGAGGAACAACTGGGAGCTCACTAGTTGTTGGAGGCAAAGAAGATGCACATAGGATCTCCTCCTGCTGGCACGTGGGAGATGTGGGCATTGCTAGAACTGAATCAGGGCCGCCAATCAAGGTTGCATGCAACTGCTCAGTGGAGGGCGGTGGCAATCCGGAGGATAACGGCTCTGTCATGTCTGCATGCACAGGATTAGCAGGCAAAGGAGCGCGCAGAGGATCATTAATCAAAATAACACTACTGTTATCCAAATGCATATCACATGAATGAGAAATAGTGGAACTAGACTGGTTGAAATCACGATGGAAAAGAAAGACATGCTCATCAAAGATAACATCTCTAGAGACATACACCCTACCAGATTCACGATCAAGACATTTATACCCTTTATGCAAGGAGCTAGAGCCAAGAAAAACACATCCTTTGGAACGAAAAGAAAGCTTGGTCTTGTTGTAAGCTCGCAAATGAGGCCAACATGCACATCCAAATACTCGCAACATAGAATAGTTTGGTGATGTATGAAGAAGGCGCTCTAGAGGAGTGGCGTTGTCAATGACACGGGTAGGCATGCAATTAATTAAATAGGTGGTAGTGAGAAAAGCATCATCCCAAAATATAATAGGAACGTGTGCATGAGCTAGAAGAGCAAGACCCGTCTCAACAATGTGGCAGTGTTTACATTCAACCGATCCATTCTGTTGGTGTGTGTGCGGACATGAGACACGATGAGTAATGCCAAGAGATCGAAAAAATGTATTATGCATTTTCTAGTATTCCCCTCCCCAATCTGATTATACGTACTTGATGGTGGTGTCAAGGAGTCGTTCAACATGTGTTTTAAATTGCATAAAGATGCCCGGTGCTTCGGAACGATCATGCATCAAATCTATCCAGGAAAACTTGCTAAAGTCATCAATAAAACTGATGTAATATTTATAACCACCAATAGAGCAAGGTGCAGGACCCCATACATCAGAAAAATGAGTTCTAAAGGAGACGAAGAATGATGCACTGAACTGGCATATGGTAATTGATGACTCTTAGCAAGTTGACAAGCATCACAAAAAGATGAAGTAGACACTGAAGAAGACGAAAGTTTATTTAAATGTAAAATGGATCGCACAACTTGTGGGGAGGGATGACCCAAACACGCATGCCACTGAGAGTAACTAATGGATCTGGTTGCAAGAGCATGCTTGAGGACTGGAAGATCTTGTGCCTTGATGGGATATAGGCCCGACTCACATCGTCCGTCCAACAGACTTTTCCTCGACTGACGATCCTTAATAGAAAAATGTCAAGGATGATATTAAAAAAGACGTCATTATCATGGGAAAATTTGTGAATAGACACGAGATGCTTAGTAATTTTAGGAACATGCAAGGTATTACGTAACGCAAGTGGACGAGCAGCAGTATTAATTGAGGAATGACCAACATGCATAATACGCAAACATGAGCCGTTGCCAACATGAACTTGATCGTTGTCATGATAGCGCTCACGGAGGGCAAGACGATCAAGATCACTTATGATGTGGTCGGTAGCGCCTTTGTCGGTGTACCAATCAGCATCAAGCTTGGAGGACGTAGATGCCATGGCCACTGAAGGAGGATCTACATTATATGAGTCATCCATCCTATACCAACAACAAATCGTAGTATGGCCCTCCTTGCCACAGATCTAGCAAGGAGGACGTGAAGAAGGGGGACCACGTCGATCGCCACTGAAGCGAGGGGGTCCGCTACCACGGGAACAGCCACGCCCATGGTTAGAGCGACCACGCCCCCTAGATGAGCCACCTCGCCTAACATAGTTGGCTGAGGAGCCAATGTTGAGCTGGAGAACCGCCTCATGCTTGAGCTGACGAGCTTCAAATGTGACAAGGTGGGCATAGGCATCGTCGAGCGTGATGGAGTCCTTGGTCATCATCGAGGTGACGTACGAGTCATACTCGGAAGGTAGACCAGCGAGCAGATATGCAAGGATCTCATCATCACGTAAGGCTGCATCGGCTGCAAGCATCTCAGTGGCAAGATTTTTTTATCTTACCAAAATAGTCTGTCGCCGATAGATCTTCCTTTTGTGCGGTGGTGAGCTCGACATGGAGTTGAACAATGCACGCTCGAGTTGATGAGGAGAACTTCTTCTGGAGAGAATCACACACATCCTTGGATGTCTTGGCGTCGATGACGTCGCGAAGGATCTCCTCAGACATGGAGGAGAGGAGACCACTGAGGATCTGTTGGTCCTTGTTATACCAGGCCATATAGTTGGGGTTGACGATGAGTGTGGTGTCGGCAGCCGATGATGCAGGAAGTTGCTGATCTGGGGCAGCGTTGGTGCCGTCGAGGTACCCCATCAGACCATTGCTGCGGAGATGCGTCAGCAACTGAGCATGCCATAGAAGGTAGTTGGCCTTTGTGGGCCGGATGGTCACGGCATGATGAATGGGGACTGCAGTGGAAGACATGTTGAGCAGAGAAGCTATCGTAATGGTGGAGAGAGGGGAGGAGGTGGATGAGAAGTCGCTCATGGATTGATTAAAACATGTGCTTTGGTACCATGTTGATTGGTGATTTGCCATGACCACAAAGGGTGGCAGGCATCATGTATATATATCAATTAGAGATATGCATAGATAGAAAGGAGCAATACATAGGAAATAATAAATCAGACATAGCAAATCAAGGAGGGAAACATAGCTCCTTGTAATCTCGGGATATTCCCTAACTAGGTAGAAAAGTATCTGAAAGGGAAATGGGCTTAAAACATTTTCCTATAATCAATTTTGATGTTTGATGTCCAACCACGTGGACTAACTAGTTTGCCTAGTTGTCATTTATCTCAGGTGCATAAAGTTCAACATAAACAAACAAAGAGTATAAGTTGGAAAACTCTAAAAAGTTTGTAGCAAAGACAAGCATTGGTGCTGCCAATGGCGCACCAGACACTGTCCGGTGTGCACTGGACACTGTTCGGTGTGCACTGGACACTGTCCGGTGCCTAGGCCAAGGCACCTCGCGAACTGGCTGCTCTCGGGTTTTCTGAGAGGCGCTCCGCTATAATTCACCAGACATGTTCGGTGTGCATCGGACATGTCTGGTGAGCCAACGGAGCAACGGTCAACTGCGCCAAACGGTCGACTGCGGTGAACAGTGAACAGTGGTCAACACAGAAGTCAGAAGTTAGAACTGCAAAGTCAGAACATACCGGACTGTCCGGTGCTGCAAGAGGACAATGGAGTTAAACGGTCAACCGCTTCAAACCCCAACGGTCTGCTGACGTGGCACGCATCGGACAGTGAACAGTGTCATGTCCGGTGCACCACCAGACTGTCTAGTCTGCTCGTCGACAGCAAAGTCAGCCAACGGCTAGGAAGTGGTTGGAGGCTATAAATACCCCCCAACCACCTCCATTCAAGCCATCCAAGTTTTCTAAACTCCACATTCAATACAAGAGCAAAAGCATTCACTCTAAGACACACTCAAAAGATCAAATCCTCTCCAAGCCTCAAAATCAACTCAATTGTTTAGTGACTTGAGAGAGGGTGTTTTGTGTTCCTTTTGTTGCTCTTGTTGCTTGGATTGCCTTTTCCTTCTCACCCCAAACTTCTTAAGTGCTTTGTAAAGCTAGCAAGAGACACCTAAGTGTGTGGTGATCCTTGCGTGGTCTTCGTGACCTAAGTGTTAAAGAGAAGCACTTGACCGGTCTGTGTGACCGATTGAGAGAGGGAAAGGGTTGAAATAGACCCGGCCTTTGTGGCCTCCTCAACGGGGACTAGGTTCTTCAGAACCGAACCTCAGTAAACAAATCGCTGTGTTCATTTGTGTTGATCTCCACTCAATTTGTTTATCCTCTCTCTCTAAAGTTCCCTTGCTCATATTGATTTGAGTTTGCTCCCAAGGTTATCCACATTGATTGAGCAACTCATAGCAAGAAGAAAAATCTTCCGAACTACGAATTTATTTCTAACCCTAACCTCAAGTGTAGTGCATGTTTAAAGTTTGTAAATTTTAGGTTTCGCCTATTCGCCCCCTCTAGGTGACTTTCAATTGGTATCAGAGCCCGGCGCTTCATTAGAGTCTAACAACTCGAAGTGATGTTGGGAGAACACGCCAAGAGGGAGATAGTCACCGGCGAAAAGCCTGAAGGCTCGAGAAGGAAGAACAATGAATGGACTTCGTCAAAGCAGGTCGACGCCAAGCACAAGGAGGAATCCTCTTCCTCCATCAAGTCACATAGGAAGCGTGACAAGAAGAAAAAGAAAATGAAGAAGGTGGTCTACTACGAGACCGACTCTTCATCACCTTCCACACCCGGTGCCGAGTCTACCACTTCGAAGCACCAAGAGCGCAAGAAGTATAGTAAGATGCCTCTATGCTACCCTCGCATTCCTAAACGCGCTCCTCTACTTTCCGTACCCCTAGGCAAACCATCATATTTTGACTGTGAAGATTATTGCATGTGGAGTGGTAAAATGAGGCACCATCTAACCTCACTCCACGAAAGCATATGGGATATTGTTGAGTTTGGAGCGCAGGCACCACAGGTGGACGACGAGGACTACGACTCCGATGAGGCCACGCAAATAAGGCATTTTAATTCCCAAGCAACTTCTATACTCCTTGCCTCCTTGTGTCGAGAGGAGTATAATAAGGTGCAAGGGTTTAAAAATACCAAAGAAATTTGGGATGTTCTCAAGATAGGGCATGAAGGGGACAAGGTGACCAAAATCACCAAGCGCGAGACGATCGAGGGAGTGCTCGGTCGATTCATCCTCAACAAAAGAGAGGAGCCACAAGCAATGTATAACCGGCTCAAAAAATGGTCAACCAAGTGCGCAACCTCGGGAGCACCAAGTGGGATGACCATGAAATGGTCAAGGTTATTCTAAGATCTCTTGTTTTTCGTAATCCCACTCAAGTGCAACTAATCCATGGAGATCCTAGATATAAACAGATGTCTCCTGAGGAGGTAATTGGCAAGTTTGTGAGCTTTGAACTCATGATCAAATACTCCAAACACATTGTCAACTTGGACCAAGGCGCCACCTCCACACCCGAGGTGCAACCCATTGCATTCAAATCAACGAAAGAAAAGAAGGAAGAGTCTACACCAAGTAGAATTCTAATTGATGCCTCCAAGCTCGACAACCAGGAGATGGCTCTTATCATCAAGAGCTTTTGATAAATCCTCAAACAAAGGAAGGGGAAGGACTACAAGCTCTGTTCCAAGAGGGTGTGCTATAGGTGTGGTAAGTCCGGTCACTTTATAGTTAAATGCCCATATACAAGTGATAGTGACAGGGACGACGACAAGAAAGGGAAGAAGAAGAAGATGGAGAAGAAAAGATTTTACAAGAAGAAGGGTGGCGAGGCACACATGGGGCAGGAATGGGACTTCGACGAAAGCTCCACCGACTCCTCCTCCAACAAGGATGCTGCTAACATCGCCATCAACAAAGGGCTTCTCTTCCCCAACGACGGCCACAAATGTCTCATGGCTAAGGACGACAAAAAGAAGGTACATTCTAGAGATACCCCCAAATATACTACTTCTGATGATGAGAGTAGCTCTAGTGATAATGAAGATGATTTAACTTCTCTTTTTGCGAACCTTATCAAAGATCAAAAGAAAAAGATAAATGAATTGATAGAAACCATTAACGAGAAGGATGGTCTCTTGGAATGCCAAGAGGACTTACTCGTTAAGGAAAATAAGAAGTTTGTTAAACTAAAAAATGCTTATGCTCTTGAAGTAGAAAAATGTGAAAATTTGTCTAATGAGCTTAATGATTCAATTTCCTGTCTTAGAACTAAAAATGCTAGTTTAAATGCTAAGATAGAAGAATTGAATGCTTGCAATGTTTCTACATCTACTGTTGAGCATGTCACTATTTGCACTAGATGTAGAGATGTTAATATTGATGATATGAATGATCACCTTGCCATGATTAAAGAATAAAATGATCACATAGCTAAGTTAAATGCTAAAATCACCGAGCATGAGTTAGAGAATGATAAATTTAAATTTGCTCGTAGCATGCTTTATAATGGGAGATGCCCTGGCATTAAAGATGGCATTGGCTTCTAACAAGGGAGTCAAAGCAACATCAAGCTTAATGCCCTCAAGAACAGACTCCCTAATTTTTGTTAAGGGTAAGGCTCCCATGGCTCAGGATAGAGAGGGTTACATTTTATATCCTGAGAACTATCCTGAGCACAAAATTAGAAAAATTCATGCTAGAAAATATCATACTATTTCTAATCATGCTTACATGTATAGTAATGAGGCTTCTAGCTCCAGACATTCAACTCATATCAAAATGCCTAAAAAGAAAATTGCTAATGCATCAAATGAACATTGCATTTCATTTAAGACTATTGATGCATCTTTTATGCTAACTAACAAATCAGGCAAAGTAGTTGCCAAATATGTTGGAGGTAAACACAAGAGCCCAAAGACTTGTGTTTGGGTATCCAAGGTGCTTTTTCTAATGTCAAAGGACCCAAGATCGTTTGGGTACCTAAGAACAAGGCCTAAATTTGTTTTATAGGTTTATGCATCCGGTGGGACAAGTTGGATAATCGATAGCGGGTGCACAAACCACATGACAGGGGAGAAAAGTATGTTCTCATATGAGAAAAATGAAGATCCCCAAAGAGCAATTACATTCGGGGATGGAAATCAAGGTTTGTGTAAAGCCCAATTTTGTATTAGAGAAAAAATAATAATTATATAAATAAATAAATAAAATTATGATAGTGTTTTGAGAATTTTAAAAACCTTTGGATATTATTGGTTTCTTTTGCTCTTGAATAAATGAGATTAAACTAGCCAAATAATAAAAAATAAGTAAAAATAGAAACATGCACCTCATGATAAAGTTTTTGCATTTTTGTAGTCAAATTGTAAGACAAGTTAAATTAGAAATTAGAATTTGAAATAGGAATAGGAAAGAAAAGAAGAGGGAAGGAAAAGAATATATATAAATATAAATGCATCTCTACAGACTGAAACTTTTATTGGAACATTTAATCCATATGTGGATCTCTCAAACAAATTGGAATTTAAAAACCTAAATTTGAAATGATGAAAGAAATCAAAATCTGAATAAATAAATAAAAAAGAAAACTCGACCAGACGACCTGGGCTGATATCCCCCTAGGCCAGCCCATTTTAACCTCACCGCGCAGCCCAAGTACTCACACCGCACGCTCGGGCTGGCTTCCTCGTCGCTGACCATGGATCACGCCCCAGCCGCGTCTGCCCTGGACTGCCATGGACGGCGCTGTGCCACATGGAAGGAGAATCTCCAAAATCGTCCACGTCCGTGCCGTCCATGGAAGGAGAATCCGACGCTGCCCTGGATCTGCGCGCCCCAGCCTCCATGGAAGGGGAGCGTCCGCCGCCGCCCTAGATCTGCGCGCCCCAGCCTCCATAGAAGGGGAGTGTCCGACGCCGCAGATCTGCACGCAGACGTCCGCTAACCTCGCCCCATATCTACCTTGCCACCGACCGGATGAGCATACCCTTGTACTCAAAGAAGAAGAGATCGGATAGCTATGGTTAGAAGCGCGATAAACAGAACTTGCCGATATATGCATGCGGTCTGTTACGATAAAGGGAGAACAATATCCTGACAAATTGTCTCCAACTGCCAGCGAGTTCAACAGGCAGAGAGAAAATACGTGCAGACATGCAACATCTGGCTGGAGAATAAAATAATAAAAAAACCATAGAAATAGTTGTGGGCGGGAGCTAAAGTCAGAGATGGATTGGCTAAGGCCACGCACACGCCAGGTTCGTTTATTCTCTTTTGTTTTTTTTCTATGTTTTATTTTTTTCTATTTCATTTGTTTCACGTTGAATCTGTGTTGAAGTTTTTTTATAAAAAAATGTACAATCAAAATCTCCAATACGAATGAAAAATATAATTCTATTTACTTATTTACCATTTTAATCAATTAAGCAAAATGCATTAAATATATAATTTATGCACACAAAAGTAACAATTTCTAATGTAGATCCTTTATGAATAAATACTTTTTATTAAATATTTTAGTGAATATTCCTAAATATATAATTATACATAGGGTAATTTTAATTCATATAAGAATCTTTTTATTTAATATTCTATTAGAAGAACATTTATCTTAGGAGTAGTTTTGTAGGTAAGAAAATTCTTATTAGAAGATATTTTGATTCAAAACCTTGGGAGCATTTTTTTCATAAATCCCAAAATAGTATTCTTGGGTGTTACAGTTTGGTCAAAGGTTTGGGTAAAATTGCTATATCTCCTGACCATTCCATTTCTAATATTTTTCTCGTAGATTCTTTAGATTACATCTTACTTTCTGTTTCTCGATTATGCAAAATGGGCTACAACTGTTTGTTTACTGTTGTTGGTGTTATTGTCTTTAGAAGAAGTGATGATTCAGTAGCATTTAAGGGAGTGTTAGATGGTCAGCTATATTTAGTTGATTTTAATGATAACAATGCTGAACTAGACACTTGCATAATTGCTAAGACTAACATGGGCTAGCTCTGGTATCGCCGACTTGCTCATGTTGGGATGAAGAATCTTAACAAGCTTCTAAAGGGAGAGCACATTTTAGGATTAACAAATGTTCATTTTGAGAAAGACAGAATTTGTAGCGCATGTCAAGTAGGGAAGCGGGTTGGAGCTCATCATCCACACAAAAACATCATGACGGCCGACAGGCCGCTTGAGTTACTCCACATGGATCTATTCGGCTCGATCGCTTACATAAGCATCGACGGGAGTAAGTATTGTCTTGTTATTGTGGATGACTATTCTCGCTTCACTTGTGTAAGGAAAATGGACCTTGGGCCATTTGGCTAAATAGATTTTGGTGTTTGATGATCAACGCAACCTGTGGACTAATGTGTTTGATAGTGTGTGTATTTGTAGTTCACAGGATGTGAAGGGGATTGGACTAAGGTCATGAGGATGTAGCACCTCAAAAGAAGACATAAAAGAAGCATAGAAGTCAAAGATTCAAGAATAAAAGAAGCCTGAAAGAATCGAAGAAATCCAAGAGAAGGGCAGTCTGCTAGCGCCTGGTGGCGCACCGGACAGTGAACAGTACCCTGTCCAGTGTGCACCGGACTGTCCGGTGGGACAACCGGAAAGTCTGTGCAGAGGGGCCCACAGACAGGAGCCCTCGAGCTGTAGCACCGGACTGTCCGGTGTGCACCAGGCAGTCTAGGTAACAGTCGGATCCAACGGTCGACTGCTACAGACCACAACGGTCGGCTGACGTGGCACGCACCAGACAATAAACAGTGTCCTGTCCAGTGTACACCAAACTATCTGGTGCACCTATCGACAGAAAAGCTGCTGCTTTCTATTCAATGGCTAGAAATGGGGTTAGGGCCTATAAATACCACCCCAACCGGCCATTTCAAGGTGTGGGAGCCCAAGAGACATACCAAAGCACATAGTTCACATTTCCAAGAGATTATACACCCAAGTGCTTAATAGAATCACTCGATGATTAGCGTAGATGCTTTGTGAAGTGCTTAGGTTAGTTAGACCACTCTAGCGCTTGCTCTAGGTGAATCCTAGTTAGTTGAGTGAGTTTAGATAAACCACACAACCCCTCATCTCTTGCGCGAGCCATTGTAATTGTACCGAGTGGGGCAAGAGTCTTGCGAGACTGTGACAACCGTGTTTGTGTCACGACCACCACCGTGTACCGGAGGGAACGAGGCCCGCGGCGTTTTCGGCCGGAAGCTCGATAGTGGAGACGGCAGGAGCGTTCGAGAGGAGCTGGAAGCGGAGCACCACTTGCGTGTGGAGAAGGCCTGTGGCTCTCTACGAAGTTACTCGACCGAGGTGCTTGGCCCTCGCGTGGGCTTCCCTTTGCGTAGGGGCACCAACGAGGATTAGTCGGGACCTTGCGTGGTTCCGAATACCTCAGTAAAAATACCATTGTCATCCACAAGAGTTTGCATCTCTACCTTTGTCACACCCATTTCCCAAGGGCAGAGCCGGGTGCATCGCATATGTGTGCTAGGATCTATTTCCGCACATATGTTGACGTCACAAGTGTAATATATCAAAAGAACAATGCATAAAAGCGTAAATAATGATTATATTAACATATTACACTTCGAACAGACATAATGTCTTAACCTTTATTCATCAAAGTACAGCGAAACAAGGACATCCATCCACAGGAAGATGACCGGGTGTATCACTAGACTAGCATCCATGGAGTTCAGCATCATATCTTCATCTGCAAACTTCTGATCAAAATTAAGCAAGGGTGAGCTCACTTATGGTCGGGGCTCAGCAAGTGGGGGAAAAACTAATGCAAGTTTAACAAGGTGAGGCTAAGGTTGAGTAGTAAGCATTTTAGTTGGTCAACATTTTATTAACAACACCTGTCTTACTAATAAGTGTGAATCCCAAGTATTCCCATTAAACAAAGGTACAAGAGTATATCAAAAACACTTAAGTGAAACCACTTAAGCAAATCATTGGTAGATCATCGGATCTCAATTTATTTCCATCTTCAAGTTCAATTATCATGTGAGGAGTCCAGGCTGCTCTTAACCGTGAGCACGGCTGATATATTAGTTTTACACTCTGCAGAGGTGGTACAACTTTACCCACAAGCCGTGTATCCCCTCTAGCCTGGGTCGGCCAAAACCCGTAAACACTTCCGAGGTGAGTGGCTAGGGATCCACTATGAGGCTTTCACAGAATACTCTTAATACTAAGCAACCCGCTAAGGTTTCTAAAGTCGATGGTGGAGACCCCCTGGATGAGGTACCTTAGCCAAGAATACGTCCCCATGTTAACGTGGGCTTCCACCACCACCGCTCCCCCTCTTGCCCATATTTCAGGTAAGGTTGCTAGGCACTAAGCATATAAAGCTAATTACCAAAGCCAGAGCCATGATAGCACTCGTGGTTGCACTGTTTTCCCTGGTGGTCACTCCATGTTCCAATTATCACAATATGATCTTGTTTAATCATCATATTAACAACAATAATATAAACTTACCATTTGGAACATTTATATCATCAGTTGGAGTAACATCATAAAGTTAAAGTTGTAGCAATAGCATAGCTACTTGATTAGATCAAAACCTAGGTTAACAAGGAATAAGGTTGGAAAGGTTAGGTGTGTCTGTATAGGTAACCCATCAAATTATGCATATATATCAAAAAATAAACTTTATTAAATGTATTGATTGGGATCAAACAGAATATGCAGAGGGAGAAGTCCACTTGCCTTGCTTATAGGAAACTTGAGGTTCTTCCACGGATAGGAATAGATCTTGATTCTTAACTACTAGATCAACCACTGAATATCACACAAACAAACACGAAGAAACAAAAACCACTCAATAACATACAACATCCATCATACACCAAGCTAAAAGAAAACATAATAAAAAGATCGTTTTCGCTTCAATAACACAAGCAAAGGCTATATCAAAAGACGTTCTTTTTGAAAAGGTTTGGTTTTATATTTTATAACACAATTCCTTAGCATGAAAATATCTTAATTATAATATACAAATATTAGGTTCACCAATTTAATCGTCTATAAAAGTCATATGTGGTATGTCTAAGATTAAGGGTTCATAAGGTTATAAACAATTTATAACATTATTAAACCTTTTAACCGTTTAGAAAAGATATATGCTATATGTCTATGGTTAATGAGTTATGAAACATATTAAACGTTGATTTATGAAACATTACAAAACATATTGTAAAAATATTTATTGATGAAAAGATATTATATAAGCCTAATAGAGTTTTATGTGGAAAGGTGATTAAACAAAAAATTATATTTATTTTCATTAAGAAAATACATGGCCTAGGTAGGTTTTATGTGAAAAGACAACTAAATAATAATTATCTTCATTTCCATTTAGAGAATACATGGTATGTACTACTAAGAAACCTACATCCAAAGTTAATATATAAGCTAACATTTTCATTATAAAAGAATATGAACACTAATTATTTTATTTTATCCTTTAAGAAAAACTAAGTGATATATATATGGACTCAGTTTGATGGATGGATTAATCAAGCCTGGAAAACTAATTAAGTTATTTTCAACTAGAAACAAATGATCTAATTCATTAATAAGAAAACTATGTTCGAGAATATAAACTATTATTTTCTTTATTATGAAGGTATGAGCACCTAATTAAGTCATTCTAACATTATTAGCAAACTATATTCTTTTCTTAACATGAATAAACAATATTTATGCTTATAATCATATAAAACTTTGATTAAAATCTTGATCACACTTTATGCAAAGATAATCATGCAATTATTTATCTAAATGTTTTTGTTACAAAAAGGTGATCTACTCTTTTCCTTTATCTACTTATCTATAAATGAATTGATTATAATAACATGATCTAAAAAAATCAATTTAAGAAAATATGCGAACTATTGAAATCACTAATTAGAGGAGTTTATCACATAATTAATAAAACTAACAAAATCATTTCTATTTTATTTGGATTTATAATATACATTTTTTATAATAAACTGTAACAAGGACCTAGACATCATTAAAGGCAGACTAGGAGGGGTAGGTGGTAAATTGTATTTTTATATATAGATGTTATTATATATATCTATCTTTTATTTTTTTGTTACAAGAACATAAAGTCTATAATTCTTTTTAATTTCTTATTTAGAAAACTATACGTAGATCAATTATAAACAACATAATTAAAAGTTACAAAAACATGTAATTTATTGCAAGCGCGTCTTATAAAGCTAACAACACAAGAAATTGATTATTTAAACTCTAATTAAAATATTAATCACAAAGTTATAAAATTTACATAACCATTTCTAATTAATTTGGATTCCAATATTTGGTTTATAAAAATAACAAACGTCACAAGATTCGAACAATATAATGCGTAGACGGGAGGGTAGCCTGCAAAAATAAATCATGTCTTCTACCTTAGATCATGTCAAGGGTAGCGTCGTCAAGCGCGTCAGCGATAGGGCAGATGTAGGGAGCTCAGGGACGATGCAACAACAAACGACGAGGCTTCAACATGGTGGCTCGGAGCGTTGTGAGAAATCGACGCGTCCAAGAGAGCTATCAACATGGTCGGAGTCGCGGCGCAACCAGCACGACTGAGCAGGACGCGGTGTCATCGGCGAGCGGAGCTCCAGCAAGGACGCAGTGCGACGGGCGTGTGCCGCAGTAGCAGGGAGCTTCGTTCTTCGGTGGCAGGGAGGCTGAGAGTGGATGATGGTGGGGTCGCTGCGTGAGCTCGGCGTAGGGCTTTGGCGAGCAGTGTTGGAGCAGTGTTGGACGGTAACGAACGGCGACCAACGGTGCGGTGTTCAGCGAGCAAGACGTGGTGCGGCGTGTTCTCTGGGCGAGCTCTGGCGACGGTGTAGCAATGCCCGGCAAGCACAGCAGCAGCTACGCAAGAAGGCACATGCGAGCAGCTGGGGAAGGGAGAGTTCGGCACGGGTGGCGTTTTATAGGGCCAAACAGGGAGATTGTAACGGACGCCAGTGAGAAGAGGATGAGTTAGTGCCAAGCTTGAATGCTCTATAATCTCTATGTTACATGCCATTGATGGTTGCTTTCAAACCGATGCGAGAAACGAATGAGGGAGGAAACTGCCGGGCAGGGAGAGGAAGGGTCTGTGCAAGCTTAAATGGCCATTCAAGGAGAGAGGAATGACTAGGCAGGAGGAGAGGGAATCGCGAGCGTTGCTAGTGGGGGAGGGCAATCGGCTGTCAGCGTTTAGTGGGAGGGAGAGAAGCCAGCGGGTGACACTAGTGCGTGGGGAGGCGGCGTAGAATGGGAGAGACGGCATTGGCGATGGCGTTTCGCTGTGGGCTGGCTGCACATCCATGCGTGCAAGAGAGAGAAGATTAGGGAGGAGAGGAGATGATGGGGTCCACACAGAAGTGAGGGAAAGAGGGGATGGAAGCATGTAATTGCTGGCGGAATGGGCCAAACCGTGAGTGTGTTTTATGTTTTGGTTTCTTTTGTTTTTCTCTTTTCAAAATTCTAATCGCTTTCTCTTTTATTGTTTATTAATATATGAGTGTTAATATATTTATATTTATTTAAATACTTCATAAAAACTATAATAAATTTAGAAGATGATATTTTGTAGATAAAAATACTCAAATTTTAAAGAATAAGTCATTTTAGTCAAAAGTCTATTATTTAAATAGTTTGGGCTCCATGAAAAGGAAATCAATAAAATGAAATACCTACAAACAAAATTATTAATCTATGTATATTATTTTAACAATTTATTATTATTCTATAAAATAAAGTTTTCTTCACAAAACTAAATTCAAGAATTAGATTTACAAATCAAGTCAAACAAAGCTTGTGCTTCGGTAAGAATGCATAAAAACACTTGGTAATATATTATCAAGAGATTGTTTACTTTATTTGTATCACCGTTTCATTATTTAAAAAACATAAATATTTACTTTTCTATTGGAAATTTATAATATAAACTATGTTATTTTCAATTGACGGATTTAGGGTGTTACAACCTTTCTCTTTAAGCTTCCGCATTTATATTAAGCATTTAAGTTTCAATCTTGTCTTTATAGTTATATAGTGTAGATTGAAACTTAGCCATTGCGGTAGAGATAACAACACTTAGACAAAACCTAGTTTGCACATTTTAGTTTGATTATTTGTATAGGTTTTGCTCTAGGGATTTATTTCTGGCCTAGTTTAATGAAAGTTTTAGAAGTCCTAATTCATCCCCCTCTTAGGCGTCACCTGTTTCCTTCAATTGGTATCAAAGCCTGGTTTAGCTCATTTGAAACACTTTAAGCTTCACCGCTAAAAGAGCCGACGTTTTTAGAGGAAGGGATGGATACCCATAGGCAACCACACTTCGATGGCATTAACTTCCCATATTATAGTGCTAGAATGGCTTGTTACCTAAAGGCTGTTGATCTAGGTGTTTGGAGAGTCACTCGTGACGCGATGAAACTCCCCAAGAATCCCGAGAAACCCACCACGAGTGAGGAAAAAGAAATTCATTTAAATGCTAGAGCCAAAAATTGCTTGTATGAATCTCTTAGCATGGAAATTTTTAATCAAGTGTTTACATTGAAAACTGCTAATGAGATTTGGCTAAAATTGCATGAGCTCCATGACGGCACGTCTAATGTCCGTGAGCAAAAACATTGCCTAGTCTTAAATGAGTATAATTCTTTTGCTATGAAATATAATGAGCTTGTTAGAGATATGTATTCTCGTTTGAATCTAATCATCAATGAGCTCAATTCTATTGCCATAAATAAGCTAGGTGATGCAGACATTGTGAGGAAGATTATCTCCTTGCTACCACAACAAAGATATGGGAGCATCATCACTATTCTTCACAACATGGAGGACTTGAGTACAATGACCCCGACAATTGTGATTGGGAAAATCGCGGCTTTTGAAATGTCACGAAAAATGTGTCGGGGAGAGGAGCCAACTTCCTCAAGGCCATATGCTTTTGCATGTGATGAAAGGAAGGGTAAAAAGAAGGCTCCCACTCTAAGTTCCTCAAGTGAAGAAGAGGAAGAAGAAAGTGATGATGGTGAAGATAATCAACCATCAACATCATCCTCCGAGGACGAAGAAACAATCTGACATGTCGGAAAGGTAATGGGGATGATCCACAAGATTAATCTAATGGGTGTGCCCCTGCAGGTAGAGGATCTTCTCTTTAACATTGACAGGAAAAAGCAAAGAAAGAGAGTATGCTTCACATGCGGGGAGAAAGGCCAGTTCAGGGACAACTATCCAACTATGGCCGAACTCAAAAAGGAGAGGAGCAAAGGCAAGGCGCTAACAAGTGTCAAAACTTGGGATGATTCTTCAAGTGAAGATGAACCTCTAAGGACGCGCAGCCACCAGTCCTCATCATGCTCATCACTATCATCACGCAAATGCCTTATGGCAAGAGGTAAATTGAGCATTCCATCCTCTAGTGATGAAAGTAGTAGTGATGATGAAGGTGAGGGAAAGCCCTCCGTAGATGAGCTTGCAGAAGCCGTTAAATTTTTTTCAGGATGTTTGCACTAAGCAAAAGGCTCAACTTAAAACCTTGAAAAATAAGTTGATTAGCTCTCAAAATGATTATAAAGGTTTGCTAGAAAAATTTGAAACATTTGCTAATTTGAATAGTGAGCTATCAACTAAAATTAAGCAATTAGAGTCTAGTGCTCCATCCACTGCTACCAATGATGGCCTTATTAAAAGAATGAAAAACTTAAGGCTAAGTTAGCTAGCTCCCAAGAAGTCATTGAAAATTTGCTAGAGAAAATGGAAATTCTTAGCATGCACAATAATGAGCTAACTACTGAGCTAGAAAACATTGGTAGCACCCCAGAAGTATCTTTGGTTAAAACCTAAAATTAGTAAGAAAGATGCTTCTACTTCCTACTTTGATTTAATTAATGATTCTAACCCCTACAATCAAGCTCTTGTTAAGATTGCTATTATAGAAACTTGTTCGGACAAGATTGCAAAGGAAAATGAGCAACTAAAGCAAGAAGTGGCTCGCCTTGGAAAAGCCTTGTATAACAAGAAAGGCAAAGCCAAACAAATCCAATCTCCATAGGATAATACCACTGCGGGAGTGAACAAGCATGTGGAGGGCGAAACTGTGATTTGTAGGCTTTGTCACAAAGAAGGCCACAAGTCTTTCCAATGCAAGGCGATGACCGGGGATAAGCAAAAGCAAAAGCTCAAGCAAAAGCCAACAAGCAATATCTCCAACACCTACATCAAAAAGGTGGATAAAAGGCTGCTACACCATATTTGATTAAGAAGAAAAAGAATGGAAAGGTGATAGCAATCAAGGCCAACAAGCAAGCCAACAAAGGAAAGGGGGCCAAACGCATCTGGGTGCCAAAGGAAATAATTTCAATCATGAAAAGCACCAAGAAGGTTTGGATCCCAAAAGGGAAGTGAGTAGTCCGAAGGACGACGGGGAATTTGGAGACCTGGCAAAGTTGGGATGTATATCATGGGATACATCATCTTGGATCAAGTTTATTGCCAAATGGGTTAGTGAATATTTTGGACCCAAATTTCCCCACCCATGACTAAGGTAACTAGATTTATTGTATTCCTTATTTTTAGATATGCGTATCTATTTTCTTGTATCTAGTTTTACCTTTCATGCCTAGTATTTCATACGATATTTACTTTAGATTAACAATGCATGCGTACTAGGTAAATCATATGGTAGGATTGCTCATTCTCATTTCATATTCTTGAGCAAACCTACATGGTTTAAAATGTTTAATTAAGCACAACACATAGCTTATTTAACATCCCTAAGTAAATGACACTAATGCTTCGGAATCTTATATCTTACAATTGGTATCATTTAACTTATATGTGCCAAAGCTCGGATTATGGATAACCTGCCCCTCTTGATATTAAATCAAAGTGCATGTCTCCTACAAGTATTCAAAACTTGTATGCACACTTTCAGGGGGAGATTACTCTATAATCTAAGTCTTTGGGACTAATACCTATTTTCAAGTCTATTTCATGTAGTAGTCTCATTGTAAGTAAAATGAAGTCCCCGGAGAAAGACAACAAGCTTCCACTGCAAATCTACAAGAATTCTTATGTCTCCAAGCCTACCATTGGTCTTCAATTGGTCCGCAATTGACTTTCAATTGGTATCTTTGAGACTACATTTAGTATCATTTACATGTCTTCTCCAATGTTTGATTAGACTATATTTAATATCTTATACTTCCCATGTTGCTATAAATGCATATATTGTTGACTCTTATTTTGTTACCTATTCATAAGGGAAGTTAGTCTATTCAAATCATGTCTTGCATCTCTATTTCTCACATGCTTTTTCCTAAGTAGAAGATCTCTGTCAGGGGGAGTATTTCTTCATCTCTAAAGGGGTTGAAAATTCTTTCTAAGGGAAAACACTCGCTTAGCAGGAGTAATCCTTTAGTGCTTCAATTGGTATTAATTGACAAATCTTTAAGAGGCCAAGTCTTATTTGCTTCCTATATGCTTTTAATGTCTTCCTTTTCGGTGGTTGATGCCAAAGGGGGAGAAGTTGTAGGGACCAAAGCAATGAAAATGTTATCAAACACCAAACACCACCAAATTAAAAATTTTCATCCTTCAAGTGGTTTTGGCTCTTTGGTCTAAAATAGGAAGTAAGTGAATTATGGAGTTAGGGGGAGGCTCAAATCCATAATCTCACTGTGTGGGGACAAACATGCATCCTATCAAGTAGATTGCATATTTTCACTCAAATGTTTGTTATATTTGCTTGCTTTGGTTGTGTTGTCATCAATCACCAAAAAGGGGGAGATTGTAAGAAAAATAGACCCCGGGCCATTTGGCTAAATAGATTTTGGTGTTTAATGATCAACGCAACCTGTTGGCTAATGTGTTTACTAGTGTGTGTATTTGTAGTTCACAGGATGCAAAGGGGATTGGACTAAGGTCATGATAATGCGGCACCTCAAAAGAAGTCATAAAAGAAGCATAGAAGTCCAAGACTCAAGAACAAAAGAAGCCCAAAAGAATCAGCGGAGAAATCCAAGAGAAGGGCTGTCAGCCAGCGCCTAGTGGCGCACCGGACAGTGAACAATACCCTGTTCGGTGGGACAACTGGACAGTCTGCATAGAGGGGCCCGGAGATAGGAGCCCTCGGGCTGTAGCACCGGACTGTCCGGTGTGCACCAGACAGTCTGGGTAATGGTCGGATCCAACGGTCGACTGCTACAGACCACAACGGTCGGCTGACGTGGAAGGCACCGGACAATGAACAGTGCCTTGTCCGGTGGGCACCGGACTGTCCGGTGTGCCCATCGACAGAAAGCTGCCGCTTTCTATCCAATGACTAGAAATAGGGTTGGGGCTTATAAATACCACCCCAATCGGCCATTTCAAGGTGTGGGAGCCCAAGAAACATACCAAGGCACATAGTTCACATTTCCAAGAGCTCATACACCCAAGTGCTTAATAGAATCACTCGGTGATAAGCGTAGGTGCTTTGTAAAGTGCTTAGGTTAGTTAGACCGCTCTAGCGCTTGCTCTAGGTGAATCCTAGTTAGTTAAATGAGTTTAGATAAACCACACAACCCCTCGGCTCTTGCGCGAGCCATTGCAATTGTACCGAGTGGGGCAAGAGTCTTGCGAGACTATGACAACCGTGTTTGTGTCACGATCGCCACCATGTACTGGAGGGAACGAGGCCCGTGGTGTTTTCAGCTGGAAGCTCGATAGTGGAGACGGCAGGGAGCGTCCGAGAGGAGTCGGAAGCGGAGCACCACTTGCGCGTGGAGAAGGCTCGCGACTCTCTGCGGAGTTACTCGACCGAGGTGATTGGCCCTCGCATGGGCTTCCCTTTGCGTAGGGGCACCAACGAGGATTAGTCAAGACCTTGTGTGGTTCCGGATACCTCGGTAAAAATACCGGCGTCATCCACGAGAGTTTGCATCTCTACCTTGCTCTTTAAGCTTCTGCATTTATATTAAGCATTTAAGTTTCAATCTTGTCTTTATAGTTATATAGTGTAGATTGAAACTTAGTCATTGCGGTAGAGATAGCAACACTTAGACAAAACCTAGTTTGCACATTTTAGTTTGATTATTTGCATAGGTTTTTCTCTAGGGATTTATTTATGGCCTAGTTTAGTAAAAGTTTTAGAAGTCCTAATTCACCCCCCCGTCGGTGTTTGGATCCCGATCGCACACCCGGGGTTACCCCACGCGGTGCTTTTGGATAGGACGGTGCTGTTGACTGTAGCTTGATGGTTCGTGCGAAATGCACGAGGGATGACAGGCGATTTTCTGCAGGTTTGGGCTACTTTGAAATGCGTAATACCCTACTTTATGGTGTGGATCTTTATGTGGTAGGTTACAAGAGAAGTCTCCTATGTGGAGAAAGGCTAGTGGGCTGAGTAGATAGTCGATGAAAATGATGGGGTACCCCCTAGGCCTTATATACTTGACCATGGGCATTACATGCGTGTATGATGACGATGTGTACCTAAGTAATAACGAACCTACTGAACTTATCCTCCTATAATCTTGCCGACCTATCCCTAGTTTGGTCCGACATCCGAGGATGCTGCATGGAAAAATCGGATCCGTATTGTGGATAGCGCTTAAATCCAATGAGTCGCTTGGGCTCGAGTCTACTTCTTCCTCGTGTCGGACCCTTCCACTAGCGGTTCTCCCCTGGCCCCCAAAGGGGTGACCTTGCGAGATAATAGGCCCAAAGCCTTTCGCGAGGCCTTCTTGCCTTCTAGTGGATCCGAGGGATATCTGTCCCCCATAGGCCCCCAATCTTTGAGTTGATTTTGAAATAATCAGCCCAAAGATTCTAGGTCCAACTTGCGAATCTGTGGCTTGACTTCCATTCTGGCGATGGGTGCACCAAAGGTGCACCTACTGAGCATTTACTCCTGAACTTTAAGTGATTTTAGTAAAAACAGTCTTCTCAAAAGCCCTCATTCAGCATTGTGGAGACCAGTGTCTTGTCATCGTGCCATGCTTTGGAAATTGCCATTTGGAACTTTGAGTAGGTTTTTTTAAACAAACCACTCATAGGTTTTCACTTCGTGCTTTAGAAATCAGCATTTTGTCATCAGCTTGTGCTTTAGAAATCAACATTTGGAACGTTGAGTAGGTTTTTTGAAAACAAACCACTTGAAGACTTTCACTTCATGCTTTAGAGATCGACATCCTTTCTCCTGGGATTAAAAATCTATTGGACGCACCAGAGGTGCACCCAATGGGTGTAGCCCCCGAGCTTTGAGTGGATTTTTGAAAATAATCCACTCAAAGATCTTCATCTTGTGCTTTAGAAATCAGCATTTTGTCTTCATCTCATGTTCTTGCGAATTCAAACAATATCGTCTGCCCACTCCTTGTTAGGTCTGCAATTTATTTGATCGGTGATAGATTGGACGTTTGGTAGATGGCTCTTAGCTGGTCTTCACTCCGCTCTGTGCTTCAATGCCTCTGCTGATTAGACTTGCAGCTCAGCAGCTATATTAGGATTTCCTTTGATCTCTGCCAATCTCTTCCTTCTGTCTTAGTACATTCATTGCGTATACTGTATGGATATGACCTCTTCAGAAAATCTGATGAAAATTCCTGGTCGTCCCCCTAATGGGTGTGACCAAGGGGCGTCTTGGTACGCAAAGCGTTTATCACACTATCCTGGAGTAGTAACTTGATGTGACCGCGAGGTGTAATCATGCCATCCAAGCAGTTGACCTTGGTCCAAACAGTGTCGTGTTACGTGAAGCGGCGTTTGTTGCCTGACTCATTTTCAGGCGGTTTGAATTGCTTATTGAATCCTTGCAACTGTTCGACGAGCGTGGTAGGAAGTGAACGGTCACTCCCAGCCTCTATAAATAGCCTGCTTGCACCGTTGTTCTCTTCACTTATCCTTCGATCATCTGTTGCTTCTCCTCTAACTCCTTTTCCTCCACCTGACCATGGTGAAAGCATCTAGGCCCCTGGTTGGTTTTAGTGATTAATGACAACGTAATATTATATGTGACTAACGTGTGTTTTGCAGAGACAAATGGTAAGTTAGGTCGCATGACAGGTAGAAGTACTACAACGGTGAAAACAATCCCGGAGATAAGAACTCGAAGCGACGGCTAAAACGACGAAACCAAAGGTGAAGGTCTACGGAGTCCGAGTGTCAAGGAGATGTGGACACTCACGATTTAGTTAGGTCTTTTATTCTCTTTTAGCCGTACTATAAAGAGGGGTTGTCGATGAGTAGTTTGACCAAGAGGTTTCTAGTGTAGTGTTGGTGCACAATCACACTCATATACAGTGCTAGGTGTCACTCTAGAACACACTCACAAGTTAGAACGAAAACCGATTTGAAAATCAGCTGAAAAACAAGAAGTAGGGTTTCTGTCCCTGGGGGCACCGGACTGTCCGGTGTGCACCGGACTGTCCAGTGCACCCTCTGCCAAGTGGGACCAGGCTGGTCCGAGGAAGAAGCTTCCTCCACAGAAAACCCGAGAGCGCCTGTTTTAGAGTTGAATTTTAGTGGCGCACCGGACATCGCACCGGACTGTCCGGTGTGCACCGGACAGTGACTGTTTACTGTCCGGTGTGCCATGAGTCCAACGGCTAGATGTCAGAACTAGCCATTGGAAACGACCGTTGGCGCACCGGTGGCGCACCGGACTGTCCGGTGCGCCAGTGCGCAGAAAGTTGCCTGTAACGGCTAGTTGGTGGGTGAGGGCTATTTATACCCCTTCCACCCACCATATTCAATGTCTTGCACTCCACATTTATTCTAGCACATTGCTAGAGCATTGCAAGCACCAAAAGCCTAGTGAGGAGATTAGAGAATCTTAATCCGCGTTTGTTCCTCATTAGTGCTAGCGAGAGCCACCTAGAGCACACACCACTTGCATTAGGCTTCTCCTGGTCAAGCGAAAGTCTACGACTTGTTACTCTTGGTGATTGGCATCACCTAGATGGCTTGGTGGCGTTGGGAGCTCGGTGATCACCGTGAAGATCTTGTTGGTGACCCGACTCAAGTTTGTAAGCGGTCTCGAGGGATCCACCGCGCCGGAGTGGCAAAGGATCATCTCATAGTGAGCACTTGGTTCTTGCGAGGACCAAGGGGGAGCGATACCCTTGCGCGGGTGCTCCAACGAGGACTAGTGGAGAGTGCCGACTCTTCGATACCTCGGGAAAAATTGGAGGAGTCTTCTAAACCTTGCTTTACATTCCGCACTTAATTCAAGCACTTTACATTGTGTATTTGTTTAGCAAGTATTTGAAGTATTGTCTTAGCATTGTTGCATTTCTAGTATTATATTCTTAGTGCTAGTAGTTGCGGTGAAGTTGGGCTCTTGCTTAGCTCTTGCTTAGGTTTTAATTAGTGTTGATTTTTAGAAAAGCCCAATTCACCCCCCCTCTTGGGCATCGTGATCCTTTCAATTGGTATCGGAGCCTTGTTGCTCATAGATTAGCTTAACCGCTAGAGTTACGATGTCTGGTGGGGATGGCCCTCCTCCCGTTTTTGATGGTGACGATTTTCCTTATTGGAAAATTCGTATGGAAGCATATTTAGATGCTATAGACATTGGTGTCTATAAAGCCGCCACACAAGGATTCCCCGGACCTAGAGATCCCAAAAATCTTGTAGGTGATGAGTTTAATTATGAAAAATGGAATGCCAAGGCCAAAAACACCCTTTTTAGAGGCCTTTGCAAAGATGTGTTCAATAGAGTAAGAAATCATAAAAATGCTCATGATTTGTGGATGGACATTTGTGCTTTACATGAAGGAACTAGAAGTGAGCGTGAGGAGAGATATCACATAGCCATGAGAAAGTTAAATTCTTTTGAAATGCTTGCAAATGAAAATGCTAATGCCATGTACTCACGTCTCAATATTCTTGTAGAGGAAGTTAATGGATTGGGGCTTACTCAAATCTCACAACCGGATGTTGTGAGGAAGATTCTCAGTGTCCTCCCAATAGACAAATATGGACACATTGTCACTGTGCTACATCAAATGGATCTTTCAGTTACCACACCTACACAGATTTTGGGAAAGATCAATGCCCATGAGATGTACATGCACATCAACAACAAAGAAGAATCATCTTCCAAAAGAAAGGATTTGGCTCTTAAAGCAAATTATGAAAGAAAAGGAAAATCCAAAGTACAAATTGAGGAAGAATCCTCAAGTGATGATGACCTTGATGCTAACATTGCCTTGATGGTGAGGAAGACCACCAAGA
Source organism: Zea luxurians (assembly GCA_029449295.1). NCBI lineage: Eukaryota > Viridiplantae > Streptophyta > Magnoliopsida > Poales > Poaceae > Zea > Zea luxurians. Next base: position 90,663,928 of record JAOPSE010000012.1, read on the forward strand.
TGTTAAATAAGCTCAACAGGGAAGGCATCAAATTTGATTCAAGAAAGAAGAAATTCTTTTCCAGCAAAAGAAAGCCCATCTCTGAGATGGATTGCTATAACTGTGGAGAGCTTGGTCATCTTGCTCATCAATGTACCAAGCCCAAGAAGAACAAGTTCAAGGGCAAGAAAGAAGATGACAGCGATGATGAAAAGAAGGAAAATAAATTTTTCAAGAGGAAAGATGGGAAGCAAAAGAGGTTCCACAAGAAGAAGAATGGAAAGGCATACATTGTTGGTGACTGGCTCACTGACATTGAGTCATCAAGTGGATCTTCTTCAAGTGAAGAAGAGAATGATGAAAAAGTTGCCGCCATCGCCGGGGACTTCTCTTCACCACCACCATCGCCATCATCGACTTCTCACCTATGCCTTATGGCTAGGGGTGAACGGAAGGTACAAAATGATATTAATATTACTGATGATAGTGATAGTGATAGTGATGAGGAATTTGCTTCACCTTCATATGATGAGCTAGCTGACTTGCTTAAAGAATATACTCAAATCATTAGAAAGTCAAAGGCTAAATGTGATAGGTTGAAAAATGAAAATGAATCTTTAAATGCAAAATATGACATAGTTATAAAGGCTAGTGATGAAATAAAAGAAGAAAATAAAACTATGTCATCAACTGTAAATGAGCTCACAAACTCCCTAAAAGATGCTAAGGAAAAATATGACAAATTAAATCAAGCTAATAGGGAGTTGCAAAATAGACTAGTAAAGATCAAGGAAGACTAAACTCAAATTAAATTTGATCATGACAATCTTCTTGTTGAAAATGAACTTTTATCTTGCAAAACACATGAGGCTATTAACCCTGTTGTTAAGATTGATGTAGCAACCTCATGTGATGATTTGAGTCAAGAAGAGCAAACTAGTCTACATGCTGAATTGACTGAAAAAGTTGAAGTCCTGACTTTAGACAACCAAAAATTGAAGAATTACTTGACTGATGCAACTACTAGAGGAAAGGTTGCTATTGAGAACAATGATTTCAACAATGAGTTGGCAGTGGATAATCAAAGGCTTAAAAATGAGGTCAAGAAACTAAAAAGTGAAAATGAACATCTTGCAACAAGTGTGCAAAAGTTCAACAAGGGTCAATACCTCCAAAATGAGCTGCTTATGAACACTGTCATGAAAAACAACAAGAGTGGTATTGGATACAATGCTTTTGTGCAAAAGAAAGCTACCACTCAATACAAGCCAAAGCAGACTCACATGCCTATCAAATGCTTTGAGTGTGGAAATGAAGGTCATTTTGCCCACAACTGCAAAGCCAAACCACCAACTCCCTTGCCTAAGCACTCAAGACCATTTGCTTTCAATGCTCATTATGTTCTAAGAAAGGTTGCAAATGGAAAGGTCAAAGTTACATTTCTAGGTCCACCAAACAAGAGTAGACCTAGACAAATCTGGGTTGCAAAGTCCTTGATTGAGAGAGTCACAGGTCCTATGCAATATAGGGCCCTCAAAACTCAAGCTTGAATTGTCTGTGGATGTAGGTGAACTACAAGACCGGTGGGAGCCATTGGGTTATTGACAGTGGATGCACACAACATATGACAGGCAACCCACGGATGTTCACCTCACTTGATGAGAACGTTGATGGACAAGATAAAATCACATTTGGAGACAATTCAAAAGGAAAAGTGCAAGGACTTGGCAAGGTGGCAATCTCAAATGATTTATCAATATCAAATGTTCTCTTAGTTGCACCTTTGAGCTTCAATTTATTATCAGTGGGTCAACTCTGTGATCTTGGACTTCAATGCTTATTCACTCCAACAGAGGTTATTGTAACAAAGATGGATGATGAATCAATGGTATTTAAGGGATTTAGATACAACAACCTCTACTTAGTGGATTTCACTTCAGAAGATGCAGACTTAAGAACTTGCCTCTTCACCAAAGCTTCTCTTGGATGGCTTTGGCATAGGAGGCTTGCACATGTTGGGATGAGCACACTCAAGAAGGTATTAAAGAAAGATATGGTTAGAGGATTAAAGGATGTAGTGTTTGAAAAAAACAAGCCATGTAGTGCATGTCAAGCTGGAAAGCAAGTTGCTAATACACATCCTACTAAAGCTTTTATGTCAACATCAAGGCCACTGGAACTACTTCATATGGATTTATTTGGACCTACAAATTATGTAAGTGCCGGTGGCAACCTCTACTGTCTAGTGATTGTTGATGACTTCTCAAGATACACTTGGGTGTTCTTTCTCCATGACAAATCTGAAGTTGCATCTATATTCAAGAAGTTTGCCAAGAAAGCAGAAAATGAATTTGATTGCAAGATCAAAAAGATTAGAAGTGATAATGGCAAAGAATTTGACAACACCAACATTCATGAGTACTGTGATGAAATTGGGATCAAGCATGAAGTGTCTGCAACATATACACCTCAACAAAATGGAGTTGTTGAAAGGAAAAACAGGACCTTGATCACTCTTGCAAGAACAATGATTGATGAGTATAACACTCCAGAAAGGTTTTGGGCCGAAGCTGTCAACACTGCATGTTATGCATCAAACAGGCTATTCCCTCACCGGCTGCTTGCGAAGACTCCCTATGAACTGCTAAATGGGAAAAAGCCAGACGTCTCCTTCTTTCGGGTGTTTGGATGCAAATGCTACATCTTCAAGAAACGCCATCACCTAGGGAAGTTTCAAAGACGTTGTGATATTGGTTTTCTTTTGGGTTATTCATTAAAGTCCAAAGCATATCGAGTATTCAATCATGCCACTAGCATGGTAGAAGAAACATATGATGTGGAATTTGATGAGACTAATGGCTCCCAAGGAGCACTTGAGAATTTTGATGATGTAGGTGATGAGCCACTTAGGGAAGCAATGAAGAACATGCCAATTGGAGCTATCAAACCAAAAGAAGATGAAGAAGAGGTGCAAAACATTGACAGGCCTTCTTCATCAAATGTACCACAAGATGATGATAAAGATGAGAGGCATGCAAATGAAGATACATTTGTCTCTCATGAACAAGCAAGGGTACAAGCCGAAGATGTTGATGCTCCAGGATCTTCTTCCCAAGTGGTCAACAGGAGAAATTCATCACTACTTCAAGCTCATCCTCAAAACCAAATCATCGGGAGTCCTTCACAAGGGGTTATTACTCGATCCCATAGACATGCTTCCTTTATTGAACATCACTCCTTTGTTTCTTGTGTTGAGCCTACTTGTATAGATTAGGCGCTACAGGATCCGGACTGGGTGAATGCCATGCATGAAGAACTTAACAACTTCACCCGTAACGAAGTTTGGACCCTGGAGAAGCCCCCACAAGATGCAAGAATCATTGGAACAAAGTGGGTGTTCAGAAACAAACAAGATGATCAAGGTGTGATTGTAAGAAACAAGGCAAGACTTGTTGCAAAGGGATTCTCCCAAGTTGAAGGCTTAGATTTTGGAGAGACCTTTGCACCGGTTGCTCGACTGGAAGCCATCCGTATCCTACTTGCATATGCATCATGCTATGAGATAAAACTTTATCAAATGGATGTAAAAAGTGCATTTTTAAATGGCTTCATAAATGAACTTGTATATGTTGAGCAACCGCCTGGATTTGAAGACCCTAGATATCCTAACCATGCTTACAGGTTGTCCAAGGCGCTTTATGGGCTAAAGCAAGCTCCAAGGGCTTGGTATGAGCGCCTTCGCGACTTCCTCATCGAAAAGGGCTTCAAGATCGGGACCGTCGACACAACTCTCTTCACAAAGAAACATAATGGTGATATTTTCATTTGTCAAGTATATGTTGATGATATAATCTTTGGCTCGACAAATGACTATCATTGCAAGGAATTTGGTGAGTTGATGTCGAAGGAGTTCGAGATGTCAATGATTGGTGAGCTAACGTACTTCCTCGGCTTTCAAGTCAAGCAAATGAAAGATGGTAACTTTCTCTCACAAGAGAAGTATACCAAAGACTTGCTAAAAAGGTTCAACATGGAGAAGTGCAAACCAATCAAGACCCCCATGCCAACAAATGGACATCTCGACCTAGATGAGGAAGGTAACCCGGTTAATCAAACTCTCTACCGGTCTATGATTGGTAGTTTATTGTACCTTACCGCATCTAGGCCCGATATCATGTTTAGTGTCTACATGTGTGCTAGATTTCAATCTAATCCTAAGAAAGCTCATCTTCGCGCTGTTAAGAGAATTCTTAGGTATCTCAGGCACACCACAAGTGTTGGTCTGTGGTATCCCAAAGGAGCTACTTTTGATTTAATTGGCTATTCCGATTCGGATTATGCCGGTTGCAAAATTGATAGGAAAAGTACTTCTGGGGGATGCCACCTGCTTGGTAGATCACTAGTTTCATGGACATCCAAAAAGCAAAATAGTGTTGCCTTGTCAACTGCCGAAGCGGAATACATTGCCGCGGGTGCTTGTTGCACAAAGATTTTATATATGAAACAAACTCTTCTAGACTATGGCGTAGTTCTAGAAAAGGTACCTTTGTTGTGTGACAATGAGAGTGCTGTTAAAATTGCTAATAATCCTGTACAACACTCTCGCACCAAGCACATTGATATCCGTCATCACTTCCTTAGAGATCATGTTGCTAAAGGAGATATCATTTTAGAAGGAGTGAGGTCGGAAGATCAACTAGCGGATATTTTCACTAAGCCACTTGATAAGACCCGCTTTTGCATGTTGAGGAATGAACTAAATATTCTTGATCTCAGAAATTTTATGTAAAATGTCAAATGGTGTTGTCAAGCTTGCATTGCATGTTTAAATTTCTTGTATTGCATCTAGGGCTTGTCTAACCTAGTTGAGATAACCGCCAACAAAGCGAGTGAAAAAGCTTAACTCGGATCAAACTTGACAAGTCTTAGTTTTAAGCTTTTAGCACTTAAATTCTTACTTTTTATGCAATTGTTGGTTCTTGAAATATGCATGAGGTACTGCACTTAGGGGGAGTATTCAAAACTCAAATCATTCATGAAAACCCCTAGTGCAAGCCAAAATGCAAATTTCACCATTTGCCTATTTTCTCTAAAAATTATCTAGCCTATGGCAAAATATTTTGAAAAGTATATGAGGGTGCCAATACCTGTCCCAACAAGTGTTATTTTGTGTGATTATAAGTTGGGATTTGGTTTGGTTGAAAGTTAGATAGAAAAATTCAAAATTTTCCAATCTTCCCTCTGTCTGGGCTCCCCGGACAGTCCGGTGTGCACCGGACACTGCACGGTGCAATGTCCGGTGCATCGGCCGCCGCGCGCTAAAAATCCTTTCTCCTGTGCGCTGTCCGGTGGTTCACCGGACAGCTACTGTGCGCTGTCCGGTGTGCACCGGACATGCACTGTAGACTGTCCGGTGCGCCCATATCGCGTTTTGAAAAAAAGGCCTCCAGCCCGAGACCGAGCCAGAGGCTCATCTCTTCTCCCTGCCAGCGCTGTCTCTCTCTGCCTGGCGATTTCTTCCCTCTCCGGTGATCTCCCTTCACCAGCGGCAATCCTCCGGCGACCTCGCCAGTGCTCCTCTCCTCTCGGTGAGTAGCCTCCTCCCCTCCTTCTGTTCTCCTCCCTCTCTGTTCTGGTGAGTAGAGGCTCCCATTTCCACCCCTTTTGCCCAAATTCCTAATCCTGTGAAATCTTGTGCATCCATGTTGTGGTATGTGTGTCTCTGTGTGTATTGAGCATCTCTGCAGGTTTCTAGCTCTTTCGGGAGGGTTTTCCCACCTCAAATAGCCGTTTCACCGAAACCCTAGAACTCCGCACGTCACGTGCTCGGTGAAATGCCCAAACCAGCCAAAAATGCTCCAATTGAACCCAAATTTTTCACACACATTCACAACACTTCCAGTAACACCTTTGCCAATTTTCACGCCAATCCGAGATTCCAGGCCTTAATTTCACAAAATTTCCCGTTTCGAGCGATCGTTTCCGAGCCAAGTGCCCAAATCTCTTTTTCTTCGCCTAAATTCAAACCAAGCACACACTTCACTCATTTTCACCTATATAAACCTATTCGTGAAGTATCGGCTAAATTCCATGTCGTTTCGTGCCTCAATTCAAATTCCAAACCTCCTATGACACTATTTATCGTTCAAACGTCGTTTTCACACCGTTTGACCTATCGATCGTCTCGTCTCGTGTTTTCTGTGCCATATTTCTCTGTGTATGTATTTATTCACATTTCATATACTTATGATTATGTGACTAATACGTGCTCACCTCTTCTGTCATTTCAGTGACCTTGATTGCCCGTGTGCCGTCTCCTGTTCTGACTGGATCGTCACCTCTCGTGTGAGCTTTCCAGGTAGTCATCTCATCTTTTGCTAATCTATCAGACTTTTTCGCTCTGTGCTTAGTCACTCTCTCTCATTTGCAGACATCAGTTCAGGATGCTGCGCACGAAGAATGTGTCGGCGCCAGGGGGAGGCGATGATGAGGATCCTCGTCGCCCCTTCAGGCAGGTCAAGGGCAAGACAGTATATTTGGAGCAGCAGGAAGGCCGCAAGAAGCGACGTACGGATAGAGCTGCCCGTGCGGCGGCAGCCGCCGCAGCAGCCGCTGCGCAGGCCGAGCTTGGAGATCAGCCGCAGACTCCGTCAGATCAGATCGCATACCGTGTTCGTCGTCTCGCCTCCTGGCGCTCCTCCACTCACACCTCTGCTTCCACTCCGCCACCCACTCTGCCTGCTCCTGTCACTCCTGTTGCGCCATCCACCACCACAGCCATACCCACTACCTCCACTACGCCAGCTTCCACTGCTCCTCCTCCTCCCGCTCCCACTTCAGCTTCTCCTCTCCCTCCACCTCGATTCCGGGAGCACGATGAGACTGAGGTACAACCTCTTGCTACGGATCCTAGACTGTTTGACCTTCAGCGTGCTACAGCGGCACGAGTACGTAGGTTCAGATACGTACCCGTGGAGTCTTGGTTACCAGCTCAGAGGGACCCTGCAGCAGTTGACCTATTCAGCACACGTATTCAGGAGTCGTTTTTCAGAGCCCAGATGTCTGCTCAGATAGCTCTGCGAGTGCACCGGCTTTTGGATCTTCCAGCCTTTCTGCTTGCAGCCGGTGCTGACTCTGAGGCGCACCTCACATATCTGCCTGGCCTTCAGACCCTTTTGACTACCAGCGGCAGGTATATTGAGGAGTGGGTACGAGTCTTCTATGCCTCTGTATGGATTGACCCGGATCATCACTGGATGAGGTTTCGTTTTGAGCGCGAGGATGTCACCATTACTGCCAGTCAGATTCGCCAGCTTTTTGGATTTCCCGAGTCGACGACTCGTCTTCACAGCCTCTGCTACGGCACTTCTGACCCTCCTCGTCGCCCTCACGGCGGTGTGGCTCCGGTTACAGCTCATGTCGCGGCTCTGTTCCACCCGCCCTTCACAGATGGGTCGCGACGTTCACCGGCAGATTTTACTACAGCAGCCAAATATTTATATGAGCTTATCAGACGGACTCTTCTGCGGAGAATGGGATACAGGGAGGCTACCACACATATTCAGCTTTGGCTCCTTGGTGCCCTGGTCTCTCACTCTGAGTTCGACGTCGTGGACTTTCTTATTTGTGAGATCGAGGACACCGTTTTGGATGGGATTCGTGCTCGTCGGCAGTTGCCCTATGCTCACTACTTGTGCCACATCTTTGCGCAGCTGATTCAGCCTCCTCGGTTTCAGGGCACACTTGAGGCCTCACGCCTCATTTTTGGATCCTACCGTCCTGCGCCTGAGACTCCTGTGCCAGCTTCTGCTCCTGTTTTTGACTCTCAGGCCGAGGACGCTGCTCTTCGTCAGTTCGACACTCAGGCTACAGCAGTTGATGATGTTGATGATGATGATGATGATGATTTTGGGGTTCCTCCTCCGCCTCCTATGCCTCCACGCTCACATGATCATGAGGCTGGGAGTTCTAGTGCTGCCCTTGCTGCCCCTCCGGCTATGGACCCTGCTCTTGCTTCGATTCTGGCTCACCTGGCAGCCGAGCAGGCCCGGTTATCTGAGACGATGCTCTCAATGTTTCAGAACATGCAGGACAGGCAGGATGCGCTTCAGCAGCAGCTTCTTCAGGATCGAGCTGAGAGCAGGGCATTCATGGCTCTTATGCTACAGCAGTCTGGTGTCTCAGTTCCTCCAGTTCAGTCTGCTCCACCTCCTCCGCTTCACGCTCCAGTTGTGCCAGCAATTTTGTCAGGACCCCCTGTTGGTACTTCTCCGCTCCGACCGGTCACTTTGGCTTTCACCTCTCCGGCTCTCAGCTCTGTCTGCCCGCAGCCGCCAGTGCCACCAGCGTCTGCTGTTACCACTACTGCTGTGGCAGTATCTGTGACCACTTCTGTTCCGACAGCTCCTGCAGCGTGGCCTCAGTCCAAGTCAGTACCAGCTCCAGCTTCTACCGCAGATCCTGGATCCGAGACTAACTCTGACCCTCCGCCGGCATTCGCTCTGCTGCCTCGACCGTGACCGGACACGCCCCCGCCGCCTCCTCCCGCTTCAGATGTTTAGGTTCGGGTGCCCTTTTGGTGTTTGACGCCAAAGGGGGAGAGATATGAGTTGTGAGAGCTAGGGGGAGTTAGAGAGTTAGTAGAGAGTCATTTTGGTGTAATATATGTGCTTGCTACTCTCTGTACTAGCTTGATGTTTTTGGCTCACAAACTCGATATATACTCTCATTGCTTATGATTGACTGTGTGTATTATGTTTTCACCTTATATTTTATCACCAGTCTTCTTGTTATTGTTTCATTGATTTAACTTCACTTTTATATGAACAAGAATCTTATGATGTGTATGCGCTCACTCTTATTATTATGGTACACGTTCTTTCTGTCAAAGATTACTGAGTATAACTAACCATCCTTTCTATTGACAGAAACTTCAAAACAAACTACTCTCACAAAACTTGTAAGGTTGTCATCAATCACCAAAAAGGGGGAGATTGAAAGCATCTAGGCCCCAGGTTGGTTTTAGTGATTAATGACAACGTAATATTATATGTGACTAACGTGTGTTTTGCAGAGACAAATGGTAAGTTAGGTCGCATGACAGGTAGAAGTACTACAACGGTGAAAACAATCCCGGAGATAAGAACTCGAAGCGACGGCTAAAACAACGAAACAAAAGGTGAAGGTCTACGGAGTTCGAGTGTCAAGGAGATGTGGACACTCGCGATTTAGTTAGGTCTTTTATTCTCTTTTAGCCGTACTATAAAGAGGGGTTGTCGATGAGTAGTTTGACCAAGAGGTTTCTAGTGTAGTGTTGGTGCACAATCACACTCATATATAGTGCTAGGTGTCACTCTAGAACTCACTCACAAGTTAGAACGAAAACCGATTTGAAAATCAGCTGAAAAACAAGAAGTAGGGTTTCTATCCCTGGGGGCACCGGACTGTCCGGTGCACCCTCTGCCAAGTGGGACCAGGCTGGTCCGAGGAAGAAGCTTCCTCCACAGAAAACCCGAGAGCGCCTGTTTCAGAGTTGAATTTTAGTGGCGCACCGGACATCGCACCGGACTGTCCGGTGTGCACCGGACAGTGACTGTTTACTGTTTGGTGTGCCATGAGTCCAACGGCTAGCTGTCAGAACTAGCCGTTGGAAACGACCGTTGGCGCACCGGTGGCGCACCGTTGGCGCACCGGTGGCGCACCGGACTGTCCGGTGCGCCAGTGCGCAGAAAGTTGCCTGTAACGGCTAGTTGGTGGGTGAGGGCTATTTATACCCCTTCCACCCACCATATTCAATGTCTTGCACTCCACATTTATTCCAGCACATTGCTAGAGCATTGCAAGCACCAAAAGCCTAGTGAGGAGATTAGAGAATCTTAATCCGCGTTTGTTCCTCATTAGCGCTAGCGAGAGCCACCTAGAGCACACACCACTTGCATTAGGCTTCTCCTGGTCAAGCGAAAGTCTACAGCTTGTTACTCTTGGTGATCGACATCACCTAGACGGCTTGGTGGCGTTGGGAGCTCGGTGATCACCGTGAAGATCTTGTTGGTGACCCGACTCAAGTTTGTAAGCGGTCTCGAGGGATCCACCGCGCCGGAGTGGCAAAGGATCATCTCGTAGTAAGCACTTGGTTCTTGCGAGGACCAAGGGGGAGCGATACTCTTGCGCGGGTGCTCCAACGAGGACTAGTGGAGAGTGCCGACTCTTCGATACCTCAGGAAAAATTGGAGGAGTCTTCTAAACCTTGCTTTACATTCCGCACTTAATTCAAGCACTTTACATTGTGTATTTGTTTAGCAAGTATTTGAAGTATTGTCTTAGCATTGTTGCATTTCTAGTATTATATTCTTAGTGCTAGTAGTTGGGGTGAAGTTGGGCTCTTGCTTAGCTCTTGCTTAGGTTTTAATTAGTGTTGATTTTTAGAAAAGCCCAATTCACCCCCCCTCTTGGGCATCATGATCCTTTCACATGGGCAAAGACAAAAAGGGTCGAGGTTCGCCACGTCGCTCCGGCGAGAAGCGGAAGCGCGAACCAATTCCTCCCTCGGAGGATTTCGGTGACTCTGAGTACTCGGAGGAGGAGGTTTCCTCCGAGTCCAAGGGGTCCCCGGTCTACGCTTCCCCCCCGGCGTCGTCCGATGACTCGGATGACTCCTAGGGGATAGCGGTCGAGGTGTGGACGTACATCCGGTCCGTCAAGCGCGTCGGGCTCGAAGGCTCGGATGAGTCAGAGGTCTCCTCGGACGAGGAGAGCTCCTCTGACTCATCCGAGGAAGGGGGCAGCAGTGATGGCGACGACGAAGGCGACGACAGTGGGGACGACAACGGCGGAGGTGGTGGCGGCGATGGCGGCAACGACAGCGGCAAGGGTGGCACTGGAGGCAGCGGTGACGGCAGGAGCGACGATGGCGGCAAGGGCAGCAGCGGCAACGACAAGGCTAGTGGCAAGGCGCCGCTGGCTTAAATATTTGTATAAATAATTAGTAGTAGTGGTAGTATTAGAATAATGTAGTAGTAGTAGTTAGTAGTATAGTGTAGTGTAAGTAGTGTAGTAATGTAATGTAGGGTAATGTAATGTAATAGAAGGTAGGGGTAAAAAGGCCGGCTCATAATGAGTCAGTCTTTGAGTTTGTGTAACCCCCCCCCTTTTAATATTAATGAAAAGCTTCAGATGCTTCCAGTGAGCATTGTGCTTTTGCTGCTTTTTCTGTGCGCACACTTAGTAGTTCTCCATGCGTCTAATGCTGCCGGCGTTTTTAGAGGTAACCGTCGAGCGATAGCCGATGATACCAGTGTTTTAGAGGTAACATCGAGTCATGCTCGATGCTGCTGGCGTTATAGAGGTAAATGCTGAGTGATAGCTGATGATACCGGCGTTTTAGAGGTAACTGCTGAGTCATGCCTGAAGTTTTGCTTTCCCGAGTAATGACCTGGCACTTTTTATAAATAGTGCCCAGCCCAGAAAACCTCATTAATACTTGCGCCGACGTGCGTTTATGATTTCTAAGCCCTAACTTCACATTTCCGCCTCGAACCACTCACCTGCTTTCCTAAGATCTTGCTCCTGTTCATTCCGCCGGCCAGATTGCGATGGCGCCGAAACGGAAGAGGCAAAGCTCTGTCGCGACAATCATCCTGCCCATCGACCCCAACAGTCAGTTGCCATTCGTGGGTAACCACATGTCCGTTATCTCAGAATCCGATCTTCTTCACCTTGTCGATGTTGGGGTTTTACTTCCGAAAGAGCTCTGCTCTTGGCGAATTTGCCGCAGGGTCACTGTTCTGACAAAGGACACCCATGAATCTGTCATCTACGTCCCATTTTTTATCTACGGGCTTGCTCTTCCCATCTCCCCTTTTTTCGCGGCCTCCTTGACTTCTACAAACTGAACTTAACCCATCTGAACCCTAATTCCATCTTGCAAGTTTCCATCTTTCTACATCTGTGTGAGGCCTATCTCGGGATTCTCCCCCACTTCGGTCTCTGGAAATACCTGTATCACTGTCGGCCCGAGATGGCTGGGAGACAGCACCAGCTCATTGGCGGCGCGAGTCTGGAGCTTCGTCGCGGGAGAAAAACAGAGTACCTCCGCATTCCCCTTAAGGATAGCATCAAAGGGTGGCTCCGGTGACTGTCGTGCTTGGGTCAGGATGTCAGCCCTTCCGTGCCAGTTCCTGATGATGTCCCCACAGAGGCCATTCCAGAGGCTGATGCCAAGGGTGCACAGGCTGTTGGATGCATGCTTGATGATGATGAAGAAGAAGAGGAAGAAGTCCCGCTAATCCGTAAGAACAGCCGACATTATAGAGGAAGTGAGGGGAGTAGCGACATCCCTACTCCAGCTCTGTCGGCTCTTGTCAGTCTTCAGGGACTTTCAATATCAGACTTTGATCAGGTACTGGAGGAAGTCATCCCCAAAGATATGCTGTCAAAGCCTACTGCCGATGATATCTCGGTTGTCTGTTCAGAGGTCCCAGACGGTGGGCTGGAGGTAACCTGAGTGGTGTCTCGCACATCATCGACTTTGGAGGGCAGTCTTCAATGCCAATACGCTGGTCTGAGTCACTAGACTCCCATGGAGGTGACGGAGGAGCCCTCAGCCTTAGAGGTGGCTACTGCAGAAGACCCAGCCCTCGAGGGTATTGCCGGTAGTGATCCGACTCTGGTGGGTAGCGCAAGCTGCAACCCAGCCCCCTAGGGTGTTCAGGTGGGCTCTTCCTCCCACACATCCATGGACGTCCATGTTGGGTCGTCCCCACCTCGATCCGATGGGGCGACGGCGGTGCATGCTTCCACAGTTTTGAACAAACAAGTCGCCTTAGAGGTCGGCGGCTAGATGCGAGAAGCCTGCTGTTTGCTGGCGGGGCTGAGCTCACCCCTGACAATGCCCTTCAGATTGTTCTTGCTGATTTTCCCCCATTGAGCCATGACACAACTCCTCCTGCCTTGGGTCTGCCACTGTTCCTCTCCAATCTTCAGGTGAGTCAACCTCTTGCCTTTTATTGTTCATATTAGTGAATTATCTTTCTTCTGCTCATCTGTCTATGATCACAGGCTTTGGTTGATGGAATGTCTGCCCAGCTGAGGTCATGTGGTGCCACTGTTCTAGAGGAAGCTCTATCTCTAATGCAGTGGAAATAATTGCTGCTTCAGAAACAGATTGCTGACTTGAAGGCATCGAACGCTGGTCAGTGACCTTACAACTTCCTTAGTTGTTTTTATTGATCAACTTGTTCTGAGTCATGCATCCCCTTTCAGCTGCATTGTCGGATATGGCCCAGCGGTGCTCTGATCTTGAGGAGAAGTATCTTCGAAGCCAAGCCGACTTAACCCGACTGTGCTCTGACCTTGAGGAGAAGTATTCTCAAAGTCAAGCCAACTTTGCCCAAACCTTTGCTTCTTTGGATATCGCACGTTCTTTGAATTCCTCCCTCAATTCTCAGCTTGACTCTGAAAGGACGACACATGAGGTAAACTCCCTTGGTTGACTTTGCCATGCTTATTGTTGACTGGGTGCTGAACGTTGCTTCTTGTTCGTAGGAGGAGAAACGAGCACTCGCAGCCTCTCGTGATAATCTAGATAGGTTATACCGTGACGCTAGCAATTCCTTGACTATTTTTGAAGGAGCCACCGCTTCACTATGTCGGACCTGGGCCATCATCGTCACGAGCTACAAGCATCCCAAGATGAAGTCTTGTGGCTTGGACAACTGTTATCAACCAAGGATTCAATCATCAAGGATCTGCGTTCTTCCAAGAAGCTTGTCATAGAGGAGCTAGAGGCCGCTCGACTGGCTGTCAAAGCTTCAGAGGACAACTGCGCTGTCTTGAAGGCCCAGCGTGATAAGGCTATGGACAAAGTCGTTCGCTCTGGATAGATCTTGATGAGGAGGCCCGGCGTCGTGGTGCCTGACAATATTATCGTTGATGTCAAGGCTGCACCCGATGCTTCGAGTCATCCTTCCTCTTCTGTCGCTCCTGTGAAAGACATTGCTAACAAAGATGTTTCGATGCAGTGATGTCCTGCAAAACACTTGATGTAATATGAATTCTATGTGTATGTGATGGTTATGTTAGAACTCAAATATTTTGTGAGCAAGGCGCCGGAAAGTGCCCCTGATGCCAACAAGTAAAACGTTCCTTTTCTTCCTGGAGTGCTAATTATTTTGCAGTTAGGGTATAGCAATCACCCTGTACAGTTGTGGAAGTAAGGGTGTAGTGCTGGTTCTAAGGCGTTTTCCGACTTAAACTGATCATCTGACTGGTAGGGTATAGTGGTCGCCCTAAGATAAGTGGTCATGAACATACCACACCGACTTAAGTCATCGCCGACTTAAGCTGTCGTTCCGTTAGTAGGGTATAATGGTCAACCTAAGCCGAGTTAGCGTGGGCATGTTGCACCATCTTGAGTTGTCTCCGACTTAGGGCGATTGCTCTGTTAGTAGGGTATAGTGGTCACCCTAAGCTGAGTTAGCGTGAGCATGTTGCACCGACTTAATTCATCGCCGACTTAAGTCGATTGCTCCGTTGGTAGGGTATAGTGGTCACCCTAGGCTGAGGTAGCGTCAGCATGTTGCACCGACTTAAGTCATCGTCGACTTAAGCCGATTGCTCCGTTAGTAGGGTATAGTGGTCACCCTAAGCCGAGGTAGCATGAGCATGTTGCACCGACTTAAGTCATCGCCGACTTAAGCCAATTGCACCATTAGTAGGGTATAGTGGTCACCCTAGGTCGAGTAAGCGTGCTGATTTCAAGTCCAATCAAATCGAGGTCAGCTGAAAGTCAAGAGTCTGAATGCTTTTGAAAATGAAAACTTTACTGATGATGAAGTCCCCCAATTACAGAGTACAATGTTGCCTCGGGAATTTTTGAGGCCCTGCTAGGGATAAAACCTCCTAAGATGCTCTATGTTCTATGAATTCCCCACTTCCGTGCCATCCATTTGAGTAAGCCGGTATGATCCTGGCCGAGTGACATCTGATACAATGAATGGCCCTTCCCATAGGGGTGACAACTTGTGCCGTCCTTCTCCCGTTAGAATTTGGCGTAGGGCCAAGTCTCCTACTGCAAAGGATCGGTGTCGCACGACTTTATCATGATAGCGCCTCAAGGTCTGCTGGTATCTAGCCGACTAAATTACTATGTTCAATCGCTCTTCCTCCAGTACATCAATATCCTCTAGCCTGGTAGCTTCTGCTTCAGCTATGTTTTTGAAAACCAGCCTCGGCGCTCCGAACATTAGGTTGGTGGGTAGCACTGTTTCTGAACCATAAACCATGAAGAATGGAGTATTTCCATGCAGAGCTCAACTAGGTTGAGTTCTCAAGCTCCAAACCACATATGGCAGCTCTCTGATCCACTTTCCTGCAAACTTTTCATTTTTGTCGAACACTTTCTTCCTGAGCGCTTCCAGTATCATTCCATTGGCCCTTTCCACTTGGCTGTTGGCTCTTGGATGTGCTACTGATGCATACTTGATCTGGATGCTTTGCTGCTCGCAGAAATCGAAGAATTCAGAACTAGTGAAATTGGATCCCAGGTTAGTGATGATGCTATTTGGTATCCCAAATCTGAATATTATATCTTGTATAAAATCCACCGCTTTGGCTGAGGTCAAAAAAGCGATTGGCTTGTACTCTATCCACTTTGTGAATTTGTTAATAGCAACCAGCACGTGAGTATAGCCTCCCTGAGCTTTCTTGAAGGGTCCGATCATGTCCAACCCTCAGCATGCAAACGACCATGTTACCGGGATGGTCTGTAGTTGCTGCGCCGATAAATGTTGTTGCTTTGACAAGAATTGGCAAGCTTCACATCTTTGGAATAACTTGGCAGCATCATCCTTCGCTGTTGGCCAATAGAAACCAGATCTGAAAACTTTCCCAACTACAATTCTGGATGCTGCATGTACTCCGCACTGCCCAGCATGGATTTCTTCTAACAGTTGCTTCCCAATATCCGAGTGAATGCATTTCATGATGACTTCTGTCGCACCTCTCCGGTACAGTGTGCCCCCTATAAGGGTGTAGTGGGCCGACTGTCTTGCGATGCGTTCTGCTGCCGCCTTGTCATCCAGTTCCTCTTCATTTTTATGTACCTGATGATAGGCTCTCTCCAGTCATTGGGGTTCAACTCTGGTTGGATTAGAGTGTTGCACTCTTCCGTCCGATCTGAGGGAATACTTGGGCATGATACTTCTTGGACGAAGATCCTGGGAGGGACCTGGGCCTGAATGGATCCCAGCTTTGACAACACGTCTACTGCCTCATTGTGGTCTCTTTCCATGTGATGAAATTTCAATCCTTCGAATTTGTCTTCTAATTTTCGGACAGCTGCATAGTACTTGCCCATAGAGTCAGTCGAGCAATCCCAGTCTTTATTTATCTGGCTTATGACCACTAGAGAATCTCCATATACCATCAGTTTCTTGATGCCGAGTGATACGATGATGCTCAACCTGTGGATCAGTGCTTCATACTCTGCTGCATTATTTGATGCTGGAAACAGTAATTGGAGTGCATATTTGAGTTGTTCACCTCCAGGGGGCAATGAAGAGGATCCCTACACCTGCTCCCTGTAGCTTCAGCGAGCCGTCAAAGTACATTCTCCATACTTTGGTAGCCTTTGGGTTGTTCGGGACCTGATGCTCAGTCCACTCGGATATGAAGTCGACTAGTACCTGAGTTTTGATTGTCGTGCGATGTCGGAATTCTATGTCATGAGCTCCTAACTCGCATGCTCACTTGGCTATCCTTCCAATGGATTCTTTGTTGTGGAGAACCTCCCCTATTGGAAATCCTGTGACCACTATGACTTTGTGGTCGTCAAAGTAGTGTCGGAGTTTGCGTGCAGTTAGAAGTACAGCATTGTCGGGGACCATAATTAGGGGTACCCTCAAGGCTCCTAATTCTCAGCTGGTAACCCCCATTAGCACAAAGCTGCAAAGGCCTGGTGGGTGCGATGAAGTCAAGGATCAGTCCGTCCGAGGGACTCGATCACGCCTCGCCCGAGCCCAGCCTCGGACAAGGGCAGCCGACCCCGGAGGATCTCTGCCTCGCCCGAGGCCCCCCTCCAGCGGCGAACACGTTCCCGGCTCGCCCGAGGCCCTGTCTTCGACGAGAAGCAACCCTGACCAAATCGCAGGAGCATTTAATACAAAGGTGGCCAGGCACCTTTATCCTGACGCGCGCCCCGGCTGACACCACTGACCGATCTGTTAGAAAGACAACGCCGCCTGTGCCCCTCCGACTGCAGTGCCACTTGACAGAGTGAGGCTGACAGGCAGTCAGGCTCGGCCGCGCACCATAGGAAACTCCGCTCCGCCCGACCCAGGGCTCGGACTCGGGCTAAGCCCCGGAATACGGCGAACTCCGCTCCGCCCGACCCAGGGCTCGGTCTCGGGCTAAGCCCCGGAAGACGACGAACTCCGCTCCGCCCAACCCAGGGCTCGGACACGGGCAACGCCCCGGAAGACGGCGAACTCCGCTCCGCCCGACCCAGGGCTCGGACTCGGGCAAAGCCCCGGAAGACGGCGAACTCCGTTCCGCCCGACCCAGGGCTCGGACTTGGGCTAAGCCTCGGAAGACGACGAACTCCGCCTCACCCGACCCAGAGGCTCGGACTCGGCCCCGGCCACGAAAGACAGGCTCGACCTCGACCTCGGAGAAGCCTCCACATCGCCCAACCTAGGGCGCGGACCGGCCACGTCAACAGGAGGCGCCATCATTACCCTACTCCAAGCTGACTCAAGCTACGGGGAACAAGACCGGCGTCCCGTCTGGCTCGCTCCGCCAGATAGGCGATGATGGCGCCCCGCACGCTCCCTGACGATGGCGGCTCTCGGCCCCCTTACGAAAGCAAGAGGACGTCAGCAAGGACTCGACGGCCCCGACAGCTGTCTCTCCGCCAGGCTCCAGCACTCCTCCGACGGCCACGACATCACACAAATCGGGTGCCAAGATCTCTCCGGCCGCCACGATGGCATGTACATAGGGCACTAGCTCTCCTCCGCTAGACGCGTAGCACTCTGCTACACCCCCATTGTACACCTGGACCCTCTCCTTACGCCTATAAAAGGAAGGGCCAGGGCCCTCTTAGAGAGGGTTGGCCGCTCGGGGACGAGGATGAGACGGGCGCTCGCATAAGGCCACTCGCTCCTCCCCCCGGGTGGACGCTTGTAACCCCCTACTGCTAGCGCACCCGACCTGGGCACGGGACGAACACGACGGCGGTGGGATTTCCACCTCTCTCTCTCCCATCACCGGCCTCCTCGCTTTCCCCCCTTCGCGCTCGGCCTCGCGTCGACCCATCTGGGCTGGGGCACGCGGCGACACTTCACTCGTCGGCTCAGGGACCCCCCTGTCTCGAAACGCCGACAGTTGGCGCGCCAGGTAGGGGCCTGCTGCGTGTTGACGAACAGCTTCCCGTCAAGCTCCAGATGGGTAGTCTCAAGCAACCTCTCCGGCCCGGGACGGTACTCCGTTTCGGGAGCCTTGAGTTCATGTCCCTCGACGGCGACTACGACATGATACTCCTTCCACCGCCGGGCGACAGCGACAATGGCGGCCGACAGTCCGCCCTCCGACGGCGGAATCGACGACGTCTTCCCCGCGCGGCGGAAGAACAACCTTCGAGCTCGCCCCGTCTTCTTTCCTGTCGGCGGAGGAGACGGAGGCGGGGCAACCAAGGCCAAGCAGGAGGCGGCGCCTCGTCGGCCGTCGAGCGAGTCGACAACTCTAGCACTCCAACGGGGAGCGCGCCGGGCATCGACCTCGCGCTTGAGACGAAGACGAGCGCTGTCTCCCCGCGACACGTCAACCCCGGGCAAACGAACGACGCCAGCACGCTCGCGAAAGGCTTGCTGGGTGTCACCCTCGTACCTGAGACGACAGTGCAGTCAGCCCCCGACGTGACCTCATCACCGCCCGTCGACCAAGAGGTACCGATCGATTCCCATCCCATGCCTTTCAGATTTAGCCTCGACCCACCTAGCGACTCCGCTTTAGCGGACGCTCTCGTAGAGGCGAATCCGAACCCTTTGGGGTTTCGCATGCGGTCACCTTGGGACCAGCTGACGGACGTCTCGACCTACGGGCCCTCCGGGTCCGAGGAAGACGACGAGCCCAGCTTCCATTGGGATTTCTCCGGACTTGGCAACCCCGGTGCCATGCGGGACTTCATGACCGCGTGCGACTACTGCCTTTCCGACTGCTCCGGCGGTAGCCGTAGCCTCGGCGACGAGGACTACGGCCCGAGCCGCGAATGTTTCCACGTCGATCTAGGGGGTCCCTCCGAAGGCAACCATCTCGGCATGCCAGAGGACGGTGATCTCCCTAGGCCGGTGCCTCGCGTTGACATCCCACGGGAGTTAGCCGTGGTCCCCGTTCCGGCGGGGGGTCACGACCCACAACTCGAGCAAATCCGCGGGGTGCAGGCCAGGCTCGACGAGGGAGCAGGAGCGCTTGAGCCAAGCCACCGGGACGTCGGGCAGGCATGGGTGGGCCAACCTCCGGCCGGAGAAATGCGTCATCTACCCCAGGGTTTCCAGCACCGCATCGCCGACGATGTCAGGGTCAGGCCACCACCCGCACCCAGTGGGGTCGGCCAGAACCTGGCTGCAGCAGCAATGCTCCTCCGCGCGATGCTGGAGCCATCAACCACCGAGGGGCGGCGAATCCAGGGAGAGCTCAAGGATCTCCTGGAAGGCGCCGCGGTCCGGCGGGCCGAGAGCTCCACCTCCCGAAGGCAGGGGTGCCCCTCGGAACATCATGCTGCGACTTCCCGATTCATGTGGGAAGCCTCGGTCTGCACCGGGCGCACGCGCAACACAGCGCCTGCGGCCCCGGGTCGCCTCGGCAACGAGCACCATCACCGCGATCGTCGGGCCCACCTCGACGAGAGGGCGCGCCGAGGCTACCACCCCAGGCGTGGGGGACGCTACGACAGCGGGGAGGATTGGAGTCCCTCGCCCGAACCACCTGGTCCGTAGGCCTTCAGCCGGGCCATACGACGGGCGCCGTTCCCGACCCGGTTCCGACCCCCGACTACAATCACAAAGTACTCGGGGGAGACGAGACCGGAACTGTGGCTTGCGGACTACCGTCTGGCCTGCCAACTGGGTGGAATGGACGATGACAACCTCATCATCCGCAACCTCCCCCTGTTCCTCTCCGACACCGCTCGCGCCTGGTTGGAACACCTGCCTCCGGGGCAGATCTCCAACTAGGACGACCTAGTCCAAGCTTTCGCCGGCAATTTCCAGGGCACGTACGTGTGCCCCGGGAATTCCTGGGACCTCCGAAGCTGCCAACAGCGGCCGGGAGAGTCTCTCTGGGACTACATCCGGCGATTCTCGAAGCAGCGCACCGAGCTGCCCAACATCACCGACTCGGACGTCATCGGCGCGTTCCTCACCGGCACCACCTACCGCGACCTGGTGAGCAAGCTGGGTCGCAAGACCCCCACCAGGGCGAGCGAGCTGATGGACATCACCACCAAGTTCGCCTCCGGCCAAGAAGCGGTCGAGGCTATCTTCCGGAAGGACAAGCAGCCCCAAGGCCGCCCAAAGGAAGATGCTCCCGAGGCGTCAACTCAGCGCGGCACCAAGAAGAAGGGCAAGAAGAAGTCGCAAGCAAAACGCGACGCCGCCGACGCGGACCTTGTCGTCGCCGCCGAGTACAAGAACCCTCGGAAACCCCCAGGAGGTCCCAACCTTTTCGACAAGATGCTCAAGGAGCCGTGCCTCTATCATTAGGGGCCCGTCAAGCACACCCTTGAGGAATGCGTCATGCTTCGGCGCCACTTCCACAGGGCCGGGCCACCCGCGGAGGGTGGCAGGGCCCGCGACAACGACAAGAAGGAAGATCACCAGGCAGGAGAGTTCCCCGAGGTCCGTGACTGCTTCATGATCTGCGGCGGGCAAACGGCGAACGCCTTGGCTCGGCACCGCAAGCAAGAGCGTCGGGAGGTCTGTTCGGTGAAGGTGGCGGCGCCAGTTTGCCTAGACTGGTCTGACAAGCCCATCACCTTCGACCAGGCCGACCACCCCGACCATGTGCCGAGCCCGGGGAAATGCCCGCTCGTCGTCGACCCCATCATCGGTGATGTCAGGCTCACCAAGGTCCTCATGGACGGAGGCAGCAGCCTCAACATCATCTATGCCGAGACCCTCGAGCTTCTGCGTATCGATCTGTCCTCGGTCCGGGCGGGCGCTGCGCCTTTCCATGGGATCATCCCTGGGAAGCGCGTCCAGCCCCTCGGACAACTCGATCTTCTTGTCTGCTTCGGAACACCCTCCAACTTCCGAAGGGAGACTCTGATGTTCGAGGTGGTCGGGTTCCGAGGAACCTACCACGCGGTATTGGGGAGGCCCTGCTACGCGAAGTTCATGGCCGTCCCCAATTACACCTACCTCAAGCTCAAGATGCCGGGCCCCAATGGGGTCATCACCGTCGGCCCCACGTACAAACACGCGTTCGAATGCGACGTGGAGTGCGTGGAGTACGCCGAGGCCCTCGCCGAGTCCGAGGCCCTCATCGCCGACCTGGAGAGCCTCCCTAAGGAGGTGCCAGACGTGAAGCGTCATGCCGGCAACTTCGAGCCAGCGGAGACGGTTAAGTCCGTCCCCCTCGACCCCAGCAGCGACGCCTCCAAGCAAGTCCGGATCGGTGCCGGGCTCGATCCCAAGTAGGAAGCAGTGCTCTTCGACTTACTCCGCGCGAATGCCGACGTCTTCGCGTGGGGTCCCTCGGGCATGCCCGGCATACCGAGGGATGTCGCCGATCACTCGCTGGACATCCGGGCCGGAGCCCGACCCGTCAAGCAACCTCTGCACCGATTCGACGAGGAGAAGCGCAGAGCCATAGGCGAGGAAATCCACAAGCTAATGGCGGCAGGGTTCATCAAAGAGGTATTCCATCCCGAATGGCTTGCCAACCTTGTACTCGTGAAAAAGAAAGGGGGAAATGGCGGATTTGTGTAGACTACACTGGTCTGAACAAAGCATGTCCGAAGGTTCCCTACCCTCTGCCTCGCATCGATCAGATCGTGGATTCCACTGCTGGGTGCGAAACCCTGTCTTTCCTTGATGCCTATTCAGGGTATCACCAAATCAGGATGAAAGAGTCCGACCAGCTCGCGACTTCTTTCATCACGCCCTTCGGCATGTACTGCTATGTCACCATGCCGTTCGGCTTGAGGAATGCGGGCGCGACGTACCAGCGGTGCATGAACCATGTGTTCGGCGAGCACATTAGTCGCACGGTCGAGGCCTACGTCGATGACATCGTAGTTAAGACGAGAAAAGCCTCCGACCTCCTTTCCGACCTTGAAGTGACATTCCGATGTCTCAAGGCAAAAGGTGTCAAGCTCAATCCCGAAAAGTCTGTCTTTGGGGTGCCCCGAGGCATGCTCTTGGGGTTCATCGTCTCCGAGCGAGGCATCGAAGCCAACCCGGAGAAGATCGCAGCCATCACCAACATGGGGCCCATCCAGGACTTGAAAGGCGTACAGAGGGTCATGGGATGTCTTGTGGCTCTGAGCCGCTTCATCTCACGCCTCGGCGAAAGAGGACTACCCCTGTACCGCCTCTTAAGAAAGGCCGAGCGCTTCACTTGGACCCCTGAGGCCGAGGAAGCCCTCGGGAACCTGAAGGCGCTCCTCACGAAGGCGCCTATCTTGGTGCCCCCAGCTGCCGGAGAAGCCCTTTTGGTCTACGTCGCCGCGACCACTCAGGTGGTTAGCGCCGCGATTGTGGTCGAGAGGCAAGAAGAGGGGCATGCGTTGCCCGTTCAGAGACCAGTCTACTTCGTCAGCGAGGTACTGTCCAAAACCAAAATCCGCTACCCACAAGTTCAGAAGCTGCTGTACGCGGTGATCCTGTTACGGCGGAAGTTGCGACACTACTTCGAGTCTCATCCGGTAACTGTGGTGTCATCCTTCCCCCTGGGGGAGATCATCCATTGCCGAGAGGCCTCGGGTAGGATTGCAAAGTGCATGGTGGAGATCATGGGCGAAACAATCTCGTTCGCCCCTCGGAAGGCCATCAAATCCCAGGTCTTGGCGGACTTTGTGGCTGAATAGGTCGACACCCAGCTACCAACAGCTCCGATCCAACCGGAGCTCTGGACCATGTTCTTCGATGGGTCGCTGATGAAGACAGGAGCCGTCGCAGGCCTACTCTTCATCTCGCCCCTCGGGAAGCACCTACGCTACGTGCTACGCCTCCACTTCCCGGCGTCCAACAATGTAGTTGAGTACGAGGCTCTGGTCAACGGGTTGCGGATCGCCATCGAGCTAGGGGTCCGACGCCTCGACGCTCGCGGTGACTCGCAGCTCGTCATCGACCAAGTCATGAAGAACTCCCACTGCCGCGACCCGAAGATGGAGGCCTACTGTGATGAGGTTCGGCGCCTGGAAGACAAGTTCTACGGGCTCGAGCTCAACCACATCGCCCGGCGCTACAACGAGACTGCGGACGAGATGGCTAAAATAGCCTCGGGACGAACAACGGTTCCCCCGGACGTATTCTCTCGAGACCTGCATCAACCCTCCGTCAAGATCGAGGACACGCCCGAGCTCGAGGCGCCTTCGGCTCCGCCCGAGGCACCTTCGGCTCCGCCCGAGGCATCCTCGGCTCAGTCCGAGGTACCCTCGGCCCAGTCCGAGGTACCCTCGGCTCAGCCCAAGGTACCCTCGGCCCCCGAGGGTGAGGCACTGCGCGTCGAGGGGGAACCGAGCGAGGTCACGCCTAATCAAAGCTGGCAGACCCCGTACCTGCGATATCTCCGCCGAGGGGAGCTGCCCCTCGACCAAGCCGAAGCTCGGCGGTTGGCGCGGCGCGCCAAGTCTTTCGTCTTGCTGGGGGATGGGAAGGAGCTCTACCACCGCAGCCCCTCAGGCATCCTCCAGCGATGCATCTCCACCACCGAAGGTCAGGAACTCCTCTGAGAAATACACTCGGGGGCTTGCGGCCATCACGCAGCACCTCGAGCCCTTGTCGGGAATGCTTTCCGACAAGGTTTCTACTGGCCGACGGCGGTGGCTGACGCCACTAGAATTGTCCGCGCCTGCGAAGGGTGTCAGTTCTATGCAAGGCAAACCCACCTGCCCGCTCAGGCTCTGCAGACGATACCCATCACATGGCCTTTTGCTATGTGGGGTCTGGACCTCGTCGGCCCCTTGCAGAAGGCACCCGGGGGCTACACGCACCTGTTGGTCGCCATCGACAAATTTTCCAAGTGGATCGAGGTCCGACCCCTGAACAGCATCAGGTCCGAGCAGGCGGTGGCGTTCTTCACCAACATCATCCATCATTTTGGGGTCCCGAATTCCATCATCACCGACAACGGCACCCAGTTCACCGGCAGAAAGTTCCTGGACTTCTGCGAGGATCACCACATCCGGGTGGACTGGGCCGCCGTGGCTCATCCCATGACGAATGGGCAAGTAGAGCGTGCCAACGACATGATTCTACAAGGACTCAAGCCTCGGATTTACAACGACCTCAACAAGTTCGGCAAGCGATGGATGAAGGAACTCCCCTCGGTGGTCTGGAGCCTGAGAACAACACCGAGCCGAGCCACGGGCTTCACGCCGTTCTTTCTGGTCTATGGGGCCGAAGCCATCTTGCCCACGGACCTGGAATACGGTTCCCCAAGGACGAGGGCCTACGCCGACCAAAGCAACCAAGCTAGTCGAGAAGACTCGCTGGACCAGCTGGAAGAGGCTCGGGACAAGGCCTTACTACACTCGACGCGGTACCAGCAGTCCATGCGACGCTATCACGCCCGAGGGGTCCGGTCTCGAGACCTCCAGGTGGGCGACCTGGTGCTTCGGCTACGACAAGACGCCCGAGGTCGACACAAGCTCACGCCCCCCTGGGAGGGGCCGTTCGTCATCGCCAAAGTCCTGAAGCCCGGAACATACAAGCTGGCCAACAGCCAAGGCGAGGTCTACAGCAACGCTTGGAACATCCAACAGCTACGTCGCTTCTACCCTTAAGATGTTTTCAAGTTGTTCATATACCTCGCTCTCACGCAAAGTTTAGTCATCAAGGAAGGGTCAGCCTTGCCTCGGCAAAGCCCGACCCTCCCTCGGGGGCTAAAAGGGGGGAACCCCCTCTGCGTCGAAATTTTCCTCGAAAAAAGATCTTTTCTGCCGGAATATCTTTCGTGCTTTTCGACTACTTCGAAAGTGGATCCTGAAAACGACGGAGTACACGTAAGCAGCCAAGGCTGACTAAGCCGAGGGACTCCTACACCTCCGGGATACGGATACCTCACTCATCACCTTCTGCCATAAGTAACTCACGTTCGGATAAGTGATTCCGCGGACCGAACAAGTCTTCACGTTCGGAAGCTCTTCTGCCGGAGCGGTTCTTCGAGCCTTCTCGGCTGCATCGGTGACAGAACCCCATGGACGGGTAAGAGTGCGTGTAAGCGGCAAAGGCGACCGAGCCGAGGGACTCCTACTCCTCCGGGATATGGATACCTCACTCATCACCTTCCGTGAGAAGCAACTCTCGCCCGCACAAACAGTTCTGTTACCGACAAAAAAAGTCCAGATACTCGAAACAAGAGGAGAGGAGACGTGGCTTTACAACACGGCGAGGGTGTGTTTCGGCCTCGGCGGCCGCAGAAAACACACGCTACAAGATAATCTGATCCTGCAGGCTCGGATCTTGACGGCTAAAGGGAGCAACAGCACCCTCGGCGTCGACAACACCTCTGGCGAGGTCCGACCCGGCCTCGGACGACGACGCGGTCCAAGGGTCTCCGCTCTGAAGGACAATGTCATCACCAAGCCCGGGCCATCACCGCCGGGGTCTTCTCCAAGAATCCGGCCCGAGCGAGCGGCTCGGCCGGTCACCCCTGGGCCTCGGCTAGCTGTCCCCCAAGGACATCAGCCCGGCCTGAAGCTTCAGCAGGCCAATCCCGGCGTCGGTCCCACCAACGGGCGACCCGGCCAGGCTCCGGCTGACCTGGTCTTCTTTTCGAGCCAACTCTGCCTCTGTTCGCGCTGGCACCGCTGCCCCTGGCCTCGGCTCATCGAAGAGTGGCCGAGGGTTTCTTCTAACTAAACAAGGGAAGCCTCGGACAACAAGGCTGACCGAGCCGAGCGACTCCTACGCCTCCGGGATACGGATACCTCACTCGTCACCTTTACACGGGGCGACTCACGCTTGGTAAAGCGGTTCAGACAACCAACAGGCGAGCCTTAGTGCTCGAAAATAAAGAAAGAACATGGCTCCGCGCCGAAAATATATACATGTTCAGGCCTCGACAGCCACAATGAACAGAAACACTGGCATTCGAAGTGCCATTACAAACGGGACTCCGGTTCCATCTCAGCAGGTACGAACAACCCCACTCGATGGGGAGGGGCCTGCGGAGCAGCAGAAGACCGACGGGCAGCTCACCGTCGTCCGCTCCGCCAGCAACGACAACGACCCCCGCTCTGGGTAGCCGAACTGCAGCAACGAGGGCCTCAGGGCGGATGCTGCTGCGATCTTGCCCTCGCCCACACCGACGCTCGAGGGGCAAGGACAAGTACAAAGAGCCGGAGGCCCAAAGCGCGGATGGTGGCGGTGATCCCGTCGGCAGCGGGGACTTCTCGAGCCGCCTCCACCTTGGCACCGACGACAGGGGCCGTCGGCCCTCCGGCAGATCCCCACTTAGATCCTCCCGTGCGAGTGAGGCACCAACCTCCGCGTGGAGGCACCGTACCGGTGCAAAGGGAGAACCGCCCCAGAACACGAACGCCGCCCTGGCAGCGCGCGATATCTTGGGCGGTCCTCCCGTGTACACGGCGCGGCAGCCGCCTTCCGGCAGGAGGGGGCAGCAGGGGCCAAGCCGACGGGCCCGACGCGCTGGGGCTGACGACGCCCGCCGTCGACCAGCCCCGCGTTGTCGAAGTCCGACCCGCCCGCAGGGCCAATGAGCGCCCTCTCCCTCGAACGCTGAAGGAGAGGCCGACCCACGAACCCGTGCGGGAGGTAGAGCTCCGGCTCAACCCGGCCTCCACCCCAGCGGGGATGATGAACATCCTTAAAGCTGAGGGTGGGACCAAGATCGCAGCCCAGCCTGCCTCTCCCCATCCAGGGGCTGGAGGTCACCGTCTTGGGTGACCGCCAGCGGAGGGGTGCAGCCGGGCTGCATGATGAAAATCCTTGAAGCCAAACGACGGCCGAAAGGTACCAACTCCCGCAGAGTTGCGTTCCTCCAATGACGAAGCGGAAAAGCAGCAGATATCCCCCATCCAGGGGCTTGGAAGATGGAAAGACATGATGCATAAGGGAGCGCGAAGACACGGTTGCCTTCCAAGAGGATCAGCCTCCTTTTAAAGGCGACTCTCCCTACTTGCGCCCCCAGCCGTCGTGGGCTGAGTCTTCTCCAACACGCTCCAAGGTCCTCCCCCTACGGCGCGATGGCTGGGTCCCACGCGTCATGCAAGCCGGTCCAGAGCAGAAGAAGCCAAACCGCCACGCGCGGTGCGTGCAACCGCCCGGCGGTTACAAGCGGCTCTCCGCTTTTGCCTGGACCAGCGGGCGAAAGGGCGGGCAGCCATGCAGGCGGCATGCAACCGCGCCAAGTGGGCGCACCTCTCCGACTTCCAACGCGCCCAGCTTGGAGGACCAGGCCCACGCGTCATGCAACCGGTGCGCCGGTTGCTACGTGTGAGTAACTGCACCGCCACCTGCGCCACCACCGCGCCTCCTCGACTGCGGAACCAATATCGCGACTCGAGGCGACCCGGCGCACGACCCAGCGACTCCAGCCTGACGCGACGGTCAATGCGGCCGAAGACGGGCCGGCAGTAATGGCGGTAGCAGGCGGGCAGGAGCAGCGGTCACGTCGTCAGCCAAGCTTACGTCCCATCCGGGGGCAGTGAGGGAACCCTCTCTCACGGCGTGAAGACAACGCGCCGGTGTTCCGTTCCTCGAACGGCTCATGCACGCGCAACGGCTGCCCTGCGAACCACTCGCCCCGTCGCATTAACTCCACGGTGGGACAGGCGGTGCCTCTGGCAGGAGAAGCAAGCGACGTTTCACCTTCGCCGTAATGACCACGTCAAAAAAGGTACGACGCGTCGTTCGATTTCGTATCCTTTTCCTTTTTTTCCTCTTTCTCTCTTGCAACAGGGACCGGGAAAGAGGGATACCCCAGAAAGGATCCTTCCTTGTGAAGGAACCAGGCTCCGAGCCTCCCTACTGATCAGAGGTTCGAAGGCCAGCCCCTCAAAAGGGTTCAACAGCCGCCTTAGAGCACGTGGGCTCCACACCCACTACTGGTCAGAGGTTCAAAGGCTGGCCCCTCGGAAGGGTTCAACGGCCGCCTCAGGCTACTCGGGCTCCGCGCCCACTACTGATCAGGGGTTCGAAGGCTGGCCCCCGAAGGGTTCACAGCCGCCTCAGACACGGAGCGAGGGATGACCATGGGTACGTTCGATACATAACCAAGGCTCGGGCTGCGCTCCCGAGGTACCCTAGGACATTTCCGAGACCAGCGGGAACGATCTTGTAACAGAATCCCATCAGAGGGAGGCATCGAGCCCTCGGACCCTGTCACTAGGGGACCGGGTCTGGTAGATCACCCGCAGGTACTTTTGGGCGCGCCTCTGGGCCCCTAGCCGACCCCTAACGAATGGGGCACGGACGTCCGCTCGGATCACCCGCCTGCAGCTCACCGGAGACACCATGTTCGGCGCCCATCGAGGGCAACATGGCGCTCTCCCCCCTCCTCCTTGCGGAAAGGCGACGCAGGGGCGTATGTAAAAAAGTCGAGTCTGCCCCTGATCGCCCTCTTGCCCTGTGTAGGGGCTCGAGGGCTGCTCTCGCAAACCCGGCTCCGGCCAAACCGTTGACAGCGTCAACATACCAGCCCGAGAACTTGGGACCCAACCGTACACCCGGGCTACAGCCAGCTCGCATGAGGGAACGACCAGACCAGCCGAAGCATTGTGCGAGGCGTTAAGACCTCGGAGGAGTCAAACCACTCCTCCGAGGCCTCGGGGGCTACACCCGGCGGGTGCGCTCGCGCGCACCCACCGGAACAAAACGCAACCAAGAAAAGCTGGTCCCCTTGCAAAAAAGTGCGACGAAAGCCTCCAAGCGAGTGCTAACACTCCCTTCGAGGCTCAGGGGCTACTGTCGGGGACCATAATTACGGGTACCCTCAAGGCTCCTAATTCTCAGCTGGTAACCCCCATTAGCACAAAGCTGCAAAGGCCTGGTGGGTGCGATCAAGTCAAGGATCAGTCCGTCCGAGGGACTCGATCACGCCTCGCCCGAGCCCAGCCTCGGACAAGGGCAGCCGACCCCGGAGGATCTCCGCCTCGCCCGAGGCCCCCCTCCAGCGGCGAACACGTTCCCGGCTCGCCCGAGGCCCTGTCTTCGACGAGAAGCAACCCCGACCAAATCGCAGGAGCATTTAATACAAAGGTGGCCTGACACCTTTATCCTGACGCGCGCCCTGGCTGACAGAGCCGAAGTGACCGTCGTCACTTCGCCGCTCCACTGACCGGTCTGTCAGAAAGACAACGCCGCCTGCGCCCCTCCGACTGCAGTGCCACTTGACAGAGTGAGGTTGACAGGCAGTCAGGCCCGGCCGCGCACCATAGGAAACTCCGCTCCGCCCGACCCAGGGCTCGAACTCGGGCTAAGCCTCGGAAGACGGCGAACTCCGATCCGCCCGACCCAGGGCTCGGACTCGGGCTAAGCCCCGGAAGACGGCGAACTCCGCTCCGCCCGACCCAGGGCTCGGACACGGGCAAAGCCCCGGAAGACGACGAACTCCGCTCCGCCCGACCCAGGGCTCGGACTCGAGCAAAGCCCTGGAAGACGGCGAACTCCGCTCCGCCCGACCCAGGGCTCGGACTCGGGCAAAGCCCCAAAAGACGGCGAACTCCGTTTCGCCCGACCCAGGTCTCGGACTTGGGCTAAGCCCCGGAAGACGATGAACTCCGCCTTGCCCGACCCAGAGGCTCGGACTCGGCCCCGGCCACGAAAGACAGGCTCGACCTCGACCTCGGAGAAGCCTCCACATCGCCCAACCTAGGGCGCGGACCGACCACGTCAACAGGAGGCGCCATCATTACCCTACTCCAAGCTGACTCAAGCTACGGGGAACAAGACCGGCGTCCCGTCTGGCTCGCTCCGCCAGATAGGCGATGATGGCGCCCCACACGCTCCCTGACGATGGCGGCTCTCGGCCCCCTTATGAAAGCAAGAGGACGTCAGCAAGGACTCGACGGCCCCGACAGCTGTCTCTCCGCCAGGCTCCAGCACTCCTCCGACGGCCACGACATCACACAAATCGGGTGCCAAGATCTCTCCGGCCGCCACGATGGCGTGTACTTAGGGCACTAGCTCTCCTCCGCTAGACGCGTAGCACTCTGCTACACCCCCCATTGTACACCTGGACCCTCTCCTTACACCTATAAAAGGAAGGGCCAGGGCCCTCTTAGAGAGGGTTGGCCGCTCGGGGACGAGGACGAGACGGGCGCTCGCATAAGGCCACTCGCTCCTCCCCCTGGGTGGACGCTTGTAACCCCCTACTGCAAGCGCACCCGACCTGGGCGCGGGACGAACACGAAGGCGGCGGGATTTCCACCTCTCTCTCTCTCCCATCACCGGCCTCCTCGCTTTCCCCCTTCGCGCTCGGCCTCGCGTCGACCCATCTGGGCTGGGGCACGAGGCAACACTTCACTCGTCGGCTTAGGGACCCCCCTATCTCGAAACGCCGACAAGCATATATCAACTTCTGGATTTGAGGATATCTTATTTTTGAGGGCCCAAGGACTTCACTGATGAAGTAGGCTGGATGCTATATCTTGTGCGCATGTCCTTCTTCCATCCGCTCGACTACTAACGCGATGCTTACCACGTGAGTCGTGCAGGAAATGTATAATAATAGATCTTCTGCTGGCTGACTCGGTGTGGCTCGGCGTGGTGGCTTGAGTACTGGTGGTGTGGTCAGGAACTCTTTTAGCGCCTCTAGAGCTTCTTGTGCTTCTGTGGTCCACTGAAACTTGTCCACCTTTTTGAGCAACTTGTAGAATGGCATGCCTTTCTCGCCTATCCTTTATGAATCTACTCGGGGCTGCCATGCACCCAGTAAGCCTCTGTACCTTTTTCTGTGATCGTGGCACTTCCATCCTCATGATGGCTTCGATTTTCTCTGGGTTAGCTTCGATTCCCTGATGGCTGACAATGAATCTGAGTAACTTTCCTGTCGGTACTCCGAAGACACACTTTTCTGGATTGAGCTTCCACCGGTATCGCCTTAAGCTGTTGAAGACTAGTTGCAAACCTTCAATGAAGTTTTCTGAGTTTTCTGTTTTAATCACCACATCATTGACATAAGCTTCCACTCGCTTGCCCCAGTGATCGGCTAAGCATGTTTGAATAGCTCTCTGGTAAGTTGCTCCTGCGTTCTTGAGGCCGAACGGCATGGAGGTATAGCAGAAGGCTCCAAATGGGGTGATGAATGCTGATTTCTCTTCATCTTCTTTTGCCAAGCTGATCAGATGGTATCCAGAATAGCACTCTAGGATGGATAACATAGAGCACCCGACAGTCGAATCAACCACCTGATCTATTCTGGGGAGCCCAAAGGGATCCTTCAGACAATGTTTATTGAGATCGATATAGTCGACGCACATGCGCCAATCCGCTTTATTCTTTTTGAGTACAAGAACATGATTTGCTAGCCACTCAGGATGCAGCACTTCTCTAATGAACCCCGCTGCCACTAAGCGAGCTAACTCGACACGTATAGCTTCTCTCTTGTCGGGCGTGAAACGACATAGCTTCTGTCAAATTGGCTTCGCTTGAGGATAGACCTTCAATTTGTGCTCAGCCAGTTCTCTCGGGACTCCTGGCATATCCGCAGGTTGCCACATGAATACGCCCCAGTTATCTTACAGGAACCAAACGAGCGCGCTTTCCTATTTGTCGTCGAGGCTGGAACTGATGATGGTAGTTTTGCGTTCATCAGCGAAACCTAGGTTGATCTTCTTTGTCTCTTCAGTCGACCGCATAGAGGTCATGGCTTGAGCTTCATTCACAGGTATCGCGAGGTCTCCCTTGGGCTTTGTGTTCACCTGTGGCGGAGGAAGTCGTTGGTGGTCTAGTAGTGAGGGCCGCCTGAATGGCTCCTCGAAAGCATTCTACGGTGCCTTGGAAGTCAGCGCGCACGGTAATGATTCCTTGTGGTCCTCGCATCTTCAATATCATGTAAGAGTAGTGCGGAATAGTCATGAATTTTGCCAATCCCGGCCTGCCAATGATGGTGTTGTATCTGCAGTCAAAACTCACCACTTCGAACCTCAGAAACTCGGTTCTGTAGTTTTCCGGAGTTCCAAAGGTAACGGGCATGTAGATATGCCCGAGCGGGTACTCCCCTTCGGTTGGCACAATGCCGAAGAAAGGGGTGTCTAACTCGGTGAGGTCTTTGAGTGCGACCCCCAAGCCTAGGAGCGTTTAGGGGAAGGTAACATTGATGCTGCTTCCCTCGTCCACTAATACTTTCTTTACTCTGCTCTCTCGGATCATCAGATCGACGAGGAGCGGGTACTTGCCCGAATGGTCGAAGTTGAGCCATTGATCCGCTCGGCTGAAGGTGGTTGGGAACTCCGACCACCGGTAGGGAGTTGGAGCACTAGTGGTCGTCACCAGTACCTATCGGTCATTGAGCTTTTGTTGTCTTCTGTTCTCCTGCGATCCGTGTCCTCTGAAGATGAAGTTGACCTCCCCGTCGATGCGCGGGAATGCTCCACCCCCTCCCCCTTCCACTAGTAGAAAAGAGCTCATAGCCTGCGGCACCCATAAATTATCACTGGCGGTTTCAGTTATCACGCGCCAGTAAAAAAAACAAGGTGGACCCGACTTAGGAACCGCCAGTGGAAACACATTTCCACTGGCGGATATCTTAACACAACCGCCAGTGGAAATAGGGTATTTCCACTGGCGGTTGGTGTAACAGAACCGCCAGTGTAAATACCCTATTTACACTGGCGGTTGTGTTAAGATAACCGCCAGTGGAAATAGGTTTCCACTGGCGGTTTTTCAAGCCAACCGCCAGTGAACTGTCTGTTATAAATACCCCTCTTCTTCCCCGCGACAGTGAACTGTATGCTCGCAGCCAGCTTCCATTGGAGGCGATTTTGGAGGTCCAGATTTCACAAAAATATAAGGGGGAGGTTTTGGTCTTCATTTCTTGGAAGAAGGTGGATAAGAAAGGTTGGTTTATGTTTCTTTGTCAATTTTTGTTCATTCTTGCTCAATTTTAGCCACATTTTGGATCTAGGGTTTTACATGTGAGAGAGAAGAGTATAGCTAGGCAATTTTCTCTATTTCCTCAAATGAGGTTGCATAAGATGGTTAGTTTATGTCTATTCCCTCTCTTTTTCATGTTTAGTTGCTTAATGAATGGTGAATGTGTTGTATGGAAGATTGGTTTAATTATGTTTCAATTGTTAGTTATTGTTTATTTTTGCTCAATTTTAACTACATTTTGAAACTAGGCTTTCACCATATGTTAAAGATAGGTTTGGGTATTAATTTTTTTTGTTTATTAGTTGCTAGGAAAGTTTGGCTTATGTTTCTTTTGCCAAATTTTGTTCATTTTTCCTCCATTTTAGCCACATTTTGGATATAGGGTTTCACCATGTGTTAGAGATAAAGTAGTCCAACTACTTTTATTGGAAGAGATAAAGTAGTCTAACTACATTTGTATATATACCGATCAATATGTACTGTATATATACATGCATGGTAATCTGACTTGCCATGAAAACTTCGGACTGGAAGGGTACAGATGTCGCACTCCAACGCGTCCTTATCCATGGATAGTGTCACAGTCGCCTCTTCCTCATCCTCCAACCCCGACTCTTCCTCATCCTCCATGTGCAGCATGTAATTTTACACGACTTTCTAGAGAGGAGAGGGAGAGGGAGAGAGAGCTATTGTTGCCAATGCACTCGGAGCAGGTGCAGCACTTACCGTCCGTGCGGATGCAGCACTTTGCACATCCAGAATGCCCGTTCTTGCACTGATTTTACACAGAGCAGAGCATCATGCTGGAGTCTACCGATCAATATGTATTGTATATATACATGCATGGTAATCTGACTTGCCATGAAAACTTCGGACTGGAAGGGTAGGCAGCAGATGTCGCACTCCAACGCGTCCTTCTCCATGGATAGTGTCACAGTCGCCTCATCCTCCAACCCCGCCTCATCCTCCATAGAGAGAGAGATAGAGGAGAGAGAGAGATAGAGGTGAGAGAGAGGAGAGAGAGAGGATAGAGAGAGAGAGAGGAGAGAGAGAGAGAGGGTTTCACATTTTAGCCACATTTTTGGATATAGGGTTTCACCATGTGTTTTATGTTACTTTTTTACAGGTGGTGATGGAGAGGACATCCTGGATGTATAACTTATCAAGGCTAGATCCATCATACATATCCGAGGTCCATAGGTTTATTGATGTCGCTACGAACCATGCTTGGAGAACAAAGACAAAACACATATATTGTCCATGCATGGACTGCAAAAATGCTGCTGTATTTAATGACACAGAACAAATCATATCTCATCTGGTATGCCGAGGATTTATGAAGGATTACACAATTTGGACAAAGCATGGAGAGGGTAGCTCTTCGCCTTATACGACTGGAAACCCTGAGAACATCGACGACAGATTTCAGTTCGTTCACGAGACACACCAACCTCTTCCACAGAGCGAACATGTAGTGCAAAATGTTATTGATCATGGTTACGCTGGAGGAAATGAACATGATAGACCTCATGTTCTGCCAAGTGTTATGGATGAGGAAGATGCAGAGTTGCTAGAGGCAATGTTGCGTCGTCATACAGATCAATCGATGTTCTTAATGAAAGGTATGGAGTCCCTGAAGAAGGCAGCAGAAGAGCCTTTGTACGACGAGTCTAAGGGTTGTACCAAAGAGTTCACGACGCTCCGGTCTGTGCTAAAGCTGTTGATGTTAAAAGCTAAATATGGTGTGTCTGATGCTGGCTTCGATGCGTTCTTGAGTATTATCGCAGACATGCTTCCAAAGGAGAACAATGTGCCTGCTAACACGTACTATGCAAAGAAACTAATCAGTCCGCTCACTATGGGTGTGGAGAAGATCCACGCGTGTAGAAATCACAGTATCCTTTATCGAGGTGATGATTATAAAGACTTGGAGAGCTGCCCAAAGTGCGGTGCAAGTAGGTACAAGACAAATAAAGACTATCGAGAGGATGAAGAGTGTGTTGCATCCGTGTCTAAAGGGAAGAAGCGAAAGAAAGCCCAAAAAAAGACTTCAAAATCCACGAGCAAAGAAAAAGAAGAAGTAGACTATTATGCGCTCAAAAAGATTCCTGCTTTGGTGATGTGGTACCTCCCCGTCGTCGATCGATTGAGGTGTTTGTTCGCTAATCCTGAGGATGCCAGACTTATGAGCTGGCATGCTTCTGATGAGCACAAAAACGATGGGAAGCTTCGACATCCAGCCGATGGGAAGCAGTGGCAAGATTTCAATGACAACCACCGAGACTTTGCCGATGAACCGAGAAATGTTAGGTTCGCACTGAGTACTGATGGAATGAACCCATTTGCTGAGAGGAGCAGCAAGCATAGCACATGGCCGGTGATCCTCACCATATACAACCTTCCTCCATGGTTGATGCAGAAACGGAAGTACATTTTGCTAACCATCCTTATTTCTGGACCTACACAACCTGGAGTTGACATGGATGTATTTTTGGAGCCCTTAATGGAGGATATGAAAATATTGTGGGAAACGGGTGTTCAAATGTTGGATGAGTATCGTAAAGGTTCATTCACGCTGAGAGCAATTCTTTTTGTTACGATCAACGATTACCCTGCTCTCTTCACATTATCAGGCCAGTTTAAGGGAAAGGTTGGTTGCACAGTATGCATTGATGGAACTGCTTACGTATCCCTTGCTGCATCTAGGAAGATAGTTTACATGAGGCACAGACGCTTTTTATTGGAAGGACATAGGTACCGCATGCGAAAGATGGATAAGTACTTCGACAATAATGGTGAACTACATTCTACTGCTCCATCGGGTAACAATAGAGGTCATAGAGTTTTTGAAATAGTCAGGAATATCAAGTTTGTTTTCGGGAAGAAGACAAAAGACGGAAAAACAAGGAAGGATGTCAAACCAGCTTCGGGGGCTATATTCAAGAAGAAGTCTATTTTCTTCGAGTACTTGCCTTACTGGAAAGAGTTAGATGTGCGGCATGCGATCGATGGTATGCACGTTCAGAAGAACGTGTTTGAAAGCATAATGGGCACCTTGCTAGACATAAAGGGCAAAACAAAAGAAGGGCTCAATTCACGCATGGACTTGGTAGATTTAGGCATAAAAAAGGAACTACATCCCGTTCTTCAAGAAAATGGGAAGTACCATCTCCCAGCAGCAAGCTACAATCTCAATGTAGATGAGAAACATGCGATGTGTGTTTGGCTCAAGAATTTGAATGTCCCATCCGGATTCTGCTCTAGCATACGGAGTATTGTGTCAATGAAAGACCTGACAATCACCAACTACAACTCACATGATTGCCATGTCATGCTGACTACATTCCTACCTATTGCCATCAGGGCTATAATCCTTTGTTTTTAAAGATGGCAATCACACGGTTGTGCTACTTTTTCAACAGGATTTCACAAAAGGTAATTGGCCATGATGAGTTGGCATCTCTTCAGGAATTCGCAGTGGAGACAATATCACAGTTTGAGATGTGTTTCCCTCCATCGTTCTTTGATATTATGGTGCACCTTGTGGTGCACTTGGTGCCACAAATAGAAGCATTGGGTCCTATGTACTTGCATGAAATGTGGACGTATGAGCATTTCATGTCAATACTGAATGGCTATGTATCAACCCGTGCTCGTCCTGAGGCATCCATGATAGAGGGGTACTGTACCGAAGAGGCCATTGAGTCCGGAGGTCCATTCTGCAATAGTATCCTAAAAGACCAGGTTGCAATAGGTCTGCCTCCGTCACGACACGAGGGTAGATTGTATGGAAGCGGGAGGATGGGACGGAAATCTTTCATCCCACCGGATTACGATATAGTACTTGAGGCACATCAGAGCATCCTACATCAGCTAACGATAATGGAGCCATTTATCCAACAACACATCAATGAGCTTCGCGAGCAAAATCCTAGGCATACGGATGATTGGGTAATGAAGCAACATAAGCAGCGGTTCAACACATGGCTAATGGTGAAGGACATTCCACGTGGAGAAACAATAGAAGAACAAACCATCAAGGGCTTGGCATCTGGACCATCACGCCAGGTCACAACATGGCAAACCTATGACATTAGTGGATTCACATTTTGTACCAAGTCCAAGGACAAAAAGAGCATGTCACAAAACAGTGGTGTTCGATGCGAAGCCATAGATGATGAAACTGGTGAGATTATTACATATTTTGGCTTTATTGAGGACATATGGGAACTAGACTATGGTACATTTCAGATCTCGGTTTTCCGATGTCAATGGGTTGAAGACAAACATGTCACGGTAGACAACTATGGGGTCAGAGTTCTTGATCTAAGTAAGGTAGGTTACAAAGATGACCCATGGATCCTTGCTAATCGTGCTGCACAGGTCTTCTATGCTGAACAGATCATTTCTAACAATGAGAAGAAAAGCACCGACAAACCGAAGCATGTAGTTTTTCTTGGAAAACAACAAGCTATAGGAGTTGATGGTGTATCTGATTTAGAGGATTTTAACCAGTTCAATGACATGTCTCTTTTCATAGACCATCCAACCAAGATAAGGAACGTTGAGCGAAGCATCCCACGCAATTCGATGCCCTGGGTACGCCACGATGGACAAGGCAGAACAATAGCTCCCTAGATTATATAGTTGTCATGTAATTGATTATTGTTAGCGACAAACCGAAGCATGTAATTTTACACGACTTTCTAGAGAGGAGAGGGAGAGGGAGAGAGAGCTATTGTTGCCAATGCGCTCGGAGCAGGTCCAGCACTTACCGTCTGTGCGGATGCAGCACTTTGCACATCGAGAATGCCCGTTCTTGCACTGATTTTACACAGAGCAGAGCATCATGCTGGAGCCTACCGATCAATATGTACTGTATATATACATGCATGGTAATCTGACTTGCCATGAAAACTTCGGACTGGAAGGGTAGGCAGCAGATGTCACACTCCAGCGCGTCCTTCTCCATGGATAGTGTCACAGTCGCCTCTTCCTCATCCTCCAACCCCGCCTCTTCCTCATCCTCCACCACCACCTTGGCTTTCTTTGGAGTGCCGCCGTCATGGTTTATCACCTAGAACGAGGTAAAATAAAAGCAGGGAGGACTATTCGACTAATATATACATATCATGCAGTAAGAAACAAGCATCTTCAAAGAACATGTTGTAAAAGAACTTGGAAAGATGTTTACCAGATCTGATACTTGTGAAAGAACTTCACACCAATGGTGATGAGAGACGCGAAGCCAGGAGATGACGTAGTATTTAAACACTACAAGAACGGACATTCTAGTGACAGAGGAGGGAGAGAGAGGGAAGAGAGAGGAGGGAAAGAGGAGAGAGAGAGGAGAGAGAGAGAGGAGAGAGAGGAGAGAGAGAGGATAGAGAGAGAGAGGAGAGAGAGAGGGAGAGGGGAGAGAGAGGAGCTAGGGAGAGGAGAGAGAGGAGAGAGAGGATAGAGAGAGAGAGAGGAGCTAGGGAGAGGAGAGAGAGGAGAGAGAGAGGGAGAGATAGAGGAGGGAGAGAGAGGGAAGAGAGAGGAGGGAGAGGGGAGAGAGAGGAGAGAGAGGAGAGAGAGAGGGGAGAGAGAGGGGAGAGAGAGAAGTAATATATAAATATATATATTATGTATACTAAATATATATATTTATATATTTAATATGTACAAAAATTTATATACTTAATGTATGAATATACAATAAAAAATAATATACTAAAAACATTTCTACTGGCGGTTGACAATGAAAACCGCCAGTAGAAATCATTTTTACTGGCGGTTGTCGATGAAAACCGCCAGTAGAAATGGCCTCCACAGTCTGTGGATGGCATTTCTACTGGCGGTTCTCTATGACAACCGCCAGTAGAAATGATTTCTACTGGCGGTTTTCATTGTCAACCGCCAGTAGAAATATCTCCTATATAAAGGAGCGCGCACGGGGGTGAAAATTTCGCTAAGTCTCTGGCGCCCTGTCTTTCACACTTCCCGCCGTCAGGCTGCCAAAATTTTCGCCCGGCGATTTTCTCCGCCGTGCGCCGCCGTCGTTCACGCCGTCGTCCACGCCATCGTCCCCGCGCCGTAGGTAAGTTCTTCTCTCTCTCTCTCCCTTTCTTCGTCTATGATCGCTCGGGCTCGGGCGCCATGCGCGCCGCCGCCGCGCACGCGGGCGCACGCCGCCGCCGCCGCCGCGCGGCTAAACCCTAAGGCTAGGAAGAGTGAGAGAGTGAGAGGGAAGAGAGAGGAGGAAGAGGGAAGAGAGGGAGACCCCTGCGCGCGTCTCTGCAGAGAGTGAGAGAGAGGAGGGCGCACGCGCCGCCGCCGCCGAGAGGGAGGAAGAGAGAGGAAGGAGAGGGAGAGGGAAGAGAGAGGAGGGAGAGGGAGAGAGATAGAGGGAGGGAGAGGAGGGTGAGAGAGAGAGAGGAGGGAGAGGAGAGAGATAGAGAGAGAGGAGAGGAGATGAGAGTATTCATACAATACTTATTTTTATTCATATGTGTGTTCATATGTGTTCAAATGTATGTGTTCAATATATATATGTGTTCATATGTGTTCAAATGTATGTGTTCAATATATATGTGTGTTCATATGTGTTCAAATGTATGTGTTCAATATATATATGTGTGTTCATATGTGTTCAAATGTATGTTGAATATATACATTTTAATTTTATCCGTCACAACTCGATAATATACGTATCCGATCCGATCCGAATTCGATCTGAACTCGATAATTTCCGTACGACTCTCCCTCTCTCCCTCTCTATACGTCCTATGCGACTCTCCCTCTCTCCCTCTCCTCGTCCTATACGACTCTCCCTCTCTCCCTCTCTATACGTAACTCGATAATATCCATACGATTCTCCCTCTCTCCCTCTTTATACGTCCTATGCGACTCTCTCCCCGTCCTACACGATACTATACGACTATACGATACTATATGGTTACGGTTTAGGGTTAGGGTTATGGTTAAGGGTTAGGGTTAGGGTTAGGGTTAAGGGTTAGGGTTTAGGGTTAGGGTTAGGGTTAGGGTTAAGGGTTCGGGTTTTGGGTTAAGGGTTCGGGTTTTGGGTTAGGGTTAGGGTTAGGGTTAAGGGTTATAGTTAGGGTTAGGGTTTAGGGTTAAGGGTTCGGGTTTTGGGTTAAGGGTTCGGGTTTTGGGTTAGGGTTAGGGTTAAGGGTTTAGGGTTAAGGGTTCGGGTTTTGGGTTAAGGGTTCGGGTTTTGGGTTAGGGTTAGGGTTAAGGGTTATAGTTAGGGTTAGGGTTAGGGTTTAGGGTTAAGGGTTCGGGTTTTGGGTTAGGGTTAGGGTTAAGGGTTTAGGGTTAGGGTTACGGTTAAGGGTTTAGTGCTTGAGGATGTATTTAATTATACTATTTGTTAATATGAATTTAATTATTGCTTACGTTAATATGTGTTAATATGTATTTAATTATTGCTTATGTATTTGTATATATATAGCTCAATGAGTTCTCCGATCAAGGACCAAGATTTAGTGCCCGAGCACATGGACAAGAGTGTTGCTCAAGAACAATCCAGCAGTGAAGGATATGAAACGCCTAGCGACCCTTTTCCTACCACTAGCATAGATAGGGCCGCTCTCCGTGAGTTGCAACGTGACCCTACTTATGATCCACAAGAAGCTGAGGTAAAAGTACGCATCTTTAGCTTCGTATGTGTACCCTACTGATTTCACATGCATGATCTCTTGTGCATTTTATTACATGAATAGGAGGTCGTGTCTGAATTTCGTGCGATACTCGAAGAAGCCGTGGCACGAAACGAAGACGTACCGGAGCCGACCCAAGACGCACCGGAACAGACCAAGACAACAACCGAGACGTCAAGGAAAAGGAAGCAGAGCGATCGAAAAAGAGGTGACAGGGGGCTGAACAAGTTTCCCGACAAAACATACAAAATCTCAGACGTGAGCCCGAAAGGTCAGCCCCTAGCTCCAGAAGAGGCACTACCTAAGTTCCAGAATGCACTTGGGTTTTTAGTTAGAGATAATCTTGACATAACAATACGACAGTGGAGAGATGTGTCAGATGATGTCAAGAATCAAATATGGAATAAGCTATTAATGAGGTTCGTTCTGCCTCGGGGTTCAGAAGAACTCGTGAAGGAATACACGATGAAGCAGCTTGCAATCAATTTCCGAAACTGGAGGTCTGAGATGAACACAAAGTTTGTAAAGAAAGGTCTGGACCCGACCAAAAAATATAAAATCTCAGCAGGTCAGTGGGCAGTATTTCTAGAGCAGAGGAGCAGCCCTGATTTCATATCTCTAAGTGAGGCAAATTCGGAACTATCAAAGAAGAACAAGTACCGCCACCACCTAGGCACATGTGGTTACAAGCGTTAGGTTCCTAAATGGAGACAAGAAGACGCCGAGAAGAAGGCCGCAGGGTTGCCGACGCTGTCCGAGCAACTTGGTGAAAGGGCGGCAAATTGGCTCCGTGCTAGAAAACCAAGGGAAACCGAGACCGGTGTATCTTTTGATGATCCCATTGTCGAAGAAGCGGCAAAAAACATATATACAATGGCAGCTAAGCAGAGCCAAGGAACTTTTAAGCCACAAAGGGAAAGAGACATCCTAACGGCTGGTCTTGGTAACCCTGAGCATCCTGGCCGTGTACGAGGAATCTCGTCTAAGGAAGGATGGAAGGAAGGATTCGGACAACAGTGGGAAGGTCTGTACAGGAAACGTGATCGATACAAGGAAGAGATGGCGGATTATTTTAAGGAGGAGGCCAAGAAAGAGTTCAAAGCCATGATGTCTCAAATGCTATCGAATCCTCCTCCAGAATTGATGCAACAGTTGGCGAGTGTGATGTCTGTTCAACAGATGACCACTCCACAAATACAAATAATTCCAGCAGCTCAACCGCCGGCTTCCATAGATTGTACGACATTACCAAGCTCTGTTGCTTCAACGGGAAATAAGGACCGTTATCCAGTTGATGACATCACAAGGCCTGTGGCGTGCACACTGGTTATAAGATATGGTATTAACAATAAACGTACAAAGAAAGTAGCCACAGGCCTTGCGATCCCAGGACGTAAGTTCCATGGAAACGATATTCCAGATGATTATTGCAAAGTAGAAGTGACGTCGGTCGTCCAAGGATCCGAGGACGACATGCTAGACATCCCTGGGCCCGAAGGTATCGAGAAACTTGGACAAGCTATCAATAATTTTATCCTTTGGCCTCGGAGGGATGTCGAATTGCTTGATTGGTCGAATTCGTCGCAGGCGTCGCAGGCCCAACCGTCTCCGCCTTCTCAAATTTTTGTTCCTATTGTACATCCATCATCCTCACCTCCTCAAACTTCACATGCTGCTCCTCATCCTTTTTCTGACCCACCGTCTC
Organism: Zea luxurians; assembly: GCA_029449295.1. NCBI lineage: Eukaryota > Viridiplantae > Streptophyta > Magnoliopsida > Poales > Poaceae > Zea > Zea luxurians. The sequence continues at coordinate 90,706,554 of JAOPSE010000012.1, forward strand.
CGCCACAAGCATCACCATTCAGGGCTCCACCACCTTCTCCTCCCCATCCTCTTGGTGACCCACTGTCTACGCCACCATCAAGGGATCCACCTTCTCCACAACCATCAAAGGATCCAAGGCCATCAAAGAAATCTAAACTTCCTATTCCAAAATTGGTGTCCCCGTATCAGAAAAAGAAGAGTAAAGCTACTACTGCTGGCACAGCTCGGTTTTTGAAAGGGATTGGACGGAGCCTCACGTCACAAACTGTTGATTTGGCCAAGCACGAGGAGTCTGCAAAAAAGGCTGAGGCAATGGCCGCAAAGATAAAGAAGCCAACTAAGGCAGATTACAAAAATGTGCCTAAAAAATATGTGTCGGGCAGACCTCTGCTACCTCTTGAGAAACTAAGAAAGGTCCCGGCTGGTGTTAAAAGGTTGCATGACTGGTACATGCGGGCATCATCGGTTGGCATCGACACCATCAGTGTGCATATACCATACCATGCTTTTATTGGTTCGGACCAAAAGGCCGTTGTTACATTCGAGGACATGTGGTTAATGATGAACCTTCAGAGACTCGACGTGCAACTTGTAACGATGTTTGCATTGTAAGTGTCGCTCATACTTCCACATATGTGTGTTATTATTAGTGAGCTGTATAAAATTTCAATATCTGACATGCACGTGTGACTTGCAGAATGCAACATGATCAGCAGGAGATCCTTTACGGTACCAAGCCCAATGCTAGTGCCAGTAAAAGGGTTGGGTATCTCAACCCAATACTTATATCCGAGGAAAGCCACACTTTTAGAATCGGGAAAGACAACGATGAATTACGGGGAAAGACGGACGAAGAAGTTGAGAAGCGTATAAAGGATATGAAGAAGGATTTTGAAGCTCGATACGCCACCTATATAGGACATGCAATGCTTCAATTTCAAGACAGGGAAGCCATAATGGCCCCGTACAACTTTAAGTAAGTGTGATTTTGCATAAATAAAATTAATAATTTCAATACACATGCATCACAAATTTGATTCGTACAGGGACCACTGGATATGCTTCCTCATTTATCCTAAGGTTGGAAAGGTGCTGGTGCTCGACTCCTTGAACTTCGACCCTTCGACATATGCAGAATTCCTCAGCATCTTAGAGCTGTAAGCCTTTTCTATGCATGCATACTTTTATCGATTAAAATTTGAGAATAACATGGTGATTCTATTTGGGATCACAGGGCTTATAGATTCTATAAGATGAGAGGTGGAAAGTACGACCTGTCGAAAAAAGGCGTGCCACTAGACATCCATCATCACTGGCCGGTAAGTATGTGATTTTATGAATACATATCATACACAATGTTGCAACTAAATAACCAATCTCCCGTTATGTAGTGCCACAAGCAACCACAAGGATCGGTCCTATGTGGATTCTATGCGTGCGAGTTCATGAGAGTGAACGGACGATACATCACGAACCCTGACAAGGTATTATTAGTAATAGTCAAGTATGTATTTATGTCATTAAAGATGCAAATGTGTTATTATTGAGTATAAATAGATGATGTTTATAAAATTCCTTTACAGCAATTTCAACGAGGAAACCCGGAGAACTTGACCGAAGCTGCATTGTATAGCATAGTCGAGGACCTCTGCACATTCATATTGAAAGAGGTCATTCCCGCAGAAGGAAAATATCACGATGCTTCCGGGACATTAGCTTTGCCAGAGTTTAGAATACTAACAGAAATTAGTAGATTATCTCTTAGCCGAGATAGTTATTAGAGCTTAGGTGAAAACTTATGATGTATAGAATGCATGAAGCATATATGGTTGCAAACAGAATACTTTGATGTATATAAATGTATGATAGAATTTAATTTTATGTTGCTTTCAATATCAATATAGATCTATATATATATATATATGTTTGTGTGTGTGTAAATAAATATATATATAATTCAGTATTGTTTGAAATTTTGAAAAAAGGCGGGAAAACTTCCACTGGCGGCTAAATAAAGAAAACCGCCAGTGAAAAGTGCATTTCCACTGGCGGTTTGCTTTATAAAACCGCCAGTGGAAATGCATTTTCACTGGCGGTTTTCTTTATTCAGCCGCCAGTGGAAATGCACTTTTCACTGGCGGTTCCTTAAGAAAACCGCCAGTGAAAATGCACTTTTCACTGGCGGTTCCAAAATAACCGCCAGTGGAAATGCTGATTTCCACTGACCCCTAGCACTGGCGGTACTGAAAAACGCCAGTGTAAATAGGTTTAGAACCGCCACTATAGAGCTTCTGTGTACTAGTGTTCCTGTCAGTGAGGCTGCCTAGGTTCGCCAGGCCCTCCTCGTGGTGAGGGAGGTGGTAGAGGCTGGAATGGTCGGCCATTCCTGACGGAATGCTTGAAGTCTCTGCAGTTCTGTAGGGTGTGGCGCATATCCTTGTGGTACGGGCACTGGGCGTCGAGGATGTCGTCCAGTGTCCGCTCGCCTCCACGGGGTGCCCCTCGGGCAAGAGAGACCGGTGGTCCGTGAAGGATTACGGGGAGGCTACGCTAGCGCAAAACAAAATTTTCAACCCCATAAAACCAAGAACTACTGCGGTTATAGGTCATGGAATTACCACTAGACGCGCAGAGCAGCGGAAGACGTCTCGATGTAGACGAACGCGTCGAGCAGTGCCATGCAGTCGTCGGTGTCCTTCACGTCCTCGCACGGTTCGTCCTAGTGCTCCAGATGCAGCACCTTCGAGGTATCCACACGTACAGGGAGGAAGCGCCGCGTACCGAACTGCTAGGTTCGCGACGGCGGCTTGGCGAGGGCGAGAGGCGAGCGGCTACTCGTTTGCTGGTGGCGAATTAGGGTTAGCCTAACCGCGCCCCCGCCCCTCATTATATAGGCGTTATGGTGGGCTTCTGACACCGAGGCCCATCAGTAACCCTAAAGCCCAGTCTAATTTCGGATCTAATCCAAGTTAGGCTTCCTTCCCCTTAAGTGTGTGACCCTATAGGTTCACATACAAATAGACATAGCCCGAGTACTCTTACTTGGCCCAATAATTGACAGCGGCCTCTAGCAAGACATGTCAACTCCTATGCGCATGTAAAGATCATATCAGACGAACCATTGCAACATTACGTACATGTTGTTCCCTTTGTCTCACGATATTTGGTCTGGCTCTAAGCTGACCTCTCTTTCTCGATACTGTGAATTGGAATCCTTTCAATGGTTAACTCTTAACCCTAGCACGGCCATGCATTTCTTGATCCAATCACTCGAGGGGCCCAGAGATATCTCTCTCACAAAGAGAGGGACAAATTCCATCTTGACTGACCATGCCTCACAGCATGCTTCCTGACAAACCCAAAACTACCTTTATAACTACCCAGTTACGGAATAACGTTTGATAGTCCCTAAGTAAGTCAATTCACATCTTGAGAACATGCGACAATCTCAGGTCTAAGGATACAGTATTCATGTTGCAAAAAGAGAACTATATTACAATATCTCACATTGGGTCGGTCCAGCCTCATGTCATACATGCGCCCACATTATTAGTTTAACATCTCCATGTTCATGACTTGTGAAATGTAGTGATCAACTAATACATGTGCTAGTCATCGACTCTGACTAGGGACATCATTTAGAATAACCATATAAGTAAAGAATCTCACAAACAATTCACATAATTGCTAATCAATACAAGGTGCCTTCCATGGATATTCAATTAAGCAATATATATATCATGGATACAAAGAAATATGCTCATCTCTATGATTATCTCTAGGGCATATTTCTAACAGTCCGGCGGCCTGGATCTCTTCATGGGGCCTCTTCTCCCAATGCTTGTTGGGTTGCTGGTTTGCATCATGCCGCGGTGCTGGTGGCGCGGGTTTCGTTCCCTTGATGAGGTCCTAAGCCTGTTCGTCGGCGGTGATGTAGAGGTCCACTTCTTGAAACAACTGCTCGGAGGTGGTTGGCGCTTTCTGCAGTATGGCTGGGACGAAGGCCATCATTAGACCCCCCGTAGAAGTCCTCGATCACTGCCGCCTTAGTGACTTCAAGGATATGGTTTCTCATGGTCTGAAACCTCTTGAGGTACGACCGAAGTGTTTCGTTGCCCCGGCGCCTAATGGATTTGAGGTCCCATGGCTGCGCCGGCTTGTCAAAGAGGGACTGAAAATTGGCGATGAAGCGCCGACTGAAGTCGCTCCAATCGTCGATGCAGTATCATGGCAGGTGTCGTAGCCACTGTAGCGCATCCTGCCCGAGAACAATGGGCAAGTTTGCATTCATCATGTCTTCAGTTGCCCCATTGGCCTGGGTAGCGGTCGTATAGACGGCCAACCAACTTCCTGGGTCCTGCTTAGGTTCATATTTGTCAATGTTGGAGACCTTGAAGTTTGGGGGCCACTGGATGGCCCTGAGTAAGCATGGATACTCCACATGTGTCCTCCTGTCGACGTTCATGGTGCCAGTCCCAGGGAGGAGAGTCGCTGATGTGCCGTCTCGATCGTCCCTAGGTCGAGCCACTAGTTGAAGCTGCTGTCGACTCAACTCTGGTGGCGTGACTTCGTGCCGGGACACATGGTCCCGATCGTACTCCTCCCGACGCCTTATCTCGTTCTCGTGTCGTCGGTCACGCGATGCATTGATAGAGCTCCGCGCATCCTGGCGAATGTTGATGGCGTGTCGCAGGTCGCTCAACGGATGAGCGAGGGGTAGAAGATGAATAGATGCCCGAGTGAGCAGCCGCCCATAACCTTCAGCATCCGGAGTCCGGGGGAGGCCATCGGCTATCCGAGCCAACACTCCTCCGACTTCACTCGGTGTGTTCATTGCACGAGCAAACTCAGGGTTCAGGTTTCGAGCGAAGAGAGGGTTCTCTCGGCGTAACACTCCTTCGACTTCACTCAGCTTGTTCTCGATCTTGGTCTTGAGCCTGTTGGCGGTCACGTCGGCGAGAATTCCTCCTCTCTCTGAAGACTCGTTCATCAGGAGTTTCTCCTATTTCTGAGACTTCATCTCAGGATACGGGCTGCGCTGGGTCCCGCTCCCCAGCTTCGTGATGTCGCCGAATATTCCAGCGTCTGTTTCTCCGTCGCCGAGCTTCTCACTGGGGAGGTTCTTCTCCTGGTAGGTTGGCTCATCGTCGGAGATGGGAGATGACTCCAATCTCCCCCCGATGAAGAGGATGTCGGGGTAGAAAGGAGTTGTTGCGGTAATGAATTCCTTTCCATCCTTCTTTGAGGGCGAAGGTGTCCGAAGGATAACTTGACGGGCCTCCATCCCGCTTGCTTCTTTATTTCTTGTAATTCGTGTCCACTCCTTTGTGGACGAAGTGGACAATGGGGTTCTTCGGGTAAATGAATTCCTGGCTCTTGACTTGCAGAAGGTAGTCTTCACCTAGTTGCAGGAGGTTGCATTATCTGCTGCCTTGTTCTGGCTTTCCCAGAGATTTCCGAGGAAAGCTTTTTCTCCGGTGGATCCGCTACGTGGTGCAGAATTCCCTCCTAATCTGCTATGGACGAGGTGGTCCCAAAGCAGAACACGGATCCAAGGCGGAGAGCGATCTTGCACTGGGAAGTGACAGCCATTGAGCTAGCTTGGATCAACGACACACCCCCTACCTGGCGTGCTAGCTGTCGGTGTTTGGATCCCGACAGCACACCCGAGGTTACCCCGTGTGATGCTTTTGGGTAGGATGATGCTGTTGACTGTAGCTCGATGGTTCGTGCGAAATGCACGAGGGATGACAGGCGATTTTCAGCAGGTTCGGGACGCTTTGAAATGCGTAATACCCTACTTCCTGGTGTGGATCTTTATGTGGTAGGTTACAAGAGAAGTCTCCTATGTGGAGAAAGGCTAGTGGGCTGAGTAGATAGTCGATGAAAATGATGGGGTACCCCCTAGGCCTTATATTCTTGACCGTGGGGCATTACATGCATGTATGATGATAATGTGTACCTAAGTAATAATGAACCGACTGAACTTATCCTCCTATAATCTTGCCGACCTATCCCTAGTTTGCTCCGACATCCGACGATGCTGCATGGAAAAATCGGATCCGTATTGTGGATAGCGCTTAAATCCAATGAGCCGCTTGGGCCCGAGTTTGCTTCTTCCTCACGTTGGCCCCTTCCACCAGTGGTTCTTCCCTAGCCCACGAAGGGGTGACCTTGCGAGATAATAGGCCCAAAGCCTTTCGCGAGGCCTTCTTGCCTTCTAGTGGACTCGGGGGATATCTGTCCCCCACACCCCCTCTTAGGCGTCACCTGTTTCCTTCAACTTGGGTATTCTTTTTGCAGGTAAAATCTCAAATCCAAGAGATTCTTGAGACAGGCTCAAAATGAGTTTGGGTTAAGAATCAAAAAGATTAGAAGCAACAATGGAATGGAGTTCAAGAACTCTCAAATTGAAGGATTTCTTGAGGAGGAGGGCATCAAGCATGAGTTCTCTTCTCTATGCACACCTCAACAAAATGGTGTTGTGGAGAAGAACTCTATTGGATATGGCAAGGACCATGCTTGATGAGTACAAGACACCGGATCGGTTTTGGGCGGAGGCGATTAACACTGTTTGCTACTCCATCAACTGACTCTAACTTCACCAAATCCTCAAGAAAACATCATATGAACTCCTCACCGGTAAAAAGCCCAATGTTTCTTATTTTTAGAGTTTTTGGGAGCAAATGCTCTATTCTTATTAAGAGAGGTAGAAATTCTAAATTTGCTCCTAAAGCAGTAGAAGGCTTTTTACTTGGTTATGACTCAAACACAAGGGCATATAGAGTCTTCAACAAGTCCACTGGATTAGTTGAAATTTCTTGTGACATTGTATTTGATGAGACTAATGGCTTCCAAGTGGAGCAAGTTGATCTTGATGAACTAGATGATGAAGAGGCTCCGTGCGTTGCACTAAGGAACATGTCCATTAGGGATATGTGTCCGAAGGAATCCGAAGAGCCTCCACAAGCACAAGATCAACCATCATCTTCCATACAAGCATCTCCACCAACTCAAGATGAGGAAATGGCTCAAGAAGAAGAGGATGAAGATCAAGACGATGAGCCACCTCAAGAAGAGGACATTGATTAAAGGGGAGATGAAGATGATCAAGATAAGGAAGATTATCAAGAGATTTGGGATCAAAGACCACCACACCCAAGAGTCCACCAAGCAATTCAAAGAGATCACCCCATCAACTCCATTCTCGGTGACATCCACAAGGGGGTAACCACTAGATCTCGAGTTGCTCATTTTGTGAACATTACTCTTTTGTGTCTTCTATTGAGCCATACAGAATAGAGGATGCACTAAGAGATCTAGATTAGGTGGTGGCAATGCAAGAGGAGCTCAACAACTTCACGAGGAATGAGGTATGGCATTTAGTTCCACGTCCTAACCAAATTGTTGTAGGTACCAAGTGGGTATTCCGCAACAAACAAGGTGAGCATGGTGTGGTGACTAGGAACAAAACCCGACTTGTTGCCAAGGGATATTCGCAAGTCGAAGGTTTGGATTTCGATGAAACCTATGCACCTGTAGCTAGGCTTGAGTTGATTCATATATTACTTTCCTATGCTACTTACCATGGCTTTAAGTTATATCAAATGGACGTAAAGAGTGCCTTCCTCAATGGCCCTATAAAGGAAGAAGTGTATATTGAGTAACCTCCCGGTTTTGTAGATAGTGAGTATCGTACACATGTTTATAAGCTCTCAAAGGCGCTTTATGGGCTCAAGTAATCCCCAAGATCATGGTATGAATGCCTGAGAGACTTTCTTATCACTAATGGCTTTTAAGTTGGAAAAGCTAACCCTACTCTCTTCACTAAAACAATTGCTAAAGACTTGTTTATATGCCAAATTTATGTTGATGATACTATATTTGGGTCTACTAACAAGTCATCTTGTGAAGAGTTTAGTAGGATCATTATACAGAAATTCGAGATGTCAATGATGGGGGAGTTGAAGTATTTCCTTAGATTTCAAATCAAGCAACTCCAAGAGGGCACCTTCATCTACCAAACTAAGTACATTCAAGACATACTCAAGAAGTTTAGAATGAAGAATTCTAAACCTATCAAGACACCCATGGGAACAAATGGGCATCTCGATCTCGACATGGGAGGTAAATCCATAGATCAAAAGGTATACCGGTCGATGATAGTATCTTTACTCTATTTATGTGCTTCACGACCAGATATTATGCATTATATATGCATATGTGCAAGGTTCTAGGCAAATCCTAAGGAAATTCACCTTAGGGCCGTAAAAAGAATCATGAGATATTTAGTTTACACTCCTAAGTTTGGGCTTTGGTACCCCAAGGGATCTACCTTTGATCTAATTGGGTATTCCGATGCCAATTATATCGGATGTAAAATTGACAAGAAGAGCACATCAGGGACTTGTCAGTTTCTAGAAAGATCTCTGGTGTCTTGGGCTTCAAAGAAATAAAACTCAGTAGCCCTATACACCGCCGAAGCTGAGTATATTGCTACAGGCCATTGTTGTGCATAATTACTCTAGAAGAGGCAAACCCTTAAGGACTATGGCTACAAATTTAGCAAAGTCCCTCTCCTATGTGATAATGAGAGTGCAATCCGCATGGCAGATAATCCCGTTGAACACAGCCGCACTAAGCACATAGACATCCGGTATCACTTTTTGAGAGATCACCAACAAAAGGGGGATATCGAAATTGCTTATGTTAGCACCCACAACCAATTAGCCGATATCTTTACCAAGCCCCTAGATGAAAATACTTTTAGCAAGCTTAGGAATGAGCTAAACATCTTAGATTCTCGGAACTTTGATTGAAACATTGCATACATAGCTAATTTATATACCTTTGATCATGTCTCTTTCATTTGGTACAAATGCATATTTCTTATTTTTCTTGTGCCAAGGCTAAGACTAATGAGCTTCCATGAGTGTTGGGGCGAAGGCGAAGACGCCACCCTTCGCTCGAGGCCTTCGCCGTACTCGCTGCACAACGGTGGCAAGACAGCGGTAGACATACCCTTCGCCTCATACGCGGCCGGACGAAGACCTGTGACGAGGTCGTCTCATTCTGTGACCTCGTCCAGAACGGAGGCCCATGTGTAATCCGGCCCATTGTAACAGGCCCTGCGTGGCCGTCGCGCGTTACGGGCCTAATTTGTAAAGGCCTCCCTGTAATCACGGTCTGTAACCCCGCTTTATGGGAATATTCCGGGGATAATCTAGGTGTCTGAGGGCACATGCGTCCTTAACACGGGACGCCGGGCACCCGGACACCTATAAATACCCTCGCACAGTGCCCTTGAGGGGCTAGATTAACAGAGCTTTTGCCATCACGTGCTGAAACCCTGTTTGCGCTATTACCCCCCCCCCCCCCGTTGGATCGACTTGCGCCAGTGAGCAAGTTCCAACATTTGGCGCCCACCGTTCGTGCTACGAAACAACCACCCGCGATGGCACCCAAGAAAGCTAGCTCGAAGGCTGACGAGGTTGCGAAGGCAGCACTGCTGGCCGCAAAAAAGGGCAAGGCCCTCGCACTCACCCACTCCACCCACCAAGAGGCTACTGAAGACAACGCTCACCGCACCAGCGAAGGCGACGCTCACCGCACCTGCAGCCCTGAAGGACAGCTGCAACCTCCCCCAGACTTCGCTCCACCAGAGGGCACAGACTTCACCAAGGACGGCGAAGTCATCGGCGTCTCCGCAGAAGATCAGCTACAGCTGCGCGCCCTGCGCATCAAGAACCGCAATCTCCAGAAGCAAAAGGAGATACTTGAGGCCAAGCGCCAATGTGTGTCCGCACAAGCCAAGGTGCGACAAATGATACGAGACGAAGAGCAGAAGGCCTAGGAGCTTGAGCAAGAGATCGCGCTAATGCAGCGCGAAGGCCACTTCGGCCTGCAACAAGGGCCACCCCTGCAACAGCGCGCACAAGTCGAAGACCTGCACTTTCCCTACCGCGACCGCGCCATCCCACACGCCGCGCCATTCCAAGGGGTCAACTACCTCGACGAGTGAAGTCCCCTGGTGCCACACCTGCAAGTGACACCCTGGCTAGCCAACTTCTGGGCAGGGACCTATCCCAAGTACAACGGCAACACTGACCCAACACAGTACATCATGAGTTATCAGGTCACCGTTGCATCTTCCGGTGGGGACGACGCCATGATGGCCAAGTCTTTCATCATCGCCCTCGAGGGCCCGGCTCTCACCTGGTTCACCTGGTTGCCACCGCTGTCCATCGACTCCTGGAGAAGCCTCCGGGACAAATTCCTGCTCAATTTCCAAGGATACCGCCCGGACACCGACGCCTTGGCCGAACTCTCACTCTGCAAGCAGCTGGAGAAAGAGACCCTGCGGGAGTACTACCGAAAATTTCTAACACTCAAGTCACAGTTGCCCTCGGTCGATGACCAGATCCCCATCCACTACGCCATCAGTGGCCTTCGCGCCAGCGTCCTTTACAGCCACTGCATCAGAGATCCGCCCAAGAACCTCCAGGAATTATATCAGCTATTTGAAAAATACGCCAAATCCGAAGAGCTCCACCAGCGCAAAGTTGAGTCTCAGAGGAAACCCAAAGATGCTCCACAGTCCAGCCGCACATGGACGAGAACTCCGCAGCCAGACTCCGGTCGAGACGGCCGCAATCAGCAGCAGGTGCACAACATTGCCAACCAGCACCCCGCTGGTGATGCCCCTCGTCGCCAGGAATATCCCCCCCAGGGCCGCGGAAATGGAGCACGCGGTAGGTGCCGGGGCGCGCGCAGCCGCCGCGCCGATTCTACTTTCTTTTCCACGGCGAAGACTGCGCCCACCAAACCAAAGATTGCCCAGAGATGAAGGCCACCCGAGACAGGATGGCACGGGCGTAATAGGCCGACAACCCTAGAGTTTTCGCGCACACTTATCAGCAACACCCTCCACCATACATCCATGCCCCCGCCCCGCATCCACCGCACCACGCATACCAACACCACTAGGAAGTACAAATCGTACCTCCCCCACCCCCACCTCCACACCAGCAACAACAAAACATCAACAACCCCCACGCCCCAAAGCAAGAAGACTTCGCCGATCAGCCGTATCGCGGAGTCATTCATATGATCACTGGGGGGTCCAGCACCGACTTCGACACAAAGCGGCAGAAGCGGGACCACTACCGCAGCATCAACCACGTCGCCATCACTGGTCCAGTCATGCAGACGAAGTGGTCCCATGTACCGCTAACCTTCGACGCCCGAGACGTCGACCTGCACAGCGCCCCCCACATCGATGCTATGGTTATCAACTGCAGCGTGGCAGGCTGGGACCTGCACAAGGTCCTAGTCGACAACGGCAGTCAAGCAGACATCATTTTCCTCCATGCCTTCGACCGCATGGGCATAAGCCACAGTCTCCTCAAGCCTTCGAACAACCCGTTGTATGGCTTCGACGGCAAGGGCACCTTTCCCGTCGGCAAGATAGAGTTGCCTCTCTCCTTCGGTGTAGCACCCAATGCCCGAAGTGAGCAAATCACCTTTGACATCGTCGATATGGTGTATCCGTACAACGCCATCATGGGCCGGGGCTCCATCAACAAGTTTGAGGCGGCCATTCACGGATTGTACCTGTGCATGAAGATACCAGGTCCGTTAGGCGCCATCACGGTCTACGGCAATGAGCAGACTGCGCGCAATATAGAGCGGGACTTCGTCCCCGGGCAAAGAAATGTTCACTGCCTCATGGCCCAGTGCGAGGTCCCTGCGGCCGCCAGCCCAACCGAAAAAGAACACGACAAGGCACAGCTGCAGAGCAACGACGGAACCAAGACTGTTCCCCTCGACCAGGCCACACCCAAGCAAACAGTCACCATCAGCGAAGACCTCACTTCGCACGACGAGGAGAAACTCCTATGCTGCTTGTCCAAGAACAAAGACGTCTTCGCCTGGTCCGCCCTCGACTTGGTCGGGGTTAGCCGATCCATAATTGAGCACAGCCTGGGAATCGACCCTTCGGTGAGACCGAAAAAACAACGGCTCCGCAAAATGTCCGACGAGAAGACAGAAGCCGCCAAGGCCGAGGTGCATCGCCTCCTGGAAGCCAAATTTATCGAGCCAGTGGCTTACCCCACGTGGCTCTCCAACGTTGTTATGGTGCAGAAAAAGAGTGGCAAGTGGCGAATGTGCATCGACTTCACCAGTCTCAACAAGGCCTGCCCAAAGGACAACTTCCCGTTGCCTTGGATTGACAAAATAGTCGATAGCGCGGCCGGGTGCGAGGTCATGTCACTCCTTGACTGCTTCTCCGGTTACCATCAAATCTATATGAATGAGGAAGACAAGGCCAGCACCAGCTTCACAACACCCTTCGGCACATATTGCTTTATCAGAATGCCGGAGGGACTCAAGAACGTCGGGTCCACCTTCTCCCGGCTTACCAAAACAGTGCTCGAAGGGCAAGTCGGCAGAAATATATTCACATATGTGGATGACATCGTCGTCACCAGCCGGAACAAGGAGGACCATCTCGCTGACCTCGCCGAAACATTCGTGAACATGCGGGACGCACGACTTCGCCTGAACCCCGAAAAGTGCGTCTTCGGCGTTCGCCAGGGAAAAATATTGGGCTACCTGGTATCACACCGCGGCATCGAGGCCAACCCAACCAAAATCCAGGCCATCATCAATATGACGCCCCCGCAGTCAGCTAGAGACGTCCAGCGTCTGACGGGCAGATTGGCCGCCCTCAACAGGTTCATCTCCAAATCCGCTGAGCGAAGTCTTCCCTTCCTCAAAACACTCCGCGGCGCAAAAGACTTCGCTTGGGGACCAGAGCAGGCGGTGGCCTTCGCCTCACTGAAACAGTACCTGTTGGAATTGGCGGTTCTCACAAGCCCCGACTCTTCGCTACCCCTGTTGCTTTACGTTGCGGCCTCGCCGCACGCGGTCAGCGTGGCACTGGTCCAGGAGCAGACAGTAGAGGGCGTCACCAGACAGTGCCTAGTTTATTACGTTTCCGAAGTGCTCACACCTTCAAAATGTAACATGACGGAACTCGAAAAGATTGCCTATGCAGTTGTTATGTCTTCGCGCAAATTGCGTCACTACTTTGAAGCATTCAAGGTCCGCGTCACCTCAAATAGGGGACCCGGCGAATTATTCAGAAACCCGGAGGCATCGGTACGGATCGCCAAATGGGCGGCCGAACTCTCCGACTACCACATCACTTTCGAGCCCAGGACAGCGATCAAGTCACAAGTTCTAGCAGACTTCATCGTCGACTGGACCGGGCCAACAACACAGCCGGACTCGTCCGCAGAGAAGGTTTGGACAATCCACTGCGACGGCGCATGGTGCCACATGGGGGCAGGCGCCGCTGCAGTCATCACCTCACCCACTGGGGTCAAGCACAGATACGTGGCACGCTTAAGCTTCGCTCTGGACTCTGACAGATGCACAAACAACATAGCAGAATACGAAGCTGTCATCCTCGGCCTCCGCAAGCTAAGAGCCCTCGGCGTCACCACCTGCATTGTCAGAACAGACTCCAAGGTGGTCGCCGGCCAAGTCGAGAAAGACTATGCAGCAAAGGACCCCGCACTTATGCAATACCTCGCGGCCATCCGAAGTCTCGAGAGACAATTCAAGGGATTCACCTTGCAGCATGTGGACCGGGCCAAGAATGAAGAAGTCGACGCATTGGCCAAGGCAGCCGCCAGGGGCGAAGCCCTACCCTCCGACGTGTTCTACCACATCATCGGCACGCCAGCCGTCCGCAGCCCTGAAGGGCTCCAAATAACCAACGACAGTGAGGGCCACCGCATAATCAACCTCATCATGACCGAAGACTGGCGGGCCCCAATAACCCTGTACCTGCAGGGGTACTATCACCCAATCGACAGCAATGAGGCCAAGCGCCTCAACCACCGAAGCCGGGACTTCGCCCTGATCGAGGGCCAACTTTACAAGAAGGGGGTCAGTCAACCGATGCTTAAGTGCGTCACCGAGACCGAAGGCGTCCAAATCCTACGCGAAGTCCACAAGGGGACCTGCGGCTCCCACGCAGGGCCTAGGGCCCTAGCGGCAAAGGTGATTCGCCAAGGTTTCTACTGGCCCGCCATTATTTGCGCCGCAAATCGGGTCGTCAGATCCTGCAAAGCCTGTCAGAAATTTTCCCCACGCTCAGGGCGCCCTTCGCAGTTCACGAAGCTGATCGCCCACACGTGGCCCCTTCAGCGCTGGGGCCTAGACATTGTCGGGCCCCTGCCCACGGCTCAGGGGAACCTCAAGTTCACCTTCGTCGCCGTCGAATACTTCACCAAATGGATTGAAGCGAGGGCAGTATCCACCATCACATCGAAGACAGCCCAGAAATTCTTCTGGCAAAATATCGTTTGCCGCTTCGGGGTACCGTCCGAACTCACGGTCGACAACGGCAAGCAGTTCGACAACCAATATTTCAAAGACTTCTGCTTCTCCATCGGCACCAAGCTTGCCTTCGCCTCTGTGTACCACCCCCAGTCCAACGGAGTCGTGGAGCGTGCCAACGACAAAATTTTCACAGCCGTCAAGAAAATGCTCCTCGACGACAAAAAAGGCAAGTGGCCCGACCTGTTACCCGAAGCGGTCTAGGCACTGAATACAACTGAGTGCAGGGCGACTGGGTTCACCCCCTTCCGCCTATTATACGGATCGGAGGCCATGACTCCGCAAGAAATAAAGCATGGGTCGCCTCGGACATCCGCGTCGGCCATCCCCGACGTAGACGAGCCGACTTCGAAGGACCTCATCGACGGAGACCGCATCTTTGCCCTACAAGCTCTGGACAAATACCAAGCCTAGACAAAGGAATGGCGTGACCAGGCAGTCATCCCAAGGGAATTCAGCGAAGGGGACCTCGTACTCGTCCGGACAGCCCGAACAGAGTCCAGGGGCAAGCTGGAGCCCAAGTGGGAGGGCCCTTTCATTGTCAAGACGAAGGCCTCCCCCAGTGCATACAGGCTCGCAATGCCAAACGGCGAAGACTTGGAGCATTCCTGGAACATCGATAATCTCCGCAAATTTTTTGTTTGACTCATCAGGGCCAGCTCGCCCTTGTAATTCGCAAAGACAATTTTTATTCTGGCCCGCACTCTTTTCCTCCCAGGGGGTGAGGTTTTTAACGAGGCGGAGTTATGTAATATACAAGTGAAAAATCCCCCGCAAAATCTACGTCGAAAAAAGACCGCGCCGACGGTCTTCGACATTCGACCAACACTTAGTCACCGCGAGGCCCAGCGTCAGCCACCCTCGCGTGCGACAAATCCACATAGAAGTCGCCTAAGGGTGCAGCTGGACTAGCACAACAAGTGCGAAAAATCGAAGTCTTCCGCGAAGACTATCCGCGCAGAAGTCGCCTACGGGTGCAGCCGGACTAGCACAACAAGTGCGAAAAAATCGAAGTCTTCCGCGAAAATTATCCGTGCAGAAGTCGCCTAAGGGTGCAGCCGGATTAGCTCAACAAGCGTGGAAAAGACTACGCCAAACTGTCCGCGCAAAGACCGACTACATGCGCACCAGACCAACCTAACCAATACACCAGACCAAGTGCGTAACGCCTTCATAAACATAGACGAATGTGCGAAGACACACAACCTCATCTTACAAGCCATTACATATGAACAAGCGAGGGCATCACACTTTTACATCGGTTCAACCTTCGGAATAATTCCCATCTCCCTATAGTTAAATAGCATTATCCTCAGCTCCTCACCCGCAAAAAGACTTCGCAGCTCCCCCTCACCTGCACTCACGGCGGCCGGCAAGGACAACAGTTCCTGCCTGCCAGCCATGTTCACACGAAGCCGACCGTCGTCCGCCTCACTCACTCTATGCTTCGCAACCGCCCTTCGCCGCCTACGCCCCGTGCTTGGACCAGGCACAACCTCAGCATCCACAGCACGCGGCAAAGCCTCCACCGCTGCCACATCCAAGGCTGCAAAATAATCCAAGTCCTCATCCGACGACTCTTCAGTCCACCCAACCGAACTCCCAGAATCATCAAAATAAGAAAGCTTAGACGCAGATTCATCCGATTCATTCCCATCGTCCAAGGTCGAAGCCGCCAAAAAATTAGCAGTAGCGGCTGCGTGCGCAGGCCCAAAATCTTGAACCTGCGTAGCAACCAAGGTTCAGCAACATATACAAAATTCCCTAACTACCCACACCCACTATGCCACCTGCGAAGACCCAACCGTCGTAGGATCCTCCACTGCCGCCTCCGCCGCCATCTTCGTAGGATCCTCAGCCCTCGGCGTGACAGTTGGCAACGGGCCGGCCGCAGTGGCTGCGGGGGCATCAAGGGCGCCTCCGGCGGTCTCTGGGGCCGGCGCCGGGGCGACCTCGGACACAGCCGCCACCGGGTTCGACTCCGAGTCAGGCTGCGCGCTGTTTAAAGCCCCGAAGTCGTCCACCTTCTCGTTACGCGCCGCCTAAGATACAGCACACAGATTCAGCAAACCCACATATAACCCACAACAACACCAAACAAAAGTCAAACATTACCTGACCCCTCGCCGTCTCAGACCGCTCCCTGACCACCTCCCGGCCGTGAGGACCCCACATCCGGTCGAAGAGGGCTCCCGTGGATTCCTTCACCACAGCGTCCTCAACCTTGTAGATATCACGCTCGAAATCCTCATCAGCTTGGTCGAAGACCTCATAGTGCCGGCACCCCTCGCGGGACAGCGCGTTCATCGCCCCTTCGCAGGTGACCAGGGAGGCATAGGACATAAACCCCTCCACAATGGTGGGGAGCGCCAGCAACTCCTCCTGCAGCCGCTCCAAGCAGCGAAGGCCGGGCTCTTGGTCCGGCACTTCGAAGTCAGCGGTCCGCGCGCCCAGCTCGTGGTACGAGTCCACAAGCTATTTGCGTGTCCGCTCGGCCTCCGAACGCGTCGAAGCCTCAGCTTTCTCCACACGGGTCTGCAGGGCGTTGAACCACTCCTCCAATTCCTCGGCACGCTGCCTGGCGAGGCTGCACTCCGCCCACGCCAAATTGGCCTCCGCCTGCGCAGACTGTGCCTTGGCAAGGGCCTCATTAGCCTCCTTCCTCTCCTCCGCCAGCTGGTGTCGGAGGTCAGCCCTCTCACCCTCCAGCATGGCCACCTTATACGCCAGCTTGCGGCACTTGCTGTCGGCGGCCGACTTGTCCCGGACGGCGTCAGCATGTTGCTCCCGAAGTCTCTTGACCTTGGCAGACACAACTGCCGTAAGGGCCCCCGACGCCGCGCGGTCTGCGAAGTCAGCCGCCTGCAAGACACCCATAAGACCACAGCCCCAGCGAAGCTGGTAAAAGACGAAGTATAGCCCAATTTACCTGACTTAACGCCTCCTTCAGCCGGCGGACACTGCACCCGCCTCGTCCTTGACGGCAGTGAGCGCCGGAAACTCACCACCGGCACTAAGAGCACCACCCTTCGCCCTAGGCTCCACGACAGCCGCCGCGATCGCCACGGCGGGCGGAACAACAACAAGCTGGCCTTCGCCCAACCCTGCGACGTATCAATATATCAAAAAAACTCGAGCTGACGACTTACCAACAAGATAATCATCCACGCTAATATCTGTGGCGAAGTCGGGAACTCGCTTGCCCGGCGGAGGCAACTCTCGAGCCTTCTCGGCTCCCGCCGGGACAGACTTGGTACCGCCGGCGGCGGCCGCCTTCGCAGCATCCGGCACCCTGCTGGACCCAGGGCCGGCCAACTTCGCCGCCTGTGTCGGCTGGCTTCCGCCGGGGGCAGCAGCCTTCGCAGCCCCCCGCAACCTCTTCGACCTGGCCTCAGGCAGCCTGACGACCGCCTGGCGCTTCTGCGTAGCTCCTGGCGATCCTTGTCCATCACTGCTGACAAAACAGCAGCAATATTCCTCCCATAAGGAAACACCTTCCAATCACGAACCATGCGAGATGTAAAAAAATCTTCACCGGCCGTGCGGGGGATAGGAACATTCTTAGGCCACCGACCCCCGATAACCTTCAGCATCCGCGCCGAAGACTCCCGGAGCTCGGGCGAAGACATCCTTCCCCCCGGGGTCGCGCACGTCCTCATCAATTCCCTAGCAAAACCATTGGAAACCCCCAGTCCTCCCGCAGCAATACCTAGTTTCCTCTTCTTAGAGGATGGGGCGGCCGCCGGCGCGGGGTCGTCTCCAGTCTCCGCCACCGGTTTCTTCCCGCGACGATCCACATCGTCTTGCCCGGGATAACCGCCATACGGCAGGTGGTTCAATTCGAAGACCCTGTTCAAGCGGTCATTAGACCCGCGTATATCCCAGCTACGCTGGCCCTCTGTCTTCGGCACGTACCGACCAACAATCCGCACCGCCCCATCCTTCGCCTCACGCACAACGGCGGCCGGATCGCGACCACGCAGATCCAGTGCGAAGGCGGGACTTCGCACCAGCATCCCACCACGAGAAGGCATCTGGCGAGGGCATACTTCGCCCAGCGCCCAGCCATGCGCCAAAGGCCACACCCCATACGCCACAAACTCCTCAACCAAATCGCGCCCGCTGCTCAGGCCGGCCGCGCACCGAAGGGCCCGTTCGTCTGCATCCACCTCCGCCACTTCAAACTGCGAGTATGCTGAGTAGTAATACGAGCACATCTCAGCCACGGGGAGCCCCGGATGGTCCTCGACTGTGCCCTCCGCAACGTAGAACCAAAACTCATGCCAGTTGCCCCATTTATTGCGGGCGCAAGGAACCAGCTCAACTACCTCCATCGAGGTCTTGCCGGTCTTCGGCGTAAATGTACAGGATCCAAACTGTGCAACCTTATTTCCGATCATCCTTTTCTGCCAGTGCAGGCAATAGTACTTCACGAAGACTTCGACCGATGGCTGTCCGTCGTACGAAGTCGTCGCCCAGACATATTTCGACAGAGCCACCACGGCATTCGGAGTCAGCTGGTGGATCTAGACATTAAATCTGCGTAGGACTTCTCCCATGAATCGGTGCGCAGGCAAGCGAAGACCAGCAGCGAAGAATGCCTCAAAAACAACCAACTCGCCTTCTGGCTCGGGGACCTCCTCCGTCCCCGGGACACGAGCGACTCCGCCGCCAAAGTAACCAAGCCGCTGCATATCTTGCACACGGACCGAGGACATCCGCGACACACCGAAATTCATCGTGTCGCCGGCGTGCAACTCCTCCGCCGCCATAGCGCTCAGCGTCTCCTTAGACGACGCGTCGGCCGGCGGCGTAGCGGCAGCAGAAGAAGAGGTCAGCATCGCTACGTATCGGCGGCGGCGGCGGGCGGTCTGCTTCACACGGGCCAGATCTCCGGCGAACAAGAGCAAGGAGGGCAGACGAGCAGCAAGAGGTTTGAGAAGGCGGTTAGGGTTTTTGCGGAGCGCGGAAAGACAAAGTTCAAAACGCGCCCCCCCCCTCGTCCCCTTTTATACACAGGGCGCGTCGCTTCGGGAAACCCGCAATCCAACAGTACGACGTCAATCAACGGTCATGTCAAAAACCCCCGCGGAACCACTTCGAGCGAGGGCAGCGTCTCCGCCATCTAGCGACGTCTTCGACACCAGGTGACTTAGTCGAACTGGTCTCTCGGAGGGCAAATGTTGGGGCGAAGGCGAAGACGCCACCCTTCGCTCGAGGCCTTCGCCGTACTCGCTGCACCAACGGTGGCAAGACAGTGGCAGACATACCCTTCGCCTCATACGCGGCCGGACGAAGACCTGTGACGAGGTCATCTCATCCTGCGACCTCGTCCAGAATGGAGGCCCATGTGTGATCTGGCCCATTGTAACAGGCCCTGCGTGACCGTCGCGCGTTACGGGCCTAATTTGTAAAGGCCTCCCTGTAATTACGGTCTGTAACCCCGCTTTATGGGAATATTCCGGGGATAATCTAGGTGTCTGAGGGCACATGCGTCCTTAACACGGGATGCCGGGCACCCGGACACCTATAAATACCCCCGCACAGTGCCCTTGAGGGGCTAGATTAACAGAGCTTTTGCCATCACGTGCTGAAACCCTGTTTGCGCTATTACACCCCCCCTCGTTGGATCGACTTGCGCCAGTGAGCAAGTTCCAACAATGAGTATCTATGATTAGTCTTAGATTGAAAGGGAAATGGAGGATTCGGCAAAGGCAAGGCTTCCACTCAACTCTATCGGTATCATTTGACCTTTGCCCTCCTCATAAACTTTCATTCATATTCAATGGGGGAGAATTTGTAGGCCTCTCAAGTTTCTTCATTTTTGGCGCTTAATGCCAAAGGGGGAGAAATTAATTGGTCCAAAGCAAAAGGACCGCACCACCACCATGCTTTTCCAATATTATCAAAAACCCTCTTGACAGCTAAGGGAAGAACTTCTTTAGAGGGAGCTTTTATTTTAGCCAAAGGAAAAGCATTTGAAACAGGGGGAGAATTTTCAAAATCTTGAAAATGCTTTATGAAATCATATTATAATACCATTGGCTATTTGCAAAATAATTTGAAAAGACTTTTTCTCAAAAGATTTGCAAAAACAACATAAGTGGTGCTGTTGGGACCATGCTTCGTCGCCGAAGGTCCTGTAGAGCTGCGGCTGAAGCTGCTCGTGCGTGATGACGAAGGTATCATTCGTGAAGCTTCGGGGTTATAACATATCCGAAGATGAGGGGTCGAACCGACTTAAAGATAGAATGACCTTTTAACCTGTAGGGGTCTGAGTCATTGTTGTAAACTTTTATGAAGGGCATGATTGTAATTCCTCACAGGTTGTGTCCTGTGCCTATAAATAGTGAACAGTGTTCCTTTACTATTCATGCGTTCCTGTAATTACAAGAGCATCACTCGGGAATTATTGCTTGTCAAGGCAAAGGTATAAGCATACCTTGAACATTGTATCCAAACATTTTAGATTCAGATAATAAATATGTGAATAGTGCCATTTATCTCCAACATATTTATCTTTAATATCCTACATTTCGCATCGTTTTATATTATTTTTGTTACCTTCGTAATGTTATGTTTGTGACCTTCATCCGTAGTCCATTAAACCCTCGAGGAGATAATGCTTCAACGGACGAAGGGTATTTAATATTTAACATCTTTGTGTTGCCTTGTTCTTGATTCCTAGCATTTGAGAACAAGTCCCCAACATTGGCGCCCACCTCCGGTCAACTCACTTCCACCTTTTTTGAGCTAATGGCTTCGTTCAACGATCAAGCTGGAGCTGCTTCGGCTCCGAATCTGGTACTCCCCATAACAGGCGATTCATGCTCAGAGCCAGCTAACAAAAAGCAGAAGAAGGAGGCACAAAGAAGGGTACAGCATGTCGGGGTGCAAGGACCCTTCATCAAGTCAAGATGGTCTCACATTCCAATTACCTTCTCTCAAGAAGATCTTCAACTCAAGGACTACCCACACAATGATGCTATGGTTATCTCTTGTGTGATCAAAGGATTTCTGGTCCATAATGTTTTGGTTGATACAGGAAGTGCTGCAGATATCATATTTGCTAAGGCTTTTAGACAAATGCAAGAGCCTGAAGACAATATCCATGATGCTACGCACCCTCTTTGTGGCTTCGGAGGGCGGCAAATTGTAGCACTTGGGAAGATTACCATGCCAGTAACCTTCGGATTTGTCAACAACATAAGGACTGAGCAAATTGTGTTTGACATAGTCGACATGGAGTATCCTTATAATGCTATCATTGGTCGTGGTACTCTCAATGCCTTCGAAGCAATTCTTCATCCAGCTTACCTTTGCATGAAGATACCTTCGGACCAAGGGCCCATTGCTATTCATGGAAGTCAGGAAGCTGCCAGAAGGGCCGAAGGAAATTGGACAGATTCAAAAGCAATCCATAACATAGATGGAGTTGAAGCTTGTGAGCAGTACAAGTTCAGAAGGGAAAAAGCTGCTTCGGCTGATCAGCCGAAGCCCATGCTCTTATGTGAGGATGTAGCAGAGCAGAAGGTACTACTGGGATCTCAATTGTCCAAAGAACAGGAGAAAACCTTGATAAGGTTTTTGTTCAACAAAAAGATGTCTTTGCTTGGTCAGCTAATGATCTTTGCGGAGTTAACAGGGATGTTATTGAACACTCCCTTAATGTTGATCCATCATTCAGACCTAGGAAGCAGAGGCTTCGAAAGATGTCTGATGATAAGGCTGAAGGTGCTCGGAATGAAGTAAAAAGACTCCTCAGTGTCGAAGTTATCAGAGAGGTAAAGTACCCAGAATGGCTGGCTAACACTATCATGGTAAAGAAGGCCAATGGTAAATGGAGGATGTGTATCGACTTTACTGATCTTAATAAGGCTTACCCGAAGGATGAGTTTCCATTGCCAAGGATAGATTCCTTAGTTGATGCAGCAGCTTCATCAGAGCTCATGAGTCTGTTGGATTGTTATTCAGGCTATCATCAAATCTGGATGAAGAAGGAGGATGAACCGAAGACAGGCTTCATAACCCCTAGTGGAACATATTGTTATCTTCGGATGCCTGAAGGGCTTAAAAATGCTGGAGGAAGCTTCAGCAGAATGACAGCGAAGGTTCTCCATTCTCAGATAGGCAGAAATGTGCTAACTTATGTTGATGATATCATTGTGAAAAGCACGAAGCAAGATAATCACATTGCTGATCTGCAAGTGACCTTCGCTAATTTTAGACAGGCTGGTTTAAAGCTGAATCCAGAAAAATGTGTCTTCGGAGTGAAGAAGGGGAAATTTCTTGGTTGTCTAGTTTCAACAAAGGAATTGAGGCTAATCCAAGCAAAATCGAAGCTATCCTTCGAATGGAACCACCAAGTACAAAGAAGGGGGCTCAAAGATTGATAGGAAGATTGGCATCTCTCAACAGATTCATATCTAGATCAGCAGAGAGAAATTTGCCATTTTTCGAAGTGCTGAAGTCAGCCGAAGTTTTTCAATGGGGACCAGTCCAGCAAAAAGCCTTCGAAGAGTTGAAGCAATATTTAATAGATCTAACAACACTAACTCCACCAACGCCAGGGGCTCCTCTGTTATTATATGTGGCAGCTTCGCACTCAGCGGTAAGTGCATCACTTGTTCAGGAGAAGCTGGAAGGCCAAGTCAAAAAGCAAGCCCCAATATACTTTGTATCCGAAGTTCTTAGTTTATCAAAGAAAAATTACACAGAATTGGAGAAGGTACTGTATGCTGTTCTGATGGCCTCCAGGAAGCTTCGGCATTATTTTCAAGCTTATAATATAATTGTTCCTTCTTCACAACCGTTGAAGGATATTATGAGAAACCGAGAAGCTACTGGAAGGATCGGAAAATGGGCTGCAGAGCTCAATGAATTTTGTATTGATTATGTGCGTAGATCTTCGATTCAGTCCCAAGCGTTGGCAGACTTCATTGCTGACTGGACGCCAGGGGCTCAGGAGGAAGAAACGAATAAGGATGCCGAAGCATGGACATTGTTTTGCGATGGGTCTTGGGGAACCTTCAGAGCAGGAGCAGCTGATGTGTTGGTTTCACCTTCCAAAGTTAAAACTTGTTATGCGGCAAGACTTGATTTCAGTTGCACAAACAATATTGCTGAGTACGAAGCTCTGCTCTTGGGTCTTCGAAAATTAAAGGCAATGGGAATCAGAAGGGCCATTCTTAAAACTGATTCCCAAGTTATTTCTGGTCATATTGACAAAAGCTATAAAGCAAGAGATTTGAAACTTGAAAAATATTTAGATATAGTCTGAAGGATTGAGGCTTCCTTTGAAGGATTCTCTGTTAAAAACATTCCTCGTGGAGAAAATGAAAATGCTGATCTATTGGCCAAGTCAGCAGCACAGAGGCTGCCTTTACCTTCAGAAGTATTTTTCGAAACAATAAAAGCACCTTCGGTCGAGCTTCTTGAAAGAGCGGTCCTCAACATATCCCCTGTCTATAGTGAAGATTGGAGAACTGAAATCATCTCTTTTCTTCAGGGTAATTTTCTTTCAGATGACGAAGCTTATAACAGGAGGATAGAAGCAAGAGCCCGACCATATGTCATTATAGAAGGGGAATTATACAAGCGTGGGGTCTGTTCCCCGTTGCTCAAGTGTTTATCCAGAGCCGAAGGCATAGAATTGATGAAAGAAATACATGCAGGCCTGTGTGGATCTCATATTGGATCTAGGCCTTTGTTGGGAAAAGTTTTTCGACAAGGATTTTATTGGCCAAAAGCAGCTTCGGATGCAGCCGAACTAGTACAAAAGTGCGAAGGTTGTCAGAAATGTGCAAGAGATCAGAAACAACCTTCGTCTTTAACTCAGTTAATACAACTCACTTGGCCGTTGCAAAGGTGGGGCCTTGATTTGTTAGGACCGCTACCACCAGCACAAGGAAATTTAAGATATGTTGTAGTGGCAGTGGAATATTTTTCTAAATGGATTGAGGCAAAGCCTTTAGCCACAATAACTTCGGTCACTGTCCAAAAGTTTTTCTGGCAAAATATTGTTTGTCGCTTCGGAGTGCCGAAGGCCATTACTGTGGACAATGGAACGCAGTTTGACTCCGAAGTTTTTAAAGAGTTTTGTGACCAAATTGGCACAAAGATCCATTTCGCGTCAGTTCGACATCCAGAATCAAATGGATTAGTCGAAAGAGCTAATGGGATCA
The DNA here is from genome assembly GCA_029449295.1 of Zea luxurians. Classification (NCBI taxonomy): domain Eukaryota; kingdom Viridiplantae; phylum Streptophyta; class Magnoliopsida; order Poales; family Poaceae; genus Zea; species Zea luxurians. The sequence continues at coordinate 90,731,131 of JAOPSE010000012.1, forward strand.
TAATGACAGTAATAATGAAGTCAATCTTCAATCAGCTCAGAGGAAAGTGGCCAGAAGAATTAATCAAAGTGGTGTGGAGCCATAACACAACATCGTCAAGATCAACAGGCTTTACGCCATTCAAACTATTGTTTGGTGACGAAGCAATAACCCCGGAAGAAGCCAAAGCAGGGTCAATAAGAACAATAGCTTCGGCAAAAGGCGAAAATGAAGCTGACTGCTCTGTGGAAAAGGATGCTATAGAAGGGATCAGGCTTCAGGCTATGAAAAACATCAATAAATACCAAGCCAAAACAATAAAATGGCGTGATAGAAAGGTCCGGTTGAAGAACATTAAGCCAGGACATTTGGTGCTTCGAAGAGTGGCCAACCCAGACACAGTAGGCAAACTACAGCTGAAGTGGGAAGGCCCTTTTTTGGTAGTATCTTCGTCAAGACCCGGTTCCTACAGATTGAAGGATATGGACGGCAACGACATCCCTAGATCGTGGAATGCGGATGAGCTTCGGCGATATTATGTTTAGCTTGATGTAATTTTTTCTATTCTTTTTTGTGGCACCCTTTTCCTTTCCAAAGGGGGAGAAAGGTTTTTAATGGGGCCACATCATGTAATTTCCCTTATTTCAATTCTATAAGAATGATATCCCCCAAAAATGTAAATGTAAATGCGAAGGAAAAAGAAAAGAATTCAGAGAGAAGCTCAAAAAGCATTCCTAAGGGAATGCAGAGCTTACAGCGAAAAGTCAACGTTGATTCCGCCGAAAGTAGAAGGCGAAGAAGCTCCTAAGGGATGCTTACAGTGAAAAGTCAACGCTGATTCCGCTGAAAGTAAAAGGCGAAGAAGCTCCTAAGGGAGGCTTACAGCGAAAAGTCAACGCTGATACACCGAAAAGTAAACGGTGAAGCCAAAAAGTAAACGGCAAAAAGATTTGAATCATTCCCAAGGGGATGAAAGGCTATAATTATGGTGTTTGAATATATGTTCCGCTATTCATTTGCATGATACATTACATCATGTCATTTGCATTCATAAACATTCATTTAGACATATAGAATCATCATCATACCACACATAAAAGACAGATGCTTCGGCAATCAGGAAAAGCTTTGTAGAAAAGAGGAAGTTTTCATGCTTCGTTGTGTACGAAAAGAAGGGAAGGTGTTTTTCGCCTTCGGCTCAAAAGGAGAAGTTTTGTCCACAGCAAAGCAGAATGCACACGGACAAAGGAGACAGAATATATTACAAGGTATGTACAAATTTACATAAGTTTTTTTTCCATAATGATATTACAAAGACCCCTCCAGAATTTTTTATAGGAAAGACTATTCTAGCAACTATGAAGCTTCAGCTTCGTCATACTTCAGCTTCGTCGTCCTGCACATATCAAGGAGCAGAATAAGAAAGGTGCAAATTTCAAGGAGAAGGTAAAAGTAACAAATATAAGTTTCTTACCAGCTTAAGGTGACTTCGAGCTTCGTCACCAGCCATCCTTCGCCCACCATTTACCCAAATCTGGGTCATAAATCTATTCCCGATACTTCGGGCTAGGCTTGGGATATCGATCAAGTCTGCTGCTGACAAGCTAAAGTTTGGTCTATTCACGATTTTTCCATGAGTGCAGCCGGCCTTCAGAAAAGCGGCAGCTGTGCCTCGAGAAGCCACCAGGGCGCAGAAATCAGCATGCCCCTCAATAACTTCGTCAAGAGCATCAACCTCGCCTTCAATATGTTCCAAGGTGCTGGGCAGGTTTTCGGCTGAAGGTGAAAACTTTTCAGAGCTGGCTCCGATAGAGTGAAATACCTCCTTCAGCCGCTGCACGCATCGGCTGCCGAAATTTAGACATTTTTCTTGGAGATCTTTCAATGATTCTTGCAAATTTGAATTTTTCTCGAGCACAGTCTTAAGACTTGCTTCAAGCTTCTCTTTTTCTTGCTCATATTTTTTCGACTTTTTGAGTAGTTCATTCTTTAAACTGTCATTTTCGGCTTGGACCTCGGCCAAGGAGCCTTCCATAGACTGAATAATAAAGTCTTTCTTTTCTAAAGCACCTTCGTGTTCTTTAGCCATAATTTCAAGATCTTGAATGGCGAAGTCCTTCTTCTTCAGAACAACTTCGTAATTTTCAACTTTTTCTTCAAAATCTTTGATGATAGCCTTGTTCTTCTCCTCTTCAAGATCTTGTTGCATTTTCAGCACTTTACTTAATAATATACTCTGCCAAAACAACTTTCGTCAGAGAAAGACATAAAAATAACAATAATAAAATAATAATAATATTTTTACCTTAAAATTCGCGTAAAGCAGGCTGCCAGCAACATGATGTCGCTGGTATCTGCAGAGGTCTGCTTCTATCTTCGGCAAGCCAATGCTTTTTGAGAGGGTCCTAACAATTTTGGCCTCGGTACGGTTCTGAAGGCACCTTAACTTCCCTTCGTTGGCCCCACCAAATAGCATAGCTCCTGATTTATATCCGCAAGATATGGCATGTTTTTTCAATTCTTCTTTTTCGGTGTCTGTTAGCTCTTGTCCAAGCAAATCTTGAAAGTTAAAATCTTCTTCCTCCGAAATTTCACCAATTTGCTCTTTTCCCTTTTCAGTTGCCGTGTTCACCGCAGCCATAACAGCTTCTTCTTCAGCCATTTTCAGGAGTATATTGTCAATAACCTCAAGTGTGGTTTCTAGGTTCGACTCTTCGGTGGTCCTGGCTTTGGCCCTGGTAGCTTCGGCTTCGGCCTCGGTAACTTCGACTTCGCCGGCTTCAGCTTCAGTGGTTTTCACTCCGGTAGCTTCGGCTGCGGTGTCTTCGGCTTCGGCAGTCTCTGCAAAGGCAATTTTTGACATCGTCGCCGGTGGCGGCGTCCGATGAATCACATCTGTCACTTGAATGATTCTCCGTTTTTTGGCTTCGCAGGACTTTCTGCTGCCGAAGGTTTTTTGTCCTTCTGAAAAAACTTTGTCAGTTCCGGTGCCAGCTGACTTAGCTTGACAGGCAAAGATTCAGTCATTACCTTCAAAATTTCTTCTACTTCGGCAGCAGAAGGTGTCACAGACGTTTCCTCATCTCGGATCAATGTCTCTGGTTCTGGAGACACAGGCTTCGGAGATGCAGCTTTTCTCTTTCTTGGAACAACTGCTTTCGGTTCAAGCTTTTCTTTCTTCTTTTTTGGTTGATCTTCGTCGTCTTTAGTTAAAGTGCTAGCCACTCGTTTTCTTTTCTTCCCTTCGGCACCCTTGTCTAATCGCTCGTAGTCAGGGTATTCAAAGCCTATAGCATCAAGCACTCTGTTCAGCCTTCGTTTCGGCCGGGTGCCGAAGGCTGCCGTCAACAATTGATCTTCTTTTTTAGAATAATTCCCAAGAATTTCAGTACTCATTACTTCAATTGTTTCGAGCCATTCTTGGCAGGGTTCTTTAAAATATTTCTTGAACTTGTAGTGGTAGGGCAGGCGGACAAGTTCCCCCTCTTTCTTCTCCTTTTCGAGCTTCAGCATAGCCCATTCCTTCATAGTTGGAAATATTTTGAACGATAGAAATTCCTGCACAAGATCTCTAGTGCCAATGTGCTCAGCAATAGTCCTGAATTCAGCCAACGCGATTTGAGTTGGACCATCTGGTGACATATTGCAGTGGGGCCTGGTCTCTCCGAAGATCAGTTCAAGCGGGCTCTGTACTAGCTTCTCCTTGTCATCGTCAACTTTGACGTAGAACCATTCCGATTTCCAGCCTGCCGGCCACTTGCTTCGGTAGCTGATCACAGGGAGTTTTGTAGTCTTCCGATAGGCAAAATTATAACAACCAAAATTTTCATGTAACCCATATTTTCTGGCCTTAGTTTGATAATGCAGCTCGTGTACCCGGTAGAAACCTTCGGCAAATGGCTCCACCCCTTGGCTTCGGAGAGCCCAAATATAAACACTAAGTCTGACAATAGCATTAGGAGTTAGTTGATGAAAATAGATACCAAACTTCTTGAGCACATCGGCAATCATCCTATTCAAAGGAAATCTCAAACCAGCTTTGAGGAAGCTCTTGAAAATCACTATTTCATCTTTCTGTGGCTTCGGGGTAGTTTCTTCTCCACCGAAGCGAACCACCTTCTTCTCATCTTCGCTAAAGTAGCCCGATTTTACCATCTTCGAGAAATCAGCCTTGGAGATGGTTGACTTTCCGAAGTCCAGGTGGCTAGGCTTGCTTGGTATTGCGATATTGTGATCATCTTCAGAATCAGTCTCTTCAATATCTGCTTGTTCTGCCTCGGCAGCAGGGGTGTTCTCCGATGTCACCAACCCACTTCGCCTCATTGCTTCCGAAATAGGGACAGTTTCCGCAGCTTCGGCTTTGTCTCCTTCGCGCTCAGCCCTAGCAGTAGAGCGCACCCTGGCCATTTGATTTTGAATATCTTGAAAATTGCTCAGAAATTAATAACCTTTTTCCCGAAGCTCTTTTTCTGGTGAAGCAGATGCTAAACTAGAGCTTCGTTCGAATGCGAAAGTCAAGCTTCGGCTATGGTTAAAAATTTTGGCAGCAAAACAGTGCAGTAGCAATGAATGCTGTGGTAACTTTACACCTACCAGTCTGTTTATATAGTGTTGCAGGAAGGAAGGTGAATCGTCGAGAATTTTTACACCAAGCAAACGGTTGCTCGCACCCGCTGAACAGTGGACCGCAAAAACCAGAATAGTGAACTCGCATGGTGGAATCGCTACACGCTCGAAAGCTGTATCGTTTCTCGACAACGAGCTCAGGGAAGGTGTTTTTCGGACCTTCGGCTTCCTGAAGCCTGAGAGACTTTTTTCACGGATCAAGCTCGTTACGAAAAACGATCTAGTACCGCGAAGGGGCTACTGTTGGGACCATGCTTCGTCGCCGAAGGTCCTGTAGAGCTGCGGCTGAAGCTGCTCGTGCGTGATGACGAAGGTATCATTCGTGAAGCTTTGGGGTTATAACATATCCGAAGATGAGGGGTCGAACCGACTTAAAGATAGAATGACCTTTTAGCCTGTAGGGGTCTGAGTCATTGTTGTAAACTTTTATGAAGGGCATGATTGTAATTCCTCACAGGCTGTGTCCTGTGCCTATAAATAGTGAACATTATTCCTTTACTGTTCACGCGTTCCTGTAATTGCAAGAGCATCACTCAGGAATTATTGCTTGTCAAGGCAAAGGTATAAGCATACCTTGAACATTGTATCCAAACATTTTAGATTCAGATAATAAATATGTGAATGGTGCCATTTATCTCCAACATATTTATCTTTAATATCCTACATTTCGCATCGTTTTATATTATTTTTGTTACCTTCGTAATGTTATGTTTGTGACCTTCGTCCATAGTCCATTAAACCCTCGAGGAGATAATGCTTCAACGGACGAAGGGTATTTAATATTTAACATCTTTGTGTTGCCTTGTTCTTGATTCCTAGCATTTGAGAACAAGTCCCCAACAGGGGCGAATGTGGTCCAAAATGTTAAAATAGAAGAAAGCAATCATACATACTTACAAATACTTTCAGTTGATTTAAATTCAAAGTAACTTATGCACACCTGTCAAAATTGCAAACTCCGTACTTACAAATACATAGCTAAGTTGATTCTTGCTCAAACCTTTCCTTGCTTCCTATTTATCTAGCATATCCTTGAGAGTCTTTTTCCTTAGTCGGGTAAGACTTGAGAAAGTACACTCCGTACTCAGGGTTTTTGAACCCATGTTGTTGCAGGTAATCAAAAGTACTCTAGGTGACCCTGTGGCTGGAAGATGCTTCCAGTCTTGAAGGAGGATTAGTTAGGTTTAGGTGTGAGCTTTGGAGGGTTCTTACCTTCCTCCTATTGTAATAATTTATGCACTTTGAGTATATCAGGACTTGTAATCAATATTACTTCTTTCTATGATGTAAAACTTGAGTTTTGGGAAATATAAAGAATGTTTTATAAAGTCTTCCGCTCTATCTCCAAAGTGTGTGTGTGTATCGAATGTGATTACTGTAATATGCATGTATGGTGGGAGATCCTTGGGATGATGAGTTCAAGTTGTTGAACTCGTGATAGCCTTGTTAAGTTACCTAGTACACGTGCATAGCCATCTGAGGCCATTAATGGCAAGAATTGGTGCACGTGGGCCTGATAACTTGGGAGGGCTGTCACAGAGTGGTATCGGAGCGACCCTCCATTAGCATGGATATTAAAGTAATCTTTTGATAGACTTCAAAAGGATTTTGAGTCCAAATTATTTTGTAAAAACTTAAGAATGAATAAGCAAATCCCGATAGTAGAAGTGCAAATAGTATATGGTTAAAACTAAGGACTATAAGGTGGCTTAGTTAAGATGCTAACCACTAACCCACAACTATAATGAATTTTTTTGCAGGTACACTAACTAAACCCTAGGGAAGTGCGACTAGTGTTCAATGATGGGGTGAGTAGGTATGCCACCACCATAGAACGTGACAGCCATTATGTGTTGGCAAAATTTGTGAAGATGAATAGGACGAGCATGCATCATGACACACAATTTTAAGTTAAACCCCCTACGTAGTAGCTCAATACATGTTTCATCCATCCTATTCATGCTACCTATATTTGCTTTTCTATACTACCTTTTCCTATTCATGAATCCTTGAAACTCAGTTCATTGGTAGACCAGTAGTTTATAACATACAGTTGCCGAAGAATTTGTCATCAGTGCACAACATGTTCCACGTGTCCCAGTTAAAGAAATGTCTTCGAGTCCCCCAAATATGTTATTGATATTTCAGATGCTAACCATAAACCAGGTTTAGCCTCCTTGGAATATCCCATAAAGGTGTTAGATCAAAAGGATCGGGTCACTCGAAGAAAAGTTATCGAGTTTTACGAGATACAGTGGAACTAACACCCGGAAGATAAAGTCACATAGTAGTCAAAGAAGTATTTGGAAAAGTATATTACTGGGTTCCTAGTGTCTTGTAAACCCTAGGTTTGTATAAGTTGATGGAGGCACACCCCTGCCTTATAAGAGTAATGGGGAAATAAGCCAGCGACACATTTCCTTTTTCCATTACCTAGCCTAGAGTTTTAAATCTCGGGACGAGATTTCTTTTTAGGGGGGAAGACTATAACACCCCTAGTGTTACGTGAACTAAAACTCTAACATGTCATCATAAGCATTTGCATTAACTTTCTTGTTACACCTAGAATGCATTCACTATGTCAAAAAATTTCAAAAGTGTGATAATATGTGTGGAGTATAGAACTTAGTTTAAGGACTTGGCTCAAGATAAACAGGAGTAGATCATCTTTCAAGCAAGTGACAAGTTGGTTTGAAGTCTTAAAGTGCTAAAGGCAAGACTTAGAACCTAGAGCAACTTTGTTTTCAAAGGTAGATCAAGTGGAAGGAACACTTGAGTTGAAGGATCAACTTAGAAACCTTAATGTGAGGCTTGAAAGTTTGTTTGGAATTGTGTGTAAGCAAACAATTCCTAAACCGAGGATACTTTGGACCTGAGTTATATATACACCAAAGTTGGATTTGAGACTAAGGAGTAACTTTGCTTTAGGAGGATGGAAAAGTTTTCTTTTGATATGTGGATTAGAAGTGGTGAAGCACTTAGGGTGGTTGAGTATCTATAAGCCCTAAACTTGCCCAAAAGTGGAATTTAAAATCTAGAAAGGACTGGTTAAAAGTTCATATACCAAAGTTGTAGAGTTTGGAAAAGTGAATAACTTTCTTATTTGGAGATTTCCATGTTTTATAAAGAAATTTGGAGTGATTCACAAAGGTTCAGTTTTGGAGTTCCTGAAAATAGCAGCAACCAGGCAACTTTGGTCTTTTATAACTTCTGATCTATTTGGAGATTTCCATGTTTTGTAACACCCTGAATTTGGGGGTATAAAATTTCTTTCTTATTATCATCCAAACTCAGGTGTTACTCTTCTCTCTCTCACTCTAGTTTCTACCTCTCTCTATCTTCTCTCTCTCTTTTTCCTTTTGTGTAGATTTAGCTTAATTAGGGAGGGATTAATCATTTATGTTTGCCAAATCATTATGAGTCATGAAATGATGCATCATGCTGAGCTTAAATATTCTTTAAATTGTTGCACATGTTTGAATTAGTTTGAATTGAAACTTGATTTGAATTTGAATTGAAAACCCTAGAGAAAAAGAAATAGAAAAGCAATTAGAAATTCTAGAAAAAAGGAAAAACCATTTTGGCCCAAGCCAACCCAGCCGCGCGCGCGCCCGCGCTCACGTGCCTACTGCCCCTGACAGGCGGACCCCGCCTGTCAGCACCAGTCTGCCCGCGCGCTCTCCTCTCTCTCTCTTGCTCGCTACCCAGTGGGGCCGATTTGTTGGCGCCAATCTCACCCATGCGCACGCAACCTCTCTCGCTGTACCATGGGTCCCGCTTGCCAACCCGACCGCCCGTTCTCTCGTTCGCCCTCGCTGACCGGTGGGTCCAGTCTGTCGGACCCTTCCCCTCTGAACCACCCATGCACGACCTGCACGTCGCCGTGGAGTCCGCGCCCACGACACACGCCGAGGCCGCGCCAGTCCCCACTCTGGCCTATTTCTAGCCGCCTAGCACCTGCTCGCCCTCCTCTTCCCTCATTTGCGCACTCATAGCCCTCAGCACCCGCCTCGCGCCGTGCACATGCCCAGGGAGCCCGACCGTCGTTAACCGTGTCTGCGCGCCCGTTCCGCAGCTGCCGTCAAGCCTCGGTCGTGCTCATCGCTCTGGTAAGTTCCGCCTCCTCACCAATGACTCAAGACACCCTTTGGTTTGCCCTTACCTCCTCTATTCCCCTCTGCTCACGCTCACCGGACTCTCGCTGCGCAGCCATGTCGTCCCCACCGTCGACCCAGGTCCCCACTGTGTTCTCGCCGTCGCTCAAGCGCTCTAGAGTCGTCTCTCAAGGTAACCCACCTCCCCGCGCCCCTAATTTTCCTTTCCCTGCCTTGTTGCTCGCGCAATTGCTCGCCGATGTGGGCTAGAGCCGCCACCGGGCCGCTCCGTCATAGACGGGTACCCTCCGGTGCCCCTGCGCCAGTGTCGAGCCCACGACCGAGTCCACCGCGCCACCTCGAACCCGCCTGAGCCATCCCCAACATCCCAAGACCCCCGGCGTGCCCTCGTCTCTGGTGGAGCCCCGCCGCGGAGTCGGACGACGCTGCCGCTGGTAGCCAAGGAGACTTACCCAGGCTGGCCGTGAGATCTCAACCGCCCCCATCTGAGATCGAGTGGCCTAGATTTAATCAGAGCAGACCTAATCCTAACCGTCCAATTCGGATCTGGCCGCTCGGGTCCGCTCCCTCACCCGCGCTCTGACTCGGGCCCCCGCCAGTTAGCGTCCGTGCCCCCTGGCGCTGGGCCCGACCAGTCAGCCCGCCCCCTTCTCGGTCGTTGACACCGCCGGCCCGCCTGTCAGCGCTCGCTCGCCCGTGCGCGCCCTCGCCCGCTGATCTAATCTCGGCCATTGGTTTTAGATTTAATGGTTGAGTAGATCTCGTACCCCTTCGCGTGGCTGTTTTGCGTAAGAAACCCTCGGTTTGTTGGGAATCAACCCGCCGTCCCTGGTTTTCGCGCGTAGGCCCATGTATTCTTGCAGATTGAACCCTAGGCTTTTAAATAATTATAGAATTAGACCTATTTTCATATTTTAAACTCCCAAACTTGTTTATTTCATATCTTTTGCCTATGAACTCTAAATTTTGTGATTCAAATTACAAAATGTTCATAGGAATATTCTATATTTAAATAAATTAGTTCCATTCACTATCTGCATACTCTAATTTTATGGCTAACTATGAACTAGTATATGTGTTGATTTATTTATTTAACAAGATAAATAAAAGAAAAACCCTAGAGGTTAAAGTATATTTAATCTTGTGAGATTAATAATGTGTATTACATGAAATTATCTCTGGTTTAATTTTTATGTCTCATTAAAAGGAGAATTAGTTCACCCTGTCATTTAAATTCCCTTTTGAGTTTATACTACTCTTTTGAGATGTGTTCCCATATTTGTACATGATTGATGTGTTGTTTATTTATCATTTACCAAATGTATTGAAAGCACGATTGCTCTATTTAGACAACAAGCAGTCCATGGTTCCTGGGTGTGTTGCTGAAGATCTTCCTGAGCAATAACCTGGTGAAGGCAAGTGTCCTCTGACCCATTATGTCCCATTCATTTTTAATTCACTATCATGCATTACATTATTTAAACCTAAGGATTGACTAGCCTGTACTTACCTTATCCTTGGTTACCTTTTTTGGGTCATCATGGTTAGCTTTATGATATTGCTTTAACTTAATCAATAAACATGATGTGATTATTCATGATACGATGATGTTACCTCGATGATGATATTGTGCTACTCTAGTGAGCTTAGGCATTTTTCCTGAGTACCTCTCCGTAAGGACCTGTTCGTGGAGTGACCACTTGGGATAACAGTGCAACCATGAGAGTGGAATGGGATGCCCTTAGCTGATTAATTAGATGAACCTAGGGGTGTAGCTGGCTTAGCCGGAGGGCCATCAATGGGGGCCGAGGCGTAGTGCTCGCTTTTCTAAGGGGTGTGCAGAGGTTCATTCGATTTGGTTTTGTTAGTCACCCACCTTGGGGAGGTTTACTATGTTTGTACGACTGGCGAAACCTAACGAATAGCTATGCACCAGGGGAGTCTTTATAAAGGCTACGTAGTGAAACCTTGCCGACTCACCTTGGTAGTGTTTGAGGGTTTGATCGACCCAAGGCAAAAAGGGATCACGACTTGTGGGTAAAGTGTGCAACCTCTGCAGAGTGTTATAAATTGGTATATCAGTCGAGCTCACAATTAAGAGCAGCCTTGGGATCCTCTTTGATTATAAGAACTTTGGTTACTTTATGATGATGATTAATATTGTTGGTTATAATTCTGATCTCTGGTACTTCCTCTTGGAGGGAGCACTTTTGGGTAATAACTGGACATGTTACTAAAACTTGGCTCTACTAATAGTAATAAATGTTTGACCAACTAAAAGCAACTGCTTAACCTCAACCCCACATACAGCTAGGCCACCTTAGCCAAACGGGACATTTGCTGAGTATGTTGATGTGTAGTCACCCTTGCTTTACAAACCACTCCCACCCTAGGTTGTCCCCACTATACTCAGTGCTCAAGAGGAGATGCTGGCAACATGGAGGACTTTGAGAAGTTCCAGGACTACGATGAGTTCTAGTTTATCTTAGTGGCAACCCCCCAGTCAGCTGTCTATGTAGGCTTATCCTCTACGTTTCGTATTTCTGCACTTTGATATAAATGTTGAAGCTATGGCTATGTATTAAACTCTGTGGATGTCTTGGACACCTTGATGTAATTAAAGTACCTTTCGGCTATTTACTTTGAGCATTGTGTGATGATGGCCAATTATGTAATCGTTGTGTATGTGAGTTTCTAATGCTGACACGTACATGGTTCGCCTTTGGTTTGCCTTCCAAAACCGGGTGTGACAATTTTGAAGGTGGTCGTTGTAACAAAGTTATAGAGCTATGTGAGGAGTGTAAGTTTGATTAAGTAACCTAGCCCTAAATCTATATGGAATTTGGAGAAGAAATGGTCTAAAGAAGAGCTATTGGAAAATATGGATTTCAGACTTTGAGAGATTCAGGGTCTGAATTTCAGCATTTGGAGCAAATTTTGGGCTATTGTAGTTTGGAATCCAAGAGGCTTTGGTTATTGGTCACTATATCAAACTTGTAGAGGAACTATTGAAGTATAAATTTTAGTAAGCAACTTGCCCCTAAAACTATATGCTACTAGGAGAAAAGGTGGCCCAAATAGGGCTTGGCAAGTTTCTAGAATTTCAGATGGTGAACAGTCAACTGAACTGAATTCAGTGTTTTGATAGCAGTTTTGGAGCTTGTTTGTGGCTGTTCTATAAGGTTTTGGACTGAGGTGTTTGTAGGGGAAGTGGAGACTACATATTGGTGAACAACTTTCTTTAAGTAAGTTGTACATGATCATATACAAAAGTTGTAGTAAAAGTTGCTCAAAGATTGGACTGTCAGGTGGCTAGTGACTAAGTCTATTCAAAGCTGAAATCTAGAATTTCAATGAAGAGTGTCTAGTTCAGAGTGTTTTTTAATTAATCCATGTGGTTTTGGACTAAGAACTGTGTGGCAAAATTGGAGTCCATAGTACCGAGAACAAGTTTTATTAAGTAAGATAGTCTTGGTGCTGCACAAAAAGAGGAGTAAAAGTGTTTCAAGTTGTGCTGTCAGGCTTAGGAGGAGAGGAATTCAGTTAGCTATTCCTAAAGAATTCAGTGTGCTTTTACTCACCTTTGGAGCTCTGTGGTAATTAATCCATGGAGATTTTGATTAAGAGCTTTATGGTAAAGTTAAATACCATTTGAAGGAGAGCAAGTCTCATGCAAAGGGTTGGCTTGCTACTGTGTAGGATTTGGAGAAAAAGGAGTGACAAAAATCTATGTCAGACCTAGTAATGTGCTGTTTCATATTGGAAAAATGGATTTTCAGTGTGTTTGCTCAACTTTGATGCACCCTAACTCTTGATATGTATGGTTATAAGTTGAAGAACTTATAGCAAAGATTTATAGCTGTGTTGGGTGAACAAATTTCTTATACAGAAATAGGTTTGGAGCTGTATAAAATTGAGGGTAAAGTGTGCCTAGACTTCTTCTTAGTCGAGTTCAATTAGCTGAACAAAGATGCAGTGTAGTGGGGATGACTTTGGATCATCATAATTTTGATTCTGAATATTTTCAGTCTAGAGGTGCTATACCAAGTTAGTAGGGCTCTAGTTGGTGAGTAAATGAGTTTAAGGAAGGTTGATCTATTGTTGAGGGAAATGTGAGATAGAGGGGCCTGAGCAGAGAAGTGGGCAAAGGAAGCAGTAGTGTTAGTGAATTGGATTCAGTTTTTGATTGGCAAACTGAAGAAGATCACTCTTCCAGCTAGTGTCACTTGTGTGTTTGGGTAGAGATAAGGTCAAAGTGCTTGGTCAAGTATCTAGTGACCTCTGTTGCACTGAAAAATATCTAGTCTTGAACTATTTTGGGAGGGCGGTAAGGCTGTTTCAGTGAAGTTCATTACTGAATTGGAAATTGGAGAAGACCTTTCCCCTCCCTGCGGGTATCTCTAGTGTGCTCGAGTTGAGATGTGGTTGGGTTGGTCAACAAAGGTGCTAGAGACCTCACCCTCTACTGGACTGAATATCAAGTCCCTAAATCAATTTGAGTCTATCCCCAAGTAGAGAAAATATTTATTTTGTTTGCCAGCTGCAAAACTGAACAAAACTGATATTTAGGTTGGGTTGTGCTGAGCCAACCGGGTATTGTGCATGGGAGCCAGGTGTATTGACCCTACAGTGTTGCCCCCCTAAGAGTTTTTCATCACAGCGAGGTAGGCAAGTCCATTGAATCTATCCTTAGCTCCACTCCTATACTTAAGTGCTGGTCTCTACTAATTCCGAGCTCTAGCCAAAAACCTCTACAAAGATGTTGGAGACCTGGTGTTCATGCTGATGTTAACTCTCCCCAGCCCCTCCCAAGTTGGCACAGTCCAAAGCTTGTACGTTGTGACCTACCAGTGGTGACCTAGCCACCGATTGTTCACCTTATCGTGGCTAGGACAGCTGGAGCAGCTGCACACCCAGGTTGGCCCTGTTCTCTGATATCCATGTGACACCGAAGCTTACTCAACTCCGCCTTTGAACTCTACCGATGTATGTTGTGTGGAACAGGGCCATGTCGTTGCAGTCTGGCGCCGCGGACACGCCTCACTGTCGACCGACCAACGTGCATCCTCCACGGGCAATTTCACGCACACACCGAGACCTTTGTACGTCACTATTACTCCCCAGATCTGTAATTGAAGTGCTATCGTGTGGGTGCAGCGGGATCTAGCTCGTTAGTTTGGATATCAGCTGCCTCCGTCTATAGTTAGGTTCCAGTTTCTCCGCGGTCAAATTAAGTACATGGCCATGTTCGCTGTAGTACAGGGTATAGGTTGGTGACGTCGCCTTGTCTGCGACGAGCTACTTTGCGGATCGGGTGTCCGGTCGCCGGAGTTGAGCATGGTGTTGTCATGGCTGGGAAGTCATGAAAGTGATGAAGTCGAGGGGCTTAAGTGCGAGAGTCAGTGACTCATGTGAATAAAAGATCGAGTCCGTGTTGGTTAGGCGGGGTGTCATGGTTCTTTTTGCAAAGATGCCAGCGCGGGTGTGGCGGAACTGCCCGAATTATTCCAACTTAAGTGCCTAAGTCCCGCCTTAGAGGCTAGACCACACTTAAATGGGAATAACCCGTCAATCCCTCGGATTTAGTCCGACACGGCCACTGACAGGATCAAGTACCACAATCTCACTCGATGGTGAGTCACAGAGCAAATACAATAAAGCATAAAACCATGCATTAAAGAGTATTAAATTATTACATCATCATCGGAGTTTGCAAAAGTAGTCATCATTGTTCGAAGTGCAGCGGAGTAAAACTAACGGTAAATAAACAGAGAGATGGGGAAGCCTGTCCCATCACTCCTCATGCTCCTCCTCAGCCGAGGCGGGGTCCCACTCAACAGTCCAACCCGGTGGTAAGGTGGACGGCCAAGTCACTCCAGCAACCATGTCCTCCAGAGAACCTGTAAAAAATTATGCCACAAGCAAGGCTGAGTATACTAATACTCAGCTAGACTTACCCGGTGTGAGGAGTCTCCTCCTCTACCCCTAGACATGCAGCTGTTTGGCTGTGGGGTTTGGTTTGCCAAAAGCACTAGCTGAGTTTCTAAATCAAGTTTTAACTTTGTCAAATTTAAGTGTGACTCTCTTAAGGCTAAATGTGTACTATCTACTCATACATAGTAGCAAACATTATTAGCAATCAACATCTTATATCAACTTATCATATTTCCACTTGTTACTCAATGCAGTACAATGGATCAAGCAGTCTCATTAGCTGCGAGAAGCAGACGATTTGAATCGAGTTTTTATCCTTGCAAGGTGAACCTAAACACACGACGTGGCGAGGCACTCCGTCCCCACACACATCAACCGTCCCCATCGATTCCCCGTCAGCAGATCAGGGCTCACCGCCTTGGCGTACAGTGCCTCACTGACCCCGACTGCCGTCGTGCAGTGACCGCACTTGTACCCACCATATCCGGAATGGGAGACCACGTCTCAGGTCGCGTGAGGGGTAAAGTCCACTGCCAGGTTCAATCAGGTACTAGGCTTACCGATTTACCATATTTCTCGGCATGTGCTTAGTACATTCAAACGCTTGACACAGGTATCCGCACGTTAATCCTTATTTCATTTTCCTCTCGTAGGCCACGCATCCCCATGGATCCGTGTCCACCGACCAGCTATCAATATGATAGGAAAAGTGGATACAACCAATTCCTGATCTCGCGCGAGTGCTAGAAAAATCACTCGTCTTCTACCGAGATCCTAATTAATTAAAGCAGCTACTCGACCTAGCATACTAGTATCCATCTCAACAAGGATTCCTGAGATCATGCAACTAGGGTTCCAAACAACTCCTACACTTAAGTGCACAAACAATCCTACAATCATTAAGGATAATAAAATAGCATAATAACAGGTTATGCATAAAACCGGGCCTTGCCTTCCAAAGCAGTGGCAGGCAGGTCCTCTGGTGCAGACTCGGGTGCTGGATCTGGGGCTACTTCCTGAGCAGCTCCTTGCTCCAGCACGAGGACGTACTCTTCGTCAGCAAGGTAACAGTCTATCGAATGCAATGAACATGAATGTCATGATGATGTAGGATTTAATAACATTATGCTAAGAAGAAAATTAAGTTGAGGAGTAACTTAGGGTTTCTTGGTCATGCGGGGATTTTAGAGGGTTGTGCTTTTCACTTTTAGGCTTGGGTCTTTGTTGAAGATAAACATAGGGGATTTGCATTGTCCTTACACATTTCAGTGGGCAATGTTATAAGGGTTTTAGGATGACACTAATTACCAGTATTTATTTTCCTTCCTTTAATTTCTACTTATGGTTTCTAGTGTAGGTCTGAACTACGACAGTGGGTTAATAATTTCCAAAAATTCTGAAAAAATTGCAGTGGGTTGCCATTGGCTATTCTAGCTGGTTTTAGGAATTTGAGGCTTAAAAAAATAAAGGCTATGCTTTTAGACAAAAATAACAAGGGTGGTGTAAAATGGGCCACTTTACACTACATCTCCCCATTGGAGTTAAGTTCCTTCCTAAGGGTTATTTTTGTTGGAATCTAACAGTAATACTAAACCTCTGTGCCAAAATTCACAGAAAGTCAATTGGTGATTATTTAGTTGTGATTTTCCAAAGTTTTATGCCAAAAAGGTGCCTATAACTAACTTATCATTTGAAAAATATCAAACAACAGATTTTGTATTTTTCCTATGTTCATAATAACCAAACATTAGTCATCCCAAGGTTTGAGGTGTTTTTACCTTAGGGTTATTTTTGTAGGGTTTTTCTAAGTTTTCCTTGTTTTCTAAAAATAAAAGGGATCCTACTTATTTTATACTAAACCAGGGTATGATAGATTTTTCCAGTGAACTTCATTGAATAAGTACCCTAATAAAAATAGAGGTGCCCTCTGTTTCATTATTTAAATTACATTTTCTATTTTTCTTAACCTTAAGTATATTGTAAAATAAGTGGTAAAAACTAACTTAATGGAGTGGACAGAGAGGTTTAACATTTTTAAACAGGTTAGTAGGTAGATACAAACTTCTCCAATTTTTCCTAACCCTAGTCAAATAATATAACTATTTTTCTTTCTATTATTGAGCTTTTGGCCAAAACTATAATTAAATCAGAGCTTTAAAGTTTTCTATAGTACATAGGAGGTTTTATATTTTTCTTAAGTAGGCTACATTATTTAGGGTCTGACAAAATTGGTTTGACCAAATTTGGATGAACTAAACAGAAGTTATGGATTTTTAAAGTCTCTGTTCAATTTAAAAACAAATTTAAATCAGTTTCCTGGAAAAACAATTTACACTGAGGTCCCTGGGTTTAAACTGAATCAATCCACTCAAATCTACCCCTGAGCCACTATTCCTCTGAGTCGCTGACAGATCAAAAAGCCCCCTGACCTTTTCTTCCTCTCACCCGCAGTCCTTCCCCCAATGTAAACAGTGCCCGCGGGAAAGAAAAGGGTGGCGCGGCTTACCGGCGGCGAGATAGGTCCGGCGAAGGGCAGGGTTGGCTCGGGGAGGCTCTGGCGGTCACAGCGAGGTGTGGCTTGACGGCGGGGATGGCCGGAATCGCTCGGTCCACGTGTGCAGGCGGGTGTTCTCGTCGGCGGCGAGTGTACCGGCCAAACCACGGCGAGCTGGTTCAATCCAAGGGCACGGTGAGCTTCACGGGGTAACGTAGTGACTGTGTGCACCAGGAATCGAAAATCGGTTGAGCGGATTACCCGGTCCACGTACTCCGGCGGGGTTGTGAGCTCCGGCGACCGTGGACGGGCCTCTCCGGCGAAGCAGGCTTCGATTCCTCGCTCGGGGAGCTTCACTGAGCCGTGCACACTCGTCTCCGAGGGTTGGACGGGGCTGGGAAGGGCTGGGCTGGCCGGTCCACGACGGCAGGGGCTCGGGTGGCCGCGGACACGCCGTGCACGGGCAAACGACGGTAAGTTGAGCTCCGGTGAGGCTTGAGGGTGCGCGGAGGAGTGTGTTCGATGCTTCAGTGGGTTTTATAGGCGTGGGCGCACACAAGGGACACGGGCGCGGCTCGGCGCGGCGCGGGGTCGGGCGCGGGCGTGCTCTGGCGCGGCAGAGCGCGTCGAACACGTGTAAGTTTTCTTCTGCCCTTGTTCCACAGCTCACCCAAGTCGCAAACGTGCGAATCTTGGCAAAAATCCGGCATGGGTCTACTCCTGGCACCTAGGGCTATCACTTACCTGTGAGACGCCATGGCAGATATGGCCTAGGGAGGGAGATCTCCGGTCGCCAAATCGGGTGTGTCACACTGCCCACCTCGCGACAAAAACCATGCCAAGGCATGTCAAACGTCCAAGTCTCGGGCTCAGCTTTTTCCAGTGGGTGCCCTAGGTGGTATGCCACATTTTTGGTATAGAACACAGGTGGATTTGGTGCCAGCTTCGAGGTGAACACGACTGATCTTTAGTGTAGGTGTAGTTTTTAACTTAGAGAAAAATAGAGAGCTCTAGCTCTCTCTCCACTTTGAGATTGGATTTGGGGTTTCTCCAGGGGTCTTTTTGCAATATTTCCCTCCCCTAATTGCTGGTTATAAGGTTACTTAAGGTTTGGTTAAAAATTACCCATGCTTTGCACATTTGCTCACTCTCTTTCCCCTCTTAACCATGGTTTTGGGAGATAGGGTTTAAGAGAGGTCTAGGGTTCTTCCCCCCCCTCTCCCTTCCAAGGTAGTAAGGGTACAAAGATTTGAGTAATGCTTCTCAGGTCATTAACCAACTTTGATCAACACATGATCTCCAAGTTCTTATGTGTTTCCCTAAGCCTCTACCACATGTGATCACAGTCCCTAGTGCCAGGTGTGCTCTAGCCATAGTAACACCTGAGGTGTTACAGCGGGCGCGTGGCTCGTTAGTCGTAGGCCGGTTTGGTCATGTACTAGGCTGACTGGGCTGGGTTTGGGCCCAGTGTTGTTACCTATTTCGCCTTTTCTTTTAGCAGAGAGATTGTAAATGGTGCCAAAAATCGTAGAAAATTTCAAAAATCGTGGGACAAATTTTGTAGGATGTCTAAAATCAGGAGCCCTCTAGTAAAGTTGGTTTTTGAATTTTTAGATCAGTTAGCAAAATTTAAGTGAATTTAAGGGGCTCTTGAAAGGCCTATTTGAATTTTATAAATAAGAGGATAACACCAAAAATTGTAGAACTTTTTGGAGAGACTTGTTATCAGAATATGAACTCTTGGGCAAAGTTTGGAACTATTTGGATATGATTTGCTTAGCGAAATAATTTTTGCCCAAAAAGGAAAGGGATTTCACCTTGAAGCAAGGACAACTAGTAGTTTAGTGAAGTGATGGAGTTACTAAAGAAGTTTTAAGCTTTTGGATGAGGTCTAAGATGGATTAGTTCTCTGGTTTACCTAAGTCAATTCAATAGGGTCAATTTTATCAAGTGTTAGGTTGTGTAGAAGTATTTGTATACTTGTCTTGTACTTATTTAGGAGTGTTTATGTTCCCCGTCTCTCTTTGTGAGAGTTTGCATTTCATAGCATTACATAAGCATTGATATATTTGTAATTGACTTGTAGAACACCTAGAAGAAGTGGTGTTTGAAGAGGAGTCTACTCTAGTGTCTGCTGATCAAGTGGAGGAGCCATCTAACTGGGTATTTAATAGAGGGATCTAGAACCTCTTCACTGCAATAAGGCAAGTCCCGGTGCATTTACCCCTTCCTTGTATTTTTAAAAGACTTTTGTACACTTTAAGTCTAGTGAAATGTGCATTAAGTTTATAGGAATTGCTTGGAAACTATTGGATGCATTGACTACCTTGATATCCATTGTTGTTATAGATACTTCCTTGGAAGTATCAAATATTGTTTACAAAAATTCTTAGCCCTGCTTAGATCTTGTGGATAGAGGTTGTTTTTTGTAATAATGCCTAGCTCAGGGGTTATCCTTAGGAAGGATGGCTTCTACCTGCAAGAATATTTTCATCGGGAGCATAGTGGGATCTTACTGAAAAGTTCCCTATAATGCTCTTTTCATCCTCAGGAACACAAAACAATCCTAAGGGTGGAAGTACTTAACTTGAGACTTGGGCTAGGAACGGGTGATGCTCCACCCAGGTCAATTAAGGATTGGATGCTCCACCCTGTATGATCAAGGACTATCTTAACTAGCCACATGCCCTGGATATGGGACATGGTAAGCTTGAACCTGGCTATTCCATACATGAAAAGACAATCATGCATTGGGAGTGGAGAGATGGTGAGAGTGACATGTACCCTCCTGGCAAAGGACCGCCTAAAAGGGGTGGTGTGCTCTCGGGTGGCGCAGACCTGTTCATGCAGTGGAGGATCCATGGAAATGGTAGATATATGCAAGAGTTACAAGAAACATATGTTGTGTGGTTAGAGATCCTCAGCTGAGTAAATCAATTCGAATCGTCGTTATATCCCCAGACAGTGGAGACTTGATCTCTAACCTGCAACCTAGGTCAGGATGTAAACATTATGAATAAAAATAATGTTGTATTGATGAGATGGTGACATTAGACTACATGCAACCAGAGTCTATTAATATTTAATCTGGCGTTAAAATATTGAAAGTAAGGACTCACTTTAGTAAGTTATTTCTGCAAAAGTATCTAAGTTGATTCTTGCTCAAACCTTTCCTTAATTCTTATTTATCCAGCATATCCTTGAGAGTCTTTTTCCTTAGTCGGGTAAGACTTGTGAAAGTACACTCCGTACTCAGGGTTTTCGAACCCATGTTGTTGCAGGTAATCAGAAGTACTCTAGGTGTCCCTGTGGCTAGAAGATGCTTCCAGTCTTGAAGGAGGATTAGTTAGGTTTACGTGTGAGCTTTGGAGGGTTCTTTCCTTCCTTCTATTTTAATAATTTATGCACTTTGAGTATATCAGGACTTGTAATCACTATTATTATTTCTATGATGTAAAACTTGAGTTTTGGGAAATGAAAAGATGTAATACCCAAAGTGTAAGGAAGAATAAAAGTAGAAATTGCTCTCCTTTATATATGTGTGTGAATCTCTATTTATCATCACATGTGACTAATCATGTTTAAAAATGAGTAAATCTTTACTAAGACACAAATAAACCATTGCATAATATTGGATTTTGTTTATTTGTGCATTTAAAACAATAATAACATGGATAGAAACATTATAATGAGTAGAAGATTTAGATTAAACCCTAGATTTGAATTTGGGATTTAAATGGAAAAGGGAAAGAAATATTATAAAATATAAAAAATTCATAAATAAATAAATTCAACCCTATTATGTTCAAGATGAATAATTAATTTGAGTGCAAATTATGCTACAAAATTTGAATTCAAATCCTAGAAATGAAAAAAAACAAAATAGGGAAATAAAAAGAAAAATAGAACTAGCGCCTGGGCCCATTCCTCCGATTGCGCCAGCCCACCTTTCCTTTACTTCGTGCTACTGTCTCATCGCGACCCATGAAGAACCTTCATCACGCCAGTCCGTGACCATCTCCGCGCCTATGACCGATGGGCCCGCATCGTCATCCACAGTTCCCTATCCACGCGCTCCTGCTATCACTGTTGTGTGGACCATTCGTGTCAGATCGTTCCCCTCCGCTGAAATCGCGTGCACGCAATGGCCGCCGTGAGACCTTCGGAGCTAGCTGACTCGCTGACTGCCCCTTAGTTATCGCTCTTGCCGTATAGTAGCGCCCTGGACCTGTCCGAACCGGTTCATAGCCCGGAAACCCTAGCCGCATCGTGAAGTCGAGAGAGAAAGAGAAGAAGAATTCCGCGCAGCCGCGGGCTTGATCTATCGTCGTCGGTGGATCCTTTCTGGCCATCCGGAGAGCACTACGAGTGGGTCGGGGACTTGTGCAAACCATCGAGAGGCCGTCTGTGGCGCTGGTGGGCGGGATCATCAAATGTACACCCGCTAATTGCTCATCGGAGTTGGGAAATCGCCGTCGTCTGCCTAATGCCGTGGACAAGTGCCTCGCGACATAGCTCTGGTATGACTATGCCCCCGTCATGCTCGCAGTTCTTCGTTCCACGCGCACCTCCTTTCGGGTTAGTCTGGGGCACTGGGTCGAGGATAGGTGAGTCGCTGGCGCGGCTTCACCGTGACGGCTGGGCGTCGCTACTCGGATTACTGCGGGAGAGGAAATAGAAGAGAGAGCATCGGTGGGTTGATGACGGCGTGCAAGCCATCGATCGGATGACCAACGGTTGCGATTAGAAGCAGGGTAACGCTTGGGCAGACTTGATTGGATGGCGTTAGATACGTAACCAACGCACCGGATTCGATGGCGATTACATAGAACCTGAGCCGTAGGTGTAGAATCCGACGGCTAGGGTTTCATACCTGTTCGGCAAGGGGCCAGTCTAATCGGAATCGCGCATCCTCAATCCAACGGCCAGAATTGATGCATACCCCTTTGCCATGCCACTTTGCAGAAAACCCTTTATAATTTTAGAGAACCAACCCGCAGTCCACCCTGTACAGCACTCTGAGTCTTAAGAAGAATTACCTCGAGGTCCCTGTGTTTTCCAGAAAATGAGGCCCAATCCAGAGAATTAGAAAAACCAGAGAAATAAATTTAGAAATAGATTTTTAGTATTAAATTAATTGCATAAACTTGTTTAATTTGTAGAAAATTCATATGAACTCCAAATTGATTCATTCCAGTTCCAAAAATTTTGTAATATTATTGTTTATCCACTAGTGCCACTGTTTTGACATGAAAGACATTTTAAAATTTATCCATTACTTAATCTTGTATTAAATACATAAAACCTTAGAAAACTCATAACTTAAAATCTATAACTCCAAATTTAATGATTCCAGTTCCTATGATCTTATTTTAATGTCTAGATTATTATTGTGTATTTTTATTGACATGTTTGGTGTGATGTTAATTTTTGCTATACTATGTATGTATTGTGTTGATGCAAGTAGACGAGCAAGCTACTGAGGATCCTGAGGTTCAGCTGGTAGAGACTGCTGAGCAGCAGCTCGTGGAAGGCAAGTTGTGCCATTGACCACTTCCTTTTTACCCAGTCATGTTCTTATTAATCATAATGATCTGCATAAGTTAATTTTGATGGGACCTAATAGGTTACCCTAGATTTTGACTATCTTTATACCTTGTTTCACCATTGGTTTTACTACTGAATTTTTGGGTAGTACATGCTATTGCTTTATGTGGTTTTGGGTATAGAGATATTCATCACTCATGATTACACTTTTTATTATCTGTTATTATTTACTATTCATGATAAGATCATTATGTTAATGGCAACATGGAGAACCACCCAGGAAAATAGTGCTACCACAAGGGACGCCCTTGGCTGATTAACTTGGAAAGCTAGTGGATGACTACCTTACCCGAAAGGGGCAAAGGCAGTAGGGGAGTGATCAGTGTAGAGAGGTCCATGGGTTGATTTTGCTGCGATGGCGGTCAGGCGAGGGATTCCTGCACTGGAGCTTCCTATAAACTGTAGCGGGTTTTCTGAAGCTAGTGGAACTTTCTAAAGGCCTTGTTGTGGTACCCTGCCTCGCTTCCTTGGTAGAGGTGTATGGGGTCTGATCAACTCCATGGCAAATGGGTAACATGACTTGTGGGTAAAGATGTGCAACCTCTGTAGAGTGTAAAACTAGTATACTAGTCGTGCTCACGGTCATGAGCAGCTCGGACACTCACATGATTAATTTATGGAACTTAAACTCAATTTATCATTTCATTGCATCTAGAATTATTTTATTATTACTTTTACTTATTATTACTATGGTTTGGTATTTACTTACACTTAGTAATTGCTAATAAAATTTTGGCCATCTTATAAAAGCAATGCTCAGCTTCAACCTTTACTTTGTTGATTAGCCTTACACATCACATGAACTCCCACCTTTGGTGAGTTCATGCACATTATTCCCCACAACTTGTTGAGTGATGAACATGTGTGAGCTCACTCTTGCTGTCTCACACCCCCCACAGGAGAAGAGCAGGTGGTCAAAGAGGAGCTGCCTAAAACCGAGGCTTTCGACTTGATCTAGGTGGCGTCTCCCAGTCAGCTTGTGGCGCCAGGGAATAATATATGGTTCGCTTTATTTTATCATTTATTTTTTAAGACTTCCGCTATGTAATAAGTATATTTATGATATTTATGACATTTATCTCTATGCACTCTATTATTATATGTGTTGTCTAGTCTGGCACATATATGAGATGCACCCGGCTTTGTCCCTTAAAGCCCGGGTGTGACAGAAGTGGTATCAGAGCAAATATCGACTGTAGGACAAAACCTAGATAGAAATGGACAAAACCCTTACCTACTTACCTTACTCTGATTCTTTCTATATTTATCTTGATTCTGTCTCACCTTCAACTGCTCTACTCTGATCATTCTTACCTTTTCTACTCTGAGACAAGATGGATCTCACACCTTGGAATCCTACATTTATGACCTTCTTAAGAGATGGGGAACCTAAGACAAAATCAAAACTATTTTCTATATTTTAAAATGGTGGTTGATTGTCCTGATGATAAATGTCTGATTTGCTTCTTTGATTGATTGAAATATTATATATATGGACATCTCAGCATGTACCACCATAAGGTAATGAATTAGCTTTAGCAGGTAAAACACCAATCTGCTTAGCTAATAAATCCCCCAAAGTAACATGATTCGTAACTACCTGCCTTGTCTACTATTCTCTCTTACCATATGTTTCAAACTCAGATGGTGAATACCAGGAAGGGTGGTGGAATTGATCTACCTCCCAATCGACACACTCGGAGGATATTTAGACAACCCCAGCCACAACC
The DNA here is from genome assembly GCA_029449295.1 of Zea luxurians. NCBI lineage: Eukaryota > Viridiplantae > Streptophyta > Magnoliopsida > Poales > Poaceae > Zea > Zea luxurians. The sequence continues at coordinate 90,755,616 of JAOPSE010000012.1, forward strand.
AGTAGAGATGGACCCTCCACCACCGCCTCCACCAGTCGGAGTTGACCCAACAGTTGCAGCTCAGATGATGATGATGCAACAGATGGCAGATACCATGGTGGATATGCACGTGCAGATGCAACAGGAACGCCAGGAGATGCGCCAAGAGAGAGGAGATACGCCGGGAACTACGCCAAGAACGAGAAGAGATAAGCCAGGAGAGAAGGGCGCAGCAGCAACAACAACAGCAACATCAACATCAACAGCAGCAAGCACCACTACCTCCACCTCCACCACGAGTTCCACCTTGGGACAAGCACCAGGAATTTATGAGTCACAAGCCGCCTACCTTCTCCAGTTCGCCAGATCCACTAGATGCTAATGATTGGCTGAAATCAATTGAGAAGATGCTCAGCATCGCCCAATGCTCTGATCGGTAGAAAGTTCTTTATGCTTCTGGTCGTCTGACAAGACCTGTGCTGACTGGTGGGATTCTTATGTTGCTGCCCATGATGCTGCTGACACTATTACTTGCGCGGAATTCAGTACATAGTTCAGAAACTATCACATTCCAGCTGGATTGATGAAGATCAAGAAGAAGGAGTTTCTGTCATTGAAGCAAGGCAACATGTCTGTCAGCGAGTACCGTGATAAATTTATTTAGCTGTCAAGATATGCTCCGATGAGGTGGTTGATGATGAAAGGAAGCAAGAGCACTTCATAGAAGGACTCAATGGGCCCCTATAGTATGCATTGGTTGCACACACATTTCCATCATTTCAGAGACTGATGGATAAGGCTCTTGCTATTGAACACAAGCGTGTTCAACTAGGAGACTTGAAGAGGAAGGCTATTTCACAGGGGTAGGGTAGCAGCAGTGTTCGTCCTCGCTACGTTCCTCCACAGGGTACACCGACTCGATCAGGAGGAGGACCACGCCCAGCTCAGTACACTCCACAGGGGTCTCCACGGACACCTCCCACTCGTCAGGCTGCTCCCACTAGCACCCCGATGAGGTCTACAGGACAGAAGACAGGTCCTACATGCTTCAAGTGTAGTCAGATTGGGCACTATGCTAATGCTTGTCTGATGGGGAATTCTGGTACACCAGCTAAGAACAAGCAACAGACTCCTGGGAAGGGATACTCTATAGCCAGGGTTAATCAAGTCAGCACAGATGCTACTCCTGATGGTGCTGACATCGCACTGGGTATGTTTTGTATTAATGCAATTCCTGCAACAATATTATTTGATTCTGGTGCTACACATTCTTTTATGTCTTCTCGTTATGCCAACACAAATGAGATACCACTGATAAATATGAGAAAACCGATGATAGTAATCACACCTAAAGGACCTGTTGAGGCAAATCATATGACACATAGATTGACATTAACAATTATGGGAAGAGAATTCTGGGCTACCGCTATAGTATTAGAGGAAAGCAGCATAGATCTGATCCTTGGTATGTCATGGTTAAGAAAGGCAAAGGCCATTATATTATGTGGTAGGGGTACTATAGAACTCACTAGCCCTAAAGGAGAAAGATTTTAAGTTCAAATTGCAGTAACCACCTCTTCCAGACATGCTATGTTCTTTATAGCTGAGGAGTTTGTTAGTGACAACATCCGTGTGGTTAGGGATTTTCCGGATGTCTTTCCAGAGGAGTTACTAGGGATGCCACCAGATAGGGAAGTTGAGTTTGACATTGATCTCTTACTTGGGACTGCTCCTATTTCTAAGCGGCCATACAGGATGTCCGTAGAAGAATTAAAAGAACTAAATAAGTAGTTAACTAAGTTACAAGAGCCAAGGTACATTCATCCGAGTTCCTCACCTTGGGGAGCGTCGGTTCTGTTTGTACAGAAGAAGGATGAATCACAACGGATGTGTGTGGATTATAGATCCCTTAATGATGTTACTATGAAGAACAAATACCCGTTACCCTGTATTGAGGATTTGTTTGATCATATGAGAGGTGTCAGGGTGTTTTCTAAGATTGACCTCCGATCGGGTTACCATCAAATGAAGATTAGACCATCGGATATCCCCAAGATGGCTTTCTTGACCCAATATGGATTATATGAGTTCACTGTTATGTCATTTGGATTAACTAATGCACCAGCTTAATTTATGAATTTGATGAATAAGGTGTTTATGGAGTATTTGGACAGATTCGTCGTAGTATTCATCGACGATATTCTTATTTATTCCAAGAGTGATAGTGATCATGAGTAACATCTGAGATTGGTGCTACAGAAGCTACGAGATAATCAACTCTATGCCAAGTTTAGCAAACGCGAGTTCTAGATTGACAAGGTGCCATTCCTTGGACATATCATTTCTAATGGAGGAATATCAGTGGATCCTGCTAAAGTTAAGGAGATAATGGCGTGGAGCATACCTACTACGGTTACTAAGGTCCGGAGTTTCTTGGGACTTGCAGGATATTATCGAAGATTTATTGAATGATTTTCTAAGATCGCTAAGCCTATGACCTCGCTTCTGGAGAAAGGAAGAGAGTTTAAGTGGGACAAGAAGTGCCAAGATAGCTTTGATCAATTAAAGAAGAGATTGATGTCACCACCAGTGTTGGTTGTGCCAGATCTACAGAAGGGATTTGACATTTATTGTGATGCATGTGGCCAAGGATTAGGATGTGTGCTCATGCAAGAAGGACATGTGATCGCCTACACGTCTCGTCAGTTGTGGAAACATGAGTTAAACTACCCCACTCATGACTTAGAACTAGCAGTCGTTGTGCATGCACTTAAGATATGGAGACATTACATTATGGGAACTAAGTGCCAAGTATACACGAATCATAAGAGTTTGAAGTACATATTCACTCAGAAGGATCTCAACCTTAGGCAACACCATTGGTTGGAGCTCATTAAGGATTACGACTTGGAGATTCACTATCACCTGGGAAAGGCAAATTTGGTTGCATATGCCTTGAGTCGGAAGGAGCATGTTCACTCCGCTATTGTTGCCCAACTACCCGATGAAATTGTTGAGGATTTTAGGAGACTTAACCTGGGCATCGTTACACACACTAAAGGAGTTACCATTGAATTGGAACCTACCTTGGAGCAAGAAATTCATAAGGGTCAGGTTGGTGATGCTAAAATTCAAGAGATTAAGGATCTGATTACTAAAGGTAGAGGTCCAGAATTCATGGAGGATGAGCAAGGTACTATATGGTTCAAGGATCAGATATGTGTTCCGGAGATTGATAGCCTTCGTGAGACTATACTGAAAGAAGCCCATGATTCTGATTACTCTATCCACCCTGGTAGCACTAAGATGTATCAGGATTTAAAGCAAAAGTACTGGTGGTATGGATTGAAAAGAGATGTTGTCGCACATGTGGCTAAGTGTGATGTGTGTCAAAGAGTCAAGGTCGAACATCAAAGACCAGCTGGACTATTGCACCCATTGAAGATACCCGAGTGGAAATGGGAAGAAATTGGCATGGATTTCATTGTTGGACTACCCCGCACTACGGCAGGATATGACTCTATTTGGGTAATTATGGACAGACTGATAAAAGTGGCTCACTTCATACCTGTGAGGACTAATTACACGGGAGCCAAGCTAGCAGAATTGTATAGGACTCGGATAGTTTGTCTACACGGGGTGCCTAGGAAGATCGTATCTGACTGAGGATCACAGTTTACCTCTCGGTTTTGGAAGAAGTTGCATGAAAGCTTGGATACATAGTTGAATTTTAGTTTGGCCTACCATCCCCAAACTAATGGGCAGACCGAGAGGACTAACCAAGTGCTGGAGGATATGTTAAGAGCTTTTGCTCTTAAACATGGTGGCAGCTGGGATAAGAGCTTACCATATGCAGAGTTCTCTTATAATAATAGTTACCAGGCTAGTCTGAAGATGTCACCGTTTGAGGCTCTATATGGTAGAAAGTGCAGGACTCCACTGTATTGGATCAAACTGGTGAAAGGCAGTTCTTTGGGCCTGAACTTATACAAGAGGCAGAAGAACAAGTGCGAATGATAAGGGAGAATTTGAGAATTGCACAATCAAGGCAAAAGAGCTATGCTGATACCTGGAGAAGACTACTGGAGTTTAAGGAGGGTGATCACGTGTATCTGAAGGTGTCACCAATCCGGGGTATGAGGAGATTCAAAGTTAAAGGAAAATTGTCCCCTCGTTTCATTGGACCTTTCTTGATCTTAAAGAGAGTGGGATAAGTTGCATATCAACTAGAACTACCCGATCACCTGGCAGATGTACATGATGTATTCCAGGAATCCCAACTAAAGAAGTGCCTCAGGGTACCTAAGGAGCAGCTACCGATGGAGGATCTGAGTGTTCAAGATGATCTGACTTATATGGAATACCCTATCAAGATTCTTGACACTTTAACTCGAGTTACAAGGAATAAGGTGATAAAGATGTGCAAAGTACAATGGAGTCAACATGGAGAAGATGAAGCTACTTGAGAGAGAGAAGAAGAGCTTCGCATAGATTTTCCCCATCTTTTTCCTAGTCCTTCCTAAAATCTCGAGGACGAGATTTCTGTTAAGAGGGGTAGGATTTGTAATACCCAAAGTGTAAGGAAGAATAAAAGTAGAAATTGCTCTCCTTTATATATGTGTGTAAATCTCTATTTATCATCACATGTGACTAATCATGTTTAAAAATGAGTAAATCTTTACTAAGACACAAATAAACCATTGTATCATATTGGATTTTGTTTGTTTGTGCATTTAAAACAATAATAACATGAATAAAAACATTATAATGAGTAGAAGATTTAGATTAAACCCTAGATTTGAATTTGGGATTTAAATGGAAAAGGGAAATAAATATTATAAAATATAAATAAATTCATAAATAAATAAATTCAACCCTATTATGTTCAAGATGAATAATTAATTTGAGTGAAAATTATGCTACAAAATTTGAATTCAAATCCTAAGTTTGGAAATGAAAAAAATAGGGAAATAAAAAGAAAAAAAGAACTAGCGCCTGGGCCCATTCCTCCGCTTGTGCCAGCCCACCTTTCCTCTACTTCGTGCTACTGTCTCATCGTGGCCCATGAAGAACCTTCATCGCGCCAGTCCGTGACCATCTCCGCGCCTATGACTAATGGGCCCACATTGTCATCTGCGGTTCCCTATCCACGCGCTCCAGCTATCACTGTTGTGTGGACCGTCCGTGTCAGATCGTTCCCCTCCGCTGAAATCGCGCGCGCGCAACGGCCGCCGCGAGACCTCTGGAGCTAGCTGACTCGCTGACCGCCCCTCGGTTATCGCCCTCGCCGTATATTAGCGCCCTGGACCCGTCCGCACCGGTTCATAGCCCGAAAACCCTAGCCGCATCGTAAAGCCGAGAGAGAAAGAGAAGAAGAATTCCGTGCCGCCGCGGGCTCGATCTACCGCCGTCGGTGGATCCTTTCTGGCCATCCGGAGAGCACTACGAGTGGGTCGGGGACTTGTGCAAACCATCGGGAAGCCGTCTGTGGCGTTGGTGGGCAGGATCGTCAACTGTACACCCGCTAATTGCTCATCGGAGTTGGGAAAGCACCATCGTCCGCCTCACGCCATGGACAAGTGCCTCACGACATAGCTCTGGTATGACTATGCCCCCGTCATGCTCGCAGTTCTTCGTTCCACGCGCACCTCCCTTCGGGTTAGTCTGGGGCACCGGGTCGAGGATAGGTGAGTCGCCGGTGCGGCTCCGCCGTGACGGCTGGGCGTCGCTACTTGGATTACTGCAGGAGAGGAAATAGAAGAGAGAGAGCATCGGTGGGTTGATGACGACGTGCAGGCCATCGATCGGATGACCAACGGTTGTGATCAGAAGCAGGGTAACGCTTGGGCAGACTTTATAGGATGGCGTTAGATACGTAACCAACGCACCGGATTCGATGGCGATTACATAAAACCTGAGCCGTAGGTGTAGAATCCGACGGCTGGGGTTTCGTACCCGTTCGGCAAGGGGCTAGTCTAATCGGAGTCGCGCATCCTCAATCCAACGGCCAGAATTGATGCATACCCCTTCGCCATGCCACTTTGCAGAAAACCCCTTATAATTTTAGAGAACCAACCCGCAGTCCACCATGTACAGCACTCTGAGTCTTAAGAAGAATTACCCCGAGGTCCCTGTGTTTTCCAGAAAATGAAGCCCAATCCAGAGAATTAGAAAAATCAGAGAAATGAATTTAGAAATAGATTTTTAGTATTAAATTAATTGCATAAACTTTATTAATTTGTAGAAAAATTCATATGAACTCCAAATTGATTTATTCCAGTTCCAAAAATTTTGTAATATTATTGTTTATCCATTAGTGCCATTGTTTTGACATGAAAGACACTTTAAAATTTATCCATTACTTAATCTTGTATTAAATACATAAAACCTTGGAAAATTCATAACTTAAAATCTATAACTCCAAATTTAATGATTCTAGTTCCTATGATCTTATTTTAATGTCTAGATTATTATTGTGTATTTTTATTGACATGTTTGGTGTGATGTTAATTTTTGCTATACTATGTATGTATTGTGTTGATGCGAGTAGACGAGCAAGCTACTGAGGATCCTGAGGTTCAGCTGGTAGAGACTGCTGAGCAGGAGCTCGTGGAAGGCAAGTTGTACCATTGATCACTTCCTTTTTACCCAATCATGTTCTTATTAATTATAATGATCTGCATAGGTTAATTTTTATGGGACCTAATAGGTTACCCTAGATTTTGACTATCTTTATACCTTGTTTTACCATTGGTTTTACTACTGAATTTTTGGGTAGTACATGCTATTGCTTTATGTGGTTTTGGGTATAGAGATATTCATCACTCATGATTACACTTTTTATTATCTGTTATTATTTATTGTTCATGATAAGATCATTATGTTAATGGGAACATGGAGAACCACCCGGGAAAATAGTGCTACCGCAAGGGTTTAATGGGACGCCCTTGGCTGATTAACTTGGAAAGCTAGTGGATGACTACCTTACCCGAAAGGGGCAAGGGCAGTAGGGGAGTGGTCAATGTAGGGAGGTCCTTGGGTTGATTTTGCTGCGATGGCGGTCAGGCGAGGGATTTCTGCACTGGAGCTTCCTATAAACTGTAGCGGGTTTTCTGAAGCTAGTGGAACTTTGTAAAGGCCTCGTAGTGGTATCCTGCCTCGCCTCCTTGGTAGAGGTGTATGGGGTCTGATCAACTCCATGGCCAATGGGTAACACGACTTGTGGGTAAAGATGCAACCTCTGTAGAGTGTAAAACTGGAATACTAGTCGTGCTCACGGTCATGAGCAGCTCGGACACTCACATGATTAATTTATGGAACTTAAACTTAATTTGTCATTTCATTGTATCTGGAATTATTTTATTATTACTTTTACTTATTATTACTATGGTTTGGTATTTATCTACACTTAGTAACTGCTAATAAAATTTTGACCATCTTATAAAAGCAATGCTCAGCTTCAACCTTTACTTTGTTGATTAGCCTTACACATCACATGAACTCCCACCTTTGGTGAGTTCATGCACATTATTTCCCACAACTTGTTGAGCGATGAACATGTGTGAGCTTACTCTTGCTGTCTCACACCCCCCCACAGGAGAAGAGCAGGTGGTCGAAGAGGAGCCGCCTAACACTGAGGCTTTCGACTTGATCTAGGTGGCGTCTCTCAGTCAGCTTTGTGGCGCCAGGGAATAATATATAGTTCGCTTTATTTTATCATTTATTTTTGTAAGACTTCTGCTATGTAATAAGTACATTTATGATATTTATGACATTTATCTCTATGCACTCTGTTATTATATGTGTTGTCTTCTCTGGCACATATATGAGATGCACTCGGCTTTGTCCCTTAAAGCTCGGGTGTGACAAAAGAATGTTTTATAAATTCTTCCACTCTATCTCCGAAGTGTGGGTGTATCGAATGTGATTACTGTAATATGCATGTATGGTGGGAGATCCTTGGGATGATGAGTTCAAGTTGTTGAACTCATGATAGCCTTCTTAAGTTACCTGGTACACGTGCATAGCCATCTGAGGCCGTTAATGGCAAGAATTGGTGCACGTGGGCCCAATAACTTGGGAGGGCTATCACAGAGTGGTATCGGAGCGATCCCCATTAGTATGAATATTAAAGTAATCCTTTGATAGACTTCAAAAGGATTTTGAGTCCAAATTATTTTGGAAAAACTTAAGAATGAATAAACAAATCCTAATAGTAGAAGTGCAAATAGTATATGGTTAAAACTAAGGACTATAAGGTGGCTTAGTTAAGATGCTAACCACTAACCCGCTACTATAATGCAATTTTTTTGCAGGTACACTAACTAAACCCTAGGAAAGTGCGACTAGTGTTCAATGACGGAGTGAGTATGTATGCCACCGCCATAGAACGTGACAGCCATTATGTGTTGGCAAAATTTGTGAGGATGAATAGGACGAGCATGGATCATGACATACAATTTTAAGTTAAACCCCCTATGTAGTAGCTTAGTACATGTTTCATCCATCCTATTCATGCTACCTATCTTTGCTTGTAAAGCCCTAAAACTGGGTAGAAAAATGTAATTAAATAAATCAAATAAATAAACAAATATATTTGTGATAGTGTTTTGAGAATTGTTGAATCCCTTGTAAAATTCATTTGGATCTTTTCTTCTCATAGTCAATTAATGGTACTAAATTAATTAAGCAACCAATAAATAAATAATGAAAAGTGCATCTCTCACTGATGACTTTGTTGTGAGGTACTTTATTAAACACATAAATTTGACCTCAAAGTATAAATGAAGAGATAAAATAGTAAATTTAGAAATCTCAAATTAAACTTGAGTACTGAAAATCGAGAACTGAATTTTGAAAACCAAGAGTTATTTTAGAAAAGAAGTAATAGAAAAGTTTTCTACTCAACTAAATGATTATGCATTACCTTAAATGGTGCATCATAAGCATTTAGTTACATGAATATTTAATTTTGAAGTAACTTTAAACTCATGTACCGTAATCAAAATACTATTTTCCTAAAAATAAAGGAAAATATGAATGGTTTCATATTTCAAACATTTATCAAACAAATAAATTAATTAAAATAAACATATATCTATTGCATCAAGTTGGAGTTTACTAGTGGGTGCATTTAATAATAATTATAATAGTATTAATAGAAATACAGTAATATCCAAATTTTGGATTAAGGACTAAATTGCCAATTAGATGTTGGAGAGATGGAAAATAACATATTGTGTAAATAAAATAAACATATAAATAAATTTAATTTCTCCATACTGATATTTGGATTTGGGTGGGTAACCTAAGTATGAATTTTGTTGGGAACTTGCTCTCAAATGCTATGAATTAAGAACAAGGCAACACAGAAAATGTTAAACATTAAAGTCCTTCGTCCTTCGGAACATTATTTCCATGGGGATATAATGATTCTCGAACGAAGGTTATGAAGGACATACCTTCGTAAGTCACAATATATAATACTGAAGAAAGAATCACATAAAAAACAAAAGGTAATATGAACAGTTATATTTCGTTATTAAATCATTTCTATTTTATTATTGTGGCAAAATAGAAATGATATTAAGTTACAAATGTACCTTCGGCTTGAAGGTAAAGATACAAGCGTGACGCAAAAGCAAATGTCAAGTCCGCCTGAACAGTACGGGAGCACTGTTCATCTATTTATAGGCACGGGACGTAGCCCATGTAAAATTACACCCATGTCCTTTACATTTGCTAATAACTCTATAGTAATCCGTCGAGGTCTAAATAGCCTTTTCATCTTTAAGTCGGTTTCCTTTTCTGCTATTATGCCGAAGCTCTTCTGCGCACAGCTTCGGCTCCGCGCCATCCTTCATATTCCTTTTGTGCTTCTTCACACTGTGGTTTTAACTCAAGTCCGAAGATACCTGTTCATGCATCATACTCCAGAAACTTTGTTAAATCATGTTTTTGAGGACCTTCAGAAGCCGAAGGCCCCCAACAGTAGCCCCTCGCAATATTAATTTGTTAGAATGATAAATTCAGATTGCGATATGGACGAAGGCCCTAAGCCGAAGGTCCGAAAAAACACCTTCCCTTTGCTAGAATAGCAACAGTCACTGACAAGCGGGCCCTTCTAGTTTTCAATGCACTAGGCGTATAAATAAGAGCGCACCACGAGCTTATTTGGCACGCTTTCTTGCCATCTGTTCTTGCTTACTCAATTTCTAGCTCTTTGCGCACCAACATTTGCTTGGCTTTTTTTTAAAAAAAATTAAGCTTCGGCTTTGAGAGTACTTTTTTAGCATTTTCGAAGATGCCTCAAGATAAAAAAGTTGTTGCTAAAATGAAGCTAAGCCTTTCTGAGGAGAAGAATCTTGGCTTTCTTGAATCAATAGTGTCGAGGACCATAATTAGGGGTACCCTCGAGACGCCTAATTCTCAGCTGGTAACCCCCATCAGCATAAAGCTGCAGAGGCCTGATGGGTTTGATTAAGTCAGGGATCAGTCCATACGAGCGACTCGATCACGCCACGCCCGAGCCTAGCCTCGGGCAAGGGCAGCCGACCCTGAGATGTTTCCGTCTCGCCCGAGGTCTCCTCTTTCACGGCAGACGCATCTCCGGCTCGCCCGAGGCCTTGCCTTCGATAAGAAGTAACCCTGACTAAATCACCGCGCCGACCGACCAAGTCACTGGGGCCTTTAACGCAAAGAGTAAGACTGACGGGCAGCCAGGCTTGGCCAAAAGCGCCAGAGGAAACTCCGCTCCGCCCGACCCAGGGCTCGGACTCGGGCTAAGGCCCCAGAAGACGGCGAACTCCGCTCCGCCCGACCCAGGGCTCGGACTCGGGCTAAGGCCCCGGAAGACGGCGAACTCCGCTCCGCCCGACCCAGGGCTCGGACTCGGGCTAAGGCCCCGGAAGACGGCGAACTCCGCTCCACCCGACCCAGGGCTCGGACTCGGGCTAAGGCCCCAGAAGACGGTGAACTCCGCTTCGCCCGACCCAGGGCTCGGACTCCACCCCGACCTCTGCCGAACGACCTCCGCCTCGCCCGACCCGGGAGCTCAGGTTCGGCCTCGGCCATGCAGGACAGGCTCGACCTCGGCCTCGGAGGAGCCTCCACGTCGCCCGACCTAGGGCACAAGTCCGCCACGTCGACAGGAAGCGCCATCATCACCCTACCCCGAGCCGACTCGGGCCGCAGGGAACAGGACCGACGTCCCATCTGGCTAGCCCCGCCAGATAGGCAATGATGGCACCCCGCTGGACCCATGACGACGGCGGCTCTCAGCTCTCTTACGAAAGTAGGGGGACGTCAGCAAGGGCCCAACCACTCCGACAGCTGTCCCTCCGTCAAGCTCCATTGCTTCTCCGACAGCCACGATGCCACACTAGCCGGGTGCCAAGATCTCTCCGGCTGCCACCTTGGCATGTACTTAGGGTACTAGCTCTCCCCCGCTAGACACGTAGCACCTTGCTACACCCCCATTTGTACACCTGGATCCTCTCCTTACGCCTATAAAAGGAAGGACCAGGGCCTTCTTAGAAAAGGTTGGCCTCGCGGGAACGAAGGGCAGGGGCAGGCGCTCTCTCGGGGCCGCTCGCTCCCCTCACCCGCGCGGACGCTTGTAACCCCCTACTGCAAGCGCACCCGACCTGGGCGCGGGACGAACACGAAGGCCGCGGGAATCTCCGACTCCCTCATGACCCGGCTCCGGCCACCTCGCTCTCGCTCTCTCTCCCCCCTTCGCGCTCGCCCACGCGCTCGACCCATCTGGGCTGGGGCACGCGGCACACTCACTCGTCGGCTCGGGGACCCCCTGGTCTCGGAACGCCGATAGTTGGCGCGCCAGGTAGGGGCCTGCTGCGTGTTGACGAGTAGTTTCCCGTCAAGCTCCAGATGGGCAGTCTCCAACGACCTCTTCAACCCGGGACGGTGCTCCGTTTCGGGAGTCTCGAGTTCGTGTCTTTCGACGGCAACTACGACATGATGCTCCTTCCACCGCCGCGCGACAGCGACAATGGTGGCGGACAGCCCGCCCGCCGGCGGCGGAATCGACGACGCCTTTCCCGCGTGGGGGAAGGACAACTTTCGAGCTCACCCCGTCCTCTCCCTCGTCATCGGAGGAGGAGGCGGGGCAACCAAGGCCGAGCGGGAGGCTGCGCTCAGTCGACTGTCGAGAAAATCGACATCCCCAGCGCCCCAACGGAGGACGCATCGGGCATCACCCACGCGTTTGAGGCGAAGGCGAGCGCCGTCCCCCCGCGACACGCCGACCCCGAGCAAGTGGACGACGCTCACGGAGGGCCTGCAGGACGTCGCCCTCGCACCTAGGACGACAGCACGATCAGCCCCCGATGCGACTTCGTTGATCCTCGTCGACCAAAAGGTACGGGCTGATTCCCATCCTTCGTCATTTCGACTCGGCCTCAACCCGCCTGGCGACCTCGCTTTGGCGGGCGCTCACGTTGAGGCGAGTGCAACCCCTCTGGGGTTTCGTGTGCGGTCGCCTTGGGACCGATTGACGGGTGTCTCGACCTACGGACCCTCTGGGTCCGAGGAAGATGACGACCCCAGCATCTGCTGGGATTTCTCTGGATCTGGCAACCCCAGTGCCATGCGGGACTTCATGACCGCATGCAACTACTGCCTCTCCGACTGTTCCGACGGCAGCCGCAGCCTTGACGACAAGGACTGTAGCCCGAGCCGCGGATGTTTCCATGTCGAGCTAGGGGATCCCTCCGGAGGCAGCTGTCTCGGCATGCCGGAGGATGGTGATCCCCCTAGACCAGCACCTCGCGCCGACATCCCGCGGGAGCTAGCTGTGGTCCCCGTTCCGGCGGGGGGTCACGATCCACAGCTCGAGCAAGTCCGCGGGGCGCAGGCCGGGCTCGATGAGGGAGCAGGAGCGCTCGAGGCAATCCGCCGGAATGTTGGGCAGGTATGGGCGAGCCAGCCCCCGGCTGGAGAAATACGTCACCTGCCCCAAGGTCTCCAGCACCGCATCGCCAACGATGCCAGGGACAGACCGCCACCCGCATCCGGCGGAACCAGTCAGGACCTGGCAGCCGCGGCGATGCTCCTCCGCGCGATGCCGGAGTCATCAACCACCGAGGGTCGGCGAATCCAGGGAGAGCTCAAGCATCTCCTGGAAGGCGCTGCGGCCCGGCGGGCCGAGAGCTCTGCCTCCCGAAGGCAGGGGTACCCCTCGGAACCTCGTGTCGCGACTTCCCGACTCATGCGGGAAGCCTCGGTCTACACCGGGCGCACGCGCAATACCACGCCTGCGGCCCCGGGCCACCTCGGTGACGAGCACCCTTATCGCGACCGTCGGGCCCGCCTCGACGAAAGGGTGCGCCGAGGTTATCACCCCAGGCGTGGGGGACGCTACGACAGCGGGGAGGATCGGAGTCCCTCGCCCGAACCACCCGGTCCGCAGGTCTTCAGCCGGGCCATTCGGCGGGCGCCGTTTCCGCCCCGATTCCGACCCCCGACTACTATCACAAAGTACTCGGGGGAAACGAGACCGGAATTGTGGCTTGCGGACTACCGCCTGGCCTGTCAACTGGGTGGGACGGACGACGACAACCTCATCATCCGCAACCTCCCCCTGTTCCTCTCCGACACCGCTCGCGCTTGGTTGGAGCACCTGCCTCCGGGGCAGATTTCCAACTGGGAGGATCTGGTCCAGGCTTTCACCGGCAACTTCCAGGGCACGTACGTGCGCCCCGGGAATTCCTGGGACCTCCGAAGCTGCCGGCAACAGCCGGGAGAGTCTCTTCGGGACTACATCCGGCGATTCTCGAAGCAGCGCACCGAGCTGCCCAACATCACCGACTCCGATGTCATCGGCGCGTTCCTTGCCGGCACCACCTGCCGTGACCTGGTGAGCAAGTTGGGTCGCAAGACCCCCACCAGGGCGAGCGAGCTGATGGACATCGCCACCAAGTTCGCCTCTGGTCAGGAGGCGGTCGAAGCCATCTTCCGAAAGGACAAGCAGCCCCAGGGCCGCCCGTCGGAAAATGCTCCCGAGGCGTCTACTCCGCCCGGCGCCAAGAAGAAAGGCAGGAGGAAGTCGCAAGCGAAACGCGACGCCGCCAGCACGGACCTTGTCGCCGCCGCCGAGTACAAGAACCCTCGGAAGCCCCCCGGAGGCGCCAACCTCTTCGACAAGGCACTCAAGGAGACGTGCCCCTACCATCAGGGGCTCGTCAAGCACACCCTCGAGGAGTGCGTCATGCTTCGGCGCCACTTCCACCGGGCCGGGCCACCCGCAGAGGGTGACAGGGCCCGCGACGACGGCAAAAAGGAAGATCACCAAGCAGGAGAGTTCCCCGAGGTCCGCGACTGCTTCATGATCTATGGAGGGCATGCGGCGAATGCCTCGGCTCGGCATCGTAAGCAGGAGCGTCGGGAGGTCTGCTCGGTGAAGGTGGCGGCGCCAGTCTACCTAGACTGGTCCGACAAGCCCATCACCTTCGACCAAGATGACCACCCGGACCACGTGCCGAGCCCAGGGAAGTACCCGCTCGTCGTCGATCCCGTCATCGGCGACGTCAGGCTCACCAAGGTCCTGATGGATGGGGGCAGCTGCCTCAACATCATCTACACTGAGACCCTCAGGCTCCTGCGCATTGATCTGTCGTCCGTCCGAGCAGGCGCTGCGCCCTTCCACGGGATCATTCCCGGGAAGCGCGTCCAGCCCCTCGGATAGCTCGACCTTCCTGTCTGCTTCGGAACACCCTCCAACTTCCGAAGGGAGACTTTGACGTTCGAGGTGGTCGGGTTCCGAGGGACCTACCACGCAGTGTTGGGAAGGCCATGCTACGCGAAGTTCATGGCCATCCCCAACTACACCTACCTGAAGCTCAAGATGCCGGGCCCCAACGGGGTCATCACCGTCGGCCCCACGTACAAACACGCATTCGAATGCGATGTGGAGTGCGTGGAGTACGCCGAGGCCCTCGCCGAGTCCGAGGCCCTCATTGCCGACCTGGAAAGCCTCTCCCGAGAGGTGCCGGACGTGAAGCGACATGCCGGCAACTTCGAGCCAGCGGAGACGGTTAAGGCCGTCCCTCTCGACCCCAGTGGCGACACCTCCAAGCAGATTCGGATCGGTTCCGGGCTCGACCCCAAATAGGAAGCAGTGCTCGTCGACTTTCTCCGCGCAAACGCCGACGTCTTTGCGTGGAGTCCCTCGGACATGCCCGGCATACCGAGGGATGTCGCCGAGCACTCGCTGGATATTCGGGCCAGAGCCCGACCGGTCAGACAGCCTCTGCGCCGATTCGACGAGGAAAGGCGCAGGGTGATAGGCGAGGAGATCCACAAGCTGATGGCAGCAGGGTTCATCAAAGAGGTATTCCACCCCGAATGGCTTGCCAACACTGTGCTTGTGAGGAAGAAGGGGGGGAAATGGCGGATGTGTGTAGACTACACTGGTCTCAACAAAGCATGTCTGAAAGTCCCCTACCCTCTACCTCGCATCGATCAAATCGTGGACTCCACTGCAGGGTGCGAAACCCTGTCTTTCCTCGATGCCTACTCAGGGTATCATCAAATCAAGATGAAAGAGTCCGACCAGCTCGCGACTTCTTTCATCACGCCCTTCGGCATGTACTGTTATGTCACAATGCCTTTCGGTCTGAGGAACGCAGGTGCAACGTATCAGCGGTGCATGAACCATGTGTTCGGCGAACACATCGGTCGCACGGTCGAGGCCTACGTCGATGACATCGTAGTCAAGACGAGGAAAGCCTCCGACCTCCTCTCCGACCTCGAACTGACATTCCGGTGTCTCAAGGCGAAGGGCGTCAAGCTCAATCCCGAGAAGTGCGTCTTCGGGGTGCCCCGAGGCATGCTCTTGGGATTCATCGTCTCCGAGCGGGGCATCGAAGCCAACCCGGAGAAGATCGCAGCCATCACAAACATGGGGCCCATCAAGGACTTAAAAGGCGTACAGAGGGTCATGGGATGCCTCGCGGCCTTGAGCCGTTTCATCTCGCGCCTCGGCGAAAGAGGCCTGCCCCTGTACCGTCTCTTAAGGAAGGCCGAGTGCTTCACTTGGACACCCGAGGCCGAGGAAGCCCTCGGGAACCTGAAGGCGCTCCTCACCCAGGCGCCCGTCTTGGTACCCCCAGCTGATGGAGAAGCCCTCTTGGTCTACGTCGCCGCTACCACTCAGGTGGTCAGCGCCGCGATCGTGGTCGAAAGGCAGGAAGAGGGGCATGCTTTGCCCATTCAGAGGCCAGTTTACTTCGTCAGCGAGGTGCTGTCCGAGACCAAGATCCGCTACCCACAAGTCCAGAAGCTGCTGTACGCAGTGATCCTGACAAGGCGAAAGCTGCGACATTACTTCGAGTCTCGTCCGGTGACTGTGGTGTCATCCTTCCCCCTGGGGGAGATCATCCAGTGCCGGGAAGCCTCGGGACGGATCGCGAAGTGGGCGGTGGAAATCATGGGCGAGGCAATCTCGTTCGCCCCTCAGAAGGCCATCAAGTCCCAGGTACTGGCGGACTTCGTAGCCGAATGGGTCGACACCCAGTTGCCAACGGCTCCGATCCAACCGGAGCTCTGGACCATGTTTTTCGACGGGTCGCTGATGAAGACGGGAGCCGGCGCGGGCCTGCTCTTCGTCTCGCCCCTCGGGAAACACCTACGCTACGTGCTCCGCCTCCATTTCCCGGCGTCCAACAACGTGGCTGAGTACGAGGCTCTGATCAACGGATTGCGAATCGCCATCGAGCTAGGGGTCCGACGCCTCGATGCACGCGGCGACTCGCAGCTCGTCATCGACCAAGTCATGAAGAACTCCCACTGCCGCGACCCGAAGATGGAGGCCTACTGTGATGAGGTTCGATGCCTGGAAGACAAGTTCTATGGGCTCGAGCTTAACCACATCGCCCGGCGCTACAACGAGACTGCGGACGAGCTGGCGAAGATAGCCTCGGGGCGAACGGCGGTTCCCCCGGACGTCTTCTCTCGGGATCTGCACCAACCCTCCGTCAAGATAGGCGGCACGCCCGAGCCCGAGGTGCCCTCGGCCCCGTCCGAGGCAACCTCGGCCCAGCCCGAGCCATCCTCGGTTCAACCCGAGGAACCCTCGGCCCCCGAGGGCGAAGCACTGCACATCGAGGAGGAGCAGAGCGGGGTCATGCCAGATCAAGATTGGCAGACCCCGTACCTGCAATATCTCCGCCAAGGAGAGCTGCCCCTCGGCCGAGCCGAGGCTCGGCGGGTAGCGCGACGCGCCAAGTCGTTCGTCTTGCTGGGTGATGAGAAGGAGCTCTACCACCGTAGCCCCTCGGGCATCCTCCAGCGATGCATCTCCATCGCCGAGGGTCAGGAACTCCTGCAGGAAATACACTCGGGGGGCTTGCGGCCATCATGCAGCACCTCGAACCCTCGTCGGGAACGCCTTCCGCCAAGGCTTCTACTGGCCGACGGCGGTGGCTGACGCCACTAGAATTGTCCGCGCCTGCGAAGGGTGCCAATTCTATGCGAAGCAGACCCACCTGCCCGCTCAGGCTCTGCAGACGATACCCATCACCTGGCCCTTCGCTGTGTGGGGTCTGGACCTCGTCAGCCCTCTGCAGAAGGCGCCCGGGGGCTACACGCACCTGCTGGTCGCCGTCGACAAATTCTCCAAGTGGATCGAGGTCCGACCCCTAAACAGCATCAGATCCGAGCAGGCGATGGCGTTCTTCACCAACATCATCCATCGCTTCGGGGTCCCGAACTCCATCATCACCGACAACGGCACCCAGTTCACCGGCAAAAAATTCTTGGATTTTTGCGAGGATCACAACATCCGGGTAGACTGGGCCGCCGTAGCTCATCCCATGTCGAATGGGCAAGTGGAACGTGCCAACGGCATGATTCTACAAGGGCTCAAGCCCCGGATTTACAATGATCTCAACAAGTTCGGCAAGCGATGGATGAAGGAACTCCCCTCGGTGGTCTGGAGCCTGAGGACGACGCCGAGCCGAGCCACAGGTTTCACGCCGTTCTTCCTGGTCTACGGGGCCGAGGCCGTCCTGCCCACTGACCTGGAATACGGCTCCCCGAGGACGAGGGCCTACAACGAAGAAAGCAACCAAGCTAGCCGAGAAGACTCGCTGGACCAGCTGGATGAGGCTCGGGACAGGGCCTTACTACACTCGGCGCGATATCAGCAGTCCCTGCGACGCTACCACGCCCGAGGGGTCCGACCCCGAGACCTCCAGGTGGGCGATCTGGTGCTTCGGCTGCGGCAAGACACCCGAGGGAGGCACAAGCTCACGCCCCCCTGGGAGGGGCCGTTCGTCATCGCCAAAGTTCTGAAGCCCGGAACGTACAAGCTGGCCAACAGTCAAGGCGAGGTCTACGGCAACGCTTGGAACATCCAACAGCTACGTCGCTTCTACCCTTGAGATGTTTCCAAATTGTTCATATACCCCGCACCCGCGCAAAGTTTAGTCAACAAGGAAGGGTCGGCCTAGCCTCGGCAAAGCCCGACCCTCCCTCGGGGGCTAAAAGGGGGGAAACCCCCTCTGCGTCGAAATTTTCCTCGAACAGAAAATCTCTTTTTACCAGAATATCTTTCGTGCTTTTTGACTACTTCGAAAAGTGGGTCATGGAAACGACAGGGTACACGTAAGCAGTCAAGGCTGACCGAGCCGAGGGACTCCTACGCCTCCGGGATACGGACACCTCACTCATCACCTTCTGCGATAAGTAACTCGCGTTCGGATAAGGTGACTCCGCGGATCGAACAAGTCTCTACGTTCGGAAGCTCTTCTGCCGAAGCGATTCTTCGAGTTTTCTCGACTGAGTCGGTGATAGGGCCTCATGGACGAGTAAAAGTGCGCGTAAGCGGCAAGGCCGACCGAGCCGAGGGACTCCCACGCCTCCGGGATACGGATACCTCACTCCTCACCTTCCGCGAGAAGCAACTTTCGCTCGCACAAACATCCCTGTTACCGACAAAAAGTCCAGATGCTTGGAACAAGAGGAAAAGGGACACAGCTTTACAACACAGCGAGGGTGTGTGTTCTGGCCTCGACGGCCGCACAAAGCACACGCTACAAGACAAGCTGATCCTGCAGGCTCAGGTCTTGGCGCTGGAAGGGGGCGGCGACACCCTCGGCATCGACAGCACCTTCGGCAAGGCCTGAACTAGCCTCGGACGGCGACGCGATCCGAGGCCCTCCGCTCCAAAGGACGGCGTCATCACCACGCCCGGGCGATCGTTGTCAGGGACTTCTCCGAGAATCCGGCCCGAGCAGGCGGCTCGGCCAGCCACTTCCGGGGGCCTCGGCCAACCGCCTTCCGAGGGCACGAGCCTGGTCCGAAGCCTCGGCTGACCAACTCCGGCGTCGATCCTGCCAACGGGCAACTCGGCTAGGCTCCGGCCAACCAGGTTTCATTTCCGAGCCAACTCTGCCTCTGCTCATGCTGATATCGCTACCCCCGGCCTCGGCTCGTCGAAGAGCGGCCGAGGGGTCTCTTTAACTAAGCTAGAGGAGCCTCGGACAACAGGGCCGACCGAGCCGAGGGACTCCTACGCCTCTGGGATACGGATACCTCACTCGTCACCTTGACACGGGGCGACTCATGCTTAGTGAAGCGGTTCAGACAATCAGCAGACGAGTCTTAGTGCTCGGAAATGAGGAAAAACACGGCTCCGTGCCGTAATTACATACATGTTCAGGCCCCGAAAGCCAAAATGAACAAAAAACCCGGCAGTTACAAGTGACCCTCCACTTTTGCCCAGACCAACGGGCGAAGGGGGTGGGCAGCCATGCGGGCGGCATGCAACCGCGCCAAGTGGACGCGCCTCTCCGACTCCTGACAGGCCAGCACGGAGGCTCAAGCCCACGCGTCGCGCAACCGGCGCGCCGGATGCTGCATGTAAGCCACTATGCCACTTGCGCCACCACCGCACCTCCTCGGTTGCGGAACCAATACCACGACCCGAGGCGGCCCAGCGCGCGGCCCAGCTGCGCCAGCCTGACGCAGCGGTCAAACGCGGTCAAAAGTGGGCCGGCAGTAATGACAGTGGCAGGCGCGCAAGAGCAGCGATCACGCCATCAGCCAGGCTCACGTCCCATCCGGAGGCAGCAAGAGAACCCCCTCTCTCATGGTGTGAAGACGACATGCCCGT
The DNA here is from genome assembly GCA_029449295.1 of Zea luxurians. Classification (NCBI taxonomy): domain Eukaryota; kingdom Viridiplantae; phylum Streptophyta; class Magnoliopsida; order Poales; family Poaceae; genus Zea; species Zea luxurians. Next base: position 90,775,729 of record JAOPSE010000012.1, read on the forward strand.
GACCCGTTCCTCGAACGGCTCGCGCACGCGCGACGGCAGCCTCGCCAACTACTCGCCCCGGCGCATTAACTCCGCGGCTCGACGGGCAGCGCCACTGGCGGGAGCAGCTGGCGACGTTTCGCCTTCGCCAAAGCGGCCACACCAAATAGGTACGCCACGTCGTTCAATTTCGTATCCTTTTTCCCTTTTTCCTCTTTCTCTATCTCTTGCAACAGGGACCGGGAAGGGGGATACCCCCAAAGGGATCCTTCCCCGTGAAGGAACTAGGCTCCGAGCCTCCTTACTGATCAGGGGTTCGAAGGCTGGCCCCCCGAAGGGTTCAACAGCCGCCTCAGATCGCGTGGGCCCGACACCCACTACTGGTCAGAGGTTCGAAGGTCGGCCCCCCGAAAGGTTCCACGACCGCCTCAGGCTACTCGGGCTCCGCGCCCATTACTGATCAGGGGTTCGAAGGCTGGCCCCCCGAAGGGTACACAGTCGCCTCAGACACCGAGCGAGGGATGACCAGGGGTACGTTCGATACATAACCAAGGCTCGGGCTGCGCTCCCGAGGTACCCTAGGACATTTCCGAGACCAGCGGGAACGACTCTGTAACGGAATCCCATCGGAGGGAGGCAACGAGCCCTCGGACCCCGTCGCCAGGGGACCGGGTCCGGCAGATCACCCGCAGGTACTTTTGGGCGTGCCTCCGGGCCCCTAGCCGACCCCCAACGAACGGGGCACGGACGTCCACTCGGATTACCCGATTGCAGCTCACCGGAGACACCATGTTCGGTGCCCATCGAGGGTAACATGGCGCTCTCCTCCCCTCCTCCTTGCGGAAAGGCGACGTAGGGGCGTATGTAAAAAAGCCGAGTCTGTCCCTGATCGTCCTCTCGCTCTGTGCGGAGGCTCGGGGGCTGCTCTCGCAAACCCGGCTCCGGCCGAACCGTTGACAGCGTCAACATACCAGCCCGAGAACTTGGGCCCCGACAGTGCACCTGGGCTACGGCCTGTTCGCATGAGGGAACCGCCAGACCAGCCGAAGCATTACGCAAGGCATTAAGACCTCGAAGGAGTGAAACCACTCCTCCGAGGCCTCGGGGGCTACACCCGGCGGGTGCGCTCGCGCGCACCCACCGGAACAAAGTACAACCGAGAAAGGCTGGTCCCCTTGCAAAAAAGTGCGACAAAAGCCTCCAAGCGAGTGTTAACACTCCCTTCGAGGCTCGGGGGCTACTGTCGGGGACCATAATTAGGGGTACCCTCAAGACGCCTAATTCTCAGCTGGTAACCCCCATCAGCATAAAGCTGCAGAGGCCTGATGGGTTTGATTAAGTCAGGGATCAGTCCATACGAGCGACTCGATCACGCCACGCCCGAGCCTAGCCTCGGGCAAGGGCAGCCGACCCTGAGATGTTTCCGTCTCGCCCGAGGTCTCCTCTTTCACGGCAGACGCATCTCCGGCTCGCCCGAGGCCTTGCCTTCGATAAGAAGTAACCCTGACTAAATCACCGCGCCGACCGACCAAGTCACTGGGGCCTTTAACGCAAAGAGTAAGACTGACGGGCAGCCAGGCTTGGCCAAAAGCGCCAGAGGAAACTCCGCTCCGCCCGACCCAGGGCTCGGACTCGGGCTAAGGCCCCGGAAGACGGCGAACTCCGCTCCGCCCGACCCAGGGCTCGGACTCGGGCTAAGGCCCCGGAAGACGGCGAACTCCGCTCCGCCCGACCCAGGGCTCGGACTCGGGCTAAGGCCCCGGAAGACGGCGAACTCCGCTCCGCCCGACCCAGGGCTCGGACTCGGGCTAAGGCCCCGAAAGACAGCGAACTCCGCTCCGCCCGACCCAGGGCTCGGACTCGGGCTAAGGCCCCGGAAGACGGCGAACTCCGCTCCGCCCGACCCAGGGCTCGGACTCGGGCTAAGGCCCCGAAAGACGGCGAACTCCGCTCCGCCCGACCCAGGGCTCAGACTCGGGCTAAGGCCCGAGAAGACGGTGAACTCCGCTTCGCCCGACCCAGGGCTCGGACTCCACCCCGACCTCTGCCGAACGACCTCCGCCTCGCCCGACCCGGGAGCTCAGGTTCGGCCTCGGCCATGCAGGACAGGCTCGACCTCGGCCTCGGAGGAGCCTCCACGTCGCCCGACCTAGGGCACAAGTCCGCCACGTCGACAGGAAGCGCCATCATCACCCTACCCCGAGCCGACTCGGGCCGCAGGGAACAGGACCGACGTCCCATCTGGCTAGCCCTGCCAGATAGGCAATGATGGCACCCCGCTGGACCCATGACGACGGCGGCTCTCAGCTCTCTTACGAAAGCAGGGGGACGTCAGCAAGGGCCCAACCACTCCGACAGCTGTCCCTCCGTCAAGCTCCATTGCTTCTCCGACAGCCACGACGCCACACTAGCCGGGTGCCAAGATCTCTCCGGCTGCCACCTTGGCATGTACTTAGGGTACTAGCTCTCCCCCGCTAGACACGTAGCACCTTGCTACACCCCCATTTGTACACCTGGATCCTCTCCTTACGCCTATAAAAGGAAGGACCAGGGCCTTCTTAGAAAAGGTTGGCCTCGCGGGAACGAAGGGCAGGGGCAGGCGCTCTCTCGGGGCCGCTCGCTCCCCTCACCCGCGCGGACGCTTGTAACCCCCTACTGCAAGCGCACCCGACCTGGGCGCGGGACGAACACGAAGGCCGCGGGAATCTCCGACTCCCTCACGACCCGGCTCCGGCCACCTCGCTCTCGCTCTCTCTCCCCCCTTCGCGCTCGCCCACGCGCTCGACCCATCTGGGCTGGGGCACGCGGCACACTCACTCGTCGGCTCGGGGACCCCCCGGTCTCGGAACGCCGACAAATAGCGAAGACAAATACAGAGAAGATTACAAGGGAGATTTTGGAAGGTTTATCTGAAGACACTGCTGATAGTGACAGTTATGATGTGGAAAGTGGTGGCAAAGACTCCGAAGATCGACCCTGGCGACCAAGTCATACAGTTTTCGGAAAATCAACTATTAAACAGAGTCATCTCGACAATATGAGGGGAAGGTATTTTCAAGATGTGTCTATTGTGAGGGCTGACAACGGAGACAAGACTTCTCCTACTCCCAAAGAGAACGAAGTCGTGATCTTCCGAAGCTTCTTCAAGGCTGGACTTCGGTTCCCCCTAAGCAGTTTTGTGGTGGAAGTTCTGAAGACATACCAGGTTTACCTTCATCAAATTACGCCCAAAGCGATCATAAGAATGGGGATCTTCATATGGGCTGTAAGGAGTCAAGGCTTGGAGCCAAATGCAAAAAGTTTCTGCAGTATGCACGAACTGTTATATGAGATAAAACCCTAGGGTAAAGAGCAGTATCATAATAATTTTGGATGTTATAGCTTCGTTGCTCGCTCTGGGTCAAGCTGCCCCGTGCCAACCTTTCAGAAAAGATGGCCTGGAGACTGGATGAAAGAATGGTTCTATGTGAAAAATGATTTAAAGGCATGAGAGGATATTAAAGGGATCATCATGCGCCCTATCTGGCAACGCTTTGGCCTCCGAAAACCGAAGGTAGAAATAGACGAAGCGGCCGAAGAATGTCGCAAAGCCTTCGGCTTAGTCTGCTCTTTCATCGGGACAAGAGACTTAGTTCAAGAGCACGTGGCCTACAGGATATGGCCATTGATAGCCAACCGGGAGATGCCAAAAGAATCCATCAGCAGTCCCCACGAAGGTGGTTTGGTTCGACTAAAATATACCTTCAGGTTTAGAGACCAGTTTATCGAGCCAGACGACGACTGGCTGAAAAGCGTCGAAGCTACAAGTGATGAGCTGCTTGGGCTATATTCCAAAGCTGAAGACAATGCGCTATCTACGGCCTTCGGAGGCCGGAAAAAGAAGAGACTAAATAGAGTTTTTAATACTATTGGGTTCATGTACCCTGACTACCACTACCCGACGCGGGGGCAGAAAAGGAAGAATGCAACTTCCAGGAAAGGCGATGCTTCAGCTGCTCTAAGCGAGCCTGCGCCGAAGTGCAAAAAGGTGAAAGTCCTTACTCACCGACAGCGCTTCAACGAACTGGCCATAGTGCCCGAATTTGGCGGTGAAACATCTTCGGCGATCGAAGCCAAAGAACCTGTGATTACACAGAAAACTGAAGAGCCAGCTGCAATGACGAAGGCGTCATCAGCCAAATCAGATGAGTCAAAGGCCACTGATATTGAAGAGATAGCGGTCGAGAAAACAAAGACATTAGAAGTTATAAGCCCTTCGGCAGAGGTGACAATGCCGAAGGCACAAAAGGATCTTACAACGACTCCCAAGAGGAGGAGGATGGTGAACGTACTAGATGTGCTGGAAACGATAAAAACTTCAAGCTCTACTCCAAAGAAGACTGTCGAAGCTTTGAAACCACAAATTGAGGCAAAACTATCCAAAGCTGAAGCTGCCAAGAGCCAAGCCAAGATCGAAGCTAGGCCCTCAGAGCCTGCCAAGGAGAAATCCTTGGAAATAGAAGAAGAAACAGAAAAAGAGGCTGCAGAAGAAATTATGTCTGAAAAAACTGCCATTCCTATTCCCGAAGCATCTTCAGAAGCTCTCGATTATATTGTACGACATGCTTTGGGAAAGAGGTTATCTACAGAAGAGAAGTGAGAAGCCCAATGTTATGCCCAGAGACTGAAATATCCGAAAGGGACGTTAATATTCAACGACAGTTGAGAAGAAGACTTCTTGTATTGTCTCCCGGACAACAAAGAGATTTCTGTCTGCCGGGACATGAGCAGGAGCTTCGGATTCTCGACTCTAGAAGAGGGACTTTTGGTGCTGTCAAAAGATGAATTGGTCGACAGCTTAGCATACAATAGCTTAAAGGTGAGAGAATTAGATTCTTGTACTTAAAAACAAAATTTTCCATTTGCTTATACTTAATACCGCACTCCTTTTGTAGGGCCTTATTCTTAGCAACGCCCTCAGGGCGCAAAAAAGTGCTGAAGACAAAGGATGCACCATAGCTTTGAACAACCTTCGTTCCGAAGTAATTGAACTAAGGAACAAAGATCTTGAAAAAGACAAAATATTAAACTCATTGTTGAACAAAATAAAAGAAAACGAGGCTATTTCCAAAGCCCAAGCTGAAATGCAGAAATGTGAAATTGAAAACCTTCAGAAACAGCTGGCAGAAGCGAAGTTGAAATGTGCTATTGCTGAAGCTGATCGAGACGCCAGTAACTATTGGAAAAATCATTGGGAGAAGACGGTTGTGGAACTTCACTCTTCAAAAGAGAAATGTTATGAAAAATCCATAAAATGTGTAGAAAAAATTAAAACTAGCTTTGCCAATGTTGGCGCATTCTCCAGCGAGGACAACTTTGTGAGAGGCGATCCTGAGGGCCCAATTGATTGGATTAGTAACAAAGCTGAAGCTTTTGAGGAAATTTTGAGTGGTCGCGGGGATGTGTGCGCTTTCTCAGGTGCCAGGGGAATTGCGGCTATTTTGGAGAAGTCAGGCTGCGATCATATTAAAGCTTTAGCCCAAGCCGAAGCTACTTTATCCATTGAAGATACAAAAGACCCCTCGGTCGAAGCAAGCTTAGTTGGCGGAAAATTCTTCACTGACATCTGGGAGAATGGTGGCCGAGGGATGGCCCACGAGATAATAAAAAAGAGCGAGAAAGATTCTCACGATGCAAAAGAAGCAACAAAGGCAGCTAAGAAAGCTGCGGAACTCGAGAGGCGGATAGGTATTGCTTAATAACTTTTAACTTTATTTTCTAATTTTGTGACTTCGAACTTATTTACGTTTTCTACCGCAGCTGAACTATCTCCTTCCCCGGAGCTCTTCGAGCCAACGGTCGACCCAGAAGCAAAGAAAGAAGATGAGATCATTAAAATGGCCGAAGCTATTTTGGACGAAGCTGTTGCTCAACTGTTAAACGAAACTGTAGAAGCAGTTTTAAAAGAAGAATAGCTGTTATTGTAAAAACATTTGGAATATAATATTTGCTGAACAAAGTGTGTAACATCTTGTAGTCTTGAATGTAATATATAAGCTATTTGTGACTCAATTCTTTACGATGCATGAAAATTTACATACATACCATTTTTGAGCCTTCGGCGAAAAAACACCTTCCCTTCTTTTCATGCTTCGTGAAGAATATCCATATTTCGTAAAAACATTAAGCTTCGTGAGCAATAGATTTCTTTCCACATTAAAATTGATGAAGCTGCACTTCTTCAAAACATTTTGTGCCTTGGCACAACTTCTTCGAAGCAATTTCTGAAGATCAATATTATATCCCCTTCTTGTGCCATTGATGCGATATGATGTATGATGTTATGCTATGCGAATGATGTGATGATGTTATGCTATGCAAAATGATATTCATGCCGAAGATACACACACATTCCCTCAGTGGTATACACAATCACTTTGCCGTTTATTTTTCGGCTTCACCGCTTATTTTTCGGTGTATCAGCGTTGACTTTTCGCTGTAAGTTCTGCATCCCCTTAGGAACGTCTTTTGAACTTCTTTGCCTTCTATTTCGGCGGTATTCGCGTTGACTTTTCACGCTTCGCCTTATATTTTGGCGAAATCAGCGTTTATTTTTCGCTGTAAGCTTTGCATTCCCTTTGGAACGACTTTTGAGCAGAAAACTTACGCTGTGCTCCCTTAGGAACGACTTTTTGTAGCTTCGGCAAGCTTACGCTGCGTTCCATAGAACGACTTTTTGTAGCTTCGGCAAGCTTACGCTGCGTTCCGTAGAACGACTTTTTATAGCTTCAGAGATGTTTTTTGTAGCCACAAGTTCTCTTAGGAACAAATTTTCATGCTTCGGCAACTTTCGGACTCCGTAAGTCTGTGAAGAAGGTATATTATATCATGATAATAACGAAGCTATTACAAGAATCTAAAAACAACAAAAGGAACTATGCTTTCAAAGATTGCCCCTTATTAAAAAGAAAATGATGGCGAATGCAAAAAATTGTTGCAGAGGTAGGATATCTTCTAGTAGATGTGCTTCGATTCTGGCACAGTGTTGTTGACTGTGCGAGCTTCGGACTCCTCTCTAAAGTCTCGTTGCTGGTGAGTGTGCTGGCTCCCTTCTGGCTGCTGGCCTCGTTGCATTGGTGGTGGAGGTGGAGGCTGTTGCCAAGATGCCTGAGGTTGACTTGCCGAAGCAACAGAAGCTGCAGGATGGTTACCCACATACTCTGGGATGTACGGTGAATGATACGAAGCAGTATGCATAACTTGCTTCGGCTGGTTCTGTTGGGCTGCAGCTTCTGCTATCTCATTCTATTTCTGGATGGTGACATGGCACATCCTTGTAGTATGGCCCTTGTCCTCACCGCAGAATAGACAAATAAATTTTCCTGGGCTGATCCCCAAACCTTCCACCGAAGCCCCTGGCGCCTCTGCCCCTTGGAGCTGAAGGCCGAGGATATCTTTGTTGCTGTCCCAAAGCTTGGGAAGAATATTGCGGCCTCTGTTGCTGACTTCCTCTATCGTCATTCTGAGCGGAATGGATCGACCTGACGTGCCTTGGGTGGATTCTCCCTCCGAAGCCCCTGGTCATTTCGGAGAACCTGTAAGCTTCCTCCCTTCTCTGACGAAAGTCATTATCAGCGCGAATGTATTCATCCATCTTTTGGAGCAGCTTCTCCAAAGTCTGAGGGGGTTTCCTAGCGAAGTATTGGGCCGTAGGTCCTGGCCGAAGCCCCTTGATCATGGCCTCAATGACAATTTCATTAGGCACCATTGGCGCTTGTGCCCTCAGATGCAAGAACCTTCGAACATACGCCTGAAGGTATTCTTCGTGATCTTGGGTGCACTGGAACAAAGCTTGAGCGGTGACCGGCTTCGTCTGAAACCCTTGGAAACTGGTGATCAGCATGTCCTTCAGCTTCTGCCATGATGTGATTGTTCCTGGCCGAAGAGAGGAGTACCAGGTTTGTGCAACATTCTTGACTGCCATGATGAAAGACTTCACCATGACTGCAGTATTGCCACCATACGAAGATCTGAGTGTCCGTCATACATGGGGAGCTCATCAGAAACTGCTTCGGATCTGAGTGTCCGTCATACATGGGGAGCTGGGGTGGCTTGTAAGACGGGGGCCAAGGTGTAGCCTGTAGTTCTGCTGACAGAGGAGAAGCATCATCAAAAGCAAAATTTCCATGATGGAAATCCTCATATCAGTCATCCTCGTTGAAGAAGCCCTCTTGATGAAGCTCTCTGTGCTAGGGCCTTCGGTTTTGCTCATCTTGAGCAAGATGACGAACTTCTTCAGTGGCTTCGTTTATCTGCCTTTGTAGGTCAGCTAGCCGAGCCATCTTTTCCTTCTTCCTTTGCACTTGCTGATGGAGCGGCTGTAGAGCGGCAGCCCCTGTCGCTGAAGCTTTCTTTGGCGGCATGACGAAGGTCGATGCTTGCCGAAGGTAGTCGAAAAGGGTTCACCGGAGGTGGGCACCAATGTTGGGAACTTGCTCTCAAATGCTATGAATTAAGAACAAGGCAACACAGAAAATGTTAAACATTAAAGTCCTTCGTCTTTCGGAACATTATTTCCATGGGGATATAATGATTCTCGGACGAAGGTTATGAAGGACATACCTTTGTAAGTCACAATATATAATACTGAAGAAAGAATCACATAAAAACAAAAGGTAATATGAACAGTTATATTTCGGTATTAAATCATTTCTATTTTATTATTATGGCAAAATAGAAATGATATTAAGTTACAATGTACCTCCGGCTTGAAGGTAAAGATACAAGCGTGACGCAAAAGCAAATGCCAAGTCCGCCTGAACAGTACGGGAGCACTATTCATCTATTTATAGGCACGGGACGCAGCCCATGTAAAATTACACCCATGCCCTTTACATTTGCTAATAACTCTATAGTAATCTGTCGAGGTCTAAATAGCCTTTTCATCTTTAAGTCGGTTTCCTTTTCTGCTATTATGCCGAAGCTCTTCTGCGCACAGCTTCGGCTCCGCACCATCCTTCGTATTCCTTTTGTGCTTCTTTACACTGTGGTTTTAACTCAAGTCCGAAGATACCTTTTCATGCATCATACTCCAGAAACTTTGTTAAATCATGTTTTTGAGGACCTTCGGAAGCCGAAGGCCCCCAACAAATTTCATAAATATGAATTCAAATTTGAAACCTAAATATGAAAATGGGAGAAATAGGAAAATGAAATGAAAAAGAAAAGGGAAAAAGGGACTGTTGGGCTAGAATACACAAATTCGGCCCACTCCTTACCCCGCGCGTCGGCCCACTCCACGCGCTCGACGAATCGCCGTCACTGATGAACCAGCCCCGTGTGTCCGCAAACCAGCTCTAGCCTAGACCACTTGGGACCACTTGTCTACCAACCTCGCGCTCACTGCCTAGTAGGGCCCATTTGTCATCCCTTTCCTCCTCCCCATCAACCGAGGACCGGTTCCGATGCCGCCATGCTCAGCGCTCGTGGCTGCAAAATCTCTGGACCCGTAGCAACCTGGGCGGCCTGCTGGGACCCACTACCCCATCTGCTCTTATCCTATCAACCACTACTGGTGGGACCAGGCAGCCGGTTGTCTGCTCCGACTACCTCGCCACCAATGGCGGAAGTCACCCCGCGGACTCAGATATTCCGTTACTCAAGCCTCGGCCGTGTTATACCTATATGTAGTGTCGTAGTCCTCGGTTGATCTTGCTTCTACTGCCACGACTCCATTGTATGGTTGAGGCCGAGCTGAGAGAGCACGTGTGTGGGGGTGCGCTTTGTGCCGCCGCAGCATAAACGGTGTTGGGTGGCGCCTCTACCCCGAACCGGGTCTCGAGTGATTCGCCAGTGTGGGAGGAAGCCGTGGGTGGGATTAATCGCGTGGGGGACTGTTGCGGTGCTGGGAATTTCTCGCCGAAGCGGAGCTCCATCCTGAACCCGCAGCTCGCCGTCGCCTAGAACCTCTGTGTCCTAATCGTCGGTGAGTACCCGACCTCAGTATTCGCGTAGGCCTCCTCTTTCTTTTGCGCTAGGGCAATTGGTGTGTGGTGCTCGGATTAGCTGGGACGGTGATCGCCGGTGGGTCTCCGTCGCGTGTGTTGCGCCGCGCCGCAGCCTAGCCGTGGGCCGAAGATGATGGCACGCGACCTTTGGATCTGCAGGGTGCGGTGTGGATCAAATTAAGCGTACCAATTCCGCCGCGTTCAATCCAGACCGTCGATTAGATTTTCTAGGCGTAGGATCCTAGTTCGGGCTGGTGAGATCGTGGCCGTAGATGGGTGATTGGGCGGCCACTATTTGGTACCGGTTTGGGCAGCCCCAAATTTAATCCTAGCCGTTAGTTTTTTATCGGGTGGCTCACAGTGAACGAGACCCCTTTGTTGGGTCTGTTTTGCATCTGAGACCCTCCACTTGCTGGAATTAGAACTCGTCGTCCACCCTAGGGTTGGGCTGAGTCTGGGGAACACTTATGATTTCGCCCCCGTGTTTTTATAGATTTAGTGCTCGGTCCAGATAACCAAAAAATCAAATAAATTCATTTGGAAAATACTTTTTACAGTAAAAATAAATGCTAGAATTTGTTTTATTCATATAAAATCCATATGACGTCCAAATCAATCCATTTCAATTTCTATAGTTTTATAATAATATTGTTTATCATCTAGTGTCCCTGTTTTTACATGAAAACCATATTAAAATATATCTCTCAATTAATCTTGTATCAAATACATAAAACCCTTGGAAATTCATAACTTGTTCGTTTTAATTCCGAATTGACTCGTTCCAGTTGCGTTAGCTTCATATAAATATTTAATACACAGTAGAAACATTTGTTATATGATACCTCCTACTTTTATAATTAGGTAACTAATTGGAATAATCTGTGTTTATTAGCTTAACTTCTTTAATATTAATATAGTATTTTGATTTTATGGTTATAATTTGATTAGATGATCTTTAATCAATTTATGACTTAGATTAAACTTGATATAATTATTTATAGAATAACCTCTCATATGATTTATACTAACCAATTTATAATATAGTTTAATATTTTAATCACTCAGATCTTCTATAAAATCATAATTCCTTAACTGTGACTCCGATTTTAGTGGTTCTCGTTTCCACGATCTCGTAGCGACGTGTAGATTATTATTATACAGTTTGTACTTATGTTTGGTGTGATGTTAATTTATCTATACCATGCTTATTTGTATTGCTACGACTAGCGGTGAGGTCATGAGGATCTGAAGAATCATCCTGGTACCTGGAATCTCAAGTGTCACGCAAGTTGTGCCCTTGATCCACTTCTGTTACCCAATAATATTCTTTATTATCATTATTCAATGCATAGGTTTAATTTTGATGGGACCTAATAGGTCACCCTAGACTGTTTATCATTTTACCTTGTTTACCCCTGAATCATTGGGTAGTTCTGCTATTGCTTTATATGGTTTTGGGTTAATATTTCATTATATCCATGTTCCAATTATTCTATTATTTTATTTATGTTCATGTCAATATCATTATTATCTTTAATTGGAACATGGAGCTTAACTTGAGAAACACGTGCCACCACAAGGGAGGAATGGGACCCCTTGGCTAACTAATTAGGAAAGCTAGTGGAAGACTACCTTAACCGAAAGGGGCAAGGGCAGTAGGGGAGTTGCATGCAAGGAGGTTCTCGGGTTGATTTTGCTGCGATGGCGGTTAGACAGGGGATTCTTGCAAGTGCTCTTCCCATAACTGTAGCTGGTTTTCGGAAGCTAGTGGAACTTTGTAAAGGCCACGTAGTGGATCCCTAGCCATTCACCTCGGTAGTGTCTAAGGGCCTTGCAAACCCTAGCGACATGGGAAACACGACTTGTGGGTAAAGGGTACAACCTCTGTAGAGTGTAAAACTGGTATACTAGCCGAGCTCACAGTCATGAGCAGCTCAAGACTCTTGCATGATTAACTTATGTAACTTAAATTCAATTTGTCATTTGCATTTGCATGGGATTATTTATTAATTTTGTTCTATTATTTATTATGGTTTGGTATTTACTTACATTTAGTAACTGCTAATAAAATTTGACCAACTTATTAAAAGCAATGCTCAGCTTTAACCTCTATTGTTGATTAGCCTTACACATCACATGAACTCCCACCTTTGGCGAGTTCATGCCACATTATTCCCCACAACTTGTTGAGCGATGAACATGTGTGAGCTCACCCTTGCTGTCTCACACCCCCCACAGGAGAAGATCAGATGGTTCAAGAGGAGCCACATATCGAGGAGTTTGATTCGATCTAGGTGGCGTCTCCCAGTCGACTTTCTGGCGCCAAGGATGGATTTTAGATCTTGTTATATTTATCTTTTATTTTGTAAGACTTCCACTATGTAATAAGTACTCTGATTATATTGTGACATTTATCTCTATACACTCTGTTATTATATATGTTGTCTTCTTTGACGCATGTATGAGATGCACCCGGCTTTGTCCCTTAAAACCGGGTGTGACATTACTTTTCTATACTACCTTTTCCTATTCGTGAAGCCTTGAAACTTACTTCATTGGTAGACCAATAGTTTATATGGTACAGTTGCCAAAGAATTTGTCATCAGTGCACAACATGTTCCACGTGTCCTAGTTAAAGAAATGTCTTCGAGTCCCCCAAATAGGTTATTGAGATTTCAGATTCTAACCATAAACCAGGTTTAGCCTCCTCGGAATATCCTGTAAAGGTGTTAGATCAAAAGGATCGGGTCACTCGAAGAAAAGTTATCGAGTTTTATGAGATACAGTGGAACTAACACCCGGAAGATAAAGTCACATAGTAGTCAAAGAAGTATTTGGAAAAGTATATTCCTGAGTACCTAGTGTCTTGTAAACCCTAGGTTTGTATAAGTTGATGGAGGCACACCTGTGCCTTATAGGAGTAATGGGGAAATAAGCCAGCGATACATTTCCTTTTTCCATTACCTAGCCTAGAGTTTTAAATCTTGGGACGAGATTTCTTTTTAGGGGGAAGACTATAACACCCCTAGTGTTACGTGAACTAAAACTCTGACATGTCATTATAAGCATTTGCATTAATTTGCTTGTTACACCTAGAATGCATTCACTATGTCAAAAAAATTCAAAAGTGTGATAATATGTGTGGAGTATAGAACTTAGTTTAAGGACTTGGCTCAAGATAAACAGGAGTAGATCATCTCTCAAGCAAGTAACAAGTTGGTTTGAAGTCTTAAAGTGCTAAAGGCAAGACTTAAAACCTAGAGAAACTTTGTTTTCAAAGGTAGATCAAGTGGAAGGAACACTTGAGCTGAAGGATCAACTTAGAAACCTTAATGTGAGGGTTGAAAGTTTGTTTGGAGTTGTGTGTAAGCAAACAATTCCTAAACCAAGGATACTTTGGACCTGAGTTATATATATACCAAAGTTGGATTTTAGACTAAGGAGTAACTTTGCTTTAGGAGGATGGAGAAGTTTGCTTTTGATATGTGGATTAGAAGTGGTGAAGCACTTAGGGTAGTTGAGTATCTATAAGCCCTAAACTTGCCCAAAAGTGCAATTTAAAATCTAGAAAGGACTGGTTAAAAGTTCATATGCCAAAGTTGTAGAATTCGAAAAAGTGAATAACTTTCTTATTTGGAGATTTCCATGTTTTATAAAGAAATTTGGAGTGATTCAAAAAGGTTCAGTTTTGGAGTTTCTGAAAATAGCAGCAACCAGGCAATTTGGTCCTTTATAACTTCTGATCTATAAACATTTTGAAGTTGGTCATTGTAACAAAGTTATAGATCTATGTGAGGAGTGTAAGTTTGATTAAGTAACCTAGCCCTAAATCTACATGGAATTTGGAGAAGAACTGGTCTAAAGAAGAGTTGTTAGAAAATATGGATTTCAAACTTCGAGAGATTTAGAGTCTGAATTTCAGCATTTGGAGCAAACTTTGGGCTATTGTAGTTTAGAGTCTAAGAGGTTTTGGTTATTGGTCACTATATCAAACTTGAGAGGAACTATTGGAGTATAAATTTTAGTAAGCAACTTGCCCCTAAAACTATATGCTACTAGCACAAAAGGTGGTCCAAATAGGGCTTGGCAGGTTTCTAGAATTTTGGATGGTGAACAGTCAACTGAATTGAATTCAGTGTTTTGATAGCAGTTTTGGAGCTTGTTTGTGGTTGTTCTATAAGGTTTTGGACTGAGGTGTTTGTAGGGGAAGTGGAGACTACATATTGGTGAACAACTTTCTTTAAGTAAGTTGGACATGATCCTATACAAAAGTTGTAGTAACAGCTGCTCAAAGATTGGACAGTCGGGTGGCTAGTGACTTAGTCTATTCAAAGCTGAAATCTGGAATTTCAATGAAGAGTGCCTAGTTCGGAGTGTTTTTTTAATTAATCCATGTGGTTTTGGACTAAGAACTATGTGGCAAAGTTGGAGTCCATAGTACCAAGAACAAGTTTTATTAGTAAGATAGTCTTGGTGCTGCACAAAAAGAGGAGTAAAAGTGGCTCCAAGTTGTGATGTCAGGCTTAGGAGGCGAGGAATTCAGTTAGCTGTTCCTAAAGAATTCAGTGTGCTTTTACTTACCTTTAGAGCTATGTGGTAATTAATCCATGGAGATTTTGATTAAGAGCTCTATGGTAAAGTTAAAGACCATTTGAAGGAGAGCAAGTCTCATGCAAAGGGTTAGCTTGCTACTGTGTAGGATTTGGAGAAAAAAGAGTGACAAAACTCTATGTGAGACCTAGTAATGTGTTGTTTTAGATTGGGAAAATGGATTTTCAGTGTGTTTGCTCAACTTTGATGCACCCTAACTCTTGATATGTATGGTTATAAGTTGAAGACCTTATAGCAAAGATTTATAGCTATGTTGGGTGAACAAATTTCTTACAGAGAAATAGGTTTGGAGCTGTATAAAATCGAGAGTAAAGTGTGCCTAGACTTGATCTCTGACTACAACCTAGGTCAGAATGTAAACATTATAAATAAAAATAATGTTGTATTGATGAGATGGTGACATTAGACTAGATGCAACTAGAGTCTATTAATATTTAATCTGGCGTTAAAATATTGAAAGTAAGGACTCACTTTAGTAAGCTATTTCTGCAAAAGTATCTAAGTTGATTCTTGCTCAAACCTTTCCTTGATTCCTATTTATCCAGCATATCCTTGAGAGTCTTTTTCCTTAGTCAGGGTAAGACTTGTGGAGGTACACTCCGTACTCAGGGTTTTTGTACCCATGTTGTTGCAGGTAATCAGAAGTACTCTAGGTGTCCCTGTGGCTGGAAGATGCTTCTAGTCTTGAGGAGGATTAGTTAGGTTTAGGTGTGAGCTTTGGAGGGTTCTTACCTTCCTGCTATTGTAATAAGTTATGCACTTTGAGTATATCAGGACTTGTAATAAAAATTATTCTTTCTATGATGTAAAATTTGAGTTTTAGAAAATATAAAGAATGTTTTATAAATCTTTCGCTCTATCTCCGAAGTGTGTATGTATCGAATGTGATTACCGTAATATGCATGTATGGTGGGAGATCCTTAGGATGATGAGTTCAAGTTGTTGAACTCGTGATAGCCTTGTTAAGTTACCTGTTGCACGTGCATAGCCATCTGAGGCCGTTAATGGCAAGAATTGGTGCATGTGGGCCTAATAACTTGGGAGGGTTGTCACACATAGCAAGAAGAAAAATCTTCCACACTCCGAATTTATTTCTATCACTAACCTCAAGTGTAGTGTGTGTTTAAAGTTTGTAAATTTTAGGTTTTGCCTACTCACCCCCGCTGTAAGCGACTTTCAGTATCTGATATTGCTAATATATACTACTACTATTAAGATAGGATCGAAGGCATCCACAACCCATAGTGCCCCCGCCTGAGAGCCCCTTACCTAGATCTCCGTGGATGGAAGGTGTGGTAGTCCGAGCCATCCTCGGTCTCGCTCCCTGCCATTCGCCTTTGTGACTGCCTCCGCCATCATCGCCCCGCTCCTTGCCATCCCCTTCAATCAGCGCCCCCACTGTCCACAGGGCGAGGGCGTGCCCCCACCCCCATTATCTCACACACATCCGCATGAGCCGCAACAGCCGTGTCCCCACCCATCGAGATTTGTGTGCTCGCGATAGCTATCGATAGTCGCCCAGAGATTGGTTCTGTCGGGTGCCTCGTCCTACCTGGCTTCATGCGTCGCTCCCCCTCTGACCTCTCTTCGTCCGTGGCGAAGGGCGATGGCGTCGTCGACGTCCATCACTGCATCCTCGTCGCCAGGAGCGCCTTCTCCCTCTACCACTTCACCTATGTCCTTTGCATCGTCGCTGCCCTCGGCTCCCCCATAACAGCCTCGACAACCTAGGCTAGATCTGGGCCCACGACGCTCGGTCATCAGAAGCAAAGGAGCGACCAGCCAGGGGGAAACCGAAGGGGAGCGTGTCGGCAGGCATCAAGGTTGGCCGCCGCGAGGATCCTGGCTGATGAGGACATCACTTCTATACACATAATGAATGGACCAATAACACGATCTCGTGCACGACAGCTAAATCTCCAGGTACGTTCTACCCTAGTCAATTGTGTTTTAGAGCTTACGCTTGGGGCCATGGATGTTTTGATGATTAGGTACCTTGGAGAGGACCAACAAGGACATGGGAAAGGCCAAGGTGTTGAGGAGGAGGAGGAGCAAGGGCGGTCACAACAGGAAGGAGATCAAGTCCAACTCGGCTGTGACTCCATCTCGGGTTTCAGGACCAATCTGCACTAAAATGGATGCCCAAGATGCATCCGGACTCCGATTTTGACGGACTTGATATGGTTGGAAAGATAAGGAGATTATCTAACCAACCCAACTAGTTCCACCCTAAAATTCATCCAGAGTCAACGGGAATCGTCGAAACAAGTCAGCATTTAGATTCTGTTTTAGTGCTGCAACACCGTCTGTTGGGTCGTTGGGCCGTGTATCGCGTCGGAGCCCATTAGGGGCGAGTCCAGGGGTCACGCATGCCCTAATACTCTATTTATTCAGCAGCCACCGCCATATTTAGGTTTGGGGTTTTGCTTAGATCAATTATGTCATCGAACAGTGTCGCCGTCATCGGTTTGTGAGACCCCATCCCGTAATTAATACAATTTTGGTTGCGTTTCTTTCCTGTTCTTGCTTGTGTTCTTTATTACGCTTGCAGGGATAAGCCTTCGTGGCGAGGTCATTCGTGTGTCACGGATGATAACCAATGGAGCCGTGGTGTAGTGATTGCGAGGAACCGTTCGCTTGGAGCCTTGGATCATCAACGTCGAGATCTCCACTCAATCAAGTTATCGTATCTCACGGAAGATCGGGCCTGCGTCTACTATCAATTGGTATCAGATTTCTAGGTTGCCCGTGAGGTATAATCCTACCTTTAGATTAATTTTGTTTCGTCCCATAGTCCATAAAAAGCCAAAAAAATTACGATCAGTTTATTCCGACCTGAAACCATCGCCTTAGCCTTTGCACAATTCAGTTTTAGAGTCTGCAGTTCTAAATTCGTGTTCTAGTTGAGTTTGGTTGCTGGATTAGATTTGTTTTGGTTCAGTTTGATTCTGTCCATCCGCTTCCATCCTACAAAACCGACCCTATCTACAAAACAGATCCTATCTCTAAAACCGACCATATCTACAAAACAGATCCTATCTCTAAAACCAACCCTATCCACAAAACAGATCATATCTCTCAAACTGACCCTATCCACAAAACAGATCATATCTCTAAAACCGACCCTATCCACAAAACAGATCATGTATCTAAACCAACCATATCCACAAAACAAATCCTATCTCTAAAACCGACCCTGTGCTCCATAGCCGCCGCTACGGTTCCTACCGATTTGTGCATTTGAAAACCATAACTTGAGGTACCTTCCATAAAATGGGCATAACTTTTCGCTCGATGCTCTGTTTGAGCTTAATTTTTTACAGCAGATTCCTGACTCCTTTCTGGGGTGACCCAAACTCGCCTTCAGCATGTTTGGTTCGGTCAAAAAAATTGGGAAAATAATTAAAAAAATGTTTAAGTGTTTTAGGAATTTCAGAGATCCTTTGTGATTTTCTCTAGGTCACAATACAACTCTATTTCAAGTGAAATTTTGTGTGCTTCCATCCTTTGTGTTTTTGGATCAGTGGTAAAAAAATTCAGAATATTTCGAGCTCTTTTGTTGGTACTCCTTTGCAAACGCGCCTTTGATTTCTACTAGTGCTGAAAAATCTGCTCTATTTACAGAACTGTCATTTCTACTAGATACTTGTACCTCCTTTCTTGTGCTTTGATCCAACTGTTCTATTACATTTTCTAGGCCAGCAACTAGGACGAGTACTTGGAACACTTATTCAGCATTGCTATCTATTACTGACTTGTGTGCCACATATATATATTTAGTCAGCCTTCCCATAGCTCCAGCTTTCTCTCGAGCAAAACAGGTACTCCTTTGCAATCACACCCACGCTCGTTGGATAGTCACACCGGTCACCATTTGCCACCCATAGTGCTGGTAAGAACCTTGTAAGAGCGGGGTAAGACGCTTCATAATTTGTATTCCACCACCTCCATCACCACCCTGAGAGATAGTTGTAGGGTTCATATTGTTTGTTGCCTTTTTGTCTCTGTTTTGTGCTAACAATGACAGGACCAAAGAATCAAATGGACAAGGACATGGGGCCTAAGCTTAACGACGATGAGTGTGTCTCTCAGATGGAATTGAAGGAGATGATGCGTGCGATGACTGAAGCTTTTAAAAAATACCAGGACTCTACGGCGACATCCTATGAGCAGCTTGATCGACGAGTTGCTGAACTTGTTACACGTATGGACATACTGGAGGCTCGTCCCCCACCACCAACTCCAGCCCCAGCTCACTCTCCTGTGGACGACGACGACGATGATGATGATGTTTATGCACCGCTGCGACAACGCCTCGCACGTAATCGACAAGGTATGGGAGGTAATGGTAGACATCATCATAATCCTGAACCAGACTATGATCCATTTGCTAAGATTAAGTTCTCTATTCCACCGTTCATGTGTTCTTATGATGCTGAAGCTTACTTAGACTGGGAGATGATGGTAGAACAAAAAATTAATTCACATCTTGTTCCTGAGCAGCATAGGGTTAGACAAGCCACTAGTGAATTTAGAGATTTTGCTATCATTTGGTGGAATGAACTTGTTAACACACGTGCTGCACCACAAACATGGAATGCGTTAAAAGAGGAGATGTGAGCTCGCTTTGTTCCCCCTTCTTATAGATGTGATCTTTGAAAAAAATTGCAACGCTTAGATCAGGGAGACATGTCGGTACAGGAATACTACCAAGAGCTTCAGAAAGGTATGCTACGATGTGGGGTAGTTGAGGATCCAGAGGATCAAATGGTTAGGTTTTATGGGGGATTGAGGCGGGAGATTCAGAATATTGTTGATTATAAAGAATATCATTCTATACAACGCTTGTTCCAACTTTCTATGTTGGCGGAAAAAGAATTGTAGGGTCATCAACAGCGGAGGAGCGGCACTTTCGCGCCACACCAGCCACCGGCGCCAGCCAAGGCGTCATCCTCTTCGGGCGTACGGACGTCCACATCTTCCTCCACTAGCGGCACACGTAGCACCGCACCTTCGGCATCACAGGGACACGACAACAGCAAGTCTTTGGTGCCTTCGGGTGTTGCAGCAAAACCTGCTATGACCACCTCTTCCATAGGCCGCTCCTCCGACATCAAGTGCCACAGCTACCAGGGACTTGGCCATATTCAGCGAGATTGCCCCAGCAAATGGGCATACATTACTACTGGTGATGGTGGGTATGTTAGTGCTTCTGATGTTGAAGATGAAGATACTGTTGGAGCTAACATTGTAGAGACTTATGATGGTGATGAAGAGGTTCTTGGTACAATAGCGACCGAGACCTATAAGGCCTTGATTGTGCAACGAGCTTTGAGTGCCACGGCTAGTGACCACAACAACAGACAGCGCCACAACCTCTTCAACATGTTCCTCATTGTCAAGGACTGTCGTGTACATACCATCATTGACGGTGGTAGCTGCAACAACTTGGTGAACGTTGAGGTGGTCAAGAAGCTTGGCTTGACCACACGAGAGAATCCCCACCCTTATCACATTCAATGGTTTAACAACAGCAGTAAGTTCAAGGTAACAAAAACAGCAAGGGTGCATTTTTCTATTGGCTCTTACCATGACTTTGCTGATTTCGATGTGGTGAGTATGGATGCTTGCTCTCTTTTACTAGGACGTCCTTGGGAGTTTGATACTGATGCTATTCACCATGGTAGATCTAATAAATATACTTTCATGCATAAGGGAAAGAAAATTGTATTGCTTCCTATGACTCCCGCTGAAATTGTCCACTTTGAACATGATAAAAAGACTAATGCTAAGCAAAAAGGTGTTTTGAACTCTGAAAATCAGCAACCTATTAAGTTAAAAACTCCTACTTTGCTAGCCACTAAATCTGATCTTGATCAGTTACATGCCTCTTTGGACTTTGCTATGCCTTAGTATGCAAAAATGTTTTCTATTCCATTGATGATACATCTATTGCTTTGCCACCGGCTATTGCTAACCTTTTGCAAGAGTATATGGATGTGTTTCCCTCTGAGATACCCCCTGGATTACCACCTGAGTTGCCTCTAGATTTTCGGGTTAGTTCCACATTTAACATTTTAGATTTGAAGCCATATATGGGTGACGAAGATGAGATCGAGTAGAGGAAGACTCCAATTCAAGAGGAGGAGGATGATGAGGACATCACTTCTATACATACAATGAATGGACCGATAACACGATCTTGTGCACGACAGCTAAATCTCCAGGTACGTTCTACCCTAGTCAATTGTGTTTTAGAGCTTACGCTTGGGGCCATGGATGTTTTGATAATTAGGTACCTTGGAGAGGACTAGCAAGGACATGGGAAAGGCCAAGGTGTTGAGGAGGAGCAGCAAGGGCGGCCACAACAGGAAGGAGATCAAGTCCAACTCGACTGCGACTCCATCTCGGGTTTTAGGACCAGTCTACACTAAAATGGACGCCTAGGATGCATCCGGACTCTGATTGCGACAGACTTGATATGGTTGGAAAGATAAGGAGATTATCTAACCAACCCATCTGGTTTCACCCTAAAATTCATCTGGAGTCAACGGGAATCATCGAAACAAGTCAGCATTCATATTCTGTTTGGTGCTGCGACACCGTCTGTTGGGCCGTTGGGCCGTGTATCGCGTCGGAGCCCATTAGCAGCGAGTCCAGGGGTCACGCATGCCCTAATACTCTATTTATTCAGCAGCCACCGCCACATTTAGGTTTGGGGTTTCGCTTAGATCAATTCTGTCATCGAACAGTGTCGCCGTCATCGGTTTGTGAGACCCCATCCCGTAATTAATACAATTTTGGTTGCGTTTCTTTCCTGTTCTTGCTTGTGTTATTGATTGCGCTTGCAGGGATAAGCCTTCGTGGCGAGGTCATTCGTGTGTCATGGGTGATAAACCAACAGAGTCATGGTGTAGTGATTGCGAGGAACCGTTCGCTCGGAGCCTTAGATCATCAACATCAAGATCTCCACTCAATCAAGTTATCGTATCTAAAGGAAGATTGGGTCGTGTCTACTATCACTGGCGCTCGTGCGTGCTGCCATGGTGTGGTGGCAGAAGAAGGTGGTGTCCCCGGTGCACCGCGTGTGGGCTGCCGTCTCCACCCTCGTCCGCGCGCGCATTGCAGGTACGTGGCATTGCTGAATGGGAAATGGTCTTAACCATTTTCTATAATCAATTTTGGTGCTTGATGACCATCACAAATCTTTTGGACTAACTAGTTTGCCTAGTTGATCATTTCTCAGGTGCATAAAGTTCATATACATCAATTCTAAGTCAATTAGTCGGAATACCGTAGATTATTCTGGACATGAAAAGCTTTTTGGAAAAACATCTGTGCGCGGACCGTCCGGGCCCTTGTGGCGGACCGTCCGTGACACTAGGGTGAGCCTCGGACAGGAACACTGCAAAAACACGAGTTAACACTACGGACCGTCCAAAGGAGAAGCAAGCACCATTCGGGACCAGGCGCGGACCGTCTGGCCTCAGGCGCGGACCGTCTGACCGTTGAAAAAACAGAAAAAACTTGAAGGTGACGGGTTCGGTAAAATGCATTTTTAGCGTCCTCACGGACTGTCCGGGGTGCACGGCCGGACCATCCGCGACTGCTTTATCTGACATCTAATGACGCATTAAATGCACCTGTAGCCGTTGATATAGCCGTTATTGCTGACCGTTGCGATTTCATCCGTTGATGTGTAGGGGCAGACCGTCCGGACCAGGGGCACGGACCGTCCGCGGTCGACAGAAAAGGAGCAATGGCTAGGAAGTGGTTGGTGCCTATAAATACAACTCCAACCACCTCCATTCAATACATACAAGCATTCTACACATACACATTCAATACAAGAGCATGGAATTCATTCCAAGACACATTCAAAGCTTCCAATCCTCTCCAAGTGCCACAATTGAGACAAGTGATCAATAGTGATTAGTGACTTGAGAGAGTGTGATTCTTGTTTCATCTGTTGCTCTTGTTGCTTGGCTTTTAATCATGCTTTCTTTACCTTCTTCTAAACTCTCTAGTGACTTATAAAGCTAATAAGGAACACCTAAGTGTGTGGTGGTCCTTGCGGGGTCTTTCTGATCCTTGAGATTAAGAAAAAGCACTCAATCGGTTTGAGTGATCGATTGAGAAAGGGAAAGAGTTGAAAAAGACCCAACCTTCGTGGCCTCCTCAATGAGGAGTAGGTTCATTGGAACCGAACCTCGGGAAACAAATCGTTGTGTCCATTTGTGTTGATCATTATCTTACGATTTGATTCTTCCTCTCCCCTCTCTCTAAAGTTCTCTTGCACACAATCTCTTGAGTTAGCTCCCAAAGTTATCCACATTGATTGAGCAACTCATAGCAAGAAGAACTCTCTTCCACACTCCATATTAATTATAATTTGTTTCTAATCCTAACCCTAGATGAAGTTTGTGTTTAAAGTTTATAATTTATAGGGTTCGCCTATTCACCCCCCCCCCCTCTAGGCAACGTTCAATTGGTATCGGAGTCCGGTACTTCATTAGAGTCTAACTACTCGAAGTGATGTCGGGAGAACACACTAAAAAAGAGTTGATCATTGGGGAAAAGTCTGGATCTTCGGGGAAGAAAAATGAAGGCAAGACTCCATCAAAGGAGGTCGGTGACAAGCACAAGGAGGACAAGGAAGAATCCACCGGCTCCATCAAATCACATAAGAAGGGTGACAAGAAGAAAAAGTAAATGAAGAAGGTGGTCTACTATGAGACCAACTCATCCATGCTCTCAATCTCTGACGCTGAGTCGACATCTTCAAAGCGCTAAGAGCATAATAAGTATAGTAAGATCCCTCTTCGCTATCCTCGCATTCCTAAACGTACTCCTTTACTTTCTGTTCCCTTAGGCAAACCACCATGCTTTGATGGTGAATATTATTCTATGTGGAGTGAAAAAATGAAGTACCATCTAACCTCACTCCACGAAAGCATTTGGGATATTATTGAGTTTGGAGCGCAGGCGCCACAAGTGGGCAATGAGGGCTACGACTCTGATGAGGCTACCCAAGTGAGGCACTTCAACTCCCAAGCCACCTACATACTCCTCGCTTCCTTGTGTAGAGAGGAGTACAACAAAGTGCAAGGGTTGAAAAATGCCAAGGAAATTTGGGATGTCCTTAAGACGATGCATGAAGGGGACGAAGTGACCAAGATCACCAAGCGGGAAACAATCGAGGGAGAACTCAGACGGTTCGTCCTCAACAAAGTAGAAGAGCCACAAGCCATGTACAACCTGCTCAAGACAATGGTGAACCAAGTCTGCAACCTCGGGAGCACCAAGTGGGATGACCATGAAATGGTCAAGGTTATTCTAAGATCTCTTGTTTTTCGTAATCCCAATCAAGTGCAATTAATTCGCGAGAATACTAGGTATAAGAAAATGTCTCTTGAGGAGGTGTTTGGCAATTTTGTGAGCTTTAAACTTATGGTCAAAGACTCCAAACACATTATAAACTTAGAGCAAGGTGCCACTTCCATACCCGAAGTACATCCTGTTGCATTCAAGGCAACATAAGAAAAGAAGGGGGAGCCCATGCCAACTGCAAGGCTCCCAATTGGTGCCTCCGAGTTTGACAACGAAGAGATGGCTCTTATCATTAAGATCTTCCAGCAAATCCTCAAACAAAGGAAGGGAAAACAATACAAACACTGCTCCAAGAGGGTTTGTGTTGGTCACTTGTTCTCAAATTCTGTAGATTAAGAACAAGGCAACACAATTGTTAATCATTACAGACCTTTGTTTTTTGAAGCATTATCTCCACATGGGTATAATGCTCATCAGACAAAAGTCAGGAAGGACATACCTTCATCATTTAATATGTGAATAAGAATGCAAAAGGATGAAGACAGTAACTACATATTATTAATTCATTCATATTTGTATTCCATAAAACATGTATGAATATTAACGGTATTAATATTACATTAATACCTTCGGCTTGCTCGAAGGTGAAGACACGAGAATGACTACAATTAAGCGTGAACAGTATGGTGTTACTGTTCATCTATTTATAGGCATGGGATGCAGCCCGGGTAAAAGTACATTTATGCCCTTGACATTTATCTATAAACATAACATGAATCATTAAGGATTGAATAGACTTTGTCCCTTTTCGGTCCTCATCGTACTTGGTCTTCGTCATCACGTTAAGCCGAAGCTCTTCGGCTATAGCGCCGTCGTCCATTCTCATCACCTTCGAGTTATATTTTCACCCTGTCACAAGGGAAAACCTTCATCCTGAAACTGAAACCCCCCTGTAATAATCCATGTCATACTGAAACATATGGTTAGTCACGTTTTTGAGGACCTTTGGGAGAGGAAGGCCCCCAACAGTAGCCCCTCACAGTATTGATTTGTTTCTTTGTAACAAATTTAGACTGCTACGTGAATGAAGGCCTTTAGCCGAAGGTCCAAAAAACACCTTCCCTTTGCTAGAATAGTGAATCATTCTGAATTGTGGGACCCACCGAACTGTGGGGTTCTGAGTATATATATATAGAAGCTTGTGTCGTGAGTATTTTACATGTTATCTAGCTGATTGCCTTGTGCCTGCCATTTTAACTTTCTTTGCTTTCTCGAGCTCTATTAACTTTTGAGCTTTGACATCTGCGAAACCATCATCTGAATGGCTGAGGAGAAGAAGATCACTGACCCTGCATTGGCTGGTTTCTACAAAGCTATGGAGAAGACCAATACAGAAAAACTTACCAATGAGATGTTGACTGGGTTGTCTGAGAACTCCAGTGATAGTGAGAGTTTTGATGTAGAAAGTGGAAATGAAGATGCCAAAGACCAATCATGGAGGTCAAGCCATGTTGTTTTTGGAAAGTCGACTATCAAGCAAGGGCAAATCGAAGCGATGACAGGGAGATACTTTCGTGACATTTCCATCGTGAGGGCTGGAGGGGAGAGTATCATTCCTCTTCTCGAAGCTGATGAAGTAGTGATTTTCAGAAGTTTCCTGAAAGCTGGACTTCGGTTTTCCCTGGACAAGATGTTGATCGAAGTTCTAAAAACTTTCAAAATATACCTTCATCAACTTACTCCCGAAGCTTTCATCAAAGTGGGGGTTTTCATATGGGCCATGAGGAGCCAAGGGTTGGAGCCAGATGCCAGGTGTTTCTGTAATATCCATGAATTATCATATCAGACGAAGGCGACTGGGAAAGAGCAATACCACAACAATTTTGGCTGCTATAGCTTCGTGCCTCACTCAGAGGCCAGTTATCATGTGCCTACATTTCGAAAAAAGTGGTCGGGCTCTTGGATGCAGAAATGGTTTTATGTGAAGATTGACCTGAGTGAAAGGGAGGATATAAAAGGGATTATTCAGCGTCCTATACGGTCTCGCTTTGGCATTAGGAAGCCGCATATTACACTTGGAAATGACGTGCAAGTGTGCCAGGCTGCTTTAAACACAGTGTGCACTTATATCGACACAAGAGATTTGATCCAAGAGCATATTGCTTACAGAGTGTGGCCACTTGCAAACAGCTGGGAAATGCCGAAGGAGGCTATCGCTGGCTCCAGTCAAAATGGCTTAGTCTATCTAAAGTATACCTTTCGATACAGAAGCCAGTTTGATGAACCGAATGACGATTGGCTAGATGCTATAGAGGCAACTAGCGATGAGCTGCTTGGGACGTACTCGAAGGCCGAAGACGAAGCTATGACAACCACCTTTGGTGCTTAGGGCAAGAAGAGATTGAACAGGGTGTTTGATGTTATAGGGTTTGTGTACCCAGACTACTGCTATCCCACGCGAAAGCAAGGGAAGAAAAGGAAAGTTGTTGCCTTGGCAACTTCTAGTGTGCCGAGGTCGAAGAAGGTTAAAGTTTTGACACGCCGACCTAGGCGCATTGAGACAGTCGATGTGCCGAAGCTAAGTGAAGGGGTTGCTCCTGCCACAAAACCAAGTCGTGCTATGCCAATCGAAACTAGTACAAATGCGACCTAAGAGCCAAAACTAGAGAAGACGACAGAACGGTTAAAAGCGCAGAGTCCATCGTGTGCAACGGAACTGCCGAAGCCTTCAAGCATCCCCGTCGTGACTCCAAGGAAAAGGAGAATGGCTAGTGTGCTAGATGCTGTTCTGGAGTCTGTGAAGACATCAACTCCTACCTCTGCTGAAGCTCTTGGCACGCAGGCTAAAGATTCAGGGAAAATTGCTGGTGCCAACATAGCCCACGCCCCGAGTGAAACTAGACCTTCAGAAGCTCCTGTCGAAGCTAGACATTCGGAACTGCACCGGTGACTCTAAAGAAAGAGAGTGTTCCTAAGAAACTTAAATCTTCTACTCCTGAAGCACCCATTAAAGAGTTGGAATTCATTGTTCGACTTGCTTCGGGAAAGCAGCTATCAGAAGAGCAGGTTGTCGAAGTGCAACACTATGCCAGGGATCTAAAGTACCCTCGAGGGTCCTTGGTATATGGTGGCAGTGACAAAGATGACTTCCTTTACTGTCTGCCAGACAGCAAAAAGATACATGTCTGCCAGGAAATAATGGACAATATAGGATATCCAAAGCTTGAACTTGGCGTATCTACAATGTCAAAGGATCAGCTTGCAGACAGCCTTGCTTACAATAGTCTGAAGGTGTGTATACTTTAATTTGTTGTAAAATTAATTATTTTTATGGTTTTTCTTGGTATCATTATGTGCTCATTCTTCGTTTTCTAGGGCTTAATTCTAAGCAAGGCTCTAAAGGCTTAGAAGGAAGCAGAAGATGAAAGCTACCAAATAGCTCTTGGGAATCTTCGCTCAGAAGTCATCACACTAAGGAACGAAGCTCTTAGAAAGGATAAGATATTACTTTCATTAGTGGATAGACTGAGATCTAGCGAGGCTAAACTTGCTGCACAAGCCGAAGCTCATAAAGCCGAAGTGGAAGAACTAAAAAGGAAGGTTGCTGAAGCAACCGAAAAATTTGAAGTTGAGGTAGTGAAGCATGAGATTTGTGAGATCGAAAGATCAAGAGCACAAAAGAACACTAATGGGCTTCATGCTTCCAAAGAAAGGTGTTATGAAATATCCTTGGAATATGCTAGGAAATTGAAGGATAGCTTTACTAGGGTTGGGGCATATTCGTCTGAGCAGAAAATCATCCGCGACAACCTTGATGGAGTTGTCCAGTGGATCAGTGGGGAAACCAAAGCTTTTGAAAAAAAATTTAAGTGACCGAGGAGATTTCTATGCCTTTGCTGGTGCATGGGGGCCACGTCCATCTTGGAGAAGGCTGGTTGCGAGCATGCCAATGCTGTAGTTCAGCCAGAATTTATTCTCTCAGCCGATGGCATTAAAAACCCTTCAGTCGAAGCTTCTGCTCTAGACGGGAAATTTTACTCCGAGGTATGGATAAAGGGCGGCCATGAGATAGCTGATGAAGCTATTAGAAAGAATGAAAAAGAATCTCACGACGCTCAAGAGGAGGCCAAAAGAGCTAAAGAAGCTGCTGAGCGTGCGAGGCTTATAGGTACTTCCATTGAAGTTTAGCTTCGTAATCCGTTTACAGCTTCGGAACTAACAAACATATTTCATGATGCAGCTGAACTTTCTCCGCCACCGGAGCCATACAACCCCGAAGATGGCCCAGCCCTGAAGGAATCACTTGAGATGATTAAAATTGCTAATGAAGCTGTTGACGAAGCTGTCAACAGACTACTACACGAGGCCACCGAGAAAGTGTTAAAAGAAGATTAAAACTTTGTATATTTGAGAGTTTAGTTTTTTACATGGCTTTCACCTTTGTAAGAACCAAGTATCGACTATTTGTATGTGTGTTAATGTAATATATTTCTTTGTGATGCATGAAACCTTCGTACATACCATTTTTGAGCCGCTGGCGAAAAAACACCTTCCCTTCTTTTCATGCTTCACGAAGAAAAAGATTCTCCTTCTGTCGACTCAATACTGGGTATTATGCCACAGTTGTTGTGTAGTAATACTGCTGACGAAGGTCCTCCTCCTATGTAAAAATATATCTGTCGAAGGCATATCTTGTGATACAGTATGTCCTTTCATGATCCGACAAATATTTTCGAAGAATCAACTTTTCCTTGTTTCTCCATGGCTTTTTGCTGATGCAAAATGATGTATGATGCAATGCTATGCGATAAGATATGATGGTATGATGCAAAATGATGTTTGTGACAAAGGTAAAAACCCACACGAATACACACCCAGACTCTGCATCCCCTTAGGAACGACTTTGGAGTCTCTTCACCTTTTACCTAGGTGGTATTTCAGCTCTGCATTCCCTTAGGAATGACTTTGGAGCTAAGCTCTGCATCCCCTTAGGAACGACTTTGGAGCTTCTTCACCTTTTACTTAGGTGGCATTTAAGCTCTGCATCCCCTTAATAACGACTTTGGAGCTTCTTCACCTTTTACTTAGGTGGTATCTTAGCTCTACATTCCCTTAGGAACGACTTTGGAGCTTCATCACTCTTCTTGTTACAATCGATGGTGTAACCACAGATTTTTTTTACAATAGGTCGAAGGTTAAACCTTCTTATATTATCTTTGGGGGAAGCAATCATAAGGACAGAAAGGTAAAGAGTACATTAAGTATGAAAATTTCATGATGGAGCCCCTGTGTGACTTCAGTAAATGTGCCTCGACTCAGGCATAGTGTTGTTGACTGTGCGAGCTTCGGATTCTTCACGCGCGTCACACTGTTGCTGTGGTTGGCGGTGCCCTTATGGTTGCTAATTGTGGGTCAGGGTTGGTACCACAGGTGGTGGTGGTGGTGGTAGCGAGGTTCATGCAGCTTGAGAGTGGCTTGTCGAAGCAACTGATGATGTGGGCTATTGGTTGCCCACATACTCGGGAATGTATGGGGAATAGCACGAAGTGGTATGCAGGACCTGCTTCGGCTGATTCTGCCTTGCTTCGGCTTCAGCTATCTCTTTCTGCTTCTGGATCATGACTTGGCATGTCCTTGTGGTGTGCCCCTTATCTTCGCCACAGAATAGGCAGAACAGTTTCCTGGGCTGATTACCATACCTTCCTCCGAAGCTTCTGCATCCTCTTCCTCTTGGAGTCGGTGGCCTGTAGGAGCTTTGTTGCATCCCTGAAGCCTGGGAACTCTGATGATGCCCTTGAGAGTGGTTTCCTCTATCATCACCTAAGCTGGGATTGTGGATTGTCCTGACATGCTTGGGGTGTAGCCTTCCTCCGAAGCCCCTGGTCATTTCAGAATACATATAGGCTTCCTCCCTTCTCTGACGGAAATCGTTGTCAGCTTGGATGTACTCATCCATTTTCTGGAGAAGATTCTCCAAGGTTTGTGGTGGCTTCCTTGCAAAATATTGTGTCATTGGTCCTGGTCTGAGCCCCTTGATCATGGCTTCAATGAAAATCTCATTAGGCACTATAGGTGCCTGAGCTAGAAGACGCAAGAACCTTCGGACGTATGCCTGCAAGTACTCCTCATGGTCTTGCGTGCATTGGAATAATGCTTGGGCAGTTACTGGCTTTGTCTGGAAACCTTGGAAGCTAGTGACTAGCATATCGTTCAGCTTCTACCAGGAAGTGATTGTTCCTAGTCGAAGAGAAGAATACCATGTTTGGGCCACACTCCTGACTGCCATGACAAAGGATTTCACCATGATAGCAGTGTTGCCCCCATATGAGGAAATTGTTGCTTCGTAGCTCATCAGAAATTGCTTTGGATCCGAGTGTCCATCATACATGGGGAGCTGAGGAGGCTTGTAAGATGATGACCAAAGGGTGGCCTGCAACTCTGCTGCTTGAGAAGAAGCATCATCGAAAGCGAAGTTGCTATGGTGAAAGTCATCATACCATTCATTCTCATTGATTGTACTTTCCTGATGAAGCTCCCTGTGTTGGGGCCTTCGGTCATGGTCATCCTAAGTAAGGTGACGCTGTCAGAGAGGAAATCTTCGGTTGGGTGGCGGAATGCACCCGCCTTAAATCCTAAGATGAGGAGGGGGCCTAAGTGTTTTGCCTGTCTGCTAAGCGATGAACGAACACAAGAACACACAAGGGTTTAGAGTGGTTCGGGCCGCCGGAGCGTAATACCCTACTCCACTATGTGATGTATTGAGCTTGAGAGCTTGTATGAACTTGTGAGCCTGAGTGGACTGTTAGCCAACGGGAATAGACAGGCACGCCGCCTATAGGATGGCCTAGACGCCACCTGCCAGCTGAGTGGACAGGGCACATTAAATGCTGAAGGGGCACATCGCCTGTCAGCGAGATAGACAGGCGGCGCGTCTTCTCCGCAATCAATGCAGAGGCAGCGCGGCCCAGAGGCCTTACGTCAGGCTCCGCCCGTAGGCTCACGTCACGCATGGTAGGCCATGTGGCAGCATCGGGTCTCCGCCTGGGCGGGGTGCAGAAGCGTTATGCGGGCAGGTCCGCACCAGGCTGGGCCTGGACACATGTTGGCTTTGGACCCCTTCCTGAGTAGAGCCTAGGTATTCTCTGCCCCAGAGTCCCGAGACCCGGCTGTGGGTAGTCTAAACCCCATGCAGAGGGGTCCGGGACCCGTCCTGGAGGTCCGGGTCGCACTCGCGGGGGTCCTAGACCTTGCCCGGAGGTCCGTTCTTCATGTACAGGGGTCCAGCGCTTTCCCCATGGGGTTCGGACTCACCGTTGGCATCTTGGAGTACGTCTCCTTCCCTGGCCACATGGTGACCCTGGAGCCATCCATGTGGTGGGGCAGAGAGTTGTTCGCCGCACAACTAGAGGTAGCTGCGCGGGTATAGCGTCGTCTTACTGTAGCAAGGGGTACCCCTGTTTCAGGGTACCGACAGTGGCCTCCGGGCCCACCTCAGGGGAGGATGCGAGCCTGCAGGTAGGGCCAAAATCTTTATCTTGCGTGAGCACGGCATGACAGCGTGTGCGCGTCGAGTTAATGTAGCGCACACTGTCAGTCCGCCATCGGCCACACAAACTGTCGTGCCTGTCTTTACAGTTGACTAGTGTGTGGCCCCCACGCATGACGGTTTTGTCGGGCCGCGCGCGGGGCGCCTTGTTGCCGCTGCCTAGGTCAAAAATATTCTCCCGCAGCGGCCCCGAGGCGGCGCAGGATCGTGCGCGGCGGTTCGCTCCTCGCGTGGCGGTTTGCCTTCTTCGCTTTCCCCAGCTGCATGACTTGCGAGCCCAGGCCCCCATGTCAGTGACTGAGTTGCCTGGACGCTAGGTGCGCGTCGGGCGGATTTTCCTAGGGCACAAACGGGGGAGTCCTTCCTTGAAAGGGGTTCTCCCCGCGTGCAGCGGTTACGCTTTTGCATTCTCTCCAACTGCTGCGCCCTTTCGCCTCCGAGCCCTCTGTGCCCCTTTGCATTCGCGCTCTTCAGCTCTCCGCCGCCGCGGTGGCCATGGCCATGCTGGTTCGTCCCGAGCATTTCCAAACTGAGGAGGCGCTCGACACGGTGTGCCGCCTGCTCGGATGGAGCACACCGGCGTTCGCCGGGAGGATCCAGGCCGGCACTACTCCCCTCAGTGATCTCGCCATCGGGGAGTTCGTGCTCTTCGTCTCCTATCTCTCCTGCGGGTTGGCGCTGTCGATATTGTCGTTCTTCCTGCTGCTGCTGGAGGAGTTCAGACTCCAACTCCAGCACCTCACGCCCCACTCCATCCTCCAGGTGGCCATCTTCGTCCACCTCTGCGAGATGTTCGTGGGGGTGGCAGCCTGTACTTCCCTCTTTCGCTAGTTCTTCGTGCTGGTGAGGTCTGGGAAGGACAAGGACCACCTTGGTGCCTACTATTTCTAGACGCGGTAAGATCCAACCGTGGCCTACATCGCCACACTTGGCGGTGCGAGGTGGGAGAACTGGCGTAATGACTAGGTGAATGCCAGAGCTGAGGCCAACAACCGCCTTGCTCTACCGAGCGACGGACCAAGACTCGACCGGAAGCAATAGAGGGCCAAACTGTCCCTCGCGCCGGAGTTCGAGCCCATACTGGATAGGATCAAGGAACTGGCGGCCGGTGGTCTGACCTTGATGCACGTAGTCGACAATTTCTTGAAGCGTCGGGTCATGCCGTTGCAGGGAAGGCCGCGTCTGTGTTGCTGGTTCACCGGTCCCAGTGACATTGGTAGGATCCAGCACGGGCCGGGGACTGACCTGTCCTGGGAGCAGCTAGAAGTTTTGGTGAAGGGTATCACTGGTGAGGCCTTTATCCCCGAAACCTTGATACCTCCCTAGGGCATTCCGCCGCTCTGCGATGATCCAGGGCTACGGTCAGCGGTGCTGGCCTAGCTGCCGACCCTCGATGAGAGCGGTGTGGCAATCTGCCAAACCGGCGACCAAGACCCCCACCGAGGGATCCATATTCCCAGTGTACCGGTCGGAGGTTCCTAGGCCGCCGATGTGGGCTCCAGAGCTCCCCCTGTGGCCCCTAGCTCCTCGGACAGGGGCAAAGGGCCTGTGGGTGGCTCTTCCGCTCCGGGTGCCACCGGGAGGTCGGAGGGAGAGAGGCTACACCGACTGCACCGCGCCGATGGGTCTTTCGTCTCGGATCCGCCCCTTGATTCGGACCCCCCCAGAAGCGCCAGAGGATAGCTGGTGGGGCCGAGGAGGCCGGCTCCCAAGCCTAGGGCGCGTAGGGGCACGTTAGTACTCCACCACCACCATCATCAGACCCACCGCCACCACCGCCACCATCAGGCTCGCCGCCGCCACCCCAGGGGCAGCAGCAGCACTAACAGTAGCAGCAACAGCAGTAGCAGCAGCCGGGGCAGCGATTGTCCCGTTTCTAGGGTCGCTGGAAGGTTCAGGGCCCCAAGTAAGGGTAGCCCCTTTTTATTTCTTTGCTGGTCTAGTTATCATGTCAACGGGTATTAACCCGTCATTTGCTCACCAGGGCCACTTCTCCCTCTGCATCCAAAGTCGTGCCTCCCTCGCCTCTGGTTGTTACCGTCGGGACAGTGCCACCGGGCCCCCAGGCTCTAGCTGTGGATCCGACTCTAGCAGCGCCAACACTAAGTTGTGCTGCAGTGGCAGAGGGGGTCCCCGCTGCCCCGATG
Organism: Zea luxurians; assembly: GCA_029449295.1. Lineage (NCBI taxonomy): Eukaryota > Viridiplantae > Streptophyta > Magnoliopsida > Poales > Poaceae > Zea > Zea luxurians. Next base: position 90,809,328 of record JAOPSE010000012.1, read on the forward strand.
GCCATCACAGCCTCAGCGACGGCGATGCCATCGAGTACTCCGTTGGCAGCGGCAGAGGAGGCCCCAGTCGCGCCCGTCGCCACTATCGAGGTCGATGCAGGAGGCGCATCCAGCTCCAACCTGCCGTCTACCCTGGAGGAGACGGAGGTAATTTTCGGGTGGCCGCTCCGATCCGGCGCTGAGCTAGAAGCGGCGCTGATTCCCCTCTCCCGGGTGCTGTCTCGCGCCCATCAGGCCCTCGAAGAGACTGGGACGGCGATCCTGCGGGAGTGGGAGGCGCTTGAGGCCGAACACCAGCGCCTCAGCGACTGGCACACCCAGTTGGAGGAGCGCACCAAGGTAGCGTCCCGCCAGTTCACCTTCGAGCGGTCCGAGCTTGAGTGAGACCGCAAGGGCTATCGGGATGACCTCTAGAAGGTGTTCGCCCGGGAGCTGGAGGTGACCCAGAAGGAGACAAGGCTGGCCAAGAAGGAGGTGCACTTGGACCAGAGGGAGGAGGTCATCACGGAGCTCCAAGCGAAGCTGAGTGCCTACAACAAGATGCTGGAGGAGCAGCGGGACCAACAGTCCGCGGCTGTTGAGGACCTGAAGAAGGTGTAGCAGGGGGCTTGATGATAGGGCCGGCAGCCTTACCCTGGCCGAAGAGAACCTCAAGGAGAAGGATGCCTCCTTGGATAAGCGGGCGGCGGATCTCGCCTGGCGGGAGAAGGACCTCGCCTTCAAGGAGGAAATGCTTGAGAGGTGGGATAAGCTGCTGGCTGATTATGAGCTCGAGGCAGAGGAGAAGGAGCGGGCGCTGGAGGAGAAGGAGCGAACGCTAGAGGAGCGGGTCTGCCAGTTCGAGACAGCGCAGGCAGCCCAGGCGGGGCAGGTGGCCACAAGCTCCCAGGCTATGGAGGCGATGAGGGAGACACTTGAAGATCTCCGGACGGAGCATTACACTGGGATCCAATGTATCACCGCCTAGGCCGGCGAAGTGAGCTCGGCACTGGTGCCGCTGGGGGTGAGCCCCATCCCAGTGTCGGAGCAGCAGGCGTCCATCTCCAACACGCTCTCGGTGCTAGATTCCGCCGTCGACCGCCTCCGACGCCTGGACCAGATCCTTGGCACCCGCCTAGAGGTCGAGGGCAGCAGACTCTGCCGGTCGGTAATAGAGTACATCCTGACGTGCTTCTGGAACCACGACCCGGCCACCTTCTTGGAGCCGGTGATCGTAGGTCCGGTGGCCGATACCAAAGACGCCGCCCCAGAGGGCATACAGGATGCTGTGGATGTGGTGGCCAAGCACTTCCAGTGGGATCCCGCTGACGATGAGTAGCTAGGCCTGCATAGAGAAAGCGAGGGTTCCGCTGGGGAGCGGGTTGTAATATATCTTGGTTTTGTAAGATGCTCTTTAAGTACTACTTATCAGGCAATATTACAACTTATCTGCATGCTACTTTTCCTTTGCTGTGTGCGTTGTTATCAACTTCTTCCTTGGTACTTGGCCCCCTGGGATGTGGGCTCGATGTGTCGAGGCTGGATGCCAGTATTCTTAAGAAGGAATTGATGACATGGCCCCCAAGAGGTAATCTCGACTGGGACCCGGACCTGCACACAGCCTTGGCTAGGATGTTTTAGTAGCACCCATAGGACCCACTAACTGGTATCTTTTATCCTTTGATTCACGCAACAGGACCAGCAGGGCTTGGCCTGGGAATCAAAGCCGTGTGCCCAGACCCCCTGAACCACAGTTCCAGATACTGGGACACCCACTACAAAGTGGTGGAGCGTGTAGGCTTACGGTACGGGACCAGGCTAAGCGGCTTCACGGCTCTGGACCACCCCAGTATCTAGAACTGGAACCCAGGTTCTTGGACCACAGGGCTATAGTTCCAAATACTAGGATACCCACAACAGAGTGGTGGATCGTGCAGGCTTAGGGTGCAGAACTAAGCTAAGTGGCTACACAGCTCCATACCACCCCAGGAGGCGAGTACCCATTCTCTAGAACTGGCCCTTAGGCTGCCGAGCCTGCCTACTTAATGCGGATGTCGCTATACCAGCAAGGGAGGGAAACCGTATGGGTGGGTTAGATAACAATAATGGTTGTAAACTTAAGCAGAATAAAACCATCAGAAAAACAAATCTGTGGGGCGAACCCCTTCCTTATAACTGGATATACATGAGCGTAGGCCAACAGACCGGGTTTATGAGGGTGGACCTCACCGGGCTGGCGTACATATATGCGCTACCTAGTTACAAGGAAGAAAACCGAATCCCCCAGCTCTGCTTTTATGGGAAAAACTTACGGAGATGCTATATATTCCAAGGATTGGGAAGAGGTACTCTGTCAGCTGTGGCGAGGCAGACGCACCCGGGGCGGCATATTTCTGTCACCTTGAAGGGTCCCTCCCAGCTGGGGGAGAGTTTGTGGAGCCCTTCTTGGTTCAGTACTCGCCTTAGGACTAGGTCCCCGACCTCGAGCTTCCTACTATGCACGAACCATCGGTGGTAGCGCCTAAGCACCTGCACCTGGTTGTATCGTGCATTTCGGATTACTGCTCGCCACCTGTGCTCATCGATGAAGTCTACATCCTCATGAAGTAGTTGTTCCTACGTAGATTCATCAAACGACTGGACCCATGGGGAGCCCATAATAATTTCTGGGGGAAGGCAGGCTTTGGCCCCGTAGACTAGGAAGAATGGGGTCTCCCCGGTAGCTCGGCTGGGTGTGGTCCGGTTCCCCCACAGCAGGACGGCAGCTCACTGACCCAATTTGCACCATGCTTCTTCAAGCAGTCATAGGTGCGCGTCTTGAGTCCCCTAAGGATCTCTGCATTTGCCCTCTCCACCTGGCCGTTGCTCCTAGGATGAGCCACAGATGTGAAGCAGAGCTAGGTGCCTATGCCCTCGCAGTACTCCTAGAAGATCCGACTTGTAAACTAGGTCCCGTTGTCCGTAATGATACGACTTGGGACCCCAAATCTATAGACGATCAACTTGAGGAAGGCGACAGCAGCACCTTGGGTGATGTTGACCATAATGGTGGCCTCTGGCCACTTGGTGAACTTGTCGATGGTGACAAAGAGGTACCGGTACCCGCCGATGGCCCTAAGAAATGGTCCCAGGATATCCACCCCCCATACAGTGAATGGCCAGGAGGGTGGAATCATTTGCAGAGCTTGTGCTGGTGTGTGTATCTGCTTTGCGTGGAACTAGCACGCTTCGTAGGACTTTACCAGCTTGGCCGCATCCTGGAGGGCGGTTGGCCAGTAAAAACCATGCCGTAAGGCCTTACCGACCAGTGTGCGGGATGAAGAATGACTTCCGCACTCCCCTCCATGGATCTTCATGAGCAGCTCACGGCCCTCCTCCTAGGTGATGCACCGCATGAGAATGTCGTTGGCGCCACGGCGGTAGAGATCCCCTTTCACCACCGTGTATCGTTTAGCAAACCACATTATGCGCTCTGCGGAGACATGGTCTTCAGGAAGGATATTTTCCTTCAGGTAGTCCCAGATCTTGGAGATCCATGCATCGGGACCACTCTGAGCTGTCGGCTGCGGTGCTAAGGGGTTGGTGGAGTCCCCTAGAGCACACACAGCCTTCGGTGGGTTCTGGGATGCCACCGGGACCGTCGGCTTTGAGGTGCCAGTCTCGCCCCCTTCGCCCAGTTCGGCTGGCTGGGCGGTGGGCCTCAGCAGCCGTCTTTCGAAGACGCCCTCGGGCATGGGTGCCTGAGTTGATGCCCTCTAGGAGAGGTCATCTGCTGCTGAATTGTCGGCCCGGGGAACATGTTGCAGTTTCAGGGCCGTGAAGTCCTTCTCCAGCTTTCTTACATGGAGGAGGTAAGCTGCGAGTCTGGGCTCGTTGCAGCTACACTCCTCGCGGACCTGCTTGATGATTAGCTGAGAGTCCCCTTCACGAGGAGCTAGCGGATCCCCAGGGATAGGGCCACAGATAAGCCGAAGATCAGTGTCTCATACTCCGCCATGTTGTTGGTGGCCTTGAACTCGAGGCGCACCACGTACTTCACCTGATCTCCGCCTGGGTCGACGAGGACCACGCCCGCACCAGCACTCTGCTGACGGGCAGATCCGTCGAAGAAGAGCGTCCAATGGGGCTCGGTGAAGACCGGACCCCTGCGCTCCGCAGGTGTAAGGCCCGGATCGGGGTTGAGGCCCCCAGGGGCGCTCGGAGGTGGAGTCCACTCCACAATGAAGTCGGCCAGGACCTGACTTTTGATGGCATGGCGGGGCTAGAAGTCCAGCTGGAACTCAACGAGCTCCGCTACCCACTTGGCGATGTTGCCAGTGGCGTTAGAGTTGTGGAGGATGGCCCTCAACGGGAAGGAGGTCACAACCACAACTTTGTGTGCCTGGAAATAGTGGCTCAACTTCCTGGACGCGACCAGCATAGCATAGAGGAGTTTATGCGTCTCGAGGTACCTAGCCTTCGCCTCATGGAGGACCTCGCTAATGTAGTAGATCAGCTTCTAGACGGTTCGGGCCCCTGTAGCTGGTTCTAAGCTTTCATGTCCTTGGCTTTCTTGTGTTCCCTTTCGGTGACTAGAACCATGCTCACCGCCTCTACAGCCGTCGCAATGTACATATACAGTGGCTCCCCTGGCTCTGAAGCAACCAGGATCGGTAGGGATACTAGGTGCTGCTTCAACTCTTGGAAGCCTTGTTCTGCCTCTTCGGTCCAAGTAAATGGGCCGGATTTCCGCAGGAGCTTGAAGAAGGGCAGTGCCCTCTCGGCCAGCCTCAAAATGAAGCGGCTAAGGGCAGCTAATGATCCTGTAAGCTTTTGGACGTCCTTGATACGGGCGGGAGGCCTCATTACCTCAATAGCCTTGATCTTCTCTAGGTTAGCTTCAATGCCCCGGCATGAAACCAGGAACCCCAGCAGCTTTCCTGCGGAGACACCGAAGACGCACTTCTCCAGGTTTAGCTTGGTGCGGGTTGCTCGCAGCTTGCCAAAAACTAGGGTCAGGTCTTCTACTAGAGTCGACCCCTTCCTAGTCTTGACCATGATGTCATCGACATAAATCTCCACCTTGTCCCGAATCAGGTCCCTGAAAGTCTTAATCATTGCCCGAACAAATGTTGGCAAGGCGTTTTTCAGACCGTAGGGCATTACAACATAACAGTACAGCCCATCCACCGTTACAAAAGTGGTATGCTTCCTATCCTCCCTAGACATCCGGATTTGATGGAAACCGGAGTAGGCATCCAAGAAGGACAAAAGGTCACACCCAGAGGTAGAGTCCACGATCTGATCTATACGTGGCAGTGGATACGGGTCTTTGGGACATGCCTTATTCAGGCTGGTGTAGTCGATGCACATTCGAAGCTTCCCGTTTGCCTTTGGCACGATGACTGGGTTGGCTAGACACACGGGGTGATGAACCTCTTCGATAAAGTCGGCGTGTCACAGCTTCCGGACCTCCTCATGGATGAAGTCCAACCGCTCCACGGACTGTCTCCGAGGCTTCTGGCTCATCGGCTTAGCTTCCGGGTAGATCTTCATATGGTGCTCAATCACCTCCCTGGGGATCCCAGGCATCTGCGACGGCTCCCAAGCGAACACGTCGGCATTTGCCTGGAGGAAGGCGACGAGCGCGAGTTCATATTTTTCTCCTAGGTTTCCCGCGATGCGGGTGGTCTGGGAGGGGTCCGCGCCGACCTGGATGGTCTTCATGGGCCCGCCGTCTGCTCCGGACGACTATACCTTCGGTGCCTTGGAGGACGCTTTGGCACCAGAGGTCGAGAGGCTTCTCCCTCCGCCGTCCGGTCGAGCAATCTCTACCGCCAGAGCGTGTAGCTTCTCGATGGCCGCAAGCGTGGCGGCGCGGTCGCCCCGCATGGTGAGGACCCCTGCGGGGTACAGCATCTTGAGGACCAAATACGCGTAATGGGCAATGGCCATGAACCAGTATAGGGCCGGCCTACCAATGATGGCGTTGCAGGGAAGGTTGACATCCGCGACATCGAACTGGACGTTCTCCGTGCGGAAGTTTTCCTCCGTCCCGAATGTAACTAGGAGCGTGATGCTCCCGAGGGGATACACGGTCTGTGAGCCCACCCCGGAGAATGGGCGAGAGGGCCCCAGCCGGGACCCCAAGATCTACAGCTGCCTTAATGTTGCATGGCTGATGACGTTGAGGCCGGCCCCTCTGTCGATCAGCACATGGTGCAACCGCATGTTGGCGACGATAGGGACAGTGATGAGCGGTAGTACGCCGGCCCCCGACAATGCCCCAAAGGAGATGGTGGTGCTCCTCCACCGTTGGTGTGGAGCAGCCTTGGGGACCCCTGGGACCACCGAAAGAACCTCCTGTCGCAGGGACTTGACGTTCCTGTGGGAGGTGAGCTCCCAGCTTCCGCCGTACATTACGTATAGCTTCTTGCGACGGTCGCTATCGTTGCCAAAGTCGGAGTCTCCGATGAAGACGTCCTTGAGGTCCCCCTCGGGCGACTGGTACCCAAGGTCTCGTTCCCCGCGGCCGCGGCTTCTTCGTCGGCCCTCTCCTTGCCGGGCCGGCGACGAGGTGGTGAGCCGTCCTTAGAGGAATGCTCGCGCCGCTCGCTGACGCGCTTCGCGAGTTTGATAATCTCGCGACAGTCGGTGGCACTGTGGCGGCTGTTGGGGTGCACTGGGCATGTGCCACTACAGCCTCCCTGGGGCCGTGGGTGCTTGTTGCGCTCACCCTGGCCTCTGGCCGCGGCAGCGGCGACCGGAGCAGCAACCTGCAACTTCTCTTGGCCGCGGTTCTTGTTCTTCTTTTTATTCTTGCCGCCGCCCTGGGAAACGGCACCCGAGCCGCCCGTCTGGGTAACCTCGGTCTGCGGCGCTGAGTGCCATGCACGGCCCTCGGCGGCTCTGGCACATTTGTCGGCCAGAGCGAAGAGTGTGGTGACGTTGTCCACATCATGCGTGGCCAACTTCTCCAGCATCATTTCATCACGTACCCCCTGGCAGAAAGCAGTGATGATGGAAGCATCTGAGATACGAGGGATTGTCCCATGTACCTTGGTGAAGCGGGAAATGAACGCCTGGAGGGTCTCCCCGGGTTCCTGCCTCACTACATGGACGTGTGCCTCCACACCATGCTGCTGGTAAGCGCTGGCGAAGTTCGCTACGAACCGCGTGCAGAGCTCTTCCCAGGAGTAGATGGATCCTAGGGCTAGGTTCATGAGCCAAGTCTGGGCTGGCCCAGACAAAGCTACATGGAAGTAGGTCACCATCACGGCGGTGTCTCTACCTGCTGCCGTAATGGCGGTGACGTAGACCTACAGGAATTATGACGGGTTTGTCGTACCGTCATACTTCTCTGGTAGGTGTGGTCGGAACTTGGATGGCCACGTCGCTGTGCGAAGATGGTCCGCTAGAGCAGCGCAGCCCACACCAGCCAACGGGATACCCGTTTGGGATTGAGCACCCCCTGGGGTCTGCGGTGCGACCGCAGCGAAGTCTTGCTCGAGGTTGCGACCCTCGAGGTTTTGGCGACGCTCACACGCCCTCTCCAGTGAGATACGGGCATCCTCGCCCACACGCCTGCGGTTGAGCTCGTTCCGTAGGTTTGTAGGTATCTCCAGAGATGCTTGAGCATCTTCTACCGCATGTCTACGGTTGAGCTCTGCACATAGATCTTCGGTCGACATAGCCCTCACCGAGGGTGAACGCACCGAGGCCGATGCCTCGTGCTGGCGCCGGGATGATCGAGGCTTGGGCCTAGCCGAGCCAGAGTGCGTCATGCCAAGGAGGTGATCCACGTCGTCACACCACTACTTCATAGCCCCTGGAGAGGCCGTGGGGCTTGGTGGGTGGCGCAACAACTCCCTGATCGCGGAAAGCGCCCCGGCGGGAGCAACCCCTGATGGAGTTCGGGACGCTTGTGTAGGTGTGTGCTGCCGTGCGGGGCGCACAGCAGCTGCACCAGATGCTAGGCGGCTGGAGCTCAGCGGCGCAGAAGATGCGGCCTCCTCCTCCTCCATGAGGAAGTCCCCAGAGACCACGTCGAGGTGCTCGACGATATGGACCATGACGTCGAGCGGGAAAACAAGCAAAAACCTAAAGCCAAGTCCCCTACCTGGCGCACCAAATGTCGGAGAGGAAATCTTTGGCCGGGTGGCAGAATGCACCCGCCCTAAATCCTAAGATGAGGAGAGGGCCTAAGCGTTTTGCCTGTCTGCTAAGCGATGAACGAACACAAGAACACATAAGGGTTTAGAGTGGTTCGGGCCGCCGGAGCGTATACCCTACTCCACTATGTGATGTATTGAGCTTGAGAGCTTGTATGAACTTGTGAGCCTGAGCTGGGTCTAAGTGTGTCTAGGATGGCCTGAGTCTGAATAGTAGTGCGCCCCCTTTTATAGTTCAAGGGGGGCACATACAAGGACACTAAGCCCCAACACGTGGGCCCAGGGACAAATGGAAGGAAGGAACTACTGCTTGCAACACCAGGGTGATCTCCGAGCGCCATAATATCCGTAGTGCATACAGTATTGATATCTTGCGGTAGCGTCCTCGGTAAAGCGCGAGTCATGATGGGCGCAGCGCATGCGGCAGCACAGGCGTACTGTTAGCCAACAGGAATAGACAGGCACGCCGCCTGCAGGATGGCCTGGACGCCACCTGCCAGTTGAGTGGACAGGACACATTAAATGCTGAAGGGGCACATCGCCTATCAGCGAGATAGACAGGTGGTGCGTCTTCTCCGCAATCAATGTAGAGGCAGCGCAGCCTAGAGGCCTTACATCAAGCTCCGCCCGCAGGCTCACGTCACGCACGGTAGGCCATGTGGCAGCATCGGGTCTCCGCCTGAGCGGGGTGCAAAAGCGTTATGCGGGCAGGTCCGCACTAGGCTAGGCCTGGACACATGTCGGCTTTGTATCCCTGCCTGAGCAGGGCCTGGGTATTCTCTGCCCCATAGTCCCGGGACCCGGCTGTGGGTAGTCCGGACCCCACACAGAGGGGTCCGGAACCCATCCCGGAGGTCCGGGTCGCACTCGTGGGGGTCCTAGACCTTGCCCCGGAGGTCCGTTCTTCATGTACAGGGGTCCGGCGCTTTCCCCATGGGGGTCCGGACTCACCGTTGGCATCTTGGAGTATGTCTCCTTCCCTGGCCACGTGGTGACCCCGGAGCAGTCCACGTGGCGGGGCATAGAGTTGTTCGCCGCACAACTAGAGGTAGCTGCGCGGGTATAGCGTCTTCTTACTGTAACAAGGGGTACCCCTGTTTCACGGTACCGACAGACGCATTTCCTCGGTAGCTTTGTCGATCTTCTTCTGAAGGTCGGCTAGCCGAAGCATCTTTTCTCTTTTCCTTTGTACTTGCTGATGAATGGCCTCCAAGTCCCTAATCTCCTGATCCAACTCCCCCTCCTGAGGTGTTGGGCTAGTAGCCTTTCTCTTCTGGCTTCTAGCTTCTCACAGGAAGAGTGTATCCCAATTTGTGTCCAGTGGCTGTAGGGCAGCCCCTGGCGTTGTTGTCTTCTTCAGCGGCATGACGAAGGTGAATGCTTGCCGAAGGTGGTCGTTTGTATTCACCGGAGGTGGGCGCTAATGTTGGTCAGTTGTTCTCAAATGTTGTAGATTAAGAATAAGGCAACACAATTATTAATCATTACAGACCTTCGTCTTCCGAAGCATTATCTCCACATGGGTATAATGCTCATCAGACGAAAGTCAGGAAGGACATACCTTCATCATTTAATATGTGAATAAGAATGCAAAAGGATGAAGACAGTAACTGCATCTTATTAATTCATTCTTATTTGTATTCCATAAAACACGTATGAATATTAACAGTATTAATATTACATTAATACCTTCGGCTTGCTCGAAGGTGAAGACGCAAGAATGATTACAATTCAGCGTGAATAGTACGGTGTTACTGTTCATCTATTTATAGGCACGGGAAGCAACCCGGGTAAAAGTACATTTATGCCCTTGACATTTATCTATAAACATAACACGGATCATTAAGGATTGGATAGTCTCTGTCCCTTTTCGGTCCTCATCGTACTTTGCCTTCGTCATCACATTAAGCCGAAGCTCTTCGGTTATAGCGTCGTCATCCATTCTCATCACCTTCAGGTTATATTTTCACCATGTCACAAGGGGAAACCTTCATCCCGAAACCGAAACCCACTGTAATAATCCATGTCATACTGAAAACATATGGTTAGTCACGTTTTTTAGGACCTTCGGGAGAGGAAGGCCCCCAACAGTTTGCTACTGATGTGATAAGTCCGGTCACTATAGTGCTAAATGTCCATATGCAAGTGAAACTGATAGGGACGACGACAAGAAAGGGAAAAAGAAGATGGAGAAGAAGTACTACAACAAGAAGAATGGTGGCGAGGCGCACATAGGAAGGGAGTGGGACTCCGACGAGAGCTCCACCGACTCCTCTGACGACGAGGACGCCACCAACATCGCCATCAACAAAGGTCTTCTCTTCCCCAACGTCAGCCACAAGTGTCTCTTAGCCAAGGAAAGAAAACGAAAAAGGTATACTCTAGAGACAGGGATGAAAACGGTTTCGGAATTTTTCGGTATTCCGGAAACCGATTTCAAAATTTTTCGATCGGATTCACCGGTAACGGTGTTGGTGACTTGTTCTCAAATGCTAAGAGTCAAGAACAAGGCAACATAAAAAGTGTTAAATATTAAAGTCCTTCGTCCTTCAAGACATTATATCCCTCCGGATATAATGAATTTCAGACGAAGGTTATGAGGGAAAAGACTTTCGTAAGTCCAACATATAATGAAGGAGAATACATACATGGAATACAAACAATAACACAAATATTGTCACCAATTTATTTCTATTTTGTATTATCAGAGTCATAATAACAAATTATAAATGTACCTTTGGATTGTCGAAAAGTAAAGATACAGTCGTGATGCGAAAAGCAGATGCCAGATCAGCATGAACAGTACGGGAATACTGTTCATCTATTTATAGGCACAGGGCGCAGCCCGTGGAGAATTACATTAATGCCCTTTACATTTATCAATAATTCTATAGTGATCCTTCGAGGTCCAATTTATCTTTTCACCATATAAGTCGGTTCCCCTTTTCTGCTGTCATGCCGAAGCTTTTTCTGCACATAGCTTCGTGGTCATCTTATCCTTTGTTATGATCGCCTTCCGTCCTATTCAAGCTTCGTCTTGACCATATTCCTGTATACTCGTGGCCCAATTCAGAAGATACCTGTTCACATATTTCACTTGGGAAACATTGTTAAATCATATTTTTGAGGACCTTCGAAAGCCGAAGGCCCCCAACAGTAGCCCCTCGCAATATTAATTTACTGGAATGATAAATTCATATTGCGATATGGACGAAGGCTTTAAGCCGAAGGTCCAAAAAAACACCTTCCCTTTGCTAGAATAGCAACAGGCTTTGACAAGCAGGACCCTCCAGTTTCCAACGCACTAGGTGTATAAATAAGAGCTCACTGCCAGGTTATTTGGCACGCTCCCTTGCCAGCTGCTTTTACTCACCCAACTTTTAGCCTGCGCGCAACAGCACTTGCTTGGTTTTAAATTTTTAAGCTTCGGTTTCGAGTGCACTTTGTCAGCATTTGCGAAGATGTCTGAAGATAAAAAAGCTGTTGGTGCTTCAAAGCTAAGCCTTTCTGAGGAGATGCATCTGGGTTTTCTTGAATCAATGTCAAAGACTAATACAGAGAAGATTACCAGGGAGATTTTGGAGGGTTTATCTGAAGATACTAGCGACAATGAAAGTTACGATGTGGATAGTGGTGGTGAAGATTCCGAAGATCGACCCTGGCGACCAAGCCATGCAGTTTTTGGTAAATCCAGTATTAAGGAAAATCATCTTGCCAATATGAGAGGCAGATATTTTTGGGACTTGTCTGTTGTGAGGGCTGACGAAGGAGAGAAGACTTGTCCGACTCCCGAGGAAAATGAGGTCGTGATATTCCGAAGCTTCTTAAAAGCTAGATTACGATTTCCCTTGAGCAGTTTTGTCGTGGAAGTACTGAAGATATTTGAAATCTACCTTCACCAACTTACCCCCGAAGCAATCATAAGGATGAACATCTTTGTGTGGGCCGTGAGGAGCCAAGGTTTGGAACCTAACGCAAAAAGCTTCTGTAACGAACATGAGCTATTGTATGAGACAAAACCCTGGGGCAAAGAGCAGTATCACAACAACTTTGGCTGCTACAGCTTCGGCGCTCGGACTGGGTCAAGCTGCCCTGTGCCAACCTTTCGAAAGAGGTGGCCCGGCGACTAGATGACGGAATGGTTTTATGTGAAAAATGACTTGAAATCACGTGAAGATATCAAGGGTATCATTATGCGCCCTATCTGGCAACGCTTCGGCCTCCGGAAGCCGAAGGTGGAAATGAATGAAGCAGCCGAAGAATGCCAGAGAGCCTTCGGCGTTGTTTGCTCTTTTATTGGAACAAGGGATTTGGTCCAAGAACACATTGCTTTCAGAGTATGGCCACTTGCGGAAAAGTGGGAAATGCCGGAGGAAACCATTAAAGAGACTGACGAAGGTGGACTAGTTAGGCTAAAATACACATTCAAATACGGAGATAAGTTCTTTGAGCCAGATGATGACTGGTTAAAAAGTATTGAGGCCATAAGTGACGAATTGCTTGGGGTATACTCGAAGGCCGAAGATACTGCATTATCAGCGGCCTTCGGAGGCCGAAAGAAGAAGAGACTTAACCGAGTATTTGATGCAATTGGGTTTGTCTACCCCGACTACCATTACCCAGCGCGGGGTCAAAAAAGAAAGAATACTTCTTCTGCAAAGGAAATTGCCTCAGCTGCTCCTAGCGAGCCAGCGCCGAAGAGAAAAAAGGTAAAGGTTCTCACACACCGGCCACGTTATATTGAACCGGCCACAGTGCCTGAATTTATTGGTGAGACCTCTTCGGCCACCGAAGCTAAAGAACCACCTCCAGTGCCAAAAATCGAAGAAATGGCCGAAGCACCATCAACAGAAAAAACAGAAAAACCGAGGACTGAAGAAGCAAAAACATCAGAAATTTTAAGTCCTTCAGCGAAAATTGAGGCAGCAAAAAACCAAAAGGGTCCAGCGGTGACCCCGAAAAGAAAAAGGATGGTTAATGTGCTAGATGTTTTGGAGACAATTAAGTCTTCAAGCACAACCCCGAAGAAAATTGTTGAAACTTCCGAAGTGCGTACTGAAGTCTTTGTTGCCGAAGCTCTAAAGCAACAATCTGAGACTGAAGCTGGGCCTTCAGAGCCCACCAAGGTAAAATCCTTGGAAGCCGAAGAAACAAAAATGACCTCTTATACTGCCTCCCACATAACAAGGAATTATCCATCTGCCGGGAGATGGCTAGAAGTATGGGGTTCCCGAAGCTCGAAGCTGGCCTCTGCGCCAAGACGAAGGACAATCTTGCAGATAGCCTTGCATACAATAGTCTGAAGGTAAATTTTTTTTAATCCATTCATTCTTTTGTATAGGGCTTAATACTCAGCAATGCCTTAAGGGCACAAAAGAATGCTGAAGACGAAAGCTGCACTATTGCTCTCAATAACCTTCGAACAGAGGTTATCAAGCTAAGAAATGAAGCCTTGGAAAAAGACAAAATTCTGCTTACACTGGTGGATAAGATAAAGGAAGACGAAGCTACTTCTAAAGCTCAAGTTGAAGCTCAAAGGCAGGAAATCGAGGGTCTTCGGAGATAGTTGGCCCGAGCTAAAGAAGAACGCATACTTGAAGAAACGAAACAAGAACTTAGCGACCAGTGGGCAAATCATTTAGAAGGAAACGTTGAAGAGCTTCGTGCATCCAAGAAAAGGTGCTATGACAAATCTATAGAATGCGTTAAGAAAATAAAAACTAGCTTCGCCAGCATTGGCGCATTCTCGAGCGAAGAAAACTTCACAAGGGGGAACCCCGAGGGCCCGATTGAATGGATCAATCACGAAGCCGAGGCTTTTGAGGAAATTTTGAATAGCCGCGGAGACATATGTGCTTTTTCGGGTGCCAGGGGGATCGCTACTATTTTGGAGAGGAAAGGCTGCGAGCATGTGAAAACTTTAGCTCAATCCGAAGCTGCCTTATCCTCCGAAGACATAAAAGACCCCTCGGCCGAAGCTAGCATGGTTGGTGGAAAATTTTTCACCGACATCTGGGATAATAGTGGCCGGGAAATGGCCTAAGAGATTATTCAAAAAAGCGAAAAAGGCATCCATGATGCTAGAAAAGTAGCAGAGGCTGCTGAGAAAAGCGCAGAGCCCGAAGGGCGAATAGGTATTAACTAGTGGTTTTTGTTTCTTTGTTGTAATTTTTTGACTTCGAACTTGTTCAGGGTTTATAATAGTAATAAATCTGTATCTACTCTTCCCTCAGAACCTGCTGAGTCATCTGCGGGCCCCCACACGAAGGGGGATGACGAAATTAGACAAATGGTCGAAGCCATCATGGATAGAGTTGTTGATCAGCTTTTAAACGAAGCTGCAGAAGTAGTCTTAAGGGAAGATTAGATGCTATTGCAAAAACATTCAGAATGTAATGTTTGTTGAGGATCATGTGTAATATTGTGTAACTTAGAGTGTAATTTATTAGCTGTTTATAGTTCTATTCTTTGCGATGCATGAAACATTATACACATACCATTTTTGAGCCTTCGGCAAAAAAACACCTTCCCTTCTTTTCATGCTTCGTAAATAATATCCGTGCTCTCATAAAATCAGTAACCAATCCTGGTAAAATCAATGATCAATAGATCTTTCCATCTCAGAGTTTGACGAAGATATAACCCTTCCATGGCCATTGTTTGTGCCGTGCCACTATTTCTTCAAAACGACCTTCGAATATCAATATTGAAGCACCCCTTCTTGCGTTGTTGATGCACTATGATGTATGATGTTATGCTATGCAAATGATGTAATGATGTGATGTTATGCAAAATGATATTTGCCGAAGGTCGACATTTATTTTTTACTGTAAGCCTCCCTTAGGAGCTTCTTCGCCTTTTACTTCAGCGGAATCAGCGTTTATTTTTCGCTGTAAGCCTCCCTTAGGAGCTTCTTCGCCTTTTACTTCAGCGGAATCAGCGTTTATTTTTCGCTGTAAGCCTCCCTTAGGAGCTTCTTCGCCTTTTACTTTCAGCGGAATCAGCGTTTATTTTTCGCTGTAAGCCTCCCTTAGGAGCTTCTTCGCCTTTTATTTTCAGCGGAATCAGCGTTTATTTTTCGCTGTAAGCTCTGCATTCCCTTCGGAACGACTTTTGAGCAGAAAACTTACACTGCGCTCACTTAGGAACGACTTTTGAGCGGAAAACTTACACTGCGCTCCCTTAGGAACGACTTTTGCTGCTTCGAAGAAATTGCATTGTATTCTTTGGAATAAATTTTTGATAATTTGAAGGTCCTTCTTGCCCCCATAAATTCTTATGTTTCGGCAACTTAAGCCTATGGAGGAGACATTTTTTTTAATATGGCAAAGAACGAAACTGTTACAAGAGATTAAGATACGATAAAAGGCACTAAGACTTCCCATAATTGTTCCTTATTAAAAAGAAAGTAAGACTGAAATGCGAAAATGCGAAAATCTGCTGACGAGGTAGGATATTTGTCAGTAAATATGCTTCGACTCCGGCACAGTGCTATTGACTGTGCGAGCTTCGGACTCCTCTCTGAAGTCCCGCTGAAGGTGAGTGTGCTGACTCCCTTCTGGCTGCTGACCTCGTTGCATTGGTGGTGGCGGTGGAGGCTGTTGCCAAGATGCTTGGGATTGACTTGCCGAAGCAACAGAAGCTGCAGGGTGATTGCCTACATATTCTAGAATGTAAGGTGAATGGTACGAAGCAGTATGCATGACCTGCTTCGGCTGGCTCTGTTGCGCTGCAGCTTCTGCTAGCTCCTTTTGCTTCTGGATGGTAACATGGCACATCCTGGTGGTATGGCCCTTGCCTTCACCACAGAATAGGCAGTAAATTTTTCTTGGTTGATCTCCAAATCTTCCCCCGAAGCCCCTGGCGCCTCTGCCCCTTAGCGCTGGCGGCCGGAAAGAGCTTTGCTGTTGCCCCGAAGCTTGCGAGGAGCACTGTGGCCTTTGCTGTTGACTCCCTTTGTCATCACTTTGAGTAGAATTGTGAATTGACCTGACGTGCCTCGGATGGAATCTTCCTCCGAAGCCCCTGGTCATTTCAGAGAACCTGAATGCTTCCTCCCTTCTTTGGCGAAAATCATTGTCAGCTCGAATATACTCGTCCATCTTCTAGAGCAGCTTCTCCAAAGTTTGAGGAGGCTTTCTGGCAAAGTACTGAGCTGAAGGCCCCGGCCGAAGCCCCTTGATCATGGCCTCAATGACAATTTCATTGGGCACTGTTGGTGCCTGTGCCCTCAGACGCAGGAACCTTCGGACATACGCCTGAAGATATTCTTCGTGGTCCTGGGTGCATTGGAATAAAGCTTGGGCAGTAACTGGCTTCGTTTGAAACCCTTGGAAGCTGGTTATCAACATGTCCTTTAGCTTTTGCCATGAAGTGATTGTCCCTGGCCGAAGAGAGGAGTACCAGGTTTGTGCAACACTCCTGACAGCCATGACGAAAGACTTTGCCATGACCGCCGTGTTGCCACCATACGAAGATATGGTTGCTTCATAGCTCATCAAGAATTGCTTCGGGTCTGAATGACCGTCATACATGGGGAGCTGAGGTGGGTTGTAAGACTGTGGCCAAGGTGTAGCCTGCAGTTCTATTGACAGGGGAGAAGTATCATCAAAAGCAAAATTTCCATGATGGAAATTTTCATACCAGTCGCCCTCGTTGTAGAAGCCCTCTTGATGAAGCTCTCTGCGCGGGGGCCTTTGATTCTAGTCATCTTGAGCAAGATGACGAAGCTCTTCAGAGGCTTCGTCTATCTGCCTTTGTAGATCAGCTAGACGAGCCATCTTTTCCTTCTTCCGTTGGACCTGTTGATGGAGCATCTCCAAATTTTGGATTTCTTGATCCAAGTCGTCCTCCGGAGGCGTTGGACTGGTGGCCTTCCTCTTCTGGCTTCGGGCCTCCCTGAGAGAAAGGACATCCTGATTGGGATCCAGCGGCTGCAGAGTAGCAGCCCCTGCGGCTGAAGCTTTCCTCGGCGGCATGACGAAGGTGATGCTTGCCGAAGATGTTCAAAACTCAAAAAATGGACGTGAGTTCACCGGAGGTGGGCGCCAATGTTGGTGACTTGTTCTCAAATGCTAAGACTCAAGAACAAGGCAACATAAAAAGTGTTAAATATTAAAGTCCTTCGTCCTTCAAGACATTATATCCCTTTGGATATAATGAATTTCAGATGAAGGTTATGAGGGAAAAGACTTTCGTAAGTCCAACATATAATGAAGGAGAACACATACATGGAATACAAACAATAACACAAATATTGTCACCAATTTATTTCTATTTTGTATTATCAGAGTCATAATAACAAATTATAAATGTACCTTTGGATTGTCGAAAAGTAAAGATACAGTCGTGATGCGAAAAGCAGATGCCAGATCAGCATGAACAGTACGGGAATACTGTTCATCTATTTATAGGCACAGGGCGCAGCCCGTGGAGAATTACATTAATGCCCTTTACATTTATCAATAATTCTATAGTGATCCTTCGAGGTCCAATTTGTCTTTTCACCATATAAGTCGGTTCCCCTTTTCTGCTGTCATGCCGAAGCTTTTTCTGCACATAGCTTCGTGATCATCTTATCCTTCGTTATGATCGCCTTCCATCCTATTCAAGCTTCGTCTTGACCATATTCCTATATACTCGTGGCCCAATTCCGAAGATACCTGTTCACATATTTCACTTGGGAAACATTGTCAAATCATATTTTTGAGGACCTTCGGAAGCCGAAGGCCCCCAACAAACGGTATTTCTCGAAAACGGAATTGGTTTTCGGAATTTTCTATCGGAATCAATATCAGAATCAGTGTGGTGTTTTACCGACCATTTCCTTCGGTTACCGGTTTTTGTCGAAAATTACCAGATTTGTGTCTCGAAATTTTCCGGAATTGTGTCTCGGAATTTTTTCCGGAATTTTTCCAGCATGTGATTTTTTCGCATCGCCTGTACGTCTCTGGATAAGGATTACTTATTTTTGTATTTTTTGGACGCCTTAAGATTTTTTTGGAATAGATGGTGTTGGAAGGCAGTTGAGATTAACGATGAACGAATCCACCCTTTTCTATGTACATGTTATGTATTAGTAATATATAATGATAGACAGCCGACAGTCTGTCTTTTCCACACACTAGATTTTAGGGTTTTCCTGTGAGGCTATGAAAAAACTCTTTATGTGATGAAAAAATATTTCATGAGTAAGCATGCCATGTCAGCTAAATCGAGTGGATATTGTGAATTGTGAACTTTGAGTATGTGAACTTGTGATCTTTATGAACTTGTTATACTGTGAACTTGTTATATTGTGAACTTGTGATCTTTGTAAACTTTTTATATTATAAATTTGTGATCCTTGTGAACTTGTTATATCATGAATTGTGAACTTCTGGTCTTTGTGATCTTTTGTCAACTTTGTTGTATTGTGAAGTTTGATATGTTTACCGATCGCATTTTAGATTTCGACCGTTATCGGTGTATTTTCCGCACCGAACTTTCGTTTCCGATGTTTTCGAAATACTGATATCATTTTCGTTTCCGGAGTTACCGTTTTCGATTTTGTTTCTGATAAAAAATATGAAAACGGTAATGGTTTTAGCGTTTACCATCGTTTCCGACCGTTTTCATCCCTATCTAGAGAGACTCCCAAATATACTACTTCCGATGATGAAGGTAGCTCTAGTGAAAAGAATGATGATTTGTCTTCTCTTTTTGCAAATCTTGCCATAGAACAAAAGGAGAAGATCAATAAATTGATAAAATTCATTAACAAGAAGGATGACATCTTGCAATGTCAAGAAGATCTACTCATTAAGTAGAACAAAAAATTGTTAAGCTAAAAAATGCTTTTGCTATTGAAGTTGAAAATGCAAAAACCTGACTGAAGAGCTAAAAACAAGCAATGATTCAATTTCTTGTCTAAAAACTGAAAATGCTAGTTTAATTGCCAAGATTGAGAAATTGAATGATTGCCATGTTCCTACATCTACCATTAAGCATGTTACTATTTGCACTAGATGTAGAGATATTGATGTTAATGCTATGAATGATCACCTTGCTATGATTAAAGAACAAAATGTTCACATAACTAAGTTGAATGCCAAAATTGCCGAGCAAGAACTTGAAAATGAAAATTTTAAATTTGCTCGTAGTATGCTTTACAACGGGAGACACCCTGGCATTAAGGATGGAATTGGCTTCCAGCCTGGGAGCCAAAACAACATCAAACTTAATGTCCATAGAAACAAGATTTCCAACTTTGTTAAGGGCAAGGCTCCCATGGTTCAAGATAAATAAGGCTGCATTTTATATCATGAAAACTATCCTGAGCATAAGATTAGAAGAATTCATGCTAAGAAATCTCATCCTATTACTCATCATGCTTATATTTATAGTAATGAGGCTTCTAGTTCTAGGCATACAACTCATATTAAGATGCCTAAGAAAAAGATTACTAATGCATCAAACGAACATAGCATTTCATTTAAGACCTTTGATGCATCTGGTGGAACTAACTCAAGAAGAAGATCAAGTTCAAGACAATGAGCCACCTCAAGAAGAAGGCATCGATAAAGGGGGAGATGAAGTTGATCAAGAAAAGGAGGATGAACAAGAGATTCAAGATCAAAGACCACCTCACCCAAGAGTCCACCAAACAATTCAACGAGATCATCTCGTCAACTCCATACTCGGTGACATTCAAAAGGGGTAACCACTCGCTCTCGAGTTGCTCATTTTTGTGAACATTACTCTTTTATGTCTTCTATTGAGCCATATAGGATAGAGGATGCACTTAGATATCTAGACTGGGTGGTGGCAATGCAAGAGGAGCTCAACAACTTCACAAGGAATGAGGTATGGCATTTAGTTCCACATCCTAACTAAAATGTTGTAGGTACCAAGTGGGTATTCCGCAACAAACAAGATGAGCATGGTGTGGTAACTAGGAACAAAGCTCGACTTGTTGCAAAAGGATATTCACAAGTCGAAGGTTTAGATTTTGATGAAACCTATGCACTCGTAGCTAGGCTTGAGTCAATTCGAATACTATTTGTCTATGCTACTTACCATGGCTTTAAGTTATATCAAATGGATGTGAAAAGCGCCTTCCTCAATGGTCTTATCAAGGAAGAGGTGTATGTTAAGCAACCTTCCAGCTTTAAAGATAGTGAGTATCCTACACATGTTTATAAGCTCTCAAAGGCGCTTTATGGGCTCAAACAAGCCCCAAGAGCATGGTATGAATACCAAAGAGACTTTATTATCACCAATGGTTTGAAAGTCGGAAAAGCTGACCCTACTCTCTTCACTAAAATAATTGATAAAGACTTATTTATATGCCAAATTTATGTTGATGATATTACTTTTGGGTCCACTAACAAGTCATCTTGTGAAGAGGTTAGTAGAATTACGATACATAAATTCGAGATGTCCATGATGGGGGAGTTAAAGTATTTCCTTGGTTTTCAAATCAAGCAACTCCAAGAGGGCACTTTCATTGGCCAAACAAAGTACATTCAAGATATTCTCAATAAGTTTGGAATGAAGAATGTCAAACCGATCAAGACTCCTATAGGAACAAATGGACATCTCGACCTCGACACTAGAGGTAAATCTATAGATCAAAAGGTATACCGATCGATGATAGGATCTTTACTATATTTATGTGCTTCACGACCAGATATTATGCTTTCAGTATGCATGTGTGCTCGTTTCCAAGCCGACCCTAAGGAAATCCACCTAAGGGTCGTGAAAAGAATAATGAGATATTTAGGTTACACTCCTAAGTTTAGGCTATGGTACCCCAAGGGATCTACCTTTGATCTTATCGGGTATTCTGATGTTGATTATGCCGGATGTAAGATTGATAGAAAGAGTACATCAGGGACTTGTTAGTTTCTAGGGAGATCTCTAGTATCTTGGGCTTCAAAGAAACAAAATTCAGTAGCTCTATCCACCGCCGAAGCTGAGTATATTGTTGCAGGACACTGTTGTGCACAATTACTCTGGATGAGGCAAACTCTTAGGGACTATGGCTACAAATTGAGTAACGTCCCTCTCCTATGTGACAATGAGAGTGCAATCCGCATGGCGGACAATCCAGTTGAACATAGCCGCACAAAGCACATAGACATCCGGTATCACTTCCTGAGAGATCACCAACAAATGGGAGATATCACAATTGCTTATGTTAGCACCCACAACCAGTTAGCCGATATCTTCACCAAGCCTTTAGATGAAAAGACTTTTAGCAAGCTTAGGAATGAACTAAATGTCTTAGATTCTTGGAACTTTTATTGAAATCTTGCACACATTGCTCTTTTTATATCTTTGATCATGGCATGTCTCTTTCATTTGGTACAAATGCATATTTCTTATTCTTCTTGTGCCAAAGCTAAGACTAATGTGCTTCCAAGAGTATTTCTATACTTAGTCTTAGATTGAAAGGGAAATGGAGTTGTAGGCAAAGGCAAGGCTTCCACTACAACTTTGTCAGTATCGTATACCCTTTGCTCTATTTATGTATTTACATTCATATCTTTCTTGTTAAAAGGCCTCTATATTTCTTCGTTTTTGGCGCTTAATGCCAAAGGGGAGAAATTAATAGGACAAAGTAAAAGGATCGCACCACCACCCTGTATTCTGAAAACTTTTTCCAAATTGTAACTATTGCATTAGCAAAAACCCTCTTGACAACTAAGGGGAGCACTTTTTTAGGGGAGTTTTTATTTAGCCAAAGGAAAAGCATTTGAAAAGGAGGAGAATCTTTCAAAACTTGAAAATGCCTTTAAAAATTATATTCTTATACCATTGGCTAATTGCAAATGAATTTGAAAAGACGTTTCCAAAAGATTTGCAAAAACAAGCTAAGTGGTGCAAATGTGGTCCAAAATTTTAACTATATCAAAATATTCATATATACTTAGAACTGCTTTCATTTCAAAGTAACTTATGCACATCTGTCAAAATGCAAACTAGATACATTTCTATACTTTATATTTGCTTTGGTTTGTATTGGCATCAATCACCAAGAAGGGGGAGATTGAAAAGGAAATGGCCTCAACCATTTCCTATAATCGATTTTGGTGTTTGACAACAATCACAAATCTTATGGACTAACTAGTTTGCCTAGATGATCATTTCTCAGGTGCATAAAGTTCATCTACATCAATTCTAAGTCGATTGTCTAGAATACCGTAGATTATTCCGGACAGGAGAAACTTTTTGGAAATTCAACTGTGTGCGACCGTCCGAGCCCTTGTGGCGGACCATCTACGACACCAGAGTGAGCCTCGGACAGGAACCCTGCAAAAACATGAGTTAACACTACGGACTGTCCAAAGGAGAAGCGAGCACAGTCCGGGACCAAGCACAGACCGTATGGCCTCAGGCGCGGACTGTCTGGTCGTTGAAAAACCAGAAAAACCTGAAGGTGGCAGGTTCGGTAAAATGCATTTTTAGCGTCCTCACGGACCGTCTGAGGTGCACGGTCGGACCGTTCGCAACTGCTTTATCTAACATCAAACGATGCATTAAATGCACCTATAGCTGTTGATATAGCCGTTACTGCTGACCGTTGCAATTTTAGCCGTTGATGTGCAGGAGCGGACCGTCCGGACCAGGCGCATGGACCGTCCGCAGTTGGCAGGAAGGAGGCAATGACTAGGAAGTGGTTGGTGGCTATAAATACAACCCCAACCACCTCCATTCAATACATCCAAACATTCTACATATACACATTCAATACAAGAGCTAGCAATCCATTCCAAGACACATTCAAAGCTTCCAATCTCTCCAAGTGCCACAATTAAGACAAGTGATCATTAGTGATTAGTGACTTGAGATAGTGTGATTCGTGTTTCATTTGTTGCTCTTGTTGCTTGGCTTTTAATAGTGCTTTCTTCATCTCCTTCTAAACTCTCTAGTGACTTGTAAAGCTAGCAAGAGACACCTAAGTGTGTGGTGGTCCTTGCAGGGTCTTAGTGATCCTTGAGATTAAGAAGAAGTACTCAACCGGTCTGAATGATCGATTGAGAGAGGGAAAAGGTTGAAAAAGATCCGGCCTTCGTGGCCTCCTCAACTAGGAGTAGGTTCATTGGAACCGAACCTCGGGTTGTGTTCATTTATGTTGATCACCACCTTACGATTTGATTCTTCCTCTCCCCTCTCTCTAAGTTCTCTTGCTCACAATATTTTGAGTTAGCTCCCAAAAGCCATCTGCATTGATTGAGCAACTCATAGCAAGAAGAACTCTCTTCCGCACTCTATATTTATTATAATTTGTTTTTAATTCTAATCCCGAGTGAAGTTCATGTTCAAAGTTTATAATTTACAGGTTTCACCTATTCACCTCCCCTCTAGGCAACTTTCACCATACATGCACTTTTCCTCTCTGAATTGAGTGTTACTCAGCGAATCACTCTGTAACATTTGTCTATCAAATCACAGCCCAATGAAAAATTTTACTGCCTCATAGTGCGATCGAATCCTGTCACTGTCACACACACATTGTACATATCACAAGCATTGAAGCACATATTTGTACTCTTTTGTAGAAACAACCTCTTTTCATTGGGCTGTAATAGAACACCATATCCCACCCAGACCGATTACGGAAGGAAATCGAAGAAAGAAAGAGCTTGACCATCCATTTGTGTTGATCATTTAACGAACACGACATAAAGCCCACGCGGCCCACACCTGCACGACACCCTTCGGATCCGACGATCGAAAATCTCGCGTGGGACGAAAGCTAGCCAGACGTGATCCCCACCCGCCGCCCAAGATCAGTCGGCCACCATTCCTACGTTCATCCAAAGCTACCAAAACCTCCCACCCTTAGGGCATGTTCGGTTACACCAATCCAGAGGGAGATTGGAGGGGTTTAAATCCCCACCTAGTCATTTTTGACTAGAAGGGGATTTAATCCCCTCCAATCCCCCTCTGGATTGGTGTAACCGAACATGCCCTTAGGTGGAGGAAAAGCAACACGACACCGCAGCTATAAAACTTTCTGCCTCCACCAGCTCTAGCGGCTTGCCCATTTCCATTTCAAATTCTAGGGTTTTGCTGCTCCCCCATACTCCGAAGCCAGCCTTTGCATCAGCAAGTGCGGCCCCTCTCGCATGGGACCAAGATGGTGAGTGCACCACATGGGCCCAATTTTTTATTCCGATGTGTTTGATCTGTGGACCTGAGGTTGCGTGTGTTTGATCCGTGATGTTTTATGGGTTTTTTCCAGGCGCTGCCGAATCAGGGGACCATAGATTACCCTAGTTTCAAACTCGTCATCGTTGACGATGGAGGGCAGATAAATTTTCGAATCGCCCCGTGTCCAATTGGTTGTTAGGAACGGTCGGAAGTGATTGTTAGCTTGTCACGTGCAAATGATTTTACGAGATCTGATGAACTGACTTGGATGTTTTGTGCAATCATTTGTGTAGTAGTTTACCCAGTTTATGTCTTTCACATATAAATTGCACAGATATATTAGACCTCAGTATCATAGGGGTTGTCTACGCCCCTACCTAATGTCTTGTTAATACCTACAACTATTGTAACTGCAGATAACAGAACGAGTCTATAGTAATCCAGTTGTATTATCATCTTTTGTGTTGTAGCAAATCTGCTTTCTATCCTAAGTGAGGGGTACATGTGATACATTTCTTGTCTCTAAGTGAGGGTTGTAGCAAATTTGAGGTGGAGGGGTTTATTTCTTGTTTCTAATATTTTGAATGCTAACAGGATAGGAATTCAATTGATGCTTAACTTACCTCTTGATAAGAAATGGCATGAAAGTTCAGTTGGAACGAATTTAATTCATGATGCCTGTTAGGACGTCATTTAACTTTTTTGTTCGCAACCTTCATAAGCTAGATGGTTCAAAATTCAATTGCTATTGTTCTCAACTCCTCATAAGTTTTAGATGCATGCATATTTGTTCTTTACATCACACTCAATGATTTTATAATCTCTTCTTTTGGCCATGTGTGATTTTTATCCCCGATGTTTTCTCGTTGCAGGTAAAACTACATTTGTGAAGAGACATCTCACTGGAGAGTTTGAGAAGAAATATGAACGCTAGTGTCATGTTGCTTGGGTTTTCCCTTCATTTACTTATCAATAACACCTTCAACTTCTCTAATGCATCTTGTTGTTTCAACAACCATTGGTGTGTAAGTTCACCCATTGGATTTCACCACTAACTGTGGAAAGATCAAGTTCTATTGCTGGGACACTACTGGGCAAGAGAAGTTTGGTGGCCTTAGGGATGGATACTAGTAAGTATTTATGATATGTTCAGTAATCAGTAACATCTGAATTAACAAGTGTATATAAGATGTTAAATCAATGTATGCTTTCAGTATTGAACTGTTTTGGGTTACAGTTTCTTACATACTTTTTTATTTATGTTTTCATTCAGTATCCATGGCCAGTGTGCAATCATCATGTTCGATGTAACCTCAAGGCTAACTTACAAGAATGTTCCTACATGGCATAGGGATCTGTGCAGGTTTGTTGCAATCTTTATTTATTGTAAACTTGTAGCCCCTTCGTCCATAAAAAATCAATTCTCGCTTTTCGAGGAGTCAAGTAGTTTGATCTTTGACTAAATTTGTATAGATAAGTACTAACATTCATTTTACAAAATATGTATCATTACATTAGTTATAGAATATATTTTTACAATAAATTTATTTGGAGACATCATTTGTTATAAACTCAATCAAGCTTGAGCTAGTTTGACCGGCATGGATTCCATAGTTGCATTCTTTTGTCGATGGCGTACTGGTGTATAATTTTGTTGGGAAATTCTAATGTTCGATTATGAATTGATGCAGGGTGTGTGAAACACATCCCCATTGTCATATGTGGTAACAAGGTTGACGTTAATAATAGACGAGTCAAAGCCAAGCAGGTGACCTTCCACGGGAAGAAGAATCTACAGTACTACGAAATTTATGCCAAGAGCAATTACAATTTCGAGAAACCTTTCCTTTACCTTGCAAGGAAACTCACTGGGTAATTGAAACTACTTCCGTTCATTGCATGTTGTGATCACAAGCCACAACAAATTGCCACTACATGTTAATTCTTGTCAATGTCTTGGTCTTATCGGTGATCCCAACCTTCACTTTGTGGAAGTTGTTGCTCTTAAGTCGCCAGAAGTTACCATCGACATGGCTATGCAGCAGCAGTGAGTGTGGCCTTTTGTTCTCGCCACTTCATTCATTCAATGTTGCGTCAGTTTTTATTCACTAATTCACTTTTTATTTATTCTGGCATGAAGCGGATCTTGTTGCAGCGGCCGCACAACCTCTTCCTGATGACGATGATGAACTGATTGAGTAGGGAGGATCATGAGTCTTGGGCTTGAGCAGGAGTTGCGCCTTGCGTTTTAAGTTAATTTAGGGTGAACTCTTTATTGAGTTAGCATTGTGTGGATCATCTTTCTTTCCATGGATGTTACTTTACACATTGCTTTGTAACTCTCTTTGATGTTAAACGTTGTTGTGGCAACAACCCGTAATGTCGTTACTATACGACTATATATCTGTTGTACCATATCAGATGCTTCCTCAGGTTCTCGGTGTTCTGTCATACTCTCCGGTTTAGGTTTGTTATATTATTTTGTATCATTGGTGTCATAATAAGGACCTGACAATGTTAGAGATGAGTTTTGAAGATCAATAGAGTTGGTGTATCAATTTAGTTACTACTACTACAACAATTTCAGTGCTTTCTTTTATAAAATATTGGAGTACAACGATAACATGAAAATGAATAGCTAAATCAGTAAATTTAACTAATTTTTGGCTAATCTTCTGAAGTTGCTTTGAACTCGGTATTCCAAAGTAATATAATTTATCTAAACTTTGTTGCGCCTTACCTCCGCAACTGTAGAAACGGTTGTGTTCAGTCAGTGATGGAGCACAAAACCAAGGGTATTTTTTGTGTGCTCACTTAACATGCTATACGCAACGTAGAAGAAAGAGCAGTAGAGAAATCATAAAAGCGGCCTACGGACTCTGGCCTACACACTAGTAGCAAGTTATGAGCAGGCTGCTCAAGTGCTCATGGATTTTAAAACAGATTGAAGTAGATGAGCTAAGTATTAAAAATATAGCTTGTGTTATTATTTGATTAGATTTTAAGTTATCTTTATATGACATGATAATAATATAAAGTTCCTGTATTATTAAACTCTCTACTGGGCACACAGCAGGCCAGCAGAGCACAGTTATCACCTCGGGGCTCGGGCGAACGGGCGGAGACGTCGAAACGAGACGCCAAAAACCCCTCGCCTTTCTCTCTCTCCCACCGCCGTCCGCCACCAACAACTTCTCTTCAGATCCCAATCCCATCCAACCTTTGGATCCTCTCCTTCAGTGCTGCCCTCACTTCTCGCCGCCGCCGCCCACTGCCGCTTCCCCACCAATCCACAGCGAGACACGCCCGAGCGAGTGATCCCCGACCCAGCCGCCGCCATGAGGCCGTCGCTGCTGAAGTCCACGGCCGAGCTCCTCCGCCGCAGCCGCGGCTACGCGTCCTCGGCCAATCCGGAGCGGAAGGTGGCCATCCTGGGCGCGGCGGGCGGCATCGGGCAGCCGCTCTCGCTCCTCATGAAGCTCAACCCGCTCGTTTCCTCCCTCTCCCTCTACGATATCGCCGGCACCCCCGGCGTCGCGGCCGACGTCTCCCACATCAACTCCCCCGCCCTGGTACCTCCCTGCTCGGCGCGCTCCTCTGGCTTGGCTCGGACGGAACTGGACTGGATCCGAGCTCACTGGTTTCTGCTCCTGCAGGTGAAGGGGTTCATGGGGGACGACCAGCTCGGGGAGGCGCTGGAGGGCTCCGACATCGTCATCATCCCCGCAGGAGTGCCCAGGAAGCCCGGCATGACCAGGGACGACCTCTTCAACATCAACGCCGGCATCGTTAAGGCGCTGTGCACTGCCATCGCCAAGCACTGCCCCAACGTAAGCGTCGTGCCCCCTTGCCACTGTAGATCTACAACTTAGGTAGCTACCCTACTTTTGGCAGTTGCAGCGGCCGGTGGTTGGATTTGGTGCAGATCTAGCGTTCAGTACTGAACCTACCCGACAGGAAATAGAGTGAACTTGTTTGCCCAAAACATACATAATTACCACGTGCTAGTTGCCAGCCTCAATGCTTTGAAATTGCCACCTGAAGTAAAGAGGGCTATAGAGCTCATATAGATCTGTGAACATCCTCATGCTTTCCATATGAGATGCTAGATAATACGAGTGATATATGCATGCTTGTTCCTTATATATGCACAGTAAACATTTTCATCCTGTTTTGCTTAATTTGTTCTATCACACTGATCATGCTGAATATATGCTTCTTAGGCTCTTGTCAATATGATCAGTAACCCTGTCAACTCTACTGTCCCGATTGCTGCGGAGGTTTTCAAGAAGGCTGGTACTTATGATGAGAAGAAGCTGTTTGGTGTGACTACTCTTGATGTTGTTCGTGCTAAAACGTTTTATGCTGGAAAGGCTGGTGTGCCAGTTACTGGTAATAATAAGATGTTTTAGTTGGCAGTTGCTGTAGACATTGAGATTGTGGGTCAGAATCAACTTTTCATTCCTCTTAACATGAGCTCTTGCTGTGTTCTCCTGCAGAGGTGAATGTTCCTGTTGTCGGGGGCCATGCGGGTATTACTATCCTGCCACTCTTCTCACAGGTATTGCGTCCATGGACCATGTCTGAGGTTTCCTGCAAGAGTGATACACATGACCCCTCCAAAAATGTAATAAGTTAGAATATATGTAATCAGTGACAGAGTAACCTTTTAGTGTTTTACATTGCATAACCCTCTGTTGTATAGTCATTTCCATTGTCATGCTAGGTGTATTCTATAACGTGTCTTATATCTGAAGCTAGCAACTCAATCATAAATGTCTAACTCAAAATCAAAAAAAATTGTTTTATACAGGCCACTCCTGCAAGCAATTCGTTGTCCCAAGAAGACATTGAGGCCCTCACCAAGAGGACACAAGATGGTGGGACAGAGGTTGTTGAAGCAAAGGCTGGAAAGGGCTCTGCAACATTGTCCATGGCGTAAGTCTATAGAACATATGTACCATTGTCAGCATGTCTATTGGTTGTGTAGCATATCTTGTCTGTTTATGACCCTTTTGGAAAATTATGAGTATTTTCTACTATGCTCTGGATTCTGGAACCAGTCAATCAATAGATGTTTCATGCCTTCCATAGATTTTTCTATGAAGAACTGCCTCTGGCATGAATTAGCAGCTTCACCAGTGTATGATTCTTGCCTTCATTGAATTTTCTTTGAACAACTGCCTGTGTCATAAATTAGATGCTGCATGATTGCCCAATACATGGTCGTGCACAGATTGTCTACTAATGTTGACCTTATAGCTTCCAAGATAGTTAAATGCACAAGAGCAAAATTTAGAACTATTGTTTCATGGTTGTTCCTGTACTCATTTGATTGTATGTCTATTGCAATAGTTTCCTGTCAGAATTGGATGTATAGTTATCAAGCTATATGTAACTGTAAACATCATTAGCAGTTTATGATATTCATTATACAAGTATAATTGAATTAAACCTGTGATTATAACTATACAAGACAGTGAGACACCTTCACTGTTTTTATAGACATTGCTCTTATAGGAAAACTTGCTCATTCTACTTTGTTAGCTCTGTATTACTGCATTCATGTCAAATACCCCTCGTGATATTGCTATTTGTAATGAAGCTTCTTGCCAATAATTTAGTGCAACATGAGAGAAGCCCTGTCTGGGTAGGTGGGATTTGTATCCATATCCTTTAAAGTATACAGAGCAATTACCCTCATCCTAATTCCTAATACCCCCCTTGTCTGGAATTTCTTTGTAACTTTACCTTAGATTTGATAAGTGCTCTGCTTGTATGTACTCTTCTGTTTTACAAAATCATCATGTCTATAGTGCCTTTGTAGACATACTCTGTAATACTCCAACCTTTGTTGTGCATAACCACATTAGGTTTATGCTGATAGTGTTATTCCTTTTCTCTTTTTTTCGCAGATATGCTGGTGCTGTTTTTGCAGATGCATGCTTGAAGGGTCTGAATGGAGTTCCGGACATTGTAGAGTGCTCTTTTGTGCAATCAACTGTGACAGAGTTGCCGTTCTTTGCCTCCAAGGTACTTAATGTATAACTGTCTACGTAAAGTTTAGTTATGTATTTATGGTATGGTCAAAGTAAATCTCTGGTTCTTGTTACCTGCTTTTCTTTTTCTGTTGAAGGCTTGTAGCCTTGTACAGCTTAATGGCATTTAAATTACGATAGTACAATTTGTTTCGCAGTTCTTTCTTATATAAGTGAAACTCTTAGTTTTAGTTGACTTTGGAAGCAAGGATCCTAATCATTCATTCTGTGCCTGAATAATTTCTGGTCGCAGGTGTTACATGTCATTATGGATTTGGCATGTTTTATGTTTATAATACTTCTTTCGTATCGATGGGTTCATCATGTCTTATGGATTAACAGATCTGGAGTACTGAACCTGCAAACAAACCAATTGCCATTTTGGTGCATTGAGCATCGGCGTCACATGTTAGCCATGTGGTTCCATATTAGCAAGTTCCAGTTACCAGGAACCTTTGAAAAAGTAGCATCTTCCATGCTTTTATACATGTCATTGTTTGTCAGTTGGTATTTAGTTGTGTGGCACTACCTCCGGTCAGCATTACTTGTTGTGTTTTGGACACGGCAAATGAGAACTAGCTTTAGATCATTTATCTTGCTCTAAACCTCAAGTAATCTTGACCGGAGGGTGCAAAAACAGTGTGTTCAGTGTTCTCCAATAACCTCACTATTGCCTGTTAGCTGGACGGTTTCGGGTGCAGCATTGGTCTTGGTTTTGTTACAAAAATCCACTAAAAGATGGTCCTGGAGTTCTAACATTACTTACCTTTCAACTTTCATGTTATAGGTTTGGCTAGGCAAGAATGGAGTGGAGGAAGTGCTTGGTCTGGGTGAGCTCAACGACTTCGAGAAGAAGGGGCTGGAAAGCCTCAAGGTCGAGCTCAAGTCTTCCATTGACAAGGGTATCAAGTTCGCCCACGGGAGCTAGGCAACTCGCCCGGCTTCTAACAGTTGATATCCCTTGCATTTTTTTTGTTTGACTGCCTTTTTTTCCCCGCCCCGTTATGGTTGGCGCAACGAGGCTTTGTGGTCCATAATAAAACACAGCGGAGTGTAGAAAATGTGCACCAGGAGCAGTTTACAAACAGCGGTTCTTTTCTGTGCTGAACCACCAGTAGTTGAGCCGTGAAGGAATGGAAAAACTTTCCACTTGCTCATTTCCGAGCGCCTTCTCATTCATTGTATTTGTATGCATGTTTTGGACTCGTGGCTGGACGTTTTGCACACAGGAATCCAATCACTGGAGTTGCAAGATATTGGTATGAAAAATCCAGACTGCTGTTCTCGTGATATTTTGTTCGGAATGTTATACAACGTTGAAGATTTTGTCCGTGAATGCACTGGCGTTCGCGAGCCCGCGCGTCGGGGGCGGCAACTTCAAGAGGGCGCTGGCCTCGTTCCTGGACCTGCAGGCGCTCCACGTGAAAACGCCGGGAACATCGCGCCGACGTACGTACCCGCCGCTGGGGTACGTGGACGTGGCCGTGCAGCTGCCTATCGCCACGGGGGCCGGGCCGGTCGCCGCACCGAATTTTTTTTTATTTTGTCCCTTTCTCGGAAAAAAAATTCACGTTTGAACCTTAAAAAAATTTAATGTCATTTTTAGACCATTTGCTCGGCGTCATAGCTTATAGCGCCGAGGTAACACATCTCGGCGCCATAGCTTATGATGCCGAGGTACGTGCTACGCGGGCACAACCCGGACGACATGGCGCCGACGTGGCACCGAGCTCGGCGCTAAGATCTATGGCGTCGAGCTCGGATGTATAATCACAAAGCTTGTTTAACTCAGTTGGTAGAGCGCAAGGCTCTTAACCTTAAGGTTGTGGGTTTTCAAGCCTCATCGTGGGCGTTCAATACTTTTTGTCTTTGTCGCTGATTTGTTTTTTTTTATCGAGATTTTTTCGTTTATGCCGCTCCTTATATGTGCTCCTTTGATTACATCAATTTTTTTTATTTTCTTGTAAAATCAGCTGAACACAATAGGAACTATCGCTAAATCCATGCGCGAATGAAAGCTGTGGGAAACAGCTCCCTTTATGTATAGCTAGGGTTTGATCCGGTCAAATATTCACGTAGGAAAAACAAACTCCTCTCACACGAAACAAAAGTTGTCTACAGTGTCAATTAGACGATTCCGTCATCTCGCTAATAACAAGTGATTTTAAACATTAAATAATATACTAAAAATTGAAGTGCACCATTTAAAATGTTAAAAATATTTATATCATAAACAAATGACTATGTTAATCTTACATTACTAGTGATGTACAATGATAAATTTTAATTAATATTAAAAAGTCTAATTTCGAATACATTAGATTATTGGAGTTTTAGAGTCCAAAATCCCTACTACTCCTTAAGAGTGGAGTGTAGGCGTCCACACATTTGAGTGACGTGTTGTTCTGCCTGTGCCGCGCGGATGGAAGGTCCCCTTGCCGCCGATGGAATGTGCCGCGGATCCCGGCCCTCCTCCCCACACCGCCTCTCCCTCCGCCTGTGCTCCACCTCACCGTGTCCGCGCATGGAACCCACCCGCGGATCTCGCCCACGATGCACGCCTCCACCGTGTCGCCGATGGAAGTTGTTGTGGATCCCGGCCCTCCTCCCCACACCGCCTCTCCCTCCGCCTATGCTCCACCTCGCCTTGTTCGCGCATGGAACCCACCCGCGGATCTCGCCCACGATGCACGCCCGCTCGCCCGGATCTCGTCGAGGCCGCGCATGGATTCCGCCCGCTCGCCCAGTCTCGGCACGCTCTCGCGGTGGAGGTGCCCCTCTCCGCCACACTCGCGAGGCCTCCGCCCGCCTCCCCCACCGCGACAGGTACCCCCGCGGCCCGGCCTCCATCCGACGCCCCTACCACACCGCCATCTCCGCGGCCCCGCGCTCCACTCTGCAATCCGCCGCCATCCATGGCAACTCTGTCCGCGCCCACAAATCGCGCAGACTCAAGGTAGGCGCGCAGATTCAAGGAGCAGGACGGCGGCACGGGGATGCGATCAGCCAGCCATGGCTGAGGCGCGGAGATTGAGGAGCGAGGAGAACCCGCGAGTATGGGCACGAAGGCAGCAGCGACAAAAGGGGCTGGCGATGGAAGAATTTCTCAAGTTGGGTGTGCGCTCTATCATATTAACCTCAGACACCTTATCTCCGTTGGATTCACTAGCCATGGAACTAAACCTGTAAGTAAATCTACATTCATTTCATTTACTTAGTCATTGAACTGTAGCTTTATTGGTTGCTTATTGATATTGGCTTCTCTGCTTTATGTTGATTGCCGAGATAATATTTTTTCCCCATGAATCCAGTGAATTCCCAGTTAGACTAGAAAATCTGCATGTCATTTCTTCAGACCAAGTCTAGGTTGGAGTTGTGCCTGTCGGCCCTTCAGGACATGCTCTTAATTCTTCTTATCGTACGCGTAATACTATACAATATAAACAAGAGTTGGGCACTGCAATAGGTAGGCCAATACTAACAATATATGCTGCTGCTTTTGTTCTGGTACAATTTTGCTAACAATATATTTCACACGCATTGTGCCAGACGGACTCCTTGTTTTCTTCCCTTCATACTCTATGATGGACATGTGTGTTGACTTCTGGAAAAATAGGGTATTCATTGGTTCTGGAAAAGTAGTTCTTATCATTTGAGGTGTTTACAAAGTTAGAAATTTTATAACTTAAATCTCTTATAGAACCATTCAAATTCAACGTCTGAGAACACAATTTGGCAGCGGATCTGTAAGCACAAGCAGCCAGTTATAGAGCCTAGGCAATCATCAAACTTTCAGAGTGCAATTGAGGTTTGAAATATTTTATTAGATGTCACTTGAATGATAACACTTCATATTCCCATAACTATGAACCATTTGATTTGCATGATTATAGAGCCAAATTACACGATTCTTCTTCTGGGGCAATTGTTCGAACCAGAAATGTGCCGGCGGACTGTCCGGCCCTGAGGCCGGACGGTCCGAGGTCCGGACGGTCCGCGCCTGTGGGCCGGACGGTCCGCGCGTGCGCAGAGCAGATTAGGGTTTCGAGTTTTGTGCTACGGTTGTTAGCTAAAATCGCGGGATAAGCTCGGGAATTAGTTTGTAAAGGGTCCAGCCCCCCTCCTCTATAAATAGAGAGGTATACGGCCGATTTGTAATAATAATCAATCGAATCAATACAACTTCTATTTCGCATTTTATCCTAGGAGTAGTTCTAGTCTAGTTTAGGTTTTGCTATCCAATCCCCAAATTCTCCGCCTCTCTTCGGCTCTACGTCGATTAGAGGAGTCTAGGTCGGCCTGCCCGAGCCTAGACACCACCTAGGATCTCTACTCCCCGACGGGGTCCCTCCCGGGAGCGAGATCCAGGCGCCGTCGGCGATCTTCCGCCGTCCCTGCGTACGCGCGGACCGTCCGGCCGTCAGGCAGGAGCCCTAGCCGCGCACCAGGCCGCGGACCGTCCGGCCCTAGGCCGCGGACAGTCCGCCCTTGCGCAGAGAGCACCACCGCGCCTCGCATCAGGCCGCGGACCGTCCGGCCCCTGCGCGCGGACCGTCCGCCCCTGTGCAGAGGGCACCGCCACGGTTCTTGTTGAGTGTTTGGCGCTCCGAAAAGGCGTCAACATACTTTTTGGCGACTCCGCTGGGGAAAACACATCTAAGCTCATCAGATCGGCCCTCAATGGCCGGTTCAAAGGATAGCTCTGATATTTCTCTAAGCAACATCATAGAGCCGACTTGGGAAACCTTGCCGGCTGACGAGCAGCTTCAGTTTGAGGAGCATAAGGAGCGGATGATCCAGGAGGCGAAAGCAAAGTTCTTGGCCAACTTCAAAGTGGACAGGAACAACAAGGTCGTCCGACATCGGGTGACGGATCCGGCTTCGCTCCAACCCACGCCAGATATCCCTAATGTAAGTAATACCAACGATCTGCAATCTCTTAGAAATTATGTAGAAGATCAGCGTGAACAAATGCAGAACATCATAGGGGGTATGCAAAGCGATCTTAAGAGACTAGTACGTGCATTCGATAAATCTAGTACCGCGAATTTTCCTTCGCACGAGGTTGAGTTAGGAGATAACGCGCGTAACACATCGGCTACAGGTTGTCACGACCAGTCACAACCCCTTTATGGGATGCCGATGGACACATACCCTAAGCAACCGCAAATCCGCAGCAAACCAGCCGATCTGCACATGCCCGGACCGTCCGCACGTGAGCGCGGACCGTCCGGGCCAACAGCAGTTGGGCCTATTTTTAATGAGTTACCTAGATATGCGCCCGAGCCACCACATATGACACAGAACCCAAATTACCCAGTCGAACGGTCCGCATACAATGACGGACGGTCCGCATATGACCACGGACGGTCCGGGTACATATCCGGACAGTCCGCGCATGAGTCTTTTGAGGAGGATTATTACCTGAATCCTCGCCCGTCCCAGCAACACTTCCCATCACATTATGCAATGCACCAGCCCATTAATTCAGGATCCAGAGCCCAGGAAAGCTTTCCGGCCCCACCTAAAAGGCCGGAAAGAAACGATCAAACCTATGAGCCATATAGGGCAAATGGGAATGTACCACGTAGCTCAAACCAATGGGGGAACGACAACATACTAATATGCAACCAACTCCACCTATGTTTGACCAGAGAGCCGGTGGTCTTGCACCGGCTGCCATTGATATAGTGAGGGAAGAAATAGCCGGGGCGTTCCGAGATAAGCTCGGAGTAAGCATGGTCCCTGGGGGGCAATCATATCGGAAACCTTATGACAGCCGATTTGATCACCACCCGTACCCACAGGGAACTAGAATACCCGAATTCGCGAAATTTTCGGGTGATCAAGGGAAAAACACGCGCGAACATATAGGCCAGTTCTTAGCACAATTGGGAGAATTGGCAGACACAGAGGCATTTCGTGTGCGTTTATTTTCATTATCGCTAACAGGAACCGCGTTTGCATGGTATGCCACTTTACCTCCTAATTCCATTTCATCATGGGGGGATCTAGAACAAAAATTTCATGATCATTTTTTCTCCGGTGATTATGAATTGGATTTGGTAGATTTAGTGTCATTGCGACAGACAAAAGACGAATCGGTTAATGATTACATCCGGAGATTCCGCGATACAAGAAACCGATGCTTTCAAATTCATTTAGCAGAAAAACAGCTAGTAGGATTAGCCTTTAACGGTCTACGATATTATTTAAAAGAGAGATTAGAAGGCATCCAATTTTTTACACTAGCACAGTTACACCAGAGGGCTTTGGCTTGCGAAAGCCGGAGCAAAGAAACTGCTAAAACAATGCGTCACAACGTACATATAGTAGAATGCGACCAAAGTAGCTCAGATGACGAATCAGCAGAAGTGTATGCTGCTGAAATGGTTTGGCCAAAACAGGCCAAATCTTCGGCTTGTTCCTCCTTGCAGCCGGTTCAAAAGAAACGGCAAGAGGAGGTTAAGTTTACGTTTAATGTTGGTAAATGTGATAAAATATTTGACGAACTACTCAAAAATGGCAATATTAAAATAAATCACACTGTTCCATCCGCCGACGAGCTAAAACGTCGTGCATACTGCAAGTGGCATAACTCGTTTTCTCATGCCACTAATGATTGTAATGTATTCCGACGACAGATTCAATCGGCCATTAATGAGGGACGATTGAAATTTCAGGAAATGCAGGTGGATACAGAGCCCTTTCCAATGAACGTGATCGACTTTGAGGGCAAGAAAGTCCTGGTTCGGCCAAACACGGCCGATAAAGGCAAAGGCAAAGAGGCAATCATCGGCAATTCTAAAAAGGCCGATGAGGATCATAAGGTTTCTTGCAGGAAAGTGGTAGCCGAGAAGACTCCCGATGGAGGGGAGACCCTAAAGGTGACCATCACAACCTCCAGTACTGGGGGGCAAGCGCAGACAGGGAGACAGATACAGGAACCCGTGCTGCGTATCCCGGACGGTCCGGCACGTAGACGCGGACGGTCCGGGACCCCACCGGACGGTTCGGAGAGCTCCGGCGGACGGTCCGGCCATGCTCAGGACTCGCAGCGACCACGTACCTTCAAACCACGACGACCAGAGATAGGTACGTGGAAAACAAATACATTTAAAGCAGCTGGTCGGCTGATCAAGCCTGGCCCGACTTTCGATCAATTGTTGTCTAAATATGTAAAAAAGAAGGCTGGCCCCAGTGACCGGCCACCGAAGCGACCCAGCTCACCCATTCATGAGCAACGTCAGGTCAGTCCGATTGGACCATATCACCAATCGGAAGAAATGAAAGGTCCTATTGTACAATTGAGACCTAACATGCCGACATGGACCCCTCCACCTCCTTATCCATCTATGCCATATCCATACACATACTTACCTCCACCATATGTCCCAAATCAAATGTGGGGCATGCCACCATATCCATTTGGGATGCCACAGTACCCCGCCTGGGGGGCACCCCAAACATCCGTTTTTGATAGGTTGGCACCGCCAGTGCAAGACCGATTGAGCACTGCTGAATTCGGTCACCAGGCACAGGCCCAACAAGGTTGCCGGACTACTCGGCCTCCTAGGCCGACCAATCCGGCAGGGGGGCATATGCCTGTAGGAACTCAAAGAACAACAAAAAAGGACATCATCAAAATAGGCACTGCAGATGTTGTCATACAGGGAGACAATAAAGGGCCGATGATTTTCGGCGAATCGGCCAACACAACCGAAAAGGATACGGCTACCATCAAAACAGCCGATCCAAAATACTCCATGCCTCGATGGTGCCCAGCGGGATTGACACGATCCCAAAAGAGAAAATTACAGCGCCTAAGAGCAAAGGAGAGCCAGGAGAAGGAGGCGGAAAAGACATTTAATGACACACATCCACTATACCCGCCACCGCAAAAGAAATGGAGACCGAAGGCCGTTGAGAAAAAACAAACGGCCACAGAAATAGGAAGTCAACCTGCACCAGGCGCGGACCGTCCGGCCCCCGCGTGCGGACCGTCCGCCGTTCATCAGGAAGCCTCCAACAACACAACAACATCAATGGAAGAGGACGACCTGCTAGGAGAAGACCTGGTCGACTACGAGGCTTCTCCAGAACGCCCAGGTATGGATGTAAATATTATTACATTTTCTTCCGATTGTACTATCATTGGCGACGATGAACCTGTTGCTGCCCAGTTTGATTTTGGTCCTAAAGAAGCCGCCTTTACTAAACCAAAGGAATCGGTAAATCATTTAAAGCCGCTCTTCGTGCGCGGTCACATTGATGGAATACCGATTGCTAAGATGTTGGTGGATGGAGGGGCGGCTGCAAATCTAATGCCTTATTCATTATACAGAAAATCAGGTAAACAAGATGACGAACTTGTCAAAACCAACATGACCCTCAGCGGTGTTGGGGATAGTTCGATTAAAGCCAGGGGAGTCACGTCCGTTGAATTAACCATCGGGACTAAGACCCTTGCTGCTGCATTCTTCGTCGCTGATGTAGAAGGGAATTACAGTTTAATTCTAGGCAGAGATTGGATTCATGCCAATCAATGTATACCTTCTACATTACATCAAATGCTAATACAATGGGTAGGCGATGAGGTAGAACAAGTACATGCTGATGTATCGGCCTGCATCGCTGTGGCCGATGCCCCTGTACTCTGGACTTATGAGACTGCTACATGTCTCACAGGGGTAGATTTTTCTTATTATCAGTTCATAAGTATAGTTAAGAAAGGTTTCATTCCTGTAATGCTAGAGCCGATGGAGAATCGGCTGAATCCTAAATAGAGTTTAAACGATGAATACACACAAAGTTCATGAGTCTTTGATCACGGACAATTCGGCCCTCAAAGCCGGATGGTCTGGTCTATCACAGAACAGTTCGGACTTTAAGACCGAACATCTACCACAGCGAAAAGATAGTATTACGGATGACCCGGTCCCCGAGACCGGAAAGTCCGCCATCACACAAAGATCATCTGATTCCTCTGTGGGGGACATGATAGAGGAATTCAGAGATCTTGATAAACTAGGACAAGGGTTTACATCGGCTGATCCTTTGGAGGAGATTGACATAGGAAATGGTAAAACTCCAAGGCCGACTTTTGTAAACAAGACCCTGGAGACCGATTCTAGAAATGAGATGATCGGTCTATTGAAGGAATATTCAGATTGTTTTGCTTGGAATTACACTGAAATGCCTGGACTAAGCCGAGAGATTGTCGAACATCGGCTGCCCATTAAGTCTGGTTTCAGACCTTTCAAGCAGAAAGCTAGAACATTTCGTCCAGATCTTCTCCCACGAATCAAGGACGAAATCCACCGGCTGCTAGAAGCTAATTTTATTAGACCTTGCAGATACGCAGAGTGGGTCTCCAATATTGTGCCGGTGGAGAAGAAGGAGTCAGGTAAACTTAGAGTATGCATTGATTTTCGTAATTTAAATAAAGCAACTCCTAAAGATGAATATCCCATGCCCATAGCCGACACATTAATCAATAATGCATCAGGAAATAGAATTATTAGCTTCCTTGATGGTAATGCCGGATATAATCAGATTTTCATGGTCGAAGAAGATGCGTCTAAAACGGCCTTTATATGTCCAGGCTTCATTGGTTTATTTGAATGGGTTGTCATGACATTCGGTCTTAAAAATGCTGGTGCTACTTATCAGAGGGCTATGAATCTAATCTTCCATGAGTTGTTAGGAAACACTGTGGAAGTCTACATTGATGATATTGTAGTCAAATCGGCTAAGTTTAGTTCTCATATAGCCGATTTGCGCAAAGCCTTTGATAAAATGCGTCAGTATGGTTTAAAAATGAACCCACGTAAATGTGCTTTTGGAGTGTCGGCTGGTAAGTTTTTAGGATTTGTCATCCATGAACATGGTATAGAAATAGACCCTGACCGAATCAAGTCTATTCGGAATGTGGGGCCTCCGACTTGTAAGGTCGAAGTGCAGAGGTTTCTCGGCAAGGTGAATTATTTACGAAGGTTTATTTCTAACCTAGCCGGGAAGATTGATGCCTTCACCCCTATCCTTCGGCTTAAGAATGATGCTGAATTCACTTGGGGGGCAGAGCAGCAGGAAGCATTTGATCTCATTAAAAAATACTTGTCTTCGGCTCCCGTGTTAAAAGCACCACAAGTAGGAGCACCATTCAGATTATACATTGCAGCTGAAGACAAGGTTATTGGGGCTGTTCTGACACAAGAAACTGAGGGGAAGGAGCATGTGGTGACATATCTAAGCCGAAGGTTGGTGGATACTGAAACAAGGTACACTCTTATTGAAAAGTTATGCTTATGCTTGTTTTATGCATGCACCAAATGTAGATGTTATTTACTGTCTAGTCATTGCACTGTTTCTGGTCAAGCCGATGTAATCAAATACATGTTGCATAACCCAATTATGAGTGGTAGAATTGGTAAGTGGGCTTATGCACTCATAGAATATGACTTGGCCTATGAACCATTGAAATCTATGAAAGGCCAAGTCGTAGCGGATTTTATTGTAGAACATCGGGTTAATGATATTCATGAACTAGACATGTCATACCTCACTATTACTCCTTGGACTTTATATTTTGATGGATCGGTTTGCAATGAAGGGCAAGGAATTGGCATTGTGCTTGTTTCACCAAGTAATGTCTCCTTTGACTTCTCTAGCCGATTGAAAACTTATTGCACTAATAATCAAGCTGAATATGAGGCCCTCCTATTCGGTTTAGAACTTTTAAATAGTATGGGAGTAAAACATGTGAAGGTATTTG
Source organism: Zea luxurians (assembly GCA_029449295.1). Classification (NCBI taxonomy): domain Eukaryota; kingdom Viridiplantae; phylum Streptophyta; class Magnoliopsida; order Poales; family Poaceae; genus Zea; species Zea luxurians. Next base: position 90,850,409 of record JAOPSE010000012.1, read on the forward strand.
GTGATTCTCAGCTGGTTGTCCAACAAGTGTTAGAAGAATATCAATGTCTTGATGGTACTCTAAATAGTTATCTTGAGAAATGTTGGAGCATAATCCATTCTTTTGACGAATTCAGTATTCGGCATATCTCTAGAGTTGAGAATCATAGAGCTAACGATTTGGCACAAGATGCATCAGGTTATCGGATAAAGAGAGGGAAATTTCACAAAACTGAAAATCTGATAACCAGTGCAGAGCCAAATTCCCAGGTCACGAACCGTCCGCGTGATGACGCCGGACCGTCCGAGGTTACTAGAAATGTTCTCTTAATCGATTCGGCTGACAATGAAGCCGATGCAAGTGATTGGAGGACACCTATACTTAATTATTTGCAAAATCCCAATATCAGGACAGATAAGAACATTCGGCGAACAGCTTTCAAGTATGTTTTGATGAGTGATGAACTTTACCGCCGAACGGTTAATGATGTCCTGCTTAAGTGCTTGGGCCCAGATGATGCTATATTAGCCATGGTCGAAGTACATGAAGGAATTTGTGGTACTCATCAATCAGCTCCAAAGATGAAGTGGTTGTTGCGAAGGTCTGGTTTTTATTGGCCTAGTATGATAGCTGATTGTTTCAAGTACTACAAGGGTTGCCAAGTGTGTCAAAAATTTGGCGACCTACAGTTGGTCCCTGCAGCCGAATTACATCCTATCATCAAGCCTTGGCCGTTCAGAGGATGGGGATTAGACTTTATTGGAGAAATTCATCCTTCATCATCAAAGGGGCATCGGTTTGTGTTAGTTGCCACTGACTATTTCACCAAATGGACTGAAGCCGTTGCTCTAAAGAACATGACGCACAAGGAGGTAATTGATTTCATAACTGAGCATATTATTCATAGATTCGGCATTCCCCAGACCTTGACTACAGATCAAGGTACTTCTTTTATGTCAAAGGAGGTACGTGAATTTGCTGAATTATACAGAATTAAGCTGCTTAATTCGTCTCCATATTATGCTCAGGCCAATGGACAGGCCGAGTCTAGTAATAGAACGTTGATTAATTTGATAAAGAAGAAGGTATCTGATAATCCTAAACATTGGCATAAGATTTTGTCTGAAGCTTTATGGGCTCATAGAATATCTAAACATAGTGCTACTAAAGTATCTCCTTTTGAGCTTGTCTATGGGCAGGAAGCAGTGTTACCTGTGGAAATAAGTTTGAATGCTGTCAGGTTTGCCAGACAAAATGATCTAACTGCTACTGAATATTATAATTCAATGATGGATAATATTGATGAGGTGACTGACAAGAGGATGATAGCTTTGGGAGCAATAGAAAAGGACAAGATCATGGTAGCCAGGGCCTACAACAAGAAGGTCAAAGCAAAATCATTTCAAGTAGGAGACTTGGTGTGGAAGACCATTCTGCCTCTAAGGAATAAAGACCGAAAGTTCGGGAAATGGTCGCCAAGCTGGGAGGGTCCTTATAAAGTGAAACAGGTGATGTCTGGTAACGCTTATTTACTACAAACATTACAAGGCAAGGATTTACCTAAGGCTTTGAATGAGTGTTTCCTCAAATAGTACCATCCTAGTATGTGGCAAGATGCCTAAGAAAACCGATGTGTTCACATCGAGTTAGTTGCTTTTGGTTCGCCCAGCTCCACCAAAAGGCAGGGGGGCATATGTTCGAACCAAAAATGAGCCGGCGGACTGTCCGGCCCTGAGGCCGGATGGTCCGCGGTCCGGACGGTCCGCGCCTGTGGGCCGGACGGTCCGCGCGTGCGCAGAGCAGATTAGGGTTCCGAGTTTTGTGCTACGGTTGTTAGCTAAAATCGCGGGATAAGCTCGGGAATTAGTTTGTAAAGGGTCCAGCCCCCCTCCTCTATAAATAGAGAGGTATACGGCCGATTTGTAATAATAATCAATCGAATCAATACAACTTCTATTTCGCATTTTATCCTAGGAGTAGTTCTAGTCTAGTTTAGGTTTAGCTATCCAATCCCCAAATTCTCCGCCTCTCTTCGGCTCTACGTCGATTAGAGGAGTCTAGGTCGGCCTGCCCGAGCCTAGACACCACCTAGGATCTCTACTCCCCGACGGGGTCCCTCCCGGGAGCGAGATCCAGGCGCCGTCGGCGATCTTCCGCCATCCCTGCGTACGCGCGGACCGTCCGGCCCCAGGGCGCGGACCGTCCGGCCGTTAGGCAGGAGCCCTAGCCGCACACCAGGCCGCGGACCGTCCGGCCCCAGGCCGCGGACAGTCTGCCCTTGCGCAGAGAGCACCACCGCGCCTCGCATCAGGCCGCGGACCGTCCGGCCCCTGCACGCGGACCGTCCGCCCCTGTGCAGAGGGCACCGCCACGGTTCTTGTTGAGTGTTTGGCGCTCCGAAAAGGCGTCAACAGCAATATTTTTTGCAGTTTGTCGTGGCAAAGTTTGTTCCTGTTCTTTGTAACCTTTGCTATCTATTATCACCACTTTTTTTATATCCAGTCTCAATGATCTCGAGCTAAATGCTTCTTTTGCCAGGTCTGTAACATGCTAATCAATTTATTAACCATTATGTGTACCCTTTTTTGCGCTGAAAGATAAAACATGCTTAGTGGCATATGGGTCCTGTATGTCATGGCTTTTCTCCCAGATTCCCATCAGAAAAAGCGATGCAGCTGCCAAATGCTCATCTTGCTTCTTTCCTAATTGCTTCTATGAATGAGCTGAAAAGCGATAAGCCATAGTTGAGGTGCTTTTCCCAACTTCTTTGCCTGTCGCACGTACGCCCCCTCCTCTGCCTAGATCGCTCTCTGGCGCAGCTGCTGCCCTTGTGTGATCCCTGATGTGACATGCAACGGCGCTGCTCCTCATTGGTCTTGACTGTGCAACGATTCTCGGCCTGACATGTGATCGCGCACGGGGCATGTCAGTTTCTGGCTATGAGACAATCTAGGGTACATCTGTCTTGGCAGCTTGATGACCTAGGACTGTGCCATAGTACCTCCCAGTTGTCGACGTGTGTTGGTGTGTAGATTAGAAGGATGGGATGACAAGTGTGGACTCTTAAAAGTTCTGCTCCATTATCAACAAGGTGGAGAGCCTCCACCAGCTTGGTAAGCGCAATTTGCTTTTGGTGGGTCATGGAAACGCCGTTTTCATGATTTGGGTGGTGATCTCTCCGCTATGCTGGCAACCACCATGTTGGCGAATTTAACCATTATTTTTAAGCGAGCTGCACTCGAACAGGATGCGACTTACTATGTAATCTAATTTCTGTCAGTGAATTTCTTGAGTGCTCTATCATCTATCAATGGGTTACTGATATGGTCATACTATCACTGCATTTTCTATGAAACATACTATCACTGCATTCATGGACTCAGTATTACTGCTGCTTATCAAATGCATCTCTCTCTTTTTGGAATACATTTCAGCAGGATAAGACAAGGAGCATTGCAGTAAATTAATAAGGGTGATATTACAACCATTTTAGGAAATCCATTCTTGCAATTTTAACATATTAGATAACATACATGAAGTTCTTTCATGGCCAAATGTTCAATCCTGACTCGAAACAAAGCCTTTAGTGTCGTGTTGTATTTTTACTCACTTTTGATATTATACAGTACTTACTAACCACTGATGATGCTAACAGAAATATGATTAAAAACTAAGTGTGTGTTATCTTTCTGCAGCAATTCAAAGGCCCAAGGAGCAAATAGTTGATGAGAACGCTGTTGGACCTTACCACTTGTTTGGTACCATCAGTAAGGTCTCAATCGTTTCTAGGAATCACCCCTTTCTGATTTTGTTGTTGGGCTGCTCAAGAAATTTGGAAACAAAGGAGGTCCCAATGATGAGAATGTTTCGTTGGACTGGGGTCGTCTTGGGCTTGCAAACTCATATCTTTTTATGTCTGCATCTAGATGTGCCAACATTTTTTTTCTTAAGTTAGCTTTGGTTGTTTTAATTTCAATGAATTGAAAATAAATTGGTTAGTTTTGGAAGTCTGAATGAGAAAAGGTATATACCACTGTCCAGTGGAAATGGGTAGCATTGATCGCATTTATTTACAGCTATAAATTCACCCCAGGTAGATGACACTGGTACTAATGGGACGGAGTGCATTTCTGCAGGGCCTGGCTGCTCTTCGTTTGGAATCGGAGCCTTCCATGAGATAGGCCCATTCTGCGTGGACACGGACGGCAAGACCCTCTGCAATTTCAAATACGCCTGGAACACAGGTAAGTGTCTACCTGCGGAATGATAAATGAAAAGGATAATTTTGTTTGCCTACATTTTCGAATCAATAGAATATACGAGGTATGTGATTATTCATAAATTTTGATTGTTGCTAGTTGCATCTGATTTTTTGTTATAGCTGAATGAATTGTTTCATGTTTGGGCTCTATGATAGGCTTTCAATTTCAGTGCTTTTGTTTAGACTGAAATGGTTCAGTTCATGGGTCATACCCAAGTTTATTACTCCTAGGCCTTGCTGCCATAATGGCTGAAGAACCTTTCAAGCTTCTGGTAGGACTGAAAGTGTAAAGTGCATTCATTTCTATAAATCTGAGTTGTGCTCAACTGCTCATGTGGTATTTCTGTTGTCCTGGAAACAGATTGTGGATTATGTGATTGCACTGTTCCATGTTGATTTCAGTGGCAGGGGTGAACTAGCAGAACGCCAGGTATTCTCTTCAATTCATTTCAATGGCAGTAGGCAGCTCGTAAAAATGATGCTTGCTTATGTGTGTATATATCTGTTGTGATATTGCAACAAAAGCTAGCACAGATGCAATCCCGCCTTACCAAGATTGCCGAGGAATTCAATGTTCCAGTGTACATCACCAACCAAGGTGGGCTTTGTTGCTATTTAGCACTATATCAATTCCAAGAGTTTATAGGTCAATGAGTTCCAAATTCTTAGTTGTCTCCCTTTTGTGTTGCAGGTATTGTTGATCTAGGTGGTGGCATGTTCATAACCGATCCAAAGAAACCAGCAGGCAGCCACGTGTTGGTGCATGCTGCCACCATCAGATTGATGCTGAGGAAAGGAAAAGGCGAGTAGTGTGTCTGCAAGATCTTTGATGCACCTAACCTTCCTGAAGGAGAAGTTATATCCTTTTTGCTTTGTTTGTCCATGTTTACTGCTTGTGCTAATGGTTGCCTTACTTTCATAGCTTGCCAAAATCTAGCTAGATTACCTTGCATACCAAACTCTACTGATAGTGAACCTTTCCTGCTAAGCGCTAACTGCCATGACTGAATGAATGTTTTAGATGATACAAGCTATCAATGTGTGATACACATAACTTGTTTCCCTTGACCAATATCACGTTTTCCAGGTTACGTCAGGTGGAATCATGGACGTAAAAGACTGATTCAGGTTTTCAGCCAGAGTTTCTGCCCAAGATTGTTCATGTTTCTGCAGTGAAGTTCACATAGCTTGCATAGGTACACATCGAGCGAAGTTACAACAGTGGTGTACTCTGTTTTATCATTGACGTAGGAAAAACTCTATGTTGCTTAGGCCTCCCATTGGGTAGTTTTTGCAACGGATTACATGTTTCCTTATGGAGGGAGTATGTTACCGTGTCCTTTGCTTTCCTAAATGAGTGCTAGGCACTAGGCAGAGACCATCTAATGTAGTTGTTTAAGCATGCTCATCTCCATGCTTGCGTATAAATAAGCTGGTTGTTGGACAGGCTGATCTCACCAAGGTTTGGAGCCGCAACACCGATCATAGCTGGGAATTCCCAGCATTGAAGCCAAACACTTGAGCTTACCATCTTGATCAATTTCCCATTTTGCTCAGTAATCCAATGTTTCCATCACCTTTCCTATCATTAGATGTTTAGCTGCATAAAAAATCTAAAATCTGAATATCATCAGATGTTGAACTTCACTGAAAATAAAAAAAACTTAATTCTAAATCCAATTTCACATTTTGTAGCGAGAAGCTCAAAGAAGGAGAAGACATCTACATCTATCAATAAGTAATCCAGTTTAGTAGATGAATCACCGCTATGGGTGTTTTTCTATTCTTGAATAGGCATGTGGTTCTATTGATGGTTGTTTGATGTTTGGTATATTGTGTTCTGATTGTAGGTTTCCACTGTGGCAATTAATCTCTGGCGCGCTGCCAGAGCCCCTAAGAATTCATCTCTGGCGCGGCCGGTTTTTTTTCCTTGTCAGGTTTCCTCTGTGGCCGTACATGAAGTTGTTGTTCTGGTGCTAGCTGGTGCTACCCATCTTCAACGGCGCGGCCTACAACTACGAGGCGCACGTCTAGCGCTACTTCAAGATCGGCAGCTACGTGAGCCCTTGCTACAGTGAGCACCACCGCCGGGTGCTGCAGATGACGAACCTCGACGCGCGCAGGTCCATCGAGCGCTTCATTGACACGCACGGGCCCGACGCGCTCGACAGGATCATCCGAGCTATGAATTCTTTCTTCTTCGTCGTCCTAGCTACGTGCCTTGTTTTTTTTGGTTTCCCTGACGGAGAAGCATTTGAAACTGGTGTAGGCTGAGCAGGAAGCCAAGAGGACCTAGCAGCTTAGCGTGCGCTGTAACTTAAGGGATTTAGTCCATAGGGCTTCAGAATTCAGATGGGGGTGAAGGCGAAGCAATGTGAATTGTTTGGGGGCAAAAACTGAAGCAGTCTGATGCCTGGCGTGGATTGCTGTACTGTTATCGCTCGTGTGAATTACTTTGTGCAGTGCAGACATGGTACGCGTGTGTGTTTGTTTGATACTCCAAGGACTTAAACTCAAAGGTGTGGTCTTTGTATCCAAGGACTTAACTCAAAGGTGTGGTCTTTGTATCCATTGGTATTGAGCCATTTATCAAAGAGCGGTATATGAAACAAATGCTTGGTGTTTGTAGCTTTGTTATTGAAATAAGTCTTCCCATCCATGTCTGCACTGTACCACGTGGGACAATGACGTCTACGATGCTGGCATATTCCTGTTCATGTTTGGCGACAATACATGCGGGCCGCCAGATCTCACGCACTGTACCACGAGACCATTTCGGTCGTCTGATGACTAACTGGTATCTATATCACCATCAAATGTTCAACCATGTAATTGATGTGCACTAATATTTAATCAAATAATTTATGTGCCGTCGCAACAAAGCTAAATGATGTTTGTTGTTCCGTATCTATGTTTTATATTAAATTTTAACTTCCATGACAATATACGGGCACATCACCAATATGTTCGTTCAGATTTGAAAGTTGATGTTTGTGTTGCTTATTTGGTCTAGGAACTAGATTTTTCTACATTCATTCGGATTTAGATTGAAAAATGTTCCTTTGTATATTAACAAAGAAAAACCGTAGCAATGCTCCTTCGGATATGAACAAACAAAAACCGTAGCAACGCACGGGCACCATACTAGTATAAATATACTTTCATAGGGTGGGTTACTTATGTGCATGGTACTTGCGTCACGGAGTTTGAATAAACAAAAACAAAAACAAAAAATATCTAGATGAATAAACAAACCAGTCACAAAAACAAAAAAAATCTAGATGAGAAATAAATCTATATGGACAAATCAGCGACATAAATGAAAAATATGGACAACAAAAAAACAAATTAGTGACAAAGACAAAAAATATTGAACACCCACCATGGGGCTTGAACCCACAACCTCACTGTTAAAAACCTTGCACTCTACCAACTGAACTAGACAAGGTTATATATTCGAGTTTGACACCATAGATCTTGGCGCCGAGCTCGGTGCCACATCGGCGCCATATCGTCCGGGTTGTGCCAACGCAGCACGTACCTCGGCGCCATAGCCTATGGCACCGAGATGTGTTACCTCGGCGCCATAGTCTATGACGCCGAGCAAAGGGTATAAAAATGACATTAAATTTTTTTAAGGTCCAAACGTGAATTTTTTTCGAGAAAGGGACAAAATACAAAAAAATCGGGTCGCCGCACCTGCGACAGCCCGGGACTATCGCGAGTCGCGACGCTACAGAGCCTCGGGAGCCTCGGGTGTTGGGGACATGGCGTGGCCGACAAGCAGGTCAGCGCCGGAGGGTTCAGACGATCAAGCTGGAGGTGTATCGCGACATTGCGCTGGCCAACTAGGAAGAGGACGCGCTCTCGACGAAATGCTCGTGGGTGGCTTGGTTCGTATTTGGTTTGGATCGAATCGTTTGAATTTTTTCATGAGTTGAGCTGGCATTCTATCTCGGTTCGTTAATGAGCCAGCTCGCGAGCTAAACGAGCTATCACATTTCAGCAAAATAGAACTATATATGTATTATTTACATAACAATTGATAATTATATTAGATGTATGTGTGATGTATATGGTCTATGAGTTAAACTAATGATTAATGAATTATGTTTATATGTTAAATTGGTCTATATGAATATAAGTGTGGGTTATACTGATGAATATGTGTGTGAATAGTGAATTGATGAGTGATGATTTGTTTAATTTGATGTTACATTGATGTGTTATTTGAAAATATGAGTATAATTACCATTTTCTATTGTTAAATTAGTTTGAAATTAATTAGAAATTGATTATATATATATATATATATATTATTTTTTCTGCTCTGGCTCGCGAGCTAAACGAGCCAGCTCGAACTCGTAAATGAGCCGAGCCAAGCTGACCCTGTGGGTTGTTAGATTAACGAGCTAAGCCGAGCTTGCTCGATATCCAACCCTACTCATGGACCAGTACTCGATGCCCGTGGCCCACCGCATGGTGGGTCAAGGGTGCCAAGAACAAGCGCATGGTCATGGGTGCCGAGTGCGGATGGAGGACAAGCTTGTGTTGCCATCAGAGCCGGCTCTGGGCATAGGGCCACCCGAAGGCTGCCCTAGGCTCTCTAATTCTAAGGGCCCAACTAATTGTATAATTAACATTATAGCTAATGTTAAGTTAAATAATCTAATATCTAAGTTGAGAGTTTTGAAGTTAAGCTTGACAGAACTACACATGTCTTCTATGGAGACTTGAGTATGTCAATAAGATGAATTTATATCCTAATATTTCTATATCTTATCAAATCTTATATTTAATATACCTGTCTTGGTGGCATTAAATAAAAGGAATTTTTCAATATTAAATAATTGAAGAACTATTTGATATCTACAATCTCTCAAGAATGATTGAATCATTTGACTACCTATGTATTGAGAAAAAAAATAATAGATAAGATTAATATTAACACAATCATTAATGATTTTGTCTCAAGAAATGTTAGAAGAAACTTTTGAAGTATTGTAAATTTTATTGATATAATATTTTGAAATCACATTAATTATTATCATATAATATAAAATTATATATATATATATATATTATATATGTGTATAAAAATATTATATTTATAAGGAAGGCCAATTTTTATGTCGAACTAGGCCCCCAAAATCTGAGCTCCGGCACTGGCTGCCATGCACGATGCATGCATGTATCATGCTCGTCTACTACGAGTCTACGACCCTTACCCCTGTATCGATCACGATCGATGTACGTAGTTGTCGGCGTTTCGAGACCGGGGGGTCCCTAAGCCGACGAGTGAGTGTGCCGCGTGCCCCAGCCCAGATGGGTCGAGCGCGTGGGCGAGCGCGAAGGGGGGAAAGCAAGGTGGCCGGAGACGGGCGTGAGAGAGGTGGAAATCCCGCGGCCTTCGTGTTCGTCCCGCGCCCAGGTCGGGTGCGCTTGCAGTAGGGGGTTACAAGCGTCCACGCGGGTGAGGGAAGCGAGCGGCCCCAAGAGAGCGCTTGTCCCGTCCTCGTTCCCGCGCGGCCAACCTTCTCTAAGAAGGCCCTGGTCCTTCCTTTTATAGGCGTAAGGAGAGGATCCAGGTGTACAATGGGGGTGTAGCAGAGTGCTACGTGTCTAGCGGGGGAGAGCTAGCGCCCTAAGTACATGCCAATGTGGCAGCCGGAGAGATCTTGGCACCCAGCTGGTGTGGTGTCGTGGCTGTCGGAGGAGCAACGGAGCCTGGTGGAGGGACAGCTGTCGGAGCGGTTGGGTCCTTGCTGACGTCCCCCTGCTTCTGTAAGGGAGCTGAGAGCCGCCGTCGTCACGGGGCCAGCGGGGCGCCATCATTGCCCATCTGGCGGAGCTAGCCAGATGGGACACCGGTCTTGCTCTCTGCGGCCCGAGTCGGCTCGGGGTAGGGTGATGATGGCGCTTTCTGTTGACGTGGCGGGCTTGTGCCCTAGGTCGGGCGACGTGGAGGCTCCTCCGAAGCCGAGGTCGAGTCTGTCTGTCATGGCCGAGGCCGAGCCCGAGCTCCTGGGTCAGGCGAGGCGGAGGTCGTTCGGCAGAGGCCAGGGCGGAGTCCGACCCCTGGGGTCGGGCGAAGCGGAGTTCGTCGTCTTCTGGGGCCTAGCCCGAGTCCGAGCCCTGGGTCGGGCGGAGCGGAGTTCGCCGTCTTCCGGGGCCTTAGCCCGAGTCCGAGCCCTGGGTCGGGCGGAGCGGAGTTCGCCGTCTTCCGGGGCCTTAGCCCGAGTCCGAGCCCTGGGTCGGGCGAAGCGGAGTTCGCCGTCTTCCGGGGCCTTAGCCCGAGTCCGAGCCCTGGGTCGAGCGGAGCGGAGTTCGCCGTCTTCCGGGGCCTTAGCCCGAGTCCGAGCCCTGGGTCGGGCGGAGCGGAGTTCGCCGTCTTCCGGGGCCTTAGCCCGAGTCCGAGCCCTGGGTCGGGTGGAGCTTCCTATGGTGCCTTTGGCAAGGCCTGACTGCCTGTCAGTCTCACTCTGTCAAGTGGCACTGCAGTCGGAATGGCGCAGGCGGCGCTGTCCTTCTGTCAGACCGGTCAGTGGAGCGGCGAAGTGACGGCGGTCACTTCGGCTCTGCCGGGGGGCGCGCGTTAGGATAAAGGTGTCAGGCTACCTTTGCGTTAAATGCTCCTGCGACTCGGTCGGTCGGCGCGGCGATTTAGTCAGGGTTGCTTCTTAGCGAAGGCAAGGCCTCGGGCGAGCCGGAGATGTGTCCGCCGTTAAAAAGGGGGGCCTCGGGCGAGACGGAAACCCCTCGAGGTCGGCTGCCCTTGCCCGAGGCTAGGCTCGGGCGAGGCGTGATCGAGTCGCTCGTATGGACTGATCCCTGACTTAATCGCACCCATCAGGCCTCTGCAGCTTTATGCTGATGGGGGTTACCAGCTGAGAATTAGGCGTCTTGAGGGTACCCCTAATTATGGTCCCCGACAGTAGCCCCCGAGCCTCGAAGGGAGTGTTATCACTCGCTTGGAGGCTTTCGTCGCACTTTTTTGCAAGGGGACCAGCCTTTCTCGGTTGCATTTTGTTCCGGTGGGTGCGCGCGAACGCACCCGCCGGGTGTAGCCCCCGAGGCCTCGGAGGAGTGGTTTCACTCCTTCGAGGTCTTAATGCCTTGCGTAATGCTTCGGCTGGTCTGGTGGTTCCCTCATGCGAACTGGCCGTAGCCCGGGTGCACGGTCGGGGCCCAAGTTCTCGGGCTGGTATGTTGACGCTGTCAACGGTTCGGCCGGAGCCGGGTTTGCGAGAGCAGCCCCCGAGCCTCCGCACAGGGCGAGAGGGCGATCAGGGACAGACTCGGCTTTTTTACATACGCCCCTACGTCGCCTTTCCGCAAGGAGGAGGGGGGAGAGCGCCATGTTACCCTCGATGGGCACCGAACATGGTGTCTCCGGTGAGCTGCAAGCGGGTAATCCGAGTGGACGTCTGTGCCCCGTTCGTTGGGGGTCGGCTAGGGGCCCAGAGGCACGCCCAAAAGTACCTGCGGGTGATCTGCCGGACCCGGTCCCCTGGCGACGGGGTCCGAGGGCTCGATGCCTCCCTCCGATGGGATTCCGTTACAAAATTGCTCCCGCTGGTCTCGGAAATGTCCTAGGGTACCTCGGGAGCGCAGCCCGAGCCTTGGTTATGTATCGAACGTACCCCTGGTCATCCCTCGCTCGGTGTCTGAGGCGACTGTGAACCCTTCGGGGGCCAGCCTTCGAACCCCTGATCAGTAATGGGCGCGGAGCCCGAGTAGCCTGAGGCGGCCGTGGAACCCTTCGGGGGGCCGGCCTTCGAACCCCTGACCAGTAGTGGGTGTAGGGCCCACGCGATCTGAGGCGGCTGTTGAACCCTTCGGGGGGCCAGCCTTCGAACCCCTGATCAGTAAGGAGGCTCGGAGCCTGGTTCCTTCACGGGGAAGGACCCCTTTCGGGGTATCCCCCTTTCCCGGTCCCTGTCGCAAGAGATAGAGAAAGAGGGAAAAAGGAAAAAAGGATACGAAACCGAACGACGCAGCGTACCTTTTTTGGCGCGGTTGTTTCGGCGAAGGCGAAGCGTCGCCCGCTGCGCCTGCCAGAAGCGCCGCCTGTCCAGCTGCGGAGTTAATGCGACGGGGCGAGTAGTTGGCGGGGCTGCCGTTGCGCGTGCGCGAGCCGTTCGAGGAATGGATCACGGGCGCGTTGTCTTCACGCCGTGAGAGGGGGTTCTCTCGCTGCCTCCGGACGAGACGTGAGCTTGGCTGACGACGTGACCGCTGCTCCCGCGCGCCTGCCACCGTCATCACTGCCGGCCCACTTTTGACCGCGTTGACCGCTACGTCAGGCTGGCGCTGCTGGGTCGCGCGCTGGGTCGCCTCGAGTCGCGGTATTGGTTCCGCAATCGAGGAGGCGCGGTGGTGGCGCAAGTGGTACAGTTGCTTGCATGCAGCATCCGGCGCGCCGGTCGCGCGACGCGTGGGCCTGGGCCTCCATGCTGGCGTGTCGGGAGTCGGAGAAGCGCGTCCACTTGGCGCGGTTGCATGCCGCCTGCATGGCTGCCCGCCCCTTTTGCCCGTTGGTCTAGGCAAAAGTGGAGGGTCACTTGTAACCGCTGGGCGGTTGCGTGCACCACGCGCGGCGGTTTGACTTCTTCTGCTCGGAGCCGGTCTGCATGACGTGCGGGACCCAGCCCCCGCGCCGCAGGGGAGGGCTTTGGAGCGTGTTGGAGAAGACTCAGCCCGTGACGGTTGGGGGTGCAAGTAGGGAGAGTCGCCTTTTAAAAGGAGGGCGATCCCTTTCGTAAGGCGACCATGTCTTCTTCCTCCCTTATGCACCGTGTCTTTCCACCTTTCAAGCCCCCGGATGGGGGAAACCGCCGTCTTTTCGCCCCATCGTTGGAGGAACGCAACTCCGTGGGAGTTGGTACCTTTCAGCCATCGTTCGGCTTCAAGGATTTTCATCATGCAGCCCGGCTGCACCCCTCCACCGGCGGTCACCCAGGATGGTGACCTCCGGCTTGATGGTGGGGGAAAGCGAGCCGGGCTGCGGCCTCTGCCCCTCCCTCAGCCTCAAGGATTTTCATCACCAGGGCTGGGGAGGGGAGTGTGCCGTGTTGAGGTCGGCCCCCGCGTGGGCGGCGGCCCGCTCCTTCACTCAGTGATCGGAGGGAGGAGCGGTTGTCGTCCATGGCGCTGGCATCTGCAGCGTGCCTGGCTTTCGGACGCGAGTGGCTTCGGAGCCGCTCGTGGCGCCGGCATCTGCCACGGCAGCTGGAAGAGGTTCTTCCGCCGGTGTGATAGCCAAGGCTGGCCACGGACCGACCTCCAACTCTACGGCCTTCTGCCCGTCCTTGCCTCTCGAGTTTGGGCATGGGCGGGGGCCTCCTGGCAGCAGCATCCGCCCTGAGGTCATCGCTGCTGCTGTTCGGGCCCCCGGGACAGAAGTCTTTATCGTCGCCGCTGCTGGGGCGGGCGATGACAAGCCGTTCGTCGGTCTTCTGTTGCTCCGCAAGCCCACCCCTATCGAGTGGGGTTGTTCGTACCTGCGGAGGGGGAACCGGAGTTCCGTTTGTAATGGCACTTCGAATGCCAGTGTTTTTGTTCATTACGGCTTTCGGGGCCTGAACATGTATGTAACGTCGGCACGGAGCCATGTTTTTTTCTCATTTTTGAGCACTAAGACTCGTCTGCTGATTATCTGAACCGCTTCACCAAGCATGAGTCGCCCCGTGTCAAGGTGACGAGTGAGGTATCCGTATCCCGGAGGCGTAGGAGTCCCTCGGCTCGGTCGGCCTTGCTGTCCGAGGTTCCTCTAGCTTAGTTAAAGAGACCCCTCGGCCGCTCTTCGACGAGCCGAGGCCAGGGGTAGCGATATCAGTATGAACAGAGGCGGAGTTGGCTCGAAAATGAAACCTGGTTGGCCGGAGCCTAGCCGGGTTGTCCGTTGGCGGGATCGACGTCGGAGTTGATCAGCCGAGGCCTCGGACCGGGCTGGCGCCCTCGGAAGATGGTTGGCCGAGGCCCCAGGGGTAACCAGCCGAGCCGCCTGCTCGGGCCGGATTCCCGGAGAAGTCCCTGGCAGCGATTGCCCGGGCGTGGTGATGACGTCGTCCTTCGGAGCGGAGACCCTCGGACCGCGTCGCCGTCCGAGGCTAGGTCGGGCCTCGCCGAAGTTGCTGTCGATGCCGAGGGTGTTGCTGCCCCCTTCCAGCGTCAAGACCCGAGCCTGCAGGATCAGATTGTCTTGTAGCGTGTGCCTTGTGCGGCCATCGAGGCCAGAACACACACCCTCGCTGCGTTGTAAAGCTGCGTCTCTTTTCCTCTTGTTTCGAGTATTTGGACTTTTTTTCGGTAACAGGGATGTTAGTGCGAGCGAGAGTTGCTTCTCGCGGAAGGTGATGAGTGAGGTATCCGTATCCCGGAGGCGTGGGAGTCCCTCGGCTCGGTCGGCCTTGCCGCTTACGCGTACTTTCACCCGTCCATGAGGCCCTGTCACCGACTCGGTCGAGAAGGCTCGAAGGATCGCTTCGGCAGAAGGGCTTCCGAACGTAAAGACTTGTTCGATCCGCGGAGCCACTTTATCCGAGCGCGAGTTACTTATCGCAGAAGGTGATGAGTGAGGTATCCGTATCCCGGAGGCGTAGGAGTCCCTCGGCTCGGTCAGCCTTGGCTGCTTACGTGTACTCCGCCGTTTCCAGGACCCACTTTTCGAAGTAGTCAAAAAGCACAAAAGACATTCTGGTAAAAGAGATTTTTTTTTCGAGGAAAATTTTGACGCAGAGGGGGTTTCCCCCCTTTTAGCCCCCGAGGGAGGGTCGGGCTTTGCCGAGGCGAGGCCGACCCTTCCTTGTTGACTAAACTTTGCGTGGGTGCGAGGTATATGAACAACTTGGAAACATCTTAAGGGTAGAAGCGATGTAGCTGTTGGATGTTCCAAGCGTTGTCGTAGACCTCGCCTTGACTGTTGGCCAGCTTGTACGTTCCGGGCTTCAGAACTTTGGCGATGACGAATGGCCCCTCCTAGGGGGGCGTGAGCTTGTGCCTCCCTCGGGCGTCTTGCCGCAGCCGAAGCACCAGGTCGCCCACCTGGAGGTCTCGGGGTCGGACCCCTCGGGCGTGGTAGCGTCGCAGGGGCTGCTGATACCGCGCTGAGTGTAGTAAGGCCCTGTCCCGAGCCTCTTCCAGCTGGTCCAGCGAGTCTTCTCGGCTAGCTTGGTTGCTTTGATCGTCGTAGGCCCTCGTCCTCGGGGAGCCGTATTCCAGGTCAGTGGGCAAGACGGCCTCGGCCCCGTAGACCAGGAAGAACGGCGTGAAACCCGTGGCCCGGCTCGGCGTTGTCCTCAGGCTCCAGACCACCGAGGGGAGTTCCTTCATCCATCGCTTGCCGAACTTGTTGAGGTTGTTGTAAATCCGAGGCTTGAGCCCTTGTAGAATCATGCCGTTGGCACGCTCTACTTGCCCATTCGACATGGGATGAGCTACGGCAGCCCAGTCCACCCGGATGTGGTGATCCTCGCAAAAATCCAAGAATTTTCTGCCGGTGAACTGGGTGCCGTTGTCGGTGATGATGGAGTTTGGGACCCCGAAGCGATGGATGATGTTGGTGAAGAACGCCACCGCCTGCTCGGACCTGATGCTGTTCAGGGGTCGAACCTCGATCCACTTGGAGAATTTGTCGATGGCGACCAGCAGGTGCGTGTAGCCCCCGGGCGCCTTCTGCAGAGGGCCGACGAGGTCCAGACCCCACACAGCGAAGGGCCAGGTGATGGGTATCGTCTACAGAGGCTGAGCGGGCAGGTGGGTCTGCTTCGCATAGAATTGACACCCTTCGCAGGTGCGGACAATTCTAGTGGCGTCAGCCACCGCCGTCGGCCAGTAGAAGCCTTGCCGAAAAGCGTTCCCGACGAGGGCTCGAGGCGCTGCATGATGGCCGCAAGCCCCCGAGTGTATCTCTTGCAGGAGTTCCTGACCTTCGGTGATGGAGATGCATCGCTGGAGGATGCCCGAGGGGCTGCGGCGGTAGAGCTCCTTCTCATCGCCCAGCAAGACGAACGACTTGGCGCGTCGTGCTACCCGCCGAGCCTCGGCTTGGTCGAGGGGTAGCTCTCCTTGGCGGAGATATTGCAGGTACGGGGTCTGCCAATCTCGATCAGGCGTGACCCCGCTCCGCTCCTCCTCGATGCGCAGCGCCTCGCCCTCGGGGGCCGAGGGTACCTCGGGCTGAACCGAGGACGCCTCGGGCTAGGCCGAGGGTACCTCGGACTCGGGCGTGTCGTTGATCTTGACGGAGGGTTGGTGTAGATCCCAGGAGAAGACGTCCGGGAGAACCGTCGTTCGCCCCGAGGCTATTTTTGCCAGCTCGTCCGCAGTCTCGTTGTAGCGCCGGGCGATGTGGTTAAGCTCGAGCCCGTAGAACTTGTCTTCCAGGCGCCGAACCTCATCGCAATAGGCCTCCATCTTCAGGTCGCGGCAGTGGGAGTTCTTCATGACTTGGTCGATGACGAGCTGTGAGTCGCCGCGAGCGTCGAGGCGTCGGACCCCTAGCTCGATGGCGATTTGCAATCCGTTGATCAGAGCTTCGTACTCAGCCACATTGTTGGACGCCGGGAAATGGAGGCGCAGCACGTAGCGTAGGTGCTTCCCGAGGGGCGAGACGAAGAGCAGGCCCGCGCCGGCTCCCGTCTTCATCAGCGACCCGTCGAAAAACATGGTCCAGAGCTCCGGTTGGATCAGAGCCGTCGATAGCTGGGTGTCGACCCATTCGGCTACGAAGTCCGCCAATACCTGGGACTTGATGGCCTTCCGAGGGGCGAACGAGATTGTCTCGCCCATGATTTCCACCGCCCACTTTGCGATCCTGCCCGAGGCCTCTCGGCACTGGATGATCTCCCCCAGGGGGAAGGATGACACCACAGTTACCGGATGAGACTCGAAGTAATGTCGCAACTTTCGCCTCGTCAGGATCACTGCGTACAGTAGCTTCTGAACTTGTGGGTAGCGGATCTTGGTTTCGGACAGCACCTCGCTGACGAAGTAAACTGGCCTCTGAACGGGCAATGCATGCCCCTCTTCTTGCCTTTCGACCACAATCGCGGCGCTAACCACCTGAGTGGTCGCGGCGACGTAGACCAAGAGGGCTTCTCCATCAGCTGGGGGTACCAAGATAGGCGCCTTCGTGAGGAGCGCCTTCAGGCTCCCGAGAGCTTCCTCGGCCTCAGGGGTCCAAGTGAAGCACTCGGCCTTCCTTAAGAGGCGGTACAGAGGCAGGCCTCTTTCGCCGAGGCGTGAGATGAAACGGCTCAAGGCCGCGAGACATCCCATGACCCTCTGTACACCTTTTAAGTCCTTGATGGGCCCCATGCTGGTGATGGCGGCGATCTTCTCCGGGTTGGCTTCGATGCCCCGCTCGGAGACGATGAACCCCAGGAGCATGCCTCGGGGCACCCCGAAGACACACTTCTCGGGATTGAGCTTGACGTCCTTTGCCTTGAGACACCGGAATGTCACTTCAAGGTCGGAGAGGAGGTCGGAGGCTTTCCTTGTCTTGACTACGATGTCATCGACGTAGGCCTCGACCGTACGACCGATGTGTTCGCCGAACACATGGTTCATGCACCGCTGGTACGTCGCACCCACGTTCCTCAAACCGAACGGCATGGTGACATAGCAGTACATGCCGAAGGGCGTGATGAAAGAAGTCGCGAGCTGGTCGGACTCTTTCATCTTGATTTGATGATACCCTGAGTAGGCATCGAGGAAAGACAGGGTTTCGCACCCAGCAGTGGAATCCACGATTTGATCGATGCGAGGTAGAGGGTAGGGAACCTTCGGACATGCTTTGTTGAGACCAGTGTAGTCTACACACATCCGCCACTTCCCCCCTTTCTTTCTCACAAGCACAGGGTTGGCAAGCCATTCGGGATGGAATACCTCTTTGATGAACCCTGCTGCCATTAGCTTGTGGATCTCCTCGCCTATCACTCTGCGCTTCTCCTCGTCGAAACGGCGCAGAGGCTGCCTGACCGGTCGGGCTTCGGCCCGAATATCCAGCGAGTGCTCGGCGACATCCCTCGGTATGCCGGGCATGTCCGAGGGACTCCACGCAAAGACGTCGGCGTTTGCGTGGAGAAAGTCGACGAGCACTGCTTCCTATTTGGGGTCGAGCCCGGAACCGATCCGGATTTGCTTGGAGGTGTTGCCACTGGGGTCGAGAGGGACGGCCTTAACCGTCTCCGCTGGCTCGAAATTGCCGGCGTGTCGCTTCACGTCTGGCACCTCTCTGGAGAGGTTTTCCAGGTCGGCGATGAGGGCCTCGGGCTCGGCGAGGGCCTCGGCGTACTCCACGCACTCCACGTCGCATTCGAACGCGTGTTTGTACGTGGGGCCGACGGTGATGACCCCGTTGGGGCCCAGCATCTTGAGCTTCAGGTAGGTGTAGTTGGGGATGGTCATGAACTTCGCGTAGCATGGCCTCCCCAATATCGCGTGGTAGGTTCCTCGGAACCCGACCACCTCGAACGTCAAAATCTCCCTTCGGAAGTTGGAGGGCGTTCCGAAGCAGACAGGAAGGTCGAGCCGTCCGAGGGGCTGGACGCGCTTCCCAGGAATGATCCCGTGGAAGGGCGCAGCGCCTGCTCGGACGGAGGACAGATCGACGCGCAGAAGCCTGAGGGTCTCGGCGTAGATGATGTTGAGGCAGCTGCCCCCATCCATCAGGACCTTGGTGAGCCTGACGTCGCCGATGATGGGGTCGACGACGAGCGGGTATTTCCCCGGGCTCGGCACGTGGCCGGGGTGGTCAGCTTGGTCGAAGGTGATGGGCTTGTCGGACCAGTCTAGGTAGACTGGCGCCGCCACCTTCACCGAGCAGACCTCCCGACGCTCTCGCTTGCGATGCCGAGCCGAGGCATTCTCCGCATGCCCTCCGTAGATCATGAAGCAGTCGCGGACCTCGGGGAACTCTCCTGCTTGGTGATCTTCCTTTTTGTCGTCGTCGCGGGCCCTGCCACCCTCTGCGGGTGGCCCGGCCTTGTGGAAGTGGCGCCGAAGCATGACGCACTCCTCTAGGGTGTGCTTGACGGACCCCTGATGGTAGGGGCACGGCTCCTTGAGCATCTTGTCGAAGAGGTTAGCACCTCCGGGGGGGCTTCCGAGGGTTCTTGTACTCGGCAGCGGCGACAAGGTCCGCGTCGGCGGCGTCACGTTTCGCTTGCGACTTCTTCTTGCCTTTCTTCTTGGCGCCGCGCGGAGTAGACGCCTCGGGAGCCTCTTCCGACGGGCGGCCCTGGGGCTGCTTGTCCTTTCGGAAGATGGCCTCGATCGCCTCCTGGCCAGAGGCGAACTTGGTGGCGATGTCCATCAGCTCGCTCGCCTTGGTGGGGGTCTTGCGACCCAACTTGCTCACCAGGTCACGGCAGGTGGTGCCGGCAAGGAACGCGCCGATGACGTCTGAGTCGGTGATGTTGGGCAGCTCGGTGTGCTGCTTTGAGAATCGCCGGATGTAGTCCCGAAGAGACTCTCCCGGCTGTTGCCGGCAGCTTCGGAGGTCCCAGGAATTCCCGGGGCGCACGTACGTGCCCTGGAAATTGCCGGCGAAGGCTTGGACCAAATCATCCCAGTTGGAGATCTGCCCCGGAGGCAGGTGCTCCAACCAGGCGCGAGCAGTGTCGGAGAGGAACAGAGGGAGGTTGCGGATGATGAGGTTGTCGTCGTCCGTTCCACCCAGTCGGCAGGCCAGGCGGTAGTCTGCGAGCCACAATTCCGGCCTCGTTTCCCCCGAGTACTTTGTGATGGTAGTCGGGGGTCGGAACCGGGCCGGAAACGGCGCCCGCCGGATGGCCCGGCTGAAGGCCTGCGGACCGGGTGGTTCGGGCGAGGGACTCCGATCCTCCCCACTGTCGTAGCATCCCCCACGCCTGGGGTGGTAGCCTCGGCGCACCCTTTCGTCGAGGCGGGCCCGACGGTCGCGACGATGGTGCTCGTTGCCGAGGTGGCCCGGGGCCGCAGGCGCGGTGTTGCGCGTGCGCCCGGTGTAGACTGAGGCTTCCCGCATGAATCGGAAGTCGCGGCATGAGGTTCCAAGGGGTACCCCTGCCTTCGGGAGGTAGAGCCCTCGGCCCGCCAGGCCGCAGCGCCTTCCAGGAGATTCTTGAGCTCTCCCTGGATTCGCCGACCCTCGGTGGTTGATGGTTCTGGCATCGCGCGGAGGAGCATCGCTGCGGCTGCCAGGTTCTGACCGACCCCGCTGGATGCGGGCGGCGACCTGTCCCTGACGTCGTTGGCGACGCGGTGCTGGAAACCGTGGGGCAGGTGACGTATTTCTCCGGCCGGGGGTTGGCCTGCCCATACCTGCCCGACGTCCCGGCGGATCGACTCGAGCGCTCCTGCTCCCTCGTCGAGCCTGGCCTGCGCCCCGCGGACTTGCTCGAGCTGTGGGTCGTGACCCCCCGCCGGAACGGGGACCACAGCTAGCTCCCGCGGGATGTCGGCGCGAGGCACCGGCCTAGGGAGATCACCGCCCTCCGGCATGCCGAGATGGTTGCCTTCGGAGGGATCCCCTAGCTCGACGTGGAAACATTCGCGGCTTGGGCCGCAGACCTTGTCGTCAAGGCTGCGGCTGCCGTCGGAACAGTCGGAGAGGCAGTAGTCACATGCGGTCATAAAGTCCCGCATGGCACTGGGGTTGCCAAATCCAGAGAAATCCTAACAGACGCTGGGATCGTCATCTTCCTCGGACCTAGAGGGCCCGTAGGTCGAGACGTCCGTCAATCGGTCCCAAGGCGACCGCATACGAAACCCCAGAGGGGTTGCACTCGCCTCAACGTGAGCGCTCGCCAAAGCGAGGTCGCTAGGCGGGTTGAGGCCGAGTCGGAATGACGTAGGATGGGAATCAGTCGGTACCTTTTGGTCGACGAGGAGCGACATAGTCACGTCGGGGACTGATTGCGCCGTCGTCTTGGGTACGAGGGCGACGTCTTGCAGGCCCTCCGCGAGCGTGCTGGCATCGTCCACTTGCTCGGGATTGGCGTGTCGCGGGGGGACGGTGCTCGCCTTCGTCTCGAACGCGAGGTCGACGCCCGACGTGCCCTCCGTTGGGGCGCTGGGGACGTCGATTCGCTCGACAGCCGACGGAGCGCGGCCTCTCGCTCGGCCTTGGTTGCCCCGCCTCCTCCTCCGATGGCGGGGGAGAGGACGGGGCGAGCTCGAATGTTGTTCTTCCATCACGCGGGGAAGACGTCGTCGATTCCGCCGCCGGCGGGCGGGCTGTCGGCCGCCATTGTCGTCGTCGCGCGGCGGTGGAAGGAGTATCATGTCGTAGCTGCCGTCGAGAGACATGAACTCGAGACTCCCGAAACGGAGCACCGTCCCGGGTTGGAGAGGTCGTTGGAGACTGCCCATCTGGAGCTTGACGGGAAACTGCTCGTCAACACGCAGCAGGCCCCTATCTGGCGCGCCAACTATCGGCGTTTCGAGACCGGGGGGTCCCTAAGCCGACGAGTGAGTGTGCCGCGTGCCCCAGCCCAGATGGGTCGAGCGTGTGGGCGAGCGCGAAGGGGGGAAAGCGAGGTGGCCGGAGACGGGCGTGAGAGAGGTGGAAATCCCGTGGCCTTCGTGTTCGTCCCGCGCCCAGGTCGGGTGCGCTTGCAGTAGGGGGTTACAAGCGTCCACGTGGGTGAGGGAAGCGAGCGGCCCCAAGAGAGCGCCTGTCCCGTCCTCGTTCCCGCGCGGCCAACCTTCTCTAAGAAGGCCCTGGTCCTTCCTTTTATAGGCGTAAGGAGAGGATCCAGGTGTACAATGGGGGTGTAGCAGAGTGCTACGTGTCTAGCGGGGGAGAGCTAGCGCCCTAAGTACATGCCAATGTGGCAGCCGGAGAGATCTTGGCACCCAGCTGGTGTGGTGTCGTGGCTGTCGGAGCAGCAACGGAGCCTGGTGGAGGGACAGCTGTCGGAGCGGTTGGGTCCTTGCTGACGTCCCCCTGCTTCCGTAAGGGAGCTGAGAGCCGCCGTCGTCACGGGGCCAGCGGGGCGCCATCATTGCCCATCTGGCGGAGCTAGCCAGATGGGACACCGGTCTTGCTCTCTGCGGCCCGAGTCGGCTCGGTGTGGGGTGATGATGGCGCTTCCTGTTGACGTGGCGGGCTTGTGCCCTAGGTCGGGCGACGTGGAGGCTCCTCCGAAGCCGAGGTCGAGTCTGTCTGTCATGGCCGAGGCCGAGCCCGAGCTCCTGGGTCGGGCGAGGCGGAGGTCGTCCGGCAGAGGCCAGGGCGGAGTCCGACCCCTGGGGTCGGGCGAAGCGGAGTTCGTCGTCTTCTGGGGCCTAGCCCGAGTCCGAGCCCTGGGTCGGGCGGAGCGGAGTTCGCCGTCTTCCGGGGCCTTAGCCCGAGTCCGAGCCCTGGGTCGGGCGGAGCGGAGTTCGCCGTCTTCCGGGGCCTTAGCCCGAGTCCGAGCCCTGGGTCGGGAGGAGCGGAGTTCGCCGTCTTCCGGGGCCTTAGCCCGAGTCCGAGCCCTGGGTCGGGCGGAGCGGAGTTCGCCGTCTTCCGGGGCCTTAGCCCGAGTCCAAGCCCTGGGTCGGGCGGAGCTTCCTATGGCGCCTTTGGCAAGGCCTGACTGCCTGTCAGTCTCACTCTGTCAAGTGGCACTGCAGTCGGAATGGCGCAGGCGGCGCTGTCCTTCTGTCAGACCGGTCAGTGGAGCGGCGAAGTGACGGCGGTCACTTCGGCTCTGCCGGGGGGCGCGTGTTAGGATAAAGGTGTCAGACTACCTTTGCGTTAAATGCTCCTGCGACTCGGTCGGTCGGCGCGGCGATTTAGTCAGGGTTGCTTCTTAGCGAAGGCAAGGCCTCGGGCGAGCCGGAGATGTGTCCGCCGTTAAAAAATGGGGGCCTCGGCGAGATGGAAACCCCTCGAGGTCGGCTGCCCTTGCCCGAGGCTAGGCTCAGGCGAGGCGTGATCGAGTCGATCGTATGGACTGATCCCTGACTTAATCGCACCCATCAGGCCTCTGCAGCTTTATGCTGATGGGGTTACCAGCTGAGAATTAGTCGTCTTGAGGGTACCCCTAATTATGGTCCCCGACAGTAGTACAAATAATGTGTGCCAATTCGGCATGCATGTAATCTACGAGTATTATTATCGTATTCTGGTTGTATGCGTGATGCTTCTCACCTCACCTCTTCCTCCTACCGGCCGGAAGTATGAACATTGAACAAAACCATTACACTGTGATTAAAGAAAAGAAAAGTGAGATTGTAAGAGAGAGTGAGAATACGTATATGTCTAAGTGCCATTACACTGTGATTAAAAAAATAAAAGTGAAAGTCGTTCCGTAGTTTTAAAGGAAAAATGGACAAATTGTTCATCAAGAAGAAACCACACATAATACGCGCGTGACCTAAAATCATTTTTAGGTGCTTAAGTGACATATAGTTTTTTAACACAAATGATATATAAGCCATTTGCACATCTAATCATGCAGAAACACACAAAGCTATCCATGTCCACCGCCTGCATGCATGCTGTCAAGAGTTCGTTCCACTTCGCGGCCGGGCTTCGCCGTCTACTCCGCTTCGTCATCCTCTTCCTCCTCGCAGTCCATCAAGCTCCAGCGCCCGTCGGCGCCCTCCACCATCCCCCTGTTCAGCGGCACCCACCACTCGGGCGGCACCCCGTGGTCGTCCCGCAGCGCGTCGTGCGCCTTGTTCACCAGCGCCACGTCCCGCGCCACGGCGAGTTCGAACCCTCCGCGCGCGCCTCGCGTGCCCGCCACGCCGTGCAGGTACAACTCGAGGTTGTGGCAGGTCCGCTCGCACCCCGGGCTCCTCAGGTACGGCGACTCCCCCGT
The DNA here is from genome assembly GCA_029449295.1 of Zea luxurians. Taxonomy (NCBI): domain Eukaryota; kingdom Viridiplantae; phylum Streptophyta; class Magnoliopsida; order Poales; family Poaceae; genus Zea; species Zea luxurians. Next base: position 90,874,448 of record JAOPSE010000012.1, read on the forward strand.
GTCGACCGCGAGCTCCGCGCCGACGTCGTGGTAGAACAAGGCCGGGTACTTGGGCACGACGTCGCGGGCGTTGCGGACGCGGAGGAGCCGCAGCCCCGGGACGGCGTCGAACCGCTTCCTGAAGCCGGCGCCGCCAACGCGCGGGCTGGCGAACGCGGTCACGGGGCAGGCGGCCGTCGCCGCCACGTTGTAGCCGTTGGCGGCGATGTCGAACGCGTTGAGCGTGGCGAGCGCCGCGCCGAGGCTGTGGCCCGTCACGGTGACGCTGAGCTCCTCGTCCTTGTACGCGTCCACCAGCCTCCGCACCTCGCCCAGCGCCTGGTCCCGCGCGCTGTCCTGGTTGTGGCTGGACGCGGGGTCGGCGGAGGTGTACATGGACAGCCAGCCGCGGTGCACCATGGCGTCGCAGGCGTCGCCGTCCCCGAGGCGGCACCATGGGGAACTCGAGGTCGTCGGCCCACTCCAGCGCCTGCACGGTGCCGCGCCACGCGACGACGATGTCGCGGCGCCCGAGCGCGGCTTTCCCCTCGTCGGTGGCCGCCGCGACGTAGCCGATCCAGTTGGACTCCCTGCACCGCCGGCGCGACCCGGCCACGGACCAGAGGATGAAGGCGGCCGGCACGGCTACCGACGACGTGGCGTACAGGAACCTGGTGACCCGGTACGCGGCGGCGTGCGCCGGCAGCCGCGCCCGGTCGAAGAAGCGCGCCCTGGCGAAGCGGGAGAGCCCCGCGTGCGGCGACGCCCGCTCGCGGTTGAAGGCGTCGTAGGTGGCCTGCGCCATCTCGCCGTAGCGGAGCACGGTGCGGCGCAGGTCGAGGTCCAGCGGGTCCAGCAGCCCCGCCCAGCTGTTGTCGCCGCCGTGGAGCTCGCGCCACCGCCGGGCCGTGTCCCCGAGGCCGCCGTGCTGGGACATGTTGCTGGGCACGTAACGCAGCTCGCTCGCAGTTGCCTTGCTGGTGCTTCTTCTGATGATGATCAGCTTGCTCCTCGTGGTTATGTATATATGGTGGACACAGTGACGGTAGCTTGCTCGGGGGTTTGCTTCTGATTCTGACGACGAAGATTGCAAACGGCAAAGGCATGACATGGATCGTGCTGGGACTGCGTCATGGAACGAACATGTCTGGTGCGCAGCTGCATGCCCAAACTAGGTAGAGGTGCGAAAGGTGAAGCAGGGCACGCTTCGTGTGCAGCTGCATGCCCCCGACTTGGCCGAGGGCAGGGTAAACGGAAGAGGTGAGCGGAGAGATGTGGGGCACGCCAGCCACACGGCAAACAGCACAACGCAAACGGAACTGTATGCGCAGCGGTTACGCAGTTACGTCATTGATTCCTGGCTGCCCCCGAACTTCATTTTTCAAGAAAAGGAAAAGTAGAAAGGTTATTGCCGTGGGCTAGGCCCAATCAATGAATCCTCTGAAGTATGGCCTGCCATGAGTCAGGACCCGGGCCGAGGGTCTAGTTGGGCCTGCAGTTCAGTTCTCCGTGTGGTGTGGTGTTGCCTGGTGGTCTGGTGGATTCGGCTGTCACAACTCACAAACACAGACGCACATGGCATGAAAAGCTATTCACACTTTTGTGCAGGTTAGATTTCTAAATTTGACTTTTTTTTATTAGGAGGGAGTAGAGGACCACCGGTAGTTTCCAGTTGGTAGGGTGGATACACTAATTTTACATGAATTAGTTCAAAAATATAAGAAAAACGCAGGATTTAGAAAAAAAAATCCCTATATTCCAAATGCGGCCTTACATGTGTTCTCACCCGCTGCTAGGACGGAGTATATCACACTCGGATTTAAGAGATAAAGCCGGGTGTATTTTATATGTGCGCCAGAGAATAATAACACATATAATAACAGAATGTATATAGATAAATGTCAGAAATGTACTTATTACATAGCGAAAGTCTTACAAAATAAATGGCAAAAATAAAAAAAAAACTAATTATTATTTCTCCGACGCCACAAAGCTGACTGGAGACGCCACCTAGATCAAGTCGTAAGCTTCAGTGTTACGTGACTCCTCTTCGACCACCTGCTCTTCTCCTATGGAGGTGTGAGACAGCAATGGTGAGCTCACATATGTTCATCGCTCAACAAGTTGTGGGAAATAATGTGCATGAACTCACCAAAGGTGGGAGTTCATTTGAAGTGTAAGGCTGATCAATAAAATAAAGGTTGAAGCTGCGTTGCTTTTATAAGTTGGTCAAAATTTTATTAGCAATTATTAAGTGTAAGTAAATATCAAACCATAATAATAAATAAATGTAATAATAAATAATAATAAAATAATTCCAATGTGATGTAAATGACAAATTGAATTTAATTCCATAAATTAATCATGTGAGTGTTCGAGCTACTTATGACCGTGAGCACGGCTAGTATACCAGTTTTACACTCTACAGAGGTTGCGTATCTTTACCCACAAGTCGTGTTACCCATTTGCCACGAAGTTGATCAGACCCCATACACCTCTACCAAGGAAGCAAGGCAGGGTACCATTACGAGGCTTTTACAAAGTTCCACTAGCTTCAGAAAACTCGCTACAGTTTATAGGAAGCTCCAGTGCAGAGATCCTTCGCCTGACCGCCATCGCAGCAAAATCAACCCAAGGACCTCCACACACTGACCACTCTCCTACTACCCTTGCCCCTATCGGGTAAGGTAGTCCTCCACTAGCTTTCCTAGTTAGTCAGCCAAGGGCGTCCCATTAAACCCTTGTGGTAGCACTGTTTTCCCGGGTGGTTCTTCATGTTCTAATTAACATAATAATCTTATCATGAACAGTAAATAATAAACTGATAACAAAAGTGTAAACATGAGTAATGTATATCTCCATACCCAAACCACATAAAACAATAGCATGTACTACCTAAAATTCAGTGGTAAAACAAGGTATAAAGATAGCCAAACTAGGGTAACCTATTGGGTCCCATCAAAATTAACCTATGTAGATCATTATGATTAATAAGAACATGACTGGGTAAAAAGGAAGTGATCAAGGGCACAACTTGCTTTCAACGAGCTTCTGCTCAGCAGTCTCCATCGGCTGAACCCCCGGATCCTCTGTGGCTTGCTCGTCTACTCGCATCAATACAAACATACATAGTATAGCAAAAATTAACATCACACCAAACAATAGAACAAAATATATGATAATATTCTACGTTGCGTAATAAGATTGTAGGAACAAGAATCACTAAATTTGGATCCATGGTTATTAAGTTATGAATTTCTAAAGTTATTGAGTACTTAGAATAACATAATTCATGAGAATAATTTTACTTCAAGTTTCATGGCTAAACAGAGGTACTAGATGATGGAGAATATTAAAACAAAATTAATATCTCTGGAATGACTCAATTTGGAGCAAAAATGAATTTAATATGATTTATACAAGTTTCTGGATTTATTTTTATATTAAAAATTAATTTCCCTAATTATTTCTCTAATTTCTCCAATCCCTGAGAAGCGCGCACTATTACAGCAAAACTCAGGGTTTATCTTGCAAAATTTCCCTAACACAAACAGCTCAAGAGGTGGACTGCCGGTTGATAATCTAAATTCCTAGGGTCTCTTGAGCAAAACTCCGTGACCGAAGCGGTATGCATAGATCTCAGCCATCCGATTAGAATGAGTAGTTCAAATTAGATCAGTGTCCCGCTCGAATCGGTACGCGCCATCAGCCCTAGGATCGAGGATTCACGGCCATGATTTAAAATCCTGCCAACCGCTCGATGCTTGATCATCGGCGCAGATCTAATCTACCCAACCGATACGCCCTGTTTGATCAGGGCCGTCCGTTCCTAGATCTATGACTCCGCTCAGTTTTCCCCATCCTGAGCTCCGCCGGCGGTGAAACAGGAGCGATACGACGGCGCTCCATTACCGGAGACTGCACCCCGGCGTTCGAGTGCCCCCCGACCCCCACCTAATAGCTCTACATAAAGCACAATCGAGCCCTAAATCCAATCTAGTCCCAGTGCCGGTGTGATGTAACCAGGAACCCGGCACACGGTGTTGTGCGGTTTATGGCGGCCGGGGATTTTCCGGTGAGAAATTCCGGAGGCGCCCGTCGGGGTTTCTACGCGGCGCGTCATCGAATACCTCCTATCGATCTTCAAGAAAAGCCTGGTGCATACCTCGATGACCCGGTCAAAGCAGAGGCTCGATCCCGCGGCGGCGCGCCGTTCGCAATCCGCTGCCGACTCCCTCCCCAACCACGCGTGCAGTCCATGCTCAGTAATGAGGTGGAGGCGCAACAAGGTGGAGGAGAAGGTGAAGCCCCACACGGTTTTAACCCCCGGTTGGTTTCGGTCCACGACAATTTTCACAGAGTCCAAGCAGGTCCGCATGAGCTGCGCCACAACCGGGAGGTAGTTGACGGCTCTGAACGGTAGGTCCCACCGGTCATAGTAACCCAGGAACGCAGGTGGGCAGGAGACCAACATAACGGGCCTAATTGTAGGCGCGCGCGAAGGGATTGACGAGTAGGCCTGGCCTGTCAGCGAAGCAAGGCATCCTAGGCGCGCGAGTCACGCCATATGGCCCGCGCAGAAACATACTTCAATGGGCCGGCCGAGGAATTGGGCCCAAGCAGCGTTTTCCCCTATTCCTTTTCCTTTTCTTTTTACTTTCTCATTTTCTCTTCTTCTTTTCCAAATTCAAATTCCAATTCCAATTTAATTTCAACTTGTGGCAAATTCACTCTTAGATTAAAAGTACAATTTGAACATACCTAAAAGTGTGATGAATTTATTTATTTACAACTTTATTTTGTGTTGTATAATATTTCTCTCTTTCTCTCTTTATTTCCAATTCTATAAGTTGTGCATTTGGGATAAATCTAAATTCTCAAATCATTACTATATTTTTATTAGTGTCACCATTATATTTATTCAATGCACAAACAAAACTCCAACACGATGCATGGCTTTTCTTTTTGTGTTTTAGTAAAGAATTATTCTCTTCTAATTAGGTTTAGTCACATGTCTCAAGAAGTAGATGGCAAATCACGTAAGAAGATCAACTCTTTTTTAAGTCTTATAATTTGGGTATTACAAATCCTACCCCCTTACAAAGAATCTAATCCTCGAGATTTAGGTAGAACTAGGAAAGTGGTGGGGAAAGTCTATGCGTAGTTCTTCTTCTCTTTCCCATGTAGCTTCATCTTATCCATGGTGACTCCATTGTACTTTGCACATTTTAATCACTTTGCTCCTCGTGACACAAGTCAGCGTATCAAGAATCTTGATAGGATACTCATCATAAGTTAGATCATCTTGAACACTAAGATCCTCCATGGGTAGCTGCTCTTCGGGTACCCTGAGACACTTCTTCAATTGAGACACATGAAAGACATCATGTATATTCGCAAGATGATCGGGTAGTTCCAGTTGATAGGCAACTTCTCCCACTCGCTTTAAGACATGAAGAAGGGTCCAATAAAGCGAGGGGACAATTTTCCTTTGACTTTAAATCTTCTCATACCCCGGATTGGTGACACCTTCAAATACACGTGATCACCCTCCTTAAACCCTAGTAGCCTTCTCGAGTCATAGTGATAGTACTCAGACATGTTGGAAGGATCGTGATATTGTTCTAATCCGTTAGCGATAGTGATAGGTCTATACAAAATATATGAGATACATTAGCGAGAAAACAAGATCGGTAAATAAATATTTATCCACAAAGCAAAAAAACATATCGGTATGTGTGTTCGGTGTTTGTGTATTGCATGTGCACCTAACCAAGTGTTAGACTTTTCTCCTGATCAGCAAATCTTATGAACACATATAGAAGAACTGGAACTAAGAGTTCTAGATTGAGTCTTGTCTAGATGGATAGTTATTAGAAGAACTGAAACTACTTGATTTACGGACTCCATCTTGATCAGGAAATGAAATCGAAATTGACCACTAAATGTCTAAACTGGACTTGAGCTATTGGTTTATCTTCACATATAACATATAACATCTTTACATATAACATATAACAGTAAACAACACTAATATACCTAAATTGACCACTAAATACTCATTTTTGATATTAAATCCGATTTTTCGGTAAAAATTGGCGGTTTACCGGTCTCAAATAACGGTTTACCGGTTCCAGAAAACGGTTTACCAGCGGTTTTCAGTTTTTATGAATTTTTTCAAATTTTTGAAATTAGAATGAATTTTGAAAGAAAAACCGGTGGTTTACCGAAACCGCACCCAGCGGTTTCGGTAAACCGACCGGTTTACCGCCGGTTTTTACCGGTTTTGTAAACCTTGGATGCCACACGAGATCGCGACTAGCATTCTTCGTTGTTGCAGATCCAATGAATCCATCAAGCCGCTTGCGTAGCTTATCACAGGCAGGAGTCAGCAGTGCAAAATTCATGCGGACAAAGAGGCAGGGCCGCGCTGCGCATGATGTGTCTGTGGGGTTCGGCAAGTCTAGTGCACGCCACGGGGGCCCGGGTCTCGAGATCGACGCGAGCAGCGCGGGAAGCACGCCGCGCATCTCCAGGCGAGGCGCAAGCGCAACCCGCCAAGAGCTCCCTAGGCCCGCCGCGCACGTGAGCGGGCCAACGGCTGGCCTGGGCCTCATCACACGGCTGGCTCTCCGTATATCCGAAAGGATTAGCCCTGACACGACACGGCCGCGCTCACCACTCACCAGACACGACACGACACGCGAGTACGCGACAGTCCCCACCCCACCCCACCCCACACCACCCCACCAACCGCCTCTCGCCGTCCTCGCTCGCGCAGCTGTCCTGCACCAGCACTGCACCCGGCTACATGGCGGCCGCCTCCACCCTCGCGTTCGGGCACCCAAAAACCCTAGCCGCCGCCGGCGCCAAGCCCCTGCCCGCCGCCACCTCCACGTCCGTCTCCTTCCCGGCCACCCACCAGCCCGCGTGCCTGCTCTCCTCGCCCGCGCCCGGGTCTCTGCGCCGCCGGGACGTCGCCGCCATGGTCTCCGCGCCGCCGGCCATCGGCACCGCCATGCCGTCGCTCGACTTCGACACCTCCGTCTTCAACAAGGAGAAGGTCTCCCTCGCCGGCCACGACGAGGTGCGCCCCTGCCGCTGCTCTAGATTCGTTTCGGTACGACTTGTTTGGCTCTGACCGACCGGTCTTCGTGGCGCAGTACATCGTGCGCGGCGGGAGGAACCTGTTCCCGCTGCTCCCGGAGGCGTTCAAGGGGGTCAAGCAGATCGGAGTCATTGGATGGGGCTCGCAGGTTCGTGCCAGCTTTTTTTTTGTGTTGCCATGTCTACTGCTAGATGCCATCGGTTTCACTTGGATTTCTACTTCTGTCTGGGTTCAGTGCTCATAACATGCCCTTGTTCCCTTTGCAGGGTCCTGCCCAAGCCCAGAACCTGAGAGATTCACTGGCTGAAGCCAAGTCAGATATTGTTGTGAAGGTTAGTTCTTCCCTTGTCGTAACGATAATACATACATGCAAAACCACCACGACTAAAAGATCTGGTGTTGGATTTTTTTTGACAAAAAAAAACGATACTCTGCTTTGGTGAAAAAGTCTACTTTATTTTTCATCTGGCTTCTTTTCTTCGAATTTTTAACTTCAATTTTAGAGAGTTTACAGTTTTTTATTTTGTGCAACTTGGACATGGCAATCATGAGCCAGATATTCTGCCTCCTGTATATACTTCGGCACTGTTCTGTCAGTCCAACATGCTGCTGCCTTTTGCTTCCAGATTGGTCTCCGGAAAGGATCCAAATCTTTTGAGGAAGCACGTGCCGCTGGATTCACCGAAGAGAGCGGAACCTTGGGCGATATTTGGGAAACCGTCTCCGGCAGCGATCTTGTGTTGCTGCTGATATCCGATGCTGCACAGGTTCGCATCATGCCCACTAGCTGCATGGTTTCATGTGCATTCGATTGTGTATGTATACTTCTTCCTGATGCTTGACTTGTGCCAAGTCTTCTACAAAAGGTTATTTGTTCACTGCCAATTAGTCCAACCTATATGATGTTCTGTAGCACTCCCATTCACCATTTCGTTATGGCCATATGGTACTGAATTGTTACATCATCGGTTGAGTTCATCCTGAAAGTTGCATCTCACTTTCTGCAGGCTGACAACTATGAGAAGATCTTCTCTCACATGAAACCAAACAGTATCCTTGGTTTATCTCATGGATTTCTTCTGGGACATTTGCAATCACTTGGACTCGATTTCCCAAAGAACATCAGTGTGATTGCTGTATGCCCCAAGGGAATGGGTCCATCCGTCCGCAGGCTTTATGTTCAGGGCAAGGAAGTCAATGGCGCTGGCATCAACTCTAGCTTTGCTGTGCACCAGGTATGTTTGAAGCTTTTCTGTGCTTATCAATGTTTCAGTTTTTCGTTTCTCTTTCTTTGATCTGTTGAAAAAACATATTTCAGATGCATTTGGTGACAGATGTGCTTTATGCTTAAACTAATGTTTTTTTCATTGTGTAGGATGTTGATGGAAGGGCAACTGATGTTGCTTTAGCATGGTCAGTTGCACTTGGTTCCCCCTTCACGTTTGCTACTACTTTGGAACAGGAGTACAAGAGTGATATCTTTGGAGAGCGAGGTGAGAATACTGACTGGCCTATCCTTTAATAATTGTACTGTAAATATGTAACTAACCATTTAACATACAGGCATCTTGCTGGGTGCTGTCCATGGTATCGTGGAGGCTCTGTTTAGGAGGTACACAGAACAAGGAATGGATGAAGAGTCGGCCTACAAAAACACTGTCGAGGGCATAACTGGGATCATCTCGAAAACCATCTCAAAGAAAGTATGTGATTATTCATCTTTATGCCAACCATTGTTGGTCTTTGTTTAGTAGGTTATTATCTTAATTTTCTTGTTGGACTCCAGGGGATGCTTGAAGTGTACAACTCTTTGAGCGAGGAAGGCAAAAAGGAGTTCAACAAGGCTTATAGCGCATCGTTTTACCCGTGCATGGATATACTCTACGAATGCTATGAAGATGTGGCCTCTGGAAGTGAAATCCGGAGCGTGGTGTTGGCTGGGCGGAGGTTTTATGTGAGTTCTGTTAAACTAAACTACCATTTCTGATTTTTGGTGTGCTCGTGGTTAAGTTTACAGTTTTGACATGGTTTAATAGGATAAAGTAATTATGTTTTATAGGAGAAAGAGGGCCTCCCAGCTTTTCCAATGGGCAACATCGACCAAACTCGCATGTGGAAGGTTGGTGAAAAGGTGCGCTCAACCCGTCCGGAAGGTGATCTTGGCCCGCTCCATGCCTTCACTGCTGGAGTGTACATTGCCCTGATGATGGCTCAGGTAAGGTTTCTCCACCTTCTCAAGTGGCAACCGAGCTAACCTCATGTTGGTGGATCTTACTTTACTCGTTTGGTGCTTGTGCAATGGCTTAGATTGAGATCCTGAGGAAGAAGGGGCACTCCTACTCTGAGATCATCAACGAGAGCGTGATTGAGTCGGTGGACTCGCTGAACCCGTTCATGCACGCACGTGGGGTCGCCTTCATGGTGGACAACTGCTCCACAACGGCTCGCCTGGGATCCAGGAAGTGGGCGCCTCGCTTCGACTACATCCTGACGCAGCAGGCCTTTGTGGCGGTGGACAAGGACGCCCCGATCAACCAGGACCTCATCAGCAACTTCTTGTCGGACCCTGTCCACGGTGCCATCGAGGTCTGCGCCGAGCTGAGGCCCACCGTCGACATCTCTGTGCCTGCCAACGCCGACTTTGTGCGCCCGGAGCTCCGGCAGTCTTCCTAGATTGAGGCAGTGAGCGGAGAGGGAGAGAGAAAGAAAGGATTTCGTGTCCCGAGTTAGAACAGAGTGCTGTATGTTTTGTGCGACTGTTTGTAAGTCAAGTCTGAACTGTGAACCTATGTGAGCTTCTATCAGAGGACCCGGAGAAAGCCTGGGCATCTGTTTCCGGAATAAAATGGGTCCTTCCATGGAATAGATCCGGAGGGTATGTGCGAAAGTATGTTGAACAGGTGATCTCTCTTCGCATAGGTTTGCTCATGTCAGTGTTTTTTTTTCGGTGACAATGGCCAGGCATTTGCACTGCTATACCTTAGATTATTCCAAATGTTGTCTAGGAATAGACTAACGGGTTGTTTTGTTCCACTGGGTAAAGTTTAGTTCGTGTTATGGGTTATATTGAATGTTTACATGTCAATTATATATTAAAAATAGTCTAATTATAAAATTAATTCCAAGGGATGCTAAACAATGTGACAAATTTATTAAACATAACTAATCTATAATCAATAAATGTTTACTGTAGCACCACATGAATGAATCATAGACTAATTTGATTTAGTTCGCCTTGCATTTTAGTCTTCATTTTTGTAACTAGTTTTATAATTATACTATATATAATATATGTAATTAACATTTAAGGGACGATGTTTGGATTTGGTGTGAAATTGATTTAGGTGGATCGTTATAGATATACATCTAAACCAGACCTTGATTTAATAATTCTATAGTTTGCTCATGTGAAAGTCAAGTCAACAACGGGAGCCGTTCGTGTTAAGATTAGCATAGTACTACTCCATGTGGAACAAGTGCCACAGATAGTTAGATGGTGACAGAGAGCGACAGATAATGATCCAAACATGAAGGAAACTTGTACCAGATCACCATATGTTCATGAATACACACCAGCTACTGCAGAGAGTGGCCGGTCGGCCGGTGTTCGTTGTTACAGTACAAGTTTGCAGATGAAATGACACGTACTCTGGTCGCTAGCTATTTCACAGGTACAATAGATGATTAAGGAAAGGAAGACAGAAGCAAAGAACAAGAGGTCCGGGGGACGAAATTAATCGAAGAAGAAGAAGACCTCTTGTTTGTATTTTAACCTTCTTCTTCTTTTTAAATAAAATTTCATCAAAAGGAGCTATGATCGGAGAAGAAGAAGAAGCATATACATGCAAGAGGAGGTAATAGAGTATTCTGGCGTGCATATAGAATTAGTTAACCATCCATTATCTACCTCTCACCCGTTGAGGCGCCAGCAGCAGCCTTGCGGTCGCCAAGAGAACCTGCTTGGCCCATCACCCTGCTGCTCTGCGCAGACTGTGGCCTGCTGCTGCTTTCCTCCGGCAGCTCATCAGCGGCGGCGTCCTTGCCGGTGAGCCTCTGGACGACGGACTTGAAGTCGGCGGCGGTGCCGGCCTCCACGTACACCGTCTCGATGATCCTCACGGTCACGGGATTGGGGCTTCCGTCCTGCTCCTGCCTCGCCGACATTGCTAGCTAGCTCTCATGCGCTGTGGCTGGACGTACGTACTCTGGAGAGTCGTTTGCTTATTGGCTGCAGGCCAGTTCTGTGCAAGAGGATCGGAGAAGCGAACGAGAGAGAGAGAAAGAGGGGAAGTAGCCGGACGTATAGCTAGCTAGGTGACGGGGCGACGACGTCGCTGGCACGAATCTGGACCTTGAACTGTTCCTTACTTGCTGGCAGGGGCGGTTCGGTTCGGTTCTTAAAACCTAGCTACTGACTGCTGTAGAATAGATAAGCATATACTGGCACTGGGCTGTGTGTACTGGAAAGCATACAGTGGTGGTTTTGAGTTAGCCGATCGTACTCGTACAACCTACGTACCTGGGAGATGAAAATTACAGCTCTGAAGTCTGAACCCCCCCGCATGCACGTGTTTGTGGAGGCGGATGGAGCAGAGGCAGGTGGAAGCAGCCAGCTACCAGTTGCACTGACCTTGGGCCCGCCGCGCCGGACCTCTAGTTTGATAAGTAACCACGGTCAGAGCCGGCCGTGGAGAAGCAGCAGTTCGTTGCTACCATTTTGCTGATAGGTCAATACCGTACCCGAGTTAAACACAATTCATATATAGCCGCAGTCCGGAGGACCTATTCAACTTCAGCCGGCGTTTATATTTGCTTGCTGGCCATCATATATATCCCTCGGAAAACTTTGACCTAGTAGCTATTATATATATATTCATCACCCAAAAACACATCCCACAGAGTTGTTAGAATTAGTTGGGTATTAGCTAGGTTGAGATAATGAACTAATTGTTAGAATTAGTTGGGCATTAATTAGCTAGAGTGTTTGGAACCTCTGCAGCAGCTAAGTATCATTAGGTCAAGCATCTACATATACTAGACCAGTCGTGGCAGCAGAACCGCTGAGTTGAATCTAATCCCAATAATACTTTAATCAACCCTTTGACACTAAATACAATAGAGACCAAGTCAAACTCGACCTATAAGATATTTTAGACTTTGACAATAATAAAGGCAAGAATCTCTATAACCGGCCGCTGAGTTGAATCTAATCCCAATAATACCTTTTTTTTTGCACCTTCTCAGAGTCGACAACGTAGTCTGCGACACATAGGCCGTGTGAGGTGACTGTTCAACTGCGTGCAGCCCATTACGGTAGACACAGATTCATACAGCCGATTTGGCGATTTCATTCACAAACTGCCGACTCCACCAGATTCATACAGCACGCTACAATTGAACTATATGTGCATGACCTAAGAAGGGATGTTTGTACTTCCCGATAACACAAAATAGATAATTCATTCATGAGAGCTAACACACGTAAATAACATGTTTTTGGAAGCGCTCCTTGCACTTTCTCCCAATCCCAAGTGCCATCAAGCAACTACTGCATATATATGCTCTGCTTGACCAAAAAGAAATGGAGTTGCGCTGCCAGTCACTTCCACCACCCTCCTCCAGCCTACATGCCGTCAAACTGTCATCAAAAGATAAAATTGTTAGCCTGCACCAGTTCCAGTTCGGCCCCACAAAAGGCATGAAGGCCCCAAACGTTTTCTAATACACAAATCTACACAGATATCTTTCGTGTTGCCAAAAATAAAAATAAGTTATTGATGTTTGCGGTTTTTAAGCTGACCTCCTAAACGACATGTTTTTTTATGCCCAGATGGAGTAAACCACTGCTGAAAGATGAAACAGTAAAAGTAAATGGACAAGTACAGCATTACATTTACAGCCATCCCCAATATATACCAACTGATTTCAGGTAAAAAAAAAAAACTACCGACTGATATATGGAGTACTTCAGAAATGACAAAATGTCCTAAAAAGCAACCTGGGTTTCAGAAACTTATCATGACAAAGCAACCAATGTCTAGTTCATCAGCCTTTTAATTAGTCACAAGTTAGTCGATTTAGGGTCTGTTTGTTTACCCCCTAGATTATATAATCTTGATTAAATAATCCTAAGAGGCAAACAAACAGTCCAGCTTATTTGTCCAGATTATATAATCTAACCCCTTGGATTATGATAATCCATAAGCAAGTGAGGAGGTGCTTATTTCAGATTATTTTTTTCCCACTTCCTCACTACCCTTTCAAGTTTCCTAAAAATTACCCACCAATGCCATTATAATTCATCGAATCGTTTTTGCGCCTATCCGGCATCCAGCGACCAGCAAATCCAGCATAATTCCTCCTCGACTCCTCCTAACCCTAGCCGCCAGGCTCCAGGTGCCCTTGTCTGGTTCGACCTAGTACAAATATAGAGGGCATTCTTGTCTTCCTCATACAAAAGAATCCTATTAACAACTCAAATAATCTGGGTAAACAAACATGACTACTCAGATTATATAATCCAGATTATATAATTCAGATTATATAATCCTCCAAAAATAATCCAGATTATATAATTCATGGGGGTAAACAAACAGGCCCTTACAGATTTCCAAATATGGCAGACCTCAAGAATCAATAAAAATTCAAACTCATATTGAACTGCTATGCTAAGCAAGTACCCCTACTACCGGTTATCAAACAGAAGTCCTGACTAGTAGTATCACCAGATGATTCTAGTTTGTAAATACAGTTGCTAATGATCGGATGTTGGAACTATACCAGGTTTCTAAAAAATAACATTTCTCGTCTTGGTGCCGTACCAGATGCTGTGCAACAGAAGAACCATCAAATAGATATGTGCCGATTAGGTATAATACACAAGGAATACTAATGTGAGTCAAGAAAGCTTCTTCATGCAACTAACTAATATCCTATGCCTCGTCATGACAAGTGCTGAGGCATGTGGAGAACCCAGTTATGCTATTAGGACATGAAGCACTATCCTAACTGAAATAGAAGATGCATAAAGAAAGCGCTGCACATTTTACAATGTGAAGTAACAGATTAGGAAGAGGGTTATTTGGTGGCAGTTTTGCAACCAGAAAGTAAATATTACCAATGATCCAAGTTCACCATTGGGTAGCATCTTTTTCTTTCCATTCTGATCAGAAGACTTTGAACCCTTTGTGTCACCCTATAAGATGTTGGAAAAAAAGTGCATAATTCAGTCAATCATGGTACAGAAAGACAATAGATGACCAACACACAACGATATGCAAAGATTACCTCTGTCTTCAATGCCATCAATCAAGGATAATAAACATTCAATATTCGTTGTCCATTGTGAAGATAAAAAAAACAACCCATCAGCATAGGTGAAAAATGATTCTGAAGGAAACAACTCAATACTATAGCAAATGATAACTCTGAAACATAAAGTTTGTGTTCCAAATAAGACAACGCTTTAGAATGGCATAAATCCAAATTTTTGTCTCCTAAACGCGCACATAATATAATGAACGAATATATACCCAGTAAACAGGATTAGAGGAGGATAACTGGAATGATACCTCCCGGTAATTGTTGAGGTAGATCTTGAGGGGCTCAACGTATTCCTCGAAGCCGAGCGTACCCAAGGACCAGATGATGTCGTCGCCGTTGATGGTCTTTCGCCTCTCCTTGATGCACTTGTCACTCGCCCTGCAGAGATGAAAAATCAACGGACACAGTGGCGGAGGACGGAAAAAAAATTAGGTATGGCTGGAACCTGGAAGTGGAAGGCACAGCGGCTCTGCGGCTGAGCGAGTGAGCTGCTCGGGCCGAGCGGACGGCGGGCGGAGGCGCGGAGCTGCTCGCCTGCTCGGGCCGTCAGGCGCTCGGCGGACGGTGGGCGGAGCGGCTCGGTCCGAGCCCGAGCGGACGGCGGGCGAAGGCCGGAGGCGCGGAGCTGCTCGCCTGCTCCGCTGCTCGGGCCGTCGGGCGCTCGCTGGACGGGCAGACGGCGGGCGGAGGGTCGTAGCCGCGGAGCGGCTCGCGGCCTCGGGACGAGCGGACGGCGGATAGAGGCGCGGAGGCGGACCGGCTCGCCTGCTGGGCGGTGCTGGCTGCTCGGGCCGTCGGCGCTCGGCGGACGGGCGGGAGCGGGACGGAGGAGGCTCGAGCGCTCGGCCGGCTGAGCGGACGGGCGGACGGCGGCGACCGACTGATTGATTAGGGTTTAGAGATGCTGGGCTGGACCTATTTTTTTCTTGGTATGGCTTGGGCCATAATAGGCCATAATGGGCCCTCCGCCCCTGAACGGACAGCGAGTCGGCATGCGAGGCAGTTTGAGACAATTGGAAGGCGGACGAGGAGAGAAGGGAAGGGGACTTTACTCGCTGGTGATGAAGCTGATGAACTCGGAGACGCACTCCTGGATGGACTCCCTGGCGTCCCTAGCGATCTTTCCGTTCTCCGGCACCGCGCGGCGCATGATGCGCCCGATGTTGGCGACAGGCAGGAATCGGTCCTGCTCCTTGCCCCCGCCACCGGCGTTGCCCTCCACTTCCGACATGCCGAGACCCTGGACGCCGCCATGGTGGCGCCGGCCGTGAGACGAGATCGGGACCCAGACGACGACACGAGAGCGACTGAGCGAGCGAGGCGGAAAGGGGCTCGGGTGTTTGGTCGGTCGGCAGTGGGTTTACCTGTTGGTGGCGGTGATCGATGGCGGCAGATGCCGAGATGCACGATGATGGCGGAGGAGGGGGATCAGCGCCGTTGATTGCGAGGAGGGCGCCTCCGGCCGCCGGATCTGGAGCCGTGTTTCAGGTGATCGGCCGTTGACGCTGTGCGGATGCTTTCGTTCACCTTTTTCAGGGGGTCTGGAGCCGCGCTCCCCTTTCTTTCTGGGCTTCCACCAAGACATTGGTGGAGGAAAGGCCTGTTGGTTGCCCGGTTGTGTATGTGGACTCCATGGATTTCTCTGTGAGACCTACGGCCTGGGAAACGAACTGGGCCGCAAAGGAGATGCAAACGGGCCCATTATTTGGAAACTCTAACAGATGGCGCTATCACCGAATGGCGATGTCGAGAGGGCGCGGGACCAGCTCTCGGCCCATGTTACGATAGTTTAAGACGACGACGACGACGAGTTTGTTGTGTTGTAGCTCTATAGTATATATATTTTTAACATCAGCTAGGACGACGTGTGGGTCTGAAAGGTGGTGGGGTGTGGTTGAAAAGCGAGAAGCAGGGCCGGGCCAAAGAAATTTGAGGCCCTGTACCAAATTTAAAGTAGCGTAATGTATGTTTTTATTAAAAATCAGTAATAATAATTTACAAGCTACATTAATATATATTGCAATAAAATATCTAAATAAACATTTCTATTTTATTTGAATAACATCGTTCTGTGGGTTTTAAAGAAAATCTTGTACAATATGCTTATATTTGATCTTCTCCAAACCTTCACTCTCGAGTGTTATTGTGGCTAAATAATACGTCTTTTTTATCATAGTAGAACACAAATATGAATTTAGTAGCTTTAATTTAGAGAACTTCGTTCACGCGGACAAATATGTTAAGATTCTACAAGATTTATTCTTTAGTGCAGCGTTCGATAGTTTTGCTTCAGCGCAGCAGTACGCTAGAAAGAAAAATATGTGCTACATATTAATACGTGTAGAAGATCATAAAACTAGAATATATATATCTGCTAAGTTTTGGGGCCCTTAATTTTTTGAGGCCCTGTGCGAGCGCACGGCTCGCACGTGCCTAAGGCCCGGCCTTGGCGAGAAGAACATAGCTGCTGTACATTGAAGGGGTGAGGGCCGGGGAGTTCGTTCACGGTCGTTGTTGCGCATGTTTTGCATTGGCATCCGATCGATGGGAACGTGCGTGCATGCATGTGGTACGACAGGGAATTAAGGATGTAGCCGGCCCCGATCGAGTTAGTTCCTCCACCGAACGAACGAAAGGAACCGTGCACATGCATGCACGCACCTGTAACGTCGGGTGACGAGACGTACTTGCAGGGCGGGCGCCGTGGTAAGGCAGTAGACAAAATTGTGCATGCATCCATGCATATACATCCGAAGAATTCCAACCTCGGCCCGTCCGCATTAGCATCACATGCATGCTCCTGCTCGGCGCCATGCATGCATTTATATATATGAACTGTAACGATACCTGCCTGCCTCTGCCGGACTGCCAGTGGCATGGCAGAGACGAAGACGAGACGCGGCCGGGCCTGCTGGCTGCAAGGATCGCGTTCACCCCTCACGTCAACCACGCCGACGAGGAAGCAGCCTTCGGTACGTGGGTCCGGAGGTGTTGTAGCAGGTACGTATAGCACGTCCAGGGGGATCGGAGGGGGGGGGGGGGACAGGACTGGACAGAGGAGCACGCACAGTGCGTGCTCTGCCTCTGCTCACGGGGGGACCAATGGGGGCGGATCCAGGGCAGGATAAACCGGGAGCAGCGCGAGGGCGTCGCCGGGTCCGCGGCCTCGGCGCCGCGGTCGGGGCCAGAAACGGCATCGTCGTAACCGCCGCACCGACCGGCCCAACGACCGCTACCTGTGCCACGTCGTCGGTCGGGTGGTGGTTGCGTTGGGCGGCGTGGGCCCCTCGGCCCCCGCGCGACGTTAATTAACCCCTTTTTTAATGTGGCCGTCGATGGCATGCAGTCCGCGGAAAGTGATTAAAATATAAGCGTAAAACTTGTTATTTTATGTGTATTTCTCCTTTAAAAAAGTGTCATGTACGATGAAGATACACCATCTCATGAATATGCAAGATCCTATTGACAAAGCACGTAAAAAATACTCACCACCAACTAAACATATAAACGGTCAGGTAGTACCAGTGCGATGCCACCACCACACCACCGGCCGGTGGTGTTCCATCTCTCGTGCTGTGATCGAATTAACAGACCGCACAGGTACGGTCGGTCCAATAGAGTATGGTGCAGGAGCGGCGCGCCTGCGTTGCCTCGCCACTCGCCAGCAGGGACATGCGCCACCTGACTCGCTGGTGCTGTGTGTACTCATAGCTTGTAGTGTAGTAGGACGCGTACCGGTCGCAGAACACGGATAATTAGCGCCGGGTAATCATGTCGTATCGTCCTAGATAGCGTACCGGTCGCAGAACACGGATACATATGGTTAGCACGTTTCTTTCAGAAGTATATATATATATATATATATATATATATATATATATATATATATATATATATATATATATATATATATATATATATATATATATATATATACACTAGGTATGTGTCCGTGCGGCGTGCGTTGCCACGGCGTATAAATTATTCAATAAATATTAGTGCATAATGATTACATGAAAATAAACAACATATATATCGTCAACCCCATATCTCACAAATTAACACTAATGACATGAAATTTGTGCGCAATTCAAATAGTGATAAAATACATTGATATGCAAAAATATTATATGTTATTCTATACTTTTAAGCATCACCAAAAGTGGGTGTTTACATATCTTAAAAGTTATATAAGATTGTACATGTGTTTTGTCATTGATAAAAAATAAACAATGATAAATATATAGCGAATATTAATCAACACATTGATTCCATAGAAGGATAGTATATTATATAAGTCTCGTGAGCGTCCTAGGTAATGGTATCATCGAGAAATCAGGAAACAAAACGATAAAAGGGGGGACAACAACAGCAACTGGGCACATACTTGAACAACATACCTTAATTATTCTTGCCCATTAGCAATTACCATGTATGTAGCATTGTCGGACTTTTATGACTTTATGAGGACTGGATAGATAATTTCAAAAGCAATGTCTCATCTCTCACCTAGAAAGAGAAAAGGTTGGATATACTCTAACATGATCAGAAAAAACTGAGATGTACTCTAATGATAACGGACTCAAGAAACGACTGCTAACCTTAGCTCTTGTCAAAATAATCTTGCCAGAAACAAAAATCTGCAGCACGATTTTTGGCTGCTTCATTCGATAGATCAAGCCAGGCAAGAGCTTTGCTTCATACTGGGATGTGAAAGGTCGAGCAAAATGTGAGGACAGTAGCCGGAAAAATCAACAAGGTGACTGAGAGAATTATGTTAAAAAAGATGAGGAATGCAACTTACCCTTAAATCAATTCACAATTAAAATAAAGAGAGGTCAGAAATTTGTCTAGTAGCCTCATAGATGAATTTGGAAAAATAGTGATACCCTTAAATCAATTCACAAAAGTGTGAAGATAGACATAGTTGACTCACATTTAAAATAAAGAGAGATCACGAATTTGTGTAGTGGACTGATAGATGAATTGGGGAAAAAACAGTGACACCCTTAAATCAATTCACAAAAGTGTAAAGATAGACAACTGTGTCGCAACACATTTTCTTCCTAATTCAACAATTTACCGCAACTAAGAATGTCATTAGATGGGGGTACTTTATCACATACACAGAAGTTCAGGATAGAGACACCGAACTGACAAAGGATAGGGCTAAGGGGATTGGATCACCTTGAACATGTTAATCTTCATGATCTGACAAGAACTGCAACACATTGAACAAATTAAACTGGTATATAAGACATAGTTTGAACCATCAAAAAATTGGATAAGTCTACAGTTTCATATAAATGTCATGATCTGACAGGAACTACAATTTCATATAAAGGGAAACCATAAATTTTGAGGTCATGTAGATATATTGTTAGACAAAACTCTGGATAGCATATTGCATATCATATTAATGTTCGTGAAGAGAGGTGTGGTGTTCAGATTTGAGTGACTGATGTTTTAAAAAATAAAAAATCCGACGAGTGCTAAAATAGCTCATGTGGTACACTCAATATACAAAATGTCGCACTGGACACATTGCCCACAAATATTGATTCAATTACAACTAAAACTCTATTTATTTATGGAAAGGGTGCACGGATGATAAAGCTACAGTCAATTGGAGAAAAGAAAGGATATATAAAACTTAGAAACACAAGCCTGAAGTTGTCAGATGAACAACCACACGAGTAGTTCTCTATTTTGTAAACCAAGTCTGTTTGTGTTTCAGAGAGGTGTGGTGTTCAGATTTGAGCGCTCAGAGAGGTGTCTTACATCTTATACTCGAGCATCGCAAGATCTGAGAGGGGCTGGCGCGTAGAATGGGAAGTACTCGAACATCGCAAGATCCGGGCGGGGCTGGCGCGTAGAATGGGAAGAATGAGATGGCGAGGTGGTCCTGTACTTGTGATGGGATGCGGGTCGTGGTGGTCCTGTGCGCTGGATGGCGACGAGGGGATTAGGTTGCGATTCCTTCCATGGCAACGAGACGTGGATTGTGTTTGGGGCGTGGAGGATATGGACGGGGCATCCGCGGTGCATGGGAAGAACGATTGGGCGGGATGGTCCTGCGCGTCGTCGGCGATGGAATTTCTGCGTGCTGGATTGCTGCGAGGCGTGGATAGCAGCGAGTGGATGTCTTTCCTTCTGTGGCAGTGACAAGATTTTTCCTTCCATGGCTGAGGCATTAATCGGTGAGGGGATTGCGGCGAGGACCATGCGGATACAGGGGTAGAGGAGAGAGGGCACACACGGGGATAAAGGGAAACACTAACATGTGGATTGTATGCGCCGTGAGGAGGTAGAACCGTGCACCACGGTCTACGTTAGGTTCTTATATAGTAGTAGAGATATAATGCAGATACGCCGCACCACCGTCCAACACTGGGGGCTTGCGCGTGGGACCCATGGAATTGAAGGTGCATGACTTAAAATGTGACGACGACGACGCAATGGCCGAACGGCCGGCGGGCCTGGGATTAGGACGACGCACGTACGTGACAGTCACATTATCCTCAAATGAATTAAACTCAATTACATGTAATTTTTTTGTTTGTTCGTTATTTGATCGATCAGCGGAAGGGCGAGCGCCTAGCTCACTTGATTATATAGTTTTCAAAGATTTCGGCAAACCCAGTGATAGAGGCCGGTACGGGGCAGCTGAGATCATTTCCAAAACTAATTCTCTAAATTATTAACTAAGGAATTAAAAATTGTTTTCTATATCTTCATACTCTTCAATAATAATATCGTTTTTTATATATACCCTCATGCGCACTTTATACGTACGGAGGCATGGCTAGCTGTCGAGAATTCTGGAAATATGCATGGTGTCTATATATTTGAAGATCTAACTAACTAGTCTATTAATTTAAAGGTATTTCTTCCTTCAAAATCTCTATTTATATAGATTAGAATGGATACAGATATATAGTATCTTAAAGCCAGTACGTGTTACATTGTTTTTAAATAGATATGTCTCAACGGGAATGGTAGTACATACTAGCTCCCTCGGTGTGTATTTTTTTTACATGTCGTATTTGATAGCTTTGTCTTTAATCAAATCTCGTACCTTTGACATCACTGGTTTCAAAAAGTTTATATAAGGTCATGACGTATGGTTTTCTGATTCACTGAGAGAGAGTACTCTCGTAATCTATAACTTATATGTTGCGAAACTATAAAAAAATCTTGTAAAACATATAGATGGTCGTCGAAGATAGTAATGCTTGACTTGGAAGTTGGAAAACGTGCCATGTTCGTTAAAGAGAAAACTCAAGGGTCACTACCGAAAATTGGGTCTTTGCTGAGTACCAGGAGCTTTGCCGAGTGTTTTTTATCGGGCACTCGACAAAAAAGTCTTTGCGAAGAGCCGCACTCGGTAAAGTCCTGCTCTTGGTAACGAGCTCGTTTATCGAGTGTAGGACTTTCGGCACAGAAATACGCTCGGCAAAGACTTTTTTGCCGAGTGCCGAACACTCGGCGAAGGCGACGCTCGACAACGGGCCGTCAGCGGCCATCTAAAGCTGACGACCGTTAACCTTTACCGAGGGTCGAGCGTTGGCACTCGGCAAAGAAGATTCTTTGCCGAGTGTCAACCAGCTGACACTCGGTAAAGCTGTCTTTACCGAGTGCCTTTTTTGGACACTCGACAAATAATATTTTTATATTTTTATTTTGCCAACCAAACTTTTTGTGGTATGTTCCTACACTATGTAGACCTACATGTACCATTTTGAGACAATTATAACAGTGTTTTCTATAGCTAGTAGATTTAATTCGTTTATTTGAATTTCTTCAGAAAATTCAGATTTGAACTGCAAGTCACTCGAAACTTAGAAAACTGTGCATGCAAAAATGATATTCATGCTATTTAGCACAAGTTACGACCGATTTCAGGAGCGGACCCGAAACTTCGAACACCAAGCTCACTAAACATGGCCGTGAACTTGCAATCCAACAGTTTAAAAATTGTATAAAACACAAACAAAGTCAGAAATTCATGAAACTTGTACACATGTCATGATATCATATATAGAGGATGTGATAAAAAAATTGAGAATGTTTCGAGAAAGTTGTGAGACAGTATGTGTAGAAACCTAAGAAAACTACATTGAAACTCTATAATTTCATGTGTAGTTCTCCTAGGTTTCTACACATATGTAATACTCAAATTTGTAAATCATATGATAAGGGAATATTCCCTTTACCTATATGTGTGTACCATCTCTAGTTACTATCACATGTGAATAAACTCCATCAAAAGGGGATTAAATAACCAATAACACTTAAATAAATCATGCATCATGCTGAGTTTTTACTTGATTGTGCATTTATGGCTAATAAAATAAAAGTATTATTAATATGTTAATAGACACATGGAATTTAAATTCTATTTTGGAAAACAAAACTCTAAAGAAACGTGGAGAAGGAGGAAAAGAAATACTAAAAATAAAATAGGTACAAAAATAAATACAAAATAAATATTATACATAAAAGTAAGACTAGTATGTTCAAATTATACTTTAAATCTGAGAAGAATTACCAAAGAATTTGAGTTTGAAATTTGAACTCAAATGAAAAGGAAAAAATAAATAAGAAAAAGAAAAGGAAAATAAAAAGGAAGAAATGGCGCATGGGCTGAAACCTTAGATGTTGGCCCACTCTTCAAATCCCTCTTCCGCGGCCCAACCCCGCATTCTACCGCGCGGCCCAACCTTCCCCTGTGCGCACGACACTGGTAGGCGGGCCCGGATTATCAGACGCCACGCGTGCGCTGGTACTGCGTTGCGGGGTCAGGTCGTCAGTGGCCGTATGTCCCCCACGCGCCTACCTCACACCGACTGACTGGTGGGACCTTTGGGCTGTGCTTCTTCCCCGCGGGCGCAAGTCTCGAACTACGTTGGCTGGCGCGCGCTTTCCGCGACCGCCGTAACAAACCTCCGATTGGGACCATAAGTAGGGCGCGGAATCTCGTGGGGCTCCTGTTTCCCCTCTCCAACAGCCCAAATTCCACCGAGCCGCGAGCCAAATCCTACCGCTGCCGTACTCCAATTGCATAGAACCCGCCATCAGTGGACTACCTCTAGACTAGCGACCCACCCTCGACGTACCTCCAATCGAAACCGCCGAGGCGACGTGAAGCTGTGGGCGACCTCGTGCTAGCTCGGACATCTTCGGTGCACGGTGAATTCCTCGCCGGAGTCCCTCACCGCCGCAGAGCCACTTCACGACGAGGGCTGGTGCGCCTTCACTGCAGTCGTGGGTGAGCACCATCCGTTCCAATTCCGCATCGCCTAGACATTGTTTTGCACCTAGAGTTGTCGGGTATTCGTGACCGGCATCGGAATTAGCTCTGTGCCGGTGACAGCACCGCCGTGAGGCTCTGTTCTCACCGTCGGTCGGCTGTAGCCTGGGGATAAAGGGGAAGTTAACAGCGGACCATCGATTGAATGTTTGATGGCTCAGATTAGATGGAGAAAACGTTACGCTCGATTGGATCCAGGGCGTCGATTCAGTAGTGAATGGCTTAGGTCAGATGTCGGAGAGATCGTCTGTCATCCGTTGATTTCAGATCTGGCGATCACCGCTGGTTACACGTTTAGGCATCGCATATATTCAATTTCGACCGTAGATCCTAGATCGGGCGAACTGCACTGCATACCGCTTCGCGAGCGTCTGGATTTAATCTGGATCGTTCGCATCTAATCCAACGGCC
Source organism: Zea luxurians (assembly GCA_029449295.1). Classification (NCBI taxonomy): domain Eukaryota; kingdom Viridiplantae; phylum Streptophyta; class Magnoliopsida; order Poales; family Poaceae; genus Zea; species Zea luxurians. The sequence continues at coordinate 90,898,582 of JAOPSE010000012.1, forward strand.
ATATTTGGCCAGTACCCCCTTCGCCCGAGAATACTTGCAAAAGAACCCCCTCTGTTTTATAGTAATCAACTCGCGGTCCGCAGAGCTATTTTCTGTGTCTTAGGCAAACTTACCCTAAGACCCCTGTGCTTTCCAGAAAATGAGGCCCAATCCAGAGCCTATTTAAATTGAATAAGTGAATTAGAAAATGGATTTTTAATATGAAAATAATTACTATAACTTATCTAATTCATAGAAAATCCATTTTTAGTCCAAATTGATCCATTCCAGTTCCTAAATTTTTGTAATATTATTTTCTAACCATTAGTGCCTCTGTTTTGGCATGAAAAACACATTAAAATTTATCTAGTACTTAAACTTGTATTAAATACATAAAACCTTTGGAAATTCATAACTCAAAATATATAACTCCAAAATTAATAATTCCAGTTTCTATGATCCTATTTTAATGTCTAGATTATTATTGTGTATTTTATTTACATATTTAGTGTGATGTTAATTTTTGCTATACTATGTATGTATTGTGTTGATGCGAGTAGACGAGCAAGTCACACAGGAGCCTGAGGTTCAGCTGGTAGAGACTGCTGAGCAGGAGCTCGTTGAAGGCAAGTTATGCCCTTGATCACTTTTTTTACCCGGTCATGTTCTTATTAATCATAATGATCTGCATAGGTGAATTTTGATGGGACCCAATAGGTTACCCTAGATTTTGACTATCTTTATACCTTGTTTCACCACTGGTTTTACTACTAAATTTTTGGGTAGTACATGCTACTGCTTTATGTGGCTTTGGGTATATAGATATTCATCACTCATTATTATACTTTTTATTATCTGTTTATTATTTACTGTTCATGGTAAGATCATTATGTTAATGGGAACATGGAGAACCACCCGGGAAAACAGTGCTACCACAAGGGTTTAATGGGACGCCCTTGGCTGATTAACTAGGAAAGCTAGTGGATGACTACCTTACCTGAAAGGGGCAAGGGCAGTAGGGGAGTGGTCAGTATAGGGAGGTCCTTGGGTTGATTTTGCTGCGATGGCGGTCAGGCGAGGGATTCCTGCACTAGAGCTTCCTATAAACTGTAGCGGATTTTCTGAAGCTAGTGGAACTTTGTAAAGGCCTCGTAGTGGTACCCTGCCTCGCTTCCTTGGTAGAGGTGTATGGGGTCTGATCAACTCTGTGGCAAATGGGTAACACGACTTGTGGGTAAAGATGTGCAACCTCTGCAGAGTGTAAAACTGGTATACTAGCCGTGCTCACGGTCATGAGCGGCTCGGACACTCACATGATTAATTTATGAAACTTAAACTCAATTTGTCATTTCATTGCATCTGGGATTATTTTACTATTACTTTTATTTATTATTTCTAAGGTTCGGTATTTACTTATACTTAGTAACTGCTAATAAAATTTTGACCAACTTATAAAAGCAATGCTCAGCTTCAACCTTTATTTCATTGATCAGCCTTACACTTCATAAACTCCCACCTTTGGTGAGTTCATGCACATTATTCCCCACAACTTGTTGAGCGATGAACATGTGTGAGCTCACTCTTGTTGTCTCGCACCCCCCACAGGAGAAGAGCAGGTGTTCGAAGAGGAGCCGCCTAACACTGAGGCTTTCGACTTGATCTAGGTGGCGTCTCCCAGTCAGCTTTCTAGCGCCAAGGATAGATTTTAGTTCCTGCTATATTCATCTTTTATTTTGTAAGACTTCCGCTATGTAATAAGTACTCTGATTTTATTGTGACATTTATCTCTATACACTCTGTTATTATATATGTTGTCTTCTTTGGTGCATGTTTGAGATGCACTCGGCTTTGTTCCTTAAAACCGGGTGTGACAGAAGTGGTATCAGAGGAAATGTTGACTGTATGACGAAACCTAGATAGAAATGGACAAAACCCTTACCTACTTACCTTACTCTGATTTTTTCTACACTTATCTTGATCCTGCCTCACCTCCTACTGTTCTACCCTGATCATTCTTACCTTTTCTACTCTAAGACAAGATGGATTTCACACCTTGGAATCCTACACTTATGATCTTTTTAAGAGATAGAGAACCTAAGACAAAATTAAAACTATTTTCTATATTTAAAAATGTTGTTTGATTGTTCTGATGATAAGTGTCTGATTTGCTTCTTTGATTGATTGAAATATTATATATGGACATCTTAGCATGTACCACCATAAGGTAATGAATTAGCTTTAGTAGGTAAAACACCAATCTGCTTAGCTAATAAATCCCCAAAGTAACATGATTCGTAATTACTGCCTTGTCTACTATTCTCTCTTACCATATGTTTCTAACTCAGATGGTCAATACCAGGAAGGGTGGTGGAATTGATCTACCTCCCAGATGACACACTCAGAGGATATTTAGACAACCCCAGCCACAACCAATAGAGATGGATCCTCCACCACCGCCTCCACCAGGCAGAGTTGACCCAATGGTTGTAGCTCAGATGAGGATGATGCAACAAATGGCAAACACTATGGCAGATATGCATGCTCAGATGCAGCAGGAACGCTAGGAGATGTGCCAGGAGAGAGAGGAGATACGCCGGGAGCTGCGCCAAGAATGAGAAGAGATACGCCAGGAGAGAAGGACGCAGTAGCAGTAACAACAGCAAGCACCACTGCCTCCACCACCACCTCCAGTTCCACCCCAGGACAAGCACCGAGAATTTATGAGTCACAAGCCACCCACTTTCGCCAGCTTGCCAAATCCACTAGATGCTGATGATTGGCTAAAATCTATTGAGAAGATGCTCAACATCGCCCAATGTTCTGACCGGGAGAAAGTTCTTTATGCTTCTGGTCATCTGACAGGTGTAAGGAAAATGGACCCTAGGCCATTTGGCTTAATAGATTTTGGTGTTTGATGATTAACACAACCTGTGAACTAATATATTTTCCAAGTGTTTGTGTGTTGTAGTTCACAGGATGCAAAGTGGATTGGACTAAGGCTCTGAGGATGCAACGCCTCAAAGAAGACATTATAATACCCATATAAGATATTACAAAGTCATATTGAAGACACTTTGTACATGCTAAGAGTCCAACACATCAAGAAGTAGAAGTGAGATACAAAGCTACAAAATAAAAGTGAAGTTGACAAAATTGAGAGGAAGGGCTGACTAAATTGGAACTGTTTCACAAAATCAAATCTACTCAAACTGACATGGCTTCAACTCTGAGATGTAGACAATTTTATAAGCTTTCCAAAAAGTCCAAGATCATCAAAATCGGAGTTTGGAGCTAAAAGTTATGCCCACAATACGAAGTCAGAATTGCTGAAAAAACTGCAACAGTATATGGGATGTCCAGTGCACCGGACTGTCCGGTGGTGCACCGGACATGCCGCGTGTACTAGCCGTTAAAAGTAGTCGTTGAAGCTTCCGAAGATGGCGCACCGGACATGGCGCACCGGACAGCCCATGCCCGCTTGTCGTATTTTGGCCATAACTTTTAGCTCCGAACTTCGATTTCGATGATCTTGTACTTTTTGGAAAGCTTATGAAATTCTCTACATCCCAGAGTTGAAGCCATATCAGTTTGAGCAAATTTGGCACACCGGACAGTCTGGTGTGCACTGGACATCCCATATACTGTTGCAGTTTTTTCAGCAATTCTGACTTCGTATTGTGGGCATAACTTTTAGCTCCGAACTCCGATTTTGATGATCTTGGACTTTTTGGAAAGCTTATAAAATTGTCTACATCTCAGAGTTGAAGCCATGTCAGTTTGAGTAGATTTGATTTTGTGAAACACTTCCAATTCAGTCAGCCCTTCCTCTCAATTTTGTCAACTTCACTTTTGTTTTGTAGCTTTGTATCTCACTTCTACTTCTTGATGTGTTGGACTCTTAGCATGTACAAAGTGTCTTAAATATGACTTTGTAATGTCTTATATGGGTATTATAATGTCTTATTTGAGGTGTTGCATCCTCAGAGCCTCAGTCCAATCCACTTCACATCCTGTGAACTACAACACACAAACACTTGGAAAATACATTAGTTCACAGGTTGTGTTAATCATCAAACACCAAAATCTATTAAGCCAAATGGCCTAGGGTCCATTTTCCTTACAATCTCCCCCTTTTTGGTGATTGATGACAACACAACCAAAGCAAGCAAATATTACAAACATTTGAATATAAATATACAATCTACTTGCTAGGATGCATGTTTGTCCCCATAATGAGAGATTATGGACTTAAGCCTCCCCCTAACTCCATAATTCACTTACCTCCTATTTTAGACCAAAATGGAAAAACCACTTGAAAGATCAAAATTTTAATTTGGTGGTGTTTGGTGTTTGATAACATTTTCATTGCTTTGGTCCCTACAACTTCTCCCCCTTTGGCATCAACCACCGAAAAGGTAGACATTAAAAGCATATAGGAAGCAAATAAGACTTGCCCTCTATAAAGAATTTCCAATTAATATCAATAGAAGCACTAAAAGATTACTCCCCCTAAATGAGTGTTCTCCTTTAGAAAGAATTTTCTCCCCCTTTAGAGACGAAGAAAAACTCCCCCTGACAGAGATCCTCTACTTAGGAAAAGGCATGTGAGAAATAGAGGTGCAAGACATAATTTGAATAGACTAACTTCCCTTATGCATAGGGGCACCAACGAGGATTAGTCGGGACCTTGCGCGGTTCCAGATACCTCGGTAAAAATACTGGCGTCATCCACAAGAGTTTGCTTCTCTACTTTGCTCTTTAAGTTTCCGCATTTATATTAAGCGTTTAAGTTTCAATCTTGTATTCATGCTTATATAGTAGATTGAAACTTAGACATTGCGGTAGAGATAGCAACACTTAGATAAAACTTAGTTTGCATATTCTAGTTTGATTATTTGCATAGGTTTTGCTCTAAGGATTTATTTGTGGCCTAGTTTAGCGAAAGTTTTAGAAGTCCTAATTCACCCCCCCTCTTAGGCGTCACTCGTTTCCTACAACAGGTCCTGTTGCTGACTGGTGGGATTCTTACGTTGCTGCCCATGATGCTGCCGACACTATTACTTGGGCAGAATTCAGTACACAGTTCAGAAACTACCACATTCCAGCTGGATTGATGAAGATCAAGAAGAAGGAGGTTCTGTCATTGAAGCAAGGTAACATGTCTGTCAGCGAGTACCATGACAAATTTATCCAACTGTCAAGATATGCTCCGGATGAAGTTGCTGAGGATGAGAGAAAGCAGGAGCACTTTATTGAAGGACTTAATGGACCCCTACAGTATGCACTGGTGGCACACACATTTCCATCATTTCAGAGGCTGCTGGATAAGGCTCTTGCTATTGAACACAAGCATGTTCAACTAGGAGACTTGAAGAGGAAGGCTATTTAATAGGGGCAGGGTAGCAGCAATGTTCGTCCTCGCTACGTTTCGCCACAGGGTACACCTACTCGTCCAGGAGGAGGACCACGTCCAGCTCAGTATGCTCCACAAGGGTCTCCACGGACACCTCCCACTCGTTAGGCTGCCCCCACTCGCACCCCAACGAGGCCTACAGGACAGAAGACAGGCCCTACATGCTTCAAGTGCAGTCAGATTGGACACTATGCTAATGCTTGTCCGGTGGAAAATTTTAGTACACCAGCTAAGAACAAGCAACAGACTCCTGGCAAGGGATAATCTATTGCCAGGGTTAATCAAGTCAGCGTTGATGCTACTCCTGATGGTGCTGACATCGTACTTGGTATGTTTTACATTAATGCCATTCCTGCAACCATATTATTTGATTCTGGTGCTACACATTCATTCATGTCTGCTCGATATGCCAACACAAATGAGATACCACGCTAAATATGAGAAAACCAATGATAGTAATCACACCTAAAGGGCCTATTGAGGCAAATCAAATGACACGTAGATTGACATTAACAATTATGGGAAGAGAATTTGGAGCCACTGCTATAATATTAGAGGCAAGCAGTATAGATCTAATCCTTGGTATGTCATGGTTAAGAAAGGCAAAGGCCATTATATAATGTGGTAGGGATACTGTAGAACTCACCAGCCCTAAAGGAGAAAGATTCTAAGTTCAAATTGCAGTAACCACCTCTTCTAGACGTGTTATGTTCTTTATAGTTGAGGAGTTTGTTGGTGACAACTTCCGTGTGGTTAGAGATTTTCTGGATGTCTTTCCAGAGGAGTTACAAAGGATGACACCAGATAGGGAAGTTGAGTTTGTCATTGATCTCTTACCTGGGACTGCTCCTTTTTCCAAACGACCATATAGGATGTCTGTAGAAGAGTTAAAGGAACATAAGAAACAATTAACAGAGTTACAAGAGGCTGGGTACATTCGTCCGAGTTCCTCACCCTGGGGAGCGCCGGTTCTGTTTGTACAAAAGAAGGATGGATCACAAAGAATGTGTGTGGATTATAGATCTCTTAATGATGTTACTGTGAAGAACAAGTATCTGTTACCCCGCATTGAGGATTTATTTGATCAGATGAGAGGTGCTAGGGTATTCTCGAAGATTGATCTCCGATCGGGTTATCACCAAATGAGGATTAGGCCATCGAATATTCCCAAGACAATTTTCTCGACCCGATATGGATTATATGAGTTCACTGTTATGTCATTTGGATTAACTAATGCACTAGCTTATTTTATGAATTTGATGAATAAGGTGTTTATAGAGTATTTGGATAGATTCGTCGTGGTGTTCATCGACGATATTCTTATCTATTCTAAGAGTGAAAGTGATCATGAGGAACATCTGAGATTGATGCTACAGAAGCTACGAGACAATCAACTCTATGCCAAGTTTAGCAAGTGCGAGTTTTGGATTGGTGAGGTGCCATTCATTGGACATATCATTTCTAATGGCGGAATATCAGTGGATCCTGCTAAGGTCAAGGAGATTATGGAGTGGAGCGCACCCACTACAGTTACGGAGATTCGGAGTTTCTTGGGACTTACAGAATATTATCGGAGATTTATTGAAGGATTTTCTAAGATTCCGAAGCCTATGACCTCGCTTCTGGAGAAGGGAAGAGAATTTAAGTGGGACGAGAAGTGCCAAGATAGCTTTGATCAATTAAAGAAGAGGTTGATGTTGCCACCAGTGTTGGTTATGCCAGATCTGCAGAAAGGATTTGACTTTTATTGTGATGCAAGTGGCCAAGGCTTGGGATGTGTGCTCATGCAAGAAGGACATGTGATTGCCTACGCTTCTCATCAGTTGCGGAAACATAAGTTAAACTACCCCACTCATGACTTAGAACTGGCAGCCGTTGTGCATGCGTTTAAGATTTGGAGGCATTATATCATGGAAACTAAGTGCCAAGTGTACACGGATCATAAGAGTTTGAAGTATATATTCACTCAGAAGGATCTCAACCTTAGGCAACGTCGTTGGTTGGAGCTTATTAAGGATTATGACTAGGTATATGCCCGTGCTTTGCTACGGAATCAATATGATAAAATACGTTGATTTGTAAAAACCCTAATTGTTATTATAAACAAGCTGGGAAGAAAATCAAAAGAGCCTGTTTGCTCAATAATATCATAGTACTGGAACCCCTGAACGTGACAATAGCTTACATACCCACCAAATTTTGTTGTAACCCACCGAGGCCTTGGCTTGACACCATAGCTTTTGATGCAATCCTCATCATAGGAAGCACAGTCAAATTTATATGGTGGATACATGCTCCTCTGTTCACTGTAAGACATTGGCATTACCATCTCGGTACAAGCCTGTTTTAAGCAAGAATGAATCATAAGGCACACAATATAGTAGCACACCCTATCAAAGGAAACCATTGGATAGAAACATATTAAAAACTGTTGTTTCAGGACCTGTCAGTCCCATCCACCCATTCCATGGGGATCATCATTTAGATCAAAGCAGTCAACAATGTCAGTATAATTGTAATATACATTTACTCCTGCATATATACGTTCCAGAGTACCAGTGCCCTTAGGTTGACTGTCGATATTTCCGCATACCTGAAATAGAGAAAGGTTTTCACTAAGCCAAAGGTTTTGTGTTCAATGCAGCCTCTCTGCAAAAATGCAGGGATAAGACTTGCCTCGCTTAATCGGTTATTCTTTCCCCATACCCCAGTGATGTGGGAGCTGCCAGCACTGGGTCCGTCCTTTTTCTTTGAGCAGAAGAATACACAGAAATGTGCAGTACGATGTATGGAAATTGATGTTTAAGGACTAACTTCTTTAATAGGATTGGCTGGCAAAGGCCTGAGAAATTCTGATGGAAGTGGGTAATCCACCATGGCCAGATAACTGTACGCTGAGCTCAACCAATCTGAAAGGTCTCCAGTTGTTTTTAGGGTCCTACCAAAAAAATGCAAACTACTATTAAGAAGAGCTCAGTGTAAAAGGCAAAGAATGAATAGTTTATGGAGATGACTCACTGGCAAAGGTGGAACATTTTACTTAGTTTCAGAAGACCATCTTGCTCATTTGCTTGGTCATCTAATTCTTTCCAGGAGTCTTTTTTTGTAAGAAAACAGCTTAAACTTTTCCTCTAAACACAACACAGAAAAAAATTATGTCAGATTAGTCGAACGGTTGATAAAGAATGATAGAAACAACAAAAAAGGCACAAGGCAGTAAAATACACACCCTAAAATCATTAGATACGAGATCATAGAATATAGTAGATGGAACAATGTCCTCAAACTGCAGGATCGGAGCTGATGATGCAAGACCCCAATAGCAATATGGGGATATTTGAGTCTCATCCAAGCAGCTAGCACTACACAATCAATGACATTAGTAGCAGCACATGATTCAAATTTCAATCACAATGAGTGTTAAGCCACTATCATATCAGAACCAAGAAAATAAAATTGGAATGCAGGTTGGCATTGAAATAATAGAGTCGAAGACGGCTCTTACTTCCACCATATGAGCCCCCAAAGAGCACAACGGGGCTACCCTCTGCCGATAGGTTCCTCTTGAGGTCAGTGAGCAGCACAGCAAAGTCAGCAAGCGCCTGCTCGGCCGTGAGATACGTCGGGGACTTGGAGTCACTGTACGCCTTGGCTTTGCTACCGAAAGGCATGGACTCTCCGTAGTAGCGATGCTGCAGCACACAAGCGAGCGACCATCGCTCGCACCGTAAACAATATAGCGTTTCAAATGGAAAGTTTTTAAAACGAAGAAGAGATACGAGTATGAGACGAGTGAGGCCACGGAAGAACGATTGCCTCGGGCGGCGAAGCGTGGGGCGGCATCCCAGATGAGGTCGGAGTTGGCGGCGAACCAGGCGATGTCGCCCTCGTTGCCGCAATAGAAGAAGATGGGGCCACCGGGTCCAGCCCATCCACCGCCGTGGCCTACCAGGTACCGCTGCTGGAAGAACACTACCGCCTCATCCTCGTCCCCTGGAAAGCTGAAGTGGTCCAACCACGGGCGGCAGTGCAGAGGGGGAGGAGGGTGGGGGATCTACGGCTCGATGCGACGCGTGCGCGTTGATGGCGGAGAGCAGAGTGGGAGGAGGGTGGGGGATCCGCGGCGCGACAACCTTCCTTGACGGCCGCATGCGCGTTGATGGCGTATCGACAGAACCGTGCACCAAAAGATTGTGTACGCCTATAGTAGCATCTTAAGTAGTAGTAGAGACTAAAATACTATGTCTCCAACCAGGTGTTGAGTTGAACTGATGTAAAATATATCATAGTTATGTTATGGCATACATTAAACTGTAGTTTTGAGAAACAAAGTTCCCAAGTAGTCCTTAACCGTGTTGCACAGTGAACCGCTAGAGGCAGGGTAGCGGCAGCCGACCCATCTACGTGGTTGTCAGTATTTATTAGTTGGAAAAATTGATAATGGATGAAAAGTATGGATAGAAAACGATATTTTATGGTTATAGTAAGAGAAATATTTAGAGAGAACCGTTGTGAGAAATGGAAAAAATTAGGATGAAATGTTAACGATGTGACACAAAAGTGGGATATAGAAAGAGAAATTTAGGAGGAACTGCTGAAGACACTCTTACACTTTGTCCGAGATGTTTTCAAGTGTGAGAGCCTTTCAGATTTGGCATATAAGCAACCAAACATCTCAGATTTTATGAATATGCATCCGCTCCACCAGGATATATGATGCATCCTCTATCTACCAACCAAACACACCGAACTCCAACCACACCCTTCCAAAACTCCAACCTGATGCGGCAAAAAGAGAAGGCAGGTGCAGTGGTGCAGGCAAGAAAGGATGGAGCCAGGCAAAACTGATCCAGGGTCTCAGCCAAACGTGCCAAACTGTCACGATTCTCGAATGAAACTAACACATAAGTTTATTTTTATTCAGGTTACCAAACCTTTACAGCACAACAAACTCCCACCCTGAAGAACCGTTATCACCTTACTAAACAGTTCGTCTGAACTAAGCTCTCATATATGCCCTAAAGCCAAAACAGCCTCAATGCTTCAGCAAGACAGCAATGCCCAATAATCTAAGAGGAGCGTGTCACTGGTGTGCAATAGGAGAGTTAAGCACCGAGCACATGAAGCATGATGGCGTTCTGAGCATGCATTCTGTTCTCAACCTGGGGGAACACGATTGAGTTGGGAGCCTCAATGGTGCCATCAGTCACCTCCACTCCTGTCTCTGCAAGCAAACAGTGCATAAGGTAGGCCTATGGGCCAGCAATCTCCATCAGGGTTTCATCCACCTGCAATATAGGATAAAAATAGAAGTGTTAGCTGAAGGCTAACAATGTAAGATGTAATTACGACTGAAAAACACAGAAATAAGACATTGAGCAATGGTTGCTTGTACAGTTTCACTGCCACTTGAACACCACAATTATGATTTGAGATAAAGACAGTATCTTGAATCATATGAAGGTCAGAACATATACGATAATTTCTCTAGTTGTAACTCAATCGCCTCACGGGCTTATGCTATGTATATGTACTTGGAGTACACGCAGAATCTAGAAAGTGTGAAAAACAAACATACCGTGAATCCCTGGAACTTCTGTTTTCTATAATCAACTTCTTCCTTTTGTCCCATACTGGCCCAAACATCTGTGTACACAACGTCTGCTCCCTTAACTGCTTCCTTGGGACTGTTTGTTATTTCAATCTTACTGATTCCAGCACCCCTGGCCATCTCCACTGTGTGTGCATCAGGCTCAAATCCCTTGGGACAAGCACATACAAAGTGAAAAGGAAGCACATCAGCCAATAACAGCCATGAGTGCACAATGTTGTTCCCATCTCCAACATAGACAACCTACAACGCAATCGAAGAAGACAATTGGTTACAACCCAGAAACTCAAAATTAGACACAGGTCAAACGCAGATAATTCAGTGTTATGATTCTACCTTAGTGTTTTCAATACGACCAATCTGCTCAAGCATAGTAAGTGCATCAGCCATTATCTGGCATGGATGGTTATAGTCAGGGAGACCATTTATGACAGGTACAGATGCATATTTTGCCAAGTCCAAAATATCCTACCAAAACCATATGAGAAGTTAGGAGACAATGTTTGGATGGAAACAAAAGGAATCAAAACCAACTGGAACTACCTAACATCAATATGAGAAGGACAAATGACAGCGATAAATTATGAACTATGAACATAAAGTAACAATATCCAAGACAACTAAACAAACATGATCTCGAGGCAAGATATCAACTCAAAACACCAATTATTTGTTTACATCCAGATAAAACGAGTTTGATCTTCATATCAGATAGAACACAAACAAACCAAGAAAACACTAAAGAAAACTGCCAAGATGATGATATCAGTTCAAAAACACCACACGTCCATATACATATCAGGACCCAAGTTGGTTTATTAGAATTAAACACACTTACTATTTCAGTTAAATAAATACCAAATTGAAGTTGTTGTTTCATAATAATATATTCCCACTAACAAATTTTTACTTTAACTAATGACTATAGTGCTTGTAGTTTTGAGAATGATATCCGATTGTTGTGCTTAAGCAGCACGGAGAAGACAGATCAATTATGTAAAAAGAAAAATGATCCAGGTTATGTGACGTTGTTGGTTATGTTGGTAAAAAGACCATATAAAAGAAATCTTAATTATGCAACTCATGACCATACTTGGTGAGCAAAGACCCTAGCCATAATAATGTCATTATAGCCAGAAAAGTACTCTAGCAACATCACGACACACAATCATATTATAAAGAATTCAATTTCAATATAGGCTATGAAACTATTAAGAATTGTGTACACCATGTGCCATTGATTCATTAGGTAAGCACATGTTTAAAAAGAGACGACATACCATGTCTATTTATATATGGGCAGTATGCTTTGCAAAAACATCTGCACAGGTGCTTTGGCCTTCTATCAGCTACTTCACCACGGACGCCACCTCGTTGATGTCCACACGGATCTGCTCCTTGTCATCCCTCTCTCGGATCGTCACGTTTGTTGAATCCATTGCCACAACAAATGGAACACCAATCTCATCGGTCCTCCCATATCTCCTCCCAATAGAAATTGCTGCAAGAGAACAAACACAAGATTAAGCTTGCATATGTAGTCCATCCAGCCTAGGTTGTACAGACTGGACTATTTAAGATCGTAATGCACATACCAGTAGTGTCAATAATATGAGAGATACCAACAGTTGTTAATGCCTTGATGATCTCTTTGGCGGCAGCATCAAACTCTTGATTCTTGACGAGGGGAACACGGTGCACTTGATAGGAGCCACATCAACAAATTTTGGATGTGATTTGTCCTCTAGGTCTACGAAATGCCCAATCTCTATCAATGTGAATTCACTCACTCGGAGAAGACCTTGACGTGGCAAGATCTGATTAACAAGTTCCAGACATAGTGAGTACATTAAAAAAAGGGAATATCAAAGCAACTATTGTGTAGCCAATAACTGCTTTTTAGAAGCAGACTATTGCTATTTGCTTACTCTACAGCAAGTAACAAATGTACTATCAAATATCACACTAAAAATAAAGTTAATATAGAACTTTTATCAATTTCACTCACAGGACATGAGCCACTGAACCATCACATAAATTTTGAACAGCGGTTGAAGCATGCCAGAATTGCAGAAGCAACAAGTGAAATGATATATAATACTATGACTATTAGTAAAAACAATAAGTTCACATGTTGAGCTACGCATTTGTTTCACAATCACTACATCATATTTAGCTCATAATTTACTTCCTCTTATTCTTGCTGCCAACGAGCAAGACGACGTAGTAGAGTGCCCTGAAGTTTCATGGGGTTGGTCAGACGTAATAATTTATAAAAAAATGTCAATCCACACCCACGCAAAAAATCCAACAGTTGAAAAGCTTTTGTTCATACTCCAGTTTTCAGTGTAGTTTTGAAACACCAGCATGTACATCTAATCAACAAATCATCACATATGTGGTGAGATCTGCAATTCCATTTATACATAATTCATACGCTCCTTTTATGAATTCATGATTTGGTTGACGTGAGGTTCTCACATAAGTGGTGAGATCAACAATGTATGGAAGGTGAAGGGCAATCCTCCTTAGCCTAGAACAATGTGGGCTTTAAACATGACTGATATATTTGCTTCATTTTTATAGGTTTGATGATAAATAGACTGATGAGCTTGAAAAGGAAGGTTTAGAAAATACAATTGAGATTTGAGAGCAACTTGAGAAGCTAATCCATAATCTACAACTTTCTCTCCAACTTACCAAAATTGCCGGGGAAATGGTGTCACAGTTGACACATTGAATAATCCAATTCTCATGTGTCTCCCTTGTTGTGTACTTGTCAAGGATGTGGTAGCTTCAACTGAATTTCTCACCATAACCTCTTGCATGCTATCATGTGCAGCTTGAAACTCCTGTCTTAGCAATGTTGTTGTGCACTGAGCTTTATGCCATTGCAGTCTATTGTGTAGTGAGTAAAATCACCTCTTGTGTCATCTACAATAGATTCTAGGAAGGATGAGGACCCATAAAGCTTGATTTGATTTTCTCTAAGCTTTTGCACATGTAGACTTGATATGCACTGGACCGCATCATGTTGTCCACCATTTGTTTTAAGTTCTCGTATCAGTAGTGTTCCTGTGGAGTGGGCAACATCACTCCGTCCACCATCTCCTCTAAGTTTTTGCACCGCAATATCTCTGTGCATTGAGAAGCATAACATCCACCATCTGATCCAAGATTTTGCATCTCTAATGTTACCATGCACTGGGCGGAGTGATGCTGCTGTCGACCTCGCCGGAGCCGCAGTCGCCCGTGGCGCAGGACCCCTTGCCGGAGGCGTCGAAGGTGCAGCCGGAGCGGCCCCAGAAGCGGCCCGACCACCCCTGCGGCGCGTACAGCGAGCGCGACTGCCCCGGCACGAGCGTGAAGCCCGTGGTCTCCAGCGGCGGCGTCCCCGAGCCGGACAGCAGGCCCAGCCACACCGTGTCGCCGCAGCGGTTGGTGAAGGTGAACGTGATGCCGCATACCGACCCTGCGCGACGGACGCGAGCACCGCACCGGAAACGGACACCGGTTCAGTCACACTTGCCCTTCCTCCCCCATGAATCCGAACAGGCGGGATCGATTGGTACTGGCAGAAGGGAAAGAACACCAGGCATGCGCTGCCGGAAAATGAATCAGAGCCACCACGTACGTACCTTGGTAGAAGGAGAGGATGAGGACGGCGATCGAGGCCGACGAGCCCGGCAGGCGCGCCCGAGATGCCATTGAAGCGATCAGCACGCTGTCAGGAGAGAAGCCCGAGCTCGAGGCGCGCTGGTGGTCAGGGAGCTTGACTGTGAGACTGGATGGACGATTAGTGCTAGCTAGAGGGAGGATGGACTCTTATGGATCGGGGCGGCGAGGCGGGTGTGGCCGAGTAATAAGGCGGTGGCGGTTGGGGAGGGGAGGGGAGTGGAGGAGGTGGTGGAAGTGGTCGCGACCTGCATGGCCTGCGCTCGCTTGCGGAGCAAGGGGGAACGAGGGATGTGCCGACGTGGGGCTGCGGGGAGCCGGGAGAGAGGAGCAGTTGCGATCGATGGACGGAGGAGGCTTGAAGAGGAGGCGACGGGATGGATGGTGATGATTTAACGCATATAGATGGACGGTGTAGATTGGCTGAAGGCAGAACCAGGGGAGGCAGCCTACCCCTTACAACCTTAATAGTAGTATAGATTTGGAGATTCACTATCACCCGGGCAAGGCAAATTTGGTTGCAGATGCCTTGAGTCGAAAGGAGCATGTTCATTCAGTCGTTGTTGCCTAGCTACCCAATGAGATTGTTGAGGATTTCAAGAGACTTAACCTAGGGATAGTTGCTCACACTGAAGGAGTCACCATTGAATTAGAACCTACCTCGGAGCAAGAGATTCGTAAGGGTCAGGTTGGTGATGCTAAAATTCAAGAGATTAAGGATCTGATTACTGAAGGTCGAGGTCCAGAATTCACGGAGGATGAGCAAGGTACATTATGGTTCAAGGATCGGATATGTGTTCCGGAGATTGATAGCCTTCGTGAGACTATATTGAAAGAAGCCCATGATTCTGATTACTCTATCCATCCTGGTAGCACTAAGATGTATCAGGATTTGAAGCAGAAATATTGGTGGTACGAATTGAAAAGAGATGTTGCTGCACACGTGGCTAAGTGCGATGTGTGTCAAAGAGTCAAGGCCGAACATCAAAGACCAGCTGGACTATTGCACCCATTGAAGATACCAGAGTGGAAATAGGAAGAAATTGGTATGGATTTCATTGTTGGACTACCCCGCACCCCTGCTGGATATGACTCTATTTGGGTGATTGTGGACAGATTGACAAAAGTGGCTCATTTCATACCGGTGAGGACTAATTACACGGGAGCCAAGCTAGCAGAATTGTATATGACTCGGATAGTTCGTCTACATGGAGTGCCTAAGAAGGTCGTGTCTGATCGAGGATCACAATTTACTTCTCGGTTTTGGAAGAAGTTGCATGAGAGCTTGGATACGCAGTTGAATTTTAGTTTGGCCTACCATCCCCAAACTGATGGGCAGACAGAGAGGACAAATCAAGTACTAGAGGATATGTTAAGAGCTTGTGCTCTTAAACATAGTGGAAGTTGGGATAGGAGCTTACCATATGCGGAGTTCTCATATAATAATAGTTACCAAGCCAGTTTGAAGATGTAACCGTTTGAGGCTCTATATGGCAGAAAATGCAGGACTCCACTGTATTGGGATCAAACTGGTGAAAGGCAGTTCTTTGGGCCTGAACTTATACAAGAGGTAGAAGAACAAGTTAAATGATAAGAGAGAATTTGAGGATTGCACAATCAAGATAGAAGAGCTATGCTGATACCCGGAGAAGACTACTGGAGTTTAAGGAGGGTGACCACGTATATCTGAAGGTGTCACCAATCCGGGGTATGAAGAGATTTAAAGTTAAAGGAAAGTTGTCCCCTCACTTTATTGGACCTTTCTTGACCTTAAAGAGAGTGGGTGAAGTTGCATATCAAGTAGAACTACCCGATCACCTGTCAGATGTACATGATGTCTTTCACGTGTCCCAACTAAAGAAGTGCCTCACGGTACCTGAGGAGCAGCTACCAATGGAGGACCTTAGTGTTCAAGATGACCTGACTTATGCGGAGTACCCTATCAAGCTTCTGGACACTTTGACTCGAGTTACAAGAAATAAGGTGATAAAGATGTGCAAAGTACAATGGAGTCACCATGGAGAAGATGAAGCTACTTGGAAAAGAGAAGAAGAACTTCGCATAGATTTTCCCCATCTTTTCCCTAGTCCTTCCTAAATCTCGAGGACGAGATTCTTGTTAAGGGGGTAGGATTTGTAATACCCAAATTTGTAAATCATATGATAAGAGAATATTCCCTTTACCTATATGTGTGTACCATCTCTAGTTACTATCACATGTGAATAAACCCCATCAAAAGAGGATTAAATAACCAATAACACCTAAATAAATCATGCATCATGCTGAGTTTTTACTTGATTGTGCATTTATGGCTAATAAAATAAAAGTATTATTAATATGTTAATAGACACATGGAATTTAAATTCTATTTTGGAAAACAAAACTCTAAAGAAATGTGGAGAAGGAGGAAAAGAAATACTAAAAATAAAATAGGAACAAAATAAATACAAAATAAATATTATACATAAAAGTAAGACTAGTATGTTCAAATTATACTTTAAATCTGAGGAGAATTACCAAAGAATTTGAGTTTGAAATTTGAACTCAAATGAAAAGAAAAAAATAAATAAGAAAAAGGAAAGGAAAATAAAAAGGAAGAAATGGCGCATGGGCTAAAACCTTAGATGTCGACCCACTCTTCCAATCCCTCTTCCGCGGCCCAACCCCGCATTCTACCACGCGGCCCAACCTTCCCCTGTGCGCACGACACTGGCAGGCGGGCCCGGATTATCAGACGCCACACGCGCGCTGGTACTGCGTTGCGGGGTCAGGTCGTCAGTGGCCGTATGTCCCCCCCCCACGCCTACCTCACACCGAATGACCGGTGGGACCCCTGGGCTGTGCTTCTTCTCCGCGGGCGCAAGTCTCGAACTACGTTGGCTGGCGCACGCTTTCCGTGGCCGCCGTAACAAACCTCCGATTGGGACCATAAGTAGGGCACGGAATCTCATGGGGCTCCTATTTCCCCTCTCCAACAACCCAAATTCCGCCGAGCCGCGAGCCAAATCCTACCGCTGCCGTACTCCAATTGTAGAGAACCCACCATCAGTGGACTGCCTCTAGACTAGCGACCCACCCTCGGCGTACCTCCAATCGAAATCGCCGAGGCGCCGTGAAGCTGTGGGCGACCTCGTGCTAGCTCGGGCATCTTCGGTGCACGGTGAATTCCTCGCCGGAGTCTCTCACCGCCGCGGAGCCACTTCACGACGAGGGCTGGCGCACCTTCACTGCAGTCATGGGTGAGCACCATCCGTTCCAATTCTACATCGCCTAGACATTGTTTTGCACCTAGAGTTGTCGGGTATTCGTGACCGGCATCGGAATTAGCTCTATGCCGGCGACAGCGCCGCCGTGAGGCTCTATTCTCGTCATCGGTCGGCTGTAGCCTAGGGATAAAGGGGAAGTTAATAGTGGACCATCGATTGAATGTTTGACGTCTCAGATTAGATGGAGAAAACGTTACGCTCGATTGGATCTAGGGCGTCGATTCAGTAGTGAACGACTTAGGTCAGATGTGGGAGAGATCGTCTGTCATCCGTTGATTTCAGATCTGGCGATCGTCGCAGGTTACACGTTTAGGCATCGCATATATTCAATTTCGACCGTAGATCCTAGATCGGGCAAACTGCGCCGCATACCGCTTCACGAGCGTCTGGATTTAATCCGGATCGTTCGCATCTAATCCAATGGCCAGATTTGGCCAGTACCCCCTTCGCCCGAGAATACTTGCAAAAGAACCC
The DNA here is from genome assembly GCA_029449295.1 of Zea luxurians. Lineage (NCBI taxonomy): Eukaryota > Viridiplantae > Streptophyta > Magnoliopsida > Poales > Poaceae > Zea > Zea luxurians. Next base: position 90,917,000 of record JAOPSE010000012.1, read on the forward strand.
CTTCTGTTTTATAGTAATCAACTCGCGGTCCGTAGAGCTATTTTCTGTGTCTTAGGCAAACTTACCCTGAGACCCCTGTGCCTTCCAAAAAATGAGGCCCAGTCCAAAGCCTATTTAAATTGAATAAGTGAATTAGAAAATGGATTTTTAATATAAAAATAATTATTATAACTTATCTAATTCATAGAAAATCCATTTTTAGTCTAAATTGATCCATTCCAGTTCCTAAATTTTTGTAATATTATTGTCTAACCATTAGTGCCTCTATTTTGGCATGAGAACATATTAAAATTTATCTAGTACTTAAACTTGTATTAAATACATAAAACCTTTGGAAATTCATAACTCAAAATATATAACTCCAAAATTAATAATTCCAGTTTCTATGATCCTATTTTAATGTCTAGATTATTATTGTGTATTTTATTTACATATTTAGTGTGATGTTAATTTTTGCTATACTATGTATGTATTGTGTTGATGCGAGTAGACGAGCAAGTCACAGAGGAGCCTGAGGTTCAGCTGGTAGAGACTGCTGAGCAGGAGCTCGTTGAAGGCAAGTTGTGCCCTTGATCACTTCTTTTTACCTAGTCATGTTCTTATTAATCATAATGATCTGCATAGGTGAATTTTGATGGGACCCAATAGGTTACCCTAGATTTTGACTATCTTTATACCTTGTTTCACCACTGGTTTTACTACTAAATTTTTGGGTAGTACATGCTACTGCTTTATGTGGCTTTGGGTATAGAGATATTCATCACTCATTGTTATACTATTTATTATCTGTTTATTATTTACTGTTCATGATAAGATCATTATGTTAATGGAAACATGGAGAACCACCCGGGAAAACAGTGCTACCACAAGGGTTTAATGGGATGCCCTTGGCTGATTAACTAGGAAAGGTAGTGGATGACTACCTTACCCGAAAGGGGCAAGGGCAGTAGGGGAGTGATCAGTGTAGGGAGGTCCTTGGGTTGATTTTGCTGCGATGGCGGTCAGGCGAGGGATTCCTGCACTGGAGCTTCCTATAAACTGTAGCAGGTTTTCTAAAGCTAGTGGAACTTTGTAAAGGCCTCGTAGTGGTACCCTACCTCGCTTCCTTGGTAGAGGTGTATGGGGTCTGATCAACTCCATGGCAAATGGGTAACACGATTTGTGGGTAAAGATGCGCAACCTCTGCAGAGTGTAAAACTGGTATACTAGCCGTGCTCACGGTCATGAGCGGCTCGGACACTCACATGATTAATTTATGGAACTTAAACTCAATTTGTCATTTCATTGCATCTGGGATTATTTTACTATTACTTTTATTTATTATTTCTAAGGTTCGGTATTTACTTATACTTAGTAACTGCTAATAAAATTTTGACCAACTTATAAAAGTAATGCTCAGCTTCAACCTTTATTTCATTGATCATCCTTACACTTCATGAACTCCCACCTTTGGTGAGTTCATGCACATTATTCCCCACAACTTGTTGAGGGATGAACATGTGTGAGCTCACTCTTGCTGTCTCACACCCCCCATAGGAGAAGAGCAGGTGGTCGAAGAGGAGCCGCCTAACACTGAGGCTTTCGACTTGATCTAGGTGGCGTCTCCCATTCAGCTTTCTGGCGCCAAGGATAGATTTTATTTCCTGCTATATTCATCTTTTATTTTGTAAGACTTCCGCTATGTAATAAGTACTCTGATTTTATTGTGACATTTATTTCTATACACCTTGTTATTATATATGTTGTCTTCTTTGGCGCATGTTTGAGATGCACCCGGCTTTGTTCCTTAAAACCGGGCGTGACAACATAGTGTCTCACAACTTTCTCGAAACGTTGTCAAATTTTTATCACAGCCTCTACATATGATATCATGACACATGGACAAGTTTCATGATTTTCTGCCTTTGTTTGTGTTTTATACAATTTTTAAACAGTTGGATGACAAGTTCACGGCCATGTTCAGTGAGCATGGTGCTCGAAGTTACCGGACCCCTCCTAAAATCGGTCGTAACTTGTGCTAAATAGCATGAATATCATTTTTGCACGCACGGTTTTCCAAGTTTCGAGTGACTTGCAGTTCAAATTTGAATTTTCCGAAGAAATTCAAATAAACGAACTAAATCTAATAGTTATAGAAAACACTTTTATAATTGTCCCAAAATCGTACATGTAGGTCTATATAGTGTAGGAACATACCACAAAAAGTTTGGTTGGGAAAGAAAAAAATATGCTTTGTCGAGTGTCTAGAAAAGACACTCGGCAAAGCTTTCTCTACCGAGTGCCAGCTGGTGGGCACTCGACAAAGTCCCTAAGTTCAGTGTATGATGAGTGCCTGTCTGTCGGCATTCGGTAAAGAGGACTTTGTCGAGTGCCAGATGCGTGGCACTCGGCAAAATATATTTTTAAATTTTTAAAAAATTCTTTGTCGAGTGCTCGCGATCTAGCACTCGGCAAAGCCGGTGAATATTACACCGATCGTCTTCTTCTCTTCGCTCACTCTGTCTTCCCTCGCCGCAGCACTGACCCGTCGCCGGCCCATGCCCAGCGCCCCGCCAGCCCTGCGCGCCGCCGCTGACACGCGCCACCCCCGCTCCGGCCATCCTCCCCGCTCTCGACCCCGTCAATCTCGCGCCATTCTCCCCGCTCCGGCCATCTTTCGCCAACCACCGCCGCTCCGGCCATCTCCCCGTCAATCCCGCCCTCGACCCCGTCAATCTCGCACCATGTCCGTCATCCTCCCCGGCTAAGGTATACTGTGTCACCCGGTTTTGGAAGGCAAACCGAATGCGAATCATGTACGTGCTAGGATCAGAAACTCACATACATATCGATTACATAATTGGACATCAACACATAATGCTTGAAATAAATAGCGGAAAGGTACTTTATTACAACCAGATGTCCAAGACATCCATATAGTCTAATATATAACCATTGTTCAACATAATTATCAAAGTGCGGAATTACGAAATGTAGATGATAAGCCTACACAGGCAGCTGACTGAGGGTTTGCCACTAAGAAAGAACTAGAACACGTTGTAGTCCTGAAACTCCTCGAAATCTTCCATGTTGCCAGCATCACCTCCTGAGTACTGAGTACAGTGGGGACAACCTGGGGTGGGGTGGTGAGAGCACCTAGAGGGGGGGGTGAATAGGTGATCCTGTAAAAACTTACCTTAAAGCCACAAAAACTTGATTAAGTGTTAGCACAATAAGGCCAAGTGGCTAGAGAGGAGTTCTTGCAAAACACAACAACCACAAGAGGATCAACACAGATAGACACAGTGATTTATCCCGTGGTTCGGCCAAGTACAAAACTTGCCTACTCCACGTTGTGGCGTCCCAACGGACGAGAGTTGCAATCAACCCCTCTCAAGCGGTCCAAAGACCCACTTGAATACCACGGTGTTTTGCTTTGTTTACTATATCCCGCTTGCGAGGAATCTCCACAACTTGGAGTCTCTCGCCCTTACACTTTGATGTTCACAAAGAAGCACGGAGTAAGGGAGGGATGAGCAACGCACACAAGACACAAAATCACAGCAAATACGCACACACAAGACCCAGACTTGAGCTCAAAAGAATATCACGAGGTTCTCACTAGAACAGAGCTCAAATAACTAAGAATGTCGAACAAGTGCGCAAGAATGAAGTGTGAGTGATCAACAATGCTCAAAGGATGCTTGTTTTTCTTCTCCATGCGCCTAGGGGTCCCTTTTATAGCCCCAAGGCAGCTAGGAGCCGTTGAGAGCATTCCAGGAAGGCAATTCTTGCCTTCTGTCGCCTGGCGCACCGGACAGTCCGGTGCACCACCGGACACTGTCCGGTGTGGATCTCTTTCCTTATTTGGCGAAGCCGACCATAGCAGATTCAGAGCCGTTGGCGCACCGGACACTGTCCGGTGCATACCGGACAGTCCGGTGCCCCCTTGTGACCGTTGGCTCGGCAACGCGTCACGCGCGGAATCCTCGGCCGACCGTTGGCCCGGCTGACCGTTGGCTCACCGGACAGTCCGGTGCCTCACCGGACAGTCCGGTGAATTATAGACGTACACCGTTAATCGCTTCCCGAGAGCGACGACTTCGCTTGTGAAGTGATCACCGGACAGTCCGGTGCATCACCGGACAGTCCGGTGATTTGTAGTCGTACGTCGCCGACGAAACCCGAGAGCAGCCAGTTCGCCCGAGCCAGCTTGGCGCACCGGACAGTGTCCGGTGCACCACCGGACAGTCCGGTGCACCCAGACTGAGCTGACTTTAGCTGAACAGAGCTATCTCCTTTCCAAAGAGACTTTTCCTGTTTCCAGCACTTAGACACAATACATTAGCTTTCAAAACAATGTACTAAGTCTTAGAAACATACCTTTACTCTTGATTTGCACTTTGTCCATCAATTGGCATAGATTAACAATTAAGCACTTGTGTTGGCACTCAATCACCAAAATACTTAGAAATGGCCCAAGGGCACATTTTCCCTTTCAATCTCCCCCTTTTTGGTGATTTATGCCAACACAACATAAAGCAACTAAACGAAGTGCAAAATCAATGCAAATAAGAACACAAATTGTTTTAATTCATTTTTGGCATATTTGGATCATACTTTGCCACCACTTGGTTTGTTTTTGCAAATCAAACTCAATTTCCTATCTCTAAGTCAAATTCACTTGTAGAGACATAAAGAGAGGTATTCTACGAGAAATTGATCAAAGATCCAAAAACTCCCCCTTTTTCCCATAATCAAACATTCTCCCCAACTTTTGACAAAAAGAGACAATAAGAGGATTTTGACAAAACAAAAGCTCTATTCTACTATTTTCAAAATTCTCAAGTGGTAGCTGATCCATTTCTTGCTTTGGCCTTATTTTCTCCCCCTTTGGCATCAAGCACCAAAACGGGATCAATCTTGGCCCTTGAACCCTATTGCCTCACCAAAATCTTCAATGAAGAGTAAAAAGGCAATAAGAGCATGAAGATGAACTTGGAAGAAGTTACCCTCTCATCGGAGTGCAGTGGAAGTCTTGCATGGTCCAAGTCCACCTTTTCCCTTTCAATCCACCTTTGAGACTAAATCAAGCAAACTCAAGCACACGGATAGTCTCAAAGGGTCAAGTTGTAGCATATCTCCCCCTCAATGAGTGCATCACTTGCAAATGGACTTGTGAGGTCCGGGGAGTGCTTGTACAACTTGAGCACCATAAATAAACAACAAAACGCATAAGGAACATGATCAAGGCATAAACACATGTATGCTATATATCAATCCAAGTTCCACGAATCTAAGACATTTAGCTCACTACGCAGCCTGCAAAAGGTCTTCTCATCTAGAGGCTTGGTAAAGATATCGGCTAGCTGGTTCTTGGTGCTAATATAGAACACTTCGATATCTCCCTTTTGCTGGTGGTCTCTCAAAAAGTGATGCCGGATGTCAATGTGCTTTGTGCGGCTGTGCTCAACAGGATTGTCCGCTATGCGGATAGCACTCTCATTGTCACATAGGAGTGGGACTTTGCTCAGATTGTAGCCAAAGTCCCAGAGGGTTTGCCTCATCCAAAGTAGTTGCGTGCAACACTGTCCTGCAGCAACATACTCGGCCTTAGCGGTGGATAAGGCAACGGAGGTTTGTTTCTTAGAGCTCCACGACACCAGGGACCTTCCTAAGAATTGGCACGTCCCTGATGTACTCTTCCTATCGAGCTTACATCCAGCATAATCGGAGTCTGAATATCCAATTATGTCAAAGGTAGACCCCTTTGGATACCAGATCCTGAAGCAAGGCATAGCAACTAAATATCTAAGAATTCGCTTCACGGCCACTAAGTGACACTCCCTTGGATCGGATTGAAATCTAGCACACATGCATACACTAAGCATAATATCCGGTCTACTAGTGAGAGCACCTAGAGGGGGGGTGAATAGGTGATCCTGTAAAACTTGAAACTTAAGCCACAAAAACTTGGTTAAGTGTTAGCACAATAATCGCCAAGTGGCTAGAGAGGAGTAAAAACACAATAACCACAAGAGATCAATCACAGAGATGGCACGGTGGTTATCCCGTGGTTCGACCAAGACCAACGCTTGCCTACTCCACGTTGTGGCGTCCCAACGGACAAGGGTTGCAATCAACCCCTCTCAAGCGGTCCAAAGACCCACTTGAATACCACGGTGTTTTGCTTGCTTTTATTAATCCCGTTTGCGAGGAATCTCCACAACTTGGAGCCTCTCGCCCTTACACTTGAAGTTCACAAAGAAGCACGGAGCAAGGGAGGGATTAGCAACGCACACAAGACACAAGAATCAGAGTGTCAACACGCACATAAGTCGCAACAAGAGCTCGCAACACAAACCAATGAGTTCACAACTCCACTAGAGCTCTATATGCTATCACAAAGAAACGAATGCGCGAAATTGAGGTCTTGGTGCTTAGGAATGTTGTAGGAATGCTTGGTGTACTCCTCCATGCGCCTAGGGGTCCCTTTTATAGCCCCAAGGCAGCTAGGAGCCGTTGAGAACATTCCTGGAAGGCAGATCTTGCCTTCTGTCGACTGGCGCACCGGACAGTCCGGTGCACCACCGGACACTGTCCGGTGCAGATCTCCTTCCTTATTTGGCGAAGCCGACCGTTGGAGTCTGAGAGCCGTTGGCACACCGGACAGTCCGGTGCAACAATGTGACCGTTGGCTCTCCCACGCGTCACGCGCGGAATCCTCGGCCGACCGTTGCCCCAGCTGACTGTTGACTCACCGGACAGTCCGGTGCACCACCGGACAGACCGGTGAATTTTAGCCATACGCCGTTGATGGTTTCCCGAGAGCGACGAGTTCGCCTGTGAACGGCTCACCGGACAGTCCGGTGCACCACCGGACAGACCGGTGAATTTTAGCCGTACACCGCCGTCGAAGTCCCGAGAGCAGCCTGTTCGCTAGAGCCAGCCTGGCGCACCGGACACTGTCCGGTGCACCACCGGACAGTCCGGTGAACCCAGACTGAGCAGACTTTGGCTAAACTTAGCCATCTCTTCTCCAACTCGATTTTTTCTGTTTCCAGCACTTAGACACAATACATTAGTCCATAAAATAATGTACTAAGTCTAGAAACATATCTTTTGACATGTTTTGCACTTTGTCCACACCTTTGCATAGATTAGCACAAGAGCATTTGCGTTGGCACTCAATCACCAAAATACTTAGAAATGGCCCAAGGGCACATTTCCCTTTCAATCTCCCCCTTTTTGGTGATTTATGCCAACACAACATAAAGCAACTAGAACAAGTGCAAAATCAAAGCAAATGAACACTCAATATTGTTTTGTTTCAATTTTGGCATATATGGATCATACTTTGCCACCACTTGGTTTGTTTTTGCAAATCAAACTCAAATTCCTATCTCTAAGTCAAATCCACTTGTAGAGACATAAAGAGAGGTATTCCAAAGAAAATTGATCAAAGAAACCAAAAACTCCCCCTTTTTCCCATAATCAATACTTCTCCCCACAAGAGGCCAACTTTTGACAAAAGAGTCAATGAAAGAGTTTTGACAAACCAAAAGCTTTATTCTACTATTTTCAAAATTTCTCAAGTGGTAGCTGATCCATCTATTACTTTGGCCTTTATTTTCTCCCCCTTTGGCATCAAGCACCAAAACGGGATCAATCTTGGCCCTTTGACCCCATTGCCTCACCAAAATCTTCAAATGAGAACACAAAGGCAATAAGAGAACGTGAGATGAACTTGGAATTAGTTACCCTCTCATCGGAGTGCAGTGGAAGTCTTTCATGGTCCAAGTCCACCTTTTCCCTTTCAAAACTCCTTTGAGACTAAATCAAGTAAACTCAAGCAAACGGTCAGTCTCAAAGGGTCAAGTTGTAGCACAACTCCCCCTAAATATGTGCATCCCTTGCACAAGGACTTGTGAGGTCCGGGGAGTGATTGTACAACTTGAGCACCATAGTAAGCAACAAAATGCATAAGGAACATGATCAAAGGCATAACACATGTATTCTATAAATCAATCCAAGTTCCGCGAATCTAGGATATTTGGCTCACTACGCAGCCTGCAAAAGGTCTTTTCATCTAAAGGCTTAGTGAAGATATCGGCTAGCTGGTTCTCGGTGCTAACATGAAACACTTTGATATCTCCCTTTTGTTGGTGATCTCTCAAAAAGTGATGCCAGATTTCAATGTGCTTTGTGCGGCTGTGCTCAACAGGATTTTCCGCTATACGGATAGCACTCTCATTGTCACATAGGAGTGGGACTTTGCTCAGATTGTAGCCAAAGTCCCGGAGGGTTTGCCTCATCCAAAGTAGTTGCACGCAACACTGTCCTGCGGCAACGTACTCGGCCTCAGCGGTGGATAGGGCAACGGAGGTTTGTTTCTTGGAGTTCCACGACACCAGGGACCTTCCTAAGAATTGGCACGTCCCCGATGTACTCTTCCTATCGACCTTACATCCAGCATAGTCGGAATCTGAATATCCAATCAAGTCAAAGTTAGACCCCTTTGGATACCAGATCCCGAAGCAAGGCATAGCGACTAAATATCTAAGAATTCGCTTCACAGCCACTAAGTGACACTCCTTAGGATCGGATTGAAATCTAGCACACATCCATACGCTAAGCATAATATCCGGTCTACTAGCACATAAATAAAGCAAAGAACCTATCATGGACCGGTATGCTTTTTGATCAACGGACTTACCACCTTTGTTGAGGTCGGTGTGTCCGTCGGTTCCCATCGGCGTCTTGGCGGGCTTGGCGTCCTTCATCCCAAACCGTTTCAGCAAGTCTTGCGTGTATTTCGTTTGGGAGATGAATGTGCCATCCTTGAGTTGCTTCACTTGGAACCCAAGGAAGTAGTTCAACTCGCCCATCATCGACATCTCGAATTTCTGCGTCATCACCCTGCTAAACTCTTCACAAGACTTTTGGTTAGTAGAACCAAATATTATGTCATCGACATAAATTTGGCACACAAAAAGATCACCATCGCAAGTCTTAGTGAAAAGAGTTGGATCGGCTTTCCCAACCTTGAAAGCATTAGCAATTAAAAAGTCTCTAAGGCATTCATACCATGCTCTTGGGGCTTGCTTAAGTCCATAGAGCGCCTTAGAGAGCTTACACACGTGGTCGGGGTACCGTTCATCCTCAAAGCCAGGGGGTTGCTCCACGTACACCTCCTCCTTGATAGGCCCGTTAAGGAAGACGGTTGATCTTGCTCCAATTTTTCCTGAGGCTGTACATCTCCAATCGCCATGGTGCGTATCGCGGCCGTTGGAACGTCTTCTTCATCTACATCATCAAGATCAACAACTTGCTCTCTTGGAGAGCCATTAGTCTCATCAAATACAACGTCGCTAGAGACTTCAACCAAACCCGATGATTTGTTGAAGACCCTATACGCCTTTGTATTTGAGTCATAACCTAATAAAAACCCTTCTACAGCTTTGGGAGCAAATTTAGAAGTTCTACCTTTCTTCACAAGAATATAACACTTGCTCCCAAATACACGAAAATAAGACACATTGGGTTTGCTAACTATTTAGCAGCTCATATGAAGTCTTCTTGAGGAGGCGGTGAAGATAGACCCTGTTGATGGCGTGGCAAGCCATGTTCACGGCTTCAGACCAAAAACGCTCGGGGGTCTTGAACTCTCCAAGCATAGTCCTCGCCATATCGATGAGTGTCCTGTTCTTCCTCTCTACCACACCATTTTGCTGCGGTGTGTAGGGAGCGGAGAACTCGTGCTTGATCCCCTCCTCCTCAAGGAACTCCTCCACTTGAAGATTCTTGAATTCGGACCCGTTGTCGCTCCTTATCCTCTTCACTTTGAGCTCAAACTCATTTTGAGCTCTCCTGAGGAAGCGCTTGAGGGTCCCTTGGGTTTCAGATTTATCCTGCAAAAAGAATACCCAAGTGAAGCGGGAAAAATCATCAACTATAACAAGACCATACTTACTTCCTCCTATACTCAGATAGGCGATGGGTCCGAAGAGGTCCATATGAAGCATCTCCAAGGGTCTTGATGTTGTCATCACATTTTTGGTGTGATGAGAGCCTCCTACCTGTTTCTCTGCTTGACAAGCTGCACAAGGTCTATCTTTTTCGAAATGTACATTAGTTAGACCTATTACGTGTTCTCCCTTTAGAAGCTTGTGGAGGTTCTTCATCCCCACATGTGCTAAGCGGCGATGCCACAACCAGCCCATGCAAGTCTTAGCCATTAAGCATGCATCTAGACCGGCCTCTTCTTTTGCAAAATCAACCAAATAAAGTTTGTCGTCTAGTACACCCTTAAAAGCTAGTGAACCATCACATCTTCTAAAGACAGACACATCTACATTTGTAAATAGACAATTATATCCCATTTTGCATAGTTGACTAACAGACAACAAATTATATCCAAGAGACTCCACTAAAAACACAATAGAAATAGAGTGTTCGGATGAAATAGCAATTTTACCTAACCCTTTTACCTTGCCTTGGTTCCCATCACCGAATATTATTGAATCTTGGGAATCCTTATTTTTGACGTAGGAGGTGAACATCTTCTTCTCCCCCGTCATATGGTTTGTGCATCCGCTGTCGATAATCCAGCTTGAACCCCCGGATGCATAAACCTGCAAGGCAAATTTAGGCTTGGGTCTTAGGTACCCAACTCTTGTTGGGTCCTACAAGGTTAGTCACAATTGTCTTAGGGACCCAAATGCAAGTTTTGTCACCTTTGCATTTGGCCCCTAACTTCCTAGCCAAAACTTTCTTACCCTTTCTACAAATGGCAAATGAAGTATTGCAAGCATGATATATTGTAGATGGTTCATTAACTTTCCTAGGAACATTAACACCATTTCTCCTAGGCATATTATGAACAACATTTGTCCTACCAACATTTCTATCATGCACATAGGAAGAACTAGAAGCAAACATGGCATGAGAATCAAAAGCATCATATGCATTATAACTCCTATAAGCATTTCTATATTGTCTCTTGTCATGATACATAAAAGCATGGTTCTTTTTAGCACTACTAGCCATAGGGGCCTTCCCTTTCTCCTTGGTGGAGATGGGAGCCTTATGGCTTGTTAAGTCCTTGGCTTCCCTCTTGAAGCCAAGTCCATCCTTAATTCAGGGGTGTCTACCAATCGTGTAGGCATCCCTTGCAAATTTGAGTATATCGAAATCACTTTTGCTAGTCTTAAGTTGGGCATTAAGACTAGCTACTTCATCATTTAATCTAGAAATTGAAACTAGGTGTCCACTACAGGCATCAATATCAAAATCCTTACACCTAGTGCAAATCATAACATGTTCTACACAAGAATTAGATTTATTTGCTACCTCTAATTTAGCATTTAAATCATTGTTAACACCTTTTAAAGTAGAAATGGTTTCATGACAAGTAGATAGTTCATAAGAAAGCATTTCATTTCTTTTAACTTCTAAAGCATAGGATTTTTGCGCCTCTACAAATTTATCATGTTCTTCATACAACAAATCCTCTTGCTTTTCTAAAAGCCTATCCTTTTCATTCAAGGCATCAATCAATTCATTGATTTTATCAATTTTATTTCTATCCAATCCCTTGAACAAGCTAGAGTAATCTATTTCCTCATCGCTAGAATCATCATCACTTGAAGAAGAGTAAGTGGTATCCCGAGTACATACCTTCTTCTCCTTTGCCATGAGGCATGTGTGATGCTCGTTGGGGAAGAGGGATGACTTGTTGAAGGCAGTGGCGGCGAGTCCTTCATTGTCGGAGTCGGAGGAGGAGCAATCCGAATCCCACTCCTTCCCGATATGTGCTTCGCCCTTGGCCTTCTTGTAGTTCTTTTTCTTCTCCCTCTTGTTTCCTTTTTCCTGGTCACTTTCATTATCGGGACAGTTAGCAATAAAATGACCAAGCTTACCGCATTTGAAGCATGAGCGCTTCCCCTTAGTCTTGGTCTTGCTTGGCTGTCCCTTGCGACCCTTAAGCGCCGTCTTGAAACGCTTGATGATGAGGGCCATCTCTTCATCATTGAGACCTGCCGCCTCAACTTGCGCCACCTTGCTAGATAACGCCTCCTTGCTTCTCGTTGCCTTGAGAGCAACGGGTTGAGGCTCATTGATTGGACCATTCAGTGCGTCGTCCACGTACCTCGCCTCCTTGATCATCATTCGCCCGCTTACGAATTTTCCAAGAACTTCTTCGGGCGACATTTTGGTGTACCTGGGATTCTCACGAATATTATTCACCAAATGAGGATCAAGAACGGTAAAGGACCTTAGCATCAGTTGGACGACGTCATGGTCCGTCCATCGCGTGCTTCCGTAGCTCCTTATTTTGTTGATAAGGGTCTTGAGCCGGTTGTATGTTTGGGTCGGCTCCTCGCCCCTTATCATCGCGAATCGTCCAAGCTCGCCCTCCACCAATTCCATCTTGGTGAGCAAGGTGACGTCGTTCCCCTCATGAGAAATCTTGAGGGTGTCCCAGATCTGCTTGGCATTGTCCAAGCCGCTCACTTTATGGTACTCGTCCCTGCACAAGGAGGCTAACAACACAGTAGTGGCTTGTGCATTTCTATGAATTTGTTCGTTAATAAAAATAGGACTATCCGAGCTATCGAACTTCATTCCACTTTCCACAATCTCCCATATGCTCGGATGGAGAGAGAACAGGTGACTACGCATTTTGTGGCTCCAAAATCCGTAGTCCTCTTCATCAAAGTGAGGAGGTTTGCCAAGTGGAATGGAGAGCAAATGAGTATTTGTACTTTGCGGAATACGAGAGTAGTCAAAAGAAAAGTTCGAATTAACCGGTTTCCTTCTCTCGTAGTCATTGTGGTCGTCGTCCTTTTGGGAAGAAGATGACTCGTCGCTGTCGTCGTAGTAGACAATCTCCTTGATGCGCCTTGTCTTCTTCTTCTTCCCATCTTTCCATCTATGGCCCGAGCCCGAGTCGGTAGGCTTGTCATCCTTCGGCTCGTTGACGAAAGATTCCTTCTCTTTATCGTTGATCACGATACCCTTCCCCTTAGGATCCATCTCTTCGGGCGGTTAGTCCCTTTGTGAAGAGAACGGCTCTGATACCAATTGAGAGCACCTAGAGGGGGGTGAATAGGTGATCCTATAAAACTTGAAACTTAAGCCACAAAAACTTGGTTAAGTGTTAGCACAATAATCGCCAAGTGGCTAGAGAGGAGTCAAAACACAATAACCACAAGAGATCAATCACAGAGATGGCACGGTGGTTATCCCGTGGTTCGGCCAAGACCAACGCTTGCCTACTCCACGTTGTGGCATCCCAACGGACGAGGGTTGCAATCAACCCCTCTCAAGCGGTCCAAAGACCCACTTGAATACCACGGTGTTTTGCTTGCTTTTCTTAATCCCGTTTGCGAGGAATCTCCACAACTTGGAGCCTCTCGCCCTTACACTTGAAGTTCACAAAGAAGCACGGAGCAAGGGAGGGATTAGCAACGCACACAAGACACAAGAATCAGAGTGTCAACACGCACACAAGTCGCAACAAGAGCTCGCAACACAAACCAATGAGTTCACAACTCCACTAGAGCTCTATATGCTATCACAAAGAAACGAATGCGCGAAATTGAGGTCTTGGTGCTTAGGAATGTTGTAGGAATGCTTGGTGTACTCCTCCATGCGCCTAGGGGTCCCTTTTATAGCCCCAAGGCAGCTAGGAGCCGTTGAGAACATTCCTAGAAGGCAGATCTTGCCTTCTGTCGACTGGCGCACCGGACAGTCCGGTGCACCACCGGACACTGTCCGGTGCAGATCTCCTTCCTTATTTGGCGAAGCCAACCGTTGGAGTCTGAGAGCCGTTGGCGCACCGGACACTGTCTGGTGCACACCAGACAGTCCGGTGCACCAATGTGACCGTTGGCTCTCCCACGCGTCACGCGCGGAATCCTCGGCCGACCGTTGCCCCGGCTGACTGTTGACTCATCGGACAGTCCGGTGCACCACCGGACAGACCGATGAATTTTAGTCGTACGCCGTTGATGGTTTCCCGAGAGCGACGAGTTCGCCTGTGAACGGCTCACCGGACAGTCCGGTGCACCACCGGACAGACCGGTGAATTTTAGCCGTACACCGCCGTCAAAGTCCTGAGAGCAGCCTGTTCGCCAGAGCCAGCCTGGCGCACCGGACACTGTCCGGTGCACCACCGGACAGTCCGGTGAACCCAGACTGAGCAGACTTTGGCTGAACTTAGCCATCTCTTCTCCAACTCGATTTTTTCTGTTTCCAGCACTTAGACACAATACATTAGTCCATAAAATAATGTACTAAGTCTAGAAACATACCTTTTGACATGTTTTGCACTTTGTCCACACCTTTGCATAGATTAGCACAAGAGCATTTGCGTTGGCACTCAATCACCAAAATACTTAGAAATGGCCCAAGGGCACATTTCCCTTTCAACTAGCACACAAATAAAGTAAAGACCCTATCATAGACCGGTATGCCTTTTGATCAATGGACTTACCTCCTTTGTTGAGATCGGTGTGTCCGTCGGTTCCCATCGGAGTCTTTGCGGGCTTGGCGTCCTTCATCCCAAACCGCTTGATCAAGTCTTGCGTGTACTTCGTTTTGGAGATGAAAGTGCCGTCCTTGAGTTGCTTCACTTGGAACCCAAGAAAGTAGTTCAACTCGCCCATCATCGACATCTCAAACTTTTGAGTCATCACCCTGCTAAACTCTTCACAAGACTTTTGGTTAGTAGAACCAAATATTATGTCATCGACATAAATTTGGCACACAAATAAATCACCATCACAAGTCTTAGTGAATAAAGTTGGATCGGTTTTCCCAACCTTGAAAGCATTAGCAATTAAAAAGTCTCTAAGGCATTCATACCATGCTCTTGGGGCTTGCTTAAGTCCATAGAGCGCCTTAGAGAGCTTACATACGTGGTCGGGGTACCGTTCATCCTCGAAGCCAGGGTGTTGCTCCACGTACACCTCCTCCTTGATTGGCCCGTTGAGGAAAGCGCTCTTCATATCCATTTGGAACAACCTGAAAGAATGGTGAGCGGCATATGCTAGCAAAATACGAATGGACTCTAGCCTAGCCACAGGAGCAAAAGTCTCCTCAAAGTCCAAACCTGCGACTTGGGCATAACCTTTTGCTACAAGTCGAGCCTTGTTCCTTGTCACCACCCCGTGCTCGTCTTGTTTGTTGCGGAACACCCACTTGGTTCCCACAACATTTTGCTTGGGATGAGGCACCAGTGTCCAAACTTCATTTCTCTTGAAGTTGTTGAGCTCTTCCTGCATGGCCAACACCCAGTCCGGATCTAGCAAGGCCTCTTCTACCCTGAAAGGCTCAATAGAAGAGACAAAGGAGTAATGCTCACAAAAATTAACTAATCTAGAACGAGTAGTTACTCCCTTGCTAATGTCACCCAAAATTTGGTCGACGGGATGATTCCTTTGAATCGTTGCTCGAACTTGGGTTGGAGGTGCCGGTTGTGCTTCTTCCTCCATCACATGATCATCTTGTGCTCCCCCTTGATCACACGCCTCTTCTTGATGAACCTGTTCATCGTCTTGAGTTGGGGGATGCACCATTGTTGAGGAAGAAGGTTGATCTTGCTCCTTTTGTTCTTGTGGCCGCACATCTCCAATCGCCATGGTGCGTATTGCGGCCATTGGAACGTCTTCTTCATCTACATCATCAAGATCAACAACTTGCTCTCTTGGAAAGCCATTAGTCTCATCAAATACAACATCGCTAGAGACTTCAACCAAACCCGATGATTTGTTGAAGACTCTATACACCTTTGTATTTGAGTCATAACCTAATAAAAACCCTTCTACAGCTTTGGGAGCAAACTTAGAATTTCTACCTCTCTTTACTAGAATGTAACATTTGCTCCTAAATACACGAAAGTAAGACACATTGGGTTTGTTACCGGTTAGAAGCTCATACGAAATCTTCTTGAGGAGGCGGTGAAGGTAGACCCGGTTGATGGCGTGGCAAGCTGTGTTCACGGCTTCCGACCAAAACCGCTGGGGGGTCTTGAACTCTCCAAGCATCGTCCTTGCATGTCTATGAGCGTCCTGTTCTTCCTCTCTACCACACCATTTTGTTGTGGTGTGTAGGGAGCGGAGAACTCGTGCTTGATCCCTTCCTCCTCAAGATACTCCTCCACTTGAAGGTTCTTGAACTCGGACCCGTTGTCGCTCCTTATCTTCTTCACCTTGAGCTCAAACTCATTTTGAGCTCTTCTTAGGAAGCGCTTGAGGGTCCCTTGGGTTTCAGATTTATCCAGCAAAAAGAATACCCAAGTGAACCGGGAAAAATCATCAACTATAACAAGACCATACTTACTTCCTCCTATGCTTAGATAGGCGACGGGTCCGAAGAGGTCCATATGAAGCAACTCCAGAGGTCTTGATGTGGTCATCACATTTTTGGTATGATGAGAGCTTCCCACATGTTTACCTGCTTGACAAGCTACACAAGGTCTATCTTTTTCGAAAGTTACATTAGTTAGACCTATCACGTGTTCTCCCTTTAGAAGCTTGTGAAGGTTCTTCATCCCCACATGAGCTAAACGGTGATGCCACAGCCAGCCCATGCTAGTCTTAGCAATTAAGCATGCATCTAGACCGGCCTCCTCTTTTGCAAAATCAACTAAATAGAGTTTGCCGTCTAATACACCCTTAAAAGCTAATGAACCATCACTTCTTCTAAAGACAGACACATCTACATTTGTGAATAAACAATTATATCCCATATTGCATAATTGACTAACGGATAACAAATTATATCCAAGCGACTCAACTAAAAATACATTAGAAATGGAGTGCTCGGATGAAATAGCAATCTTTTCTAACCCTTTCACCTTGCCTTGATTCCCGTCATCGAATATGATTGAGTCTTGGGAATCTTTGTTCTTGACGTAGGAAGAGAACATCTTCTTCTCCCCCGTCATGTGGTTTGTGCATCCGCTGTCGATAATCCAGCTTGATCCCCCGGATGCATAAACCTGCAAGGCAAATTTAGGCTTGGGTCTTAGGTACCCAACTCTTGTTGGGTCCTACAAGGTTAGTCACAATGGTCTTAGGGACCCAAATGCAAGTTTTATCTCCCTTGCATCTTGCCCCTAACTTCCTAGCAATCACCTTCTTATCCTTTCTACTAATAGCAAAGGAAGCATTGCAAGTATGAAAAATTGTAGAAGGTTCATTGTTTACTTTCCTAGGAACACGAACAACATTTCTTCTAGGCATAGCATTTTTCCTAGCCAAATTTCTATCATGCATAATAGAAGAACTAGAAGCAATCAAGGCATGAGAATCAAAATTATCATAACTTCTATAAGCATTCCTAGAATGTCTCCTATCATGGTACATGAAAGCATGGTTCTTTTGAGCACTACTAGCCATAGGGGCCTTCCCTTTCTCCTTGGCGGAGATGGAAACCTTATGGCTTGTTAAGTTCTTGACTTCCCTCTTGAAGCCAAGACCATCCTTAATTGAGGGGTGTCTACCAATCGTGTAGGCATCCCTTGCAAATTTTAGCTTATCAAATTCACTTTTGCTAGTCTTAAGTTGGGCATTAAGACTAGCCACTTCATCATTCAATTTAGAAATTGAAGCTAGGTGTTCACTACAAGCATCAATATTGAGATCTTTACACCTATTGCAAATTGCAACATGTTCTACACAAGATGTTGATTTATTAGCTATTTCTAACTTAGCATTCAAATCATCATTTATGCTCTTTAAGCTAGAAATAGAGTCATGGTATGTAGACAATTCACAAGAGAGCATTTCATTCCTTTTAATTTCTAAAGCAAGGGATTTTTGTGCCTCTACAAACTTATCATGTTCTTCATACAGAAGATCCTCTTGCTTTTCTAATAACCTATTCTTATCATTCAAGGCATCAATTAATTCATTAATGTTATCAACCTTAGTTCTATCTAGGCCCTTGAATAAACATGAATAGTCTATTTCATCATCGCTAGATTCTTCATCACTTGAGGAAGTGTAAGTACTAGTATCATGAGTGCTTACCTTCTTTTCCCTTGCCATGAGGCAGGTGTGATGCTCGTTGGGGAAGAGGAACGATTTGTTGAAGGCGGTGGCGGCGAGTCCTTCGTTGTCGGAGTCGGACGATGAACAATCCGAGTCCCACTCCTTGCCAAGGTGTGCCTCGCCCTTAGCCTTCTTGTACGCCTTTTTCTTTTCCCTCTTGTTCCCTTGTTCCTAGTCACTATCATTATCGGGACAATTAGCAATAAAATGACCAATCTTACCGCACTTGAAGCAGGAGCGCTTTCCCTTCGTCTTGTTCCTTTTGGGATGCTCCTTGCATCCCTTTAGCGCCGTCTTGAAGCGCTTGATGATGAGGGCCATCTCTTCCTCATTTAGCCCCGCCGCCTCAACTTGTGCCACCTTGCTAGGTAGCGCCTCCTTGCTCCTCGTTGCTTTGAGAGCAATGGTTTGAGGCTCTTGGATTGGGCCATTCAACGCATCATCAATGTATCTAGCCTCCTTGATCATCATCCGCCCGCTTATGAACTTTCCAAGTATCTCCTCGGGCGACATCTTGGTGTACCTAGGATTCTCACGAATATTGTTCACAAGATGTGGATCAAGGACAGTAAAGGACCTTAGCATTAGGCGGACGACGTCGTGGTCCGTCCATCGCGTGCTTCCATAGCTCCTTATTTTGTTGACGAGGGTCTTGAGCCGGTTGTACGTTTGGGTTGGCTCCTTGCCCCTGATCATTGCGAATCTCCTAAGTTCGCCCTCCACCAACTCCATTTTGGTGAGCATGGTGACGTCGTTCCCCTCATGTGAGATCTTGAGGGTGTCCTAGATCTGCTTGGCGTTATCCAAGCCGCTCACTTTATGGTATTCGTCCCTACACAATGAAGCTAGAAGAACAGTAGTAGCTTGTGCATTTTTGTGAATTTGCTCATTAATGAACATGGGACTATCAGTACTATCAAATTTCATTCCACTCTCTACTATCTCCCATATGCTTGGATGGAGAGAGAACAAGTGACTACGCATTTTGTGACTCCAAAATCTGTAGTCCTCTCCATCAAAGTGAGGAGGTTTACCAAGTGGGATGGAGAGTAAATGAGCATTGGTACTTTGCGGAATACGAGAATAATCGAAAGAGAAGTTTGAATTAACCGTCTTCTTTTTCTCGTAGTCGTGGTCGTGGTCCTTTTGGGAAGAGGAAGATTCGTCGCTGTCGTAGTAGACTATCTCCTTGATGCGCCTAGTTTTCTTCTTCTTCCCGTCTTTTCTTTTGTGGCCCGAGCCCGAGTCAGTAGGCTTGTCATCTTTCGGCTCGTTGACGAAGGACTCCTTCTCCTTATCATTGATCACAATCCCCTTGCCCTTAGGATCCATCTCTTCGGGCGATTAGTCCCTTCGTGAAGAGAACGGCTCTGATACCAATTGAGAGCACCTAGAGGGGGGGTGAATAAGTGATCCTGTAAAAACTTAACCTTAAAGCCACAAAAACTTGATTAAGTGTTAGCACAATAAGGCCAAGTGGCTAGAGAGGAGTTCTTGCAAAACACAACAACCACAAGAGGATCAACACAGATAGACTCAGTGATTTATCCCGTGGTTCGGCCAAGTAAAAACTTGCCTACTCCACGTTGTGGCGTCCCAACGGACGAGGGTTGCAACAACCCCTCTCAAGCGGTCCAAAGACCCACTTGAATACCACGGTGTTTTGCTTTGTTTACTATATCCCGCTTGCGAGGAATCTCCACAACTTGGAGCCTCTCGCCCTTACACTTTGATGTTCACAAAGAAGCACGGAGTAAGGGAGGGATGAGCAACGCACACAAGACACAAAATCGCAACAAATACGCACACACAAGACCCAGACTTGAGCTCAGAAGAATATCACGAGGTTCTCACTAGAACAGAGCTCAAATCACTAAGAATGTCGAACAAGTGCGCAAGAATGAAGTGTGAGTGATCAACAATGCTCAAAGGATCCTTGTTTTTCTTCTCCATGCGCCTAGGGGTCCCTTTTATAGCCCCAAGGCAGCTAGGAGTCGTTGAGAGCATTCCAGGAAGGCAATTCTTGCCTTCTGTCGCCTGGCGCACCGGACAGTCCGGTGCACTACCAGACACTGTCCGGTGCGGATCTCTTTCCTTATTTGGCGAAGCCGACCGTTGCAGATTCAGAGCCGTTGGCGCACCGGACACTGTCCGGTGCACACCGGACAGTCCGGTGCCCCCTTATGACCGTTGGCTCGGCCATGCGTCATGCGCGGAATCCTCGGTAGACCGTTGGCCCGGCTGACCGTTGGCTCACCGGACAGTCCGGTGCCTCACCGGACAGTCCGGTGAATTATAGCCGTACACCGTTAATCGCTTCCCGAGAGCGATGACTTCGCCTGTGAATGGATCACCGGACAGTCCGGTGCATCACTGGACAGTCCGGTGATTTGTAGCCGTACGTCGTCGACGAAACCCGAGAGCAGCCAGTTCGCCCGAGCCAGCTTGGCGCACCGGACAGTGTCCGGTGCACCACCGGACAGTCCGGTGCACCCAGACTGAGCTGACTTTGGCTGAGCAGAGCTATCTCCTTTCCAAAGAGACTTTTCCTGTTTCCAGCACTTAGACACAATACATTAGCTTTCAAAACAATGTACTAAGTCTTAGAAACATACCTTTACTCTTGATTTGCACTTTGTCCATCAATTGGCATAGATTAACAATTAAGCACTTGTGTTGGCACTCAATCACCAAAATACTTAGAAATGGCCCAAGGGCACATTTTCCCTTTCAGGTGGCTTGTAAAGCAAGGGTGAGTACACATCAACGTACTCAGCAAATGTCCCGTTTGGCTAAAGTGGACTAGCTGTATATGGAGTTGAGGTTAAGCAGTTGCTTTTAAGTTAGTCAAGTATTTATTATTATTAGTAGAGCCAACTTTTAGTAATAAACCCAGTTATTACCCAAAAGTACTTCCTCAAACGAGGAAATACCAAAGATCAGATTTTATAACATCATTGTTAATCATCATCATAAAAGTATCCAAAGTTCTTTTAATCAAAGAGGATCCCAAGGCTGCTCTTAACCGTGAGCTCAGCTGATATACCAGTTTTAACACTCTGCAGAGGTTGTACACTTTATCCACAAGCCGTGATTCCCATTCTGCCCGGGGTTCTAGCCTCCCCATTGATCACTACCAAGGTGACCAAGCAGGGTCTCACTACGTAGCCTTTATAAAGATTTCCCAGAGTTCATAGTTGCTCATTAGGTTTCTCCAGTTTGATATACACAGTACGTCTCCCCAAAGGAAGGGTGACTAACAAAACCAAAACAAAGAACCTCTGCAACCAACCTTGGTAGAGCAAGTACTGTGCCCGGACCCCATTGATGGCCCTACGGCGAAGCCAACTACCCCTCTGGTTCCTCTAATTAATCAGCTAAGGGCGTCCCATTCCACCCTCATGTTTGTACTGTTATCCCGGGTGGTCACTCCACGAACATGTCCTTACAGAGAGGTACTCAGGAAAAAGGCCTGAGTCCCCTATGGTATCACAAGATCATCCACATAATTAGGATAACAGTATCGTATCATAAATGTTCACATCATGTTCATTGTTTAAGTTAAGGCATTAGCAACATGCTAACCATGGTAACCCAAAAGGTAAGCAAGGATAAGTGAATACATGCTAGTCAATCCTTAGGTTTCATAAAGTAATGCGGGACAGTGAATCATAAGGTATGTAGGACATAATAGGTCAGGGGACACTTGCCTTCACCAGGTTGCTGCTCAGGGAGGTCTCCAACAACACACTCAGGAACTTCAGACTGCTCGTTGTCTAAATAAAGCGAGCATGCATTCAATACATTTGGAAAGTACAAATAAACCTCACACCAAACATATACAAACATTGGATCACATCTTAAAAGGACACAATACTACATAAGGGGTGATGAATTCAAAGTATAACATAAACTCTAACATACATTAACTTTATTTGAAAATAGATTACTATTTCCCTAAGTGTTACTTACAAGTACATAATCATAGATCAATTTATTTTATTGTGACCTAAATTTAGAACAGAGGTAAACTCATGCAATACCTATCATTAATGTCACAAGTTTAAACATGAATAAATCTATAAGATTCTTCTTTTATTTATTTTATAAAACTATATCTATATTAGTTCATATTCAATCATAAAAATTAGAATGGACAGACAGTAAGTGAAACCATTTTATTTAAACAGAGAATAATTCTATGAACATTTTGCAATTTGAATCACTAAATTTGGAGTTCATATGCAAAAAGTTATGAAATAAACAAGTTTGGGGATTCAAAATATGAAATTTGGGCTAATTCTGTGAATATTTAAAAGTCCAGGGCTAAATCTATAAGATTACAGGGGCCTGTGCGCGAAAACCAGGGACGGTGGGTTGATTTCCTAACACCAGGGAGTTTCTTAAGCAAAACAGCCACGCAAAGGGGTATCTGGTGAATCTAACCGTCAGATCTGAAACCAATGGCTAAGATTAGATCTACGGCCGAGGGCGCGCGTGCGTGGGCGGGCGAGCACTGACAGGTGGTCCAGGGAGTGTCAGCGATAGGGGGGAAGCGCGCTGATCAAGCGGGCCCAGCGCCGGAGGGTTTGGGCACTGACAGGAGGGCCAGGGCATCAGGGCACGCGGGCGCGAAGCGGTATCCTGGGGTCTGGGTCATTCGATCAAGATCGAACGGAGGGGGTCCGAGGGGCGTCCGAGGGGGATCTGAGGGGGGTCCAAGGGGGTCTGAGGAGGTCCGGGGGGGTCCGAGCAGGGTCTGAGGGGGATCCGAGGGGGTCCGAGGGGGGTCCGAGCCGTTCGATCAAGATCGGACGGGGAAAATCAGACAGGGGAAACAGATGTGCGCGAAGCGGCGCCGCTCCTCTCCACGGTGGTGAAGTCACCGGAGTTGAGGCTGGCGCGAGCTAGGGTGGCTCCAGGGTCATCGGAGTTGGGCAGAGGGGAAGAGGGCACCACGGCGAACTCAGTGGCGGGGAAGAGGCCATGAATCCACGGGCAGAGAGGGTAGAACGGCGGTGAGAAAGCCTCGGGCGGGCCGGAGAAACTCCGGTGAGCCATTCCGGCCATGGGGAGGGGACTTAAGGCGCGCTAAGGCCTGGGCTAGCTTCAGTAGAGACAGGGGTGACACAGGGGCCTACTCCGGTGAACTAGATCAAACTAAATCGGTCGGCCACCGCGCGAGCATGGCGGACCGCCGCGGTCGAGCACCGGTGAAGGCGAAATTGGACGAACACATGGCGCAATAAGGGAAATTGGGGATGAGGACGGGTGTCTCACCTTGGGGCGGAGCTCGGGGAGGCTTGGAGCGGTCTCCGGTGAGCTGGTTGGCCGGGAACGCGGGCGTGGGTCTCCGGTGGCGGCTGGCGGCGTGAGCAGAGCACGAGAGTGGGCGAAGCTGCGCGAAATGAGGTGACGGGTGTGCGCAGGGCACTGGCGGGGCTTTATGAAGGGAGCTAGGTGCGTGGGCGGGCGTCGTGGCCGAGAAATCCGGCGACGTGCGCGAGTGCGCACGCGCCGGTCCACGGCGAGCGTGGAGAAGGCGGAACTGACAGGGCTGGCCCATGGTGTAGAGAGAGAAGAAAGGGGCGTGCAGGGCAACGGCTCGGCGACTAGCGATCTGGGCCCGCGAGACAGAGAGAGAGAGCGAGCGGGCGAAGTAACTGGCGCCGACAGGCTGGCCCCACTGGGCAGCGAGCGAGAGAGAGAAGAGAGCGCGCGGGCAGACTGGCGCCGACAGGCGGGGTCCGCCTGTTAGGGGCGGCAGGCGCGCGCGGGACTGGTCTGGTGGGCTGGTTTGGGCCAAAATGGCTTTTTTCTTTTTCCTTGGATTTTCTAATTCCTTTTCTATTTCTCTTTCTATAGGGTTTTCAAATCCAAATTCAAACTAGGTTTCAAATTTAAATAAATTCAAACTTGTGCAACACTTCAAAGAATATTTTAAACTCAGCATGATGCAACATGACATGACTCATAAGGTTTTGGCAAAAAAATTTAACCTCCACTAGTTTAGGCTATCTCTAATCAAAAAGAAAAAAGGGAGAATGAATCTAGAGAGAGAGAAAACCTAGAGTGAGAAAAAAAAGAAGAGTAACACATGATTTTGGGTGATAATTAGAAAGAAATTTTATGCCCCCAAAATCAGGGTGTTACATACCTATCCCCCTTAAAAGAATCTCGCCCTCGAGATTCAGGGTTGGCTAGAAAAGAGCTCAGGGTACTTGGCTTTCAATTCATCTTCTCGTTCCCAGGTTGCTTCTTCTTCTGAGTGGTGACCCCATTCGACTTTGCACATCCTAATGGTACTTCTCCAGGTGACCCGATCTGCTGTCTCCAAAATTTGAGTTGGCTTCTCAATATAAGTCAGATCTTCTTGAACTTCAAGATCCTCTGCTGGCAACTGCTCTTCTGGCACTCTCAAGCATTTCTTCAACTGAGACACATGCAACACATCGTGAACAGCGGACAGATTTTCTAGTAATCTGAGTTGATAAGCCACTTCTCCACGTCTGGCTTGAATCTGATATGGTCCAATATAACAGGGTGCTATCTTGCTTTTGACTCCAAACCTTTTGGTTCCTCTGATGGCTAACACCTTTAAGTAGACATAGTCTCCCACTTCAAAACTGAGTTCTCTTCTTCTGGTGTCAGCATAGCTTCGCTGTCTGGACTATGCTGCCTTTAAATTCTCTCAGACCATTCTGATGTTTTCTTCGGCTTCAAGCAAAATATCTGGACCGAACACCTGTCTTTCACCAGGTTGTTCCCAATGCAGTGGAGTTCTGCAATTCCTTCCATAAAGTGCTTCTGTTAGATGATGGAGGACCATGAGTGGATGTACGCGGGCCGTAGAGGAAGGAACGATGTCACCCCTGAATGGATTAGAAAGTCTGATGATTTCATGGAATGGGCATATGGTGAAGCTGCTAAAGGAGCGAGTCTAGTCCCATGCCTGTGCAGCAAATGTGCTAACCGGAAAAGAAAACCAAAGAAGGTCATGGTAGAACATATTTGGAAGAATTGATTTACGCTGGGCTATACTCGGTGGATCTTTCATGGTGAAGCGCATCGTACGAGAGAGGAGGTGCAGAGACAACGTGTTGAGGATTATGATGCTGATGCGGGGGTAGCGGATATGTTGAACGACTATCACGAGGCACAGTACATGGGAGGATGTACGGATGACAAGCCAGAGCCGACTGCAAAGGCGTTCTATGATATGTTTGACGCGGCACAGAAGCCACTTCACGGTCAGACAAAGGTTTCTCAACTGGATGCCATTGGACATGTAATAGCGTTGAAGTCGCAGTACAGCATGAGTAGAGACGCATTCGATGGCTTGTTGACGGTTATTGGGAGCCTGCTTCCGGATGATCACGTTCTGCCAAAGAGCATGTACGAGGCACATAAACTCCTTCATGCACTCAATGCATGACTATCCTTCAGAATGCATGTTTGGTACCAGTACTCCATGCATGACTTACTGGCGTATGGGCTATTCTGCGCCTGGTGTGTTTATAGTAAGTTCCCATGCCCAGTTTGCAAGGAAGCTCTTGGGTTCATTTGGTTGAAAAAGGGTGGTAAATATTCGTCCTTCGATAAACATCGACAATTTCTCCATCCTGACCATCCATTCCGCCTAGACATCAAGAATTTTACGAAAGCTGTCGTACTGACAGACCGCCCACCTGCACCAATGACTGGTGCCGAAATTCGTCAATAGATAGATGGGCTCATGGCCAATACAGAAGGTGGTTTTGTGGGATATGGTAAGCAGCATATGTGGACACATAAGTCTGGCTTGACTTGGCTCCCCTATTATGACGACCTGCTCCTTCCACACAACATTGACATGATGCACACTGAAAAGAATGTTGCCGAGGCACTTTGGGCAACAATTATGGACATTCCTGATAAGTCAAAGGATAACGTAAAGGCAAGAGTGGATCTGGCAGTGTTATGTGATAGATCAAACCAAGAGATGAAGCCGCCAAATGGTGGAAAGACATGGAGAAGTCCTAAGGCCGATTTCGTCCTAAGCAGGGCCCAAAGGAAGGAAGTACTTCAGTGGATCAAGATGTTGATGTTCCCTGATGGGTATGCAGCTAACCTGAGTAGGGGGTGAACTTATCTACTATGCGAGTCTTAGGGATGAAGAGTCATGACTTCCACATATGGATTGAACGGATTCTTCCTGCGATGGTTCGAGGCTATGTCCCTGAGCATGTCTGGCTAGCGCTTTCAGAGTTGAACTATTTCTTCTGTCAGCTTTGTGCAAAAGAGTTATCTCGGATCGTGGTTGCAGACTTGGAAAGATTAGCACCCATGTTACTATGTAAGCTTGAGAAGATATTTCCACCTGGCTTCTTCAATCCAATGCAGCATTTGATTCTTCATCTCCCCTATGAGGCACGAATGGGGGGGCCGTGCAGGGACGTTGGTGCTATCCAATCGAGAGATGTCTAAAGACTATTCAAAAGAAATGTAGAAATAAATGCAAAATCGAGGCTTCCATTGCAGAGGCATACATTCTAGAGAAGGTGTCAAACTTCACAACAATTTATTATGGTGACAAACTGCCGAGCGTGCATAATCCACCCCCTCGTTACAATGATGGCGGCAATGAATTGAACCTTAGCATATTTCGAGGCCAACTCGGAAGCGCAAGTGGCTCGACCACCAAGACCCTAACACATGAAGAGTGGTGGCATATCATGCTATATGTATTGACCAACCTTGAAGAGGTGACGCCATACATGGAACAATTTCTTCATGAATTCTAGCATCAATCAAGGGACCCCACTCCACAGGAATATGACACTTTTCTTAGAAAGGGTGCGAGAAATGGATTGCTCGATTTCATTTCCTGGTTCAAACGTAAGGTACATGTTTAGTTTGTCAAAGAGATCCGTCTATGAACTCAATTTAGCGTCTTTTAACTTGCGAATACTTGCAGAGCCAAAGAGACCCATCTATGAGTGCCGAGTTGAGACAAGTAGCCAACAACTTTGCTTATAGGATCAAGAAATATTCTGGGTATGACGTCAATGGATACCATTTTCGCACAACAAACTACGACCAAAGTCGACCCAATCGAAAAACAACGTGTTCTGGAGTCTTTACGCCTGGCCTTGACGATGTCGATTATTTTGGATGAATCGAAGAAATATATTAACTCAATTTTTATGGTTCCAAACCTCTTACTCCAGTGATATTCAAATGCCATTGGTTTGACCCTCAAGTGATGAGACGGACACATTCTAATCTTGGTATAGTCGAAATTCAACAAGATTCCACCTTACTAGGAGACAATGTCTATATCATGGCCCAACAGGCCACACAAGTGTATTATCTCCTATATGCGTGCCAAACGAAAGAACATCTTAAGGGCTGGGATGTTGTGTATAAGGTATCGCCACATGGGAGATTACCTGTTCATAACGATGAAGATTATAACTTAGACCCGGACACATATGATGGAGAGTTCTTCTAAGAAGATGGGCTAGAAGGGCGATTTGAGATAGACTTAACCGAAGCTATCGGAATGGACGTAGATATTGAAATGGTTGTTGATGAGGAGGATGATGAGGCGCAAAATGATAATGACTTAGTAATCCTTGAAGGCAATGAAATTAATGACGAACTTGCGCCTTCAGATGGTGTTGACTATGAAATGGTTGATAGTGATGATGAGAGTTATGATCCGGCTAACCCAGACACATATGAAGATTATTTTTAATCGATGTAATGCTATATGACTTTTTATTTCACACCTGTTTTAAATACATCTTTTTATATGTGCTTATTTGTTTACTCTTAATTGCAGTTTGTTGGACAAATATGGTGGGCGGTTGGCTGAGGAGGAGGAGAGGGAGGAGGAGCAGGACGGCGGACGAGGCAGAGCAGGACGAGGCGCAGCAGGCGGCGCAGCAGGCGGCGCAGCAGGACAACAACGACCGACAGCAGGACGACGGTGAAGCTCAGCAGGCCGCCTCAGGTTCTGGCGCCTCAGGTTCGAGGAGCGTCTACCTGCGAGGTCCCGCGAGTCTCCCTCAGCGTCCCATACTTCGGGACAGGCGGCCGCTGATTTGGCCGGATGGGGAGAGGTATGCAACTTTATGTTCTTTATTCTTGTTCATATTATGTGTTCAAAATCATAATATAAACTAATACCTTCTTTGCCGAGTGTATTAGGTGACACTCGACAAAGGTAACTTCTTTGCCGAGTGTCACCTATGACACTCGGCAAAGACGCTGTCTCCGTCACCCCGGCGCCGTGACGACGACTTTTTTTGCCGAGTACTGCCTAGTACTCGGCAAAGTCTGTGCTGAGTGACCAAAAAAAGTACTCGGCAAAGAAGGCTTTGTCGATGTACTGTTCGTTGTGCCCTCTTTGCCGAGTGTTTTTCAGGCAGGCACTTGAAAGGGAAATGCGCCCTTAGGCCATTTCTAGTATAGTTTTGGTGATTAAGTGCCCAACACGTATTGAGTGAGTAATCTTGTGCAAAATGATTGATGAAGTGCAAATCAACAAGAAGGTATGATTGTAGAATTAGAACATTGGTTTTTGTGTACTAATATATTTGTCTAAGTGCTGGAATCAGAGAAAAGAGAAGAAGAAAATATCTTGGCTAGAACAGCCAAGACTCAGCGCAGTCTGGCACACTGGACTGTCCGGTGGTGCACCGGACAGTGTCCGGTGCGCCAGGCCAGCCTCCGGTGAATAGGCCACTCTCGGGAACTGACTGCGGTGTACGGCTATAATTCACCGGACTGTCCGGTGGTGCACCGGACTGTCCGGTGAGCCGTCTGTGGCGAAGTCGCCACTCTCGGGAATCGTTCAACGGCGTACGGCTAAAATTCACCGGACGGTCCGGTGAGGCACCGGACTGTCTGGTGAGCCAACGGTCATCTGCGCCAACGGTCGGCTGCACAATCCGCGCGCGACGCGTGGGCGCGCCAACGGTCGGCAAGGGGCACCGGACTGTCCGGTGTGCACCGGACTGTGTCCGGTGCGCCAACGGCTCCATTTCTGCAATGGTCGACTGTTCTATTTTTAAAAGGAGATCTGCACCGGACTATGAACAGTGCATGTTCGGTGGTGCACCAGACTGTCCAGTGCGCCACCCAACAGAAGGCAAGAATTGCCTTCCCAGATTGCTTCCAACGGCTCCTAGCTGCCTTAGGGCTATAAAAGGGACCACTAGACGCATGGAGGAGGATACCAAGCATTCTTTGATCATCTCTAAGCACCAAGACTCCATTCTCGCGCATTCGATTCTTTGTGATAAGTGACTTGAGCTCTAGTTGAGTAGAGAACTCCCTGCATTGTGTTGTGAGCTCAAGTTGTGGCTTGTGTGCGTATTTGTGCTCGTTCTTTAAGTCTTGTGTGTGTTGATCTTCCCTCCCTTACTTTCGTGCTTCTTTGTGATCATCATTTGTAAGGGCGAGAGGCTCCAAGTTGTGGAGATTCCTCGCGAACGGGAAATAGTGAAAGAAAGGAAAACACCGTGGTATTCAAGTTGATCATTGGATCACTTGAAAGGGGTTGAGTGCGACCCTCGTCCATTGGGACGCCACAACGTGGAGTAGGCAAGTGTGATACTTGGCCGAACCATGGGATAAATCTCTGTGTCTCTTGTGCTTGTTTTCTTCGTGATCACTATGTTTCACAAGAGCTCGATCCTTCGCCACTTGACTCTATTGAACTAACACCTAATCAAGTTTTGTGGCTTCAAGAATTCGATTTTTACAGGATCACCTATTCACCCCCCCCCCCTCTAGGTGCTCTCAATTGGTATCAGAGCCGTTCTTTTCACGCAAGGGACTAACCGTCCGAAGAGATGGATCCTAAGGGAAAGGGGATGGTGGTCAACGACAAGACAAAGGAGTCCATCATCAATGAGCCAAGAGATGATAAGCCCTCGGACTCTGGCTCGAGTCATAAGAAGAAGGACGGGAAGAAGAAGAGGCGCATTAAGAACATCGTCTACTACGACAGCGATGAGTCTTCTTCTTCCCCAAGAGACGACGAATACGAAGAGAAAAAGAAAACGGTCAACTCAAACTTTTCTTTTGATTATTCTTGTATTCCATTCAATTCCAATGCTCATTTACTTTCAATTCCACTCGGGAAACCTCCGCACTTTGATGGAGAAGACTACCCATTTTGGAGTCACAAAATGCGTAGTCACCTATTCTCTCTCCATCCAAGCATTTGGGAGATTGTTGAAAACGGAATGCTTTTTGATAGTACTGACAACCCCGTTTTCATTAATGAGCAAATCCATAAAAATGCACAAGCTACCACTGTTTTGTTAGCATCCTTGTGCAGGGACAAGTACAATAAGATGAGCGGCTTGGACAATGCCAAGCAAATCTGGGACACCCTCAAGATCTCTCATGAGGAGAACAACGCCATCATGATCACCAAGATGGAGTTGGTGGAAGGCGAACTAGGGAGGTTCGCAATGATCAGGGGAGAGGAGCCAACGCAAACGTACAATCGGCTCAAGACCCTGGTTAACAAAATCAGGAGCTATGGAAGCACGAGATGGACCGATCACGACGTCGTCCGGCTTATGCTCAAGTCCTTCACTGTTCTTGATCCTCATCTTGTGAATTCAATCTATGAGAATCCCAGGTACACAAGGATGATGCCCGAGGAAATACTCGGAAAGTTTGTAAGCGGGCGTATGATGATCAAGGAGGCAAGATACATTGATGAGGCATTGAATGGCCCAATGCCTATCTACGAGCCTCAAACCGTTGCTCTCAAAGCAATAAGCAGCAGGGAGGCGCTACCTAGCAAGGTGGCACAAGTAGAGGCGGCCGGGCTAAACGAGGATGAAATGGCCCTCATCATCAAGCGCTTCAAGACGGCGCTAAAAGGTCGTAAGGAGCATCCCAATAAGAGCAAGAAGGGAAAGCGCTCCTGCTTCAAGTGTGGTAAGACTGGTCACTTTATTGCTAATTGTCCCAATAATGATAGTGACCAGGGACAAGAAAAGAGCGAGAAGAGGGAGAAAAAGAAATCCTACAAGAAGGCAAAGGGCGAGGCGCACCTTGGCAAGGAGTGGGATTCGGATTGCTCTTCGTCCGACTCCGACGACGAAGTACTCGCCGCCTCGGCCTTCAACAAGTCGTCCCTCTTCCCCAACGAGCGTCACACCTGCCTCATGGCAAAGGAGAGGAAGGTAAGCGCTCGAGATAACTCTACGTATGCGTCTTCTAGCGATGAAGAGTCTAGTGATGATGAAGTAGACTATTCTAGCTTGTTTAAAGGTCTAGATAGAGCCAAGGTAGAAAAGATCATTGAATTGATTGATGCATTAAATGAAAAGAATAGACTCCTAGAAAAGCAAGAGGATTTATTGTATGAAGAACATGATAAGTTTATTAGTGTACAAAAATCTCTTGTTTTGGAAACTAAAAGAAATGAGATTTTATCTTCTGAAATTTCTGCTTGCCATGAATCTATTTCTAGTTTGAGGAGTGTTAATGATGAGTTAATTGCTAAGTTAGAGGTAGCTAACAAATCTAGTTCAAGTGTAGAACATGTCATAATTTGTAATAGGTGCAAGAATTTTGATGTTAATGCTTGTAATGAACATCTTGCATCCATTACTAAACTAAATGGTGAAGTGGCTAGTCTTAATGCCCAACTTAAGACTAGCAAAAATGATTTTGACAAACTAAAATTTGCAAAGGATGCCTACACTGTTGGTAGACACCCCTCTATTAAGGATGGACTTGGCTTTCGAAGGGAAGCCAAGAACTTAACAAGTCAAAGGGCTCCCATCTCCGCCAAGGAGAAAGGGAAGGCCCCTATGGCTAGTTTTAGTGCTCAAATAAATCATGCCTTCATCTATAGTGATAGAAAGTTTTCTAGAAATGCTCATAAGGGTTATGCTTATGATTCACATGCTATGATTGCATCAAGTTCTTATTTTGTGCATGGTAGAAATATGCCTAGGAAAAATGTTGCTCATGTGCCTAGGAAAGTTTGTAATGAACCTTCTACAATTTACCATGCTTGCAATACTGCTTTTGCAATTTGTCGTAAGAATAAGAAAGTGATTGCTAGGAAGTTGGGGGCCAAATGCAAAGGAGACAAGACTTGCATTTGGGTCCCAAAGACTATTATAACTAACCTTGTAGGACCCAACAAGAGTTGGGTACCTAAAACCCAAGCCTAATTTGCCTTGCAGGTTTATGCATCCGGGGGCTCAAGCTGGATTATCGATAGCGGATGCACAAACCACATGACGGGGGAGAAGAAGATGTTCACCTCCTACGTCAAGAATAAGGATTCCCAAGATACAATAATATTTGGAGATGGGAATCAAGGCAAGGTCAAAGGCTTAGGCAAGATAGCTATCACTAATGATCACTCTATCTCTAATGTATTTCTAGTAGAGTCGCTAGGCTATAACCTGCTGTCTGTTAGTCAATTGTGCCACATGGGTTATAATTGTCTATTTACAAATGTAGATGTGTCTGTCTTTAGAAGGAGTGATGGTTCACAAGCTTTTAAGGGTGTACTAGATGGCAAACTCTATTTAGTGGATTTTTCGAAAGAGGAGGCCGATCTAGATGCATGCTTAATTGCTAAGACTAGCATGAGCTGGTTGTGGCATCGCCGTCTAGCACATGTTGGGATGAAGAATCTCCACAAACTTCTAAAGGGAGAACATGTGTTAGGTCTAACAAATGTGTTTTTCGAAAAAGATAGACCTTGTGCAGCTTGTCAAGCAGGCAAACAGGTGGGGAGTGCTCATCACAACAAGAATGTGATGACTACATCAAGACCTCTAGAGCTACTGCATATGGACCTCTTCGGACCCGTTGCCTACCTTAACATCGGGGGAAGTAAGTATGGTCTGGTTGTTGTTGATGATTTTTCCCGCTTCACTTGGGTATTCTTTTTGCAGGATAAATCAGAAACCCAAGGGACCCTCAAGCGCTTTCTAAGGCGAGCTCAAAACGAATTTGAGCTCAAAGTGAAAAAGATTAGAAGCGACAATGGGTCCGAGTTCAAGAACCTTCAAGTGGAGGAGTTCCTTGAGGAGGAAGGAATCAAGCACGAGTTCTCCGCTCCCTACACACCACAACAAAACGGTGTGGTAGAGAGGAAGAACAGGACGCTTATAGACATGGCGAGGACGATGCTTGGAGAATTCAAGACGCCCGAGCGGTTTTGGTCGGAAGCTGTGAACACAGCTTGCCACGCCATAAACCGGGTCTACCTTCATCGCCTCCTCAAGAAGACGTCGTATGAACTCCTAACCGGTAACAAACCAACATTTCATATTTTCGTGTATTTGGGAGTAAATGTTACATTCTAGTGAAGAAAGGTAGGAATTCAAAATTTGCTCCCAAAGCTGTAGAAGGGCTTTTACTAGGTAATGACTCAAATACAAAGGCGTATAGAGTCTTCAACAAATCATCGGGTTTGGTTGAAGTCTCTAGCGACGTTGTATTTGATGAAACTAATAGCTCTCCGAGAGAGCAAGTTGATCTTGATGATGTAGATGAGGATGATGTTCCAACGGACGCAATTCGCACCATGGCGATTGGAGATGTGCGACCACAGGAACAACAGGAGCAAGATCAACCTTCTTCCTCAACGATGGTGCATTCTCCAACTCAAGATGATGAACAGGTCCCTCAAGAAGAGGCGTGTGATCAAGGGGGAGCACAAGATGCCCAAGATGTGGAAGAAGAAGCACCATGGGCCCCTCCAACTCAAGTTCGAGCGACGATTCAAAGGAATCATCCCATCGACCAGATATTGGGTGATATAAGCAAGGGAGTAACCACTCGCTCTAGATTAGCTAATTTTTGTGAGCATTACTCTTTTGTCTCTTCTATTGAGCCTTTCAGGGTAGAAGAGGCCTTGCTAGATCCAGATTGGGTGTTGGCCATGCAGGAAGAGCTCAACAACTTCAAGCGAAATGAAGTTTGGACACTTGTGCCACGTCCCAAGAAAAATGTTGTGGGAACCAAGTGGGTGTTCCGCAACAAGCAAGACGAGCATGGGGTGGTGACACGAAACAAGGCTCGACTTGTGGTAAAAGGTTATGCCCAAGTCGCAGGTTTGGATTTCGAGGAGACTTTTGCTCCTGTGGCTAGGCTAGAGTCGATTCGCATTTTGTTAGCCTATGCCACTCACCATTCTTTCAGGTTGTTCCAAATGGACGTGAAGAGCGCTTTCCTTAATGGGCTAATCAAGGAGGAGGTGTACGTGGAGCAACCCCCTGGCTTTGAGGATGAACGGTACCCCGACCACGTGTGTAAGCTCTCTAAGGCGCTCTATGGACTTAAGCAAGCCCCAAGAGCATGGTATGAATGCCTTAGAGACTTTCTAATTATAATGCTTTCAAGGTTGGGAAAGTCGATCCAACTCTTTTCACTAAGACTTGTGATGGTGATCTATTTGTGTGCCAAATTTATGTCGATGACATAATATTTGGTTCTACTAACCAAAAGTCTTGTGAAGAGTTTAGCAGGGTGATGACTCAGAAATTCGAGATGTCGATGATGGGCGAGTTGAACTACTTCCTTGGGTTTCAAGTGAAGCAACTCAAGGACGGCACCTTCATCTCTCAAATGAAGTACACGCAAGACTTGCTCAAGCGGTTTGGGATGAAGGACGCCAAGCCCGCAAAGACTCTAAGGGGAACCGACGGACATGTCGACCTCAACAAAGGAGGTAAGTCCGTTGATCAAAAGGCATACCGGTCTATGATAGAATCTTTACTTTATTTATGTGCTAGTAGACCGGATATTATGCTTAGCGTATGCATGTGTGCTAGATTTCAATCCGACCCAAGGGAGTGTCACCTTGTGGCCGTTAAGCGAATCCTTAGATATTTAGTTGCTACGCCTTGCTTCAGGATCTGGTATCCAAAGGGGTCTACCTTTGACTTAATTGGATACTCAGACTTCGACTATGCTGGATGTAAGGTTGATAGGAAGAGTACATCAGGGACGTGCCAATTCCTAGGAAGGTCCCTGGTGTCTTGGAGTTCTAAGAAACAAACTTTAGTTGCCCTATCCACCGCTGAGGCCGAGTATGTTGCCGCAGGACAGTGTTGCACACAACTACTTTGGATGAGGCAAACCCTCCAGGACTTAGGCTACAATCTGAGCAAAGTCCCACTCCTATGTGACAATGAGAGTGCTATCCGCATGGCGGACAATCCTGTCGAACACAGCCGCACAAAGCACATAGACATCCGGCATCACTTTTTGAGAGACCACCAGCAAAAGGGAGATATCGAAGTGTTTTATGTTTGCACCGAGAACCAGCTAGCCGATATCTTTACCAAACCTTTAGATGAGAAGACCTTTTGCAGGCTGCGTAGTGAGCTAAATGTCTTAGATTCGCGTAACTTGGATTGATCTAGAGCATACATGTGTTTTATGCCTTTGATCATGTTCCTTTATGCATGTTATTGCTTATTTATGGTGCTCAAGTTGTGCAAGGGATCCCCGGACCTCACAAGTCCATGTGTGAATGATGCACATATTCAGGGGGAGAAATGCTACAACTTGACCCTTTGAGACTAACCGTGTGCTTGAGTTTTCTTAATTTAGTCTCAAACGTGGATTGAAAGGGAAAAGGTGAACTTGGACCATGCAAGACTTCCACTGCACTCCGGTGAGAGGGTAATTTACTCCAAGTTCATCTTCGTGCTCTTATTGCCTTTTTACTCTTAATTGAAGATTTTGGTGAGGCAATGGGGTTTAAGGGCCAATAATGATCCCGTTTTGGTGCTTAATGCCAAAGGGGGAGAAATTAAGGCCAAAGCAAACATTGGATCAGCTACCACTTGAGAATTTTGAAAATAGTAGAGTTAGAACTTTTGTTTTGTCAAAATACTCTTATGTGCAAAATTTGGCCTCTTGTGGGGAGAATATAGGATTATGGGAAAAAGGGGGAGTTTTTGGCTCTTGATCAATTTTTCTCATGGAATACCTCTCTTTATGCCTAAACGAGTGTGTTTGACTTAGAGATAGGAAATTGAGTTTGATTTCAAAAACAAACCAAGTGGTGGCAAAGAATGATCCAAATATGCCAAATTTGAATCAAAAACAATTCTTGTTCTCAATTGCTTTGATGTTGCACTTCTTTTATTTGTTTTTTGATGTGTTGGCATAAATCACCAAAAAGGAGGAGATTGAAAGGGAAATGTGCCCTTGGGCCAATTCTAGTATAGTTTTGGTGATTAAGTGTCCAACACGTATTGAGTGAGTAATCTTGTGCAAAATGATTGATAAAGTGCAAATCAACAAGAAGGTATGATTCTAGACTTAGAACATTGGTTTTTGTGTACTAATATATTTGTCTAAGTGCTGGAATCAGAGAAAAGAGAAGAAGAAAATATCTTGGCTGGAACAGCCAAGACTCAGCGCAGTCTGGCACACCGGACTGTCCGGTGGTGCACCGGATAGTGTCCGGTGCGCCAGGCCAGCCTCCGGTGAACAGGCCACTCTCGGGAACTGACGGCGGTGTACGGCTATAATTCACCGGACTGTCCGGTGGTGCACCGGACTGTCCGGCGAGCCGTCTGCGGCGAAGTCGTCGCTCTCGGGAATCGTTCAACGGCGCACGGCTAAAATTCACCGGACGGTCATCTGCGCCAACGGTCGACCGCGCAATCCGCGCGCGATGCGTGGGCGCGCCAACGGTCGGCAAGGGGCACCGGACTGTCCGGTGTGCACCGGACTGTGTCCGGTGCGCCAACGGCTCCATTTCTGCAACGGTCGACTGTTCTATTTTTGGAAGGAGATCTGCACCGGACTATGAACAGTGCATGTCCGGTGGTGCACCGGACTGTCCGGTGCGCCACCCGACAGAAGGCAAGAATTGCCTTCCCAGATTGCTTCCAACGGCTCCTAGCTGCCTTGGGGCTATAAAAGGGACCCCTAGGCGCATGGAGGAGGATACCAAGCATTCTTTGATCATCTCTAAGCATCAAGACTCCATTCTCGCGCATTCGATTCTTTGTGATAAGTGACTTGAGCTCTAGTTGAGTAGAGAACTCCCCGCATTGTGTTGTGAGCTTAAGTTGTGGCTTGTGTGCGTATTTGTGCTCGTTCTTTGAGTCTTGTGTGTGTTGCTCTTCCCTCCCTTACTTCCGTGCTTCTTTATGATCATCATTTGTAAGGGAGAGAGGCTCCAAGTTGTGGAGATTCCTCGCGAACGGGAAATAGTGAAAGAAAGGAAAACACCGTGGTATTCAAGTTGATCATTGGATCACTTGAAAGGGGTTGAGTGCGACCCTCGTCCATTGGAACGCCACAACGTGGTGTAGGCAAGTGTGATAGTTTGTCGAACCACGGGATAAATCTCCGTGTCTCTTGTGCTTGTTTTCTTTGTGATCACTGTGTTTCACAAGAGCTCGATCCTTCGCCACTTGACTCTATTGAACTAACACCTAATCAAGTTTTGTGGCTTCAAGAATTCGATTTTTACAGGATTACCTATTCACCCTCCTCTATAGGTGCTCTCAGCACTCGGCAAAGAGGTGGATTGGTAGTGGGCGTACGTGCTGGGCCATCCTAGCAGCAGGGAGGAGATCAGGTAGAGATAGATAGTCGAAGATAACATTAACAAGGGTTCT
The DNA here is from genome assembly GCA_029449295.1 of Zea luxurians. NCBI lineage: Eukaryota > Viridiplantae > Streptophyta > Magnoliopsida > Poales > Poaceae > Zea > Zea luxurians. The sequence continues at coordinate 90,954,672 of JAOPSE010000012.1, forward strand.
TTTGGAGAATATGTGCACACACGCGTACAAAGCCCTAGCATAATCTGAGAGGATCGGGACGATAGGATACCTTTTCTTCTTATCCTCCCTCCACCGCGCTAGTAGCTCGCTCGCGTGAGCCTGCGCACTTAAACATACGTACTAGCTATAGCTATACGTGCTACACTGAACGGTGGCATAGTTTATTGATTCTTTTGGCCGCTTTTTTCTTACCCACCCCCACACACGCACACGCACAGCATGACCGGCACTGTTGTACCGACCACGCTCACTTGATTTGATGCAGACGTTCGTCTCTTGTCCGTGATGAGTTTGCTAGGTTTCCTTCCCTCCTAAACAACGCGCGCATGCATGCAATGCAACCCAGCAGGCATCAGCATCCAAAACGTGTGCAGCGGCCACTGGTGGACTGGAGTAGATGCATGAGTCTCCTAAATAAATATATATAAAAAAAAGGTCTGCTCGTCGGAGCAACGGATCCATCCAAGACGATTTTAGACGCACGACCGGTCGGCCGTCGACAGATCGCCACGTAGGGATGCTTCTACGACTCTATATAATAACGGCCGCATGGGACGTTGACAGATGGACCAAGCATAGGCGCCCACGCGTCCACCGCGCGTACTACACGTACGCGGCAACCACACGCGTGTCGGCGTGGCATGGGTGAGGCCGGCGCCCGGCGCCCGGCGGGGCTCGCATGCATGCCCACGTCGATCTCAGCCGGCCGACCAGGGTGCACGACTGGTCACACGAATGTCTAAAAATATATAAATCTTAAAAAAAAGAATATGGACGTCGCAAAGACAGGGGTCAGTGCAGAATCGTCATGCATGGTAACTGCAATAGAGAGCGCCGACCTCCCAGCGGCCGGTCACGGTCCGTGACGTAGGATCGACGCGACCACCGTCGTCGCGGAAACATCGACAGCTAGCTTGCATTTGCACTTACACGGGCGGACCTGATCACCGGACCCGGAGTCGCAGGGGCCGGGGGCTCGACCGAATCGCATCGACAACGACGACGCCGCCGCCGTCGCCACCTGGCGCATGTTTGCTTCCGGACGACGGTCGACGCGTGGCGCCCGGCCGGCCGGCAAGTGACGAGACACGACGGGCGGTCTCCGTCTGTCCGTGGGCCGGCCGTCGACCGGGACGCGCGCTGTGCGCACCATGCATGGCCTAGCTGATCGACATATTTTGCCGCCTCCTCTCGCCCCGACGCCCCCATGCACAAACAGCGCGCGGATATTTCGACAACGAGACGAGCGGCAGATCTCCTGATGGCCACCCGCCCGACGGACGACGCGCGACGGCCGTAGCCACAGCCAACAGGGTAAGGCTGGTTGATCATATCGAGGGATGGGCGATGATATATATATATATCCTGGTCACGTCCAGATCACATTGGGGTTTTTTTTTCCCGGACCCTCTCGATGTGATTCGACTTGACTGGAAGGGAGAGAGTACCCGTTTTGCTGTGCGCGCGTGTGCTGCTGCTGACTGGACACGTTTTCCGTCCATGATCCGGTGTCGCCGTCGTAAAACCCTGCAGCTCCAGGAGGTAGAAACTTGGCCCGTCACGCCGTTCATGATCCGGTGGCGTGGTGTGGTGCACTGGTGCGATGCGATGCATGTGTCATCGGCGGCACGGTTAGTTGGTTCATCTCTCTAACGCTTAATATCACTGTGTGCCGTCTGCCGTAGACATCGCATGGAGAGGTAAGGACTCGATATACGGGGGCTTGTTTGCTCGACAGTTTTCTGCTTTATCTTCTTCATTGGAAGCTAATATAATGTTCTCATAGAAACGATTTTCTATTCCAAATTACTTTTTTCAATAACTGTTTAAAATTAATGAGCTTCATCTATACAGTGACTCTGCATATATGTGAACTGAATTAGAAAAAGGCATTTTTTCAGCGATTGCGGAGCGGCATCAAAATATAAGAAAAACAGGGGAGGCTTCGCCAGCTGGCAGGACCAAGGGCTCCTAGTTCTCCAAAACACCGGCAGGACAGAATTGTTGCCCGCGGCCCAATTCAAATAAGGAAACTAAGCTGATGGCATGCCAGCTTTAGTCTTATATTGCAAATTATTAAGATAAAAGGCAACCAACTTTTATGTGTAGGTGTTCACTATTTTTGATATGAGATAAATAAAGGGCTATGGAGGTTGCTACACGCGTTCGCTTCGTTTCATGTAATTATCACGTGATGTGACGATGCACGATAGCGACATGACGTGTTCTAAACAATAGTTTTTTTCCTTCTGTTTATTTGGTTGTCGAATACTACACCCCATGTCAACCGGGAGTAAGGGCGTGCACATACTGCATGCGAGATCTCCGAGAGATTGCACGTAAAGAGGTTTGTTTGGTTTTTTTAGCTTTTGGCCACTAAAAGTTGTTGCAGACTGCCAAACGACCTAACTTTTCAGGACGATTCTATAAGAATCGCTTTGGTAAAAAACCGTTTGAAACCAACATAAATACATTATCGGTCAAGTCGTCACGACTGAAAGTCGCCTAGAGGGGGGTGAATAGGTGAAACCTGAAATTTATAACTTTAAACACACACTACAAGTCGGAGTTAGCGTTAGAATTATGTTCAAGTCCGAAGAGAGGGAAAAACAAATCAAATGAAAATCAAGCGAGTAGACACGGTGATTTGTTTTACCAAGGTTCGGTTCCAAAGAACCTAGTCCCCGATGAGGAGGTCACAAAGACCGGGTCAATTTCAACCCTTTCTCTCTCTCAAACGGTCACTTAGACTGAGTGAGCCTTCTTCCTTAATCTCACGGATCACTTAGATCCTGTAAGGACCACCACACACTTGGTGTCTCTTACTTCGCTTATAAAGCACTTGAGAATAAGAATGGAAAAAAAGGCCAAGCCAAGCAACAAGAGCAACAAAAGAACACAAAATACCCTCTCTCAAGTCCCTAATGGAATTGAGTTGATTTGGTGGCTTGGAGAGAATTTGATCTATTGAATGTGTCTTGGAGTGGAGTCTTTTGCTCTTGTATTGAATGCAATGTTCAGAATGCTTGGATGGATATGAATGAAGTGGTTGGGGGTATTTATAACCCCCAACCACTTCCACAGCCGTTGGGGAGGCTGCTGACGAGTCCGGTGCGCCACCAGAAAGGTACTGTGCGCTGTCCGGTGCGCCGCCACGTCAGCCAACCGTTAGGGTCTAGAGCTGATCGACCATTGGAGGCTTTATGTTTTTGCAGCACTAACATAAATACATTATCAGTCGAGTCGTCACGACTGAAAGTCGCCTAGAGGGGGTGAATAGGCGAAATCTGAAATTTATAACTTTAAACACACACTACAAGCTCGGGTTAGCGTTAGAATTATATTCAAGTCCGAAGAGAGGGAAAAGCAAATTGAATGAAAATCAAGCGAGTAGACATGCTGATTTGTTTTACCGAGGTTCGATTCTAAAGAACCTAGTCCCCGTTGAGGAGGTCACAAAGACCGGGTCTATTTCAACCCTTTCCCTCTCAGGGCCGGGCCAGCAAAATCTAAGGCCCTGTACAAAATTCCGGAATATCAATCTATAAAGTAGAATATACTAATATAGGCTATAATAATATGATAAAAAGGTTATATTAAGAGTTGTGTGATTGTGTCTAACTGTTTATTCGATTTTGTATTGTATAATTTTACTTGGATAGTATTATTTTGTTAGTGTTATTCTTTAAAATGAAATCTTGAACGACATTCATGTTAAAATGAAGATGTAGTCGTGATCAAAGACAAAGACACCATACAGACAACTGATTTGACTCATGAGATGAAGATTTGCTTAGAGATTAGTTGATTTATTAGCCTAATATGCTAGAAGTGGAGGCCCTCGGAAATCGGGGGAGCCTGTTTCCTTGAACAGGCTGCACACCCATTAGGTTCGGACCCGTTCCCTCTCTCAAACGGTCACTTAGACCCCGCAAGGACCTCCACACATTTGGTGTCTCTTGCTTCGCTTACAAAGCATTTGAGAATAAGAATGGAAAACAAAAGGCCAAGCCAAGCAACAAGAGCAACAAAAGAACACAAAATACCCTCTCTCAAGTCCCTAATGGAATTGAGTTGATTTGGTGGCTTGGAGAGGATTTGATCTATTGAATGTATCTTGGAGTGGAGTCTTTTGCTCTTGTATTGAATGCAATGTTCAGAATGCTTGGATGGATATGAATGAAGTGGTTGGGGGTATTTATAACCCCTAACCACTTCCACAGCCATTGGGGAGGCTGCTGGTGAAGGGCGCACCGGACAGTCCGGTGCGCACCAGAAAGGTACTGTGCGCTGTCCGATGCGCAGCCACATCAGCCAACTGTTAGGGTCTGGAGCTGGTCGACCGTTGGAGGCTTTGTCCTCTTGCGGCACCGGACAGTCCGGTGCCCCTCTGAATTTGCTGCTCTGACTTCTGTGCGACACTGTTCATCACTATAGCATTTTGCAGAGTCGACCGTTGGCGCAGGGAGCTGTTGCTCCGCTGGCTCACCGGACAGTCCGGTGTCACACCGGACAGTCCGACGAATTATAGCGGAGCGCGCCCTGAAATTCCCGAGAGTGGCTGGTTTGGAGTTGTACGGCCTGGTGCACCGGACACTGTCCGGTGGTGTACCGGACAGTCCGGTGCGCCATTCTTCAGCACACTCGAGTCCTTTTGCTCCTTTAAAATTGTGTCCCTAACTTGATTTTTTATTGGTTTGTGTTGAACCTTATGCACCTGTAATACATGAATTCTAGACAAACTAGTTAGTCCATAGGTTTGCATTGGTCGTCAACCACCAAAATTAGTTATAGGAAATGGTTACCCAATTTACCTTTCAACGACGAGTCATCACGACAGTACGAATCCGCCGCTTTCTAGATCTTGAACCATTTGAACAACTTTATCTTCCTTCGCTCGTAATCCCCACGATAGTCGGATTCTTCCTATAGTCAGATTCTCAGAAAAAGCTGAACGAAAGAGATAGATTAGTACACTTTGGTAGTTTGAATCTCTAAAAATGCTTTGTAGTAGAATACGAGAGTATCAAAGAATCTATCTTAACATGCAGGTAGCAACCCACAACCGGATGCCATTATGATATATATGTAGACACATCGTCCACTGAAATGGATTTATAGAGCTATCCATATCAGCATGTCACGTCATCCATTAACATTATTTTTTATCAGATATCTAATCTCTTCATATAAGTAATAATAATGTAATAAGTTACATAGTCTATAGAATAACGGGGGAGTAAAAACAACATACTAGTGTATTTAAGAGTTGCCTTTTATGCTATAGATGCCCTTTCAGCGGGTCGGCCGAGCGTCATCAGATACCTACAGTAGCAAGCTAGGTAGTGATTATTAGTAGTAATAATTATATATGCACTGAGGCGACAAATGCGTGCAACAGGGTCACATGTGCGGGTGTGCCTGACGAGAATATAATTAATAAAGCGCGCTCGTGAAGGAACAGTGACACCTCTGAACGAACGGGCCGGGAGCGAGGGCGAGCAAACGACCAAGAAACAGAACAGTAGGCTGATAGATTCGATCGTCGCACGCGCACACTACGCGACACTGTTGTTGGAACCAACACCCACGACGCAGGTGCATGCATGGTCCCCGAGCCAATCGCACGTAACGTACCAGAGGGAGGGAACTAGAAACGCGCGAAGATTTCACAACATATTCAAATTTAAACAGTGAGGAGATTTGTGAATCCTCTCCAATTTCCTATCCACTAACGAGCCTGTGCAGCTAGGCTTGCCTGCAGGCCGCAGTGCAGACGGACCATGGCATGTCCCGGCTAGGTGATGCTACAGCCTACAAGCTACTACACTGCAGCATGGCGTGACTGTGGAGGTTGGGAGTTGGGCTGTGGACGACATATACAGCGCCACCGGCACCACGGCCCCTGTACCATGTACTACTAACTACCAACGGTCGTGGCGGGCCCCTGCCCCTCGTCGCCATTGTCGAGCCACGTGGGCCTACCGGGTCCTGTCGGACCGCAACGTGGTGGGGCACGCACGTCCGGTCTAGTGTGCAGTGGTACGCTATACGTGGCAGCAGGCGACGGTGGAGCGCGGACCCACGGCTGGAGATGCCAGATTTCAGATTTGGCGCCGTTTCGCTCCCTCTCCCCACCCACCCGTGCTGTGCATCAGCGGCGATCAGGTAGGGCCCCGACGAGCGGCTGCAAAAATAAAATAACATATAAAATAAAGCTATATATATATATATATATATATAGTACCGGCTTTTAATTTCGCGCGCCAATTGTTACTACTGTTGCCACGACGCGGCACATGTTGGAGCATAACCTGACCGTCTTTATTCAAACAAGAAAAATATATATACTACTTTGTTTTTTCTCTTCACCAGGGACCACATTTGTGATCTGATACTAATCACATGCGCGCGGTACAATAATACCAGCATCGTCTACCACTGATTACGCCCTTGACCGTTGGTCTACGACGGGAGCCCAGAGATATATATATATATATAGCTATCCTTTTTCTGATTGTATTCAGGGGTTTGTCGCCGCGTAGATAATAATCTAATGTTTTTTTTCTCTTCATTTTCTGATGTGGGTAAGAGAGCATCTATATGTTTAATCAGGTCGGCTGACCTTAATTTCACAAATTTTGTAGAGCAAATTGCGTACACCATGAAGAAATTAACTTGGATAGGTGGGTTTCATGTAAAAATGCCAAACATTGCGAAGGTCTTGTTGTTCGGTTACAAGGGACGAAATCCTACCATAGATTTAATCTAGATCTGGATTGAGTAAATCTATCTATACCACACACAATCTCATGGTGGGATTAAATCTATCAACTAATCCGTTCATGTATCTCTCGAAGCTAGTTATTTTTTTTTGATACATGCATGGATTAAAACTCGGCCGGGGAGGGAAAGACCGCCCTCCCGGTATTATATTAAGAAGAGACCGAAACAATGGTCCCGGCCGAGAAAATCCCCGAACCCTGGCCCCCCATCACTAACGGGCCGACGTCAACTGCCCACTCTGCAACGACCCAACCGGAGGGTGGCGCACAGGACATCGTAACCCGAGAGCGGATGGGGCACAGCGAGGGGATTTTTTTAACCAAGCCTAAAAATTCGCTCCCGAGGTATTCTTAGCAGTAGAAAGTTAGGCATTTTCAGTATTAATTTAATCCAGAAAAACAGTGCGATATATGTGATGACATGTATGTGCATGTGTGTATAACTACTCGCATAAGCAGTAAACAGCAATAAAACATGCACAAATACGAAGAGTAGAGTGTACCCAGCGGAGGGACCGATGCTCAAGGCATCAGTGGCTCCATTCACACGAGTCATCTCGTGTGTTTGTTCGATGTAGCCGTACGAAGTCGGTGCAGGAAGATGTACGCTGTGCAGTCCCTCGAACGGTCGCCGGGAAGAAGACGAAGCAGATCACGCGAGCAGTCGCGAAGACGCTCCCCAAAAATCTGATCGCCCGCACACCCGTGCAAGTGTATCTCTGCGGTCGGTGATTTCGGAGGCCTGCTCTCCCACTCTCTCTGTGCTCGCAGAAGATGGGACGGGAATGTGTTGTTTGCAATTCGCGTGAGATGATTCGCGTACCTGGAAGAGCCCTCCCTCTCCATTCTTATAGGCGGTCAGAAGGAGGGAGAAGACCAACGGACAGAAACGGTCGCGCATTAGAACTGGAAACTGACGACAGTAATGACGTCCGTTACTAGCCATAATGACGTCCGTTACTAGCCATTAAACGGACGGTTATTATGACGTCCGTTACTAGCCATAATGACGTCCGTTACTAGCCATTAAACGGACGGTTATTATGACGGTCATCGCTCCAGGCAAAATGCGCAACCGTTTGAAAGGAATATTCGGACCAAGGTCCGATCTACCACGAGCCACGAGCCACGAGCCACGAGCCACGGCCCGGCGGCGGCGGCGGCGCGCGCGCGCGTGTGGCAGTCCTTCATCCTTTTCTCAACTTCTCAATAGATGCACCAATGGTCCACCTATTTAAGTTGATTGATTTGTCTTTTGAACTTCCAATATGGTACTAAATAATTAGTACACCATAGCATTAAAGTGGGCCATTAGCATTGACTATTATTGAATATTAATTTGGGCCAACCCCACATTAATCCAACAATCCCCACCAAATGCTAAGTCACACTAAAAAGCTCTCATCACCTCAAACGTTTGATATACTGGTGTTTCGATGGAGACTGTTAAGTTGAACATCCACCTAGAACTTAGACTACACTTGACCACAACTGCACAATGGACTAGGCCTTGAATTGGCAGTTTTGCGTGGAATGAGTTTCATCTAAACTCTTTACCAGTACTAGATTGCTGAACGCATCCCCTCTGGTTGGAGCATATAAGTCAAACTCCATAGCCTTTCATGGGTATCTAGAAACCACCCAGATCTCATAAACTGTGACTAGCAGTTAACCCATATAGGTATGTTCCTCTAAAGATGTTCTGTAGGACAACATCTTTGCTTCACAAAGCCACTTGGAACATATTAAGGTGTAAACACCAACCTACCTTACAGTAAGGAAAGATATGCATCTGAAATGAGCCTTATTAAGGGTCTTTCCTCTCAGTCTACCACTAGCTTGTTTCACCATTCTAATTCACGGGATCTCCGATCACATAGAACAGGTTACCACTATGATAAACTTTAGGTGGGTCTCATGCCCATCTCACTTGATGCACTATCTATCACACTACGTGATAGCCCCTTAGTAAATTGATCTGCCAGATTTTTAGACGTATGGACATAATCCAACGCTATTACTCCGGAGTTTCTCAATTTCCTGACAGATTTCAAACGCCTCTTTATGTGCCTTGTCGACTTCATATTATCCTTAGAACTGTTTATCTTAATTATCACAGTCTGATTATCACAGTTCATGGAAATAGCCGGCACAGGTTTTTCAACCACCGGTAAATCCATAAGGAGTTCACGAAGCCACTCAGCCTCAACTGAAGCGGTATCTAATGCTGTGAGTTCTGCTTCCATAGTCGACCTCGTTAAGATGGTCTGCTTGCAAGACTTCCATGAAACAGCACCACCTCCAAGTGAAAACACATATCCACTTGTGGCATATATCTCATCAGCATCAGATATCCAGTTTGCATCACAATAACCCTCCAGTACTGTTGGGTACCCGGTATAATGGATGCCTAAACTCATAGTACCCTTTAGATAGCGCAAAACTCTCTCAAGAGCACGCCAGTGATCATCTCCTGGATTTGAAACAAATCGACTAAGTTTGCTCACAGCAAATGAGATGTCAGGCCTCGTAGCGCTAGCTAAATACATGAGTGAACCAATTATTTGGGAATATCTCAATTGATCCCTAGCTATCCTTCGATTTTTCTTTAATAGCTTACTAGGATCATAAGGCGTTGGAGCAGGTTCACATTCGCTAAAACCAAAGCGACTCAAAACCTTTTCCACATAATGGGATTGCACAAGTGTGATCCCACCAATGCCTTCTCTCAGTAGCTTAATGTTAAGAATAACATCAGCTTCTCCCAAATCTTTCATTTCAAAATTATTAGACAGAAAGTCTTTTGTCTCTTTAATCACATCAAGACTCGTCCCCAAGATTAGAATGTCATCAACATATAGGCATAAAATTACTCCCTCGCCCCCACCATACCGATAGTATACACACTTGTCTGCTTCGTTCACAACAAAACCGGCAGATGTCAAAGTTCTATCGAACTTTTCATGCCATTGCTTAGGTGCTTGTTTTAGGCCATATAAAGATTTCAATAATTTACACACCATGCCTTCTTGACCGTTTGCTACAAACCCAGCTGGCTGCTCCATGTAAATTTCCTCATCTAGCTCTCCATTTAGGAATGCTGTCTTAACATCCATTTGATGGACGAGTAGACCATGAGAGGCAGCCAAGGAAAGTAGCACACGAATTGTGGTCAATCGAGCCACAGGTGAATAAGTATCAAAGAAATCCTCACCTTCCTTCTGTGAATAGCCTTTAATTACAAGCCTCGCCTTGTATCTTTCAATAGTACCATCAGGCCTAAGTTTTTTCTTGAACACCCATTTACTTCCAATGGGCTTACACCCATATGGACGCTCAACTACCTCCCAAGTTGCATTAGACATAATAGAATCCATCTCACTCCTTATTGCTTCCTTCCAAAAGTCAGCATCAGGAGAGGAATATGCCTCTTCAATGGTACTTGGTGTGTCATCCACAAGATATACAATGTAATCATCACCAAAGGACTTTGCAATCCTTGGTCTCTTACTCTTTCGAGTTGATACATTGTCATTTTCCACATGATTATGTATATGGGATTCCTCAGTGTGTTCTACCGGAATAAAATGCTCATGGGGTATCGTTGGTTCATCATTAGACGTATCATGTGTAGCTTTCATGGGAAACTCGTCCTCAAAAAACGTAGCATCTCTGGACTCCATAATTGTACCAACCAACATGTCCGGTACTCCAGAGTTTATAATTAAAAACCTATATCCAATGCTGTGGAAAGCATACCCAAGGAAAACACAATCAACAGTTTTCGGTCCTAATTTGCGCTTCTTGTTAATTGGCACATTCACTTTAGCCAAACAACCCCAGGTGCGCAAATAGGAGATATTTAATTTTTTCTTTTCCCATTCCTCGAATGGTGTGATTTCTTTGTTCTTTGTGGGAACTTTATTCAGGACATGACACGCCGTCAAGATCGCCTCACCCCACCATTCCTTAGATAGCCCTGAAGTCTCTAACATGGCGTTAACCAAATCAGTTAGAGTACGGTTCTTTCTTTCAGCAACCCCATTGGATTGTGGTGAGTATGGCGGTGTCCTCTCATGAATAATACCATGTTCCACACAAAAATCAGAAAAATCACCCGAAAAATATTCTCCACCACGATCAGACCTTAACCGTTTAATTTTCCTCTCGAGTGATTTTCAACTTCAGCTTTGTAGGTCTTAAAATAATTGAACGCTTCATCTTTTGTTTTTAAGAGATACACATAACAAAATCTAGTGGAGTCATCTATAAAAGTGAGAAAGTATCTTTTACCACCTTTGGTCAAAATTCCATTCATCTCGCACAGATCAGAATGAACAAGTTCTAGAGGTGCCAAACTCCTCGCCTCAGCAACCTTGTGAGGCTTGCGAGGTTGTTTTGATTCAACACACACATGGCACTTAGACTTTTTGACCAAGTTAAATTTAGGAATTAAATTTATATTTGCTAACCGCATAAGACAGCCAAAGCTTGCATGACAAAAACGTGAATGCCATAAATCCGACTCATCAGAAAAATGAACAGAATTCACGAGTTTATTACACACATCATGCAGTGATAAGCGGAACAACCCTCCGCAATCATATCCTTTACCAACAAAAGTACCATGTTTCGACACAACACATTTATTAGACTCAAGAACAACTTTGTATCCATCTCGACATAGCATAGATGCGCTAACGAGATTCTTCTTGATAGAGGGCACATGATGCACGCTCTTCAATGGCACCGTCTTTCCCGAAGTAAACTTCAGAATGACCGTACCAACACCAAGAACATGAGCACGCGACCCATTTCCCATTAACAAGGCGCCAGACCTCCCGACCTGGTAGGAGGAGAACATAGAGGCATCAGCACACACATGAATATTTGCACCACTGTCCATCCACCACTCAGGTGAATTACAAACTGAGAGAACAAATGGTAAAGAATTACCATACCCAGATGTTCCATCTCCAGTTTCAGTGGTTACAACATTAGCTGATTTCTTGTCCTGAGTGAACTTGCGATCAGGGCACTCTCTAGCCCAATGTTGATCACTGCCACAGACAAAGCAACCTCCCTTTCCCTTGTTATTGTTGTTCTTCTTTTTAAACTGTGCTGTATGAACAGGTTTATTTGCGTTCTCTGGTTTGTTTTGGTTTTTCTTCTTGTTAAACTTGCGGAAGTTTCTCTTCTGCACCACATTAGCAGTAGAGGTCTCTACACCTTTTCCATTGTAATATAAACTTGTGCAAATATCTTCGTAGATTTATTCAAAAAAGTTTAACCATATTTTATGAAACAAAACACTAGGAGTGATTTTTGCTACGTAAAGCTATATATTTTAATTTGAGGCAGCATCGTTGAAAAAATGCTCTTATACACAACAAAAAATGGAGCCCCTCGTAGTAGTCCTGCCGACCAGATTTTTTTATCTAAACAAGGCCATCACCTCCGTAGTACTTTTAAAGGCAGTGTATATATAATATATTCCGTAGTAGTAGTATGTACGGTGCCTCTTCGCTCGACCTATGAGCCAGATTTCCCATCAGAGAGCCAAATTAAAGAGCCCTACTTGCGTTGAGCGCGATTTGGATGAAAAAAAAAACTAACTTGCAAGCTTTTCTTTAGTCAAAGATATGAACGAATAAAAAATTAATTCAGGCTAGATTTGAGCGCGAGTAAAAGTATCAGCTCATCAGAACCAACGACATTAGCAGTAAGAGAATCAACACATTCCATGTCTATCCCTGTATATAGCAGTTTCTTTCTCTTGCATTGGTGCGCTTGCGTGTGCGCGCCCTCTCTCTCGCGCTCGATCGATGCCATTGTCTCGACAGTCGACACAGAGAGCTAGCTAGCACACACGCAGCCCGCGTGAGCGTCGTAGTAGCTAGCTATACGTGACCACAAGTCCAAGCCCAGGCGCGTGGAGGAGTGAACAATGCAAGGCAACAAGCAGGAAAGAATACTCCCGGCCGCCGGGCGAAAACTCGGCGGAGACCTCGCAAGTCGCACCCTTTCCGTGATTCTTTGCTCGCAATCGCCACTACCGAAACGAAACGACGACGACTGGCCGGTGTGTAGCACTACAGTACGTACGCAGCGGATGAAACAGCAGAAAAAAAAAAGAAAAAAAGAGTGAGAGAGAGAAGGCACACAGCGGCAAAACAAAAGCAAGACCGCCACACCAGTCCATCTCCCAGAAAAGCTCCAACGATCAATCCCCTTTTTGTCCCGGAGACCGGAAGAAAGAATCGTCGTCGCGTCGTCTGCTGATGATCCTGTCGGCACGGCATGCACCCGTAGAGAACCATATGCAGGACCAGGCGCGATCCGGCCGGTGGCCTTGTCGCCCATGCATAGCAGACTGCAGACGTCGTCCGGTCGATGCTCTTGCGTGCCTGTTGAGATTTCAAACGCGTACTGGCCGTCGTATCGTACGTAGTTTTAGCTTTGCTGACACGCTTCCCTGCACCTTCCAAAAGAAATCGACGACCCACCACTGGTTTACGTACAGGGGAAAAGTTGAAAAAAAAAAACACCGGACGAATGTTATGTTTGATCCGAGCGTTTTTTTTTTCTTCTTCCATTCCCCTCGTTTTATGAGCGAGGTTAATTTTGGCTACACCACTACTTGCTGTTTTGCTCCTTAAAGTCAAGAGCGGACATCCATATGACCATCTAGCTTCTTCAACAACTCTAGACTATTGCATGGTTTAAACAAGTCCATGCATGAAGAGATTAAGAGAGCATATTGGGCTATTGACGTACGTGTGTTTTTTTTTTCTCTCAACCCTGGTTAGGACCTGGAAAATTAAACAAGATTATGCTAGTGTTGCTCTAGTATAAAAGCTATTATCTTGTTTTAATCCGAGCAAAGTAACGTAGAAGCAGATGGATTAAAGCCAAACTAACATACAAACAAAACCCTGCACTGCGCATCGCAGGGCCAGGGCGCTAGCAAGCATTTATTTGCATGCTTGACGCGCACGCAGACATTGCTGCGCAAGGGGACGTTCACCGGTCTCGCGTGCATGCCTTGGCTAGCACACCGGCCGGCATGCAGAAATGAATCACTACCGGTTTTTGGTCCAGACTCCGGTCCAGAGAGTACGTACGCCCACAGGCCACAGATCCCGCCACGTGCTGTGTTTCATTGCTCCCAAAAACTATATGGGCCGGCACAGCATTTGTATTATCTAGTGCATAAAAAATTACTCCTTTTTTTCCCCTGTATGGCGCTCGCAATAGTCTCGGTTCCATATCCATTCCGCCTTTCTAGCTTAGCTAAACTAGAGTATGCGGTGCTATGGTAGAACAATAAAATAATATTGGGATACATACGTACGTCTAAGAGATTACTGTGTAGTCAATCAATCATCCATCCATCCTAAACCAGCTAGATGATATAGTAGCGGTGTTTAAATGCACTAGTAGAGCTAATACTTAGCGGCTAAAATTAGATAAAGACTCCAAACATACTAATTAATAATTTAGCTATTAGCTATTTTTATTAAATTAGTTAATAATCAGTTAACTATTTATTATCTAGCTAATCACACTAGTAATTTTTTAGTTAATTAATTATTACCTCTGGTACATTCAAACACCATCGTATTCCACGTCTAAAGCCGGCCGGCCGACCGACGAGAAATGTCAAAAGCTCAAAACGGAAGAGCGAGACACGTCATCACATAGCTCGCTCGTTCCATCGTGTGTCGGTTCGACCAAGCTAGAAAAAAGACATGGCCAGAGTGGGAGATTTGCGTCTTGCCAAACACTCATGTCACCCAATAAACCTACACCAAGTTAGTTAATGTTATTGTTGAGCACCATATTGAGCGGCCGGACGGTCCGGCCCTGAGGCCGGACGGTCCGCGGTCTGGACAGTCCGCGCCTGTGGGCCGGACGGTCCACGCATACGCAGAGTAGTTTAGGGTTCCGAGTTTTGTGCTATGTTTGTTGGCTAGATTTACGGAATTAACCCGGAATCCAGTCGTGTAAAGGGTCCAGCCCCCCTCCTCTATATAACGAGAGGTCTACGGCCGATTTGTAATCATCAATCGAATCAATACAACTTCTATTCCGCATTTTATCTTAGGAGTAGTTCTAGTCTAGTTTAGGTTTAGCTATCCAATCCCCAAATTCTTCGTCTCTCTTCGGCTCTACGTCGATTAGAGGAGTCTAGGTCGGCCAGCCCGAGCCTAGACAACTCCTAGGATCTCCACTCCCCGACGGGGTCCCTCCCGGGAGCGAGATCCAGGCGCTGTCGGCGATCATCCGCCGTCCCTGCGTACGCGCGGACCGTCCGGCCCCAGGGCGCGGACCGTCCGGCCCCAGGGCGCGGACCGTCCG
Source organism: Zea luxurians (assembly GCA_029449295.1). Lineage (NCBI taxonomy): Eukaryota > Viridiplantae > Streptophyta > Magnoliopsida > Poales > Poaceae > Zea > Zea luxurians. The sequence continues at coordinate 90,969,839 of JAOPSE010000012.1, forward strand.
GCCGTCAGGCAGGAGCCCTAGCCGCGCACCAGGCCGCGGACCGTCCGGCCCCAGGCCGCGGACAGTCCGCCCTTGCGCAGAGAGCACCACCGCGCCTCGCACCAGGCCGCGGACCGTCTGGCCCCTGCGCGCGGACCGTCCGCCCCTGTGCAGAGGGCACCGCCACGGTTCTTGTTGAGTGTTTGGCGCTCCGAAAAGGCGTCAACATACTTTTTGGCGACTCCGCTGGGGAGAACACATCTAAGCTCATCAGATCGGCCCTCAATGGCCGGTTCAAAGGATAGCTCTGATATTTCTCTAAGCAACATCATAGAGCCGACTTGGGAAACCTTGCCGGCTGACGAGCAGCTCCAGTTTGAGGAGCATAAGGAGCGGATGATCCAGGAGGCGAAAGCAAAGTTCTTGGCCAACTTCAAAGTGGACAGGAATAACAAGGTCGTCCGACATCGGGCGACGGATCCGGCTTCGCTCCAACCCACGCCAGATATCCCCAATGTAAGTAATACCAACGATCTGCAATCTCTTAGAAATTATGTAGAAGATCAGCGTGAACAAATGCAGAACATCATAGGGGGTATGCAAAGCGATCTTAAGAGACTAGTACGTGCATTCGATAAATCTAGTACCGCAAATTTTCCTTCGCACGAGGTTGAGTTAGGAGATAACGCGCGTAACACATCGGCTACAGGTTGTCACGACCAGTCACAACCCCTTTATGGGATGCCGATGGACACATACCCTAAGCAACCGCAAATCGGCAGCAAACCAGCCGATCTGCACATGCCCGGACCGTCCGCACGTGAGCGCGGACCGTCCGGGCCAACAGCAGTTGGGCCTATTTTTAATGAGTTACCTAGATATGCGCCCGAGCCACCACATATGACACAGAACCCAAATTACCCAGTCGGACGGTCCGCATACAATGACGGACGGTCCGCATATGACCACGGACGGTCCGGGTACATCTCCGGACAGTCCGCGCATGAGTCTTTTGAGGAGGATTATTACCTGAATCCTCGCCCGTCCCAGCAACACTTCCCATCACATTATGCAATGCACCAGCCCATTAATTCAGGATCCAGAGCCCAGGAAAGCTTTCCGGCCCCACCTAAAAGGCCGGAAAGAAACGATCAAACCTATGAGCCATATAGGGAAATGGGAATGCACCACGTAGCTCAAACCAATGGGGGGAACGACAACATACTAATATGCAACCAACTCCACCTATGTTTGACCAGAGAGCCGGTGGTCTTGCACCGGCTGCCATTGATATAGTGAGGGAAGAAATAGCCGGGGCGTTCCGAGATAAGCTCGGAGTAAGCATGGTCCCTGGGGGGCAATCATATCGGAAACCTTATGACAGCCGATTTGATTACCACCCGTACCCACAGGGAACTAGAATACCCGAATTCGCGAAATTTTCGGGTGATCAAGGGAAAAACACGCGCGAACATATAGGCCAGTTCTTAGCACAATTGGGAGAATTGGCAGACACAGAGGCATTTCGCGTGCGTTTATTTTCATTATCGCTAACAGGAACCGCGTTTGCATGGTATGCCACTTTACCTCCTAATTCCATTTCATCATGGGGGGATCTAGAACAAAAATTTCATGATCATTTTTTCTCTGGTGATTATGAATTGGATTTGGTAGATTTAGTGTCATTGCGACAGACAAAAGACGAATCGGTTAATGATTACATCCGGAGATTCCGTGATACAAGAAACCGATGCTTTCAAATTCATTTAGCAGAAAAACAGCTAGTAGGATTAGCCTTTAACGGTCTACGATATTATTTAAAAGAGAGATTAGAAGGCATCCAATTTTTTACACTAGCACAGTTACACCAGAGGGCTTTGGCTTGCGAAAGCCGGAGCAAAGAAACTGCTAAAACAATGCGTCACAACGTACATATAGTAGAATACGACCAAAGTAGCTCAGATGACGAATCAGCAGAAGTGTATGCTGCTGAAATGGTTTGGCCAAAACAGGCCAAATCTTCGGCTTGTTCCTCCTTGCAGCCGGTTCAAAAGAAACGGCAAGAGGAGGTTAAGTTTACATTTAATGTTGGTAAATGTGATAAAATATTTGACGAACTACTCAAAAATGGCAATATTAAAATAAATCACACTGTTCCATCCGCTGACGAGCTAAAACGTCGTGCATACTGCAAGTGGCATAACTCATTTTCTCATGCCACTAATGATTGTAATGTATTCCGACGACAGATTCAATCGGCCATTAATGAGGGACGATTGAAATTTCAGGAAATGCAGGTGGATACAGAGCCCTTTCCAATGAACGTGATCGACTTTGAGGGCAAGAAAGTCCTGGTTCGGCCAAACACGGCCGATAAAGGCAAAGACAAAGAGGCAATCATCGACAATTCTAAAAAGGCCGATGAGGATCATAAGGTTTCTTGCAGGAAAGTGGTAGCCGAGAAGACTCCCGATGGAGGGGAGACCCTAAAGGTGACCATCACAACCTCCAGTACTGGGGGGCAAGCGCAGACAGGGAGACAGATACAGGAACCCGTGCTGCGTATCCCGGACGGTCCGACACGTAGGCGCGGACGGTCCGGGACCCCACCGGACGGTTCGGGGAGCTCCGGCGGACGGTCCGGCCATGCTCAGGACTCGCAGCGACCATGTACCTTCAAACCACGACGACCAGAGATAGGTACGTGGAAAACAAATACATTTAAAGCAGCTGGTCGGCTGATCAAGCCTGGCCCGACTTTCGATCAATTGTTGTCTAAATATGTGAAAAAGAAGGCTGGCCCCAGTGACCGGCCACCGAAGCGACCCCGCTCACCCATTCATGAGCAACGTCAGGTCAGTCCGATTGGACCATATCACCAATCGGAAGAAATGAAAGGTCCTATTATACAATTGAGACCTAACATGCCGACATGGACCCCTCCACCTCCTTATCCATCTATGCCATATCCATACACATACTTACCTCCACCATATGTCCCAAATCAAATGTGGGGCATGCCACCATATCCATTTGGGATGCCACAGTACCCCGCCTGGGGGGCACCCCAAACATCCGTTTTTGATAGGTTGGCACCGCCAGTGCAAGACCGATTGAGCACTGCTGAATCCGGTCACCAGGCACAGGCCCAACAAGGTTGCCGGACTACTCGGCCTCCTAGGCCGACCAATCCGGCAGGGGGACATATGCTTGTAGGAACTCAAAGAACAACAAAAAAGGACATCATCAAAATAGGCACTGCAGATGTTGTCATACAGGGAGACAATAAAGGGCCGATGATTTTCGGCGAATCGGCCAACACAACCGAAAAGGATACGGCTACCATCAAAACAGCCGATCCAAAATACTCCATGCCTCGATGGTGCCCAGCGGGATTGACACGATCCCAAAAGAGAAAATTACAGCGCCTAAGAGCAAAGGAGAGCCAGGAGAAGGAGGCGGAAAAGACATTTAATGACACACATCCACTATACCCGCCACCGCAAAAGAAATGGAGACCGAAGGCCGTTGAGAAAAAACAAACGGCCACAGAAATAGAAAGTCAACCTGCACCAGGCGCGGACCGTCCGGCCCCCACGTGCGGACCGTCCGCCGTTCACCAGGAAGGCTCTGGACGACCTGCACCAGGCGCGGACCGTCCGGCCCCCGCGTGCGGACCGTCCGCCGTTCATCAGGAAGCCTCCAACAACACGACAACATCAATGGAAGAGGACGACCTGCTAGGAGAAGACCTGGTCGACTACGAGGCTTCTCCAGAACGCCCAGGTATGGATGTAAATATTATTACATTTTCTTCCGATTGTACTATCATTGGCGACGATGAACCTGTTGCTGCCCAGTTTGATTTTGGTCCTAAAGAAGCCGCCTTTACTAAACCAAAGGAATCGGTAAATCATTTAAAGCCGCTCTTCGTGCGCGGTCACATTGATGGAATAGCGATTGCTAAGATGTTGGTGGATGGAGGGGCGACTGTAAATCTAATGCCTTATTCATTATACAGAAAATTAGGTAAACAAGATGACGAACTTGTCAAAACCAACATGACCCTCAACGGTGTTGGGGATAGTTCGATTAAAGCCAGGGGAGTCACGTCCGTTGAATTAACCATCGGGACTAAGACCCTTGCTGCTGCATTCTTCGTCGCTGATGTAGAAGGGAATTACAGTTTAATTCTAGGCAGAGATTGGATTCATGCCAATCAATGTATACCTTCTACGTTACATCAAATGCTAATACAATGGGTAGGCGATGAGGTAGAACAAGTACATGCTGATGTATCGGCCTGCATCGCTATGGCCGATGCCCCTGTACTCTGGACTTATGAGACTGCTACATGTCTCACAGGGGTAGATTTTTCTGATTATCAGTTCATAAGTATAGATAAGAAAGGTTTCATTCCTGTAATGCTAGAGCCGATGGAGAATCGGCTGAATCCTAAATAGAGTTTAAACGATGAATACACACAAAGTTCATGAGTCTTTGATCACGGACAATTCGGCCCTCAAAGCCGGATGGTCTGGTCTATCACAGAACAGTTCGGACTTTAAGACCGAACATCTACCACAGCGAAAAGATAGTATTACGGATGATCCGGTCCCCGAGACCGGAAAGTCCGCCATCACACAAAGATCATCTGATTCCTCTGTGGGGGACATGATAGAGGAATTCAGAGATCTTGATAAACTAGGACAGGGGTTTACATCGGCTGATCCTTTGGAGGAGATTGACATAGGAAATGGTAAAACTCCAAGGCCGACTTTTGTAAACAAGACCCTGGAGACCGATTCTAGAAATGAGATGATCGGTCTATTGAAGGAATATTCAGATTGTTTTGCTTGGAATTACACTGAAATGCCTGGACTAAGCCGAGAGATTGTCGAACATCGGCTGCCCATTAAGTCTGGTTTCAGACCTTTCAAGCAGAAAGCTAGAAAATTTCGTCCAGATCTTCTCCCACGAATCAAGGACGAAATCCACCGGCTGCTAGAAGCTAATTTTATTAGACCTTGCAGATACACAGAGTGGGTCTCCAATATTGTGCCGGTGGAGAAGAAGGAGTCAGGTAAACTTAGAGTATGCATTGATTTTCGTAATTTAAATAAAGCAACTCCTAAAGATGAATATCCCATGCCCATAGCCGACACATTAATCAATAATGCATCAGGAAATAGAATTATTAGCTTCCTTGATGGTAATGCCAGATATAATCAGATTTTCATGGCCAAAGAAGATGCGTCTAAAACGGTCTTTATATGTCCAGGCTTCATTGGTTTATTTGAATGGGTTGTCATGACATTCGGTCTTAAAAATGCTGGTGCTACTTATCAGAGGGCTATGAATCTGATCTTCCATGAGTTGTTAGGAAACACTGTGGAAGTCTACATTGATGATATTGTAGTCAAATCGGCTAAGTTTAGTTCTCATATAGCTGATTTGCGCAAAGCCTTTGATAAAATGCGTCGGTATGGTTTAAAAATGAACCCACGTAAATGTGCTTTTGGAGTGTCGGCTGGTAAGTTTTTAGGATTTGTCATCCATGAACATGGTATAGAAATAGACCCTGACCGAATCAAGTCTATTCGGAATGTGGGGCCTCCGACTTGTAAGGTTGAAGTGCAGAGGTTTCTCGGCAAGGTGAATTATTTACGAAGGTTTATTTCTAACCTAGCCGAGAAGATTGATGCCTTCACCCCTATCCTTCGGCTTAAGAATGATGCTGAATTCACTTGGGGGGCAGAGCAGCAGGAAGCATTTGATCTCATTAAAAAATACTTGTCTTCGGCTCCCGTGTTAAAAGCACCACAAGTAGGAGCACCATTCAGATTATACATTGCAGCTGAAGACAAGGTTATTGGGGCTGTTTTGACACAAGAAACTAAGGGGAAGGAGCATGTGGTGACATATCTAAGCCGAAGGTTGGTGGATGCTGAAACAAGGTACACTTTTATTGAAAAGTTATGCTTATGCTTGTTTTATGCATGCACCAAATGTAGATGTTATTTACTGTCTAGTCATTGCACTGTTTCTGGTCAAGCCGATGTAATCAAATACATGTTGCATAACCCAATTATGAGTGGTAGAATTGGTAAGTGGGCTTATGCAATCATAGAATATGACTTGGCCTATGAACCATTAAAATCTATGAAAGGCCAAGTCGTAGCGGATTTTATTGCAGAACATCGGGTTAATGATATTCATGAACTAGACATGTCATACCTCACTATTACTCCTTGGACTTTATATTTTGATGGATCGGTTTGCAATGAAGGGCAAGGAATTGGCATTGTGCTTGTTTCACCAAGTAATGTCTCCTTTGACTTCTCTAGCCGATTGAAAACTTATTGCACTAATAATCAAGCTGAATATGAGGCCCTCCTATTCGGCTTAGAACTTTTAAATGGTATGAGAGTAAAACATGTGAAGGTATTTGGTGATTCTCAGCTGGTTGTCCAACAAGTGTTAGAAGAATATCAATGTCTTGATGATACTCTAAATAGTTATCTTGAGAAATGTTGGAGCATAATCCATTCTTTTGACGAATTCAGTATTCGGCATATCTCTAGAGTTGAGAATCATAGAGCTAACGATTTGGCACAAGATGCATCAGGTTATTGGATAAAGAAAGGGAAATTTCACAAAACTGAAAATCTGATAACCAGTGCAGAGCCAAATTCCCAGGTCGCGGACCGTCCGCGTGATGACGCCGGACCGTCCGGGGTTACCAGAAATGTTCTTTTCATTAATTCGGCTGAAAATGAAGCCGATGCAAGTGATTGGAGGACACCTATACTTAATTATTTATGAAGTCCCAGTATCAGGACAGATAAGAACATTCGGCGAACAGCTTTCAAGTATGTTTTGATGAGTGATGAACTTTACTGCCGAACAGTCAATGACATCCTGCTTAAGTGCTTGGGCCCAGATGACGCTATATTAGCCATGGCCGAAGTACATGAGGGAATTTGTGGTACTCATCAATCAGCTCCAAAGATGAAGTGGTTGTTGCGAAGGTCTGGTTTTTATTGGCCTAGTATGATAGCTGATTGTTTCAAGTACTACAAGGGTTGCCAAGTGTGTCAAAAATTCGGCGACCTACAGTTAGTCCCTGCAGCCGAATTACATCCTATCATCAAGCCTTGGCCGTTCAGAGGATGGGGATTAGAATTTATTGGAGAAATTCATCCTTCATCATCAAAGGGGCATCGGTTTGTGTTAGTTGCCACTGACTACTTCACCAAATGGACTGAAGCCGTTACTCTAAAGAACATGACACACAAGGAGGTAATTGAGTTTATAACTGAGCATATCATTCATAGATTCGGCATTCCCTAGACCTTAACTACAGATCAAGGTACTTCTTTTATGTCAAAGGAGGTACGTGAATTTACTGAATTATACAGAATTAAGCTGCTTAATTCATCTCCATATTATGCTCAGGCCAATGGTCAGGCCGAGTCTAGCAATAGGACATTGATTAATTTGATAAGAAAGAAAATATCTGATAATCCTAAACATTGGCATAAGATTTTGTCTGAGGCTTTATGGGCTCATAGAATATCTAAACATAGGGCTACTAAAGTATCTCCTTTTGAGCTTGTCTATGGGCAGGAAGCAGTGTTGCCTGTGGAAATAAGTTTGAATGCTATCAGGTTCGCCAGACAAAATGATCTAACTGTTACCGATTATTATGATTCAATGATGGATAATATTGATGAGGTGACTGACAAAAGGATGATAGCTTTGGGAGCAATAGAAAAGGACAAAATCATGGTAGCCAGGGCCTACAACAAGAAGGTCAAAGCAAAATCATTTCAAGTAGGGGACCTGGTGTGGAAGACCATTCTGCCTCTAAGGAATAAAGATCGGAAGTTCGGGAAATGGTCACCAAGTTGGGAAGGCCCTTATAAAGTAAAACAGGTGATGTCTGGCAACGCTTATTTGCTACAAACATTACAAGGCAAGGACTTGCCTAAGGCTTTGAATGGGCGTTTCCTCAAACAGTACCATCCTAGTATGTGGCAGGATGCCTAAGAGAACCGATGTAATCACATCGAGTTAGTTGCTTTTGGTTTGCTCAGCTCCACCAAAAGGCAGGGGGGCATATGTTGAGCACCATATTGAGCGGCCGGACGGTCCGGCCCTGAGGCCGGACGGTCCGCGGTCCGGACAGTCCGCGCCTGTGGGCCGGACGGTCCGCGCATGCGCAGAGTAGTTTAGGGTTCCGAGTTTTGTGCTACGTTTGTTGGCTAGATTTACGGAATTAACCCGGAATCCAGTCGTGTAAAGGGTCCAGCCCCCCTCCTCTATATAATGAGAGGTCTACGGCCGATTTGTAATCATCAATCGAATCAATACAACTTCTATTCCGCATTTTATCTTAGGAGTAGTTCTAGTCTAGTTTAGGTTTAGCTATCCAATCCCCAAATTCTTCGTCTCTCTTCGGCTCTACGTCGATTAGAGGAGTCTAGGTCGGCCAGCCCGAGCCTAGACAACTCCTAGGATCTCTACTCCCCGACGGGGTCCCTCCCGGGAGCGAGATCCAGGCGCCGTCGGCGATCATCCGCCGTCCCTGCGTACGCGCGGACCGTCCGGCCCCAGGGCGCGGACCGTCCGGCCATCAGGCAGGAGCCCTAGCCGCGCACCAGGCCGCGGACCGTCCGGCCCCAGGCCGCGGACAGTCCGCCCTTGCGCAGAGAGCACCACCGCGCCTCGCACCAGGCCGCGGACTGTCCGGCCCCTGCGCGCGGACCGTCCGCCCCTGTGCAGAGGGCACCGCCACGGTTCTTGTTGAGTGTTTGGCGCTCCGAAAAGGCGTCAACATACCCACCCCCTACATTCAAGAGTGGGTGTAGTGATGCCAACAACTCAAACATCCGGACGAATTTGTGCTACTTCGGGTGTTTTTGTTCACCTTCCTAAATCAGATTTGCTGCCAAAAAAATCTAAAATCTCTATCAAACAGGTAAGAATAATTCCTTTAGCTATCCTAATTTTTTTTCTAGATTTCTGTCATCCATGTTATAATCCGTCATGCGATTATAAAACCTATATTTGACAATTGTTTCAACAAAATAAATTCTACTTTTTTCACAATTATCGGCTCATATATAGCATAATCAGATTTTCAAGAATCTATGACTGAAAAAAAAACCCTTCAAAACTGACAGTATTTACCCCCTTTGCTCCAAAGAAAAAACTTGATGTTTTAGTTTTCTCGTACATCAAGTGGTAGATAAATTAACCACCATAACATATACTCATTGCTTTATACGTTAGAGGTTTATTACACCTCTATCGTTATAGTTGCTAACTCTTCTATAAACCTGCCCAAGTGACAAAAACTAGTCCACCATACAACATGAGCACATACAGTACCACGGTACGTCACATGTGCTTTGGACTAGGATGCCCCCAAAGTAGGGCTGGACATTCGGTTTTTCAGTTTTAAAAAACTTCGGTTTTCTAGACATTGGAAACCGTTCGGGTTTTTTTTAAATGAAAAAACAAAAAGTTCGGTTTTGGTTTTTTACTGCGGTTTTTCGGTAAAAACTGAATACCATACTTATTCTTAAGACAACACATCCAACAAATTTACATGATAGATTAAACATAATTTTTAAAAGTGAAAATTATAATCATACATCACATATAAATAAGTGAATAACAATTTAATTGCTTCACACAATTAGTTCACATAATTGAATAGTCAAATTTTAGAATTGATAAAGTTTGGTATTAGGTTTTTTTGGTATTTCGGTTCGGTATACGGTAAAAACCGATTGCGATACTGAAAGTCACCTAGAGGGGGGGGGGGGGTGAATAGGGCGAAACTGAAATTCTCAAAAATAATCACAACTACAAGCCGGGTTAGCGTTAGAAATATAATAGAGTCCGCGAGAGAGGGCGCAAAACAAATCGCAAGCGAATAAGGAGTATGACACGCGGATTTGTTTTACCGAGGTTCGGTTCTCGCAAACCTACTCCCCTTTGAGGAGGCCACAATGGCCGGGTCTCTTTCAACCCTTACCCTCTCTCAAACGGTCCCTCGGACCGAGTGAGCTTTCTCTTCTCAATCACTTGGAACACAAAGCTCCCACAAGGACCACCACAAGATTGGTGTCTCTTGCCTCAATTACAAGTGAGTTTGATCTCAATGAAGAATCAAAGAAAGAAGAAAGCAATCCAAGCGCAAGAGCTCAAAAGAACACAAGCAAATCTCTCTCTCTAATCACTAGGGCGTTGTGTGGAATTTGGAGAGGATTTGATCTCTTTGGTGTGTCTAGAATTGAATGCTAGAGCTCTTGTAAGTAGTTGAGAAGTGGAAAACTTGGATGACTTGAATGTGGGGTGGTTGGGGGTATTTATAGCCCCAACCACCAAACTAGCCGTTTGGTGAGGCTGTCTGTTCGATGGTGCACCGGACAGTCCGGTGCACACCGGACATGTCCGGTGCGACAGCCACGTCACCAAAAGCCGTTGGGTTCGACCGTTGGAGCTCTGTCTTCTGGGCCCGCCTGGATGTCCGGTGGCGCACCGGACATGTACTGTAGAGTGTTCGGTGCGCCAGCATGGGCGTGCCTGACCTCTGCGCGCGCAGCGCGCGCATTTAATGCGTCGCAGGTAGCCGTTGGCGCCGAAATAGCCGTTGCCCCGCTGTTACACCGGACAGTCAGGTGTACACCGGACAGTCCGGTGAATTATAGCGGAGCAGCCGAAGTGAATTCCCGAGGCTGGCGAGTTCCTGAGGCCGCTCTTCCTTGGAGCACCGGACATGTCCGGTGCACACCGGACAGTCCGGTGAATTATAGCGGAGTCGCCTCTAGAATTTCCCGAAGGTGACGAGTTTGGAGTTGGAGTCCTCTGGTGCACCGGACATGTCCGGTGGCACACCGGACAGTCCGGTGCGCCAGACCAGAGGTGCCTTCGGTTGTCCCTTGCTCCTTTGTTTTGAACCCAATACTTGGTCTTTTTATTGGCTAAGTGTGAACCTTTGGCACCTCAACCACCAATAAAGAAACTAGTTAGTCCAATATTTGTGTTGGGCAATTCAACCACCAAAATTAATTAGGGACTAGGTGTAAGCCTAATTCCCTTTCAATCTCCCCCTTTTTGGTGATTGATGCCAACACAAACCAAAGCAAATATAAAAGTGCATAATTGAACTAGTTTGCATAATGTAAGTGCAAAGGTTGTTTGGAATTGAGCCAATATAAATACTTACAAGATATGCGTGAATTGTTTCTTTATTTTTAATATATTGGACCACATTTGCACCACATGTTTTGTTTTTGCAAATCCTTTTGTAAATTCTCTTTTTTTTAAATCCTTTTGCAAGATAGTCAAAGGTAAATGAATAAGATTTTTGCAAAGCATTTTCAAGATTTGAAATTCTCTCCCCTTGTTCCAAATGCTTTTCTTTTGACTAAACAAAATTCCCCCTCAAATAAATTCTCCTCTTAGTGTTCAAGAGGGTTTTAAGATATCAAGTTTTGAAAATACTACTTGCTCCCCCTTTAGAACACAAAGAGATACCAATTTGAAATTTTCCAATTAAAAACCATTAATTTTAAAATTAGGGTGGTGGTGCGGTCCTTTTGCTTTGGGCTCATACTTTCTCCCCCTTTGGCATGAATCGCCAAAAACGGATACTTTAAGTGAGATATAAGCCCTTTCCTAACTATTTTCTCTCCTTTGGCAAATAAAACATATGAGTGAAGATTATACCAAAGACAGAGAGTGATGCGGAGCGACGGCGAAGGATGAGTAGTAGAGTGGAGTGGAAGCCTTTGTCTTCGCCGAAGACTCCAATTCCCTTTCAATATACCTATGACTTGGTTTGAAATACACTTGAAAACACATTAGTCATAGCATATATAAAAGAGATATGATCAAAGGTATACTTGTGTGCTATGTGTGCACATTAGCAAAAGAAGTTCCTAGAATCAAGAATATTGAGCTCATGCCTAAGTTTGGTAAAAGTTTGTTCATCGAGAGGCTTGGTAAAGATATCGGCTAATTGATCCTTAGTGTTAATGTATGAAATCTCGATATCCCCCTTTTGTTGGTGATCCCGAAGAAAATGATACCGAATGGCTATGTGTTTAGTGCGGCTATGCTCAACGGGATTATCCGCCATGCGGATTGCACTCTCATTATCACATAGAAGAGGAACTTTGGTTAATTTGTAACCATAGTCCCGCAGGGTTTGCCTCATCCAAAGCAATTGCGCGCAACAATGGCCTGCGGCAATATACTCGGCTTCGGCGGTAGAAAGAGCGACCGAATTTTGCTTCTTTGAAGCCCAAGACACCAAGGATCTTCCCAAGAACTGGCAAGTCCCCGATGTGCTCTTCCTATTAATCTTACACCCCGCCCAATCGACATCCGAATAACCAATCAAATCAAATGTGGATCCCCGAGGGTACCAAAGCCCAAACTTAGGTGTGTAAGCCAAATATCTCAAGATTTGTTTTACGGTCGTAAGGTGGGATTCCTTAGGGTCGGATTGGAATCTTGCACACATGCAAACTGAAAGCATAATGTTCGGTCGAGATGCACATAAATAGAGTAATGAACCAATCATCGACCGGTATACCTTTTGATCCACGGACTTACCTCCCGTGTCGAGGTCGAGATGCCCATTTGTTCCCATGGGTGTCTTGATGGGCTTGGCATCCTTCATTCCAAACTTGCTTAGAATGTCTTGAGTATACTTCGTTTGACTAATGAAGGTGCCCTCTTGGAGTTGCTTGACTTGGAATCCTAGAAAATACTTCAACTCCCCCATCATAGACATCTCGAATTTCTTTGTCATGATCCTACTAAATTCTTCACAAGTAGATTCGTTAGTAGACCCAAATATGATATCATCAACATAAATTTGGCATACAAACAAATCATTGTCAAGAGTTTTAGTGAATAAAGTAGGATCGGCCTTGCCGACTTTGAAGCCATTTGCAATAAGGAAATCTCTAAGGCATTCATACCATGCTCTTGGGGCTTGCTTGAGCCCATAAAGCGCCTTAGAGAGCCTATAGACATGATTAGGATGCTCACTGTCTTCAAAGCCAGGAGGTTGCTCAACATAGACCTCCTCCTTGATCGGTCCGTTGAGGAAGGCACTCTTCACGTCCATTTGGTAAAGCTTGAAGCCATGGTAAGTAGCATAGGCCAATAATATACGAATTGACTCAAGCCTAGCTACGGGTGCATAGGTTTCACCAAAATCCAAACCTTCGACTTGTGAATACCCCTTGGCCACGAGTCGAGCTTTGTTCCTTGTCACCACACCATGCTCATCTTGCTTGTTGCGGAAGACCCACTTGGTTCCTACAACATTTTGATTAGGACGTGGAACTAAATGCCATACCTCGTTCCTCGTGAAATTGTTGAGCTCCTCTTGCATCGCCATCACCCAATCCGAATCTTGTAGTGCTTCCTCTACCCTGTGTGGCTCAATAGAGGAAACAAAAGAGTAGTGCTCACAAAAATGTGCAACACGAGATCGAGTAGTTACCCCCCTTATGAATGTCACCGAGGATGGTGTCGACGGGGTGATCTCGTTGGATTGCTTGGTGGACTCTTGGGTGTGGCGGTCTTTGTTCTTCATCCTCCTTGTCTTCAACATTTGCATCTCCCCCTTGATCATTATCGTCATCTTGAGGTGGCTCATCATTGTGTTCTTCCTCTTTATCAACTTGAGCCTCGTCCTCATTTTGGGTTGGTGGATATGCTTGCATAGAGGAGGATGGTTGATCTTGTGCATTTGGAGGCTCTTCGGGTTCCTTAGGGCACACATCCCCAATGGACATGTTCCTTAGCGCGATGCACGGAGCCTGTTCTTCACCTATCTCATCAAGATCAACTTGCTCTACTTGAGAGCCGTTAGTCTCATCAAACACAACGTCACAAGAAACTTCAACAAGTCCTAAGGACTTGTTAAAGACTCTATATGCCCTTGTGTTTGAGTCATATCCTAGTAAAAAGCCTTCTACAGTTTTAGGAGTAAATTTAGTTTTTCTACCTCTCTTAACAAGAATAAAGCATTTGCTACCAAAAACTCTAAAATATGAAATATTGGGCTTTTTACCAGTGAGGAGTTCATAGGATGTCTTCTTGAGGATTTGGTGAAGATATAACCGGTTGATGGCGTAGCAGGCGGTGTTGACCGCCTCGGCCCAAAACCGATCCGGTGTCTTGTACTCATCAAGCATGGTTCTTGCCATGTCCAATAGGGTTCGATTCTTCCTCTCTACTACACCATTTTGTTGTGGAGTGTAGGGAGAAGAAAACTCATGCTTGATGCCTTCTTCCTCAAGAAAGTCTTCTATTTGTGAGTTCTTGAACTCCGTCCCATTGTCGCTTCGAATTTTCTTGATCCTTAAGTCGAACTCATTTTGAGCCCGTCTCAAGAATCCCTTTAAGGTCTCTTGGGTATGAGATTTTTCCTGCAAAAAGAATACCCAAGTGGAGCGAGAATAATCATCCACAATAACTAGACAGTACTTACTCCCGCCGATGCTTATGTAAGCGATCGGGCCGAATAGGTCCATGTGTAGGAGCTCCAGTGGCCTGTCACTAGTCATGATGTTCTTGTGTGGATGATGAGTGCCAACTTGCTTCCCGGCTTGGCATGCGCTACAAATCCTGTCTTTCTCAAAATGAACATTTGTTAGTCCTAAAATGTGCTCTCCCTTTAGAAGCTTATGAAGATTCTTCATTCCAACATGGGCTAGTCGGCGGTGCCAGAGCCAGCCCAAGTTAGTCTTAGCAACCAAGCAAGTGTCGAGTTCAGCTCTATCAAAATCTACCAAGTATAGCTGACCCTCTAACACTCCCTTAAATGCTATTGAATCATCACTCCTTCTAAAGACAGTGACACCTACATCAGTAAATAGACAGTTGTAGCCCATTTGACATAATTGGGATACGGAAAGCAAATTGTAATCTAAAGAATCTACAAGAAAACATTGGAAATAGTATGGTCAGGTGATATAGCAATTTTACCCAATCCTTTGACCAAACCTTGATTTCCATCCCCGAATGTGATGGCTCGTTGGGGATCTTGGTTTTTCTCATATGAGGAGAACATCTTTTTCTCCCCTGTCATGTGGTTTGTGCACCCGCTGTCGAGTATCCAACTTGAGCCCCCGGATGCATAAACCTACAAAACAATTTTAGTTCTTGATTTTAGGTACCCAAACGGTTTTGGGTCCTTTGGCATTAGAAACAAGAACTTTGGGTACCCAAACACAAGTCTTGGAGCCCTTGTGTTTGCCCCCAACAAACTTGGCAACTACCTTGCCGGATTTGTTAGTAAGCACATATGATGCATCAAAAGTTTTGAATGAAATAGCATGATCATTTGATACATTAGGAGTTTTCTTTCTAGGCAACTTGGCACGGGTTGGTTGCCTAGAGCTAGATGTCTCACCCTTATACATAAAAGCATGGTTAGGGCCAGAGTGAGACTTCCTAGAATGAATTTTCTTAATTTTGCTCTCGGGATAACCGGCAGGGTACAAAATGTAACCCTCGTTATCCTGAGGCATGGGAGCCTTGCCCTTAACAAAGTTAGACAAGTTTTTAGGAGGGGCATTAAGTTTGACATTGTCTCCCCTATGGAAGCCAATGCCATCCTTGATGCCAGGGCGTCTCCCATTATAGAGCATACTTCTAGCAAATTTAAACTTTTCATTTTCTAAGTTATGCTCGGCAATTTTAGCATCTAATATTGCTATATGATCATTTTGTTGTTTAATTAAAGCCATGTGATCATGAATAGCATTGATATCAACATCTCTACATCTAGTACAAATAGAAGTGTGCTCAACGGTAGATGTAGAGGGTTTGCAAGATTTTAATTCCACAACCTTAGCATGTAGTATATCATTCTCATTTCTAAGGTTAGAAATAGTAACATTGCAAACATCAAAATCTTTAGCCTTAGCAATTAATTTTTCATTTTCAGTCCTAAGGCTAGCAAGAGAATCATTCAATTCCTTAATCTTAGCAAGCAAATCATCATTATCATTTCTAAGATTGGGAATTGGAGCATCACAAACATGAGAATCAACCTTAGCAATTAATCTAGCATTTTCATTTCTAAGGTTGTCTATAATCTCATGGCAAGTGCTTAGCTCACTAGATAATTTTTCACATTTTTCAACTTGTAGAGCATAAGCATTTTTAACCTTAACATGCTTTTTATTTTCCTTGATTAGGAAGTCCTCTTGTGAGTCCAAGAGATCATCCTTCTCATGGATGACACTAATCAATTTATTTAATTTTTCTTTTTGTTGCATGTTTAGGTCGGCAAAAAGGGTACGCAAATTATTTTCCTCATCACTAGCATTATCATCACTAGAGGATTCATATTTAGTGGAGGATTTAGATTTAACCTTCTTCCTTTTGCCGTCCTTTGCCATGAGGCACTTGTGGCCGACGTTGGGGAAGAGGAGTCCCTTGGTGACGGCGATGTTGGCGGCGTCCTCGTCGGAGGAGGACTCGGTGGAGCTCTCATCGGAGTCCCACTCCCGGCAAACATGGGCATCGCCGCCCTTCTTCTTGTAGTACTTCTTCTTTTCTCTCCTCTTTCCCTTCTTGTCGTCGCCCCTGTCACTGTCACTAGACATAGGACATTTTGCAATAAAATGACCGGGCTTACCACATTTGTAGCACACTTTCTTGGAGTGGGGTTTGTAGTCCTTCCCCCTCCGTTGCTTGAGGATTTGGCGAAAGCTTTTGATGATTAAAGCCATCTCCTCATTGTCGAGCTTGGAGGCGTCAATTGGTTGTCTACTCGATGTAGACTCCTCCTTCTTCTCCTCCGTCGCCTTGAATGCCACCGGTTGTGCTTCAGACGTGGAGGGTTCATCAAGCTCATTGATCTTCTTTGAGCCCTTGATCATACATTCAAAGCTCACAAAATTCCCGATTACTTACTCGGGAGTCATTAGTGTGTATCTAGGATTACCACGAATCAATTGAACTTGAGTGGGGTTAAGGAAAATAAGAGATCTTAGAATAACCTTAACCACCTCGTGGTCGTCCCACTTCTTACTCCCGAGGTTGCGCACTTGGTTCACCAAGGTCTTTAGCCGGTTGTACATATCTTGTGGCTCCTCCCCTTGGCGAAGACGAAAGCGACCGAGCTCCCCCTCGATCGTTTCCCGCTTGGTGATCTTGGTGAGTTCATCACCCTCGTGCGCGGTCTTGAGAAGGTCCCAAATTTCCTTTGCATTCTTCAACCCTTGCACCTTGTTGTATTCCTCCTTGCTTAGAGAGGTGAGGAGTATGGTTGTAGCTTGGGAGTTGAAGTGCTCGATTTGGGCCACTTCGTCCGTATCATAATCCTCATCCCCTATGGA
Source organism: Zea luxurians (assembly GCA_029449295.1). Lineage (NCBI taxonomy): Eukaryota > Viridiplantae > Streptophyta > Magnoliopsida > Poales > Poaceae > Zea > Zea luxurians. The sequence goes on from JAOPSE010000012.1 coordinate 90,987,208, forward strand.
TGGTACCTGTGCTCCAAACTCAACAACATTCCATATACTTTTGTGGAGTGAGGTTAGATGAAATTTCATTAAATCACTCCACCTAGCATAATCTTCGCCATCAAAAGTTGGCGGTTTGCCTAATGGAACGGAAAGTAATGGAGTATGTCTAGATGTACGAGGATAGTGTAAGGGGATCTTACTAAACTTCTTGCGCTCTTGGCGCTTAGAAGTTACGGACGGCGCATCGGAGTCGGAGGTCGATGTTGATGAAGTGTCGGTCTCGTAGTAGACCACCTTCCTCATTCTCTTGTGCTTGTCGCCTTTCCGATGCGACTTGTGGGAAGAAGATTTTTCCTTCTTCTCTTTGTGGTGTGAGGAAGAAAATCTTTTCTCCTTCCGTTTGGGGGAGTCCTTCTTCTTCTCCTTCCTCTTGGTGCGGGACTCTTCTGATGAAGTGCTCCCTTGGCTTGTAGTGGGCTTGTCGCCTGTCTCCATCTCCCTCTTGGTGTGATCTCCCGACATCACTTTGAGCGGTTAGGCTCTAATGAAGAACCTGCCTCTGATACCAATTGAAAGTCGCATAGAGGGGGGGTGAATAGGGCGAAACTGAAATTCTCAAAAATAATCACAACTACAAGCCGGGTTAGCGTTAGAAATATAATAGAGTCCGCGAGAGAGGGCGCAAAACAAATCGCAAGCGAATAAGGAGTATGACACGCGGATTTGTTTTACCGAGGTTCGGTTCTCGCAAACCTACTCCCCGTTGAGGAGGCTACAAAGGCCGGGTCTCTTTCAACCCTTACCCTCTCTCAAACGGTCCCTCGGACCGAGTGAGCTTTCTCTTCTCAATCACTTGGAACACAAAGCTCCCACAAGGACCACCACAAGATTGGTGTCTCTTGCCTCAATTACAAGTGAGTTTGATCGCAATGAAGAATCAAAGAAAGAAGAAAGCAATCCAAGCGCAAGAGCTCGAAAGAACACAAGCAAATCTCTCTCTCTAATCACTAGGGCGTTGTGTGGAATTTGGAGAGGATTTGATCTCTTTGGTGTGTCTAGAATTGAATGCTAGAGCTCTTGTAAGTAGTTGAGAAGTGGAAAACTTGGATGACTTGAATGTGGGGTGGTTGGGGGTATTTATAGCCCCAACCACCAAACTAGCCGTTTGGTGAGGCTGTCTGTTCGATGGTGCACAGGACAGTCCGGTGCACACCGGACATGTCCGGTGCGACAGCCACGTCACCAAAAGCCGTTGGGTTCGACCGTTGGAGCTCTGTCTTCTGGGCCCGCCTGGATGTCCGGTGGCGCACCGGACATGTACTGTAGAGTGTCCGGTGCGCCAGCATGGGCGTGCCTGACCTCTGCGCGCGCAGCGCGCGCATTTAATGCGTCGCAGGTAGCCGTTGGCGCCGAAATAGCCGTTGCCCCGCTGTTACACCGGACAGTCCGGTGTACACCGGACAGTCCGGTGAATTATAGCGGAGCAGCCGAAGTGAATTCCCGAGGCTGGCGAGTTCCTGAGGCCGCTCTTCCTTGGAGCACCGGACATGTCCGGTGCACACCGGACAGTCCGGTGAATTATAGCGGAGTCGCCTCTGGAATTTCCCGAAGGTGACGAGTTTGGAGTTGGAGTCCTCTGGTGCACCGGACATGTCCGGTGGCACACCGGACAGTCCGGTGCGCCAGACCAGAGGTGCCTTCGGTTGTCCCTTGCTCCTTTGTTTTGAACCCAATACTTGGTCTTTTTATTGGCTAAGTGTGAACCTTTGGCACCTGTATAACTTATGCACTAGAGCAAACTAGTTAGTCCAATATTTGTGTTGGGCAATTCAACCACCAAAATTAATTAGGGACTAGGTGTAAGCCTAATTCCCTTTCAGATATCGAAAACCGAACTTCTGAGATACAAAAACCGAAATCGAACCGAACTACCGAAAAACCAAAATTTCGGTTCAGTTTGGTACGGTTTGGTTTTTGGTTTATGGTAAAAAAGTGCCCACCCCTACCCCAAAGGTCATGGGTGGCCTCGACTGTCCCAAGTAGGGATGGCAATATAGAATCTCACAATCCCTGTTCCCGCGATGAAAAATTTTTCTCGCGGGATCCCAATGAATACTTGCGAGGAATATTTCTTCCCCATCCCTGTTCCCCCGCGGGGTAAATCTCCAACGGGGATTCCCATCCCCGTTTAAATTATAATTAGGACATCCATTTTTTTGTTATTAATGTAAAATATTGTTAGATTAAAAAATCATTATGCATACATCAAAATGAACACATTTGTACAATTAGCGGTCTCTTGACAAGGTAATTATTTATTTTTATCGTTAACTACTACACAAAGACATCGTCACGTGCAAGTTTAACGGATCCCCGCGGGAACAGGGATGAGAATGCTTCTGGTCCCCATCCCCGTTTACCCGTCAGGGATGAATTTTCCCGTTTATATCCCGCGGGGGAAGTTTCTTCCCCATCTCTATCTCCTAATGGAGGAATTTTCCACGAAAAATGGAGGATCAGGTCCCCGTTACTATCTCTAGTCCCAAGGGCCATAGGGATCCTCGACGCCCTAATGACATAGGATGAGTGTCCCAAAGTCCATGGGCTCCCCGGGACGTTATGAGAACCAGGGGTGATCTCTCCCAGAATCCAGTGACTCTCCTAGATTCATTAAATATACACGTATAATTAATTTGATTTGACTAAATAAAATATAATCCACTCCTATATTAAATTTAATAATACCCATCAAATATTAGGTGACACATACAAAAGCTCTCACTTTTTGATCATTTCGTATACTAGCATTTTTTATGGAGATAGTAGAAAAGAGGTTACATTTCTTTAAAACTCAATAATGAATTATGCCTTGAATTGACAGTTTTATATTATATAAGTTCCATCTAAACACTTCATTGGTATTAGGTTTCTAAAAACATATCATGTGGTTGGAGCTATAAATCAAACTACACGGTGCTTCATGAGTATATAGAAATCATCCAAATATCATAGACAATATGTAACAACCAAACAAATATATGTGTGTTCCTCGAAAAATATCCTATTGGACATGTTTTCTAAAATAATCCATTTGAAATATATTAACTTAAAAATCATTTTGTCTTACAGAAAAGAAATACATGCAATTGAAATAGACCTTTGATAAGGGTTTCTCCTCTTAGGACCTATTTGTTTGAGCTGTAGCTTTTGAAGCTTTTCTGAAAAATTGATGTTGAACTTTAGAAATCAATGTTGCTGACCTTATAAGAATAAAATAAAAAATCATTACACACACATTAATATTAGCCCAGTATCCATCCAACTCCCTTGTGAATGGCTCGCGAAAAAACGGTAGGTAAAGCGATACTGTATCCAAATGTTTCTCTATTACCTCGCTAATAACCGTTTTTTTGTAGAATTTCTTGTCTAGCTTACATTTGTGGTCTAGACATTACCTCGCACAATGTTCATCGCTTACGCAAACAGAACAGATGCCTTCTCTGTTCTTTTCTTCTTAGAAATGGTTGGTTGTTTAAGCTTCGACACGAGTTGTTCTCTTGCTTCTTCTTCTTCTTGTTATAAATGCATTAGTGTTTTTTCTTTAACAATATTGGAATTAGAAGACTCAACTCATTTTTCATTAACCATATTGGATTGTTAGAAAATTAGATATTTTTATGTTTAATCTGATCTAAAAATAACCTAACAAATTTGACATAACACATATGTGTAGGTATGTAATACTACTGCTCACAATAATAACTCATACATACATGCAAACCATATTGACCATAACTAAAATTATAATGAATCTAATAAATTTAGATTGTTGTATATAATTGAGGGACCCGTGTGTTCTAGACACTGGTGGCTCTATTCACATTAGTTTACACGCTGTGTTACTCGAATAGTGGACCGCTGTCGATAGCGAACACAGTCATGAAAACACCCTCTAAAACCTGATTGTCCGTAAACCTAAGCATGGGTCAAAGATGCGGACGCGGGGAGACCATGGAGTACCAAGCATATATACAAACATAACTTTTAACCTCCACTTGGCCTTTGTTCGAACCAAAAGTGAGCGCGCGGACGGTCCGGCCCTGAGGCCGGACGGTCCGCGCGTGCGCAGAGCGGATTAGGGTTCCGAGTTTTGTGCTACGGTTGTTAGCTAAAATCGCGGGATAAGCTCGGGAATTAGTTTGTAAAGGGTCCAGCCCCCCTCCTCTATAAATAGAGAGGTATACGGCCGATTTGTAATCATCAACAATCGAATCAATACAACTTCTATTTCGCATTTTATCCTAGGAGTAGTTCTAGTCTAGTTTAGGTTTAGTCTTCCAATCCCCAAATTCTCCGCCTCTCCTCGACTCTACGTCGATTAGAGGAGTCTAGGTCGGTCTACCCGAGCCTAGACACAACCTAGGATCTCTACTCCCCGACGGGGTCCCTCCCGGGAGCGAGATCCAGGCGCCGTCGGCGATCTTCCGCCGTCCCTGCGTACGCGCGGACCGTCCGGCCCCAGGGCGCGGACCGTCCGGTCGTCAGGCAGGAGCCCTAGCCGCGCACCAGGCCGCGGACCGTCCGGCCCCAGGCCGCGGACAGTCCGCCCCTACGCAGAGAGCACCACCGCGCCTCGCATCAGGCCGCGGACCGTCCGCCCCTGTGCAGAGGACACCGCCACGGTTTTTGTTGAGTGTTTGGCGCTCCGAAAAGGCGTCAACAGCCTTAATTTGTGGCACGAGGGCGTACGTGCGAGCCAGTGACGCTGGAACTAGAATACCTGCACAAGCACAAACAATGAAGTTTGGTGATGGCTAATACAAGATCTCGTTTCAAATTTTTACTGTAGCGGCACAGGCGGAGAGACTGGTTTTACAGATTTTCGCGGTGTATGCGCGTATGAGTGAGACTGTGAGAGAGAGAGACGGCGCACGGTAGTGGGCCCCAGCTCGGTGTCACTTTGTCCGGTCCGAGGGCCAGCAACGTCTATTTAACCCACCCCTCTCCGCGCTCCCAAACCCCAACCAACCCTCCTTGGCTGGACTGGACCCCCAACCCAACAACAGCAGCAGGAACAGAAAAAAAAGCTCTCTCCCATTCCCATCTCGCCTCCCACCTCCTCCGCCTCGCCGCCGCGGCAGGCACCGCCGCCAATCTCCTCCTCCGCCCCCTCGCTCGCTCGCTCGCCAGGAGATCGACTCGAGGCGAGGCCATGAAGTACGTGTTGGTGACCGGCGGCGTGGTGAGCGGGCTCGGGAAGGGCGTGACGGCCAGCAGCATCGGCGTCGTGCTCAAGGCCTGCGGCCTCCGCGTCACGTCTATCAAGATCGGTAAGCCCGCCGCTGCAGCCCGTCCGTTTCTGAATTCTCCCCTCCCCCACCGCGGCACCGCCCTCCCCCCCGACCAAACTGAAAAATAAGGCAAGGGAGAGTAATGGCGGCCACGTGATCGCGCAGGTCACGAACGCCCGGCCTCCGCTCCCCGTATACACACACAACACAAAACAAAAGCCGCTCCAGCATTTCTCTGGCCTCCCCCTAGTACGCTACCTCACCTCCCATGCGTACGTGTGCCCGTTTCCGTTTGGTGGTTCGGGGTTCGGGCATAAACTACTCGCTGCCATCGGAGTCCGTCTTTCTCGAGATCATCACAGACTGGGTGGGGGGTACTACTGGGGTTCCACACTCCACTAGGGTACCCATGTTGCTAGCTACTGCTAGGCTAGTGCTGGGACTCCATTTCCATCGTAATGGGGGCCTGACTCAGAATTGGGCTCTTGACGGTCGCCTTCGGCTGCTCTTGGATATGGATAAGGCTTAATCTCATGTGGCGTCGTTTTAGTAGCTAGTAGGCGCTTGTAGCTTTCCATGGTTTTATCACACCTAATTTAATTTATTTTCCCTGTATTGTCGCTATTACAGGCGCTTGTAGACTCTGTTTTTTCTTTTCAGCAGTGGCTAAGCAATTCCACCTTTTCTTCCTCTGATGGCCGGCCATTCAATCCAGCTTTCTGTTAAAATAATCTCCTGTCCCATGTTTCGTTTTTTTCCCCCTTTGAGCCGCGACCGCGTACTCCGTACTCGTCGCTGCTTTGTTGAAGTGGGCATCTGATCCTGTGTCAACGTCACTGTCTGGGTTCCTTGGAGCACATGAACTTCTCAGGGGCAGAAATACAGGTCAAATGTGCCATCCTGTGCTTTGGAATTTCGTCCTCACTAGGAGTTTTTTTTTGTCTCTTCATGCGGACCAAGTGCTGTGCACCTCTCATTTCTCGCCGTCTGTCTCTCACTCTCTCTCAATTTATTACACAAAAACGTTTTCTACCCTGTCTCGTCCCCTCCAGTCCTGTCCCGGCATATGATTTACTGCAGGTTTCTCCGCTATACATACGTGTCTTATTTCGGCCACTGAAGTCCTCATACTACTAATCTTCTTTGACACTCGTTTTGCTATACATATGTACGTTGAGCTAGTGCCGGGGAGATTTCTGGCTCTTGATTTTTTACCTTTTGGGTGCTCCGACTGGGAGATGATGATAGAGTTTCTGAACTTCTTTCCCTGACGCTGCTGTGCAGATCCATACCTCAACACCGATGCTGGAACCATGTCCCCATTTGAGCACGGCGAAGTGTTTGTTTTGGACGATGGTGGTGAGGTACGATTCACACTGCATACAGTAGACCTGCACGTACTTTCTTTTCCCCTGTACGTACTCTCTGGTTCACTTTACACCGATCACCACATTGCACTACTGGAGATATGAGCCACCAATTGTTTAGACCAGTACCAAGTGGTACACGCCAGCAGCTGCACAATAGCGCCACATATCGTCCTTGTTTTACGACTTCAACCGTCACGGGCTGGTCGTCTCAGCGCTTCATACACCCGTCCTGCTGTCCATTTTTCCCTTCCCCAACGTGTTAGAACAGTGCTATAATTCCGCAAGGCTTCTTTCATGGACTAACTGGACTTCATTTTAATTTGTTCCAACCCTTCTTTTCAAAGGTGGACTTGGACCTTGGAAACTATGAGCGATTTCTGGACATCAAGTTGACTCGTGACAACAACATAACCACGGGGAAGATATACCAGGTGACGGGAATAAACAGCCTCTCTCAAAAGTCCATACAAGGCTGTGAGCTAACCTGCTAGTATATCTGTTAAAAGTTGTGGCTTATGCCTCACCTTGACATTTTACGAGCTAGGAATATTCGGGGGGTTTTCTTTTGCACCAAGGTTAGGTGCTTCTTTACCTGAATGTTGAATGGAACCCACAAATCTTTTTGATGTTGCTTTTTCCATTCTAAGATCTGCTACAGTTCAATAATGCATGTGGTCAATCATCTGGTCCTTAGTCGGCCATTACCGTGATGCTGTCTCAAGCAACTGGTTGGTAGAAAGCATATCAGGGTTAATAGTGCACCAATCATAGGTTTGGACCCATTGTAGATCTGGATGCTTTTTTAACTGTATCTGCAAATTGGTCCTGAGGTCTATTATTTTATTGGTTGAAATATGTGCATTCAAGATTATCTTAAAATATAGTAACACATAACATGAATTGGAATAGATAATGAAAACCTGATGCTAGAAATATGGTTTAACGAAAATGGGTAGCCGTTGTCTATCACTATGTAGTCGACAGAATTTAGGACCACCATAGCATATGCTTCTTTTTACCTCATGGGATATCTTGGATTCCTGCTAATTGAGCATAGTATTGTTTATAACACAGAATAACTTTTGTACTGGTTGATGCCATAGTATAACCGGTAATAACTTTTCTGCTAATGGTCAAACTGCAGTCTGTTATTGACAAGGAACGTAGAGGAGATTACCTAGGAAAAACTGTTCAGGTGAGGAATCATTCCCAGAACAGAGATTTCCATGCTTTTTTTTTCTGTAAAGTCATGGAAAAGGTGCCAATTGTTACAGTGAGCTTACGAATTCGCGTTAATTCTCTATCAGGTCGTGCCACACATCACAGATGAAATACAAGATTGGATTCAACGTGTGGCAATGAATCCAGTTGATGACACCGAAGAGCCAGCCGATGTTTGTGTCATAGAACTTGGTGGGACTATAGGTAAAAAAATATTCTGTATCATTGCAGCAAATTGCAAAATAGTATATATCGGTTTGCTCAATTGTTCCCATACCTGTAAGTACTCCGGTGCAGGATACAATATTTTTGCTGCATAATGACAGTGGCATTCTTGATGCAGGGGACATTGAATCAATGCCTTTCATAGAAGCACTAGGCCAATTTTCGTACCGTGTAGGTAAGGAAACTGTAAATTTCGATAACCTGTTTCCGTGTTTTACTTATGTTTTTACTCAAGGATGTTGATCCAATGTCTATTTGCTATTAGCATAAATTGCCTACTGATGCAATCTTGTGAAAATTACCAGGGCCTGGAAACTTTTGCTTGGTGCATGTTAGTCTTGTACCAGTTCTAAATGTAGTTGGTGAGCAGGTAAACTTCTCCTGATTTGGGGGCACCGTATTACTTTTATGTTCCAAAGTTATTATTATTTTTATGTTTCAAAGTTATTATTACTGTTCAGAAAATAATGATGTTGTATCTTTATTATCTAGAAAACAAAGCCCACCCAACATAGTGTTCGCGGACTTCGAGGACTTGGACTCATGCCTGATATTTTGGCATGTCGCAGTACACAGGTATAACACATTACTTGTTTCTCTATTTTCATTCCGTGTCTCGTCTGAACTTTTCAATGCTATGGTGGCTGTATAATTCGTTTGCTCTGTGCTTAGCCACTTGAAGAACACGTGAAAGTGAAGCTCGCACAATTTTGTCATGTCCCGGTAAATATATTTCCTGCTAAAGAGTTTGGAAAAAGAAACAAGTTCTGCATCATGCAACATCAATGTTGACTTTGATTTTATTTGGCAGATACCAAATATCATTAATCTCCATGATGTCACCAACATTTGGCACATTCCTTTGTTGCTCAGAGTATGTCATATGAAATTATGTGTATGCATGATTGCCAAATCTTCGTTTGACATGGTTAACCTTAAATCTTTTCTCTTTATAGGATCAGAAGGCCCATGAAGCTATTTTGAAGGTGTTAGACCTTCAGTGGTATGCCACTGGACCAAAATATTGTAAGCTCGTCCAGTTGGCTTAGTTTCTAGAAATACTTACATGTATTATTTCTTCATCGGTGCAGCACGAGTAAAGTTGCTCGAGAACCCCAATTGTGTGAATGGACTGAAAGAGTCAGCAGATGTGACAGATTGAAATCTCCGGTTGGTTTCTTGGTCATTTGAGCTGCTATTTTCAATACCAAATTGACCCCCCTTAGCTTGTAATAACCAGTGGTCATGAAAATGTTTTTCAGGTTAGGATTGCAATGGTTGGAAAGTATACTGGCCTGTCAGATTCCTACCTATCTGTTATAAAGGTGTCATTAATGTTTTATATCTTATGAGTTATAACACAGATACATTTCTGAACCAAACTGGTGGCCCTTATCTGTTCATTCCTCCCCCTGTCAGGCTCTTTTGCATGCGTCGGTTGCTTTGGACAGGAAACTTGTGGTGGACTGGGTTCCTTCCTGTGATCTTGAAGATTCTACAGCAAAAGAGGTCAGTTTTTTTTATGTCTTATCAATTCTTCTCTTCCGTATCTTAGAGAAATAACTGATAATATTTTGGATACCGTGGCATTTGCAGACTCCTGACGCCTATGAAAAGGCATGGGAGTCGTTGAAGGTAAGAATAGAATGCCTTCTTGACTGTGATACTCCACTAACCACCAGACAGCAATCTGAACGAGTTTTTGCACCTCAGGGTGCAGATGGTGTGTTGGTGCCAGGAGGTTTTGGAGACAGAGGAGTCCAAGGGAAAATTCTGGCTGCAAAATACGCGCGAGAAAACAACGTTTCATATCTTGGCATTTGCTTGGGCATGCAAATTGCAGTGATTGAGTTTGCACGCTCTGTCATGAAGTTGCACGGTGCTAACAGCACAGAGTTTGATCCAACCACAAAAACACCATGTGTTGTTTTCATGCCAGAGGTAATTGTTTTGCTACAGGTGCTAGTGTAGTTACCTAATTTATTTGTGGTTGAAAACCATGTATGGTTCTGTTCTGCAGGGATCCAAAACTCATATGGGGGCAACAATGCGCCTTGGATCAAGGAGGACCTTTTTCCAGGCCACTAACTGCAAATCTGCTAAACTGTAAGAAGCAACCTCCCACATCTCTCACCACTGTTTACATCTGGTCCCTCTTTCACCACTTGATTGTCTACGGTAGATAAATCGTTTGAGTTCTGAACTGCCTTAGGTACGGCAATGCTTGCTACGTTGACGAAAGACACCGCCACAGATACGAGGTGAATCCTGACATGGTCCCAGAATTTGAGAAGGCAGGGCTTTCTTTCGTTGGCAGGGATGAGAGTGGCGAACGCATGGAGGTATAATATGGTTGCCAACTATTTTCGTGAAGAATTAACCTTCTCCTAGTCTGGTCTTATGTATTTGGTCTGTCACATGCAGATTATCGAACTACCAACTCATAGGTTTTTCGTCGGAGCACAGTTTCACCCTGAATTCAAGTCAAGGCCCGGCAAGCCATCTCCGCTTTTCTTAGGTAAGCAAAAGACATCCTCAAACATGTACTTGTTTTTTGCATGTTTAAGAGTGTTTTCTTTGCTTCTGAAAGAAGCCCTTTAAACTTTGGAACAATCCACGAACACCTTGGCAGGATTGGTAGCAGCGTCATCAGGCCAGCTTGACCACTTGCTCCAACGTGGCCTTACCAGTTCAGTAGGCAGAGACATCTGCGGCAAAGGGGGAGCGCAGAAACCAAAAGCTTGCCAGAACGGGCATGTCATGAAGCCACTGAATGGCCTGGTGCACGGGCACTATTCAGCGACTCGCTGCAATGGCGTCATTCCCATCTAGCAGCACAGGCTGTTTTCGCTTGTTCTTTTTCTTTCCGTTCTACCTATTACCAGGGCAACCAGGAAGAGAAGGGCTGTTTGCTCTATAGCGACACGGCAGCCGTTTCCGATGTTTTAACGAGGAAGCATTTGGCATGCAAAGCTGTCGCGCGCATTAAGAGGCAAATTTAGCAGCTTATTAGCTAGGGTTCGATTAGTAGTAGTAGTAATCCGATGTTTGCTGGTTTATTTGTTCGTTTGTTTGCTAAAAAAGATTACAAGGGCTAGTGATGTGCAGCTAGCTCCAGTGTAGCCTGCCGTCTCGCTCCATTTGTACATTGTAAAACAACTGCTACTCTCCATGATTGACTGAATGGATGAGTATAAACGTATTGGACCAACATGCTCGGTGTTATAAAAATCTAAGTTGTGGTGCTATCAATCCAACTGTAGTTGTCTCGGGGATGTTTGGTAAAGTTAGTTGCGTCAGCTGGTGGCACGAGCTAGGGGGTTTGGTAAAGGCTCAGTAGACTCGCATGTACATTTGCACCTAAGATTTGTTTGCATAACAATCGTTGTTATTTAAAGAGAACTCTAATCCTTAATCAGTTATCTAAGGCCCTGTTCCAATCTCGCGAGATAAACTTTAGCAGCTATTTTTTAGCTACTTTTAGCCATTTGTAATCTAAACAGGAGAGCTAATGGTGATAATTGAAACTAAACTTTAGCACTTCAATTCCTATAGCTAAAGTTTAGCAGGAAGCTAAAGTTTATCCCGTGAGATTGAAACGGGGCCTAAGTGTCTATGTGTGAACTTAACATTGCATATGCATTGGACCTAGTGAGTGACACAATGAGGTGCAAAAAATGTATTGAAAAGCTAACTCTATATCTAAGTTGAAGATCTTCATGTTGGAACATATTGGAGCTAACAGATTTTAGACTCTTGCAAAAGATATTGTTACCTAGTGTTGGTTTTTTTAGCACTCATCGGATTTATCTAGGAAAAATCTCTCTTATGTCCATCAGATTTTATACTTATTACTTGTGTGCCATTGAATGACATCCAGAAGATAAATTTTGTGTGTATGACATGTAGGTCCATTGTCATCCAGGGATGGGTATAATTTTTTATAGCATCTAAGGGATTTCCCCTATTATCTAGGGTCCAGGTCGAGGGCATCAAATAAAGAGACCTAGTGCACGTATGGGCATTAACAATGGCTAGGGTTAGCTAGTGGATTTATCCAATAGTTGCCAAAACTCAACGATGAACAAGAGTTAGTTATTGTTCACTTGGCAAGGTTTCTGTGCGCAGCCACTAGAGACACATTGTTGGACTTCTATGGTGGTGGTTTGGACCTCAAAACTGAGTATGTTGTACATCAATTACATAGACCCATGGGAATGTGGTGGTCTCATCACCGCACCACCTTTCTAGACAATGCTTCAATTATCTAGCAACAATTCACCACCGCTTTTAGGGGAAACTACATTGCACTAGGAATTATGGCCATGAAAGTGGTCGGGTTTATGAGATTGGCCCAAGGGACAAAGTATGTGACTGAATACTTGTATGCTTTCAACACCTTATCATGATATGCACCAGAATATGTGGATACAGAGGACAAGAAGATTGCTAGCTTCAAGAGGGACCTGAGCCCGAAAATGCTAAAGAGTATGGGAATCTCTGCCCGTACAACATTCAACGAATTTATCAATGATTGCCTAACCCAGGAGAACAACCACAACATGTATGCCATATCTAAGGGATGCAAGAGAGCTTTGGAATCTAGACCATCGCAGCCTAGAACTGCAGCAATGACTCGACTTAATTATAGGCCAGTGATACATGGGGCAAAATTTCGTTCTCCTCAATCGAAGAAGAACTAAGAGCAAGGATTCAAGGGACAGAAAAGCAATCAAAGTGGCGCTACCGCAGGCTAGGACTATTCAGGGTAGGTCAACTGGTATTACTGAAAGTCGCCTAGAGGGGGGTGAATAGGCAAAACCTATAAATTATAAACTTTGAACACGAACTTCACCTAGGGTTAGGATTAGGAACAAACTATAATGAATACAGAGTGCGAAAGCGAGTTCTTCTTGCTATGAGTTGCTCAATCAATGCGGATAACTTTGGAAGCTAACACAAAACAATTATGAGCAAGAGAACTTAGAGAGAGAGGGGAGATGAAGAATCAAATCATAAGGTGATAATCAACACAATTAAACACAACGATTTGTTTCCTGAGGTTCGATTCTAATGAACCTACTCCCCATTGAGGAGGCCACAAAGACCGGGTCTTTTTCAACCCTTTCCCTCTCTCAAACGATCACTCAGACCATTTGAGTGCTTCTTCTTAATCTCAAGGATCACTAAGACCCCGCAAGGACCACCACACACTTAGGTGTCTCTTGCTAGCTTTACAAGTCACTAAAGAGTTTAAAAGGAGGTGAAGAAAGCATGATTAAAAGCCAAGCAACAAGTGCAACAAATGAAACAAGAATCACATTCTCTCAAGTCACTAATCACTATTGATCACTTGTCTCAATTGTGGCACTTGGAGAGGATTGGAAGCTTTGAATGTGTCTTGGAATGAATTCCTTGCTCTTGTATTGAATGTGTATAAGTGGAGTGCTTGGGTCAAGTGAATGGAGGTGGTTAGGGTTGTATTTATAGCCACCAACCACTTCCTAGCCGTTGCTCCTTTTCTGCCAACCGCGGACGGTTCGCGTCCCTAGTCCAGACGGTCCGCCCCTGCACATCAACGACTGAAATTGCAACGGTCAGCGGTAACGACTATATTAACGGCTACAAGTGCATTAAATGTGTCATCAGATGTCAGACAGAGCAGTCGCGGACAGTCCGGCCATGCACTCCGGATGGTCTGAGAGGATGCTAAAAATGCATTTTACCGAACCCGTCACCTTCGGGTTTTTCTGGTTTTTGAACGGTCGAACGGTCCGCGCCTGAGGGCGAACGGTCCGCGCTTGGTCTCGGACGGTGCTCGCTTCTCTTTCGGACAGTCCGCAATGTATACGATGGTTTTTGCAGTGTTCCTGTCCGAGGCTCACTCTGGTGTCGCGGACGGTATTGAGAGGGAAATGAGCTTAAAACATTTCCTATAAATCGATTTTGGTCTTTGACGTCCATCAGAAACCATGTGGACTAACTAGTTTGCTTAGATGATATTTATCTCAGGTGCATAAGGTTCAACATAAACCAAAAAAGAAATTAAGTTAGGGACTCAACCAAGTTTGGAGCAAAGACTAGAAATGGTGCTGCCAGTGGCGCACCGGACACTGTCTGATGTGCACCAGACACTGTCCGGTGCCCAGGGCAAGGCACCAACAAACTGGCCACCCTCGGGTTTTCTGAGAGGCGCTCCTCTATAATTCATCGGACTGTCCGGTGTGCACCGGACAGTGTCCGGTGAGCCAACGGAGCAACGGTCACCTGCGCTCAATGGTCGACTACGTGAACAGTAAAAGCATACAACACAGAAGTCAGAGGTTAGAGCAGCGATGTCAGGTCGCACAGGACATGTCCGGTGTGCCACCGGACTATTCGGTGCAGCTACAAGAAAAAGGACATCAATGGTCAACCGCTCCAAACCCCAACGATCTGCTGACATGACAGGCACCGGACAGTGAACAGTGCCCTGTCCGGTGCGCCATCGACAGCAACGACTAGAATAGTGGTCGGGGCTATAAATACCCCACAACCACCACCATTCAAGTCATCCAAGTTTTCTGAACTTCACATTCATTGCAAGAGCAAAAGACTACACTCCAAGACACATTCAATAGATCAAATCCTCTCCAAGCCTCCAAATCGACTCAATTGCTTAGTGACTTGAGAGAAGGTGTTTTGTCTTCTTTTGTTGCTTGGATTGCTTTCTCCTTCACATTCTTATTCTCTAAGTGCTTTGTAAAGCTAGCAAGAGACACCTAAGTGTGTGGTGATCCTTGCGGGGTCTTAGTGACCCAAGTGATTAAGGAGAAGCCTCGACTAGTCTGTGTGACCGATTGAGAGAGGGAAAGGGTTGGAATGGACCCGACCTTTGTGGCCTCCTCAACGGGGACTATGTTCTTTGGAAACAAACCTCGGTAAACAAATAACCGTGTTCACTTGTTGATCTTCACTTGATTTGTTTCCCTCTTTCCTCTCTCTAGAAGTTCCCTTGCTCATATTGATTTGAGTTTGCTCCCAAGGTTATCCGCATTGATTGAGCAACTCATAGCAAGGAGAACTATCTTCCGTACTACGATTTAATTCTAACACTAACCCCGGCCTTAGTGCATGTTCAAAGTTTATAATTTTTAGGTTTCGCCTATTCACCCCCCTCTAGGCGACTTTTAGGTATGCCGCAAGGGCCCAGACGATCCATGCTCAAGGGAATTTCCAAAACACTTCCCTGTCCGGAATAATCTATGGTATTTCGAATAATTGTCTTACAATTGATGTGTATAAACTTTATGCACTTGATAAATGATTACTTAGGCAAACTAGTTAGTCCATAAGATTTGTGATGGTCGTCAAACACCAAAATCGATTATAGGAAATAGTTGAGGCCATTTCCCTTTCAATTACTACTCAAGTCAAGGGACCATGTTACAATTATGGTCAAAGCGTGCACTGAAAGCATCTAGGCCCCTGGTTGGTTTTAGTGATTAATGACAACGTGATATTATATGTGACTAACGTGTGTTTTTGTAGAGCAAATGGTAAGTTAGTCACATGCATTAGACTACTATTTGAAAGGACGAATCAAGTTGTACTACAATGGTGAAAACAATCCCTGAGATGAGAACTTAAAGCGACAGCTGAAACAACGAATCAAAAGATGAAGGTCTTCATATTCCGAGTGTCGAAGGAGTTGCAGACACTCGATATAGAATTATGTCTTCTATTTTATTTTAGTCGTACTTTAAAGAGGGGTAGTGGATGAGTAGTTTGACCAAGACAATTCTAGTGTAGTGTTGGTGCATATTCACACTCACATCCAGTACTAGGTGTCACTCTATAACACACTCACGAGTTAGAACGAAAACCATTTTGAAAAGCAAAAGGAAAAAGAAGTTATGGTTTCTGTCTTAGGGGCACCGGACTATCCGGTGCACCCTCTGACAGTGGGGCCAGCCAGCCCCCGGGGCAGCGCCTATGTCCTCGAGAAAACCCGAGAGCAACAAGTTGGGAAAAAGGAATTTTAGCTGTCACATCGAACTGTCCGGTGTGCACCAGATAGGTACTGTTCACTGTCCGGTGTGCCATCAGTCCAACGGCTAGCTATCAGAACTAGCCGTTGGAGTCGACCATTAGCGCACCGGATTGTCCAGTGCGCCCATGCGCAGAATAGCCTGGTAACAGCTAGTTTGGTGGGTGGGGCTATTTATACCCCTTCCACCTACCATATTGAGTGTCGTGCTGCCCACATTGATGACCATACATTGCTAGAGCATTGCAAGCACCACAAATGCATAGTGAGGTGATTAGAAAATCTTAATCCCACATCAGGACCTCATTAGTGCAAGTGAGAGCCACCTAGAGCACACACCACATGCATTAGACTTCTCTTGGTCAAGTGAAAGTCTATGACTTGTTACTCTTGGTGATCGGCATCACCTAGACGACTTGGTGGCGTTTGGAGCACGGTGATCACCTTGGAGGATTTGTTGATGACCTGGCTCAAAATTGTAAGCGGTCATGAGGGATCCATTGCATCGGAGTGGCAATGGATCACCTCATAGTGAGCACTTAGTTCTTGCGAGGACCAAGGGGGAGACATACCCTTGCACGGGTGCTCCAACGAGGACTAGGGAAGAATGCCGACCCTTCGCTACCTCGACAAAAAATTGGAGGAGTCTTCTCAACCTTGCTTTACACTTCGCATTTAATTCAAGCATTTTACTTTGATCAATTGTTTAGCAAGTAGTTGAAGTAATGTCTTAGGATTGTTATCTTTCTAGTAGTTTTCTCTTATTGCTAGTAGTTGGGTGAAGTTAGGCTCTAGCTTAGAGTTTAAATATTTGCTTAGGGTTTAATTTTTGTTGAATTTTTAGAAAAGCCCAATTCACCCCCCTCGTGGGCATCATGATCCTTTCATGCACTTTGCCAAGTATTGCCCCAGACTTAAGAAGTCAACTGTCTATCCTGTCAGGGTTCATCGTACCTCGTTGGATGGGATTACTGAAGGAGAACCACTTATGGCCGTTATGTTTTTTGTGAACTATCACTCTACCATAGTCTTATTTAATTTAGGATCTTCTCATTCATTCATGAGCTCTGCATTTGCACATCAGTATAAGCAGAAATCTAAAGAATAGGGTTTTAAGTATCAGATAAGTTCAGCGGGGGCTAACGTTATAACAAACCGCGTGGTTCGTGGGGCAACCCTTAGGATTGAGGGGAGGAACTTCCAAACACATGGATAGTGTTGCCGAGATTGTCTTTGGACATAGTACTCCGTATGGATTGGATGAACGTTTGGGATGTTAACCCGAATGCTGGAACCCAAACCATTTCTATTGGAGAGCCACAAGGTGCAGATGTATTCCAAGTGACGCACCCCACCGCCTTGAGTTGGCTAGTGTATGCTTCGTGATCCAAGTGACCTCCCTGGAAGAGATACTAGTGGTATGTGAGTTTTGAGATGTTTTCCCATTAACCGAGTTTTCCTACAACAACATCTATCAAGGGAGCATCCAGATGACTCCATTTGAAGCTTTGTATGGGAGAAGATGTAGAACTCTGTTAAATTGGGTGGAATCCGAAGAACAAGGATATTAGGGAATGGTCTAGTGGCTGAATCTAAAGAAAAAGTTAGAATTATTCGACAAAACAAGGAGTCTGCCCAATACCGTCAGAAAAACTATGCTGGTCAGAGAAGGAGACCACTTACTTTCCAAGTTAGTGACTACGTATATTTGAAAGTATCGTCAATAAAAGGAGTGCAAAGGTTTAGGATGAAAAGAACTCTTGCACCAAGATATGAAAGTCCCTACTAGATTATTGAGAGGAAGGGTTAAGTTGCTTACGAGCTCCAGTTATATGAAGAAATTAACACTATTTTTCTAGTATTCCACTATTTTTTAGTATTCCACGTGTCCCAACTAAAGAAATAACTTAGTGTGGTAGAAGAAAGAGTCGAAGCCAAGGATCTGAAGATTGGATTAGACTTAGTTTATCAAGAGGAACCTGTCTGAGCCATCGACACTAAGGACCGAGTCACGAGGAACAGTGTAGTCAAGACATATTGAGAGCACCTAGAGGGGGGTGAATAGTTGATCCTGTAAAAATCAACTCTAAACAACACGAACTTAGTTTATAATAAATGTTAGTGAGATTAAAGCCAAGGTGATATGAATTTAGAGAAGAGAACTCTTCACTTGATTGTTCCTTTAGAATATGTATTGAACTTAGGAACAATAGCACAAGTGATCAAGTGAGAATTCTATGGAAGAAAACAATCACAATATAAGGATGCACAAGAGACCCGGTGATTTTATCCCGTGGTTCGGCCAATGCCTACTCCACGTTGTGGTGACCTCCTTCGGTCAAGGATTGCACTCAATCCCTCTCAAGTGATCCAAAGATCAAACTTGAGTACCACCGTTTCTTCTTTTTCTCAAGTATTCCGTTTGTGAGGAATCTCCACAAGCTGGAGTCTCTCACCCTTACAAGATTGATCATAATTAAACCACAAGAGTAAGGGAGGGAATGAAACCACACACACGAGACAAACTTGCAGCGACTCACACACACAAATCTGAGAGAGAGAGGAGTACAAAGATAGCACAACAGAGTTACATATCAACACAAGTGCCCAAATCTCAATCTACGAAAGCAAAGGCGCAAATTCGATGTCTCAACGTTGTTGGATGTTGAATGAGTGCTTGGTGTGCTGCTCCATGCTCCTAGGGGTCCCTTTTATAGCCCTAAGGCAACTAGGAGCCGTTAGAGCTCCAATTGGAAGGTTCTGGTTGCCTTCTGTCCGTGGGCGCACCGGATAGTGAACAGTGCGCGATTTTCTTCCTTTTCTGGCGAAGCCGACCGTTGCAGCCACTGGCCCCCGTGGCACCAAACAGTCCGCTGCGACCTTCTGACCATTGGCTGAGCCACGTGTCACCCGCTAATCGCGCGGTCGACCGTTGGCCGGACGCGCGGCTAGCACACCGGATTGTCCGGTGCGCACCAGACAGTCTAGTGAATTATAGCCGCGGCGCCCTCAACTTTTCCCAAGAGCGACCTGTTCGCTGGGACGCCAGCCTGGGCACCGGACACTGTCGGTGCACACCGAACAGTCCGGTGGACCACAGGCTGGTGCAAGTCTGGTTGAACTTAGCCAAACTTCTCCCTTTAATTCTTTATTGATTTGAGAAGTTTTCTAGCACTTAGTAGAACATTAGTTAGTACCAAAAACAATTTACTAAGTGCTAGAATCATACCTTTGCTTTTACATTTGCATCTCTTCTAACTCTTAACTCAATAAAGTCATAATTCTATGTGTTGGGCATCTAATCACCAAAACAATAATAGAATTGGCCCAAGGGAACTTTTCCCTTTCAATCTCCCCCTTTTTGGTGATTTATGCCAACACATCAAAAGCAACTCAAAATGTAACAACATTTTCAAATGCAAGCTAAAGAGTGCAACTTGATGTCAAATTGAAGACAAATTAATCTTTCAAAGTGAAAGTTCCCTTTGACCCGGGAACAGGATCTGGATGTCGCCTAGAGGGGGGGGGGGTGAATAGGCGAATAAAACTTATTACTTTAAAACTTAAATTCTTACTCTACTCGAAGACTTAGTACGCAGTGGAGTGAGAAGACTCTTCGAGTAGGTTGCAGCGGAATCAGAGATCCTGTCTCAAAAGTGTCCTGCACTTCAAATAAAGCTTATACCACAGATAAGTATTGAAGTGCAGATGTAAAGACGAGTAAGACAGAGAGTCAGGATACAATACAGAACAGAGCACACAGACGCAAGGATTTATCCCGAGGTTCGGCCAAGCCTGAAATGCTTGCCTAGTCCTCGTTGGAGTTAGCCACACCTGGGCTTGGAGTCTATTTCAACTCCTTCCTCCGTTTGCTCAGATCTGTCAGTATGACAGATAGAGCCTTTCACTATTGAGTGGGGTTACAACAGAACCGCGGCTGCTTACAAACTTCTTGGCAGCACCCCGGCAGAGTAACGATACGCTCAAGACCTTGCTCTAGCTCTAAGCAGCACTTCTCCTCTCTCTAAAGGCTTATAGCTGTGCCTTCTACACAAACTATAGAGTTACACACAAGAGGGAGAGCGAGAATTGATTCCAATGAAGTCTACACTTGTTGGCTGCACTTGTGTCCTGCTTGAGGCGCCTAGGGGTCCCTTTTATAGGCACAAGGGGCCTAGGAGCCGTTGGAAGCAATCCAGGAAGGCAAATCTTGCCTTCAGTCGTCGGGGGCACCGGACAGTCCGGTGCACACCGGACACTGTCCGGTGCCCGATTTGTTTCCTTAAACAGCGAAGCCGACCGTTGCAGACCGTTGGCAGATCTGGCGCCGTTGGCGCACCGGACATGTCCGGTGCACACCGGACAGTCCGGTGCCGTCATCTAGCCGTTGGCTCGGCCACGTGTCCCGCGCAGATTGCGCGGCCGACCGTTGGCCTGGCCGACCGTTGGCTCACCGGACAGTCCGGTGCACACCGGACAGTCCGGTGAATTTTAGCCGTACGCCGTCGGCGAATTCCCGAGAGCGGCCTGTTCGCGCCGAGTCAGCCTGGCGCACCGGACACTGTCCAGTGCACACCGGACAGTCCGGTGCTCCAGACCGAACTGACTCTTGGCTGTACACAGCCAAGTCTTTTCTCTTCTTCTTCTTTCTGTTTCTAACACTTAGACAAGTATATTAGTACACAAAACCAATTTACTAAAGCATAGAAACATACCTTCTCTTAATCATTAGATCTATAGCATTTCACATGCTTGAGCTTTGATGTTGGACTCATAAATCATCAAGTCGGCTTGACTTGATCTAGATTGACATTTCTTAGTTCCAACATCCTGCAAAGGTCACATAGAACATCTCCAAACATAGGAACAACCCAAACTAAAGATTAAGGTGAACTTAGCTCTTTTGGGCTGCTTCCAGTTCTGGTTTTGACACTTGTTCTCCTTCTAGTGACCTTGATCTCTTTCTTAGAGCTTGGTCTTGAGCCTTATGACTTACACACATAACTGTAGCTGTTACCTCATTGGTTGTAAGTCACGTCCTTATGTAGTGATCCTTGATGTGCTATAGCTCTTCTCAACTCGATCACCCTTGACTTTGCAAGCCTTCTTCTTCACCCTTGGCTTTGGGTTCCTCAGCCTCCTTGACCTTCTCCCGTGCACTTGGTACCTCGAAGCTTCTCTTGCCTCCGTCCTTGGCTTGATCAGTTGTCTCCGAGCTTCGCACCCGAGTCTCACTTTATGCAATGTCCATCTTACTTGTGATGTCCATTATGTATCCATAATCCAGTTCTTGGACCATCACATTTGTTCTCTTGTGTTGAACCCTGTTAGCTTTACCTTAGGCACCTGTTCAACACTTAGTACACTTGTTAGTCCTTTAATTGAGTTGTCATCCAAACACCAAAACTCACAAGAGAGCTTTCAATCTCCCCCTTTTTGGTGATTGATGGCAACACAATTAAAGCTTACATAAGAATAAGATTTGAAGCACAAATTTGAATTCTAAGTTTATAGAATGCTCCCCCTAAATATGTGCTTACTTCAAAAACATAATTTTGGCCTCAGACGCCAATTTGCACATACTTAGGCAATTCGAAACATTTCTATACAATTCGAAACATTTCTATATCTTAGCAATTTTGGAATGCATTGTATCTAGAATCAAACCATGATGCTATAACACACAAATGCACATAATCAGAGTTAAACACTATTCAAATTAGTGGATATATCACAGGAATATCAACCTACCACTATTCACCCTTAAGATACCAATTCAACCTAATACCAATTCAACCTAAGACACTAAATTTAAGACAATCTTAAAGCACCATGACAATCTTAAAGCACCATTAACCACATGACTATCTATTACACTATAGAGGCCAAATAATTCATAGCAACGGAAGCACAAGCACTAGTCCATATGATGCAACACATATAATACTGCAGGAAGCATATGAACAACACACTAGCAAAGCTTAAACTAACACATCACCCCTTAGTATAAGCTTTCCTCTCAGGTTGAGATAAGCTTTAATGCACAAATTCTCCCCCTTTGACATCAAACACCAAAAACCATACTCGAGCAAGAACAAAGGATGATGTCAAGGGACAACAGGGTGACAAGGGGAAAAACGACTATCAGAAACTCCCCCTTACTTATTGAACATATGCACTATCAACATTTAGGTAAGATACATATATGCAAAAAGATTAATACTCCCTTTGTACCTTTACCATGTTGTAGTGTACTTCCCATCTTGAAAGTATCTGATCTCTCAAGAGCTTCTTCACACTTGTGCCTGATTCTTTATCCTTACTTTTTCTTGTTGCTAAGACACCAAACTTAGAACAAGTTATAGTATTTGGCAAAAAAGAAACTTCCATTCTTATGATTATCAAAAGATGTCAATTGAAGTAGACTATCACGGCTACTAATTGAAAGATACCAATTGCAAAAGTTCATTTATTATCATAGCTCCATGATATTTAAGAATAAGCATCTATTATCACCAGATATTATAGAGCATGAGCAATCTAAAAATATGCACTTACTCACGACTTGAGATACCAATTTCTTGACTTACAGAGGTACCCAAGTCCTGATTGCTCCATTTCTTGCTTATCTTCTCTTTTCCACCTTGAGACTGTACAAGATTGCTCAAGAAACAGTTAGTCTCAAAAGACACAAGTTATGTGTGCTCCCCCTCAAGTTGTGCATCAAGTATTTTAATGACTTGCACTTTGCACATTCTAGTTTCCTCAGAACTAGAGGGGATCACAACATACCTTGGTCATGGCATACTCTATCCCTTTCATCACACAAAAGATGCCAATTTGAATATCAAATGAAATACCACTTAACACCAATTGAAGGCTAAATGAAAGGTTGACTAAATTCAATAATGCATGCCTCAGTGGCACCTAAGCCAATTGAATACTCACATGGAGTCTAACATTTACGCAACTTGTACATGCTTCATACTTAAATATCATTGCATATACCAATTTAAGATCAACACAATCATGTATAAAGCGAAATATCTAAGCATGTCATAATTAAGAAGGTTTCTTAGGTGCACAAAAGAAACAACATTTTAAAGGCATAAATTACCTAAGCCAATATTTTACCAATTGAAAGACAAGAACATAGCTATGATCATAATGAATGGAATTTCAAGAATATTTAATGAAATTGCATAGCTCCATTTTCCATACCTTTGCCTTTATGAGAGCCCTTGTTATCACCAATTCAGGGCTCCTTTTGCTTACGCACCTCATAGCTCAAAAGGACACGACATGGATTTGAAATTCACACAGTACCAAACCAGGGTAATCATGTGAACATGGACTAAACAAGATGTCATATTTGCACATAGCATTACTTACAAAAAGTTACAGGTTTATCCATATACACCAAGAGAGTTAATCGTTGTGGATATAACAAATGAAAGAGCTACCAATGAATGATTCAAAAGATATATCCTATAGAGCATCAGCCATGATTAAGTAACCAACATTATGATCCATTTAACACAGGCAATCATAACTACTCTAAGGACAGGTAGCACATCAAGCCAACTTAAGAGCAATACTAAATTGCAACTATGTACTTTAAAATACACGGGTACCGTCCTTTGGAGAGCAGGTTGTAGATTCTCATCAAGGTCCTTTACTTGATTCACCAATAATGATTCAGGACTTATACACCTTATTTCACTTGAGATGAACATGGGATTAGTGTTTCACAATAATTCAACCTTGGGTCAATAAACACCAAAACAATTAATAGCTTAAGTATAGAGTTTTAGATAACCGTCTTAAGCTCTCCCATGGTCTCCAGTCCATCTCAAGGCACCTGCATGGTCTAGTTAGCACAGTTTGGTACCCATCTCGGGATGGGTCCATAATGATCATCTAAATGTGCCTTTGGTACCCAAATTGCCTTTGTTCTAGTTCTAGGTGATCTCGTTATAGATCTAGCACAAGTGTATGATTTGGGTCTCCTACCCGAATAAGGTTGACACAAATTCGCTTGCTTAGGAATCTTACCTTTATAACATACCTTGGATAGATGACCCTGCTCACCACACTTGTAGCAGAAGCGTCGCTCAACTTGACACGACGCTTGCTGTGTGTCATTTTCCTTGGTGAGGGTCACCTTGGAGGATGCACATCCTTGACCCTTCATGACCGGACATGAAGTGATCGTGTGGTCCTTTTTGTTGCATCCAAAACAACTCCTTGTCCCTTCATTCTTGTCTTTGTATAGACAAGATGCGATGAGGTGGCCTAACTTCTTGCACTTGAAACACCTCCTTTTTCCTTTTCCCTTTTTGTACTTGATTGACATGGAGAGAAGGTTAGTGCAAACAACATGATTAATTGAATCTTTACCTTTTTCCTTTTTCATGTTGATTTCTTCATTTATAGCTTTGGGAACATTCTTCTTGTTGAGTTTAACACTTGCTGCAGTTTTTCCTTTCTCAAGCTTCTTCACCACGCGCCCGTGGATATCTTGAGAGAGTTGAGCAATGTGTCTTCTCCTTAGCTGTCTTTGCTTCTTGTTCCCACGCAATTTTCTTTTTGATCCTGCAACTTGTTTCTCAAACAAAGATTGGCCTTTCTTGGGGCGGTGGAGGTCAGCACATGATAATGTTTTGACCAATTGATTACTAGTGCAAGAATGAGGTTCATATGAGTTTAAACTAGTAATTACTACCTCATGAGCAATATCGAGCATGATATGATCATCAACTAGTTTACCATGAGAGTATGACAACATATCATACTTTTCACTAAGAGCAAGCTTTTCTAAATTCATTGTTTCTACTTGACTTCTAAGCATAGAATTTTCAGTTTTAAGTTGAGCAACATCATATAATACATCATGACTATTTCTTTGCTCAAATAAAATAGATTCATACCGTTGGACCAAATTATCATGAGAGCACTTTAGCTCCTCATGTTCTTTGGTCATCTTCTCCAGGCTGTCGTTGGTTTTGATGAGAGTCTCCTCTAGCCTGAGAAGCGTCTCGCCTTGTTCCTTGTTCCTCCTCAACAACTTAACCAAGAGCACTTTGTCTTCTTTGTTGAGATGGGTGTAGAATCGACGAATCTCCTCTTCTTCCACATCACCAGTCTCATTTTCCCTGTCATTATTTTTAGTGGAAGCAATACAGGAAAATGTACCTAGTGGTGATGAAGATTCATCCTCGCTATCATCCACATATTCCTCCTCATCATCACTTTCGTCTCCACTATCATTGTTAGCAATAAGACATTTATAACTAGTGGAAGACAAACCTGTCGGTGAGGTGGATTCATCATCTGGGTGCCATCGTTCTTGTTCTTCTCCCTTTGAATGGTTAGTATCACAAGTAATATAGGGAGTAGGAGTATCACAGTTTGCCACAAAATATTTTTCTTTAATCCTATTCCATAAATCATGAGCATCAACGAATAGATCACTATCACTACTCATGATGGCAAAATAGGCACCTCTAGATAGGGAATCAACTAAGATGTTGCATGCATGGTGATTTAGAGTTAGACATCTTAGTTCTTCATTGGAAGGATTTTTACTAATAATAGAGGGAAAAATACTACTATTAAAGACCTGTCTCAAATCAGGATCAACACTCATGAAAGCACTATAAATAGAGACAGACCAAGACTTGTAATTAGAGCCATCGCCTAAAAGAAGTTCTACAGTTACCTCTTGTGGCGACATCGTCATCTCCGGACGGCTAAGCCCACACTGGAGAGGCCTTGCTCTGATACCAATTGAAAGTTCCCTTTGACCCGGGAACAGGATCTGGATGTCGCCTAGAGGGGGGGGGGGGTGAATAGGCGAATAAAACTTATTACTTTAAAACTTAAATTCTTACTCTACTCGAAGACTTAGTACGCAGTGGAGTGAGAAGACTCTTCGAGTAGGTTGCAGCGGAATCAGAGATCCTGTCTCAAAAGTGTCCTGCACTTCAAATAAAGCTTATACCACAGATAAGTATTGAAGTGCAGATGTAAAGACGAGTAAGACAGAGAGTCAGGATACAATACAGAACAGAGCACACAGACGCAAGGATTTATCCCGAGGTTCGGCCAAGCCTGAAATGCTTGCCTAGTCCTCGTTGGAGTTAGCCACACCTGGGCTTGGAGTCTATTTCAACTCCTTCCTCCGTTTGCTCAGATCTGTCAGTATGACAGATAGAGCCTTTCACTATTGAGTGGGGTTACAACAGAACCGCGGCTGCTTACAAACTTCTTGGCAGCACCCCGGCAGAGTAACGATACGCTCAAGACCTTGCTCTAGCTCTAAGCAGCACTTCTCCTCTCTCTAAAGGCTTATAGCTGTGCCTTCTACACAAACTATAGAGTTACACACAAGAGGGAGAGCGAGAATTGATTCCAATGAAGTCTACACTTGTTGGCTGCACTTGTGTCCTGCTTGAGGCGCCTAGGGGTCCCTTTTATAGGCACAAGGGGCCTAGGAGCCGTTGGAAGCAATCCAGGAAGGCAAATCTTGCCTTCAGTCGTCGGGGGCACCGGACAGTCCGGTGCACACCGGACACTGTCCGGTGCCCGATTTGTTTCCTTAAACAGCGAAGCCGACCGTTGCAGACCGTTGGCAGATCTGGCGCCGTTGGCGCACCGGACATGTCCGGTGCACACCGGACAGTCCGGTGCCGTCATCTAGCCGTTGGCTCGGCCACGTGTCCCGCGCAGATTGCGCGGCCGACCGTTGGCCCGGCCGACCGTTGGCTCACCGGACAGTCCGGTGCACACCGGACAGTCCGGTGAATTTTAGCCGTACGCCGTCGGCGAATTCCCGAGAGCGGCCTGTTCGCGCCGAGTCAGCCTGGCGCACCGGACACTGTCCGGTGCACACCGGACAGTCCGGTGCTCCAGACCGAACTGACTCTTGGCTGTACACAGCCAAGTCTTTTCTCTTCTTCTTCTTTCTGTTTCTAACACTTAGACAAGTATATTAGTACACAAAACCAATTTACTAAAGCATAGAAACATACCTTCTCTTAATCATTAGATCTATAGCATTTCACATGCTTGAGCTTTGATGTTGGACTCATAAATCATCAAGTCGGCTTGACTTGATCTAGATTGACATTTCTTAGTTCCAACATCCTGCAAAGGTCACATAGAACATCTCCAAACATAGGAACAACCCAAACTAAAGATTAAGGTGAACTTAGCTCTTTTGGGCTGCTTCCAGTTCTGGTTTTGACACTTGTTCTCCTTCTAGTGACCTTGATCTCTTTCTTAGAGCTTGGTCTTGAGCCTTATGACTTACACACATAACTGTAGCTGTTACCTCATTGGTTGTAAGTCACGTCCTTATGTAGTGATCCTTGATGTGCTATAGCTCTTCTCAACTCGATCACCCTTGACTTTGCAAGCCTTCTTCTTCACCCTTGGCTTTGGGTTCCTCAGCCTCCTTGACCTTCTCCCGTGCACTTGGTACCTCGAAGCTTCTCTTGCCTCCGTCCTTGGCTTGATCAGTTGTCTCCGAGCTTCGCACCCGAGTCTCACTTTATGCAATGTCCATCTTACTTGTGATGTCCATTATGTATCCATAATCCAGTTCTTGGACCATCACATTTGTTCTCTTGTGTTGAACCCTGTTAGCTTTACCTTAGGCACCTGTTCAACACTTAGTACACTTGTTAGTCCTTTAATTGAGTTGTCATCCAAACACCAAAACTCACAAGAGAGCTTTCACAAAGGATTTGGCATATTTGGATCACTTTTGCCACCACTTGGTTTGATTTCGCAAAAACAAATTCATTTTCCTATCTTTATGTTAAAATCACTTGTTTTGGCAAAAAAACATTTTGAAGACTAGATTTGATCTAGTACCAAAAACTCCCCCTTTGACATTAAGACTAGATTTAATAGAATTTCTCCCCCACAAGAGAGCGGTTTTTGCAATAAGAGGGTTTTGATAAAAACCAAGTATTTTTGAAAACTTCACAAGTGGTTGCTGATCCAGTTGCTTTGGCCTTAATTTCTCCCCCTTTGGCCTTAAGCACCAAAACAGAAGAACTTTTTGGCCTCTTTAACCTCATTGCCTCACAAAAAGCCCGAGTAAAACCAAAGGCAATGAGAGAAACATAGAGAGGGACTTGGAACAAGATACATTGATACCGGAGTGCAGTGGAAGCCTATTCTATGTCCAAGTCCACCTGTTCCCATTCAATCCATCTCTGAGACTATATCAAAATCACTCTAGCAAACATATTAGTCTCAAAGGGGTCAAGTTGTAGTACATCCTCCCCCTAAACATGTGCATCATTGCATAAGGACTTGTGAGGTCCAGGGAGGACATGTACAACTTGAGCACCAAAATAAGTAAAGACAAAATTACTTAAAAGAACATGATCAAAGGCACAAAACACATGTATGCTATAGATCAACCCAAGTTCCATGAATCTAAGACATTTAGCTCACTACGCAACCTACAAAACCTTTTCTCATCTAAAGGCTTGGTGAAGATATCGACTAGCTGGTTTTCGGTGCTAATATGATAAATATCGATATATCCCCTTTGCTGGTGCTCTCTCAGAAAGTGATGCCAGATGTCTATGTGCTTAGTGCGGCTGTGTTCAACAGGATTATCCGCCAAGCGGATTGCACTCTCATTATCACATAGGAGTCGGACTTTGCTCAGATTGTAGCCAAAGTCCTGGAGGGTTTGCCTCATCCAAAGTAGTTGCGCGCAACACTGTCCTGCGGCAACATACTCGGTCTCAGCGGTGGATAGGGCAATGGATGTTTGTTTCTTAGAGCTCTAAGAAACCAGGGACCTTCCTAGAAACTAACAAGTCCCTGATGTGCACTTCCTATCAACCTTGCACCCGACATAGTCGAAATCTGAATATCGGATTAAGTCAAAGGTAGACCCCTTTGGATACCAGATCCCGAAGCAAGGCGTAGAAACTAAATATCTAAGAATTCGCTTCATGGCCACAAGATGACATTCCTTGGGGTCAGATTGAAATCTAGCACACATGCATACGCTAAGCATTATATCCGATCTACTAGCACAAAGATATAGTAAAGAACCTATCATAGACCGGTATGCCTTTTGATCAACGGACTTACCTCCTTTGTCGAGGTCCAAGTGTCCATCCGTTCCCATCGGCGTCTTAGCGGGCTTTGCATCCTTCATCCCAAACCTCTTGAGTAAATCATGATTGTACTTCGTTTAGGAGATGAAGGTTCCTTCCTTGAGTTGCTTACTTGGAATTGAGAGCACCTAGAGGGGGGGGGGGTGAATAGGTGATCCTGTAAAAATCAAATACTTTGAAGCCACAAACTTTGGTTAAGTGTTAGTTCAATAGAATCAAGTGGCTAAGGATCGAGCTCTTGTGAAACACAGTGGTCACGAAGAAAACAAGCACAAGAGACACGGAGATTTATCCCGTGGTTCAACCAAGTATAACACTTGCCTACTCCACATTGTGGCGTCCCACTGGACGAGGGTCGCACTCAACCCCTTTCAAGTGATCCAATGATCAACTTGAATACCACGGTGTTTTCCTTTCTTTCACTATTCCCGTTCGCGAGGAATCTCCACAACTTGGAGCCTCTCGCCCTTACAAACGATGATCACAAAGAAGCACGAAAGTAAGGGAGGGAAGAGCAACACACACAAGACTCAAAGCACGAACACAAACACGCACACAAGTCACAACTTGAGCTCACAACACAATGCGGGGAGTTCACTACTCAACTAGAGCTCAAGTCACTATCACAATGAATCAAATGCGCGAGAATGGAGTCTTGGTGCTTAGAGATGATCAGAGAATGCTTGGTGTATTCCTCCATGCGCTTAGGGGTCCCTTTTATAGCCCCAAGGTAGCTAGGAGCCGTTGGAAGCAATCTGGGAAGGCAATTCTTGCCTTCTGTCGGGTGGCGCACCGGACAGTCCGGTGCACCACCGGACAGGCACTGTTCATAGTCTGGTGCAGATTGCCTTCCAAAAATAGAACAGTCGACCGTTGCAGAAATGGAGCCGTTGGCGCACCGGACACTGTCTGGTGCACACCGGACAGTCCGGTGCCCCCTGCCGACCGTTGGCACGGCCACGCGTCACGCGCGGATTGCGCGGCCGACCGTTGGCGCAGTCGACCGTTGGCTCACCGGACAGTCCGGTGCCTCACCGGACCGTCCGGTGAATTTAGCCGTACGCCGTTGAACGATTCCCGAGGGCGACGACTTCACCGCAGACGGCTCACCGGACAGTCCGGTGCACCATTAGACAGTCCGATGAATTATAGCCATACACCGCCGTCAGTTCCCGAGAGTGGTCTGTTCACCTGAGGCTGGCCTGGCGCACCGGACAGTCCGGTGTGCCAGACTGCGCCGAGTCTTGGCTGTTCCAGCCAAGATATTTTCTTCTCTTTTCTCTGATTCCAGCACTTAGACAAATATATTAGTACATAAAAACCAATGTACTAAGTCTAGAATCATACCTTCTTGTTGATTTGCACTTTATCAATCATTTGGCACAAGATTACTCACTCAATATGTGTTGGGCACTTAATCACAAAAACTATACTAGAAATGGCCTAATGGCACATTTCCCTTTCAGGAATCCATGGAAGTAGTTTAGCTCACCCATCATTGACATTTTGAATTTCCGCATCATTACCCTGCTAAACTCCTCACAAGACTTTTGATTAGTAGAACCAAATATTATGTCATCAACATATATTTGGCATACAAACAAATCGCCATTACAAGTCTTAGTAAAAAGAGTTGGATCAGCTTTCCCAACCTTGAAAGCATTAGAAAGAAGAAAATCCCTAAGGCACTCATACCATGCTCTTGGAGCTTGCTTAAGTCCATAGAGTGCCTTAGAGAGCTTGTAGACATGGCCGGGATACCTGTCATCCTCGAAGCCAGGGGTTGTTCCACGTACACTTCCTCCTTGATTGGTCCACTGAGGAAGGCGCTCTTCACGTCCATTTGAAACAACTTAAACAAGTGGTGAGCAGCATAGGCCAATAATATGCGTATTGACTCGAGCCTAGATACTAGAGCAAAAGTCTCCTCATAATCCAAACCTATGACCTAGGCATAACCTTTTACCTCAAGTCGAGCCTTGTTCCTTATCACCACTCCGTGCTCATCTTGCTTGTTGCGGAACACCCACTTGGTTCCCACAACATTTCGCTTTGGACGTGGCACTAGGCTCTATACTTCATTTCTCTTGAAGTTATTGAGCTCTTCCTGCATGGCCAACACCTAGTCCGGATCTTGCAAGGCTTCTTCTACACTGAAAGACTCAATAGAAGAAACAAAAGAGTAATGTTCACAAAAAATAGGTAAACATGAACGAGTGGTTACTCCCTTGCTGATGTCACCCAGAATTTGATCCACTAGATGATTTCTTTGGATTGTGGCCCGGACTTGAGTTGGAGGTGCTTATTGTGCTTCTTCTTTATCCTTTTCTTCATGTGCTCCCCTTGATTTATGCCTGCATCTTGAGGTACCTGTTCCTCATCTTGAGTTGGGGGATGCACCAATGTTGAGGAAGATGGTTGATCTTGATTTTTTTGTTCCTGCGATCGCACATCACCTATTGCCATAGTTCACATTGTGAACATTGGAATCTCATCCTCATGTACATCATCAAGATTAACTTGCTCTCTTGGAGAGCCATTAGTCTCATCAAATACAACATCACTAGAGACTTCAACTAGACCCAATGATTTGTTGAAGACCCTATATGCCTTTGTATTTGAATCATAACCTAGTAAAAACCCTTCTATAGCCTTGGGAGCAAATTTTGAATGTCTACCTTTCTTCACCAAGATGTAGCATTTGCTCCCAAATACACAAAAGTACGAAACATTGGGTTTGTTACCAGTAAGGAGCTCATAAGACGTTTTATTGTGG
This sequence comes from Zea luxurians, assembly GCA_029449295.1. Classification (NCBI taxonomy): domain Eukaryota; kingdom Viridiplantae; phylum Streptophyta; class Magnoliopsida; order Poales; family Poaceae; genus Zea; species Zea luxurians. The sequence goes on from JAOPSE010000012.1 coordinate 91,019,253, forward strand.
AGGCGATGAAGATAGAGCCGGTTTATGGCATGGTAAGCTGTATTTATAGCTTCCAACCAAAACCGCTCAGGCATCCTGTATTCCCCTAGCATTGTCCTCGCCATGTCAATGAGCGTACTGTTCTTCCTTTCTACCACACCGTTTTGCTGTGGCGTGTAGGGAGTGGAGAACTCATGCTTGATGCCTTCTTCCTCAAGAAACTCTTCTACTTGAAGATTCTTAAATTCAGATCCATTATCACTCCTTATCTTCTTCACCTTCAGCTCAAACTCATTCTGAGCTCTCCTTAGGAAGCGCTTTAGAGTACCTTGGGTTTCTGTTTTATCCTGCAAAATGAATACCCAAGTGAAGCGGGAAAAATCATCGACAATAACAAGACCATACTAACTTCCCCCGATGCTAAGATAAACAATGGGCCCAAAGAGATCCATATGGAGGAGTTCTAGTGATCTTGATGTTGTCATCACATTCTTGCTTTGATGAGTAGTTCCCACCTGCTTCCCTGCTTGGCATGCTGCACAAGGTCTATCTTTCTCAAAAGAGACATCAGTTAGTTCTAACACATGTTCTCCCTTTCGAAGCTTATGAAGATTCTTCATTCCAACATGTGCTAGACGGCGGTGCCACAGACAGCCCATATTAGTCTTAGTGATTAAACATGCATCTAGGTTGACATTTTCTTTAGTGAAATCAACTAAATAAAGCTTGCCGTCTAATACACCTTTAAAAGCTAATGAACCATCACTTCTTCTAAACACAGATATATCAATATTTGTAAATAAACAATTATATCCCATATGACATAATTGACTTATAGAAAGTAAATTATAACCAAGCGATTCTACTAAGAACACATTAGAAATTGAATGCTCGGTAGTGATGGCTATTTTTCCAAACCTTTGACCTTGCCATGATTCCCATCTCCAAAGATGATCGTGTCTTGGGAATCTTTGTTCTTGACGTAGGAGGTGAACATCTTCTTCTCCCCCATCATGTGGTTTGCGCATTCGCTGTCAATAATCCAGCTTATGCCCCCGGATGCATAAACCTGCAAGTTAATTTAGGTACCCAACTCTTGTTGGGTCCTACAAGGTTAGTCACATAAGACTTTGGAACCCAGATGCAAGTTTTGTCTCTCTTGCACTTAGGTCCCAAATTTCTTGCAACTAGTTTATCATTTTTACACATAAGTACAAATGAAGCATAATAAGTTTGATAAAGCATAGTTGGTCCATTTGATGCATTCCTAGGCGCATGAGAAGCAACATGATGAACATGGCGCCTAGGACTATTCCTACCATGAGCATACGAGGAGCTAGATGATGCAAACATAGCATGTGAATCAAAGACATTATCATGACGTACAAGTAAAACAACAAGACTATAACAACCATCATGATGAGCAATGTTAGAGGCATTCTTAACATGGGCATACAAATAAGCATGATTCTTTCTACCATGAGAAGAATGAGAGCTACTAGCCATAGGAGCCTTCCCTTTCTCCTTGATGAGATTGGAGGTCCTTTGGCTTGTTAAGTTCTTGATTCCCTTTTGGAAACCAAGTCCATCCTTAATGGAGAGATGTCTACCAATGATATAGGCATCCCTAGCAAATTTTAACTTTTCATAATCATTCTTGCAAATTTTAAGTTGACCATTAAGATTTTTAACCTCATCATTCAACTTAAGAATAGTGGCAGCATGAGTATTGCAAGCATCAATATCGACATCTTTACATCTATTGCAAATAGAAACATGCTCCACAGTTGAACTAGCAACATTTACTTTTTCTAGCTTAGCATTTAAATCAGCATTTAAACTCTTAAGACTTGAAATAGAATCATTACAAGAAGATAATTTAGAAAAAAGAAGTTCATTTCTCTTAACTTCTAAAGCAAGAGATTTTTTAGCAATAACAAGTTTGTCATGTTCTTCATAAAGAATGTCTTCTTGTTTTTCTAACAACCTATCTTTCTCATTGAGGGCATCAATTAATTTATTTATTTTATCTACTTTAGTTCTATCTAAACCCTTAAATAGATCACTATAGTATACATCACAATTATCCGATTCCTCATCACTAGAAGAAGTGTACTTGGGGGTATCCCATGTTCACACCTTCTTCTCCTTAGCCATGAGGCATGTGTGATGTTCATTGGGGAAGAGGGAGGATTTGTCGAAGGCTGAAGCGGCAACTCCCTCATTGTCGGAGTCGAATGAAGAGCAGTCCGAGTCCCACTCCTTGCCGATGTGTGCCTCGCCCTTCGCCTTCCTGTAGTTCTTCTTCTTCTCCTTCTTCCATTTCTTTTCTTGTCCCTAGTCATTTTAATTATCGGGACATTGTGCAATAAAATGACCGGACTTACCACATTTGAAGCAGGAGTGTTTTCCCCTTGATTTGTTCTTGTTTGGGTATTCCTTGCGTCCCTTCAATGCAGTCTTGAAACGCTTGATTACAAGCGCCATTTCGTCCTCATTTAGCCCGACAGCCTCTACTTGTGCCACCTTGTTAGGTAGTGCCTCCTTGCTGTTTGTTGCATTGAGAGCAACAGTTGTGGCTCGTAAAGAGGAAGCGGTCCATTTGCAACATCATCCACATACCTTGCTTCTTTTACCATCATGCGCCCGCTCACAAATTTTCCGAGAATTTCCTCGGGCGTCATCTTGGTGTACCTGGGACTCTCATGAATAAGGTTTACAAGATGAGGATCAATAACAGTAAATGACCTTAGCATGAGTCGAACGACGTCATGATCTATCCATCTTGTGCTTCCATACCTTTGAATCTTGTTCACCAGGGTCTTGAGCCTGTTGTAGGTTTTGGTTGGCTCCTCTCCCCATTTCATGGCGAACCTTCCCAGTTCTCCTTCCACCAGTTCCATCTTTGTGATCATGGTGGCATCGTTACCCTCGTGAGAGATTTTGAGGGTATCCCATATCTGCTTGGCATTGTTCAAGCCTCTTACTTTATTGTGCTCATCCCTGCATAGAGATGCTAACAACATAATAGTAGCCTGGGCATTCTTATAAATTTGCTCGTTAATGAATACGGGATTATCGCTACTATCAAAATGCATTCTATTTTCCACTATTTCCCAAATGCTAGGATGAAGAGAGAATAAATGACTACGTATTTTATGACTCCAAAAAGAGTAGTCATCTCCATCGAAGTGGGGGGGGGGGTTATCGAGTGGAATAGACAATAAATGAGCATTTGAATTGTACGACATGCGAGAATAATCGAATGAATAATTTTGATTAATCGTTTTCTTTTTCGTGGACAAGTAATCATCATCGTTGTCCCTTGGTGAAGAAGAGGAGGTGTCGCTGTCATAGTAGATGATCTTCTTGATGCGCCTCTTCTTCCTCCCATCTTTCTTCTTGTTATGTGAGCCTTAGTCGGTGGGCTTGTCACCTTTAGGCTCATCAACATAGAGAGTCTCCTTCTCTTTGTCGTTGTTCACCATCCCCTTTCCTTTAGGATCCATCTCTTCGGACGTTTAGTCCCTAAATGAAGAGTACAGCTCTGATGCCAATTGAGAGCACCTAGGGGGGGCGAATAGGTGATCCTGTAAAAATCAACTCTAAACAACACAAACTTGGTTTATAATAAATGTTGGTGAGATTAAAACCAAGGTGATATGAATAGAGAGAAGAGAACTCTTCACTTGATTGTTCCTTTAGAATATGTATTGAACTTAGGCACAATAGCACAAGTGATCAAGTGAGAACTCTACGGAAGAAAACAATCACAATATAAGGATGCACAAGAGACACGGTGATTTTATCCCGTGGTTCAGCCAATGCCTACTCCACGTTGTGGTGACCTCCTTCAGTAAAGGATTGCACTCAATCCTTCTTAAGTTATCCAAAGATCAAACTTTAGTACCACGATTTTCTTCTTTTTCTCAAGTATTCTGAAAGTCGCCTAGAGGGGGGGTAAATAGGTGAAACCTGAAATTTATAAACTTTAAAGACGCACTAAGGCCGGGGTCAGCGTTAGATTTAAATCGGAGTATGAAAGATAATTCTCCTTGCTTAGAGTTGCTCAATCAATACGGATAACGTTTGGGAGCCAACTCAAATCTATATGAGCAAGGGAACTTTTAGAGAGAAGAAAGAGGGGGAACAAATCAAGTGAAGATCAACAAGTGAACACAGTGATTTGTTTACCGAGGTTCGGTTCCAAAGAACCTAGTCCTCGTTGAGGAGGCCACAAAGGCTGGGTCTATTACAGCCCTTTCTCTCTCTCAATCAGTCACACAGACCGGTCGAGGCTTCTCCTTAATCACTTGGGTCACTAAGACCCCGCAAGGATCACCACACACTTAGGTATCTCTTGCTAGCTTTACAAAGCACTTAGAGAATTAAGAATGAGAACGAGAAAGCAATCCAAGCAACAAGAGCAACGAAAGAACACAAAAACGCCCTCTCTCAAGTCACTAAGCAATTGAGTTGATTTGGAAGCTTGGAGAGGATTTGATCTATTGATTGTGTCTTGGAGTGTAATCTTTTGCTCTTGTATTGAATGTTGAGTTCAGAAAACTTGGATGAATTGAATGGAGGTGGTTGGGGGTATTTATAGCCCCAACCACTATTCTAGCCATTGCTGTGGCTGGCGCACCGGACAGTCCGGTGGTGCACCGGACAGGACACTGTTCAGTGTCTGGTGCGTGCCACGTCAGCTGCACGTTGGGGTTTGGAGCGGTTGACCGTTGAAGTCCTTTGTTTTGTAGTTGCACCGGACAGTCCAGTGGCACACCAGACATGTCCGGTGCGTTCTGACTTTGCAGCCTAACTTTTGACTTCTGTACTGTGCACTATTTATCTGACATCGCAGTCAACCGTTGGCGCATCTAGCCGTTGCTCCATTGGCTCACCGGACATGTCCGGTGCACACCGGACAGTCTGGTGAATTATAGCGAAGTGGCTCTATGATAAACCCGAGAGCGGCCAATTGGGAGGGTGCTCGGCCTGGGCACCAGACAGTGTCCGATGCGCCACTGGCAGCACCATTTCTTGTTTTTGCTCCAAACTTTGTTGATTCTCCAACTTAATTTCTTTCTTGGTTTATGTTGAACCTTACGCACCTGAGATAAATGACATCTAAGCAAACTAGTTAGTCCACATGGTTTGTGATGAACGTCAAACACCAAATCGATTATAGGAAATGATTAAACCCATTTCCCTTTCAATCTCCCCTTTTTGGTGATTGATGCCAACACAAACCAGAGCAAATATAGAGTGTACAAATGTAACTAGTTTGCAATTGTGATAGTTGTGCATAGGTTACTTAGATTTAAACTAATTGAAAGACTTCTTCATAAGTCTAAGAATAAATGTGATTGCTTTCTTCTATTTAATATTTTGGACCAGATTTGCACCACTTGCTTGTTTTTGCAAAATTTTTTTGGAAAAGTTCTTTCAAATTCTTTTGCAAATAGCCAAAGGTATAAGAATATGATTTCAAGAATCATTTTCAAGATTTGAAATTCCTCCCCTGTTTCAAATGCTTTTCTTTTGACTAGATAATAGCTCTCCCTGAGGAAATTCTCCCCTTAGCTTTAAGAGGGTTTTTGATATAGATACCAATTGAAATAATTTCTTCCTTTAGGTTATCAAGAGGGTTTTGAAGCAGATACCAGATGAAATTATACTATTTGAACTTTTGAAACCAAATGAAATACCAATTGAAATTTTGAATTTTGAAAATGTGGAACTTTTGAAACCAAATGAAATACCAATTGAAATTTTGAATTTTGAAAATGTGAACTTTTGAAACCAAATGAAATACCAATTGAAGTTTTGAATTTTGAAAATGTGGTGGTGCGGTCCTTTTGCTTTGGGCCTAATACTTTCTCCCCCTTTGGCATTAATCGCCAAAAACGAAGAACTTGAGAGCCCTTTGAATTCTCCACTTTGGTAATTAAAGTATATGAGTGAAAGGTCATACTAATTGAGATTTTCATGAGTAAAGGCAAAGGATAAATGATACCGTCAGAGTTGGAGTGGAAGCCTTGCCTTTGCCGGTTACTCCATTTCCCTTTCAATTTAAGACTAAACATAGAAGTATACTTGAAATCACATTAGTCTTAGCCTTGGCACAAGAAGAGTAAGAAATATGCATTTGTACCAAATGAAAGAGACATGATCAAAGGTAAATTAATGAGCTATGGGTGCAATGTTTCAATCAAAGTTCCAGGAATCAAGTATATTTAGCTCACTCCTAAGTTTGCTAAAAGTCTTTTCATCTAGTGGCTTGGTAAAGATATCAGCTAATTGATTATGGGTGTTAACATAAGCAATTTCGATATCCCCCTTTTGTTGGTGATCTCTCAAAAAGTGATACCAGATGTCTATATGTTCAGTGCAGTTGTGTTCAACGGGATTATCCGCCATACGGATTGCACTCTCATTATCACATAGGAGAGGGACTTTGCTCAACTTAAGCCATAGTCCCTGAGGGTTTGCCTCATCCAAAGTAATTGTGCACAGCAATGTCTTGCAGCAATATACTCGGCTTCGGCAGTGGATAGAGCTACTGAGTTTTGTTTCTTTGAAGCCCAAGACACCAGGGATCTTCCTAGAAACTGACAAGTCCCTGATGTGCTCTTCCTGTCAATTTTACATCCGGCATAATCGGCATCGGAATACCCAATTAAATCAAAGGTGGATCCCTTGGAGTACCAAAGCCCAAACTTAGGTGTGTAAACTAAATATCTCATGATTCTTTTTATGGCCCTAAGGTGAACTTCCTTAGGATTTGCCTGGAACCTTGCACACAAGCATACTGAAAGCATTATATCTAGTCATGAACCACATAAATAGAGTAAAGAACCTATCATCGATCGGTATACCTTTTGATCTACGGATTTACCTCCCATGTCAAGGTCGAGATGACCATTGGTTCCCATAGGTGTCTTGATGGGTTTGGCATTCTTCATTCCAAACTTCTTAAGAATATCTTGAGTGAACTTAGTTTGGCTGATGAAGGTGCCCTCTTGGAGTTGCTTGATTTGAAATCCAAGGAAATACTTCAACTCTCCCATCATTGACATCTCGAATTTCTGTATCATAATCCTACTAAATTCTTCACAAGTTGACTTGTTAGTAGACCCAAATATAATATCATCAACATAAATTTGGCATATAAACAAGTCTTTAGCAATTGTTTTAGTGAAGAGGGTAGGGTCAGCTTTTCCAACTTTGAAGCCATTAGTGATAAGAAAGTCTCGCAGGCATTCATACCATGCTCTTGGAGCTTGCTTGAGCCCATAAAGTGCCTTTGAGAGCTTATAAACATGGTTAGGATACTCACTATCTTCAAAGCTAGGAGGTTGCTCAACATATACCTCTTCCTTGATAGGACCATTGAGGAAGGCACTCTTCACGTCCATTTGATACAACTTAAAGCCATGGTAAGTAGCATAAGCAAGTAATATACGAATTGACTCAAGCCTAGCTACGGGTGCATAGGTTTAATCAAAATCCAAACCTTCAACTTGTGAATAACCTTTGGCAATAAGTCGGGCTTTGTTCCTAGTCACCACACCATGCTCGTCTTGTTTTTTGCGAAATACCCACTTGCTACCTACAACATTTTGGTTAGGACGTGGAACTAAATGCCATACCTCATTCCTCGTGAAGTTGTTGAGCTCCTCTTGCATTGCCACCACCCAATCCGGATATCTTAGTGCATCCTCTATCCTCTATGGCTCAATAGAGGACACAAAAGAGTAGTGTTCACAAAAATGGGCAACTCGAGATCTAGTGGTTACCCTCTTGTGGATGTCACCAAGTATGGAGTTGACAGGGTGATCTCTTTGAGTTGCTTGGTGGACTCTTGGGTGTGGTGGTCTTTGGTCCCAAATTTCTTGATCATCTTTCTTGTCTTGATCATCTTCATCTCCCCCTTGATCAATGTCCTCTTCTTGAGGTGGCTCATCATCTTGGTCTTCATTCTCTTCTTCTTGAGCCTTATCCTCATCTTGAGTTGGTGGAGATGCTTGCACGGAAGATGATGGTTGATCTTGTGCTTGTGGAGGCTCTTCGGATTGTTTTGGACACACATCCCCAATGGGCATGTTCCTTAGCGCAACGCACGGAGCCTCATCAGCATCTAATTCATCAAGATCAACTTGCCAATAGTCTCATCAAACACAATGTCACAAGAAACTTCAACTAATCCAGTGGATTTATTGAAGACTCTATATGCCCTTGTGTTTGAGTCATAGACAAGTAAAAAGCCTTCTACTGCTTTAGGACCAAATTTAGAATTTCTACCTCTTTTAATAAAAATAAAACATTTGCTCCCAAGAACTCTAAAATAAGAAACATTGGGCTTTTTAATGGTGAGGAGTTCATCCGATGTTTTCTTGAGGATTCGGTGAAGGTAGAGTCGGTTGATGGAGTAGCAAGCGGTGTTAATCGCCTTCACCCAAAACCGATCCGGTGTCTTGTACACATCAAGCATAGTTCTTGCCATACCCAAAAGAGTTCTATTCTTCCTCTCCACTATACCATTTTGTTGAGGTGTGTAGGGAGAAGAGAACTCATGCTTGATGCCCTCCTCCTCAAGAAATCCTTCAATTTATGAGTTCTTGAACTCCATTCCATTGTCGCTTTTAATCTTCTTGATTCTCAATCCGAACTCATTTGGAGCCTGTCTTAAGAATCTCTTTAAGGTCTCTTGGGTTTGAGATTTTTCCTGCAAGAAGAATACCCAAGTGAAGCAAGAATAATCATCCACAATAACAAGACAATACTTACTCCCGCCGATGCTTATATAAGCGATCGGACTGAATAGATCAATGTGGAGTAGCTCAAGCGGCCTGTCGGTCGTCATGATGTTCTTGTGTGGATGATGAACTCCAACCTGCTTCCCTGCTTGACATGCGCTACAAATCCTGTCTTTCTCAAAATGAACATTTGTTAGTCCTAAAATGTGTTCTCCCTTTAGAGGTTTGTGAAGATTCTTCATCCCAACATGGGCAAGTCGGCGATGCCAGAGCCAGCCCATATTAGTCTTAGCAAATAAGCAAGTGTCTAGTTCAGCTTTGTTATCATTAAAAGCAATTAAATATAGCTGACCATCTAACACTCTCTTAAATGCTATTGAATCATCACTTCTTCTAAAGACAGTAACACCAACATCAGTAAAAACCAGTTGTAGCCCATTTTACATAATTGAGACACAGAAAGCAAATTGTAGTCTAAAGAAATGGAATGATCAACAGATATAGCAATTTTACCCAAACCTTTGACCAAACCTTGATTTCCATCCCCGAATGTGATAGCTCTTTGGGGATCTTCATTTTTCTCATATGAGGAGAACATCCTTTTCTCCCCTTTCATGTGGTTTGTGCACCCGCTATCGATTATCCAACTTGACCCGCCGGATGCATAAACCTACAAAACAAATTTAGGCCTTGTTCTTAGGTACCCAAATGGTCTTGGGTCCTTTAACATTAGAAACAAGCACCTTGGGTACCCAAACACAAGTCTTGGGATTCTTGTGTTTGCCCCCAACATATTTGGCAACTACTTTGCCTGATTTGTTAGTAAGCATATAAGATGCATCAAAAGTTTTAAATGAAATGTTATGCTCATTTGATGCATTGGCAATTTTCTTTTTAGGCATTTTGATATGAGTGGAATGCCTAGAGCTAGAAGCCTCATTTATATACATAAAAACATGATGAGAAACATTTTGAGGTTTTCTAGCATGAATCTTCCTAATCTTATGCTCATGATAGTTTTCAGGATATATAATGTAACCCTCTCTATCCTTAACTATGGGAGCCTTACCCTTAATAAAATTAGAGAGTTTGTTCTTGGGGGCATTAATCTTGATGTTGCTTTGGCTCCCTTGTTGGAAGCCAATACCATCCTTAATGCCAGGGCGTCTCCCATTATAAAGCATGCTACGAGCAAATTTAAAATTTTCATTCTCTAACTCATGCTTAGCAATTTTAGCATTTAATTTTTCTATGTGATCATTTTGTTCTTTAATCATGGCAAGGTGATCATCAATAGCTTCAATATTAACATCTCTACATCTAGTACAAATAGTGACATGTTCAACAGTAGATGTAGAGGTGTTCGCAAACATTCAATTCTTCAATCTTAGCAATTAAATTATTATTCTCAATTCTAAGACAAGAAATTGAATCGTTGCACATTTTAAGCTCTTTATATAAATTTTCACATTTTTCTATCTCTAGAGCATAAGCATTTTTCAATTTAACAAATTTCTTATTTTCCTTAACGAGCAAGTCCTCTCGGCATTCCAAGAGATCATCCTTCTCATTAATGGATTCTATCAATTCATTTATCCTTTTCTTTTCGTCCTTGGTAAGGTTAGCAAAAAGAGAAGTTAAATCATCTTCACTGTCACTAGAGCTACCCTCATCATCGCATGTAGTATATTTGGGGGTATCTCTAGAATGTATCTTCTTCTTCTTGCCATCCTTAGCCATTAGGCATTTGTGGCCAACGTTGGGGAAGATGAGGCCTTTGTTGATGGTGATGTTGGTGGCGTCCTCGTCGGAGGAGGAGTCGGTGGAACTTTCGTCGGAGTCCCATTCCCGTCTCTTGTGCGCCTCGCCACCCTTATTCTTGTAATATTTCTTCTTCTCCATCTTCTTCTTTCCTTTCTTGTCGTCGTCCCTGTCACTGTCATTTGTATATGGACATTTTGTAATGAAGTGACCGAACTTACCACAGCTATAGCACACCCTCTTAGAACAGGGCTTGTAGTCCTTCCCCTTCCTTTGTTTGAGGATTTGTCGAAAGCTCTTAATGATAAGAGCCATCTCCTCGTTGTCGAGCTTGGAGGCGTCGATCGGGAGCCTACTTGGTGTAGACTCGTCTTTCTTCTCTTCTGTTGCTTTGAATGCAACAGGTTGCACCTCAGGTGTGGAGGTGGCATCTTGCTCCAAGTTCATAATGTGTTTGGAGTCTTTGATCATAAGTTCAGAGCTCACAAACTTGCCAATAACCTCCTCGGGGGACATTTGTTTGTATCTAGGATCTCCACGGATTAGTTGAACTTGAGTAGGGTTACGAAAAATGCTAGATATTAGAATAACCTTAACCATTTCATGGTCATCCCATTTGGTGCTCCCGAGGTTGCGCACTTGGTTGACCATCGTCTTGAGCTGGTTGTACATTGCTTGTGGCTCCTCTCCTTTGTTGAGGACGAATCGACTGAGTTCTCCCTCGATTGTTTCGCGCTTGGTGATCTTGGTCACCTCGTCCCCTTCGTGCGCCGTCTTGAGGACATCCCAAATTTCTTTGGCATTTTTCAACCCTTGCACCTTATTATACTCCTCTCGACACAAGGAGGCGAGGAGTATAGAAGTTGCTTGGGAATTAAAATGCTTATTTGGGCGGCCTCATTGGAGTCATAATCCTCGTTGCCCACCTGTGGTGCCTGTGCTCCAAACTCAACAATATCCCATATGATTTCGTGGAGTGAGGTTAGATGATGCCTCATTTTATCACTCCACATACAATAATCTTCACCATCAAAATATGGTGGTTTGCCTAGGGGTACCAAAAGTAAAGAAGCGTGTTTAGAAATATGAGGATAGCGTAGAGGCATCTTAATATACTTCTTACGCTCGTGGCGCTTTGAAGTAGTTGACTCAGCGCCGGATGTGGAAGGTGATGAAGAGTCGGTCTTGTAGTAGACCACCTTCTTCATTTTATTTTTCTTTTTGTCACCCTTCCTATGTCACTTGATGGAGGAGGAGGATTCCTCCTTGTATTTGTCGCCAGACTCCCTTGATAGAGTCCTTCCCGAGCCTATGGCCTTGTCGCCGGTGACAATCACCCTCTTGGCGTGATCTCCAGACATCACTTCGAGTTTGTTAGACTCTTAATGAAGCATTGGCTCTGATACCAATTGAAAGTCACCTAGAGGGGGTGAATAGGCAAAACCTGAAATTTATAAACTTTAAACACGCACTAAGGTTGGGGTTAGCGTTATATTCAAATTAGAGTACGAAAGATAGTTCTCCTTGCTTAGAGTTGCTCAATCAATGCGGATAACATTTGGGAGCCAACTCAAATCTATATGAGCAAGGGAACTTTTAGAGAGAGGAAAGAGGGGGAACAAATCAAGTGAAGATCAACAAGTGAACATGATGATTTGTTTACTGAGGTTCGGTTCCAAAGAACCTAGTCCCCGTTGAGGAGGCCACAAAGGCCAGGTCTATTCCAACCCTTTCCCTCTCTCAACCGGTCACACAGACCGGTCGAGGCTTCTCCTTAATCACTTGGGTCACTAAGACCCCACAAGGATCACCACACACTTAGGTGTCTCTTGCTAGCTTTACAAAGCACTTAGAGAATTAAGAATGAGAAGGAGAAAGCAATACAAGCAACAAGAGCAACAAAAGAACACAAAAACATCCTCTCTCAAGTCACTAAGCAATTGAGTTGATTTGGAGGCTTGGAGAGGATTTGATCTATTGATTATGTCTTGGAGTGTAGTATTTTGCTCTTGTATTCAATGTTGAGTTCAGAAAACTTGGATGGCTTGAATGGAGGTGGTTGGAGGGTATTTATAGCCCCAACCACTATTCTAGTCATTCCTGTGGATGTCGCACCGGACAGTCCGGTGGTGCACTGGACAAGACACTATTTAGTGTCCAGTGTGTGCCACGTCAGCTGCCCGTTGGGGTTTGGAGCGGTTGACCGTTGAAGTCCTTTGTGTTGTAGTTGCACTGAACAGTCCGGTGGCACACCGGACATGTCCGGTGTGTTCTGACTTCACAGCCTGACTTCTGTACTATGCACTGTTTATCTGACATCGTAGTCGACCATTGGCGCATCTGATCGTTGCTCCGTTGGCTCACCGGACATGTCCGGTGCACACCGGACAATCTGGAGAATTATAGCGAAGTGGCTCTATTAGAAACCCGAGAGCGGCCAGTTGGGAGGGTGCTTGGCCTGGGCACCGGACACTGTCCGGTGCGCCACTGGCAGAACCATTTCTTGTTTTTGCTCCAAACTTTGTTGATTCCCCAACTTAATTTCTTTCTTAGTTTATGTTGAACCTTATGCACCTGAGATAAATGACATCGAAGCAAACTAGTTAGTCCACGTGGTTTGTGATGAACATCAAACACCAAAATCGATTATAGGAGATGTAACACCCCTAGTGTTACTAGCACTAAAACTTGAGCATAACATCATGTGCATTGACATTTCATATGTCTGTTACACCTAGAGTGCACTCACTAGGTAAAAATTTCAAATAAGTTGTACTGATATGACTTGATATGTGATCAACCCTAGGGTAGAGTGCTTAACCCTAACTTTGGGCTTATAGGTGAAAAGTGAAGCCCAGATAAGTTAAACCCTCAAAAGAGATGAGGATTGATCATAAGATATCACATTTGATGGACTTTGGTGACACCAAAACCCTAAAAACAAAACCCTAGAAACCCAAATTGAAACCCTAGGGGGGTTAAGTGCAAATTTTGTGCACTTTTGGACCAAAGTGCAAATATCAAAGTAATAGGACATCACAAATCATGTGTCTCTCATACTTGAGAATTTGCAAGTCAAATTGTGGGATTTGGGCTTATTTGCAAAAAGGTACCCCATGAACTCAATGAGACTAAGTCTGATATTCAGTGAAGATGGTCAACTTTGCAGCTTTATATCTCCAAATCTACAAGAGTTTTGCTTGAGGTCAATACATCAAACCTGTAGAGCTAAAATAGGAGTACAAATTTGCTTAAGTGATTAAACCTTGGTGTCATACAGAATTTGGAGATAAATAGACCTAAAGTCGGGCTGACAGTCAGTCATTGAACTGAATATTGGTTAACAGTGAAGTTAGGTGAACTTTGAGATTGGATTCGACCATGATCCATTGATTGTTTGACTATGGTTGCTATAGCAAGATTGTAGCTGGATCATAGGGCAACAACTTTGTTACAGGCGGATTAACAAGTTGACATGTAAAAATCTGAGATCCGGGCCCTGCAAATTGGTCTGTTAGGCGCTCAGAATGGGATCCCAATGGTACAGTGCCTGACAAAGATCACAGATTCAGCTCCCCTCACCGTCGGTGACCCTCGCGCAGTGATCCGCGCCGTCGCCACAATTCATACTCTTAGGAGAAGAGATTATCATGGCAGGGTAAAAATCTTGGCACCGGATAAGCTCGGACATGGTCGACGGTGAGCTCGCCATACCCACTTGGGCTGCGGTCGGGCAAAATGATCCTCGCCAGTGTTGGCCGCTTACCGACCATGTGCCACGTGCCTAGGTGCTCTACCATGTCGTAGTAACTCGCCTTAGTGTGTCCGTTCATCACCGGGGACCTTGCCACGGTGAAAGCCACACATCTCTTGCGCTAGTGCTCTCCCCTCTCTCCGACCGCCAGCGTGCCATTCCAAATTTAAGAGCCACCGCCCTTGGGTCCTATAAATTAAGCGTGCCATCAGCTCCGCTAGGTAATCACACACCCAATGCACTAGCCCATGCCTCAGATTGTCCACCAGAGCACTCCAATTTGGGATTTCCCCCAAATATGTCAAGAACACCGCTGTGTGAGCTCGCCGTGGCTAGCTCTCCATAGGTCTGATCATGCCCTCCTCGCTCTTGTTTCAGCTCTCTTGTGTGCTCTTGATGCTTCTTGACCCAGCCAATTGAATTAGACTGCGTTAGATCGTCGGGAACGCCTTGGGTTATCCTCAGTTCACGCCATCACCGTGGGCAGAGCGATTTAGAGTTAGAACTCTGCAATTGATGGAGGGGAAATGGTCATTAGGGGTAGAATTGGGTGCCTGCCACACTGGAGCACCGGCCATTGCGTTCTCCGGCCAGTATAGGCTCACCGAAGCCGCTGCCCCGCCGTCCACGGTCGAGGATCTCGGGTTGTGAAGAAATAGAAAGGGGAGGGACCTTAATGCGAATGTCAGTGACACGAGTAAATAGTGCGCAGGACTCTTAACCAGTTATTCAAACCGCCGGGGGTCTCTATGCAAATTCGCCATGCGGGCGCACGCGCGGGCGCGTTTCGCCTGGGCATGGGCCGTATCGGGCTGAATTAAGCCCGTTACTATTCATAATTTCTCCTTTTCTTTTTCTACCAGACTTAGGAAATCCATAGAAAATTATAGAAAAATGATAAAAATATGAGACCAATTTTGTTGGACTCCTAAATTTCTCTAGTATTTACTAAAAATAGTTTCAGGATTTTTAGTCTAAAATAGGAATTCTGTAGTATTTAAGAAGGCCAAAATCAAGACCTTGGGAATTTTAGAAATTTCTAAGTAGCTCCAAAAATCATAAAACTTTTTGGGTAAACTTATTTTGACCAGTAGAATCCATGGGCAAAGTTTGATATGTTTTGGACATTGTTTGATCTCCAAACCCAAAACCCTAGATTTCTAGGTAGTACCTGCCTTATGCTAATAAGGTACTGACTCTAAAAACCCTAATTTCCTTGGAAGCACCGTGAAGGAAAATTATATTCAAGACATAACTTGATATACCCTTATAATCATTGCATTTTCATAAGCATCACATGAACATTCATGGTTATATATGGTTATGTATAGAAAACAAGGAGGAAGTAGTGGTTGAAGAAGAAGAAGCTACACCACCACCTGAGACTCCACCTGCCGGGAACTGTTTTTACTTTGATATTTGTGGAACAGAGCCCGACTCCCCTACAAAACAAGACAAGCCCCGGTGCATTTGCCACCTCCTTGCAGTTTTAAACTCTTTATCACTTCTATGATGCATTAGGTGGTAGGAGTTGTGTGATAAACCACTTGCTGCATTTCCTTCCTTGAAACTGTTTACCATTCCTTGATTACCTGTTTTATTAAAAAGTTTTCTGATGCTTAGTCCTGCTTTAGAAAAACAAATGTTTTGTTTTAAACAAAAGATGATGCCTCAAGTGGTTTGGGATGTTTTCAAAAATAAAACTTGGTGGATCCATCATGGCCATGATGGGTTCAACATCGGAAAGGATGTACCTCTGCCAGGTACCAGACTTTGTGTTTTTAAAATGATAAAGCTGAGACCGGGCGGGTGACTTGCACGAGAAGAGAGTCTCGATGTATTGTCTCCATCTGAGTCAATTAAGGACCGTCTCGATGTGGGCCTGATGATCGAGGACCTTTTAACTAGTCACATGCCTCATCATGGGTAAGCTTTGCCTCGGGCAGACTAATACCAGAAAGGCCAACACGCAATGGGAGTGGAGAGATGGCGAGAGTAGCGTGTACCCTCCATGGCAAGAGGCTGGATGGTGGTGTATCTGTGCTCTCGATCGGCATGAACCCTGTCTGGTCTTAAGAAACCCAGTGGCGAGTTGACATATGCAAGGGTTAAGTGCTACATATGTCATGTGATTGGAGATCCCCAGCTGGGTATTAATCGATTCGGATCACCGTTACATCTCAGACATGAAGATTTGGTCACTGACTTACATGTAGCATTCTAGTGAACAAAGAGGGTTAATAAAAGATGGCTAGTATAGGTCAAGTGCTTGAACTAGGGTAGAAAGAACTCTAGTGACGGGTAATGACTTAAGTTGCTAATAAATCTGGATTTTTAAGGATCCACTATTAGTAAGCATTTTTGCAAACAGAATCTTGATTCTTGAATAGCCTTATCTTGACTCCCTCAAGCTAGCATATCCTTGAGAGTCTTTTCTTTTGACGGGTAAGACTTGCAAAAGTACACTTCGTACTCAGGGTTTTCAAACCCATGTTGTTGTAGGTGTGGAAACAGCAGACTTTTGCTGTTTTTGTTCTAAGGTGGTGCCCAAGGACGAACCCCAATAGTGAAGTGGTTGCAGGAGGATGTTGGCCTCCCACTTGAAAAACAATAAACTATTATGCTGGAGGGGTTTTTGCCTCCCAAGTTTGTAATAATACTACTTATGCACTCATACCCTTGGTTTGTAATAACTATAATACACTTTCTATATTTTGAGGAATGTAAATTAAGTTATTGTAATTCGCTTCCGCTTATTTCTTCCTCCGATATGTTGTAATATCTGCATAACGGGTGAAATGCTCTTGGGCGAGGAAAAGATACAGATACCGAACTTGTCGAGTGATTATGTGCATCTACAGAGTTGTTCAAGGTCTGTTGGACAAGGACAACTGTAGGTGGGTCTAATGACTCGGGAGGTTCTATCACAGCTAGTATCGGAGCGCAGCCCATCTCTTCAGATATTATGAAGCACTTCAAAAATCATTTTTAAATACTTAGCTAGAAATATTCTTTCATTCTTACCTTGCTATTCTTTTGGAAGCTCTCATCTTATAAAGACAAGGTAACAAAGTGCAATATATAAAGAGTTGGGATCAACGAAAGTTGATTCCATAATTATTAGGTTATGCATGCATCATGTTAAAAATTATACTAATAAATTTCCCCTCTTATAGAGATATGGCATGTACAAGGAAAACTGCACGCAAATCCACCGGACCATTGGGCGTGCCTCGCCATCAGTTAGCCCTCAGACATGAAGGGAGCAGTAGTGGCTCCAATGACCCTATTGGAGATCTGGAAGCTAAGGTGGAGCAACTATGATCAGAGCTACGCCATCGGAACAGGGCACGGGAGCAGGACAGTCAGCGTATAGCTGAGTTGTCAGCCGAAGTCAGCCGCTTGCGGTTTGAGATCTCCGAATGAGACTCAGCCATTGATTGGGCAATCAACTCACGCTCGATCGATTGGCATCATGAAGCAAAAGCTCGGGCTCGTGTGGATGAGCTCAGCACAACCCTTGATAACCTGCAAGTATATTGTAATACTTTACATGAGGAAGTATATGTACTGTATGGTCGACTGCACCCGGACGTGCCCGCTGGCACTGCTGCAATGGAAGCTGGACCCTCGGGAACAGCAAATGAAGGACTTGGTGGGGAGTTGGACCTTTTTAAGCCCCCTCCTTCTATGAACCTAGCTGATGAGCGGTCTCCTGCAGCAGACAGTGAAGCAACAAAAGACGATGAAGACTAGAGTAGTATAGTTTAGGTATTGTACTAATGTAAAATAAGTACTGTAGGCATGTTGTACGCCAGAGTCTGTATAATTACATTTGGTAATGTAATATGATGGTATATGTTGGCATGTTATATTTTTCCCAAATGTTTCTTTGCCTCAGATGCCATCACGGACTCGCGCGCATGACGGTGCGGGGACTTCCCGTGGTCAGGAAGGTACTCCTAACCCGCCGCCAGTACCACCAACGTTGGTCGAGGCTATCACTACTTTAGTCAATGCTACCACAGATAATACCCGCTTCTTACGAGAAATGGCAGGTAATCAATTCCAGCAGCATGACGGAAGAGCCCCTCCACAGGGACCGCGTGAAACCACGTACTTGGAATTCTCAGAGACACGTCCTCCACTCGCAGAAGACCCTCTTGAAGTTGATGAGTGGATCAGGGTAATGGAGCAAAAGTTCGGATTAATCCGTTGCACAGAAACACAGAAGCCATTGTTCGCTGCCCATCAACTAAGAGGCCCTGCTAGTACCTGGTGGGGGAATTTTGTGGCAGTTCAACCAGCCGGACATCAGGTCACTTGGGATGAATTTAAGCTCGCATTCCGTGAACACTATATTCCATAAGGAGTGCTTCACATGAAACAAGAGGAATTTATTCGACTAAAACAAGGAGGGGATACTATGATGCAGTATCTCAACAAGTTTAATCATTTATCCCAATATGCAATTGACCAAGTAAACACTGACCTAAAGAAGAAAAATTGCTTCATGAGAGGACTCAACGACCGACTCTAACAAAAAATGGCCACCTGCCTAGATCTTACTTACAGCCGAGCTGTCAGCACGGCACTGTCAGTAGAAGCCAAGAATACAGGCCAAGGAAAATCAAAGGGATTTGGAGGTGACAGGTCCAATCAGGGACCTGAGAAGCAAACCAGGTTGGTAATCCGACCTTTTAATCAGAATCATTCTTTGTCTTGTCCACCCTCCTATCCATTCAAACAGCCTATTTTCATTCATCCTACCAATGCCCCCACTTCCACAAATCAGCCGAGTGCCCCTAGTGCTCGTTTCCCTGCCCTCCCTAGTTCTTCAACTGGCTGCTTCAACTGTGGGAAGTCTGGTTATTTTATAAAAGACTGTCCATACCTGAAGCAGAATAAATTCAACAATCAGCAAAACTCTGGGAGCTCGAATCAAGGCAAAGGAAACATAGCTAATAATTCAGCGGGCAAAAATGTCAAGAAGACTAGGCGAATTTATTATACTCAAGTGGCCACTACACCGGAGGGAAAACCGATAATGATGGGTACGTTCCTTGTGGCCAATCACCCCGCAGTCATTCTCTTTGATTCTGGTGCTTCACATACATTCATAAGCAAGAAATTCGTGGAAAAATATTGCATTCCTTGCACTGAATCAAGGGAAGGGTTTATTATCCATTCGCCCAGGGGACAAATATTTACTAAGGAAGTAGTCTTCCATGTGCCAGTAACATTGGCTGAATGGGATTTTCCCACCAATATGATTGTGTTGAAAGGCCAAGATATATATGTAATTCTGGGCATGAATTGGTTAGCCCAGCACAAAGCTATCCTCAACACTGACTTAAGGACTATCAAGTTGAGACATGGCCATGAAGTGGTTCTCTTATCCATCCCTATAGCTGTCCCACCCAAACCATTTAAACGGGTCTATGAAGCTATCATCCCAGAAATCCAGGATATTCCGGTAGTATGTGAATTCCCGGATGTCTTTCCTGAAGATC
The DNA here is from genome assembly GCA_029449295.1 of Zea luxurians. Classification (NCBI taxonomy): domain Eukaryota; kingdom Viridiplantae; phylum Streptophyta; class Magnoliopsida; order Poales; family Poaceae; genus Zea; species Zea luxurians. Next base: position 91,039,019 of record JAOPSE010000012.1, read on the forward strand.
TGCATGGATTGCCTCCAGAACGGGATGTAGAGTTTGTGATTGAACTAAAGCCCGATATGGCTCCTATTTCTAGAAGGTCATACCAGATGCCACCAAATGAATTGGCAGAGCTCAAGACTCAATTACAAGACTTGCTTGAGAAGGGATTCATTCGGCCCAGTTCATCACCTTAGGGATGTCCCGCAAATTTTGTTAAGAAGAAGGATCAAACACTTCGAATGTGCGTGGACTACAGACCTCTTAATGAGGTCACTATCAAGAACAAGTACCCTCTTCCCCGGATCGATATCTTGTTCGATCAACTTACTGGAGCTCGGGTATTCTCCAAGATTGACCTCAGGTCGGGCTATCATCAGATCCGTATTCGACCCGAAGATATACCCAAGACCGCATTTACTACGCGGTATGGATTATTCGAAAATTTGGTTATGTCCTTCGGATTGACAAATGCTCCAGAACACCTCACATATCTAATGAACTTGGCGTTTATGCCGGAGTTGGATAAATTTGTGGTGGCCTTCATTGATGATATTTTAATCTATTCCAAGAGTGAAGTGGAGCATGCTAAACATTTACGGATCGTATTAACGCGTTTAAGAGAACACCAATTATATGCCAAATTCAGCAAATGCGCGTTTTGGTTGGAGGAAATCCAATTTTTGGGACATGTATTGTCTGCAAATGGGATTGCGGTTGATCCCAGCAAGGTCAAGGATATTCTCGAGTGGAAACCACCAACCACTGTACATCAACTTTGAAGTTTCCTTAGGCTGGCTGGCTATTACCACAGATTTATTCCGGATTTCTCCAAGATTGTGAAACCAATCACAAGTCTGTTGAAGAATGATACAAAACTGGTCCTCAAAATGCAATGAAGCATTCGAGCAGCTGAAGATATTATTAACCACTGCTCCGGTATTGGCTCAACCGGACATTGAAAAGCATTTTGATGTGTATTGTGACGCATCGGGCAGTGGTCTTGGATGTGTCTTAATGCAGGAGGGCCGAGTCATAGCATATGCCTCAAGGCAGTTGCGCCGGCATGAGGAGCATTACCCAACTCATGACTTGGAATTAGCAGCAATTGTTCATGCCCTTAAGATATGGCGTCATTATCTGCTGGGAAATACTTGCCATTTATATACAGATCATATAAGTTTAAAGTATATTTTTACCCAGTCAGAACTAAATATGAGGCAGAGAAGATGGCTTGAGCTGATTAAGGATTACGAATTAGAAATCCACTATCACCTAGGAAAAGCCAATGTGGTGGCAGATGCCCTAAGTCGCAAGGCTTCCTGCCATTGTCTTACTGTGGGAACCTCTGACACCACACTATGCCAGGAAATGGAAAGGTTAAATCTGGGAATGATACAACATGGAACTTTGACCCAACTGAAGCTTGAGTCTGTTCTTCCGCAAAGAATTATTGATGCCCAAAGAAGTGACAAGGGTATGAAACATATTCATGAGAAGATAGAAGCCGGCAAAGCTAATTGCTTTAGAAAGGAAGATCAAGGAATAGTATGGTTTAATGACCGCATAGTTGTGCCCAAAAATGATGAAGTCCGCCAGCAAATTTTGGATGAAGCTCATCTTAGTCGATATTCCATTCATCCCGGAAGCACTAAGATGTATCAAGATTTGAAGCAACATTATTGGTGGACAAAAATGAAGATTCAAATTGCACGGTATGTGGCGAGATGTGACACCTGTAGACGTGTCAAAGCCATACATATGAAGGCAGCTGGACCACTGCAGTCTTTGCCCATCCCAACCTGGAAATGGGAGGTTATCAGCATGGACTTCATTGTGGGATTACCCAGGACAGCAAAAGGATTTGATTCTATCTGGGTTATAATTGATCGACTTACAAAAATAGCCCATTTTCTACTGGTCAAGACATCTTATCCGGTCCTCACCTATGCCCAGGTATATATTGCTCGTATTCTTAGTTTGCACGAAATTCCAAAGACCATAGTGTTGGACCGTGGACTGTAATTTGTATCCAAGTTTTGGGAAGAACTACATAAGTCCCTGGGTACTAAGTTGCTCCACAGTTCGGCATATCATCCTCAAACAAGTTGTAACACCCTGATTTTGGGGGTATAAAATTTCTTTCTAATTATCACCCAAAATCATGTGTTACTCTTCTTTTTCTCACTCTAGGTTTTCTCTGTCTCTAGATTCTTTCTCCCTTTTTCTTTTTGATTAGAAATAGCTTAAACTAGTGGAGGTTAATTATTTAATTTTGCCAAAATATTGTGGGTCATGACATGTTGCATCATGCTGAGCTTAAAATATTCTTTGAAGTGTTGCACATGTTTGAATTTATTTGAATTTGAAACCTAGTTTGATTTTGGATTTGAAAACCCTATGGAAAAAGAAATAGAAAAGGAATTAGAAAAATCCAAAGAAAAGAAAAGGGGAAAGCAGCCCAAACCAGCCCACCAGGCCCAGTACCGCGCGCGCCTGCCGCCCCTGACAGGTGGACCCCGCCTGTCGGCGTCAGTCTTCCGTGCGTGCCCACTCTCTCGCTCTCTGCCACTGGGGCAGATCTGTCAGTGCCACTTTCCTTCGCCTGCACGCTCCCTTTCTCTCTCTGTCTCGTGGGCCCGGTCCGCCAGTCGCCGAGCCGTTGCCCCGCACGCCCTTTCTTCTCTCTCTCTGCGCCGTGGGCCAACCCTGTTAGTTCTGCATTCTCCGCGCTCGCCGTGGACCGGCGCGTGCGCACTCGCGCACGTCGCCAGGTTTCTCGGCCTCGATGCTCGCCCACGCGCCCAGCTCTCTTATTTAGAGCCCCGCCAGTGCCTCGCGCATACCCCTCACCTCATTTCGTGTAGCTTCACCCTCTCTCGCGCTCTGCCCTCGTCGCCAGCCGCCGCCGGAGACCCGCGCCCGTGTCCCCGATCATTCAGCTCGTCGGAGACCGCTCCAAGCCTCACCGAGCTCTGCCCCGAGGTGAGACACTCGTCCCCGTGCCCAATTTCCCCTATTGCGCTCTGTGTTCGGCCAATTTCGCCATCGCCGGTGCTCGGCCGCGGCGGTCCGCCGTGCTCGAGCAGTGGCCGACCGATTTAGCCTGGTCTAGTTCACCGGAGTAGACCCCTGTGTCAACCCCTGCCTCTGCTAAAGTTAGCCAAGGCCTTAGCACGCCTTAAGTCCCCCCCCCCCCCCCGTGGTTGGAATGGCTCACCGGAGTTTCTCTGGCCCGCCCGAGACCTTCTCACCGCAGTTCTCCCCTCTCTGCACGTGGATTCGTGGCCTCTTCCCCGCCATTGAATTCGCCGTGGCGCCCTCTTCCCCTCTGCCCAACTCCGGCGACCCCGGAGCCACCCTAGCTCGCGCCTGCCTCAACTCCGGCGACCTCACCGCCACGGAGAGGAGCGGCGCCGCCCACAGCCGTCTGTTCCCCGGTCTGATTTTTCCCCATCCGATCTTGATCGAACAGCCCGGACCGCGGGATACCACTTCGTGCCCGCGCGCCTGACGCCCTGGCCCGCCTATCAGTGCCACTCGCAGCCGCTCATCCTTCCCGGTCTGATTTTCCCCGTCCGATCTTGATCAAACGCTTCGGACCCGCTTGGACCCGCTCGGACCCCCTCGAACCCGCTTGTACCTGCTCGGACCCGTTCGGACCCCCTCGGACCCCCTCGGACCCGCTCGGACCCATTCTGACCCCCTTGGACCCGCTCGGACCCGCTCGAACCCGCTCGATCAGCGCGCTCTCCCCCTCTGTCGTTGACACTCCTTGGCCCGCCTGTCAGTACTCGCCCGCTTGCGCGCGCGCCCTCGGCCGTAGACCTAATCTCAGCCGTTGGTTTTAGATCTGACGGTTGGATTCACCCGATACCGCTTCGCGCGGTAGTTTTATTAAAGAGACCCTCGGTTTATCGGAAATCAACCTGCCGTCCTCTGTTTTAGCGCATAGGTCCTTGGTTTGTTTTAATTAGACCCCTGGACTTTTATTTAATCCCAGATTTAGCCCTAATTTCATATTTCAAACTTCAAAACTTGTTTATTTCATATCTTTTTCATATGAACTCCAAATTTAGTGATTCTAATTAAAAAATGTTCATAGAATTATTCTCTGCTTAAATAAAATGGTTTCACTTACTGTCTGCACATTCTAATTTTTATGATTGAATATGAACTAATATAGATGTAGTTTTATTTATTTAATAAAATAAATAAAAGGAGAACCTTTGAGAGTTAAGCATGTTTGAACTTGTGAGATTAACAATATGTATTACATAATTTCACCTCTGTTCTAAATTATAGGTCACAATAAAATAAATTGATCTATGATTATGTACTTGTAAATAACACTTAGGGAAATAGTAATCTATTTTCAAATAAAGTTAACGTATGCTATAGTTCATGTTATACTTTGGACTCATTATCCCTTATGTAGTATTGTGTCTTTTTAAGATGTGTTCCAATGTTTGTACATGTTTGGTGTGTTGTTCATTTGTACTTTCCAAATGTATTGAATGCATTCTCGCTTTATTTAGACAACGAGCAGCCCGTGGTTCCTGAGTGTGTTGCCGAAGATCCCTCTAAGCAACAACCCGGTGAAGGCAAGTGTCCTCAGACCTATCATGTCCTATTTTACTTTATAATTCACTGTCCCGCATTACATTATTGAAACCTAAGGATTGACTACTCTGTATTTCCCTTACCCTTGTTTACCTTTTTAGGTTAATCATGGTTAGCTTATGCTATTGCTCTAACTTAATCAATGAACATGATGTGATCTTTTATGATATGATGATGTTACCCCGATGAGGTCCTTGTGATTTCTTTAGGGGGCTTAGGCTCTTTCCTGAGTGCCTCTCCGTAAGGACCTGTTTGGGGAGTGACAACCCAGGATAACAGTGCAACCATGAGGGTAGAATGGGACGCCCTTAGCTGATTAATTAGAGGAACCAGAGGAGTAGTTGGCTTCGCCGTAGGGCCGTCAATGGGGTCCGGGCACAGTACTTGCTCTACCGAGGTTGGTTGCAGAGGTTCTTTGATTTGGTTTTGGTTAGTCACCCTTCCTTTGGGGAGATGTACTGTGTTTATCAAACTAGAGAAACCTAACGGGCGGCTATGACCTCTGGGAAATCTTTGTAAAGGCTACGTATTGAGACCCTGCTAGGTCACCTTGGTAGTGATCAATGGGGAGGCTAGAACCCCGGGCAGAATGGGAATCACGGCTTGTGGGTAAAGTGTGCAACCTCTGTAGAGTGTTAGAAACTGGTATATCTGTCATGCTCACGGTTATGAGCAGCCTTGGGATCCTCTTTGATTAGAAGAACAATGGTTACTTTTATGATGATGATTAATAATGATGCTATAAAATCTGATCTTTGGTATTTCCTCATTTGAGGAAGTACTTTTGGGTAATAACTGGGTTATTGCTAAAATTTGGCTCTACTTATAATAATAAAACTTGACCAACTAAAAGCAACTGCTTAATCTTAACTCCACATACAGCTAGTCCACTTTAGCCAAATGGGACATTCGCTGAGTATGTTGAAGTGTACTCACCCTTGCTTTACAAACCACCCCACCCCAGGTTGTCCCCACTGTTCTCAGTGCTCAGGAGGTGAAGCTGGCAACATGGATGACTTCGAGGAATTCCAGGAATATGACGAGTTCTAGTTTACTTTAGTGGCAAACCCCCAGTCAGCTGCCTGTGAAGGCTTAGCATCTACATTTCGTAATTCCGCACTTTGATAATTATGTTGAACAATGATTATGTATTAGACTCTGTGGATGTCTTGGACATCTTGATGTAACTAAGTACCTTTCTACTATTTAATTCAAGCATTGTGTGATGATGTCCAATTATGTAATCGTTGTGTACGTGAGTTTCTGATCCTGGCACGTACATGGTTCGCATTCGGTTTGCCTTCCAAAACCGGGTGTGACATAAGTGGTATCAAAGCCTTGCTGACTGTAGGACCACTAACTGTTGGGGGCCTTCGGCTCCCGAAGGTCCTCAAAAGTATAGTTTGATAATATTTTCCAAGTGTAATATGTGAGCAGGCACCTTCGGAACAGGCACCTTCGGAGTCAGGTCGCGAATATACAAGAGCATGGTTAAGACGAAGCGCGACTGGAATGAAAAACGATCATGACGAAGGATAAGACGATCACGAAGCTATGTGCAGAAAGGCTTCGGCACAACAACAGAAAAGAGGAACCGACTTAAAGATGAAAAGCCAAATTGGACCTCAAAGAATTACTGTAGTTATTGATAAATGTAAAGGGCATCAATGTAATTTTACACGGGCTACGTCCCGTGCCTATAAATAGGTGAACAGTACTCCCGTACTGTTCACGCTGACTTGGCATACTCTTTTTCGCATCACGTTTTTGTACCTTTACTTTACATCAATCTGAAGGTACGTTTGTAATTTGTTTTTATGAATTTAATAATGGAAATATGTCGATGATAATGCTGGTATTATTACTCGCACATTATACATAATGATTCTGTTTAACCATTTATTGACCTGACGAAGGTCTTTTCCTCCGTAACCTTCGTCTGAGATTCATTATACCCGAAAGGATATACTGTTTCTAAGGACGAAGGAGCTCGACATTTAACACTTTTATGTTGTCTTGTTCTTGATTCATAGTATTTGAGAACAAGTCCCCAACATTGGCGCCCACCTCCGGTCAACTCACTTCCACTTTTTGGGTTTTGAAAACCTTCGGCAAGCGTCACCTTCGTCATGCCGCCGAAAAAAGCTTCAACGACAGGGGCTACCACTCTGCAGCCGCTGGACCCCAATCAGGATGTCGTCTCTCTTAGGGAGGCCCGAAGCCAGAATAGGAAGGCCATCAGTCCAACGCCTCCGGAAGACGACTTAGACCAAGAAATACAAAAAATGGAGATGCTCCATCAACAGGTTCAACGGAAGAAGGAGAAGATGGCTCGTCTAGCTAATCTTCAAAAGCAGATAGATGAAGCCTCTGAAGAGCTTCGACATCTCGCTCAAGATGACCAGAATCAAAGGCCCCCGCGCAGAGAGCTTCATCAAGAAGGTTTCTACAACGAGGATGACTGGTATGAAGATTTCCATCATGGAAATTTTGCTTTTGATGATGCTTCTCCCTTGTCAACAGAATTGCAGGCTGTTCCTTGGCCACAGTCTTACAAGCCGCCTCAGCTCCCCATGTACGACGGTCATTCAGACCCGAAACAATTCTTGATGAGCTATGAGGCAACTATATCTTCGTACGGTGGCAACACGACGGTCATGGCAAAGTCCTTCGTCATGGCTGTCAGGAGCGTTGCACAAACTTGGTACTCTTCCCTTAGGCCAGGGACAATCACCTCATGGCAAAAGTTGAAGGATATGCTGATAACCAGCTTCCAAGGGTTTCAGATGAAGCCAGTCACTGCTCAAGCTTTATTCCAGTGCACCCAGGATCACGAAGAATACCTTCAGGCATATGTCCGAAGGTTCCTACGTCTGAGGGCACAGGCACCAACAGTGCCTAATGAAATTGTCATTGAGGCCATGATTAAGGGGCTTCGGCTAGGACCTGCAGCTCAGTACTTTGCCAGGAAGCCTCCTCAAACTCTGGAGAAGCTGCTCCAGAAGATGGACGAGTACATTCGAGCTGACAATGATTTTCGCCAAAGAAGGGAGGAAGCTCTCAGGTTCTCTGAAATGACTAGGGGCTTCGGAGGAAGATTTTATCCAAGGCACGTCAGGTCAATTCACAATTCTACTTAAAATGACGACAAAGGGAGTCAACAGCAAAGGCCACAGTGCTCCTCGCAAGCTTCGGGGCAACAGCAAAGCTCCTTCCGGCCGCCAGCGCCAAGGGGCAGAGGCGCCAGGGGCTTCGAGGGAAGATTTGGGGATCAATCAAGAAAAATATACTGCCTATTCTGTGGTGAAGGTAAGGGCCACACCACCAGGATATGTCACATTACCATCCAGAAGCAAAAGGAGCTAGCAGAAGCTGCTGCACAACAGAACCAACCGAAGCAGGTCATGCATACTGCTTCGTACCATTCGCCTTACATTCCAGAATATGTAGGCAATCACCCTGCAGCCTCTGTTGCTTCGGCAAGCCAACCCCAAGCTTCCTGGCAACAGATTCCACCGCCACCACCAATACAACGAGCTTCGCAGCCAGAAGGGAGCCAGCACTCTCACCCCCAGAGGGACTTCAGAGAAGAATCCGAAGCTCGCACAGTCAATAGCACTGTGCCAGAGTCGAAGCACATTTACTGACAAAATATCCTACTCCCACAGCAGTTTTTTATGCTTTCACATTCAGTTTTATTTTCTTCGCAGTAAAGAACAATTGTGGGGAGTTTAAGTGTTTTTTATTGTTTTTCAAATCCTTGTAACAGTTTTCCGTATTATCATAATGAAAATATATCTCCTCCAAAGGCTTGAGTTACCGAAGCACAAAAATTTATGGAGGCACGGAGAACCTTCGGATTATCGAAAACTTGTTCTAAGGAATGAGCCGTAACTTTTTTGAAGTAATAAAAAGTCGTTCCTAAGGGAGCGCAGTGTAAGTTTTCTGCTCGAAAGTCGTTCCAAAGGGAATGCAGAGCTTACAGCGAAAAATAAACGCTGATTCCGCTGAAAGTAAAAGGCGAAGAAGCTCCTAAGGGAGGCTTACAGCAAAAAATAAACGCTGATTCCGCTGAAAGTAAAAGGCGAAGAAGCTCCTAAGGGAGGCTTACAGCGAAAAGTCAACGCTGAGATAAAAAGATTGTGTGCTCTATGGCAAGGATATGTGTATTTTCAGCATAAATGTCATTTTGCATAACATAACATCATTACATCATTTTGCATAACATAAGCATCATCCATCATTTCGCATGAAGAACAGGAAGGGGACACAGCATTGATCTTCGAAGAATGTTTTGAAAAAAAGAAAATCGTGTGCCAAGGCACAAGATAAATTGAGAAGAAGTGTAGCTTCATTTGAGAGGCAACAAAAGACTTTTTTATGGATTCAAAAAATGTTTTCATAAAGTTTGGAGATTCTTCATCAAAGAAATATGGTAATTCTTGTGACACATAAAAGATTTTCTTTACGAAGCATGAAAAGAAGGGAAGGTGTTTTTTCGCCGAAGGCTCAAAAAGCGGTATGTATGAAAAAGTTTCATGCATCGTAAAGAATTGAACCGTAAATAGATTATATATTACATTCAAAGTTACAAATTTTTACACTTGTCATGTTACAAATATTTTTACAATAGCATTTAATCTTCCCTAAGAACTACTTCTGCAGCTTCGTTTAGCAGCTGATTGACAACTTCGTCCATGATGGCTTCGGCCATCTGTCTAATTTCATCGTCTCCCTTCGGGGGAGGGTCCGTAGATGCCCCAGCGGGTTCTGAGGGAGGAGAGGACACGGCTATATTACTATTACAAACTACGAATAAAGTTCAAAATCAAAAATTACAACAAAATAAAAATCACTAATTAATACCTATTTGCCCTTCGGGCCCTGTGCTTTTTTCAGCAGCCCTCGCTACCTCCCTAGCATCATGGATGCCTTTTTCACTTCTCTGAATAATCTCTTGAGCCATTTTTCGGCCGTCATTGTCCCAAATGTCAGTGAAAAATTTTCCACCAACCTGGCTTGCTTCGGCTGAAGGGTCTGTGATATCTTCAGGGGACAAGGCAGCTTCAGACTGCGCCAAAGATTTTACATGCTCACACCCTTTCTTCTCTAAAATGGTAACAATTCCCCTGGCGCCCGAAAAAGCACAAATGTCCCCGCGACTATTCAAGATTTCGTCGAAGACATCAGCTTCGCGACTAATCCATTCAATTGGGCCTTCTGGATTTCCTCTTGTGAAATTTTCTTCACTAGAGAACGCGCCAACGCTGGCGAAGCGGGATTTTATTTTCTTAACACATTCTATGGATTTATCGTAACACCTCTTCTTCGAAGCACGAAGCTCTTTAACATTTACTTCCAAATGATCTGCCCATTGATCGCTTAATTCTCGTTTTGTTTCTTCAAGAATGCGTTCTTCTTTGGCTCGGGTTAGTTGTTTACGAAGATCTTCGATTTCATGCTTCTGAGCTTCGGCTTGAGTTTTAGAGTTAGCTTCGTCTTCCTTCATTTTTTCCACTAATGTAAGCAGAATTCTATCCTTCTCCAAGGCTTCGTTTCTTAGCCTGATAACCTCTGTTCGAAGGTTGTTGAGAGCAATGGTGCAGCTCTCGTCTTCAGCATTCTTTTGTGCTCTTAAGGCATTGCTGAGAATTAAGCCCTATTCAAAAAGAATGAATGGATTAACACAACAATAAAAGACTCATTCAAAATCCACAAAATTCAAAATTTACAATCTTCGTACCTTCAGACTGTTATATGCAAGACTATCCGCAAGATCCTCATTCGTCATGGCGCAAAGGCCAGCTGCAAGCTTCGGGAATCCCATGCTTCTAGCCATCTCCCGGCAGACAGATAGTTCTTTATTGTCTGGGAGGCAATACAAGAAGTCATCTTCGTCTGTCCCATTGAACATTACGGCTCCCTTTGGATACTTCAGTTCTCGGGCATAGTGGTTAGCTTCAAAGATCTCTTCTTCGGATAATTTCTTTCCCGAAGCATGTCGTATAATATAATCGCGCATTCTGGAAGATGCTTCGGGAACGGTAGCGGCAATGTCCTCGACTAAAATTGGCTCTGTTATTTTTGTTTTTTCAGTTTCCAAAGTTGCCTCTGTCAATTTTGCCTTTTCAGCTTCCAAATGTTTTACCTTGGTGGGCTCTGAAGGTCCAATCTCAGTCACAAATTGTTGCTTCAAAGCTTCACTAACAAAGGCTTCAGTAGATACTTCAGAAGCTTTAGCAGTTTTCTTCGGAGTTATGCTCAAAGATTTAATTGTTTCCAAAACATCCAGCACATTAACCATCCTTTTTCTTTTTGGAGTTGCTACTGGCCCCTTTTGGCCTTTAGTCGCCTCAACTTTTGATGAAGAACTCAAAATTTCTAATGTTTCTCCTTTTTCAGTTTCTAGTTCTTCCGCTTTCTCTATTGCTGGTGCTTGGGACATTTCTTCGGATTTTGGCGCTGTAGTTGGTTCTCTGGCTTCGGTGGCCGAGGAGGCCTCGCCAATAAACTCGGGCACTATGGTCGGCTCAATACAGCGTGGAGGGTGTGTGAACACTTTTACCTTCTTCCTCTTCGGCGCTGGCTCCCCGGGAGCAGCCGAAGCAGTGTCCTTTGCAGGAGAAGTATTTTTTCTCTTTTGACCTCGCATTGGATAATAGTAGTCGGGATAGATAAACCCAATAGCATCAAATACTCGGTTGAGTCTCTTCTTCTTCTGGCCTCCGAAAGCCGCTGATAATGCAGTGTTTTCGGCCTTTGAGTATGCTCCAAGCAACTCATCACTTACATTCTCAATGCTCTTCAGCCAATCATCATCCGGTTCAACAAATTTATCTCCGTACTTGAATGTATATTTCAGCCTAATTAGTATACCCTCATCAGCTTCTTTAACGGTCTCCTTCGGCATTTCCCAGTTATCTGTAAGTGGCCACACTCTGAAGGCAATGTGCTCTTGCATTAAATCCCTGGTCCCAATAAAAGAACAGACTAAGCCGAAGGCCCTCTGACATTCTTTAGATGCTTCGTCCATTTCTACCTTTGGTTTCCGGAGTCCGAAGCGCTGCCAGATAGGGCGCATGATGATATCTTTGATATCTTCCTGAACCTTCAAATCGTTCTTCACATAGAACCATTCCTTCGTCCATTCCCCGGGCCATCTCTTCCGAAAGGTTGGCACGGGACAGCTTGACCCAGAACGGGCACAGAAGCTATAGCAACCAAAATTATTATGATATTGCTCCTTACCCCAGGGTTTCGTCTCATATACTAGCTCGTGTATATTGCAAAAGGTTTTTGCACTTGGCTCCAGACCCTGGCTCCTCACGGCCCAGACGAAGATTCCCAATCTTATCACTACCTCAGGGGTAAGTTGATGAAGGTAAATTTGATATATTTTCAGAACTTCTACTACAAACCTGCTTAGAGGGAACCGTAGCCCAGCCTTTAAAAAGCTTCGGAAGATCACGACTTCATTATCTTCGGGGGTCGGCGTAGTTTTTTCTCCGTCATCTGCCCTCGCGATGGATATATCTCGGAAGTATCTTCCCCTCATATTTTCAAGGTGACTCTGCTTTATAGTTGATTTTCCGAAGTTTGAGTGACTAGGCCGCCACGGGCGATCTTCGGAGTCTTCTCCACCACTATCCACATCATAGCTATCACTGTCGCCAGTATCTTCAGATAAACCCTCCAAAGTTTCCTTGACAATCTTTTCCATATTGGTCTTCGACATTGACTCAAGAAAACCCAGGTGCATTTCCTCCGAAAGGCTTAGCTTCGAAGCACCAGCAGCTGTCTTATCCTCAGACATTTTCGCGAATGCTGGCAAACTAGACTTGAAACCGAAGCTTAAAAATTCAAGACCGAGCAAATGCTGTCGCGCGCAGGCTAAAAGCTGGGTGAGTAAAAAGCAGGTGGCAAAAGGGCGTGCCAAATAAACCCGCGGTGAGCTTGTATTTATACACCCAGTATGTCGAAAACTGGAGGGCCCCGCTTGTCAATGACTGTTGCTATTCTAGCAAAAGGAAGGTGTTTTTTTCGGACCTTCGGCTTAAAGCCTTCGTCCATGTCACAATATGAATTTATCTTTACAATAAATTGATATTACAAGGGGCTACTGTTGGGGGCCTTCGGCTCCCGAAGGTCCTCAAAAGTATAGTTTGATAATATTTTCCAAGTGTAATATGTGAGCAGGCACCTTCGGAACAGGCACCTTCGGAGTCAGGTCGCGAATATACAAGAGCATGGTTAAGACGAAGCGCGACTGGAATGAAAAACGATCATGACGAAGGATAAGACGATCACGAAGCTATGTGCAGAAAGGCTTCGGCACAACAACAGAAAAGAGGAACCGACTTAAAGATGAAAAGACAAATTGGACCTCGAAGAATTACTGTAGTTATTGATAAATGTAAATGGCATCAATGTAATTTTACACGGGCTACGTCCCGTGCCTATAAATAGGTAAACAGTACTCCCGTACTGTTCACGCTGACTTGGCATACTCTTTTTCGCATCACGTTTTTGTACCTTTACTTTACATCAATCTGAAGGTACGTTTGTAATTTGTTTTTATGAATTTAATAATGGAAATATGTCGATGATAATGCTGGTATTATTACTCGCACATTATACATAATGATTCTGTTTAACCATTGATCGACCTGATGAAGGTCTTTTCCTCTGTAACCTTCGTCTGAGATTCATTATACCCGAAAGGATATACTGTTTCTAAGGACGAAGGAGCTCGACATTTAACACTTTTATGTTGTCTTGTTCTTGATTCATAGTATTTGAGAACAAGTCCCCAACACTAACCTAGACTAGAATGGTCGCCCTAAGGACTATAGACCCCTACTGCTACCTTGATCTCAGTGTCTTTTCAAAAGTTGATCATCTTGACCAACTCTATGTTATCTACTTATCTCAAAAAGTTTTATCTCACTTTTCTTTCTGTTTACTTCCTAGTCTCATAGTTCTACTCTTACTCTTGTGCTTATGATGTCTTTTGTAGATGGCTCGTCTTAGGTGCACTGCACATAAGTCTGTGATCCCCTTTTTGCCTTCTCGCCTGGCGAAGCGTCCACTGCGTCGCATAGTGCCAGGTCAGTCCAGTCACCTGGAGAGATTGCATCGTCGCCTGCACGAGGAGCAGGAGGTTCGACGCCAGGAGCAGGAGCAGGAGTAGCAGGACTCTTCCCCCTTGCCTCAGCAGGACGTGGAGTCTGAGAGGCCGCCTTCCCCTGCACCTCAGCCAGAGATGCCCCCTGCACCACCACAAGGCATCCCGGCAGCTGGAGGAGACCCCAACGGAGACGGAGACAACGACGACGCCGGTGGCAGTTCGAGCCATGGCACAGAGCTCTCGGAGGAGCCGAAGCCAGAGGGATGGATCGCTAGACCCATCACTCGTGACGCTGCTCGCGGGTGTCACTTCCACGATGCTCTCGATACCCTATTGTGTCGGGCCTTCGACCGGCACACATGGTCTATCGAGTACCATTGTGTAGTCTACCAGCATCATCGTGGGCTATACCCGGACCAGTGGGAGGCTACTTGCTTGGTGCACCGTCCGGACGATGATCTCCGGGGTGCAGAGGCCTTCTCAGAGCACTATTCTATTACTGAGAGGGACACTGCTAAGGCAGCCATGCAAGATGCAGCACGACAAGCACTTTCTCAGTATTGCTCATTGTTCAGCAGGGTAGCTGATGGCCATGACCTGAAGTACTACCCTCACCGTTCGACCGGTAGTGGTGGAGGTGCGATTGTCTCGCCAGTGGGTGAGGGCAATCCTAGGCTGAACAACATGGTCAATCTAGTCACCGTGCTCAACACAGAGTTGGACCAAGCCCTTGATGAGTTGGGCAAGGTTCGGGCGGAGGTTGCGGAATTGCGTGCTGAATGCGTGGCACGCCACTATCTTGATGGTGGTTCCCCCGCCCCTGTCGGGATTCAGCACCCTTACTGTTCACCGCCCCGTGGTTGCTTCGACTATGGTACCCCAGACTGTAGGACCCGTATAGATTTAGATCCATAGATCGACAGAGTCAGAGTCTGTAATAATGCTTAGTTCAGTGTCTTAGCCTAAGCCAGTTTTAGTTAGAGTTAGTTTGCTTATCTTATGTTGGATGCTTGTTATGATGGACATGTACTGAAGTTGGATCTTTGTAACGATTGTCACCAAGGTGTGGGTATCCCCTGCAACTTGGTGTAGTTATTAATAAAGTCAGTTATTTAGTTGGGTAATCCATTTATTTCCCCTTTCCTCTTTATCTGAGAAGCTGTCAGTGAAGATGGTCATGCGTTCAGTGCTATCGAGAGTTCCTATACATCTTTTCTTATGCTGAAAGACTGTAGAGTTAGATCTGATATGTGTGTGATTCCTACAGATGTTTGAGAACAGGTGCTGAGGTGCGAGGCATGCTCAACCTGAGCAGCAGGCACCCCAAGAGGAAGCAGCCCAGCAGCAGCAGTTGCCACCGCCACCACCGATGACTATCGAGCAGATGTTCTTGATGCAGACTCAAGCAGTCTAGGCAATTGGTTAGACCTTAGCAGCTATGCAGCAGGCGCAGCAGCAGCAGCAGCCACCACCACCTCAGCCTCTAGTGCAAGTTCAGATGCCACAGATGCCCAAAGACAAGCGGGCAGAGTTCATGAGGGGCCATCCCCCTGTTTTTGCCCACTCTACTGATCCCATGGACGTCGAAGATTGGTTGTGTACCGTGGAGCGTGAGTTGCACACTGCCCAGTGCAACGATCGAGAGAAGGTGTTGTATGGTCCCCGACGGCTGAGGGGAGCAGCACAGTCTTGGTGGGAGTCTTACCTTGCCACCCATGCCAACCCTGAAGCCATTACTTGGGAGGAGTTCAGGGACAACTTCCGTCGCTACCATGTGCCCGAGGGACTTACGATAGTGAAGATGGAGGAGTTTCTTGCATTGAAGTAAGGTCCCCTGTCCGTCAGTGAGTATAGGGATAAGTTTCTGTAGTTGTCATGTTATGCCCTAGAAGATGTCAACACGGATGCTAAGAGGCAGTACCGCTTTCTAAGAGGATTGGTTGACCCTCTCCATTATTAGCTGATGAACCACACCTTCCCTACATTCCAGCATTTGATTGACAGAGCAATCATGACAGAAAGGAAGCGTCGGGAGATGGAGGATAGGAAGCGCAAGATTGGTGGACCTCAGGTTGGGAGTAGCAGTCATCCTCGCTACTCAGGCAACGCACCTCAGCAATTCAAGCAAGGTCACCAGCACCAGCACCAGCATCAGCGTCAGAACCAGCACCAGTACCAAAGGCAGTTTCCTCAGCATTAGCAGCAGCAGTACCATCAGAACACTCAGCTGGGAGGAAATCAGTACCAACGTCAGAACAACTAGGCAGTTCATCTTCCTGCCCCCGCAACCTACAAGAATGGCTAAGCAGCCCCAGCACAACTAGGAGGTCATGCATGCTTCTACTGTGGAGAACAAAATCACTGGGCGAAGAATTGTCCAAAGAAAGCAGCCCAGCAACCGCCAGCAGTCAATGCCCCAGCAAGACAAGGAGCACCACAGCAAGCACCAGGAGTCCGAGGTCAGGCCTACAACCGTGGAAAGGTGAATCACCTAGAGGCCGAAGCAATCCAGGATGCTCAGGACATGGCAGTAGGTATGTTTCCAGTCGAATCCTACCCAGCAAAAGTACTATTTGATACTGGTGCCACACATTTTTTGTTTCTGCATCTTGGGTAGAATCACATAACATCCCTATAGAACCGATGATCCCACCTTTGAGAGTTAATTCAGTTGGGGAAAAGTTCAGTCCGATAGGATTTGTCCGAATCTAAGGATTGAAATAAGGGGGATAGCCTTCCCCGCCAGCCTAGTAGTCATGGAACTCAAGGGTTAGATGTCATCCTAGGGATGAATTGGATACATAGGAATCAAGCCACTGTCAGTTGTGACAAGAGAACAGTTAAGTTGGTGTCCCCATCCAGAAAGGAAGTAGTAACCAAGTTGTACTTACCTAAACTAGAAGAAGGAGCCTATCACCATTTATCAGTAGATGACAAGGAGTCCAATCCGATTGAAGCAATTAGGATTGTGTCAGAATTCCCTGATGTATTCCCCGAAGAGTTACCAGGCATGCCACCTGAAAGGAAAGTTGAGTTTGCCATAGAGCTTATCCCAAGCACCGCCCCTATTTCCAAGAGAGCTTATCGAGTGACCGGACTAGAGTTGGTGGAACTCAAGAAGCAAATTGATGAGTTGTTGGAGAAAGGCTACATCAGACCAAGTACCTCACCTTGGGCAGCCCCAGTGTTATTTGTGGAAAAGAAGAATGGCACGAAGAGGATGTGCATCGATTACAGAGCTTTGAATGAAGTCACTGTCAAGAACAAGTACCTTCTGCCTCGAATTGAAGACCTATTTGATCAGTTGAGAGGAGCCAGTGTGTTCTCAAAGATAGATCTGAGGTCAGGTTACCATCAGCTCAGGATCCAACCTGCAGATATACCAAAGACAGCATTCATCACTAAGTATGGACTATATGAGTTCATGGTTATATCATTCGGATTGACGAATGCGCCAGCTTACTTCATGTACCTGATGAACAGTGTGTTCATGGACTACCTCGACAAGTTCATAGTGGTGTTCATTGATGATATTCTTGTATATTCCCAGAATGACCAAGAGCATGAGGAGCATTTGAGGAAAGTACTTCAGAGGCTACGAGATTGTTAGCTGTATGCCAAGCTTAGCAAGTGTGAGTTCTGGATCAGTGAAGTCCTATTCTTGGGTCACATTATAATCCGAGAGGGATTGGCTGTAGATCTGAAGAAGGTAACAGCTATCTTGGACTGGAAAGCACCAAAAGATGTCCGAGGAATCAAGAGCTTCATCAAAATGGTCGGTTATTATTGGCGTTTCATTAAAGGTTTCTCCAAGATCGCCAGGCCAATGACAGCCTTGTTGGCAAAGAAGGTTGAGTTCAAGTGGACCCCAGCATGCCAGAAGTCCTTTGAGACATTGAAGGAGAAGTTGACAACAGCCCTAGTACTGATCCTGCCAGATGTTCATAAGTCATTCTCAGTGTATTGCGATGCTTCATACACCGGACTGGGATGTGTGTTGATGCAGGAAGGGAGAGTAGTGGCATACTCGTCCCGAAAGTTAAAGATTCATGAGAAGAACTATCCTACTCATGATTTGGAGTTAGCAGCCGCGGTTCATGCATTGAAGACCTAGAGGCACTATCTTTATGGGCAGAAGTGTGATATCTACACGGACCACAAGAGCCTCAAGTACATATTCACTCAGTCAGAGTTAAACATGAGGCAACAAAGATGGCTAGAGTTGATCAAAGATTATGAGCTGGAGATTCATTATCACCTAGGCAAAGCAAATATAGATGCAGATGCTCTTAGTAGAAAAAGTCAAGTCAATATGTTGGCCGCTTACCTGATGCCATATGAGTTAGCAAAGGAGTTCGACAGATTAAGTCTCGGATTTCTGAACAACACTCAAGGAGTGACAATTGAGTTGGAACCCACTCTAGAGCAAGACATCAGGAAAGGTCAGAAGGATGATGAGAAGATCAACGAAATCCGGCAGCTGATCATAGATGGAAAGGGCAAGGATTTTCGTGAAGATGCAGAAGGAGTGGTATGGTTCAAGGACAGACTGTGTGTTCCCGATATCAAATCGATCTAGGAACTGATTCTCAAGGAAGCTCATGAAACAGCGTATTCTATACACCCTGGTAGTGAGAAAATGTACCAAGACCTGAAGAAGAGATTCTGGTGGTATGGTATGAAAAGAGAGATAGCAGAGTATGTGGCCAGATGTGATAGTTGTCAGAGGATCAAGGCGGAACATCAGAGACCCGTAGGTTTGTTGCAGCCGTTACAGATTCCTCAGTGGAAATGGGATGAGATCGAAATGGACTTTATAGTCAGGTTGCCCCGCACTCGTACTGGTTATGACTCTATCTGGGTAGTAGTGGACTGTTTAACAATGGTGACCCATTTCATACCAGTCAAGACCACCTACAACAGTGCGGTGTTGGCTGAACTATACATGTCTCGGATTGTGTGCTTGCATGGTATTCCGAAGAAGATAGTATCAGATAGAGGCACCCAGTTCACCTCTCATTTTTGGCAGTAGTTGCATGAAGCTTTGGGCACGCATTTGAAGTTCAGCTCAGCTTATCACCCACAGACAGATAGCCAGACGGAGAGAACAAACCAGATTCTTTAGGATATGTTGAGAGCTTGTGCTTTGCAAGATCAGTCAGGTTGGGACAAGAGGCTACCGTATGCAGAATTCTCCTACAACAACAGCTATCAGGCCAGTTTGAAGATGTCACCGTTTGAAGCACTCTATGGGAGGAATTGCAGGACTCCACTGCATTGGGACCAACCCGGTGAAAGACAGGTGTTCAGACTAGATATTTTGCTTGAAGCTGAAGAGAACATCAGAATGGTCCGAGAGAACTTAAAGGCAGCACAGTCCAGACAGCGAAGCTATGCTGACACCAGAAGAAGAGAACTCCGTTTTGAAGTGGGAGATTATGTCTATTTGAAGGTGTCACCCATCAGAGGAACCAAAAGGTTTGGAGTCAAAGGCAAGCTAGCACCTTGTTATATTGGACCGTATCAGATTCAAGCCAGACGTGGAGAAGTGGCTTATCAACTCAGCTTACCAGAGAATCTGTCCGCTGTTCACGATGTGTTCCATGTGTCTCAGTTGAAGAAATGCTTGAGAGTGCCAGAAGAGCACTTGCCAGCTGAGGATCTTGAAGTTCAAGAAGATCTGACTTATATTGAGAAGCCAACCAAATTCTGGAGACAGCAGATCACGTCACTCGGAGATGTACCATCAGAATGTGCAAAGTCAAATGGGGCCATCACTCAGAAGAAGAAGCAACCTGGGAAAGAGAAGATGATTTAAAAGCCAAGTACCCTAAACTCTTTTCTAGTCAGCCCTGAATCTCGAGGGCGAGATTCTTTTAAGGGGGATAGGTCTGTAACACCCTGATTTTGGGGGTATAAAATTTCTTTCTAATTATCACCCAAAATCATGTGTTACTCTTCTTTTTCTCACTCTAGGTTTTCCCTCTCTAGATTCTTTCTCCCTTTTTCTTTTTGATTAGAAATAGCTTAAACTAGTGGAGGTTAATTATTTATTTTTGCCAAAATATTGTAGGTCATGACATGTTGCATCATGCTGAGCTTAAAATATTCTTTGAAGTGTTGCACATGTTTGAATTTATTTGAATTTGAAACCTAGTTTGATTTTGGATTTGAAAACCCTATGGAAAAAGAAATAGAAAAGGAATTAGAAAAATCCAGAGAAAAAGAAAAGGGGAAAGCAGCCCAAACCAGCCCACCAGGCCCAGTCTCGCGCGCGCGCGCCTGCCGCCCCTGACACGTGGACCCCACCTTTCGGCGCCAGTCTTCCACGCGCGCTCACTCTCTCGCTCTCTACCCGCTGGGGCCGATCTATCGGCGACAGTTTCCTTCGCCTGCACGCTCCCTTTCTCTGTCTCGCGGGCCTGGTCCGCCAGTCACCGAGCCATTGCCCTGCACGCCCCTTTCTTCTCTCTCTATGTCGTGGGCCAACCCTGTCAGTTCCGCCTTCTCCACGCTCACAGTGGACCGGCGCGTGCGCACTCGCGCACGTCGCCGGGTTTCTCGGCCACAACGCCTACCCACGCGCCCAGCTCCCTTATTTAGAGCCCCACCAGTGCCCCACGCACACCCCTCACCTCATTTCGCACAGCTTCACCCTCTTTCGCGCTCTGCCCTCGCTGCTAGCCGCCGCCGGAGACCCGCGCCCACGTCCCCGACCATCCAGCTCGCCGGAGACCGCTCCAAGCCTCCCTGAGCTCCGCCCTGAGGTGAGACACCCATCCCCGTGCCCAATTTCCCCTATTGCGCTCTGTGTTCGGCAAAATTCGCCTTCACCGGTGCTCGGCCGTGGCGGTCCGCCGTGCTCGCGCGGTGGCCAGTCGATTTAGCCTGGTCTAGTTCACCGGAGTAGACCCCTATGTCACCCCTGCCACTTCTGAAGTTAGCCAAGGCCTTAGCGCGCCTTAAGCCCCCCTCGTGGTCGGAATGGCTCACCGGAGTTTCTCCGGCCCGCCCGAGACCTTCTCACCGCCGTTCTCCCCTCTCTGCCCGTGGATTCGTGGCCTCTTCCCTGCCATTGAATTTGCCGTGGCGCCCTCTTCCCCTCTGCCCAACTCCAGTGACCCCGGAGCCACCCTAGCTCGCGCCTGCCTCAACTCCGGCGACCTCACCTGAAAGCTCTCTTGTGGGTTTTGGTGTTTGGATGACAACTCAATTAAAGGACTAACAAGTGTGCTAAGTGTTGAACAGGTGCTTAATGTAAAGCTAACAGGGTTCAACACAAGTGAACAAGTGTGATGGTCCAAGGACTAGATGATGGATAGATAATGGGCATCACAAGTATGATGGACATTGCATAAAGTGAGACTTGGGTGCGTAGCTCGGAGACAACTGATCAAACCAAGGATGGAGGCAAGTAGAGCTTCGAGGTACCAAGTGCACGGAGAAGGTCAAAGAGGCTGAGGAACCCAAAGCCAAGGGTGAAGAAGAAGACTTGCAAAGTCAAGGGTGATCGAGTTAAGAAGAGCTATGACACATCAAGGATCACTACATAAGGACGTGACTTACAACCAATGGGGAAACATCTATAGTTATGTGGTGTAAGTCATAAGGCTCAAGATTAGGACTGGGCATTCGGGTATACCCGAAATTTCGGGTCAGGTTGTTCGGGTTTTAAATAATTCGGGTATTCAAGAGGCGAACCCGAACTCGACCCGAAATTTTCGGGTACCCGAAAATTCGGGTATCAAAAAAACGGGTTCGGGTTCGGGTTCGGGTAGTTTATAGTTACCCGATTTACAGACAATTAGCGAACTGCATTACAGTACAGGCAACTCGTTCACAATTACAGAACTGCATTAAAGTAAAACATCCACTGAACAAAATAAAAAAAACATACAGAACTGCAGCCATTACAGGTTACAATTACAAGGACAAATGGACAATATGCAAACTGCAAACAACATGTTACATCCAAGAATAGGAAGCTGCAAGAGGAGTTTGTGGCGAGCGTCCAGTGCTATAGCTTGCAGCATTACAGGTTTTGAAAACAAACAGCATTACAGGTTCTGTACGGTAGTTTGTTACTCTCTCAAATGAAAACAAACAGCATTACAGGTTGTGCTGCTGCTTGCCTGCTTGGAGTCTTGGACGACCGGACACTGCTGCTGGCTGCTGCTTGGTGTCTTGGTGGTCGGCTGGTCGCTCGGCTCACTCGCGTCGCTTGGTCGGCAGTCGGCACTCGCCAGTCGGCAACGGCAAGGACGCACGGTCACCGGTCGGAAGGAACGACGCCGTGTATTGGTGCTCGTCTGCTCGATGGACGACGACGCCGTGGACTGGTGCAGTGGTGGCGAGGTGCTCGATGGACGACGGCGGCAGCTGCTAGGGTTAGAGTCGGAGATGGAGTTGGAGAATGGAGAATGCAGAAGTGCAGAACTGGCTGCCGAACTGGACCGCTGTGGCGCTGTTGCCTTAGGCAGTTGCCAGTTGGGCTGTTCACTGAGCTATGCTGTTGGGCTTGGAATTTGGAAGCATGGGCCTTGCGTTGTGCAAATTCGGGTACAGTTTATATTCGGGTACCGGATTACTGAACCCGAATTTTCCTATAAAATTTCGGGTACCGGGAGTTTCTACCCAAATTTCTTTTCGGGTTTTTCGGGTTCGGGTTTTTCGGGTTCGGGTTCGGGTTTTTCGGGTTCGGGATTCGGGTATCGGGTTTTCTGCCCAGTCCTACTCAAGATCAAGCTCTAAGTAGGAGAACAAAGTCACTAGAAGAAGAACAAATGTCAAAATCAGAACTGGAAGCAGCCCAAAAGAGCTAAGTGCACTTCGACCTTTAGTTTGGGTTGTTCCTATGTTTTGGAGATATTCTATGTGACCTTTGCAGGATGTTGGAGCTCAGAAATGTTAGTCTAGATCAAGCTAAGCTGACTTGATGATTTAGGAGTCCAACATCAATCTTTAGCATGTCAAATGATAGAGAGGTGAAAATCCAAGAGAAGGTATGTTTCTAGACTTAGTACATTGGTTTTTGTGTACTAACATATTTGTCTAAGTATTAGAAACAGAGAAAAGAAGAAAAGAAAAGAAGTGCAAAAGGCTTGGCTGTATACAGCCAAGACTCAGCTCGGTCTGGCACACCGGACTGTCCGGTGGTGCACCGGACAGTGTCCGGTGCGCCAGGCTGAACTCTGGTGAACAGGCCGCTCTCGGGAGAAGTCTGGCGACGTACGCCTATAATTCACCGGACTGTCCGGTGGTGCACCGGACTGTCCGGTGAGCCAACGGTTGGCTAGGCCAACGGTCGGCCGTGCAATCCGCGCGTGACGCGTGGCCGAGCCAACGGTCAGAAGGGGGCACCGGACTGTCCGGTGTGCACCGGCTCCAAGACTACAACGGTCGACTGCGCCAATTTTGGAAGGAAATCGGGCACCGGACTGTCCGGTGCGCCAACCGACAGAAGGCAAGAATTGTCTTCCTGGATTGCTCTCAACGGCTCCTAGGTCCCTTGGGCCTATAAAAGGGACCTCTAGGCGCCTCAAACAAAAATAAGTGCAGCCAACAAGTGTAGACATCACTCTGATCAATTCTCACTCTCCGTCTTGTGTGTATCTCTCTAGTTTGTGTAGAAGGCAAAGCTATAAGCCTTTAGAGAGTGGAGAAGAGCTGCTAAGAGCTAGAGCAAGGTCTTGAGCATATCGTTACTCTGCCGGAGTGCTGCCAAGAAAATTGTAAGCAGCAGCGGTGTCGTTGTAACCAACTCAACATAGTGGAAGGCTCTATCTGTCTGACTGACAGATCTGAGCAAACGGAGGAAGGAGTTGAAATAGACTCCAAGCCCAGGTGTGGCTAACTCCAACAAGGACTAGGCAAGCATTTCAGGCTTGGCCGAACCTCGGGATAAATTCCTGTGTCCACGTGCTCTGCTCTGTGTTGTGTGTTGATTCTGTCTTATTCAGTTTTTATATCTGCACTTCAACACTTATCTGTGGTATAAGCTTTTTTTGAAGTGCAGGACATTTTGAGACATGATCTTCTATTCCGCTGCAACCTACTCGAAGGGTCGTCTCATTCCACTGTGTTCTAGTCTTCGAGTAGAGTAATAATTTAAGTTTTAAAGTGATAATTTTTATTCGTCTATTCACCCCCCTCTAGGCGACATCCAGATCCTGTTCCCGGGCCAAAGGGAACTTTCAATTGGTATCGGAGCTAGGCCTCTCTAGTGTGGGCTTAGCCGTCCGGAGATGACGATGTCGTCACAAGAGGTAACTGTAGAACTTCTTTTAGGCAATGGTTCTAATTACAAATCTTGGTCTGTCTCTATTTATAATGCTTTCATGCATGTTGATCCTGATTTGAGACAGATCTTTAGTTGAAGTATTTTTCCCTCTAATATTAGTAAAAATCCTTCTAATGCTGAACTAAGATGTTTATCTCTCAATCACCGTGCTTGCAACATCTTAGCTGACTCTCTTTCTAGAAGTGCTTATTTTGCCATCATGAGTAGTGATAGTGATTTATTTGTTGATGCTCATGATTTATGGAATAGAATTAAAGCAAAATATTCTGTGGCAAATTGTGATGCTCCTACTCCCTATATTACTTGTGATACTAACCCTTCAAAAGGAGAAGAAAAGTGTTGGGCACCAAACGATGAATCCACCTCGTCGACAGGTTTGTTCTCCACTAGTAATAAATATTTTATTGCTAACAATGACGGTGGAGACGAAAGCCATGATGAGGAGGAATATGAGGATGATAGCGAAGATGAATCTTCATCACCACAAGGTACATTTTCCTATATTGCTTCCACTGACATTAATGACAGGGAAAATGAGACCGATGATGTGGAAGAAGAGGAGATTCGTCGTTTCTACATCCATCTCAACAAAGAGGACAAAGCACTCTTGGTTAAGCTGTTGAGAAGGAACAAGGAACAAGGCGAGACGCTTCTCAGGCTAGAGGAGTCCCTCATCAAAACCAACAACAGCTTGGAGAAGATGACCAAAGAACATGAGGAGCTAAAGTGCTCTCATGATGATTTGGTCCAACATTATGAATCTGTTTTAATTGAGCAAAGAAATAATCATGATGCATTATCTAATGTTGCTCAACTTAAAACTGAAAATTTCATGCTTAGGAGTCAAGTAGAAATGATAAATTTAGAAAAACTTGCTCTAGGTGAAAAGTATGATAGGTTGTCATATTCTCATAGTAAACTAGTTGATGACCATATCATGCTTAATGTTGTTCATGAGGTTGTAATTACAAACTTAAATTCATGTGAACCTCATTCTTGCACAAGTACACATCTAGATAATATATCGTCATGTGCTAACACCTGTCGCTCAAAAGGAAGCGAATGTTTGAATGAGCAACAAGTTGTAGGGTCAAAAAGGAAATTGCTTGGGAACAAGAAACAAAGACAATTAAGGAGAAGACGCCATGCTCAACTTCCTCAAGATATCTGTGAAAACGTGGTGAAGAAGCTTGAGGAAGGAGAAACCGCAGCAAGGGTCAAACTCCTTGAAAAAGATGTTCCTAAAGCAATAAGTGAAGCAATCAACATGATACAGGAAAAAGGTAATGATTCAATTAATCATGGTATTTGCACTAATAATTTCTCTATGTCATCTAAAAGTAACAAGAGAAGAGGAAAACGGAGATGCTTCAAGTGCAAGGCATTAGGCCACCTCATCGCATCTTGTCCATACAAAGACAAGGACGAAGGGATAAGGAGATGTTTTGGATGCAACAACAAGGACCACATGATCACTTCATGTCCGGTCATGAAGAATCAAAGATGTGCATTCTCCAAGATGACTCTCACCAAGGAAAATGACAAACAGCAAGCGTCACGTCAGGTTGAGCGACGTTTCTGCTACAAGTGTGGTGAGCAGGGTCATCTATCCAAGGTATGTAATAAAGGTAAGGTTCCTAAGCAAGTGAATTTGTCTCAATCTCATTCGCTTAGGAGACCCAAATCATACACTTGTGCTAGATCTATAACGAGATCACCTAGAACTAGCACAAAGACTGTTTGGGTACCAAAGGCACTTTTAGTTGAACGTCATGGACCCATCCTGAGGTGGGTACCAAACTGTGTCAACTAGACCATGCAGGTGCCTCGAGATGGACTGGAGACCATGGGAGACTTAAGAAGGTTAAGTCAAATTCTATGCTTAAGCTGTTAATCCTTATTGTCTATTTATTAACCCAAGGTTGGATTATTGTGCAATATTAATCCCATATTCATCTCGAGTGAAATAAGTTGTAGAGGTCCTTAATCATTATTGGTGAATCAAGCAAAGGACTTTGATGAGAATCTGCATCTGGCTCTCCAAAGGATGGTACCTGTGTTTCTTAAGTGCATTATCAATATTGCTCTTAATGTTGAATGTCGTGCTATCTGTCCTTGGAATAGTTAAGCTTTGAAGATTGCTTACGTTGGATTCTTGTTAATAATTTATTCATGATTTCAAAGATCACATTCATGTTTGCTTAATCATGACTAGGTGCTCTATAAGTCATATCTTTTGAATCATTCATTGGGTAGCTTATCATTTGGGATATTTACCATGATTAATCCTTTATGTGTTCATGGATAAACCTGTATCTTTTTGTAAATCATGCTATATGTGTGTAATGAATAACCTATGTGTGCAAGCATGACATCTTGTTTAGTCCATGATCACATGATTACCCTATTTTGGCACTATGTGCTATGCCTCTAATGCACCCTCTCGAGCTATGAAGTGCATAAACAATAGGGAACTTGTGGTAATAACTGGTGCTCTCATGGCCATACAGGTAAAAGGCAAAGGTATGGAAAATGGAACTATGCAATTTCATTAAATATCGTGAAGTTCCATTGATTGTGATCATAGCTATGTTCTTGCATTTCATTGGTAGTATCTTGGCTTTTGTGACTTATGCCTTAAAATGTTGTTTCTCTTGGTGTACCTAAGAAATTTTTTTGATGTGATTAGACATTGTGCTTTATTTGCATGATCTTGTCGTTTTCAATTGGCATATATGATGAAATGATTATCATGTATGAAGCATGCCTAGGTTGCTTGTAAAATGTTATACTTCTTAAGGCATGCATTGTTGTATTAAGTCAACCTTTCATTTGGTATTCAATTGGTATCTCTTTGTGATGAAATTGAGAGTATGCCTTGACCAAGATATGTTGTGATCCCCTCTAGTTCTGAGAAAGCTAGAATGTGCAAAGTGCAAGTTATTCAAATACTTGATGCACAAGTTTAGGGGGAGCTCACATAACTTGTGTCTTTTGAGACTAATTGTTTCTTGAGCGATCTTGTATAGTCTCAAGGTGGAAAAGAGAAGATGAGCAAGAAATGGAGCAATCAGGACTTAGGTACCTCTGTAAGTCAAGGAACTGGTATCTTAAGTCGTGAGTAATTGCATATTTTTAGATTGCTCATGCTCTATAATATTTGGTGATACTAGATGCTTATCCTTAAATATCATGGAGCTATCATAATAAATGACTTATCAATTGGTAGCCGTAATAGTTTGCTTCAATTGACATTGTTTAGTAATCACTAGAATAGAAGCTTCATCTTGTGCCACAATACTATAACTTGCTCTAAGCTTGGTGACTTAGCAACAAGAAAAGGTTAGGATAAAGAATCAGGCACAAGTGTGGAGAAGCTCCCGAGAGATTAATACTTTCAAGATGGGAAGTACATCACAACATGGTAAAGGTACAAAAGGAAGTATTGATCTTTTTGCGTATATGTATCTTACTCAAATGTTGGTAGTGCATATGTTCAATAAGTAAGGGGGAGTTTTTATAGTGTGTTTTTCCTCCTTAACACCCTGTTGTCCCTTGACATCATCCTATGTTCTTGCTTGAATATGGTTTTGGTGTTTGATGTCAAAGGGGGAGAATTTGTGCATTAAAGCTTATCTCAACCTGAGAGGAAAGCTTATCCTAAAGGGAGTGATGTGTTAGTTTGAGCACTGTTAGTGTGTTATTGTGTTATTGATAATTCTTATCATATGCTTCTTGCAGTATTATATGTGTTGCATCATATGGACTAGTGCGTCCGCTGCTATGAATTAATTGGCATCTATTGTGTTCATTCTGAAATAGATAGTCATGTGGATAATGGTGCATATGGTTAATGGTTTAATGGTGCTTTAAGATAGTTTTAAATTGGTATGGTGCTTTAAGATTGTTTTAAAATTGGTATCTTAGTTTAAATTGGTATCTTAATGGTGAATAGTGGTAGGTTGATATTCCTGTGATATATCCACTCAATTAAATGGTGTTTAACTCTGATTCTGTGCATTTGTGTGTCATACGCATCATGATTTGATCCTTGACACAATGCATCCCACAGGTGCTAAGGTGTAGCAATGCTTCGATTTAGCCTAAGTATGTGCATTTTGGCATTTAAGGCCAAAGCTAAGATTTTAATGTAAGCACATATTTAGGGGGAGCATTCTACAATCTTAGAACTCAAAATTTGTGCTTTAAATTTCACTCTTATGTAAGCTTTAATTGTGTTGCCATCAATCACCAAAAAGGGGGAGATTGAAAGCTCTCTTGTGGGTTTTGGTGTTTGGATGACAACTCAATTAAAGGACTAACAAGTGTGCTAAGTGTTGAACATGTGCTTAATGTAAAGCTAACAGGGTTCAGCACAAGTGAATAAGTGTGATGGTCCAAGGACTAGATGATGGATAGATAATGGGCATCACAAGTATGATGGACATTGCATAAAGTGAGACTCGGGTGCGTAGCTCGGAGACAACTGATCAAACCAAGGATGGAGGCAAGTAGAGCTTCGAGGTACCAAGTGCACGGGAGAAGGTCAAAGAGGCTGAGGAACCCAAAGCCAAGGGTGCAGAAGAAGACTTGCAAAGTCAAGGGTGATCGAGTTAAGAAGAGCTATGACACATCAAGGATCACTACATAAGGACGTGACTTACAACCAATGGGGAAACATCTATAGTTATGTGGTGTAAGTCATAAGGCTCAAGATCAAGCTCTAAGTAGTAGAACAAAGTCACTAGAAGAAGAACAAATGTCAAAATCAGAACTGGAAGCAGCCCAAAAGAGCTAAGTGCACTTCGACCTCTAGTTTGGATTGTTCCTATGTTTTGGAGATATTCTATGTGACCTTTGCAGGATGTTGGAGCTCAAAAATGTTAGTCTAGATCAAGCTAAGCTGACTTGATGATTTAGGAGTCCAACATCAATCTTTAGCATGTCAAATGATAGAGAGGTGAAAATCCAAGAGAAGGTATGTTTCTAGACTTAGTACATTGGTTTTTGTGTACTAACATATTTGTCTAAGTATTAGAAACAGAGAAAAGAAGAAAAGAAAAGAACTGCAAAAGGCTTGGCTGTATACAGCCAAGACTCAGCTCGGTCTGGCACACCGGACTGTCCGGTGGTGCACCGGACAGTGTCCGGTGCGCCAGGCTGAACTCTGGTGAACAGGCCGCTCTCGGGAGAAGTCTGGCGATGTACGGCTATAATTCACCGGACTGTCCGGTGGTGCACCGGACTATCCGGTGAGCCAACGGTCGACCGCGCAATCCGCGCGTGACGCGTGGCCGAGCCAACGGTCAGAAGGGGGCACCGGACTGTCCGGTGTGCACCGGACAGTGTCCGGTGCGCCAACGGCTCCAAGACTACAACGGTCGACTGCGCCAATTTTGGAAGGAAATCGGGCACCGGACAGTGTCCGGTGGTGCACCGGACTGTCCGGTGCGCCAACCGACAGAAGGCAAGAATTGTCTTCCTGGATTGCTCTCAATGGCTCCTAGGTCCCTTAGGCCTATAAAAGGGACCTCTAGGAGCCTCAAACAAAAATAAGTGCAGCCAACAAGTGTAGACATCACTCTGATCAATTCTCACTCTCCCTCTTGTGTGTATCTCTCTAGTTTGTGTAGAAGGCAAAGCTATAAGCCTTTAGAGAGTGGAGAAGAGCTGCTAAGAGCTAGAGCAAGGTCTTGAGCATATCGTTACTCTGCCGGAGTGCTGCCAAGAAGATTGTAAGCAGCCGCGGTTTCGTTGTAACCAACTCAACATAGTGGAAGGCTCTATCTGTCTGACTGACAGATCTGAGCAAATGGAGGAAGGAGTTGAAATAGACTCCAAGCCCAGGTGTGGCTAACTCCAACGAGGACTAGGCAAGCATTTCAGGCTTGGCCGAACCTCGGGATAAATTCCTGTGTCCACGTGCTCTGCTCTGTGTTGTGTGCTGATTCTGTCTTATTCAGTTTTTATATCTGCACTTCAACACTTATCTGTGGTATAAGCTTTATTTGAAGTGCAGGACATTTTGAGACAGGATCTTCTATTCCGCTGCAACCTACTCGAAGGGTCGTCTGATTCCACTGTGTTCTAGTCTTCGAGTAGAGTAAGAATTTAAGTTTTAAAGTGATAATTTTTATTCGCCTATTCACCCCCCCCCTCTAGGCGACATACAGATCCTGTTCCTGGGCCAAAGAGAACTTTCATCACCGCCGCGAAGAGGAGCGGTGCCACCCGCAGCCGTCTGTTCCCCGGTCTGATTTTTCCTCGTCCGATCTTGATCGAACGGCCCGGACCGCGAGATACCGCTTCGCACCCGCGCGCGTGACGCCCTGGCCCGCCTGTCAGTGCCACTCGCAGCCGCTCATCCTTCCCGGTCTGATTTTCCCCGTCCGATCTTGATCAAATGCTTCGGACCCCCTCAGACCCGCTCGGACCCCCTCAGACCCACTCGGACCCGCTCGGACCCCCTCGGACCCGCCCGGACCCGCTCGGACCCGTTTGGACCCCCCTTGAACCCGCTCGGACCTGCTCGGACCCGCTCGGTCAGCGCGCTCTCCCCCTCTGTCGTTGACACTCCCTGGCCCGCCTGTTAGTACTCGCCCGCCCGCACGTGCCCTCGACCGTAGACCTAATCTCAGCCGTTGGTTTTAGATCTGACGGTTGGATTCACCCGATACCGCTTCGCGCGATAGTTTTATTAAAGAGACCCTTGGTTTATCAGAAATCAACCTGTCGTCCTCTGTTTTAGCGCATAGGTCCCTGGTTTGTTTTAATTAGACCCCTAGACTTTTATTTAATCACAAATTTAGCCCTAATTTCATATTTCAAACTTCAAAACTTGTTTATTTCATATCTTTTTCATATGAACTCCAAATTTAGTGATTCAAATTGCAAAATGTTCATAGAATTATTCTCTGCTTAATTAAAATGGTTTCACTTACTGTTTGCACATTCTAATTTTTATAATTGAATATGAACTAATATAGATGTAGTTCTATTTATTTAATAAAATAAATAAAAGGAGAACCTTAGAGAGTTAAGCATGTTTAAACTTGTGAGATTAACAATATCTATGACATAAGTTCACCTCTGTTCTAAATTATAGGTCACAATAAAATAAATTAATCTATGATTATGTACTTGTAAATAACACTTAGGGAAATAGTAATCTATTTTCAAATAAAGTTAAGGTATGCTATAGTTCATGTTATACTTTGGACTCATTATCCCTTATGTAGTATTGTGTCTTTTTAAGATGTGTTCCAATGTTTGTACATGTTTGGTGTGTTGTTCATTTGTACTTTCCAAATGTATTGAATGCATGCTCGCTTCATTTAGACAACGAGCAGCCCGTGGTTCCTGAGTGTGTTGCCGAAGATCCCTCTGAGCAACAACATGGTGAAGGTGTTGGTGTTTTGGGTCCGACTGCGCACCCGAGGTTGCCCCTTGAGGTGCTTTTTGGAGTAGGACGGTGTTACCGACTGTAGCTCAATGGTTCGCGCTTGATGCACGAGAGATAGTGGACAGTTTTGTACAGGTTCGGGCCGCTTGGAGATGCATAACACCCTACGTCCTGGCGTGAGTACTTTATGTGGTGGATTACAAGGAGGCTCTCTAGTGTCGAGGATGCTAGAGAAACGGGTGGGTGGCTAAGTAATGAGATGCTTTCAAGGGGGTGCCCCCTAGGCCTTATATATTCGACCGTGGGGTGTTACATGTGGATATGATAACAACGTGAGCCTAAGTAATAGTGAACCGACTGAGTCTATCTTCCTATAATTCAGCTGACCTATCCCTGCTCTGTTCCGATGTATGAGGCCCCTGCGCGGGAAGGTCGGGTCCCTGTTGCGGTTGCCATTCAAACTCATCGGGTCGTCTGGGCCTGCATCGATCTGGTCTTGTGTCAATCCGCTTCACTAGACGTTCCTCCCCAGGCCCACGAAGGGATGACCTTGCGAATTATTGGGCCCACGGGCCTTTCGTGAGGTCTTGTGTCAATCCGCTTCACTAGACGTTCCTCCCCAGGCCCACGAAGGGATGACCTTGCGAATTATTGGGCCCACGGGCCTTCCGTGAGGTCTTTTATCCTTCCGGTGGACGCGGGGGATATCTGTCCCCCATAGAAGGAAAGTGTCCTCAGACCTATCATGTCCTATTTTACTTTATAATTCACTGTCCCGCATTACATTATTGAAACCTAAGGATTGACTAGTCTGTATTTCCCTTACCCTTGCTTACCTTTTTGGGTTAATCATGGTTAACTTATGCTATTGCTCTAACTTAATCAATGAACATGATGTGATCTTTTATGATACGATGATGTTACCCTGATGAGGTCCTTGTGATTTCTTTAGGGGGCTCAGGCTCTTTCCTGAGTGCCTCTCCGTAAGGACCTGTTTGGGGAGTGACAACCCGGGATAACAGTGTAACCATGAGGGTGGAATGGGACGCCCTTAGCTGATTAATTAGAGGAACCAGGAGTAGTTGGCTTCGCCGTAGGGCCGTCAATGGGGTCCGGGCACAGTACTTGCTCTACCGAGGTTGGTTGCAGAGGTTCTTTGATTTGGTTTTGGTTAGTCACCCTTCCTTTGGGGAGATGTATTGTGTTTATCAAACTGGAGAAACCTAACGGGCGGCTATGACCTCTGGGAAATCTTTGGAAAGGCTACGTAGTGAGACCCTGCTAGGTCACCTTGGTAGTGATCAATGGGGAGGCTAGAACCCCGAGCAGAATGGGAATCATGGCTTGTGGGTAAAGTGTGCAACTTCTGCATAGTGCTAGAAACTGGTATATCAGCCGTGCTCACGGTTGTGAGCAGCCTTGGGATCCTCTTCAATTAGAAGAACAATGGTTACTTTTATGATGATGATTAACAATGATGCTATAAAATCTGATCTTTGGTATTTCCTCGTTTGAGGAAGTACTTTTGGGTAATAACTGGGTTATTACTAAAATTTGGCTCTACTTATAATAATAAAACTTGACCAACTAAAAGCAACTGCTTAATCTTAACTCCACATACTGCTAGTCCACTTTAGCCAAACGGGACATTCGCTGAGTACATTGAAGTGTACTCACCCTTGCTTTACAAACCACCCCACCCTAGGTTGTCCCCACTGTTCTCAGTGCTTAGGAGGTGAAGCTGGCAACATGGATGACTTCAAGGAATTTAGGAATACGACGAGTTCTAGTTTACTTTAGTGGCAAACCCCCAGTCAGCCTGTGAAGGCTTAGCATCTACATTTCGTAATTCCACACTTTGATAATTATGTTGAACAATGATTATGTATTAGACTCTGTGGATGTATTGGACATCTTGATGTAACTAAGTACCTTTTCGCTATTTAATTCAACCATTGTGTGATGATGTCCAATTATGTAATCACTGTGTACGTGAGTTTCTGATCCTGGCACGTACATGGTCCACATTCGGTTTGCCTTCTAAAACCGGGTGTGACACAAGTGGACAGACTGAGAGAGTGAATCAAATACTTGAAGACATGTTGCGAGCATGCATTCTAGAATTCCCACAAAAATGGGATGAATGTTTACCAATGGCAGAGTTTTCATATAACAATAGTTATCAAGAAAGTATTAAGATGGCACCATTTGAAGCACTGTATGGATGACGGTTTCGTACCCCATTGAATTGGTCTGAACCAGAAGAAAGGTGGTTTTCAGGCCTGACCTGGTCAAAGAAATGGAAGAAAAGATTCAAACGAATCCTACATAACTTGAAAGAAGCACAAACTCGACAAAAGAGTTATGCAGACAAACGACGCCAACCCTTGTACTTTCAAGTCAAAGGTTATGTGTACCTGAAAGTATCGCCAATGAAGGGGGTAACCCGTTTCTGTGTAAAAGGAAAGCTTGCACCCTGATACATTGGTCTGTTTCCTATTCTTGAAAGATGTGGACCAGTGGCATACCGACTCCAACTACCTGAAACATTATCTGTAGTGCACAATGTGTTCCATGTATCCCAATTGAAAATTGCCTTCGAATTCCAGATCGAGCCATTGATGTGATGGATGTTGTCTTAAAACCAGACTTGACCTATTCGAGTCTTGGATCAGAAGGATAGGATCACACGAAAAAGGACTCTTAAGTTCTATAAGATACTATGGAACCAACATATGGAAGATGAAGCTACATGGGGGACTTAAGATTTCTTAAAAAAGAATTTCCCTGGCATTTTAGCTTCATGTAACTTGTAAGATGTGTACATTGAAATGTAAAGGAGAAGTAAACCCCATACCACCCCCTGCCTTGTAAGACAATTAAGGAAATAAAGATGTGACATGTTTCCTTTTCCATTACTTACCCTAGGACTTTAAATCTCGGGACGAGATTCTTTTATGGGGGGAAGGATGTAACACCCCTAGTGTTACTAGCACTAAAACTTGAGCATAACATCATGTGCATTGACATTTCATATGTCTGTTACACCTAGAGTGCATTCACTAGGTAAAAATTTCAAATAAGTTGTACTCATATGACTTGATATGTGATCAACCCTAGGGTAGAGTGCTTAACCCTAACTTTGGGCTGATAGGTGAAAAGTGAAGCCCAAATAAGTTAAGCCCTCAAAAGACATGAGGATTGATCATAAGATATCACATTTGATGGACTTTGGTGACACCAAAACCGTAGAAGACTCAAAACCCTAAAAACAAAACCCTAGAAACCTAAATTGAAACCCTAGGGGGGTTAAGTGCAAATTTTGTGCACTTTTGGACCAAAGTGCAAATATCAAAGTAATAGGACATCACAAATCATGTGTTTCTCATACTTGAGAATTTGCAAGTCAAATTGTGGGATTTGGGCTTAATTGCAAAAAGGTACCCCATGAACTCAATGAGACTAAGTCTGAAATTCAATGAAGATGGTCAACTTTGCAGCTTTATATCTCCAAATCTACAAGAGTTTTGCTTGAGGTCAATACAGCAAACCTGTAGAGCTAAAATAGGAGCACAAATTTGCTTAAGTGATTAAACCTTGGTATCATACAGAATTTGGAGATAAATAGACCTAAAGTCAGGCTGACAGTCAGTCATTGAACTGAATATTGGTTAACAGTGAAGTTAGGTGAACTTTGAGATTGGATTCGACCATGATCCAGTTATTGTTTGACTATGGTTGCTATAGCAAGATTGTAGCTAGATCATAGGGCAACAACTTTGTTACAGGCGGATTAACAAGTTGACATGTAAAAATCTGAGATCCGAGCCCTGCAAATTGGTCTGTCAGGCGCTCGGAATGGGATCCCAATGGTATAGTGCCTGACAAAGATCACAGATTTAGCTCCCCTCGCCGCCGGTGACCCTCGCACCGTGATCCGCGCTGTCGCCATGATTCGTGCTCTTTGGCAAAGAGATTATCATGGTAGGGAAAAAATCTTGGCACCGGATAAACTCGGACCCGGTCGACGGTGAGCTCGTCGTACCCACTTGGGCTGGGGTCGGGCAAAATGATCCTCGCTGGCGTTGGCCGCTTACCGACCATGTGCCATTTGCCTAGGTGCTCTACCACGTCGCAGTAACTCACCTTAGTGTGTCCATTCATCGTCGAGGACCTTACCACGGTGAAAGCCACGCATCTCTTGCGCCAGTGCTCTCCCCTCTCTCCGACCGCCAGCGTGCCATTCCAAATTCAAGAGCCACCGCCCTCGGGCCCTATAAATTAAGCGTGCCATGAGCTCCGCTCGGTAATCACACACACCCAACGCACCAGCTCGTGCCTCAGATTGTCCACCAGAGCGCTCCAATTTGGGATTTCCCCCAAATCTGTCAAGAACACCGCTGTGTGTGAGCTCGCCGTGGCTAGCTCTCTACAGGTCCGATCATGCCCTCCTCGCTCTTGTTTCAGCCAATTGAATTAGACCATGTTAGATCGCCAGGAACGCCTCGGGTTATCCTTAGTTCACGCCATCACCGTGGGCAGAGCCATTTAGACTTAGAACTCTACAATTGATGGAGGGGAAATGGTCATTAGGGGTAGAATTGGATGTCTGCCACACCGGAGCACCAATCATTGCGTTCTCCGGCCACTACAGGCTCGCCGGAGCCGCTGCTCCGTCGTCCACGATTGAGGATATCGGGTTGTGAAGAAATAGAAAGGGGAGGGACCTTAATGCGAATGTCAGTGACACGAGTAAATAGTGCGCAGGACTCTTAACCAGTTATTCAAACCGTCGGGGGTCTCTGTGCAAATTTGCCACGCAGGCACGCGCGCGGGCGCGTTTCGCCTGGGCATGGGTCGTATCGGGCTGAATTAAGCCTGTTACTATTCGTACTTTCTCTTTTTCTTTTTCTACCAGACTTAGGAAATCCATAGAAAATTATAGAAAAATGATAAAAATATGAGACCAATTTTGTTGGACTCCTAAATTTCTCTAGTATTTACTAAAAATAGTTTCAGGATTTTTAGTCCAAAACAGGAATTCTGTAGTATTTAAGAAGGCCAAAATCAAGACCTTGGGAATTTTAGAAATTTCTAAATAGCTCCAAAAATCATAAAACTTTTTGGGTAAACTTATTTTGACCAGTAGAATCCATGGGCAAAGTTTGATATGTTTTGGACATTGTTTGATCTCCAAACCCAAAACCCTAGATTTCTAGGTAGTACCTGCCTTATGCTAATAAGGTACTGACTCTAAAAACCCTAATTTCCCTGGAAGCACCATGAAGGAAAATTGTATTCAAGACATGACTTGATATACCCTTATTATCATTGCATTTTCATAAGCATCACATGAGCATTCATGGTTATATATGGTTATGTATAGAAAACGAGGAGGAAGTAGTGGTTGAAGAAGAAGAAGCTACACCACCACCTGAGAATCCACCTGCCGGGAACTGTTTTTACTTTGATATTTGTGGAATAGAGCCTGATTCCCCTACAAAACAAGGCAAACCCCGGTGCATTTGCCACCTCCTTGCGGTTTTAAACTCTTTATCACTTCTATGATGCATTAGGTGATAGGAGTTGTGTGATAAACCACTTGCTGCATTTCCTTCCTTGAAACTGTTTACCATTCCTTGATTACCAGTCTTGCTTTAGAAAAACAAATGTTTTGTTTCAAACAAAAGATGATGCCTCAAGTGGTTTGGGATGTTTTCAAAAATAAAACTTGATGGTGGATCCATTATGGCCATGATGGGTTCAACATCGGAAAGGATGTACCTCTGCCAGGTACCAGACTTTGG
Source organism: Zea luxurians (assembly GCA_029449295.1). Taxonomy (NCBI): domain Eukaryota; kingdom Viridiplantae; phylum Streptophyta; class Magnoliopsida; order Poales; family Poaceae; genus Zea; species Zea luxurians. The sequence continues at coordinate 91,076,254 of JAOPSE010000012.1, forward strand.
GTTTTTAAAATGATAAAGCTGAGACCAGGCGGGTGACTTGCACGAGAAGGGAGTCTCGGTGTAGTGTCTCTGTCTGAGTCGATTAAGGACCGTCTCGATGTGGGTCTGATGATCGAGGACCTTTTAACTAGTCACATGCCTCATCATGGGTAAGCTTTGCCTCAGGAAGACTAATACCAGAAAGGCCAACACGCAATGGGAGTGGAGAGATGGCGAGAGTAGCGTGTACCCTCCATGGCAAGAGGCTGGACAGTGGTGTATCTGTGCTCTCGGCTGGCATGAACCCGATCTAGTCTTAAGAAACCCGGTGGCGAGTTGACATATACAAGGGTTAAGTGCTACATATGTCGTGTGATTGGAGATCCCCAGCTGGGTATTAATCGATTCGGATCACCGTTACATCTCAGACATGAAGATTTGGTCACTGACTTACATGTAGCATTCCAGTGAACAAAGAGGGTTAATAAAAGATGGCTAGTATAGGTCAAGTGCTTGAACTAGGGTAGAAAGAACTCTAGTGACGGGTAATGACTTAAGTTGCTAATAAAACTGGATTTTTAAGGATCCACTATTAGTAAGCATTTTTGCAAACAGAATCTTGATTCTTGAATAGCCTTATCTTGACTCCCTCAAGCTAGCATATCCTTGAGAGTCTTTTCTTTTGACGGGTAAGACTTGCAAAAGTACACTTCGTACTCAGGGTTTTCAAACCCATGTTGTTGTAGGTGTGGAAACAGCAGACTTTTGCTGTTTTTGTTCTAAGGTGGTGCCCAAGGACGAACCCCAATAGTGAAGTGGTTGCAGGAGGATGTTGGCCTCCCACTTGAAAAACAATAAACTATTATGCTGGAGGGGTTTTTGCCTCCCAAGTTTGTAATAATACTACTTATGCACTCATACCCTTGGTTTGTAATAACTATAATACACTTTCTATATTTTGAGGAATGTAAATTAAGTTATTGTAATTCGCTTCCGCTTATTTCTTCCTCCGATATGTTGTAATATCTGCATAACGGGTGAAATTCTCTTGGGCGAGGAAAAGATACAGATACCGAACTTGTCGAGTGATTATGTGCATCTATAGAGTTGTTCAAGGTCCGTTGGACAAGGACAACTGTAGGTGGGTCTAATGACTCGGGAGGTTCTGTCACAGGAAATGATTAAACCCATTTCTCTTTCATATTCCCTTTGTGAGGAATCTCCACAAGTTGGAGTCTCTCACCCTTACAAGATTGATCACAATTAAACCACAAGAGTAAGGGAGGGAATGAAACCACACACACGAGACAAACTTGCAGCGACTCATGCACAAAAATCCGAGAGAGAGGAGCACAAATACAGCACAACAGAGTTACAGCTCAACACAAGTGCCCACATCTCAATCTACAAAAACAAAGGCGTGAATTCGATGTCTTGGCGTTGTTGGATGTTCAATGAGTGCTTGGTGTGCTGCTCCATGCTCCTAGGGGTCCCTTCTATAGCCCCAAGGCGGTTAGGAGCCGTTAGAGCTCCAATTGGAAGGCTCTGGTTGCCTTCTGTCCATGAGCGCACCAGACAGTTCGGTGCACCACCAGACAGTGAACAGTGTGTGATTTTCTTCCTTTTCTAGCGAAACCGACCGTTGCAGCCACCGCCCCCCGTGGCACACCGGACAGTCTGGTGCGACCTTCTAACCGTTGGCTGAGCCACGTGTCACCTGCTAATCGCGCGGTCGACTGTTGGCTGGACGCGTGGCTGGCACACCGGACAGTCCGGTACACACTGGACAGTCCAGTGAATTATAGCCATGACGCCCTTAACTTTTCCCGAGATCGGCCTGTTCGCCGGGGCGCCAGCCTGGACACCGAACATTGTCCGGTGCACACCTGACAGTCCGGTGCACCATAGGCTGGTGCAAGTCTCGTTGAACTTAGCCAAGCTTCTCCCTTTAATTCTTTCTTGATTTGAGAAGTTTCCTAGCACTTAGTAGAACATAGTTAGTACCAAAAATAATTTAATAAGTACTAGAATCATACCTTTGCTTTTCCATTTGCATCTCTTTTAACTCTTAACTCAATAAAGTCAGAATTCTATGTGTTGGGCATCTAATCACCAAAACAATAATAGAATTGGTCCAAGGGCACATTTCCCTTTCACATATAAGGTGTTGTGGAGTCACCACGATGAGCAAGATGCAAACTGAAAGACTGATACTTATTTGCAAGAAGTTTACCTCGATTTTTATTAAAAAAATGGTTACTAACTCTAAATCTCGGGATGAGATTCGTCTAAGGGGGTAGGATTGTAATATCCTGGCTTGAGGATTGTGATATCCTAGCCCAAGGCTTAATAGGATTAATAGTATACTCATACAAATAAGGTGCATCTTATTTTTCTTAAGCTTATCTCGAAAGAACCTCTAGGTTAATCGTGATTGACCCAGAGCAATCTTGGGATGGGTGCCCAACCAGGAAGTCTTCTCTAGTGTGCATGATCAAGGATAAAGTGTGCACAAAAGACTCGTGTTGGTCTATGGGGATGATCTATGATCCTAGAGGGTTGCTAAGAGTAAGTATCGTCGGTCCGAGAGTGGTCGAGGTGTTATATGGCCTGAGCACCACACTTTTTTATGCCTACACGACCAAGCCACTTGGGAGCTTCCAACCACTAGTTTCTTTGGGCCTTATAAGTATGTGTTGGTGAGCTCTTGGTGAGCTCTCTTGGCATTCTAAACACTCCAACACTTGTGTAAGATTCTAATAATACTTCCCACTCACATTCTTGCTTTTGATTGATCCAACATGAAATTGGGAGAGATTTAGTGTATCTGCTTATATTTGCTTAGTTGATTTGCATCTATTGGCACTAGTTCTTCGTTTCAGCCTTGGTTTTCTTGCTACTCTTGGTGGTTGCCACCACCTAGATGGCTTTGTGGATTGGAGGATTGGTGAGTCGCTTGCAGTGATTGTGTGCCACTGCCGATCAATTAGATTGTGAGGGGTTCTCGTGCTCGTTGAAAGAAAAATAGGGTTAACCTTTTCCTATAATTAATTTTTGTGGTTGGTCGTCAACACAAACACATGGACTAACTAGTTTGTCTAGAGGGTTGGGCACCCATCCAACCAAAAAAAATATTCAAGTTAGGGACCCAATTCAAAAGGAGCAAAAGGAACTTGAGTGTGCTGTGGACTGGCGCTCTGGACTGTCTGGTGTGCCACCGGACAGTGCCCGGTGCACTAGGACCATACAAGGGCCAACCAGCCACTCTCGGGAAAACACAGGCGCGCTCCGCTATAATTCACCGGACTGTCCGGTGTGCCACCAGACTATCCGGTGAGCCAGCGGGCAACGACTATCTACACGCAACAGTCGACTCTGCAAAAGTGCTACAGTGAGCTACATTGCAGCGGCAGAAGTCAAAGCCGCGAAGTCAGAGGGCACCGAACTGTCCGGTGTGGCACCAGACTGTCCGGTGCCGCAAGAAGACATAGCTTCAACGGTCGACTTCGCTTCGAACCCTAACGGTTGGGTGACGTGGCGGCGCACCGGACAGCACACAGTACATGTCTGGTGGCGCACTGGACTGTCCGGTGCGCCCATCGCCAGTAGCCTCCGCAATGGCTACCCAAGTGGTTAGGGCTATAAATACCCCCCAACCACCACAACTTCAAGCATCCAAGTTTTCTGAAGATCACATTCAATACAAGAGCTCTAGCATTCACTCTAAGGCACAATACAAAAGATCAAATCCCCTCCAAGCCCCAAATTCATTCCAAACACTTAGTGGCTTGTGATAGAGAGATTTTTGTGTTCATTTGAGTTCTTGTCGCTTGGATTGCCTTTCTTCTTTTCCCATTCTTATTCTCAAGTGATTTGTAAGCAAGGCAAGAGACACCAAGTGTGTGGTGGTCCTTGCGGGGTCTTAGTGACTCGTGAGATTAAGGAAGAAGGCTCACTCGGTCTAAGTGACCATTTGAGAGAGGGAAAGGGTTGAAATAGACCCGGTCTTTGTGACCTCAACGAGAACTAGGTTCTTTGGAACCGAACCTCGGTAAAACAAATCACCATGTTCACTCGCCTTATTTCTTGGTTGATTTGTTTTCCCTCTCTTTCTGACTTGAATTTAACTCTAACGCTAACCCCGACTTGTAGTGTGTGTTTAAAGTTATAAATTTCAGGTTTGGCTTATTCAGCCCCCTCTAGGCGACTTTCAATTGGTATCAGAGCTTGATGCTTCATTAGAGTCTAACAACTCAAAGTGATGTTGGGAGAACACGCCAAGAGGGAGATAATGGTCGGCGACAAGTCCGCAAGCTCGGGGATGACTCTCTCAAGGGAGTCCGGCAACAAGAACAAGGAGGAATCCTCTTCCTCCATCAAGTCACATCGGAGAGGTGACAAGAAGAAGAAGATGAAGAAGGTCATCTACTACAAGACCGACTCTTCGTCACCCTCCACATCGAGCTCCGAGTCATCCACCGCTTCTAAGCGCCATGAGCGCAAGAAGTATAGTAAGATGCCCCTATGCTATCCTCATATTTTAAAGCGTGCTCCGTTACTTTCCGTACCCCTAGGCAAGACACCATATTTTGATGGTGAAGATTATTGTGAGAGCACCTAGAGGGGGGTGAATAGGTGATCCTGTGAAACTTGAAACTTAAGCCACAAAAACTTGGTTAAGCGTTAGCACAATAATCGCCAAGTGGCTAGAGAGGAGTCTCAACAAAACACAATAACCACAAAGATATCAATCACAGAGATGGCACGGTGGTTATCCTGTGGTTCGGCCAAGACCAACGCTTGCCTACTCCACGTTGTGGCGTCCCAACGGACGAGGGTTGCAATCAACCCCTCTCAAGCGGTCCAAAGACCCACTTGAATACCACGGTGTTTTGCTTGCTTTTCTTAATCCCGTTTGCGAGGAATCTCCACAACTTGGAGCCTCTCGCCCTTACACTTGAAGTTCACAAAGAAGCACGGAGTAAGGGAGGGATTAGCAACTCACACAAGACACTAAGATCACAGCAAATACACACACAAGACCCAGACTTAAGCTCAAAAGACTAGCACACTAGAACGGAGCTCAAATCACTAGAATGTCAAACAAGTGCGCAAGAATGGAGTGTGAGTGATCAAGAGTGCTCAAGGAATGCTTGGTGTCCTCCTTCATGCGCCAAGGGGTCCCTTTTATAGCCCCAAGGCAGCTAGGAGCCATTGAGAGCAATCCTGGAAGGCAGATCTTGCCTTCTGTCGACTGGCGCACCGGACAGTCCGGTGCACCACCGGACACTGTCCGGTGCAGATATCCTTCCTTATTTGGCGAAGCCGACCATTGGAGTCTGAGAGCCGTTGGCGCACCGGACACTGCCCGGTGCACACCGGACAGTCCGGTGCACCAATGTGACCTTTGGCTCGGCCACGCGTCACGCGCGGAATCCTCGGCCGACCGTTGCCTCGGCTGACTGTCGACTCACCGGATAGTCCGGTGCGCCACCGGACAGACCGGTGAATTTTAGCCGTACGCCGTTAATCATCTCCCGAGAGCGACGAGTTCGCCTGTGAACGGCTCACTGGACAGTCTGGTGCACCACCGGACAGACCGGTGAATTATAGCCGTACACCACCGTCGAAGTCCCGAGAGCAGCCTGTTTGCCAGAGTCAGCCTAGCGCACCGGACAGTCCGGTGCACCCAGACTGAGCAGACTTTGGCAGAACAAAGCCATCTCATTTCCAACTCGATTTTTCCTGTTTCCAGCACTTAGACACAATACATTAGTCCATAAAACAATGTACTAAGTCTAGAAACATACCTTTTGACATGATTTGCACTTTGTCCACCACTTTGCATAGATTAACACAAAAACACTTGTGTTGGCACTCAATCACCAAAATACTTAGAAATGGCCCGAGGGCACATTTCCCTTTCAATCTCCCCCTTTTTGGTGATTTATGCCAACACAACATAAAGCAACTAGAACAAGTGCAATATCAATGCAAATGAAAACCAAAAGTTGTTTTGAATCAAATTTGGCATATATGGATCACTCTTTGCCACCACTTGGTTTGTTTTTGCAAATCAAACTCAAATTCCTATCTCTAAGTCAAATCCACTTGTAGAGACATAAAGAGAGGTATTCCAAAGGAAATTGATCAAGGATTTCAAAAACTCCCCCTTTTTCCCATAATCAACACTTCTCCCCACAAGAGGCCAACTTTTGACAAAAGAGACAATAAAAGAGTTTTGACAAACCAAAAGCTCTAATCTACTATTTTCAAAATTTCTCAAGTGGTAGCTGATCCATCTATTGCTTTGGCCTTTATTTTCTCCCCCTTTGGCATCAAGCACCAAAACGGGATCAATCTTGGCCCTTTAACCCCATTGCCTCACCAAAATCTTCAAATGAGAATACAAAGGCAATAAGAGTACATGAGATGAACTTGGAATAAGTTACCCTCTCATCGGAGTGCAGTGGAAGTCTTTTCATGGTCCAAGTCCACCTTTTCCCTTTTCAATAACCTCCCTTTGAGGCTAAAACAAGCAAACTCAAGCACACGGTTAGTCTCAAAGGGTCAAGTTGTAGCACAGCTCCCCCTAAATATGTGCATCACTTGCACAAGGACGTGTGAGGTCCAGGGAGTGATTGTACAACTTGAGCACCACAAGTAAGCAACAAAATGCAGAAGGAACATGATCAAAGGCATAAACACATGTATGCTATAAATCAATCCAAGTTCCGCGAATCTAGGACATTTAGCTCACTACGCAGCTTGCAAAAGGTCTTCTCATCTAAAGGCTTAGTGAAGATATCGGCTAGCTGGTTCTCGGTGCTAACATGAAACACTTCGATATCTCCCTTTTGCTGGTGGTCTCTCAAAAAGTGATGCCGAATGTCAATGTGCTTTGTGCGGCTGTGCTCAACAGGATTTTCCGCTATTCGGATAGCACTCTCATTGTCACATAGGAGTGGTACTTTGCTCAGATTGTAGCCAAAGTCCCGGAGGGTTTGCCTCATCCAAAGTAGTTGCGCACAACACTGTCCTGCGGCAACGTACTCGGCCTCAGCGGTGGATAGGGCAACGGAGGTTTGTTTCTTAGAGTTCCACGACATCAGGGACCTTCCTAAGAATTGGCACGTCCCCGATGTACTCTTCCTATCGACCTTACATCCAGCATAGTCGGAGTCTGAATATCCAATCAAGTCAAAGTTAGACCCCTTTGGATACCAGATCCCGAAGCAAGGCGTAGCGACTAAATATCGAAGAATTCGCTTCACAGCCACTAAGTGACACTCCTTAGGATCGGATTGAAATCTAACACACATGCATACGCTAAGCATAATATCCGGTCTACTAGCACACAAATAAAGTAAAGACCCTATCATAGACCGGTATGCCTTTTGATCAACGGACTTACCTCCTTTGTTGAGGTCAGTGTGTCCGTCGGTTCCCATCGGAGTCTTTGCGGGCTTGGCGTCCTTCATCCCAAACCGCTTTAGCAAGTCTTGCGTGTACTTTGTTTGGGAGATGAAAGTGTCGTCCTTGAGTTGCTTCACTTGGAACCCAAGGAAGTAGTTCAACTCGCCCATCATCGACATCTCAAATTTCTGCGTCATCACCCTGCTAAACTCTTCACAAGACTTTTGGTTAGTAGAACCAAATATTATGTCATCGACATAAATTTGGCACACAAAAAGATCACCATCGCAAGTCTTAGTGAAAAGAGTTGGATCGGCTTTCCCAACCTTGAAAGCATTAGCAATTAAAAAGTCTCTAAGGCATTCATACCATGCTCTTGGGGCTTGCTTAAGTCCATAGAGCGCCTTAGAGAGCTTACACACGTGGTCGGGGTACCGTTCATCCTCGAAGCCAGGGGTTGCTCCACGTACACCTCCTCCTTGATCGGCCCGTTGAGGAAAGCGCTCTTCACATCCATTTGGTACAACCTGAAAGAATGGTGAGCGGCATATGCTAGCAAAATACGAATTGATTCTAGCCTAGCCACAGGAGCAAACGTCTCCTCAAAGTCCAAACCTGCGACTTGGGCATAACCTTTTGCCACAAGTTGAGCCTTGTTCCTCGTCACCACCCCGGGCTCGTCCTGTTTGTTGCGGAACACCCATTTGGTTCCCACAACATTTTGCTTGGGACGAGGCACCAGTGTCCAAACTTCATTGCGCTTGAAGTTGTTGAGTTCCTCCTGCATGGCCAACACCCAGTCCGGATCTAGCAAGGCCTCTTCTACCCTGAAAGGCTCAATAGAAGAGACAAAGGAGTAATGCTCACAAAAATTAACTAATCTTGAACGAGTAGTTACTCCCTTGCTAATATCACCCAAAATTTGGTCGACGGGATGATTCCTTTGAATCATTGCTCGAACTTGGGTTGGAGGTGCCTGAGGTGCTTCTTCCTCTTCAACTTGAACATCCTGTGCTCCCCCTTGATCATGCGCCTCCACTTGAGGTACCTGTTTGTCATCTTGGGTTGGAGGATGCACCATAGTTGAGGAAGAAGGTTGATCTTGCTCCAATTGTTCCTGTGGTCGCACATCGCCAATCGCCATGGTGCGCATTGCGGCCGTTGGAACGTCTTCTTCATCTACATCATCAAGATCAACAACTTGCTCTCTTGGAGAGCCATTAGTCTCATCAAATACAACGTCGCTAGAGACTTCAACCAAACCCGATGATTTGTTGAAGACCCTATACGCCTTTGTATTTGAATCATAACCTAATAAAAACCCTTCTACAGCTTTGGGAGCAAATTTAGAGGTTCTACCTTTCTTCACAAGAATATAACACTTGCTCCCAAATACACGAAAATAAGACACATTGGGTTTGTTACCAGTTAGCAGCTCATATGAAGTCTTCTTGAGGAGGCGGTGAAGATAGACCCTGTTGATGGCGTGGCAAGCCGTGTTCACGGCTTCCGACCAAAAACGCTCGGGGGTCTTGAACTCTCCAAGCATAGTCCTCGCCATATCGATGAGCGTCCTGTTCTTCCTCTCTACCACACCATTTTGCTGAGGTGTGTAGGGAGCGGAGAACTCGTGCTTGATCCCCTCCTCCTCAAGGAACTCGTCCACTTGAAGATTCTTGAATTCGGACCCGTTGTCGCTCCTTATCTTCTTCACTTTGAGCTCAAACTCATTTTGAGCTCTCCTGAGGAAGCGCTTGAGGGTCCCTTGGGTTTCAGATTTATCCTGCAAAAAGAATACCCAAGTGAAGCAGGAAAAATCATCAACTATAACAAAACCATACTTACTTCCTCCTATACTTAGATAGGCGACGGGTCCGAAGAGGTCCATATGAAGCATCTCCAAGGGTCTTGATGTGGTCATCACATTTTTGGTGTGATGAGAGCCTCCCACCTGTTTTCCTGCTTGACAAGCTGCACAAGGTCTATCTTTTTCGAAGTGTACATTAGTTAGACCTATCACGTGTTCTCCCTTTAGAAGCTTGTGGAGGTTCTTCATCCCCACATGTGCTAAGCGGCGATGCCACAGCCAGCCCATGCAAGTCTTAGCAATTAAGCATGCATCTAGACCGACCTCTTCTTTTGCAAAATCAACCAAATAAAGTTTGCCGTCTAGTACACCCTTAAAAGCTAGTGAACCATCACATCTTCTAAAGACAGACACATCTACATTTGTAAATAGACAATTATATCCCATTTTGCATAATTGACTAACAGATAACAAATTATATCCAAGCGACTCAACTAAAAACACATTAGAAATAGAGTGCTCAGATGAAATAGCAATTTTACCAAACCCTTTTACCTTGCCTTGGTTCCCATCACCGAATATTATTGAATCTTGGGAATCCTTGTTCTTGACGTAGGAAGAGAACATCCTCTTTTCCCCCGTCATGTGGTTTGTGCATCCGCTGTCGATAATCCAGCTTGAACCCCCGGATGCATAAACCTGCAAGGCAAATTTAGGCTTGGGTCTTAGGTACCCAACTCTTGTTGGGTCCTACAAGGTTAGTCACAATTGTCTTAGGGACCCAAATGCAAGTTTTATCTCCCTTGCATCTTGCCCCTAATTTCCTAGCAATCACCTTCTTATTCTTTCTATAAATGGCAAAAGAAGCATTGCAAGCATGATATATTGTAGAAGGTTCATTAACTTTCTTATTAACAACATTTCTCCTAGGCATATTATGAATAACATTTCTCCTACCAACATTTCTATCATGCACATAGGAAGAATTAGAAGCAAACATGGTATGAGAATCAAAAGCATCATACGCATTACAACTCCTATGAGTATTTCTAGATTGTCTCCTATCATGGTACATAAAGGCATGGTTCTTTTGCACACTACTAGCCATAGGGGCCTTCCCTTTCTCCTTGGCGGAGATGGGAGCCTTATGGCTTGTTAAGTTCTTGACTTCCCTCTTGAAGCCAAGACCATCCTTAATTGAGGGGTGTCTACCAATTGTGTAGGCATCCCTTGCAAATTTTAGTTTGTCAAATTCACTCTTGCTAGTCTTAAGTTGGGCATTAAGACTAGCTACTTCATCATTTAATTTAGAAATGCGCTCTAGGTGTTCACTACAAGTATCAACATTAAGATATTTACACCTAGTGCAAACATGTTCTACACAAGAGTTAGATTTACTAGCTACTTCTAGTTTAGCATTTAAATCATCATTAACACCTTTTAAAGTAGCAATGGTTTCATGACAAGTAGATAGTTCATAAGAAAGCATTTCATTTCTTTTAACTTCTAAAGCATGAGCTTTTTGTGCCTCTACAAATTTATCATGTTCTTCATACAACAAATCTCTTGCTTTTCTAAAAGTCTAACCTTTTCATTCAAGGCATCAATTAACTCATTAATTTTGCCAATTTTAATTCTATCCAAACCTTTAAATAAACTAGAATAGTCTATCTCATCGTCATCACTAGAATCATCACTTGAAGAAGCATAAGTGGTATCCTGAGTACATACCTTCTTCTCCTTCGCCATGAGGCATGTGTGATGCTCGTTGGGGAAGAGGGATGACTTGTTGAAGGCAGTGGCGGCGAGTCCTTCATTGTCGGAGTCGGAGGAGGAGCAATCTGAATCCCACTCCTTTCCGATATGTGCCTCGCCCTTGGCCTTCTTGTAATTCTTCTTCTTCTCCCTCTTGTTTCCTTTTTCCTGGTCACTATCATTATCGGGATAGTTAGCAATAAAATGACCAAGCTTACCACATTTGAAGCATGAGCGCTTCCCCTTTGACTTGGTCTTGCTTGGCTGTCCCTTGCGACTCTTAAGCGCCATCCTAAAGCGCTTGATGATGAGGGCCATCTCTTCATCATTGAGCCCTGCCGCCTCAACTTGCGCCACCTTGCTAGGTAACGCCTCCTTGCTTCTCGTTGCCTTGAGAGCAACGGGTTGAGGCTCATTGATTGGACCATTCAGTGCATCGTCCACGTACCTCGCCTCCTTGATCATCATTCGCCCGCTTACGAATTTTCCAAGGACTTCTTCAGGCGACATTTTGGTGTACCTGGGATTCTCACGAATATTATTCACCAAATGAGGATCAAGAATGGTAAAGGACCTTAGCATTAGTCGGACGACGTCGTGGTCCGTCCATCGTGTGCTTCCGTAGCTCCTTATTTTGTTGATAAGGGTCTTGAGCCGGTTGTATGTTTGGGTTGGCTCCTCGCCCCTTATCATCGCAAATCTTCCGAGCTCGCCTTCTACCAACTCCATCTTGGTGAGCAAGGTGACGTCATTCCCCTCATGAGAGATCTTGAGGGTGTCCCAGATTTGCTTGGCATTGTCCAAGCCGCTCACCTTATGGTACTCGTCCCTGCACAAGGAGGCTAACAACATAGTAGTAGCTTGTGCATTTCTATGAATCTGTTCATTAATAAAAATAGGACTATCCGAGCTATCAAATTTCATTCCATTCTCAACAATCTCCCATATGCTTGGATGGAGAGAGAACAGGTGACTACGCATTTTGTGGCTCCAAAATCCGTAGTCCTCCCCATCAAAGTGTGGAGGCTTGCCGAGAGGAATGGAGAGCAAATGTGAATTTGAACTTTGAGGAATACGCGAATAATCGAAAGAAAAGTTTGAGTTAACCGTCTTTCGTTTGTCGTAGTCGTTGTCGTCGTTGTCCTTATGGGAAGAAGTGGACTCATCACTGTCGTCGTAGTAGACGATCTCCTTGATGCGTCTCGTCTTCTTCTTCTTTCCATCTTTGCGTCTGTGGCCTGAGCCCGAGTCGGTAGGCTTGTCATCCTTAGGCTCGTTGACGAAGGAATCCTTCTCTTTATCGTTGATCACGATTCCCTTCCCCTTAGGATCCATCTCTTCGGGCGATTAGTCCCTTTGTGAAGAGAACGGCTCTGATACCAATTGAGAGCACCTAGAGGGGGGTGAATAGGTGATCCTGTGAAACTTGAAACTTAAGCCACAAAAACTTGGTTAAGCGTTAGCACAATAATCGCCAAGTGGCTAGAGAGGAGTCTCAACAAAACACAATAACCACAAAGATATCAATCACAGAGATGGCACGGTGGTTATCCCGTGGTTCGGCCAAGACCAACGCTTGCCTACTCCACGTTGTGGCGTCCCAACGTACGAGGATTGCAATCAACCCCTCTCAAGCGGTCCAAAGACCCACTTGAATACCATGGTGTTTTGCTTGCTTTTCTTAATCCCGTTTGCGAGGAATCTCCACAACTTGGAGCCTCTCGCCCTTACACTTGAAGTTCACAAAGAAGCACGGAGTAAGGGAGGGATTAGCAACTCACACAAGACACTAAGATCACAGCAAATACACACACACAAGACCCAGACTTAAGCTCAAAAGACTAGCACACTAGAACGGAGCTCAAATCACTAGAATGTCAAACAAGTGCGCAAGAATGGAGTGTGAGTGATCAAGAGTGCTCAAGGAATGCTTGGTGTCCTCCTTCATGCGCCAAGGGGTCCCTTTTATAGCCCCAAGGCAGCTGGGAGCCATTGAGAGCAATCCTGGAAGGCAGATCTTGCCTTCTGTCGACTGGCGCACCAGACAGTCCGGTGCACCACCGGACACTGTCCGGTGCAGATATCCTTCCTTATTTGGCGAAGCCGACCGTTGGAGTCTGAGAGCCGTTGGCGCACCGGACAGTCCGGTGCACCAATGTGACCTTTGGCTCGGCCACGCGTCACGCGCGGAATCCTCGGCCGACCGTTGCCCCGGCTGACTGTTGACTCACCGAACAGTCCGGTGCGCCACCGGACAGACCGGTGAATTTTAGCCGTACGCCGTTAATCATCTCCCGAGAGCGACGAGTTCGCCTGTGAACGGCTCACCGGACAGTCCGGTGCACCACCGGACAGACCGGTGAATTATAGCCGTACACCGCCGTCGAAGTCACGAGAGCAGCCTGTTCGCCAGAGTCAGCCTAGCGCACCGGACACTGTCCGGTGCTCCACCGGACACTGTCCGGTGCACCCAGACTGAGCAGACTTTGGCAGAACAAAGCCATCTCATTTCCAACTCGATTTTTCCTGTTTCCAGCACTTAGACACAATACATTAGTCCGTAAAACAATGTACTAAGTCTAGAAACATACCTTTTGACATGATTTGCACTTTGTCCACCACTTTGCATAGATTAACACAAAAACACTTGTGTTGGCACTCAATCACCAAAATACTTAGAAATGGCCCGAGGGCACATTTCCCTTTCATATTGCATGTGGAGTGATAAAATGAGGCATCACCTAACCTCACACCACGAAAGCATATGGGACATAGTTGAATTTGGAGCGCAGGTACCACAAGTGGGGGACAAGGATTACGACTCGGACAAGGCCACCCAAATAAGGCACTTTAACTCCCAAGCAACTTCTATACTCTTCGCCTCTTTATGTCAAGAGGAGTATAATAAGGTGCAAGGGTTAAAGAGTGCCAAGGAAATTTGGGACGTCCTCAAAACGGCACACGAAGGGGATGAGGTGACCAAGATCACCAAGTAGGAGATGATCAAGGGGGAGCTCAGTCGATTCGTCCTCAATAAAGGAGAAGAGCCACAAGCCATATACAACTGGCTCAAGACGATGGTCAACCAAGTGCGCAACCTCGGGAGCACCAAGTGGGATGACCATGAAATGGTCAAGGTTATTCTAAGATCCCTTGTTTTTCGTAATCCTACTCAAGTGCAATTAATTCGTGGGGATCCTAGATACAAACTAATGTCTCCCGAGGAAGTAATTGGCAAGTTTGTGAGCTTTGAACTTATGATCAAGGACTCCAAACATATTGTCAACTTGGAGCAAGGCGTCTGAAAGCTCTCTTGTGAGTTTTGGTGTTTGGATGAAAACTCAATTAAAGGACTAACAAGTGTACTAAGTGTTGAACAGGTGCTTAAGGTAAAGCCTACAGGGTTCAACACAAGTGAACAAATGTGATGGTCCAAGAACTGGATTATGGATACATAATGGACATCACAAGTAAGATGGACATTGCATAAAGTGAGACTCGGGTGCGTAGCTCAGAGACAACTGATCAAGCCAAGGACGAAGGCAAGAAGAGCTTCGAGGTACCAAGTGCACGAGAGAAGGTCAAAGAGGCTGAGGAACCCAAAGCCAAGGGTGAAGAAGAAGGCTTGCAAAGTCAAGGGTGATCGAGTTGAGAACAGCTACGGCACATCAAGGATCACTACATAAGGACGTGACTTACAACCAATGAGGTAACAGCTACAGTTATGTGGTGTAAGTCATAAGGCTCGAGATCAAGCTCTAAGAAGGAGATCATGGTCACTAGAAGGAGAACAAGTGTCAAAACCAAAACTGGAAGCAGCCCAAAAGAGCTAAGTTCATCTTGATCTTTAGTTTGGGTTGTTCCTATGTTTGGAGATGTTCTATGTGACCTTTGCAGGATGTTGGAGCTAAGAAATGTCAATCTAGATCAAGTCAAGCCGACTTGATTTATGAGTCCAACATCAAAGCTCAAGCATGTGAAATGCTATAGATGTAATAATTAAGAGAAGGTATGTTTCTAGACTTAGTACATTGGTTTTTGTGTAATAATATACTTGTCTAAGTGTTAGAAACAGAAGGAAGAAGAAAGAGGTGCAAATAGCTTGGCTGTGTACAGCCAAGACTCAGCTCAGTCTGGCACACCGGACTGTCCGGTGGTGCACCGGACAGCGTCCGGTGCGCCAGGTTGAACTCCGGTGAACAGGTCGCTCTCGGGAGGAGTCTGGCAACGTACGGCTATAATTCACCGGACTGTCCGGTGGTGCACCGGACTGTCCGGTGAGCCAACGGTCGGCTGGGGCAACGGTCGGCCACGCGATCCGCGCGTGACACGTGGCCGAGCCAACGGTCAAATGGGGGCACCGGACTGTCCGGTGTGCACCGGACAGTGTCCGGTGCGCCAACGGCTCCAGGACTGCAACGGTCGACTGCTCCATTTATGGAAGGAAATCAGGCACCAGACAGTGTCCGGTGGTGCACCGGACTGTCCGGTGCGCCACCCGACTGAAGGCAAGATTTGCCTTCCTGGATTGCTTTCAACGGCTCCTAGGCCCCTTGTGCCTATAAAAGGGACCCCTAGGCGCCTCAAGCAATACATAAGCGCAGCCAACAAGTGTAGACATCACTCAAATCCATTCTCACTCTCCCTCTTGTGTGTAACTCTATAGTTTGTGTAGAAGGCACAGCTATAAGCCTTAAGAGAGAGGAGAAGTGCTGCTAAGAGCTAGAGCAAGGTCTTGAGCGTATCGTTACTCTACCGAGGTGCTGACGAGAAGTTTGTAAGCAGCCACGGTGTTGTTGTAACCCAACTCAACATAGTGAAAGGCTCTATCTGTCATACTGACAGATTTGAGCAAACGGAGGAAGGAGTTGAAATAGACTCCAAGCCCAAGTGTGGCTAACTCCAACGAGGACTAGGCAAGCATTTCAGGCTTGGCCGAACCTCGGGATAAATCCTTGCGTCTGTGTGCTCTGTTCTGTATTGTATCCTACTCTCTATCTTACTCGCTTTTATATCTGCACTTCAACACTTATCCGTGGTATAAGCTTTATTTGAAGTGCAGGACATTTTGAGATAGGATCTCCGATTCCGCTGCAACCTACTCGAAGGATCTTCTCATTCCACTGTGTTCTAGTCTTCGAGTAGAGTAAGAATTTAAGTTTTAAATTGATAAGTTTTATTCGCCTATTCACCCCCCCCCCCTCTAGGCGACATCCAGATCCTGTTCCCAGGTCAAAGGAAACTTTCAATTGGTATCAGAGCTAGGCCTCTCCAGTGTGGGCTTAGCCGTCCGGAGATAACGATGTCGTCACAAGAGGTAACTGTAGAACTTCTTTTAGGCGATGGTTCTAATTACAAATCTTGGTCTGTCTCTATTTATAAGGCTTTCATGCATGTTGATCCTGATTTGAGACAGATCTTTAGTAGAAGTATTTTTCCCTCTGATATTAGTAAAAATCCTTCTAATGATGAACTAAGATATTTATCTCTCAATCACCGTGCTTGCAACATCTTAGTTGACTCTCTTTCTAGAAGTGCTTATTTTGCCATCATGAGTAGTGATAGTGATTTATTTGTTGATGCTCATGATTTATGGAATAGAATTAAAGGAAAATATTCTGTGGCAAATTGTGATGCTCCTACTCCCTATATTACTTGTGATACTAACCATTCAAAGGGATAAGAAAAGTGTTGGGCACCAAATGATGAATCCACCTCGTCGATAGGTTTGTTCTCCACTAGTAATAAGTGTTTTATTGCTAACAATGACGGTGGAGACAAAAGCCATGATGAGGAGGAATATGAGGATGATAGCAAGGATGAATCTTCTTCACCACAAGGTACATTTTCCTATATTGCTTCCACTGACATTAATGACAGGGAAAATGAGACCGATGATGTGGAAGAAGAAGAGATTCGCCATTTCTACATCCATCTCAACAAAGAGGACAAAGCACTCTTGGTTAAGCTGTTGAGAAGGAACAAGGAACAAGGCGAGACGCTTCTCAGGCTAGAGGAGTCCCTCATCAAAACCAACAACAGCCTAGAGAAGATGACCAAAGAACATGAGGAGCTAAAGTGCTCTCATGATGATTTGGTCCAACGGTATGAATCTGTTTTAATTGAGCAAAGAAATAGTCATGATGCATTATCTAATGTTGCTCAACTTAAAACGGAAAATTTCATGCTTAGGAGGCAAGTAGAAATTCTAAATTTAGAAAAGCTTCCTCTAGGTGAAAAGTATGATATGTTGTCATATTCTCATAATAAACTAGTTGATGACCATATCATGCTTGATATTGCTCATGAAGTAGTAATTACTAGTTTTAACTCATGTGAACCTCATTCATGTACATGTGCAAATTTAGATAATTTATCACCATGTGCTAACCCCTGTTGTTCAAAAGAAAGTCAATTTTTGAATAAGCATCAAGCTGCAGGGTTACAAAAGAAATTGTGTGGGAACAAGAAGCAAAGACAACTAAGGAGAAGACACATTGCTCAACTCTCTCAAGATATCCGCGGGCGCGTGGTGAAGAAGCTTGAGAAAGGAAAAACTGCAGCAAGTGTTAAGCTCAATAAGAAGAATGTTCCTAAAGATGAAGAAATCAACATGAGCTTGGAAAAAGGTAAAGATTCAATTAATCATGTTGTTTGCACTGACATGTTCTCTATGTCATCCAAGAACAAAAAGAGAAAAGGGAAGAGGAGGTGCTTTAAGTGCAACAAGTCAGGACACCTCATTGCGTCGTGTCCATACACCAACAAGGATGAAAGGATAAGGAGATGCTTCGGATGCAATGACAAGAACCACATGATCACTTCTTGTCCCCTATTGACGGATCAAGCATGTGCAGTCTCCAAGATGACTCTCACCAAGAAAAATGACAAACAGCAAGCGTCATGTCAGGATGAGCGACATTTCTGCTACAAGTGTGGTCAGCAGGGTCATCTATCCAAGGTATGTTATAAAGGTAAGATTCCTAAGGAAGTGAATTTGTCTCAATCTCATTCGCTTAGGAAACCCAAATCATACACTTGTGCTAGATCTATAACGAGATCACCTAGAACTAGCACAAAGGCAATTTGGGTACCTAAGGCACATTTAGATGATCATTATGGACCCATCTCGAGATGGGTACCAAACTGTGCTAACTAGATCATGCAGGTGCCTTGAGATGAACTGGAGACCATGGGAGAGCTTAAGACTGTTATCTCAAACTCTATGCTTAAGCTTTTAATTGTTTTGGTGTTTATTCATTGACCCAAGGTTGAATTATTGTGAGACACTAATCCCATGTTCATCTCAAGTGAAAAGTTGAATAGGTCCTTAATCATTATTGGTGAATCAAGCAAAGGACCTCGATTGCGCATCTGTCTACGGTAACTGTGTTTCTTAAGTGCATTATCAAGATTGCTCTTAAAGTTGAATGTCGTGCTATCTGTCCTTGGAGTAGTTAAGCTTTTAAGTTTGCTTACGTTGGATTCTTGCAATAATTGATTCAAGATTTCAATGATCACATTCATGTGTGCTTAGTCATGACTAGGTGCTCTATAAGTCATATTTTGTGGTAGCTAAGCATTTAAGATATTTACCATGATTAATTCTTTATGTGTTCATGGATAAACCTGTTTTCTTTGTAAATCATGCTATACGTGTGTAATGAGTAACCTATGTGTGCAAGCATGACATCTTGTTTAGTCCATGTTCACATGATTACCCTATTTTAGCACTATGTGTTATGCCTCTAATGCAACCCTCTCGAGCTATGTAGCGCATAAACAATAGGGAACTTGTGGTAATAACTGGTGCTCTCAAGGCCATACAAGGCAAAGGTATGGAAAATGGAACTATGCAATTTCATGAAATGTCTTGAAGTTCCATTGATTGTGATCATAGCTATGTTCTTGCATTTCATTGGTAGTATTCAATTGGCTTAGGTGCTCCTGAGGCATGCATCGCTGTATTTAGTCAACCTTTCATTTAGCTTTCGATTGGTATTAAGTGGCTTTTCATTTGATATTCAAATTGGTATCTTTGTGTGATGAAAGTGATAGAGTATGCCTTGACCAAGATATGTTGTGATCTCCTCTAGTTCTGAGGAAGCTAGAATGTGCAAAGTGCAAGTCATTCAAATACTTGATGCACAACTTGAGGGGGAGCACACATAACTTGTGTCTTTTGAGACTAACTGTATTTTGAGCAATCTTGTGTAGTCTCAAGGTGGAAAAGAGGAGATGAGCAAGAAATGGAGAAATCAGGACTGGGGTATCTCTGTAAGTCAAGGAATTGGTATCTTAAGTCATGAGTAATTACATATTTTTAGATTGCTCATGCTCTATAAAATTTGGTGATAATAGATGCTCATCCTTGAAATATCATACGGCTATGATAATAAATGATCTTGCAATTGGTATCTTTCAATTGGTAGCCGTGATAGTTTGCGTCAACTGACATCTTTTAATAATCATTAGAATAAAAGTTTCTTCTTGTGACCAATACTATAACTTGTTCTAAGTTTGGTGTCTTAGCAACAAGAAAAGGTTAGGATAAAGAATCAGGCACAAGTGTGAAGAAGCTCTCGAGAGATTAAATACTTTCAAGATGGGAAGTGCACTACAACATGGTAAAGGTACAAAAGGAAGTATTAATCTTTTTGTGTATATGTATCTTACTTAAATGTTGATGGTGCATATGTTCAATTAGTAAGGGGGAGTTTTGATAGTGTGTTTTTCCTCCTAAAACACCCTGCTGTCCCTTGACATCATCCTATGTTCTTGCTTGAGTATGGTTTTTGGTGTTTGATGTCAAAGGGGGAGAAGTTGTGCATTAAAGCTTATCTCAACCTGAGAGGAAAGCTTATCCTAAGGGGTGATGTGTTAGTTTGAGCATTGTTAGTGTGTTATTGATAAGTCTTATCATATGCTTCTTGCAGTATTATATGTGTTGCATCATATGGACTAGTGTTTCTGCTGCTATGAATTAATTGGCTTCTATAGTGTAATAGATAGTCATGTGGTTAATAGTGCTTTAAGAAAATTAATTGGCTTCTATAGTATAATAGATAGTCATGTGGTTAATGGTGCTTTAAGATTAATGGTGCTTTAAGATTAAAGGTGCTTTAAGATTGATTTAAATTGGTATCTTAGTTTAAATTGGTATCTTAATGGTGAATAGTGGTAGGTTGATATTCTTGTGATATATCGGTGTTTAACTCTGATTATGTGCATTTGTGTGTTAAAGCAACATGGTTTGATTCTTGACACAATGCATCCCAAAAAATGCTAAGGTGTAGAAATGTTTCGAATTGCCTAAGAATGTGCAAATTGGAGTCTGAGGTCAAGATTATGTTTTTTGAAGTAAGCACATATTTAGGGGGAGCATTCTATAAACTTAGAATTCAAAATTTGTGCTTCAAATCTTATTCTTATGTAAGCTTTAATTGTGTTGCCATCAATCACCAAAAAGGGGGAGATTGAAAGCTCTCTTGTGAGTTTTGGTGTTTGGATGACAACTCAATTAAAGGACTAACAAGTGTACTAAGTGTTGAACAGGTGCTTAAGGTAAAGCCTACAGGGTTCAACACAAGTGAACAAATGTGATGGTCCAAGAACTGGATTATGGATACATAATGGACATCACAAGTAAGATGGACATTGCATAAAGTGAGACTCGGGTGCGTAGCTCAGAGACAACTGATCAAGCCAAGGACGGAGGCAAGAAGAGCTTCGAGGTACCAAGTGCATGGGAGAAGGTCAAGGAGGCTGAGGAACCCAAAGCCAAGGGTGAAGAAGAAGGCTTGCAAAGTCAAGGGTGATCGAGTTGAGAACAGCTACGACACATCAAGGATCACTACATAAGGACGTGACTTACAACCAATGAGGTAACAGCTACAGTTATGTGGTGTAAGTCATAAGGCTCAAGATCAAGCTCTAAGAAGGAGATCAAGGTCACTAGAAGGAGAACAAGTGTCAAAACCAGAACTGGAAGCAGCCCAAAAGAGCTAAGTTCATCTTGATCTTTAGTTTGGGTTGTTCCTATGTTTGGAGATGTTCTATGTGACCTTTGCAGGATGTTGGAGCTAAGAAATGTCAATTTAGATCAAGTCAAGCCGACTTGATTTATGAGTCCAACATCAAAGCTCAAGCATGTGAAATGCTATAGATGTAATAATTAAGAGAAGGTATGTTTCTAGACTTAGTACATTGGTTTTTGTGTACTAATATACTTGTCTAAGTGTTAGAAACAGAAGGAAGAAGAAAGAGGTGCAAATAGCTTGGCTGTGTACAGCCAAGACTCATCTCAGTCTGGCACACCAGACAGTGTCCGGTGGTGCACCGGACAGTGTCCGGTGCGCCAGGTTGAACTCCGGTGAACAGGCCGCTCTCGGGAGGAGTCTGGCGACGTACGGCTATAATTCACCGGACTGTCCGGTGGTGCACCGGACTGTCCGGTGAGCCAACGGTCGGCTGGGGCAACGGTCGGCCGCGTGATCCGCGTGTGACGTGTGGACGAGCCAACGGTCAAATGGGGGCACCGGACTGTCCGGTGTGCACCGGACAGTGTCCGGTGCACCAACGGCTCCAGGACTGCAACGGTCGACTGCTCCATTTATGGAAGGAAATCAGGCACCGGACAGTGTCCGGTGGTGCACCGGACTGTCCGGTGCGCCACCCGACTGAAGGCAAGATTTGCCTTCCTGGATTGCTTTCAACGGCTCCTAGGCCCCTTGTGCCTATAAAAGGGACCCCTAGGCGCCTCAAGCAATACATAAGCGTAGCCAACAAGTGTAGACATCACTCAAATCCATTCTCACTCTTCCTCTTGTGTGTAACTCTATAGTTTGTGTAGAAGGCACAGCTATAAGCCTTAAGAGAGAGGAGAAGTGCTGCTAAGAGCTAGAGCAAGGTCTTGAGCGTATCGTTACTCTACCGAGGTGCTGACGAGAAGTTTGTAAGCAGCCACGGTGTTGTTGTAACCTAACTCAACATAGTGAAAGGCTCTATCTGTCATACTGACAGATCTGAGCAAACGGAGGAAGGAATTGAAATAGACTCCAAGCCCAGGTGTGGCTAACTCCAACGAGGACTAGGCAAGCATTTCAGGCTTGGCCGAACCTCGGGATAAATCCTTGCGTCTGTGTGCTCTGTTCTGTATTGTATTCTGCTCTCTGTCTTACTCGCTTTTATATCTGCACTTCAACACTTATCCGTGGTATAAGCTTTATTTGAAGTGCAGGACATTTTGAGATAGGATCTCCGATTCCGCTGCAACCTACTCGAAGGATCTTCTCATTCCACTGCGTTCTAGTCTTCGAGTAGAGTAAGAATTTAAGTTTTAAATTAATAAGTTTTATTCGCCTATTCACCCCCCCTCTAGGCAACATCTAGATCCTGTTCCCAGGTCAAAGGGAACTTTCAGCGCCACCTCTACACACGAGGTGCAACCCGTCGCATTCAAAGCGACGGAAGAGAAGAAGGAGGAGTCTACATCAAGTAGGCTTCCAATTGACGCCTCCAAGCTCGACAACGAGGAAATGGCGTTCATCATCAAGAGCTTCCGCCAAACCCTCAAGCAAAGGAGGGGAAATAACTACAAGTCCCACTCCAAGAAGGTGTGCTACCAGTGTGGTAAGTCCGGTCACTTTATTGCTAAATGTCCTATTTCTAGTGAAAGTGACAGGGACGACGGCAAGCAAGGGAAGAAGAAGAAGAGATACTATAAAAAGAAGGGCGGTGTTGCTGAGAGCACCTAGAGGGGGGGTGAATAGGTGATCCTGTGAAACTTAAAAACTTAAGCCACAAAACTTGGTTAATCGTTAGCACAATAATTGCCAAGTGGCTAAAGAGGAATCCTCAACAAAACACAATAACCAACAAGGATCAATCACAGAGATGGCACGATGGTTATCCCGTGGTTCGGCCAAGACCAACGCTTGCCTACTCCACGTTGTGGCGTCCCAACGGACGAGGGTTGCAATCAACCCCTCTCAAGCGGTCCAAAGACCCACTTGAATACCATGGTGTTTTGTTTGCTTTACTCAATCCCGTTTGCGAGGAATCTCCACAAATTTGGAGCCTCTCGCCCTTACACTTGAAATTCACAAAGAACACGGAGCAAGGGAGGGATTAGCAACGCACTCAAGACAAGAAATCACAGCAACATTACGCACACAAGTCGCAACGAGAGCTCACAACACAACTCAATGAGTTCACCACTCAACTAGAGCTCTAATCGCTATTGCAAAGAATCAAAGGCGCGGAATCGATGTCTTGGTGCTTAGGAATGCTTAGGAGATGCTTGATATCCTCCTCCATGCGCCTAGGGGTCCCTTTTATAGCCCCAAGGCAGCTAGGAGCCGTTGAGAGCAATCTTGGAAGGCTGATCTTGCCTTCTGTCGACTGGCGCACCGGACAGTCCGGTGCACACCGGACACTGTCCGGTGACCGATTTCCTTCCAAAAATGGCGCAGTCGACCGTTGGTAGCCTGAGAGCCGTTGGCGCACCGGACATGTCCTGTGCACACCGGACAGTCCGGTGCCCCCTTCTAGCCGTTGGCTCGGCCACGTGTCCCGCGCAGATTGCGCGGCCGACCGTTGGCTCACCGGACAGTCCGGTGCACACCGGACAGTTCGGTGAATTTTAGCCGTACGCCGTTGATGGTTTCCCGAGAGCGATGAGTTCGCCTGTGAGCGGCCCACCGGACAGTCCGGTGAATTTTAGCCGTACACCGCCGTCGAAGTCCCGAGAGCAGCCACTTTACCCAAGCCAGCCTAGCGCACCGGACACTGTCCGGTGCACCACCGGACAGTCCGGTGCACCCAGACTAGGCAGACTTTGGCTGCTTGAGCCATCTCTTCTCCAACTCGATTTTTTCTGTTTCCAGCACTTAGACACAATACATTAGTCCATAAAACAATGTACTAAGTCTGAGAAACATACCTTTATCCTTGATTTGTACTTTGTCCACCATTTTACGATTAGGCACCTGTGTTGGGCACTAAATCACCAAAATACTTAGAAATGCCCCAAGGGCACATTTCCCTTTCAATCTCCCCCTTTTTGGTGATTTATGCCAACACAACATAAAGCAAGTAGAACAAGTACAAAATCAATTCAACTAAGAACTCAAAGTTGTTTTGATTCAAATTTGACATATATGAATCACTCTATGCCACCACTTGGTTTGTTTTTGCAAATCAAACTCAAATTCCTATCTCTAAGTCAAAACCACTTGTAGAGACATAAAGAGAGGTTTTCCAAAGAAATTTGATCAAGGATTTCAAAAACTCCCCCTTTTTCCCATAATCAACACTTCTCCCCACAAGAGGCCAACTTTTGACATAAGAGACAATAAAAGAGTTTTGACAAACCAAAAGCTCTAATCTACTATTTTCAAAATTTCTCAAGTGGTAGCTGATCCATCTATTGCTTTGGCCTTTATTTTCTCCCCCTTTGGCATCAAGCACCAAAACGGGATCAATCTTGGCCCTTTAACCCCATTGCCTCACCAAAATCTTCAAATAAGAACATAAAGGCAATAAGAGTATAAAGATGAACTTGGAAAAGTTACTCTTTTCATCGGAGTGCAGTGGAAGTCTTGCATGGTCCAAGTCCACCTTTTCCCTTTCAATTTTCCTTGAAGACTAAAACAACCAAACTCAAGTACATGGTTAGTCTCAAAGGGTCAAGTTGTACCACAGCTCCCCCTAAATATGTGCATTACTTGCAAACAGGACTTGTGAGGTCCAGGGAGTGTTTGTACAACTTGAGCACCACAATAAGCAACAAAATGCAGAATGAACATGATCAAAGGCATAAACACATGTATGCTACATTTCAATCCAAGTTCCGCGAATCTAAGATATTGAGCTCACTACGCAGCCTGCAAAAGGTCTTCGGTAAAGATATCTTTACCAAGCCTGCAAAAGGTCATCTAGAGGCTTGGTAAAGATATTGGCTAGCTAGTTCTCGGTGCTAACATGAAACACTTCGATATCTCCCTTTTGCTGGTGGTCTCTTAAAAAGTGATGCCGGATGTCAATGTGCTTTGTGCGGCTGTGCTCAACAGGATTTTCCGCTATTCGGATAGCACTCTCATTGTCACATAGGAGTGGGACTTTGCTCAGATTGTAGCCAAAGTCCCGGAGGGTTTGCCTCATCCAAAGCAGTTGCGCGCAGCACTGTCCTGCGGCAACGTACTCGGCCTCAGCGGTGGATAAGGCAACGGAGGTTTGTTTCTTAGAGTTCCATGACACCAGGGACCTTCCTAAGAATTGGCACGTCCCTGATGTACTCTTCCTATCGACCTTACATCCAGCATAGTCGGAATCTGAGTACCCAATCAAGTCAAAGTTGGACCCCTTTGGATACCAGATCCCGAAGCAAGGCGTAGCAACTAAATATCGAAGAATTAGCTTCACAGCCACTAAGTGACACTCCTTAGGATCGGATTGAAATCTAGCACACATGCATACGCTAAGCATAATATCCGGTCTACTAGCACATAAATAAAGCAAAGAACCTATCATGGACCGGTATGCTTTTTGATCAACGGACTTACCACCTTTGTTGAGGTCGGTGTGTCCGTCGGTTCCCATCGGCGTCTTTGCGGGCTTGGCGTCCTTCATCCCAAATCTCTTTAGCAAATCTTGCGTGTACTTCGTTTGGGAGATAAAGGTGTCGTCCTTGAGTTGCTTCACTTGGAACCCCAAGGAAGTAGTTCAACTCGCCCATCATCGACATCTCGAATTTCTGCGTCATCACCCTGCTAAACTCTTCACAAGACTTTTGATTAGTAGAACCAAATATTATGTCATCGACATAAATTTGGCATACAAAAAGATCACCATTGCAAGTCTTAGTAAAAAGAGTTGGATCGGCTTTCCCGACCTTGAAAGCATTAGCAATTAAAAAGTCTCTAAGGCATTCATACCATGCTCTTGGGGCTTGCTTAAGTCCATAGAGCGCCTTAGAGAGCTTACACACGTGGTCGGGGTACCGTTCATCCTCGAAGCCAGGGGGTTGCTCCACGTACACCTCCTCTTTGATCGGCCCGTTGAGGAAAGCGCTCTTCACATCCATTTGGTACAACCTGAAAGAATGGTGAGCGGCATATGCTAGCAAGATACGAATTGATTCTAGCCTAGCCACAGGAGCGAATGTCTCCTCAAAGTCCAAACCTGCGACTTGGGCATAACCTTTTGCCACAAGCCGAGCCTTGTTCCTTGTCACCACCCCGTGCTCGTCCTGTTTGTTGCGGAACACCCACTTGGTTCCCACAACATTTTGCTTGGGGCGAGGCACCAGTGTCCAAACTTCATTGCGCTTGAAATTGTTGAGTTCCTCCTGCATGGCCAACACCAAGTCCGGATCTAGCAAGGCCTCTTCTACCCTGAAAGGCTCAATAGAAGAGACAAAAGAGTAATGCTCACAAAAATTTACTAATCTTGAACGAGTAGTTACTCCCTTGCTAATATCACCCAATATCTGGTCGACGGGATGATCCCTTTGAATCGTCGCTCGAACTTGGGTTGGAGGTGCCTGAGGTGCTTCTTCCTCTTCAACTTGAACATCCTGTGCTCCCCCTTGATCATGCGCCTCCACTTGAGGTACCTGTTCGTCATCTTGGGTTGGGGGATGCACCATAGTTGAGGAAGACGGTTGATCTTGCTCCAAATGTTCCTGAGGCCGTACATCTCCAATCGCCATGGTGCGTATCGCGGCCGTTGGAACGTTTTCTTCATCTACATCATCAAGATCAACAACTTGCTCTCTTGGAGAGCCATTAGTCTCATCAAATACAACATCGCTAGAGACTTCAACCAAACCCGATGATTTGTTGAAGACCCTATACGCCTTTGTATTTGAATCATAACCTAATAAAAACCCTTCTACGGCTTTGGGAGCAAATTTGGAATTCCTACCCTTCTTCACTAGAATGTAGCTTTTACTCCCAAATACACGAAAGTACGATACATTGGGTTTGTTACCAGTTAGCAGCTCATATGAAGTCTTCTTGAGGAGGCGGTGAAGGTAGACCCTGTTGATAGCGTGGCAAGCCGTGTTCACGGCTTCCGACCAAAAGCACTCGGGGGTCTTGAACTCTCCAAGCATAGTCCTCGCCATATCTATGAGCGTCCTGTTCTTCCTCTCTACCACACCATTTTGCTGAGGTGTGTAGGGAGTGGAGAACTCGTGCTTGATCCCCTCCTCCTCAAGGAACTCCTCCACTTGAAGATTCTTGAATTCGGACCCGTTGTCGCTCCTTATCTTCTTCACCTTGAGCTCAAACTCATTTTGAGCTCTCCTTAGGAAGCGCTTGAGGGTCCCTTGGGTTTCAGACTTATCCTGCAAAAAGAACACCCAAGTGAAGCGGGAAAAGTCATCAACAATAACTAGACCATACTTACTTCCTCCTATGCTCAGATAGGCGACGGGTCCGAAGAGGTCCATATGTAGCAGCTCCAGAGGTCTTGACGTGGTCATCACATTCTTACTGTGATGTGCTCCTCCCACTTGTTTACCTGCTTGACAAGCTGCACAAGGTCTATCTTTTTCGAAATGAACATTGGTTAGACCTATCACGTGTTCTCCCTTTAGAAGCTTGTGGAGGTTCTTCATCCCCACATGTGCTAAGCGGCGATGCCACAACCAGCTCATGCAAGTCTTAGCCATTAAGCATGCATCTAGACCGGCCTCTTCTTTTGCAAAATCAACTAAGTAAAGTTTGTCGTCTAGTACACCCTTAAAAGCTAGTGAACCATCACATCTTCTAAAGACAGACACATCTACATTTGTAAATAAACAGTTATATCCCATATTACATAATTGACTAACAGATAGTAAATTATATCCAAGACTCTCCACTAAAAACACATTAGAGATAGAATGCTCATTTGATATTGCAATTTTGCCTAAACCTTTCACCTTGCCTTGGTTCCCATCACCGAATATGATTGAATCTTGGGAATCCTTATTCTTGACGTAGGAGGTGAACATCTTCTTCTCCCCCGTCATATGGTTTGTGCATCCGCTGTCGATAATTCAGCTTGAACCCCCGGATGCATAAACCTGCAAGGCAAATTTAGGCTTGGGTCTTAGGTACCCAACTCTTGTTGGGTCCTACAAGGTTAGTCACAATTTCCTTAGGGACCCAAATGCAAGTTTTATCACCCTTGCATTTTGCCCCTAATTTTCTAGCAACTATCTTCCTATCCTTTCTACAAATAGCAAAGGAAGCATTCAAAGCATGATAAATTGTAGAGGGACCATTCATAACTTTTCTAGGAACATGATGAATATTTTTCCTAGGCACATGATGAATATTTTTCCTAGGCATATTTCTACCATGCATATAGGAAGAGCTTGGGGCAAACATAGCATAAGAGTCATTGGCATGCGAGTCAAAAGCATTACAATTCCTATGAGACTGTCTTCTACCATTGTACATAAAGGCATGGTTCTTTTTAGTACTACTTGCCATAGGGGCCTTCCCTTTCTCCTTGGCGGAGATGGGAGCCTTATGGCTTGTTAAGTCCTTGGCTTCCCTCTTGAAGCCAAGTCCATCCTTAATTGAGGGGTGTCTACCAATCGTGTAGGCATCCCTTGCAAATTTTAGCTTATCAAAATCACTTTTGCTAGTCTTAAGTTGGGCATTAAGACTAGCTACTTCATCATTTAATCTTGAAATTGAAACTAGGTGTTCATTACAGGCGTCAATATCAATGTCCTTACACCTAGTGCAAATCATAACATGTTCTACACAAGAATTAGATTTGTTTGCTACTTCTAATTTAGCATTTAAATCATTGTTAACAGTTTGTAAAGTAGAAATGGTTTCATGACACGTAGATAGTTCATAAGAAAGCATTTCATTTCTTTTAACTTCTAAAGCATAGGATTTTTGTGCCTCTACAAATTTATCATGTTCATCATAAACAAATCTTCTTGCTTTTCTAAAAGCCTATCCTTTTCGTTCAAGGCATCAATCAATTCATTGATTTTATCAATTTTATTTCTATCCAATCCCTTGAACAAGCTAGAGTAATCTATTTCCTCATCACTAGTTTCGTCTTCACTTGAAGAAGCATAAGTAGAGTCTCGAGTACAAACCTTCTTCTCCCTTGCCATGTGGCATGTGTGACGCTCGTTGGGGAAGAGGGATGACTTGTTGAAGGCGGTGGCGGCGAGTCCTTCATTGTCGGAGTCGGACGAGGAGCAATCCGAATCCCACTCCTTGCCAAGATGTGCCTCGCCCTTTGCCTTCTTATAGTTTTTCTTCTTCTCCCTCTTGTTCCCTTGATCTTGATCACTATCATTGTCGGGACAGTTAGCAATAAAATGACCAAGCTTACCGCATTTGAAGCATGAGCGCTTCCCCTTGGCTTTGGTCTTGCTTGGCTGTCCCTTGCGACCCTTAAGCGCCGTCTTGAATCTTTTGATGATGAGGGCCATCTCTTCATCATTAAGTCCGGCCGCCTCAATTTGTGCCACCTTGCTAGGTAGCGCCTCCTTGCTTCTTGTTGCCTTGAGAGCAAGGGGTTGCGGTTCGTTGATTGGACCATTCAAAGCGTCGTCCACGTACCTCGCCTCCTTGATCATCATTCGCCCGCTGACGAATTTTCCTAGGACTTCTTCGGGCGACATTTTGGTGTACCTGGGATTCTCACGGATATTATTCACCAAATGAGGATCAAGAACGGTAAAGGACCTTAGCATCAGTCGGACGACGTCGTGGTCCGTCCATCGCGTGCTTCCGTAGCTCCTTATTTTGTTGATAAGAGTCTTGAGCCGGTTGTATGTTTGAGTTGGCTCCTCGCCCCTTATCATCGCGAACCGTCCAAGCTCGCCCTCCACCAACTCCATTTTGGTGAGCAAGGTGACGTCGTTCCCCTCATGAGAAATCTTGAGGGTGTCCTAGATCTGCTTGGCGTTATCCAAGCCGCTCACTTTGTGATATTCATCCCTGCACAGTGAAGCTAGAAGAACAGTAGTAGCTTGTGCATTCTTATGGATTTGCTCATTAATGAACATGGGACTATTGAAAGTCGCCTAGAGGGGGGGTGAATAGGGCGAAACTGAAATTCTAAAAAATAATCACAACTACAAGCCGGGTTAGCGTTAGAAATATAATAGAGTCCGCGAGAGAGGGTGCAAAACAAATCGCAAGCAAATAATGAAGTGAGACACGCGGATTTGTTTTACCGAGGTTCGGTTCTCTCAAACCTACTCCCCGTTGAGGAGGCCATAAAGGCCGGGTCTCTTTCAACCCTTACCCTCTCTCAAACGGTCCCTCGGACCGAGTGAGCTTTCTCTTCTCAATCACTTGGAACACAAAGTTCCCGCAAGGACCACCACATGATTGGTGTCTCTTGCCTCAATTACAAGTGAGTGTTTGATCACAAGAAAGAATCAAGAAAGAAGAAAGCAATCCAAGCGCAAGAGCTCGAAAGAACACAAGCAAATCACTCTCTCTAATCACTAGGGCGTTGTGTGGAATTTGGAGAGGATTTGATCTCTTTGGTGTGTCTAGAATTTTATGCTAGAGTTCTTGTAAGTAGTTGGGAAGTGGAAAACTTGGATGCTATGAATGGTGGGTGGTTGGGGGTATTTATAGCCCCAACCACCAAACTAGCCGTTTGGTGGAGCTGTCTGTTCGATGGCGCACCGGACAGTCCGGTGCACACCGGACATGCCCGGTGCGACAGCCACGTCACCAAAGCCGTTGCAATTTGACCGTTGGAGTTCTGACTTCTGGGCCCGCCTAGATGTCTGGTGCACACCGGACATGAACTGTAGATTGTCCGGTGCGCCTGCTCCCGCGTGCCTGACGACTGCGTGCTTCTGGCGCGCATTAAATGCGCTGCAGGTAGCCGTTGGCGCCGATATAGCCGTTGCCCCGCTGTTACACCGGACAGTCCGGTGTGCATCGGACAGTCCGGTGGATTTTAGCGGAGCAGCCGAAGTGAAAACCCGAGGCTGGCGAGTTCCTGAGGCCGCTCTTCCTTGGAGCACCGGACATGTCCGGTGTACACCGGACAGTCCGGTGAATTATAGCGGAGTGGCCTTTGGAAATTCCCGAGAGTGAAGAGTTTGAAGTCGGAGTCCACTGGTGCACCGGACATGTCCGGTGGCACACCGGACAGTCCGGTGCGCCAGACCAGAGGTGCCTTCGGTTGACCCTTGCTCCTTTATTTGACCTCAATACTTGGTCTTTTTATTGGCTATGTGTGAACCTTTTGCACCTGTATAACTTACACACTAGAGCAAACTAGTTAGTCTAATATTTGTGTTGGGCAATTCAACCACCAAAATTATTTAGGAACTAGGTGTAAGCCTAATTCCCTTTCAATCTCCCCCTTTTTGGTGATTGATGCCAACACAACCAAAGCAAATGTAAAAGTGCATAATTTGAACTAGTTTGCATAATGTAAGTGCAAAGGTTGCTTGGAATTGAGCCAATATAAATACTTACATGATGTGCATGGATTGTTTCTTTATTTTTAACATATTGGACCACATTTGCACCACATGTTTTGTTTTTGCAAATCCTTTTGTAAATTCTTTTCAAAGTCCTTTTGCAAGATAGTCAAAGGTAAATGAATAAGAATTTTGAGAAGCATTTTCAAGATTTGAAATTTTCTCCTTTTGTTTGAAATGCTTTTCCTTTGACTAAACAAAACTCCCCCTAAATGAGATCCTCCTCTTAGTGTTCAAGAGGGTTTTGATCTATTATTTTTGAAATACTACTTCCTCCCCCTTTAGAACATAATAAGATACCAATTTGAAATTGACCAATTGAGAATCTCCAAAAGTTTTTTTTTAAAAAAAAATTAGGTGGTGGTGCGGTCCTTTTGCTTTGGGCTCATATTTTCTCCCCCTTTGGCATGAATCGCCAAAAACGGAATTATTAGAGCCCAACGAAGTACTTTCTCCTCCTTTGGTCATAAAATAAATGAGTGAAGATTATACCAAAGTTGGAGAGATGCCCGGAGTGACGGCGAAGGATGAGTAGTAGAGTGGAGTGGAAGCCTTTGTCTTCGCCGAAGACTCCAATTCCCTTTCAATATACCTATGACTTGGTTTGAAATACACTTGAAAACACATTAGTTTGAAATACATTAGCCTTTATCTTCGCCGAAGACTCCGGTATACCTTTTGATCCACGGACTTACCTCCCGTGTCGAGGTCGAGATGCCCATTTGTTCCCATGGGTGTCTTGATGGGCTTGGCATCCTTCATTCCAAACTTGGTTAGGATGTCTTGAGTGTACTTTGTTTGGCTAATGAAGGTGCCCTCTTGGAGTTGCTTAACTTGGAATCCTAGAAAATACTTCAACTCCCCCATCATCGACATCTCGAATTTCTATGTCATGATCCTACTAAATTCTTCACATGTAGATTCGTTAGTAGACCCAAATATGATATCATCAACATAAATTTGGCATACAAACAAATCGTTGTCAAGAGTTTTAGTGAATAGAGTAGGATCGGCTTTGCCGACTTTGAAGCCATTAGCAATAAGGAAATCTCTAAGGCATTCATACCATGCTCTTGGGGCTTGCTTGAGCCCATAAAGCGCCTTAGAGAGCCTATAAACATGGTTAGGGTACTCACTGTCTTCAAAGCCGGGAGGTTGCTCAACATAGACCTCCTCCTTGATCGGTCCATTGAGGAAGGCACTCTTCACGTCCATTTGATAAAGCTTGAAGCCATGGTAAGTAGCATAGGCTAATAATATGCGAATTGACTCAAGCCTAGCTACGGGTGCATAGGTTTCACCAAAATCCAAACCTTCGACTTGTGAATACCCCTTGGCCACGAGTCGAGCTTTGTTCCTAGTCACCACACCATGCTCATCTTGCTTGTTGCGGAAGACCCACTTGGTTCCTACAACATTTTGGTTAGGACGTGGAACTAAATGTCATACCTCGTTCCTCGTGAAGTTGTTGAGCTCCTCTTGCATCGTCATCACCCAATCCGCATCTTGGAGTGCTTCCTCTACCCTGTGTGGCTCAATAGAGGAAACAAAAGAGTAATGCTCACAAAAATGTGCAACACGAGATCGAGTGGTTACCCCCTTATGAATGTCGCCGAGGATGGTGTCGACGGGGTGATCTCGTTGGATTGCTTGGTGGACTCTTGGGTGTGGCGGCCTTGGTTGTTCATCCTCCTTGTCTTCATCATTTGCGTCTCCCCCTTGATCATTGCCGTCGTCTTGAGGTGGCTCATCATTGTCTTCTTCATCTTTATCAACTTGAGCCTCGTCCTCATTTTGGATTGGTGGAGGTGCTTGCGTGGAGGAGGATGGTTGATCTTGTGCATGTGGATGCTCTTCGGATTCCTTAGGGCACACATCCCCAATGGACATGTTCCTTAACGCTATGCATGGAGCCTGTTCTTCACCTATCTCATCAAGATCAACTTGCTCTACTTGAGAGCCGTTAGTCTCATCAAACACAACATCACAAGAAACTTCAACAAGTCCTGAGGACTTGTTAAAGACCCTATATGCCCTTGTGTTTGAGTCATATCCTAGTAAAAAGCCTTCTACAGTTTTAGGAGCAAATTTAGATTTTCTACCTCTTTTGACAAGAATAAAACATTTGCTACCAAAAACTCTAAAATATGAAATATTGGGCTTTTTACCGGTTAGGAGTTCATAGGATGTCTTCTTGAGGATTCGGTGTAGATATAACCGGTTGATGGCGTAGCAGGCGGTGTTGACTGCCTCGGCCCAAAACCGATCCGGTGTCTTGTACTCATCAAGCATGGTTCTTGCCATGTCCAATAGAGTTCGATTCTTCCTCTCCACTACACCATTTTGTTGTGGAGTGTAGGGAGAAGAGAACTCATGCTTGATGCCCTCCTCCTCAAGGATGCCTTCTATTTGTGAGTTCTTGAACTCCGTCCCATTGTCGCTTCTAATTTTCTTGATCCTTAAGCCGAACTCATTTTGAGCTCGTCTCAAGAATCCCTTTAAGGTCTCTTGGGTATGAGATTTTTCCTGCAAAAAGAACACCCAAGTGAAGCGATAATAATCATCCACAATAACTAGACAGTACTTACTCCCGCCGATGCTTATGTAAGCGATCGGGCCGAATAGGTCCATGTGTAGGAGCTCCAGTGGCCTGTCACTCGTCATGATGTTCTTGTGTGGATGATGAGTGCCAACTTGCTTCCCGGCTTGGCATGCGCTACAAATCCTGTCTTTCTCAAAATGAACATTGGTTAGTCCTAAAATGTGTTCCCCCTTTAGAAGCTTATGAAGATTCTTCATTCCAACATGGGCTAGTCGGCGGTGCCAAAGCCAACCCAAGTTAGTCTTAGCAACCAAGCAAGTGTCGAGTTCAGCTCTATCAAAATCTACCAAGTATAGCTGACCCTCTAACACTCCCTTAAATGCTATTGAATCATCACTTCTTCTAAAGACAGTAACACCTACATCAGTAAATAGACAGTTGTAGCCCATTTGACATAATTGGGATACGGAAAGCAAATTGTAATCTAAAGAATCTACAAGAAAAACATTGGAAATAGTATGGTCAGGTGATATAGCAATTTTACCCAATCCTTTGACCAAACCTTGATTTCCATCCCCGAATGTGATAGCTCGTTAGGGATCTTGGTTTTTCTCATATGAGGAGAACATTTTCTTCTCCCCTGTCATGTGGTTTGTGCACCCGCTGTCGAGTATCCAACTTGAGCCCCCGGATGCATAAACCTACAAAACAATTTTAGTTCTTGACTTTAGGTACCCAAACGGTTTTGGGTCCTTTGGCATTAGAAACAAGAACTTTGGGTACCCAAACACAAGTCTTGGAGCCCTTGTGTTTGCCCCCAACAAACTTGGCAACTACCTTGCCGGATTTGTTAGTAAGCACATATGATGCATCAAAAGTTTTGAATGAAATAGCATGATCATTTGATGCATTAGGAGTTTTCTTTCTAGGCAACTTGGCACGGGTTGGTTGCCTAGAGCTAGATGTCTCACCCTTATACATAAAAGCATGGTTAGGGCCAGAGTGAGACTTCCTAGAGTGAATTCTCCTAATTTTGCTCTCGGGATAACCGGCAGGGTACAAAATGTAACCCTCGTTATCCTGAGGCATGGGAGCCTTGCCCTTAACAAAGTTAGACAAATTTTTAGGAGGGGCATTAAGTTTGACATTGTCTCCCCTTTGGAAGCCAATGCCATCCTTGATGCCCGGGCGTCTCCCATTATAGAGCATACTTCTAGCAAATTTAAACTTTTCATTTTCCAAGTTATGCTCGGCAATTTTAGCATCTAGTTTTGCTATATGATCATTTTGTTGTTTAATTAAAGCCATGTGATCATGAATAGCATTGATATCAACATCTCTACATCTAGTACAAATAGAAACATGCTCAACATTAGATGTAGAGGGTTTGCAAGATTTTAGTTCTACAACCTTAGCATGCAACATATCATTCTTAGTTCTAAGGTCGGAAATAGTAGCATTGCAAATATCAAAATCTTTAGCCTTAGCAATCAAATTTTCATTTTCTATTCTAAGGCTAGCAAGAGAATCATTCAATTCATCAATCCTAGCAAGTAATTCAACATTATCATTTCTAGGATTGGAAGTTGAATCAATACAAACATGAGAATCAACCTTAGCAATTAATCTAGCATTTTCATTTCTAAGGTTGTTAATGGTCTCATGGCAAGTGCTTAGCTTACTAGACAATTTTTCACATTTTTCTACCTCTAGAGCATAAGCATTTTTAACCTTAACATGTTTCTTGTTTTCTTTAATTAGAAAATCCTCTTGGGAATCCAAAAGGTCATCCTTTTCATGAATAGCACTAATCAATTCATTTAATTTTTCCTTTTGTTCCATGTTAAGATTGGCAAAAAGGGTAAGCAAGTTATCCTCCTCATCACTAGCATTATCATCACTAGAGGATTCATATTTTATGGAGGACTTAGATTTAACCTTCTTCCTTTTGCCGTCTTTTGCCATGAGGCACTTGTGGCCGACGTTGGGGAAGAGAAGCCCCTTGGTGACGGCGATGTTGGCGGCGTCCTCGTCGGAGGAGGACTCGGTGGAGCTCTCGTCGGAGTCCCACTCGCGGCACACGTGGGCATCGCCGCCCCTCTTCTTGTGGTACCTCTTCTTTTCTCTTCTCTTGCCCTTCTTGTCGTTGTCCCTGTCACTGTCACTTGATAATGGACATTTAGCGATAAAGTGACCGGGCTTACCACACTTGTAGCAAACCTTCTTGGAACGGGATTTGTAGTCTTTCCCTTTCCGTTGCTTGAGGATTTGGCGAAAGCTTTTGATGATTAAAGCCATCTCCTCATTGTCGAGCTTGGAGGCGTCAATTGGTTGTCTACTTGGTGTAGACTCCTCCTTCTTCTCCTCCGTCGCCTTAAATGCCACCGGTTGCGCCTCGGACGTGGAGGGTTCGTCAAGCTCGTTGATCTTCTTTGATCCTTTAATCATACATTCAAAGCTCACAAAATTCCCGATAACTTCCTCGGGGGTCATTAGTGGGTATCTAGGATTACCACGAATTAATTGAACTTGAGTGGGGTTAAGGAAAATGAGAGCTCTTAGAATAACCTTAACCACCTCGTGGTCGTCCCACTTTTTGCTCCCGAGGTTGCGCACTTGATTTACCAAGGTTTTGAGCTGGTTGTACATATCTTGTGGCTCCTCCCCTTGGCGAAGACGGAAGCGACCGAGCTCCCCCTCGATCGTTTCCCGCTTGGTGATCTTGGTGAGTTCATCACCCTCGTGCGCGGTCTTGAGTAGGTCCCAAATCTCCTTTGCATTCTTCAACCCTTGCACTTTGTTGTATTCCTCCTTGCTTAAAGAGGCGAGGAGTATGGTTGTGGCTTGGGAGTTGAAGTGCTCGATTTGGGCCACCTCGTCCTCATCATAGTCTTCATCCCCTACGGATGGTACCTGTACACCATACTCAACAACATCCCATATACTTTTGTGGAGTGAGGTTAGATGAAATCGCATTAAATTACTCCACATAGCATAATCTTCACCATCAAACGTTGGTGGTTTGCCTAATGGGACGGAAAGTAAAGGTGTATGTTTAGGAATGCGAGGGTAGCGTAGGGGGATCTTACTATACTTCTTACGCTCTTGGCGCTTAGAAGTGACGGATGCCGCGTCGGAGCCGGAGGTGGATGTCGATGAAGAATCGGTCTCGTAGTAGACCACCTTCCTCATCTTCTTCTTCTTGTCCCCACTCCGATGCGGCTTGTGGGAAGAGGATTTTTCCTTCTTCTCTTTGTGATGTGAAGAAGATATTTTCTCCTTCCCTTTGGAGGAGTCCTTCTTCTTCTCTTCGTGGTGTGAAGAAGATCTTTTCTCCTTCCCTTTGGAGGAGACCTTCTTCTTCTCCTTCCTCTTGGTGCGGGACTCTTCCGATGAAGTGCTCCCGTGGCTTGTAGTGGGCTTGTCGCCGGTCTCCATCTCCCTCTTGGTGTGATCTCCCGACATTACTTCGAGCGGTTAGGCTCAAATGAAGCACCGGGCTCTGATACCAATTGAAAGTCGCCTAGAGGGGGGGTGAATAGGGCGAAACTGAAATTCTAAAAAATAATCACAACTACAAGCCGGGTTAGCGTTAGAAATATAATAGAGTCCGCGAGAGAGGGTGCAAAACAAATCGCAAGCAAATAATGAAGTGAGACACGCGGATTTGTTTTACCGAGGTTCGGTTCTCTCAAACCTACTCCCCGTTGAGGAGGCCACAAAGGCCGGGTCTCTTTCAACCCTTACCCTCTCTCAAACGGTCCCTCGGACCGAGTGAGCTTTCTCTTCTCAATCACTTGGAACACAAAGTTCCCGCAAGGACCACCACACAATTGGTGTCTCTTGCCTCAATTACAAGTGAGTGTTTGATCACAAGAAAGAATCAAGAAAGAAGAAAGCAATCCAAGCACAAGAGCTCGAAAGAACACAAGCAAATCACTCTCTCTAATCACTAGGGCGTTGTGTGGTATTTGGAGAGGATTTGATCTCTTTGGTGTGTCTAGAATTGAATGCTAGAGTTCTTGTAAGTAGTTGGGAAGTGGAAAACTTGGATGCTATGAATGGTGGGTGGTTGGGGGTATTTATAGCCCCAACCACCAAACTAGCCGTTTGGTGGAGCTGTCTGTTCGATGGCGCATCGGACAGTCCGGTGCACACCGGACATGTCCGGTGCGACAGCCACGTCACCAAAGCCGTTGCAATTTGACCGTTGGAGTTCTGACTTCTGGGCCCGCCTGGATGTCCGGTGCACACCGGACATGAACTGTAGATTGTCCGGTGCGCCTGCTCCCGCGTGCCTGACGACTGCGCGCTTCTGGCGCGCATTAAATGTGCTGTAGGTAGCCGTTGGCGCCGATATAGCCGTTGCCCCGCTGTTACACCGGACAGTCCGGTGTGCATCGGACAGTCCGGTGAATTTTAGCGGAGCAGCCGAAGTGAAAACCCGAGGCTGGCGAGTTCCTGAGGCCGCTCTTCCTTGGAGCACCGGACATGTCCGGTGTACACCGGACAGTCCGGTGAATTATAGCGGAGTGGCCTTTGGAAATTCCCGAGAGTGAAGAGTTTGAAGTCGGAGTCCACTGGTGCACCGGACATGTCCGGTGGCACACCGGACAGTCCGGTGCGCCAGACCAGAGGTGCCTTCGGTTGACCCTTGCTCCTTTATTTGACCTCAATACTTGGTCTTTTTATTGGCTATGTGTGAACCTTTTGCACCTGTATAACTTACACACTAGAGCAAACTAGTTAGTCTAATATTTGTGTTGGGCAATTCAACCACCAAAATTATTTAGGAACTAGGTGTAAGCCTAATTCCCTTTCAACTATCCGAACTATCAAAGTGCATTCCACTCTCCACAATCTCCCATATACTAGGATGGAGAGAGAATAGGTGACTACGCATTTTGTGGCTCCAAAATCCGTAGTCCTCCCCATCAAAGTGTGGGGGCTTGCCGAGTGGAATGGAGAGTAAATGTGAATTTGAACTTTGCGGAATACGAGAGTAGTCAAAAGAAAAGTTCGAATTAACCGGTTTCCTTCTCTCGTAGTCGTTGTGGTCATCGTCCTTTTGGGAAGAAGTAGATTCATCGCTGTCGTCGTAGTAGACGATCTCCTTGATGCGCCTTGTCTTCTTCTTCTTCCCTTCCTTCCGTCTATGACCCGAGCCGGAGTCGGTAGGCTTGTCGTCCTTCGGCTCGTTGATGAAGGATTCCTTCTCTTTGTCGTTGATCACGATACCCTTCCCCTTAGGATCCATCTCTTCGGGCGGTTAGTCCCTTTGTGAAGAGAACGACTCTGATACCAATTGAGAGCACCTAGAGGGGGGGGTGAATAGGTGATCCTGTGAAACTTAAAAACTTAAGCCACAAAACTTGGTTAATCGTTAGCACAATAATTGCCAAGTGGCTAAAGAGGAATCCTCAGCAAAACACAATAACCAACAAGGATCAATCACAGAGATGGCACGGTGGTTATCCCGTGGTTCGGCCAAGACCAACGCTTGCCTACTCCACGTTGTGGCGTCCCAACGGACGAGGGTTGCAATCAACCCCTCTCAAGCGGTCCAAAGACCCACTTGAATACCACGGTGTTTTGTTTGCTTTACTCAATCCCGTTTGCGAGGAATCTCCACAAATTTGGAGCCTCTCGCCCTTACACTTGAAATTCACAAAGAACACGGAGCAAGGGAGGGATTAGCAACGCACTCAAGACAAGAAATCACAGCAACACCACGCACACAAGTCGCAACGAGAGCTCACAACACAACTCAATGAGTTCACCACTCAACTAGAGCTCTAATCGCTATTGCAAAGAATCAAAGGCGCGGAATCGATGTCTTGGTGCTTAGGAATGCTTAGGAGATGCTTGATATCCTCCTCCATGCGCCTAGGGGTCCCTTTTATAGCCCCAAGGCAGCTAGAAGCCGTTGAGAGCAATCTTGGAAGGCTGATCTTGCCTTCTGTCGACTGGCGCACCGGACACTGTTCGGTGACCGATTTCCTTCCAAAAATGGCGCAGTCGACCGTTGGTAGCCTGAGAGCCGTTGGCGCACCGGACATGTCCGGTGCACACCGGACAGTCCGGTGCCCCCTTCTAGTCGTTGGCTCGGCCACGTGTCCCGCGCAGATTGCGCGGCCGACCGTTGGCCCGGCCGACCGTTGGCTCACCGGACAGTCCGATGCACACCGGACAGTCCGGTGAATTTTAGCCGTACGCCGTTGATGGTTTCCCGAGAGCGACGAGTTCGCCTGTGAGCGGCCCACCAGACAGTCCGGTGCACACCGGACAGTCCGGTGAATTTTAGCCGTACACCGCCGTCGAAGTCCCGAGAGCAGCCACTTTACCCAAGCCAGCCTGGCGCACCGGACACTGTCCGGTGCACCACCGGACAGTCCGGTGCACCCAGACTGGGCAGACTTTGGCTGCTCGAGCCATCTCTTCTCCAACTCGATTTTTTCTGTTTCCAGCACTTAGACACAATACATTAGTCCATAAAACAATGTACTAAGTCTGAGAAACATACCTTTATCCTTGATTTGTACTTTGTCCACCATTTTACGATTAGGCACCTGTGTTGGGCACTAAATCACCAAAATACTTAGAAATGGCCCAAGGGCACATTTCCCTTTCAGTTGCCCACATATGCCGGGAATGGGACTCCGATGAGAGTTCCACCGACTCCTCCTCCGACGAGGATGCCGCCAACTTCGCCATCAACAAGGGCCTCCTCTTTCCCAATGTCGGCCACAAGTGTCTCATAGCTAAGGACGGCAAGAAAAAGAAGGTACACTCTAGAGCCACCCCCAAATATACAACATCTAGTGATGATGGTAGCTCTAGTGATAGTGAAGATAATTTAATGTCTTTATTTGCCAACCTTAGCATGGACCAAAAGAAAAATTAAATGAATTAATATAAGCCATTAATGAGAAGGATGAACTCTTAGATAGCCAAGAGGACTTCCTAATTAAAGAGAACAAAAAATTTGTTAAACTAAAAAATGCTTATGCTCAGGAAGTAGAAAAATGTGAGAACTTAACTAAAGAGCTTAGCATTTGTCATGATTCAATTTCTAGTCTTAGAAATGAAAATGCTAGTTTAATTTCTAAGGTTAAAGAATTGAATGTTTGCAATAATTCTATTTCCTGTCTTAGAGATGAGAATGTTAAATTAAATGCTAAGATAGAAGAACTAAATGCTTGCAAACTCTCTACATCTAATGTTGATCATGTTTCTATTTGCACTAGATGTAGAGATGTTAATGTAGAAGCTATGGATGATCACCTTGCCATGATTAAACAACAAAATGACCACATAGCTAAATTAACTGCTAAAATTGCAGAGCATGAGCTCGAAAATGAAAATTTTAAATTTGCTCGTAGTATGCTATATAATGGGAGACGCCCTGTCATTAAGGATGGCATTGGTTTCTAATAGGGGAGCAATGTCAAGCTTAATGTCCCTAAAAATGTCTAACTTTGTAAAGGGCAAGGCTTCTATGGTTCAAGATAGTGAAGGTTACATTTTATATCCTGCAAACTATCCCAAACACAAAATTAGGAAGATTCATGCTAGAAAACCTCATAATGTTTCTCATCATGCATTTATGTATAAAAATGAGGCTTCTAGTTCTAGGCATACCACTCATGTTAAAATGCCTAAAAAGAAAATTCCTGCTGCATCAAATGAGCATAATGTTTCATTTAAGACTTTTGATGCATCTTATGTTTTAACTAACAAATCAGGCAAAGTAGTTGCCAAATACATTGGGAGCAAACACAAGAGCTCCAAGACTTGTGTTTGGGTACCCAAGGTGCTTGTTTCTAACGTCAAAGGACCCAAGACTGTTTGGCTACCTAAGAACAAGGCCTAAAATTGTTTTGTAGGTTTATGCATCCGGTGGTTCAAGTTGGATAATCGATAGCGGGTGCACAAACCACATGATAGGGGAGAAAAGGATGTTCTCCTCATATGAGAAAAACGAAGATCCCCAACAAGCTATCACATTCGGGGATGGAAATCAAGGTTTGGTCAAAGGATTGGGTAAAATTGCTATATCACCTGATCATTCTATTTCCAATGTTTTTCTTGTAGATTCTTTAGATTACAATTTGCTTTCTGTTTCTCAATTATGCAAAATGGGTTACAACTGTCTATTTACAGATATAGGTGTCACTGTCTTTAGAAGAAGTGATGATTCAATAGCATTTAAGGGAGTGTTAGAGGGTCAGCTATATTTAGTTTATTTTAATGAGAACAAAGCTGAACTTAACACTTGTTTAATTGCTAAGACTAACATGGGTTGGCTCTGTCTTTGCCGACTAGCCCATGTTGGAATGAAGAATCTTCATAAGATTCTAAAGGGAGAGCACATTTTAGGACTAACAAATGTTCATTTTGAGAAAGACAGGGTTTGTAGCGCATGCCAAGCAGGAAAGCAGGTTGGAGCCCATCATCCACAAAAGAACATCATGACGACTGACAAGCCGCTCGAGCTACTCCACATGGATCTATTCAGCCCGATAGCTTACATAAGCATCGGCGGGAGTAAGTACTATCTAGTTATTGTGGATGATTATTCTCGCTTCATTTGAGTGTTCTTTTTGTAGGAAAAATTGTAAACCCAAGAGACCTTAAAAGGATTCTTAAGACGGGCTCAAAACAAGTTTGGATTAAGGATCAAAAAGATAAGAAGCGATAATGGGACGGAGTTCAAGAGTTCTCAAATTGAAGGTTTTCTTGAGGAAGAGGGCATCAAGAATGAGTTCTCTTCTCCCTACACACCTCAACAAAATGGTGTAGTGGAGAGGAAGAATAGAACTCTACTGGATATGGCAAGAACCATGCTTGATGAATACAAGACTCCAGACCGGTTTTGGGCTGAGGCGATTAACACCGCCTGCTACTCCAACCGGTTATATCTTCACTGAATCC
This sequence comes from Zea luxurians, assembly GCA_029449295.1. NCBI lineage: Eukaryota > Viridiplantae > Streptophyta > Magnoliopsida > Poales > Poaceae > Zea > Zea luxurians. Next base: position 91,119,169 of record JAOPSE010000012.1, read on the forward strand.
TCAAGAAGACATCATACAAACTCCTAACCAGTAAAAAGCCCAATGTTTCATATTTTAGATTCTTTGGAAGCAAATGTTTTATTCTTAATAGAAGAGGTAGAAAATCTAAATTTGCTCCTAAGGTTGTAGAAGGCTTTTACTTGGTTATGGCTCAAACACAAGGGCATATAGAGTCTTCAACAAATCCACTGGATTGGTTGAGGTTTCTTGTGACATTGTGTTTGATGAAACTAATGGCTCCCAAGTGGAGCAAGTTGATCTTGATGAGCTAGATGATGAAGAGGCTCCATGCATCGTGCTAAGGAACATGTCCATTGGGGATGTTTGTTCTAAGGAATCTGAAGAGCCTCCACAAGCACAAGATCAACTGTCATCTTCCAAGCAAGCATCTCCACCAACTCAAGATGAGGATCAGACTCAAGATGATGAAAATGAAGATCAAGAGGATGAGCCACCTCAAGAGGAGGACAATGATCAAGGGGGAGATGAAGACAATAAAGACGATCAAGAAATACAGGGTCAAAAACCGCCACACCCAAGAGTCCACCAAGCAATTCAAAGAGATCACCCCGTCAACTCCATTCTTTGTGATATTCACAAGGGGGTAACCACTAGATCTCGAGTTGCTCATTTCTATGAACATTACTCTTTTGTATCTTCTATTGAGCCATACATGATAGAGGATGCACTAAGAGATTCGGATTGGGTGCTGGCAATGCAAGAGGAGCTCAACAACTTCACGAGGAATGAGGTATGACATTTAGTTCCACGTCCTAACCAAAATGTTGTAGGTACCAAATGGGTATTCTGCAACAAGCAAGATGAGCATGGTGTGGTGACAAGGAACAAATCCCAACTTGTGGCCAAAGGTTATTCACAAGTTGAAGGTTTGGACTTTGATGAAACTTATGCACCCGTAGCTAGGCTTGAGTCAATTCATATATTACTTGCCTGTGCTACTTCCCATGGCTTCAAGCTTTATCAAATGGACGTGAAGAGTGCTTTCCTCAATGGACCCATCAAGGAAGAGGTCTATGTTCAGCAACCTCCCGGCTTTGAAGATAGTGAGTATCCTAACCATGTGTATAAGCTCTCAAAGGCGCTTTATGGGCTCAAGCAAGCCCTAAGAGCTTGGTATGATGCCTGCGAGACTTCCTTATCACTAATGGTTTTAAAGTCGGTAAAGCCGATCCTACTCTCTTTACTAAAACTGTTGCAAAAGACTTGTTTGTATGCCAAATTTATGTTGATGATATTATATTTGGGTCTACTAACAAGTCAACTTGTGAAGAGTTTAATAGGATCATGATTCAAAAATTCGAGATGTCTATGATGGGGGAGTTGAAGACTTAAAGTATTTCCTTGGATTTCAAATCAAGCAACTTCAAGATGGCACCTTCATCAGCCAAACCAAGTATATTCAAGACATACTTAAGAAATTTGGGATGAAGGATGGCAAACCCATCAAGACACCCATGGGAACCAATGGGCATCTCGACCTCGACACGGGAGGTAAATCCATATATCAAAAGGTATACTGGTCGATGATAGGATCTTTACTCTATTTATGTGCATCTCGACTGGATATTATGCTTTCTGTATGCATGTGTGCATGATTTCAGGCCGATACTAAGGAAGTTCACCTTAGGGCCGTGAAGAGAATCATGAGATACTTAGTCTACACTCCTAAGTTTGGGCTTTGGTACCCCAAGGGATCTACCTTTGATTTAATAGGATATTCTGATGCCGATTGGGCAGGGTGTAAAATTGATAGGAAAAGCACATCAGGGACTTGTCAGTTTCTGGGAAGATCCCTGGTGTCATGGCCTTCAAAGAAACAAAACTCAGTAGCTCTTTCCACCGCCGAAGCCAAATACATTGCCGCAGGCCATTGTTACGCGCAATTACTTTGGATGAGGCAAACCCTTAGGGACTATGGCTACAAATTAAGCAAAGTCCCTCTCCTATGTGATAATGAGAGTGCAATCCGCATGTCGGATAATCCCATTGAACACAGCCACACTAAGTACATAGACATTCGGTATCACTTTCTGAGGGATCACCAACAAAAGGGAGATATCGAAATTGCTTATGTTAATACCCAAAATCAATTAGCCGATATCTTTACTAAGCCACTAGATGAGAAAACCTTTAGCAAACTTAGGAATGAGCTAAATATACTTGATTCTCAGAATTTTGATTGAAACATTGCACACATAACTCATTTAATTCTTATTCTACTTGTGCCAAGACTACGACTAATATGTTTTCAAGTGTATTTCTATACTAAGTCGTAGATTGAAAGGGAAATGGAGTCTTCGGCGAAGACAAGTGTAACACCCCGTCCAATCCCTGGATCGGCGGTACTTACTCCTGGCAGCTCTCTAGGATCATATATTGTCCCCACAGACCAACACGAGTCTTTTGTGCGCACTTTGTCCTCACTCATGCGCACCCGAGAAAACTTCTCGGTCGGTCACCCATCCCAAATTGCTCCAAGCCAAGCACGCTTAACTTGGAGATTCTTTCGAGATAGGCTTCCGAAAAAGAAGATGCACCTTGTTGGTATGATTACACTATTAATTCTATTAAGCCTTGGGCCAGGACATCCCATCCCAGGGGCCAGGATATCACAACAAGGCTTCCACTCAACTCTAATGATATCATTTATCATTCGTCGTCACTCCACAAATCTCTCAAATTGGTATAATCCTTCACTCATATTTCTTTTACCAATGGGGGAGAGAGTATTCAAGGGCTCTCAAGGTCTCCGTTTTTGGCGCTTAATGCCAAAGGGGGAGAAAATGTTAAGACCAAAGCAAAAGGACCGCACCACCATAATTTCAAAAAAAATTCAAAAATGAATTTTTAATTGATATTTTTCACATTGGTATCTATGTCATGACAATTTCTCAATTATATCTAATTTACAACTAAATCTTCAATTAGTATCTTTAAATTCAATTTTTAAAATTGGAATCTATTTCAAAAACCCTCTTGAAAGCTAAGAGGAGAATTTCATTCAAGGGGAGTTTTGTTTAGTCAAAGGAAAAGCATTTGAAACAGGGGAGAAATTTCAAATCTTGAAAATGCTTCTTGTAATTTTATTTATATACCTCTGACTATTTGCACAAAGACTTTGAAAAGATTTTCTAAAAGAATTTGCAAAAACAAAACAAGTGGTGCAAATGTGGTCCAAAATGTTAAATAAAAGAAAAGCAAACCATTCATATCTAGTGAGATTATCAATTGGTTTAAATTCCAAGTAACCTATGCACATTCCAAAATGCAAACTAATTCATTTCTGCACTTATTATTTGCTTTGGTTTGTGTTGGCATCAATCACCAAAAAGAGAGAGATTGAAAGGGAAATAGGGTTAACCTTTTCCTATAATTAATTTTGGTGGTTGATCGTCAACACAAACACATGGACTAACTAGTTTGTCTAGAATTCATGTATTACAGGTGCATAAGGTTCAACACAAACCAATAAAACATTCAAGTTAGGGACCCAATTAAAAGGAGCAAAAGGAACTTGAGTGTGTTGTGGACTGGCGCACCGGACTGTCCGGTGTGCCATCGGACAGTGTCCGGTGCACCAGGACCGTAAGGGCCAACCAGCCACTCTCGGGAAAACACAGGCGCGCTTCGCTATAATTCACCGGACTGTCCGGTGTGCCACTGGACTGTCTGGTGAGCCAGCGAGCAACGACTATCTACACGCAACAGTCGACTCTGCAAAGTGCTACAGTGCAGCGTCAGAAGTCAGAGCCGCGAAGTCAGAGGGCACCAGACTGTTTGGTGTGGCACCGGACTGTCTGGTGTGGCACCGGACTGTCCGGTGCCGCAAGAAGACAAAGCTTCAATGGTCGACTTCGCTCCAAACCCTAATGGTTGGGTGACATGGCGACGCACCGGACAGCGCACAGTACCTGTCCAGTGGCGCACCGGACTATCCGGTGCGCCCATCGCCAGCAGCCTCCCCAACGGCTACCCAAGTGGTTGGGGGCTATAAATACCCCCCAACCACCACAACTTCAAGCATCCAAGTTTTCTGAAGATCACATTCAATACAAGAGCTCTAACCTTCACTCCAAGGCACAATACAAAAGATCAAATCCCCTCCAAGCCCCAAATTCATTTCAAACACTTAGTGGCTTGTGAGAGAGAGATGTTTGTGTTCATTTGAGTTCTTGTCGCTTGGATTGCCTTTCTTCTTTTTCCATTCTTATTCTCAAGTGCTTTGTAAGCAAGGCAAGAGACACCAAGTGTGTGGTGGTCCTTGCGGGGTCTTAGTGACCTGTGAGATTAAGGAAGAAGGCTCACTCGGTCTAAGTGACCGTTTGAGAGAGGGAAAGGATTGAAATAGACCCGGTCTTTGTGACCTCCTCAACGGGGACTAGGTTCTTTGGAACCAAACCTCAGTAAAACAAATCACCGTGTTCACTCGCCTTATTTCTTGGTTGATTTGTTTTCCCTCTCTTTCCAACTTGAATTTAAGTCTAACGCTAACCCCGGCTTGTAGTGTGTGTTTAAAGTTATAAATTTCAGGTTTCGCCTATTCACCCCCCTCTAGGCAACTTTCACTCGTCCACACAGAAAATTGTGAAGAGAAACTTTAGTGGATTGTTTGTGGATAATTAGAGTGCTCCTTGTGTTTGATTCTTGTGGCACCCTATTGTCAGGGGCGGGCCCATGTAGAAGCAAGGGTATTCAATTGAATACCTATTATTTTTTGCAATAATATTTATGTATATGTATACATATTATATCTATTTACTGAAATATTATAAAAACATAAAATAACATTGTTTTACAGCTATTTGGCCCGAACTTCGCTTTTTGCTGGTCTTTTTCATTTTCCTACCGTGCGACTAGGGATAGCAATCACGTGGTTCAGACATGAGTATATGGTTTACAAATCTATAACTACGAGACAAAATTCAATCCATACTCATACTCATATACGTTCGTAGGTATAGATTTGTCAGTAAATTCCCTAGCTACAGTTAAAATGAAAAAACCCGGGTAGGTAATTCAAACACGCCCCACCCAATAGGTGAATCTTTCAAAGTATGGTAAAACGCCCCTTTCTTCAATCCTAGAATCGATGCCTAAGAAAAAGGGTATATCTATTAAAATGCTCAACCCATTCATTCGATTCAATCCTCCGCTCTGATTCTATTAAAAAGGAAACACTCCACTAAGTCGTACACACTCCCCAATAAGTCTGGTAATTACTCATGCCAGATACTCATCGGGTAACAGTTACGGATACTGTATATCTATACCCATGAAAAATTTACCAATGGACATCTTATTATATTTATACTCATATCTGCGGATAACAAATTGTACCATATCTGTGTCCGATGGATTATTATATGTACCCCATGAATAACAAATTTAGGTTGTTAAAAATGTGTCCACTAAAATTTCAAATACTATCCTACAATTCATGGGCCCGCCTCTGCCTATTGTGGGTCTTAGCTTAAGCAACAAGTTGACGTGAATCATCATAATGGGACTCACCACAACGTGGACATAGGTTGCTAGCAAGGAACCTAACTTTAGGGGTACATTTGTATTCATTTTTTCATTTAGATATTGGTCTCACACTTGTGCATTTACATTCATGACTTCCTTTTTGATTTTGAAAAGATGATCAGTCAAAATTCTTCAAAGCTTATCAGCCTGCAACCAAGATGAAGTTCAGAAAAGGGCCTTTTCCTCTTTCGGTGGATTTTTTCGAACACAAATAGTCATGGTCTTCTTGATGACAAGATATCGACATTACTGTCGAGGGTTGTAGACGTAAGACCCTTGCGAATTTTAGAAGGATTAAGATGCCAAGACCTCCAAGGCGCATGCAAAACCTCTGTAGAAGATTGAAAATGCATCATGATCATGAGTATGTTATTAGGAAATGTTTCACTACACAAGATTAATGTGAAGCAAAATATGGAACACATGAATTGACATAACATGATGACAATATAAACGCGTGTTTTAATTTCAGCTTGAATATTTCTTGGATCCAGCATGTCGTGATTATGAATTGCAATTAAACTTATATAATTATGCTTAAATAACCATCTATTTTCTCGCACAAAACAATAGATGTTACTGTTAGGATTTGAGGTGGAGTTGACACTCCTTAAAATAAAGGTCTAACATCTAGAAGACACAACTCACTTCAAATTAGTTGGCTTTGTACCTTCTAATTGGTTAGTGTTTGAATTGGTTAGCTTTCTACTTTCTAATTGCTTAGTTTTTAGGTACTTTTGGCATAAGAGCCCATTTTTTGTTTTTAGAATAGAGTCAACTTAAAGATGAAGCTTGCTTTTGCGTGACATAACTAAACTACGGGTGAAACTTATTTGCAACAAACTAAGTACTTGAAAACTATAGAACAAATAACAATCGACACTTATAAGAACATTATTTTATTATAATAAAATAATAGTAAAATAATGTTACACAAAAGTGCGTGTAACACCTCATCTTGTTATTAATTGACTAAAGTGCTAGGTTCTGTTTATAGGCCAAGGAGGCTCTGATATACTCCGTAGTAGTGATATATGACATTCATTCTGTAATATTCCTGAGTATCGTAACATCAACTGATTTATTTTATTAGAAATTCTTGTTCAACTTTCTAATATATCTTATGTTTTGTACATCGAAGAATATTTGCTCTACTTGCAAGCGTTACTGTTTAGGTTACAATTTAATAGCTCAGCGTTTAACCTCATCCCTCATTTAGCATTAAGCATTTGAGATATAGCTAGCTAGTTACTGCTAATTACCTATTCTCATTTGTTTTGGCATCCTCACAAGCGACAACTCATACCATCAAATTTCTCATAATCTCATCTTGCCTCAGCGTTAGCTATAAATGATGAAACACACATCGATCTCCTACAGCCGCAATACACACTACTGTTCCTCCGATTAACGGACCGGCCGGCGACGTGCATAGCAGGTACGCAGCAGCTAGCTAGCAATGGCGCCTCCCCGCCGGCCGAGCATGGGGCGGCAGAAGATCGAGATCCGGCGCATAGAGAGCGACGAGGCGCGGCAGGTGTGCTTCTCGAAGCGCCGCGCGGGGCTGTTCAAGAAGGCCAGCGAGCTGTCCATCCTCTGCGGCGCCGACGTGGCCGCCGTCGTCTTCTCCCCCGCCGGCAAGGCCTTCTCCTTCGGCCACCCGTCCGTGGAGTCCGTCGTCGAGCGCTTCCTCGCCTCGTCGTCCCCCTCGCCTGCCGGTGCCGGCCACTCCGCCAGCGGCGGCGAGGACCGCGCGGTCTCGGAGCTGAACCGCCAGCACGGCGAGCTGCGCGCGCAGCTGGACGCCGTGAAGGCGAGGCAGGAGCGCGCGGACGAGGCGATCCGGAAGGAGCGCGAGGCGGGGAGCCCCGCGATGGCGTGGATCGACGCGGAACTGAGCGGGGGCGCGATGGGGCACGACGACCTGGTCGCGTTCTGGGCCGCGCTTGCGGGCGTGCAGGCCGCCGTGGCGGCCAGCGCCGACCGGCTGCTGCGCGACGCGCTGCTCGTCGGGCGCAGGGGCCGGCAGCAGCAGCAGCCGCCGGCCCAGCTTGCCGGCGGTGGTGGCGTGGCCTTTGACGTCGGCGCGTTTGGCGGCGTTGGCGTGCAGGTGCAGCCGCCTCCGGGATTCGCCGGCGTCGTCGACCTGCAGGGGTTCGGGGGGCAGGCTGCGGCCATCCTCGGCGCCGGCGGTCCCTCATGAGTGATCGAATGCGTGTGTGCACAAGTTGTTTGGAGATAACGTCGCAAATTTGCGACAAATGTTTTGGTTAATTTGTTCGTATGCATTGTTCGTTCTCACCTTGCTCTATTCATGCTCCATAGTAGTCTAAAAAGAAAGGAACTATCCATGGTCGTGGCCGCCGGTGCTCACAGCGGCGGCGATACTCGAGGCCATCCGGATCTGAGCAGCGGCGGTGGGGTGGGCTCGCGACCGTCTGGATCTATAGGACTATAGACACTGCTTGTGCATGCCAACAGAAATCATGTGAAATGTCACATGTGCAAAGCAATTCGGTACTCATCACAACAAAATCAAGAAGTACAGGCACTGAACGTGTCAGAAAAAAGTGTCACAAGCAGGGTCTTTCGTGAGAAAAAAGTCCCAATGTATCAGATAGTCAGGTACTCCTATATGAGTTCCACAGTAGCGGAATCTAGGACAATCTCTCATTAGTAATAGGAAATCTAGCACACGGCTGCCCGCAGATATTCTGAGTTTCAGACCGTCTCCAGTAGAATATGGAAAATAGTGAACATGAAACTATAGATAATATTGTTTGACGCTATTTGTAAAAAGAAGTTTAAAATAAGGATAATATAACGAATCTTCTGAAGATAGACTCATGGTGAAAATAGACTAATGAAGATGTTACATTTATACATGGTTAGTTAAATTTGACAACATGTTTTTAAACCTCAACGTTGAGCTAAGGTGTTGTTTGGTTCAGAACAGGAGAGAAGCCATATCTAAGATTAGAGGGACCAAATTAAATTGAGGGATTGTTATAAGCATTTTTTTGCATTATTTACATGATAATTAACTAAAGAAACTGACAGCCCCTATACAATTAGAAAAGCATTAGGGGGGATATTGGCACATTGCCCCCATGTGCCCCCTTGTCGTCGCCCCTGGTTCAGACGTTGTTAATGGAATAGTAATAGGACATTTTACCGGCAGTAATGGTTACTAATTATAATTGGATTGGATAGTAATATAGTACCTACTACTACTAGAAAGAGCTCATCCAAATAAAATTATTAGTATCTATAACCTCATGTAATTCGTTTGCGTTACATCTCGTCGAACCAAATACCATGTAAGATTTAGTGACTAAACTGTCGACAATATATCCAAACACTTGATATCATGAGATAAATTTTAGTCGCTAAAGTAATATATATATATATATAGATCAAAAGATCCACATGACCACATGAGTCTTTTGTCCATAAAAATTCTTAATTCTGGTCAATGTAGGTACGTACCAAATATTATTAGACTAAACTCTAGGTGATTCAAGCCATATCTATGGCCCTATTCGATTATTCTTATTATATATGGGTTAGAAAAGATTGACATTAATTAAAAGGAATTTTGACTTGCCCCATTCACTCACTTCTAAGTCATATGTCATATGTTAGAAGACACATGAATTAAGATTAAAACGAACATGTTTAGTTCATGACGTTCACATGTTGGCAAAGAAATCCTGGCCCCGAGACATAAACCGACAACCAAACTCTCGTACCCCAAACTGACACCGTGACACGCGGACACACCATCCAGATCAGATGGTGATTATTTACAGCTTGTTCGCTGCGGCTTGCTGCGGCTACGGCTGCGGCTGCGGCTGCGGCTTCTACAGTATTTTTCTCTCTATGGATTGCAGCTGCAGCAGTCCAAACAGTTGCAACAGTGCCGGCTTGCGATCATTCATCCAATCGGGCCGTCTCGATCCAAGAGCAGGCGTCATCACCAAACCAAACCCGTCCCGGTTCCGGCCGGCGTCTGCAGGCTGCAGCCGGCAGTTTTGCGTTTGGCGCAGGACTGCAGGAGTGTTCATGAGCGGGACGGCCACTCCTGACCCTGACCCCTCCCAAATCCCAACACCTCGTGGCCTTCCGCCTTCGCCGCCCGTCTCCGCTCCGCTTCCCCCGCGGGGCGGGAGCCGGGAGTGCGCGCTCGCGTCCCCCCACCCCCTCACCCCTTCAGATCTCCCCGGCCGCTGGCTCGGTTGGACCTGGTCGTCGCGCCCAGGCCAAGCTTGGTTGTGTCCCCGGCGACGGCGATGCGGCGAGGCGCTGCGCTGCTCCTGGTGGCCGTCTTCGCAGTGGTCGCCGTAGCGAAGGTGAGCCGGGTTTGTGTTCATCCCCCCGCATACAGCAGTTGACCGGCAGGGTGGTTCATTAGCTGCGCCGCTGCCCAAGCGTTCTGTGTGTGGGATGTATGTGCTTAGCGCTGGTGGGATTTGGATGGTTTTGAAGCTGCCTACGGGCCCAGCGTGATCTCGCTCCGAGTCTAAGGCACCATGTTAGCTGAAAAAGCTGCACTGACGTTGATTTAAGGCTCTCGCAGTCGCAGACCCACAGATGTGGATATGTGGAATAGGAGCAAGTATTTTATTTAATTGCACTAATCAGAATTCGAAATTTGGCTTTGATAGCATTAAGTTTCATGTCCGACTGTTCCATTTAAAAGACTAGGCTGATGAAGAGAGATGTGCAATTCACTTGTATTCTAACAATTAACAAAAACAAAACAAAGCACGCGCGAGGTAGACATGGTTAGTTCGTGTACAATATATATGTGTCCAGGCTATATATCAAATAATCATTGGTTGCCCTTTAAACAACCCCAAATAGGTCCCCATTATTATCCAATTAACTAGTGACAATACTGATGCTGATAACCCAAATAGGCTGCCCCATTATTCAAGTAGCTGCAGCATCAGTTAAGCTGGAGAATACTTTGGTGACAACCCAAAAAGATGCATCACAGAATGGTGATTCTGCAAATTCAAGTAATTACTAACTGGTGAGAATACTGGTAGACTCAGCGGCTGCAAGTCCAGTACTGATACACTTGTTGTGCGAGCTCTGCCTCATGTAAACAAGGCAATCTGCATTGAAATTCCATTTGGCTAACCAGTGTTCTTAAGGCACCAGGCGAGCAAGTGCACCCGACAACTAGGCCTGCTAATGGCAAAAAATCCAATCCACTCCCACCCATACCCAAATCTAATTACTTTGATATCCATCTCACACCCAACCAAAAATACTAGAGGGAAGTTAAACCCAACCCATCCAATAACATTATTGATCTCAAACCAACCCGTAATTGGGTGGAAACCCATGGAAAACCCGTGGGTTTAGCTTATTGTCTCACATCAAGCCAACTGCATACACATTTTAAAAATCACATTTTAAAGCAGTAAATTAATTCAAATGAAAAAGTTTTCAACTACAAATTTGTATAACTCATCATGATGTACATTTTATATTTTGAACATTTCTTCATATGATAAACTAAAAATAAATTTGTTTATAAAACCTATATATCTCTCATAGTTTATGGAACTACGAGAGATATGTATAGAATTTGTACATATTGTTAAAACTATCATGTGAGATGAACAAATGATCAAACAACCAAAATAAACTTTGTAGATCTTAAAAAGTTATAGAAGTTTGTAGTTGACAACTTTTTCATTTGAAGTCATATTGTCAACGAAAACTATGCCTGAATTTAAAAAATTTAAAATTTGAATTTTGAAAACAACCTCCAAAGAAAAAACCACCAACATGAAAGTTGTAGGTATTGAAGAGTTATGAAACTTTGTAGTTGACAATGTTTTGGTTTGAAATCATCTTGCCATGCAAAACTATATTTGAATTTTGAATTTTAAATTTTTCAAACTACCTCGGATGGAAAAACCACCAAAATAAAAGTTGTAGGTCTTGAAATGTTATGAAACTTTGTAATTGTCAACTTTTTTATTTGAAATCATCTTATCATTGAAAAATTAGTGTGAAGTTTTCAAATTTAAAATTCAAATTTTGTAAACGGTCTCGGATGTAGAAACTATTAAAATAGAATTTGTAGATATCAAAAAGTTATGCAACTTTATAGTTAGTCACATTTTTAAATAAAATGGTACTGATAAATGGTATAGTATAGTGTGCTGTGTGTGACTAAAGAAATCAAAGACTTCTCTAAACCTGAAATAAAATGGAACTGATTAAGGTGGTAGTTTGATTGGTGAATACCCATGGAAACCCATCCCTATACAAATCCATCTATAACCATGGGTATCCACAATTTTGACCCGTAATATAAAATAAACCCACCCAACCCAACCCGTTAATAATTAAAACCCATCACAACCCACCAAAACAAAACCATTTCTTAAACCCACCTAAAATACCCATTTACACCCACCCCATTTGCAGGCCTACCGACAACCCGCCTTAGCGCCTAGGCGGGTAAGGCGACAAAGGCGGCCAGTTTTTCCCGAGCGCCTGGACGCCTAGGCGTCGCCTAGGCAACGCCTTAAGAACAGTGTGGCTAACTGATGCTGCAGCTATGTGTTGGCCTTCTATGGTAATGCATCTTTCCTTTTGAATTCAGGGTCGTGCTGATACCCCACCAGCTGAAACAAATAGTGATAGCTCTACTGCACAGCCAGGCCTTGGGAAATTGGAGCAGCATGAGCAGGCAAATCCTAATAAGGAGAATGCGACCCACCAGGAAGGAGGAGTCAGCAATTATATTGGTGACAACAACAAGAAGGATAACTCAACAGAAGTAACCAACATCAGAAGAGATGACTCCATACAGCAGCCAAAGCACAAAGATAGCATCATGACAAAGTCTTCACAACCACTAGATTTCTTGGGAGATTCTCTTATCAAGGAGTGTGATCCATCACATAGATGTATCATTGAAAACAAGAAATTCATCGCCTGCTTAAAAGTTTCTGGAGAAGGTAATTTTCCAGCTGTTTGGTCTTTCTTTATTATCTATCAGTGCGCACTGTACACATTTTTTATACAAAATTTTTATCTCTATCAAGCTTCTACTTTTCTAAGTTACAATTTGTTACTGGTTGTAATTGTGTTGTCAGAATTAGATTATTACCATTCTCATTACACATAAATCTGACATTCAAAACTTGTTATTTCTGCTTCGAAAGTTATTACTAGTGTAACCAATCTAATGTGAGTCTCAGTTTTGACATCCTCTTGTTCTGCACTTGCATCCATCCAAGATTCTGAAGTAATTTCTAATTCAGGTACTGTAAACAATTTCCAAATAGGCTTCAAATTTGAAGGCAAATTAGGCAAGGACATATATTCAGTAGATATGGTATAATTTAATTCATAGCTAAATTTTAGTGTCAAAGCAAAACCTGGACAACTATATTAGAGTTTACTGTCGGCATCTGGGACAAAAACATGGCCTCCTCAAAACTTTAAGGATATTACCTTAGTGACACCCATCGCTTTTTTTTTTTGCTCGAATAGCAGTTTTTAAAAAATATTTTGGTCCTCTTTATGTGTTCTGAGATTTTTCTGTTCCATATTTTGGTCTACTCATTTTCCTTCATTCATGCTCTGTTTATATTTTTCGCATTAACTAACATTTTACGTTTTACGGTTGGGACTAGACTCATTGGCTCTGTCACTTCTGATGGACAACAGAGGCATAAACCCACTAGATGTTAGCATCATGGCTCCAGATTATGTCACTTTAGCTGAAGATTCCATCCATGTTGAAGCAAATGGTCACAATGAGGTATAAATGTGTAATGTATCTTTGTTATTACGCCATCTGATTCCAAATGCGGGTTGTTTCAGGGTTCTAATCAGTCAAACTTGTTTAACTTGATCCATTAATATATGAAAAAAAAAGTTACATAGATTGACAACACATGATTCATGTTCTTAGTCCTTTCATGGAAAATATTTTTCATAATATTATTTATTTCTCTTCATAAGAAAGGTTTTCTAGTTTAATTTGTCTGTATGTTGTCTCTAAAATGCGCTTAATTGCACTTGCTATGTATTTATCAAACCTATCTCGAGATATCAACTTTTAGTAATATAGTGTTGTGATTATATTTGATATTTGGTTTTGTAGAAGTGTAAAGTGGATGTATTGATAGGAGATGGGGTACACATATTTATAGGGACTCAACCCTAACCCTAATGGGCCGGCAGCCCAACAGTGGTGCCGGCCCACACACACTCACACACACTGTCTAACATCCCCCCGCAGTCGCAACGGGGGCACCACACACGATGAGACTGGAGTAGAGACCGAAGGTAGGAGCCGATGGGCTGAAATCCCCCCGCAGTCGCAGCGTCGTGATGGTGCGAATGGTGCGGCTGGAGCAGAGACCGGTGTGTGCTCCAAGAAGACGATAGCCCCTAGATGCCGAGGTAGCCGAAGTCGAGGTGGTCGCGGTCGGAAGACGCGCAGCAAAAGCCTGATCTTCGGGAGGGTCGACGTTCGAGCGTCAACGTTCGGCAGGGCGACACAGCAAAAGGGCACCGGCAGGCCGACCTTCCTGCTTCTTCGATCGACGAGACGTCAAGGAGCCCCGCCAGGGAGGCCGACAGCAGTGCACGCGGCTGCGCTGGTCAAGGTGTCCGCGCCCGCGGCAGAAAAGAAGGGGAATGTCGGATCCGGCCGGGAAGGCCACGGCAGCGACGGATCCGGACGGGGAGACGCGATCCAGCCAAAGGGACGGCAGATCGAGCCGAGAAGGACGCAGCAACGTGGATCCGGCCGGGAAGGCCGCGGCAGCGACGGATCCAACGAAGGCGAGGAAGGGGAGGGCGACGGGGCGGTTCTAGCCAGGCAGGGGCCTGCGTCGGACTTGGCAGGGGATGGGTGACGCTGGTGACAAGAGAAGCGTGAGGAGGCACTGCTCGGTGACGGCGCAGTCAGAGGACGCGGCGGCGGCGCGGGGGCGCGGCCCAAGCGGCCCGCGGCGGCTGAGTGAAGAGGGAGCCGGCGGCGCGGGGAAGGCAGCGGACCGACGGCGGCCGTCGCAGGGAGGTGATGGGGAGCGCCGGCGGCGCAGGGAGGGGAGGAGGGAAAGGCGGACACCGGGGCCCGGACCAGGACGCGCCTGAACGCGACGCGCTGGTGCGCAGCGGCGACCGTGAAGGCCGCGGCGAGGTGGCGGGCGGGGGCCGTAGCCATGGGCGGATGCCGGAGGCGGACTGGGTGGAGCCAAAGCGCCCGCGCCGGGACGCGCCCCTGCTGGGCCACGCCTGGCCGGAGTTGGGGAGGGACCGTCCCGGCGCTCGTGGGCTAACACAAGCGAGCCCCTTCACTCGCTCTCAAAACCCGGGCTGTGAGAGGAGGGGAAATCTCACTTATAAGCTCACCACGGCCCCCTCCGGCTAGCGAGGTGGTACTAAAGCCGGGCCTCTGATACCATGTAGAAGTGTAAAGTGGATGTATTGATAGGAGATGGGGTACACATATTTATAGGGACTCAACCCTAACCCTAATGGGCCGGCAGCCCAACAGTGGTGCCGGCCCACACACACTCTCACACACACTGTCTAACAGGTTTTAGTGTCTTCAAACGCTCTACTGAGCCTTTGTCCTTGCTCTTTTGTGGTTTGTTTCTGCCTCAGACACAAGTGAGAGTTTCTGTCAATGATGATGCAAATAGCACGACAATAGTCATCAAAGTTGCAGAAAAATCCTGCAACATTAGCATTCACAGTGCAATCACAAGGGAGACGGCTGGCAGTGGCAGAGTCATACGGATGCCACTTACGCCAACATACACGCTACTGCCAGTCTTCCTTCTCCTCGTTGCGGTGGCAGTGTGCATCGTGCTCCGGAGGTCACGCAACCAGGACGGCGACCCTGCGTATCAGAAGCTAGACATGTCAGACCTGCCGGTTTCGGTTGGAGGCAAGAAAGAACATGACGATCGGTCTGACAAGTGGGACGACAACTGGGGAGATGACTGGGACGACGAGGAAGCTCCGGTGACGCCATCCAAGCCTCTGCCCAACCCTTCGTCCAAAGGTCTCGCCCCGAGGCGATCGGCGAAAGATGGTTGGAAAGATTAGTTAGCCACATGACGCCAGTGAAAAGGAGCATTGCGGAAATAGTTCCAGCGCATGCAGTATATTTTTACCTTCATCTTTGTTGTTATAAATATTTCTGGAGGATGCTAGTGTCAGAGAGTGCAATACATTGATACCAAGCAGAAAATTTTGTGATCTCCCTCTGCCAAACTGAGTAACTGGCAGCTACTCAATATAGTTTATTCAGGTGCACTTATGTTCTTGTGTGGAATCTACAGAATTCTTGTGAATTTAAGAATTTTCAACCTATATTAGGACGTTTCGTGAGTCAATTGACCACATAAAATTTAGAGTAGAGCAGTTATTGGACTTCCGACCCGTCTATGCTTTAACCCATAAACGTGAAAATGAAATACACATATGGGCTGAACCTCCACCCTTACCTGGGCCCTAGCCCGTCATCTCGACGTCATAATATATATTTATTGTATCTCACACCTGCAATTTCTGTACAATTTGGAAACAGCCAACGTTGCAACAAGTTCATCACGTACGGGCCGGCCCGGGCGTCCGTCTCATGACGTGGTGACGACGGACGCCGAGGGAAACGAGGGCGTGCGTGCATGTTGCGAGGCAGCGTGCATTTGCGGTTTTTTCGTGTGCAAGCGTGACAAGCTGACGAGTGACAGACGACGACGGACGCTGGAACCTGGCCCGCTCACGTCTGGAGTACTCTCCCCTCCCATCGACGCCCCCACCCGTGTCCGTGTCCGTGTCACCAGCTGACCTACGAGGCTGAAAGCGACCGGAGCCAGGCAGCGACTGCCGTGCCGACTGGGTGACACGGGACAAACACTAGTATACTCATAGCGACGGACGGAGTATAACATATGCATGCATCCAGCGACAGGATGAAAGGAATGCTCCCACCCCCGCATGTGGCCCCCCCATGCCGGCGCACGCACGCAACAGAACATGATGGCGCGCGCGGCGGCGGCACAAGGATTTTCAAACACCCCGAAACGGCGGCAGCGACCATGCGCATGCGGCGCCCGCCCACCCCCCCTCCTGCCTCGCGGGTCGCCCTCTACAGCCTGCCTGCCTGCACCTGCACAGCGAGCTCGCTGAAAGTACAGTACATGGTCATGGTACCAGCAGCCGCGCCGTGGCAGCGTCCGGGCGCCTCGATGTCCGCGCGAGCGACCGAGCGCCTGCCGCCTGCGCTGGACCGGACGCGTGGTGACGAGAGCGTCGACGGGCCGTCCGCCTGCGCCACCCCTACGGCGCTCCGCAACCGGTGGTGCCGCTGCCGCGCGGCGGCGTAGGCCCTCCACGTCGCGGCGCGCTCGTAGCGTAGGTCGCGCGTGCAGTGTGTGCCGTGTCCGTCCGGGAGCGGCGCCGCCGCCGGGGCCCGCGTCCTCGTCCTCGTCCGCCTCTGCCACTCAAACGGAGTATGTAGTACGTACATGACTACAGGAGTCGTCGGGCGCGGCGGGGTCAGTGTCAGTCACGCGTGCAGGAGCGTGGCGCGGCCGCACCTGCGCTGGCGACGGGACTGCGCCACGCGTCCCTCCCCGGCCCACCTTGCAACGCAAGCCTTTGTTTAAACTTCACAATGTGTCAGTATGTCACTGCTGTCTGTCTGCTGCTGTCCTACTCCTGCATTCGTTCGACGAAACGCCGGAAAACGCTACAGATTGCATTATCTTAGGTTTGGCTTCGGCTTCTTAAAAAATAAAGATAATCCAGAGCTTTTACATAAAACGGCTTCGGCGTCACTATCTCTGTCTTGATTTTTAGTTTTGATAGAGCTTTTGATTGAACTGATGGAAAAAAAAACCCGGAACAAAAACGTTACGTGCTGTTCTTCGTTGGCTCTGTTCCGTGGGTCAATAAGGACGTAACTAGCAGTAGAAGAATCCGCTTTCTTGCACGGAAAAAAAAGGGCAGTGGCCCTCGCGTCCTAACATTTGTCCCAGGGACTGGGACACAGTCGCATCGCGCGGCGTGCCCCACGTCCTCCTTTCCCCGGCCCTCCTCCACGTAGCCCCCGGGCGGGGCCCAACGCGCGACCCGGTGGTCCAGCCGCTCCGATCCTCCCCGTGCACGCGCCCCACCCAACGCCAGGGTCGCTGCGCGGGTGGGGCCCGCTCGCGCGTGCCACGCGCGCGGGCGCCGCGGTCCATGCGCCGGGCGCACAGGATATTTTCGCCGCGGGAGCCCAGGCGGGCGCATCGGGCGCGCCCACGCCACGCGCCCCCGGCGATCTCGCCCGTCCACGTCCCCGCGGCGCTGGCGCGCCCCCAGCCGCTCGCGCGGGATCCGACGGCCGCCGCCGCGTCTCCCCGTCCTCCTCGGCCTGCGGCCGTTTTAAACCCCGGCTCGACCCCACGCGTCGCCGGCCTCGTTTCTTCGCCGTCGCTTTGCGAGTGAGGACGGGACGGATACATGAGGGAGAACGGCGCCGCCAGGGACGAGGGACCCGCCGTGTGCAAGGCCGCTGCGGCGGACGGGGGCGGGGTTGTGGGCGCCGCCTCCGCCCGCCGCCGCCGCCGGCTCGGGCGTGCCACGGAGGGGCCTGCTCCGGCGAAGAGAATCCGGTCGGGGTCGCAGAGGTCGTCGTCCGACTCGTCGCTGGAGACGGCGGCGGCGGCGGGCTGCTGCTGGCCGGCGCGCCTGTCGCACGGCGCCGTGTCGGTGATCGGGCGGCGGAGGGAGATGGAGGACGCGTTCGCCGTCGCGCTCTCGTTCCTGGCCTCGGAGGCGGCGGGCGACGAGCAGGAGCAGGAGCTGGACTTCTTCGCCGTGTACGATGGCCACGGCGGCGCAAGGGTGGCGGAGGCGTGCCGGGAGCGGATGCACGTGGTGCTGGCCGAGGAGGTCGGCCTGCGCCGCCGCCGCAGCGGCAGCGACGACCTGCGCTGGGAGGAGGCCATGGCGGCCAGCTTCGCCCGGGTGGACGGCGAGGTGACCGGCGGCTTGTCGTCCCCGCACCATGACGACGCCGGCAGCAGCTTGCCCTACCGCACCGTCGGGTCCACCGCCGTCGTCGCCGTCGTAGGCCGGCGCCGCATCGTCGTCGGCAACTGCGGCGACTCCCGCGCCGTGCTCTCCCGCGGCGGCGTCGCGGTGCCGCTCTCCAGCGATCACAAGGTACGTACGTCGCACGGGAGGCGACTACGAATGCATGATAATAAATTAAACACGGCTGCTGTCGTCTGGGTTATTGTTTAATCTGCAAGAGTGATCTGCGTCATTCGCCCATCAGATCTAATTTTCTAACCCCGCACGGCACAGACCGCACAATACAGGTTTGGTGCACGGATTTTAGCAGTCTCCCGAATGTTCCGTCAAGGCCCAACCACCACCACGACTTCCATCGTCGCGTATCGGTCAGTGTCACTTTGTTTCAGTGCCCGTTGGCGAATTTCGCTGCCGGCCCGAGTTGGTCGCGGTTGTTGGGTGGTACCGTTCCATGCTCGTGAGATGGGACGACACGTAGGTGATCTCCCTGGCCCTGGCCCTGGGGGAAGAAAAGCGGAAGCTGGCTGGTGAGTAGTGTGGTGCCGCAGCAAAGCACTGCTGGTCCTCGACGCTAGTAGTAGGTTCCGTCGCCTTGCCCTCTCCATCCCAGATTCCCAGTGGACTGGTCGGTGTTGTTTCTGGCATAGTTAGTGTGCTCGGTTTGAGGAGCAGTGTGCGCCAACTATAAATTGTATTGTAGGCGTGAAACAGATGGGATTACTGCTACGAATGCTACCTTTCTAGCTGTGACCGATTAGGCCAGGTGACAGACAGATCGACGAGATCACCTACGTACCTGCTGGTTTAGGCTGTTCTGAAGGAGATGTTCTGTTTAATGAGCGCAAGAACACTCTAGTACCCGAGTGGTCCGTCTGATGCCAGCATTCCTTTCTCACTCTATATTTCAAAACCTCACTCTACAAAACTGGCCTAACGAATGCTCGTTCTGATTGTGCAGCCGGACCGTCCGGACGAGATGCAGAGGGTGGAAGCAGCCGGCGGCAGAGTCGTCAACTGGAACGGCTACCGCGTGCTGGGAGTCCTGGCAACCTCCAGGTCCATCGGTAAGAAGAATAGAAGACCCATCATCTCCTTCCATTCCGTTTTCATATATGCCATACCATACTCAGCCAGCGTCGCTGCCATTGTTCCAGGCGACTACTACCTGAAGCCGTACGTGAGCGCGGAGCCGGAGGTGACGGTGGTGGAGCGGACGGAGCGGGACGAGTTCCTCATCCTGGCCAGCGACGGGCTGTGGGACGTGGTCTCCAACGAGGCGGCGTGCAAGATCGCCAGGAGCTGCCTGAGCGGGCGCGCGGCCTCCAGGTTCCCCGGGTCCGTGGCCGGCCGCACCGCATCGGACGCCGCCGCGCTGCTCGCGGAGCTGGCCTTGTCCCGCGGCAGCAGGGACAACATCAGCGTCGTCGTGGTCGAGCTGCGGCGGCTCCAGACGGACCAGATGACGAGGGTTTAGTTTGCTGAGACTGAGTTGAGTTGAGAGCGTACCGAGTAGTAGATGATGATGACATTGTTAAGTATTTGAGCAGCGTGTGCTGAGAAGCTGTGGGGGGATTAAGAGAGTCTCCCTCCCGCCTTCAGCACTTGGTTCATGGTTCGAATTGAACGGGCACGGTGATGCGTTGTTGTACATAGGGAGCGTTTGTCGGATGTTTGCTTCTGTCGGTGTACTAATTAATTAGTAGTAGCATTATGCAATTTTATATTGCCTTGGACAGTGTTTGTGCTAAATCTTCCTTTCCACCGATGTGTTAGTACGAACACGATGGTAGTTTTTGGCTGTACAGGATTTTTATTAGTAAACAGATCATGATCTTAACCATCTACTATAGGTACTGGCAACGACGTCAGTTTTTTTCTTAGGGCGTCACATCCTTTGATAGACATCGTAAATTTTCTCAATCGCATAAACTGTTTTAATAAAACAAAAAATTGTTTGTTTTTGTTGGTTAGTTAGGTGTGAGTGCGGAGTCATCAACCAATGTTTGAATTCTCACCTATATATGCACAGTTTTAACTTTTTCCTCTTTTTTATGTTTGTTTTAGTTAAAACTTTAAAAAAACATAGTAAATCATTGAAATTTATAAAATACAAAAATTCTGTAATAAGTAGATACATGATATAAGTATACTTTGGTATACATTTTTATTATAAATTTAGATATATTAGTTTTTATAATTAATTCATAGGTCTAATTTCTGTGATCGGTGTTTTTTTTATAATGTATTAGTTATTTCATGCTCATTGGATTGAACCGTGACGAAAGAATGCAGTCGGGAAGCCTGCCACGTCCGTGACCGTGGCCTACCCATTGGGGAGGAGGGCCTATCCGGGAGACCATGAGGGCGTGATCGGGCCCGTCCAAGATGAGCCTCTCCTCCTGACTCCTTGACCGGCAAAGCTCAATGGTTGGGCCTGCTAGAGCATGTTTCGTGTCGTCATACTCAAACGGTTCAACCATTCTCTCCGTATTTGTCTCCATACTTTTTATTATATTTTATTATATCACCCTAGAAAATACTCCCAATATATATACTTATATATATATATATATATATAATCTTCAACCATCCACACTATTAATCTCCCTCTATAAATTATAACTTAGTTATTTAACATTTTATAATCAGCTTTTGAAGTTTTAAATCGCTAACTATTTGTACTATCATAATACATATTGTTATCAAGTTACGGAGCTTAAAAATATTAATATCACAAAGAAATGAAATAATTAAAGAAAGGGGGATTAGAGCTTCTCCATATACAGGAGACTTGACTCTCTCCCTCATGTGAAATGTGATAGGGGAGCCGTTGGACGACTTTCTCACCCTATGTATCACCGGACGTGAGGCGTTGGACCTGGCCTTAAGGTCGAGTCCAGCATGTTGCATATCGGGGCTCAGACACGTTTTTTTCATAGTTGGAGCCTCTGCAATAGCTCTCGGACGCGGTTCTTTCGTGCGGAAACGAGCATACTCTCTCCTCCTCGTGAACCCGTAGACCAAGGGCCACTTTAACATGCGAGCACCTTCGATACGCTTCATGGGACCAGCTGCAGAAACTTTGTTCTTTCGCAATCAAGATTGGGGAGCTACTGGACACAGCCTAAGGGTACATGGGCTCGCTCATTTACCATAGCCAAATATAAATCCTCGATTCCTCGTACAAGCAAAGAGACAAGATCCTACGGGTCTAGATTATAGGTCATTTAAGAAGACCACATGGAATTCATACTAAAATAGAGAGAGATGAGTGGAACGAAGAGTAAGGTAGCGTTTGGTTGAAGAGCCAAGTAGAACGGAGCCGTTCTATCCCAGTTTTATTGTTGTTTGGTTACAAAGTAACTAGAACGGAATGACTCCAATTAGGGAATATTCTCCTCAGATCCGGAACCATTCCGCTCCAAAAAAATAAACCGGACGGAGCCGCTCCGTTCCAATCCCGCTCGCACAGTCACGCTCCGTTCCGTTCACTCTGCAACCAAACAAAAAACAGAGCCGCTCCGTTCCAGATTACCAAACACAGAACAGAGCGGCTCCGTTCCTAGAATCAGGGATGGAACGGCTCCGTTCTACTTGGCTCCTCAACCAAACACTACCTAAGTGGTGTGAATGAACCTAAATGCCTCCTCTATTTATAGATGGGATTCAATGATTTTCTTAATTTTGAATTCTTTGAACTTTAAATAATTCAAAGCGGCCAGTTAACGTGACACGTACATGGACCGGCCAGAACGTGTCTTATCCTAAAGCCAGTCAATACTGACTGGTTCGGATCGGAACTGGATAGAATCGACCAATCAAAACCAGTCATGTGCAATCGGTTAGTTGACACCAATCCAACTGTCTAATGGACCCCTGCCAGCAGGGCACGGTGGCCACAGTTGAGTTAATTTTTAACACACGACTTCGGTCGGATCTGAATAGGACGTGTCGCAAGTCAAACCCCTCTGACAGCACTCTTGAAAGTTCCCTATGCCCGGGAATAGGATCTAGATGTCGCCTAAAAGGGGTGAATTAGAATAATAATTATCACTTTATAACTGGAAATACTTACTCTACTCGAAGGCTGGATTGCAGTGGAATGAAAGACCCTTCGAGTAAGTTGCAGCGGAATTAAAGTTTCTGTCTTAAAATACCCTGCACTTCCAAAATAGCCTGTACCACATATAAATATTGAAGTGCAAGTATAAACAACAAATAAGACACAAAAATAGCACACAGACACAAGGATTTATCCCGAGGTTCAGCTAAGCCTGAAATGCTTGCCTAGTCCTCGTTGGAGTTAGCCACACCTTGGCTTGGAGTCTATTTCAACTCCTTCCTCTGTTTGCTCAGATCTGTCAGTGCGACATATAGAGCCTTCCACTATGTTGATATTAGTTACAACGATGTCGTGGCTGCTTATAGTCTTCTCGACAGCACTCCAGCAGAGTAACAATGCCCTCAAGATTTTGCTCTAGCTCTCAGCAGCACTTCCTCTCTCTCTAAAGGCTTATAACTTCGCCTCTACACAAACTAGAGAGATACACAAGAGAGGGAGAGAAAGAATTGATCCAAATGATGTATGGACTTGTTGGCTGCTCTTGTATTCTTGTTGGAGACGCCTAGGGGTCCCTTTTATAGTCCTAAAGGGCCTAAGAGCTATTGGAGCTTCATTTGGAAGCTCCCAGCCTTCCCTGGTTGCGGGTGCACCAGACTGTCTGGTGCGCCACCGGACAGTGAACAGTAACTGATCTGATTGACAGTTTCCTTCTCTGGAAGAGCTAGTCGTTGATGCACCGGACAGTTACTATTCACTGCTAGTGCACCGGACAGGTTACTATTCACTGTTCTGTGCACCGGACAAAGCAACTATTCACTATCCTATGCATCAGACATGTTACTATTTACTGTCCTGTGCACCGGACATGTTACTATTCACTGTCCTGTGCACCGGGCGGTTACTATTCACTGTCCTATGCATCAGCCAACACACACTAAGTGCTTTTTCCTCCATTCTTTCTCCGTTTGACTTCAAATTTTGGGAGGATTTTCCTGAGACTTAAACAAACACATTTAGAGTATAATCCAATTGATTTAGTCCCAGAAACTTACCTCTTTCTTGTTCTTCTCCTAGCTTTTCTGTTTCTCCTCAAGCAGAGATCAGAATGGCACTTTCTCTACAGAAAGAGTTAGAGAGCAAACCAAAGCACCAAACTTGTAGTAAGAGGTGTATGCAAAATGGTTGAACACTCAAACTTTACATAATTAACCTTTTTCATCGTTTTACCCAATTTGGCATGTTTGAGGTCGATGTTGGACTCTAAACCATCAAGTCAACTTGACTTGATCTAGATTGACATATCTAAGCTCCAACCCTCTTGTTCACTTCCCGAGCTTGATCTTGAGCCTTATGACTTACACCATATAATTGTAGATGTTACCTCATTGGTTATAAGTCATGTCCTTATGTAGTGATCCTTGAAGCATCATAACTCTTCTTAACTCGATCAACCTTGACTTTGCAAGTCTTCTTCTTGTAAAGCCCAAAAATTTGCATGAGAAAAAATAATAATAAAAAGTAGAAAAAAAACCATGAATATTAAATCTATAATATGTTATAAGTTTGGCTACACATTCACATAATATTTTCCCAATATAAATGAGTTGTGAAATACTCTTTATTAATTTATATGTTTTGAAGCATGGATAAAAGAATTAATATAAAAATATGGATATAATTTATCCTTGCACTCATACTAGAGTTTTATGTGATGCATATAATGTTGAAATCTGAACTCTGAAAATTTGAATTAGAACTAGAATTGGAAAACTGAAATTTGAAGAAAAGGAAGAAAATATAAAACAAAAATGAAAAGAAAAAGATCTCCTTGCGCTTGGGCCTAAGCTTCTCTATTCCGGCCCATTCTCCCCCTCACCTCGCCAGCCCGCCATTCTCCCTGACGCTGGCAACAATGCCCCACTGCCCAACACCCCACCACGCGCGCTCCTGTGGCCACTGAACGGTGGGACCCGCGGGTCGGGCGCTTGACATTGTGCGCGCGATGACAATGACATATGGGGCCCGATTGTCTGATGCGTCTCCTTCACCGTAACAAACCTCACCGGAATCCGCGCGATGATCTCGCCATGTGCTGCGCGATGCCTGCTGGAGCTTGCTCGTCTCGCCCATCCATGGGACCCGCTCGTCAGGATCATCCACAACCCCCCCTAACAGAAACACCGAACCCGCCGCTAGGACTTCGGTTCCAATCGCTTGGTCCGCGCATGGCGTGCTCGCCCCTGTGATCTCGGCGACCGTTTCAACAACCCTTGGTCACCGGGTTCCCCCATGCCCTATAAGATAGATCCGTGACCGTGACCGTGCCCGTCCTTCCAGCTCAAGGCTCGAGCTGACCTCAACCGCGGACTCTGGAGCCGCGTGGGTCAAGGTCGGGCACGGGATTCGCCACCGGCGTCCCTCATCTCCGTACTGGTTGGGCACGCACGGCGCGTTCGGGGGCGTTCGCTGGTGAACCCCGAGTGTGTTCGATGATGCCGCCAAGCTCGTGGGTGATCGAAAGGGCGGCAATTTCTCGCCGCGGTGGCGGCCATGTCGTGGATCCGTGCCGCGGCGTGGACAACACTGCAGACGCTATGATAACCGGTATGGTGCACTCCATTAAGTTCTTCATACCCTCCGCTCTGTTTAGCATAGACTCGTAGCCTAGCTGGGGCACCTGGGTGCCGGAGCACTGCTCACCGGTGATGCTCCGCCGTGTGAACCTGGCGGCGGTGACACTGCTCGAGGTTGGTGGGGAAGAAAGCTTAGAACCGTTGGATCAAATGCGGACGTCCAGGATTAGAAGGTAACTTACCCATTCGGAGGTTGAATCCAGGCCGTAGATGGATAGATCCACGGGCAGGATTGAGGATGGATAGGGTCCGTTGGATTGGAGTTGTAGGTTCAGGATTAGAACTTTGTGTACCCCTTCACATATTTAATCTGGACCATCCGGAATGGATCGGACGGCTCTGAATCAACGATACCCCTTCGCCCTGGCTTTCTTTCTAAAGAACCCCTGGCTTTCTTAAAAATCAACCCGCCGTCCATGGGCGATGTTCACTGAGTCTTAGAAAATTTACGTGTTAGCCCCTAGGCTTCTCCGAATTTGGCGCGCCGACCAGTTAGCGAATAAAATCAAGGAAATTCATTTTAAAATCATTTTTAATACGAAAATAATGGTAGAAACTTGTATAAATCATAGAAAATTCATATGGAGCTCAAATTTATCCATTCCAATTTCTATAATTTTGTAATATTATTGTTTATCATTTTGTGTCACTCTTTTGACATGAAAGCCATATTAAAATTGGTATCCTAATTAATCTTGTACAAGACACGTGAAACCTTCAAAAATTCATAACTTAAAATCTATAACTCCAAATTTAACGATTCCTGTTCCTATGATCTTATTTTAATATATAGATTATTGATATGTATTTTGTTCTTATTTTTGGTGTAATATTAATCTTGCCTATACACTATTTTGTTTGTATTGCTACGACTAGCGTGAGGTTACGTGTCATCTGAAAAGCAAGTTGATACCTGGAATCTCAAGTGCCAGGCAAGTTGTGCCCTTGATCACTTCTTTTTACCCAGCCATGTTCTGATTAATCATAATGATCTGCATAGGTTAATTTTGATGGGACCCAATAGGTTACCCTAGTTTGTCTATCTTTATACCTTGTTTACCACTGAACTTTTTGGGTAGTACTTGCTAGTGCTTTATGTGGTTTTAGGTATGAAGATACATTATTCATGATCACACTTTTATTATCTGTTTATTATTACTGTTCATGATAAGATCATTATGTTAATTGGAACATGGAGCGACCACCCGGGAAAACAGTGCTACCACAAGGGTTTAATGGGACGCCCTTGGCTGATTAATTAGGAAAGCTAGTGGAAGACTACCTTACCCGAAAGGGGCAAGAGCAGTAGGGGAGTGGTCAGTGTAGGGAGGTCCTTGGTTGATTTTGCTGCGATGGCGGTCAGGCAAGAACCCTGCATTGGAGCTTCCTATAAACTGTAGCGGGTTTTCTGAAGCTAGTGGAACTTTGTAAAGGCCTCGTAGTGTTACCCTGCCTCGCCTCCTCGGTAGAGGTGTATGGGAAGTCGCGATCCCTTGGCAGATGGGTAACATGACTTGTGGGTAAAGATGCGCAACCTCTGCAGAGTGTAAAACTGGTATACTAGCCGTGCTCACGGTCAAGAGCAGCTCAGACCCTCACATGATTAATTTATGGAACTAAATTTAATTTGTCATATGCATTGCATCGCAGGTGATGTTGTTACTTTTGTTCTACTACTTAATTGGGTTTGGTATTTACTTATACTTAGTAAGTGCTAATAAAATTTTGACCAACTTTAAAAGCAATGCTCAGCTCTAACCATCCTCTTTGGTAAGCCTTACACTTCACATGAGCTCCCACCTTTGGCGAGTTCATGCACATTATTCCCCACAACTTGTTGAGCTATGAACGTATGTGAGCTCACTCTTGCTGTCTCCCACCCCCACAGGTCAAGAACAGGTACCACATGATGAGGCGCATGGAGGATGCTACGATGTGTTCGTGAGAGGTCTAGGCCGTCGTCTCCCAGTCAACTTTGGGTTGCTGGACCGTTGTCTCCTTATAATGTAATTATTTATTTTGTATAGAATTCCTGTTATGTAGTAAAGATGCGACATTCGATCCTGTGCCATGATTCATCATATGTGTGAGACTTGGTCCCAGCACACCTGGTGATTATGTTCGCGCCCGGGTCTCTGGACCCCTAAAACCCGGGTGTGACACTTCTTCACCCCTGGCTTTGGGTTCCTGGTCTCCTTGACCTTCTCCCGTGCACTCGGTACCTCAAAGCTCTTCTTGCCTCCATCCTAGGCTTGATCAATTGTCTCTGAGTTACGCACACCGAGTCTCACTTAAGCAATGTCCATCTTACTTGTGATGTCCATTATCTATAGATATTCCAGTCTTTGGACCATCATAGTTGTTCACTTGTGTTGAGTCCTGTTAGCTTTGCATTAAGCACTTGTTCAACACTTAGCACACTTGTTAGTCCTTTAATTGGGTTGTCATCCAAACCACCAAAACGCACAAGAGAGCTTTTAACTCTTCAATCAATGAGCTTGGTCAATCATCACCCTGTGTTCGGCTGGCCTTCCAGCTTGGCCACCGGCCGGCACGCTAACTTGCCACTGCCATCATGGGCCATGCAATTGATCGATATGGTGTGCGAACTTAACAGCTGGAGATGCCTGGTGCTCATTCAATCAGATTGGCAGTGGTCAGCCAAGCCCATTAGGAGGGATGTGAAAGGGAAATGGCCTCAACATTTTCTATAATCGATTTTGGTGTTTGACGTCCATCACAAACCATATGGATTAACTAGTTTGTCTAGTTGCTATTTTTATCAAGTGCATAAAGTTCAACAGAAACATACAAATAAAAAGAGTTGAAGGAATTCTATAAAGTTTGGAGTATACAAGAATGGGCGCAGCCAGTGGCGCACCAAACACTGTCAGGTGTGCACTGGACACTGTCCGGTGCCCTAGGCTGCAGCCCTCGCGAACTGGCTGTTCTCGGGTTTTCTCAGAGCCACTCTACTAAAATTCACCGGACTGTCCGATGTGCCACCAGACTGTCCGGTGAGCCAACGGAGCAACGATCAACTTTGCCCAACGGTCGACTGCGCTGACGAAGAACAGTGGACAAAGCAAAAGTTAGAACTGCAAAGTCAAAACACACCGGACTGTCTGGTGCCGCAAGAGGACAAAGCACTTCAACTGTCAACAGCTCCAAACCCCAACGGTTGGCTGACTGGCATGCACCGGACATTGAACAGTGTAGTGTCCGGTGCACCACCGGACTGTTCGATGTGCCCATCGACAGCAAAGTCAGCCAATGGCTAGAAAGTGATTGGGGGCTATAAATACCCCCAACCACCTCCATTCAAGCCATCCAAACCTCTCACACTTCTCATTCAATACAAAAGCAAAGAATACACTCAAAAGACACAATCAAAACATTTAATCCCCTCCAAGCTCTAAAATCAAATCAAGTGCTTAGTGACTTGAGAGAGGGTGTTTTGTGTTTCCTTTGTTGCTCTTGTTGCTTGGATTGCTTTCTTCTTCTCACTCTAATTCTTTTAAGTGCTTTGTAAAGCTAGCAAGAGACACCTAATTGTGTGACGATCCTTGCGGGGTCTTAGTGACCCATCTAATTAAGAAGAAGCACTCGACCGGTCTAAGTGACCAATTGAGAGCACCTAGAGGGGGGGGGGTGAATAGGTGATCCTATAAAATCAAACACTAAATAGCCACAAACTTGATTTTTAAGGTGTTAGCGAAATCAAGTGGCTTATGGAACACGTTCGTGCGAACAAAACAATCACAAGAAGCAACACACGAGACACACGATTTTTATCTCGTGGTTTGGCCAAGTAACACTTGCCTACTTCCACGTTGTGGTGTCCCAATGGACGAGGGTTGCACTCAACCCCTTTCAAGTGATCCGATGATCAACTTGAATACCACGATCTTTTCCTTTAGAGTATTTTTCCTGTTTGCGAGGAATCTCCACAATTTGGAGTCTCTCGCCCTTACAATAGATCACAAAGAAAGCACAAGAGTAAGGATGGGAGAGCAACGCACATAAGACTCAAATCCGCTGCAAAACCATGCACACAAGTGAAGAAGTGAGCACACAAACAAAGCGCGAGGAGTTTACAACTCGAAAGTGCTCAAATCTCAAGAACTATGATCCGATTTCGTGAATGCAGAGTCTGGGTGCCTTAGGATGTTTCTTGTAAGCTTTGTGTATTGCTCCATGCGCCTAGGGGTCCCTTTTATAGCCCCAAGGCAGCTAGGAGCCGTTGGAGAACAATTTGGTAGGCAATTCTTGTCTTCTGTCGAGTGGTGCACCGGACATTCCGGTGCACCACCGGACAACCACTGTAGCAGTCCGGTGCGCGATCTCCTTCCATATCGGGCGCAGCCGACCGTAGCTCCTCGGGACCGGTTGGTGCACCGGACACTATCCGGTGCACACCGGACGGTCCGGTGCACCCAGCCGACTATTGGAGCGGGCCACGTGCAGAGCGTTGATCGTGCGGACGACCATTGCTGCTGGCGCCGTTGGCTCACTGGATAGTCCGGTGCCCCACCGAACAGTCCGGTGAATTATAGCCACATCGCCCTTTTCTTTTCTCGAGAGCGACGAGTTCGTCGCTGGCGACTCACTGGACAGTCCGGTGCACCACTGAACGGTCCGGTGATTTATAGTCGCGTCACTCCCAAGAGCAGCTGGTTCACCGTCAGCTCGCCTGGGGCACCGGACACTGTCCGGTGCACCATCGGACAGTTCGGTGTGCCAGGCTCGAGCTGGTATTTGGCTGTACACAGCCAAGACTTTTCCAATGCTTTTCTTCTTTTCTTGGCACTGTTTCTAGCACTTAGACAAACACATTAGTATTAAAAAACAATATACTAAGTCTAGAAACATACCTTGTACTTTGATTTGCGCTTCTTGCTCATTTAGCACATAAGGGTTTAAAACATTGTGTTGGGCATCTAATCACCAAAACAATTATAGGAATGACCCAAGGGCACATTTCCCTTTCAATCTCTCCCTTTTTGGTGATTTATGCCAATACATCAAAAAGCAACAAAAGAAGTGCAACATCAATGTAAATGAAGACCAAATTCTTTTTACTCAAGATTTGACATATTTGGATCATTCTTTGCCACCACTTGGTTTATTTTTGCAAATCAAATTCTTTTTCCTATCTCTAAGTCAAACACACTTGTTTGGGCAAATCGTGAGATATTCCAAGAGTAAAATTTAACAAGTGACAAAAACTCCCTCTTTTCCCCATAATCAAAATTCTCCCCAATAAGAGACCAACTTTTGCAAATAAGAATATTTTGACAAAAAACAAATTTCTAGCTCTTCTATTTTCAAAAAGTCACAAGTGGTTGGCTGATCCATTTGCTTTGGCCTTAATTTCTCCCCCTTTGGCATTAAGCACCAAGACGGGATCATTTTTGGCCCTTTAACCCCATTGCCTCACCAAAAATGTCAAAATAAGAGCAAAAAGGCAATGAGAGCATAAGTATGAACTTGGAAATAAATACACTAATACCGGAGTGCAGTGGAAGTCTTTTCATCGTCCAAGTTCATCTTCCCTTTCAATGTTCCTTCTAGACTACTTCAAATGTACTTAAACAACCAAGTCAGTCTCAAAAGGAATTAAGTTGTAGCACAGCTCCCCCTAAACATGTACATCATTTGTATACAGACTTGTGAGGTCCAGGGGTGACTTGTACAACTTGAGCACTATAAATAAACAGTAACTGATGCACAAGGTAACATGATCAAAGGCATAGACTACATGTATGCTATAGATCAATCCAAGTTACGCGAATCTAAGACATTTAGCTCACAATGCAACTTGCAAAACCTTTTCTCATCTAAAGGCTTGGTGAAGATATCAGCTAGCTGGTTCTCGGTGCTAATGTGATACACATCGATATCTCCCTTTTGCTGATGGTCTCTCAGGAAGTGATGCTGGATGTCTATGTGCTTAGTGCGGCTGTGTTCAACAGGATTATCCGCCAAGCGGATTGCACTCTCATTGTCACATAGGAGTGGGACTTTGCTCAAATTGTAGCCAAAGTCCCGGAGGGTTTACCTCATCCAAAGTAGTTGCGCGCAACATTGTCCTGTGGCAACGTACTCGGCCTCAGCGGTGGATAGGGCAACGGATGTTTGTTTCTTGGAACTCTAGGACACTAGGGACCTTCCTAGAAATTGGCACGTCCCTGATGTACTCTTCCTATCAACCTTGCACCCAGCATAATCGGAGTCTGAGTATCCAATCAAGTCATAGGTAGACCCTTTTGGATACCAGATCCCGAAGCAAGGCGTAGAAACTAAATACCTAAGAATTCGCTTAACGGCCATAAGGTGACATTCTTTGGGGTCGAATTGAAATCTAGCACACATGCATACACTAAGCATAATGTCTGGTCTACTAGCACAAAGATAAAGTAATGAACCTATAATTGACCGGTACGCCTTTTGATCAACGGACTTACCTCCTTTGTTGAGGTCAATGTGCCCATCAGTTCCCATCGGTGTCTTCGCGGGCTTGGCGTCCTTCATCCCAAACCTCTTGAAGAGATCCTGAGTGTACTTCGTTTGGGAGATGAAAGTGCCATCCTTGAGTTGCTTCACTTGGAATCCAAGGAAGTAGGTCAACTCGCCCATCATCGACATCTCGAACTTTTGCATCATCACCATGCATGCTCTTGGGGCTTGCTTAAGTCCATAGAGCGCCTTAAAGAGCTTGTACACATGGTCGGGATACCTGTCATCCTCAAAGCCAGGGGGTTGTTCTACGTATACCTCCTCCTTGATTGGCCCATTGAGGAAAGCACTCTTTACGTCCATTTGGAATAGCCTAAAGGAATGGTGAGCGGCATAGGCTAATAAAATTCGAATTGACTCTAACCTAACCATAGGAGCAAAAATCTCCTCGAAATCCAAACCTGCGACTTGGGCATAACCTTTTGCCACAAGTCAAGCCTTGTTTCTTATCACCACCCCGTGCTCGTCTTGCTTGTTGCAGAACACCCACTTGGTTCCCACAACGTTTTGCTTTGGACGTGGCACCAGGCTCCAGACTTCATTTCTTTTGAAGTTGTTGAGCTCTTCCTGCATGGCCAACACCCAGTCCGGATCCTACAAGGCCTCTTCTACCCTGAGAGGCTCAATAGAAGAGACAAACGAGTAATGCTCACAAAAATTAGCTAATCGTGAGCGAGTAGTTACTCCCTTGCTGATGTCACCCAGAATCTGATCGACAGGGTGATGTCTATGGATCGTCGCTCGGACTTGAGTTAGAGGGGCTCGTGGTGCTCCTTCCTCCATCACTTGATCTTCCTATGCTCCCCCTTGATCCTTCCCTTCTTCTTGAGGTACCTGTTGGGACTATGCTTCGTCGCCGAAGGTCTTGTAGGGAGAAACAGCTTCGGCTGAAGCTGTCCGCATGTGATGACCGAAGGTTCCTCTGTATGAAGCTTCGGAATTGCAAACCGACTTAAGAGTAGAATGACCTTTTAGTCCATAAAAGTTTGAGTCGTTGTTGTAATTCCTTATGAGGGACATAATTGTAATTCCTCACAGGCTGTGTCCTGTGCCTATAAATAGTGAACAGTATTCCTTTACTGTTCACGCATTCCGGTAATTGCAATCGCATCATTCGGGAATCAATCTTTGCCAAGGAAAAGGTATAATTGTATTCAATGTTTAAATACATTAAATCGATATAATATGAAAATAATATTGTTCATTTACAATTTATTTACCTTTAAATCTTCGTATTTTACTTCATACAATCTATTAGAATTCAATTACGAAGATTTAACTTTCGTAATCGTATGATCTTTAACCTTCGTCCAAAGTTCAATAATCCTTAAGGGAATAATGTTTCGTTGGACGAAGGGCATTAACATTTAACATTTTATGTTGCCTTGTTCTTAATTCATAGCATTTGAGAACAAGTCCCCAACATTGGCGCCCACCTCCGGTCAACTCACTTCCACTTTTTGAGCTGATGGCTTCGTTCAACGATCAAGTTGGAGCTGCTTCGGCCCCGAAGCTGGTGCTCCCGATAATAGGTGGTTCATGCTCAGAGCCAGCCAACAAAAAGCAGAAGAAAGAAGCACAGAGAAGGGTACAGCATGTTGGGGTGCAAGGACCCTTCATCAAGTCAAGATGGTCCCACATTCCAATTACCTTCTCCCAAGAGGATCTTCAACTCAAGGATTACCCACACAATGATGCTATGGTTATCTCTTGTGTGATCAAAGGATTTCTGGTCCATAATGTCTTGGTTGACACAGGCAGCGCAGCTGATATCATATTTGCTAAAGCTTTCAGACAAATGCAAGAGCCCGAAGACAAGATCCATGATGCTACACACCCTCTCTGTGGCTTCGGAGGAAGACAGATTGTAGCACTGGGCAAGATCACCATGCCAGTGACCTTCGGATTCATCAATAACACCAGAACTGAGCAAGTTGTGTTTGACATTGTTGACATGGAATACCCTTACAATGCAATTATTGGTCGTGGCACCCTCAATGCTTTCGAAGCAATTCTTCATCCTGCTTATCTTTGCATGAAGATACCTTCGGATCAAGGACCCATTGCTATTCATGGAAGTCAGGAAGCTGCCAGAAGGGCCGAAGGAAACTGGACTGACTCAAAAGCAATCCATAATATAGATGGAGCTGACGCTTGTGAACAGTACAAATTCAGAAGGGAGAAAGCAGCTTCGGCAGATCAGCCGAAGCCCATGCTCTTATGTGAGGATATAGCAGAGCAGAAGGTGCTGTTGGGCTCCCAATTATCCGAAGAACAGGAGAAAACCTTGATAAGGTTTTTGTTCAACAACAAAGATGTTTTTGCATGGTCAGCTAATGATCTTTGCGGAGTTAACAGGGATGTTATTGAACACTCGCTCAATGTTGATCCATCCTTCAGACCCAAAAAGCAGAGGCTTCGGAAAATGTCTGATGACAAGGTTGAAGGAGCTCGGAATGAAGTCAAAAGACTCCTCAGTGCAGGAGTTATCAGAGAAGTAAAGTACCTAGAATGGCTAGCTAACACTGTTATGGTAAAAAAGGCCAATGGCAAATGGCGAATGTGCATCGATTTTACGGATCTCAATAAGGCCTGTCCGAAGGACGAATTCCCATTGCCAAGGATAGACTCCTTAGTTGATGCAGCAGCTTCGTCAGAGCTTATGAGTCTTTTAGATTGTTATTTAGGCTATCATCAAATTTGGATGAAGAAGGAGGATGAGCCGAAGACCAGTTTCATAATCCCTAGTGGAACATATTGTTACCTTCGGATGCCTGAGGGGCTCAAGAACGCTGGAGGAAGTTTCAGCAGAATGACTTCGAAGGTTCTTCAGTCTCAGATAGGCAGAAATGTGCTAACTTATGTTGATGATATCATTGTAAAAAGCACGAAACAAGAAAATCACATTGCTGATTTGCAGGAGACCTTCGCTAGTTTTAGACAAGCTGGTCTAAAGCTGAATCCAGAAAAATGTGTCTTCGGAGTAAAGAAGGGGAAATTTCTTGGATGCTTGGTTTCAACAAAGGGAATTGAAGCTAATCCAAGTAAAATTGAAGCTATACTTCGAATGGAGCCACCAAATACAAAAAAGGGGGCCCAAAGATTGACGGGGAGGCTGGCATCTCTCAATAGATTCATATCCAGATCAGTAGAGAGAAATTTACCATTCTTCGAAGTGCTGAAATCAGCCGAAGTCTTTCAATGGGGACCAAGCCAACAAAAAGCCTTCGAGGAACTGAATCAATATTTGATGGATCTAACAACATTAATTCCACCAACACCAGGGGCTCCTTTGTTATTATATGTGGCAGCTTTGCACTCAGCGGTAAGTGCAGCACTTGTCCAGGAGAAGCTTGATGGCCAAGTCAAGAAGCAGGTCCCAGTATATTTTGTATCTGAGGTTCTTAGTGTATCAAAGAAAAACTATACAGAATTGGAGAAGGTGCTATATGCTGTTTTGATGGCATCCAGGAAGCTTCGGCATTACTTTCAAGCATACAATATTGTTGTTCCTTCTTCGCAACCGTTGAAGGATATTATGAGAAATAGAGAAGCTACTAGACGGATTGGAAAATGGGCTGCAGAGCTCAATGAATTTTGCATTGATTATGTGCATAGATCTTCGATCCAGTCTCAAGCGCTGGCAGATTTCATTGCCGACTGGACGCCAGGGGCTCAGGATGAAGAAACAAATAAAGATGCCGAAGTATGGACAGTGTTTTGCGATGGGTCTTGGGGAACCTTCGGAGCAGGAGCAGCTGCTGTGTTGGTCTCACCATCCAAAGTTAAAACTTGTTATGCGGCAAGACTCGATTTTAGTTGCACAAACAATATTACTGAGTACGAAGCCCTGCTTTTGGGTCTTCGGAAGTTAAAAGCAATGGGAATCAGAAGGGCCATTCTTAAAACTGATTCCCAGGTTGTTTCGGGTCATATTGACAAGAGTTGTAAGGCTAAAGATCCGAAGCTCGAAAAATATCTAGACACGGTCCGAAGGATTGAAGCCTCCTTCGAAGGATTTTCTGTCAAAAATATTCCTCGAGGAGAAAATGAGCATGCTGATTTGCTAGCTAAGTCAGCGGCACAGGGGCTGCCCTTACCTTCGGATGTGTTCTTCGAAACAATAAAAGCACCTTCAGTGGAGCTTCTTGAAAGAGCAGTCCTCAATATATCTCCTGTTTATAATGAAGACTGGAGAACTGAGATCATCTCTTACCTTCAGGGTAACTTCCTTTCAGATGACGAAACTTATAACAGAAGGATAGAGGCAAGAGCTCGTCCATATGTCATGATAAAAGGGGAGTTGTACAAGCATGGAGTTTGTGCTCCATTACTCAAGTGTTTGTCCAGAGCCGAAGGCATAGAATTGATGAAAGAAATACATGTAGGCCTGTGTGAATCTCACATTGGATCTAGGCCGTTACTTGGAAAAGTTTTTCGTCAAGGGTTTTATTGGCCGAAGGCAGCTTCGGATGCAGCGGAATTAGTTCAAAAGTGCGAAGGTTGTCAGAAATGTGCAAGAGCTCAAAAACAACCTTCATCTCTAACTCAGCTGATACAACCCATCTGGCCATTGCAAAGGTGGGGCCTTGACTTGTTAGGTCCGTTACCACCGGCCCAAGGAAACTTAAGATATGTTGTAGTGGCCGTGGAATATTTTTCTAAATGGATTGAGGCAAAGCCTTTAGCCACAATAACTTCGGCCACCATTCAAAAGTTTTTTTGGCAGAATATTGTTTGTCGTTTCGGAGTACCAAAGGCCATCACTGTAGATAATGGAACACAGTTCGACTCCGAAGATTTCAGACAATTTTGTGATCAAATTGGCACGAAGATCCATTTTGCATCAGTTAGACATCCGGAGTCAAATGGACTTGTTGAAAGAGCTAATGGCATCATAATGACAGGAATAATGAAGTTAATCTTCAATCAACCCAGGGGAAAATGGCCAGATCAATTAATCAAAGTGGTGTGGAGCCACAATACAACAATATCAAGGTCAACAGGCTTTACTCCATTCAAATTATTGTTTGGTGACGAAGCAATAACTCCGGAGGAAGCTAAAACTGGATCAATAAGAGTAGTAGCTTCGACAGAATTAGATTCCGAAGCTGATCATTCTGTGGAAAAAGATGCTATAGAAGGGATCAGGCTTCAAGCTGTGGAGAACATCAATAAATATCAAGCCGAAACAATCAAATGACGTGATAGAAAGGTTCGGCTAAATAATATTGAGCCAGGACATTTGGTGCTTCGGAGAGTGGCTAACCCAGATACAGTGGGCAAGTTGCAGTTGAAATGGGAGGGACCTTTTTTGGTAGTATCTTCGTCAAGACCCGGTTCATACAGATTGAAGGATGTGGACGGCAACGACATTCCTAGATCTTGGAATGCGGATGAGCTTCGGCGATATTATGTATAACTTGATGTAATTTTTTATATATTTTTTATTTTTCTTTTATGGCACCCTTTTCCTTTCCGAAGGGGGAGAAAGGTTTTTAATGGGGCCATCACATGTAATTTCTTTTTTATTTCACCTCTATAAGAGCAAAATCCCCCAGAGATGTAAATGTAAAAACTGAGAACGCACCATCGAGTGCCGAAAAGAAAAAAAAGAGAAACAGGGAAGAAGCTCGAAAGCCGTCCCTAAGGGGATGCGGAGCACGACGAAGCTACTAAAGAAGTCGCTCCAAAAGGGGCGCAGTGTAAGTTTTCTGCTTCAATGTCGTTCCAAAGGGAATGCAGAGCTTACAGCGAAAAGTCAACGCTGATACCGCCGAAAGTAAAAGGCGAAGAAGCTCCTAAGGGAGGCTTACAGCGAAAAGTCAACGCTGATACCGCCGAAAGTAAAAGGCGAAGAAGCTCCTAAGGGAGGCTTACAGCGAAAAGTCAACGCTGATACCGCCGAAAGTAAAAGGCGAAGAAGCTCCTAAGGGAGGCTTACAGCAAAAAGTCAGCGCTGATATGTGATTGTTTCTAAGGAAATAACGGTTGTGATTACGGCTTCGGATATGTGTTTGGACATTCATTTGCACACCACATTACATCATAACATTTGCATTCATAAACATTCATCCAGGCATATGTAGGATAACAATCATCATAGCATAAGTGGTTGCTTCGGCAAAAAGGAAAAAAACTGTCTTTTGTACTTCGTCGTATATGAAAAGAAGAGCTTCGGCAGAAAGGAAAAGCTGTTTTTTATGCTTCGCTGTGTACGAAAAGAAGGGAAGGTGTTTTTTCGCCTTAGGCTCAAAAAGATAATTTCGTCCACATCAAAGCACCTCATACATTAACAGAAGGTAAGAGCATATTACAAGGTATGAACAAAATTCATTAAGAACAGTTTAGTCATATTTACAAAAGTTATTTCAAAAGTGTAGGAAACGGGTGACGCCTAAGAGGGGGGGGGGGTGAATTAGGACTTCTAAAACTTTTACTAAACTAGGCCACAATTAAATCCCTAGAGCAAAACCTATGCAAATAATCAAAACTAGAATGTGCAAACTAGGTTTTGTCTAAGTGTTGCTATCTCTACCGCAAAGGCTAAGTTTCAATCTACACTAAATAAGTATGACAATAAGATTGAAACTTAAATGCTTAATATAAATGCGGAATGTAAAGAGCTAAGTAGAGAAGCAAACTCTCGTGGATGACGCCGGTATTTTTACCGAGGTATCCGGAACCACGCAAGGTCCCGACTAATCCTCGTTGGTGCCCCTACGCAAAGGGAAGCCCACGCGAGGGCCAAGCACCACGGTCGAGTAACTCCGTAGAGAGCCACGGGCCTTCTCCACGCGCAAGTGGTGCTCCGCTTCCGGCTCCTCTCGGACGCTCCCCGCCGTCTCCACTATCGAGCTTCCGGCCGAAACGCCGCGGGCCTCGTTCCCTCTGGTACACGGTGGCGGCCGTGACACAAACGTGGTTGTCACGGTCTCGCAAGACTCTCGCCCCACTCGGTACAATTACAACGACTCACGCAAGAGCCGAGGGGTTGTGAGGTTTATCTAAACTCACTCAACAATCTAGGGTTCACCTAGAGCAAGTGCTAAAGCGGTCTAACTAACCTAAGCACTTCGCAAAGCACCTACGCTAATCACCGAGTGATTCTATTAAGCACTTGGGTGTTTGAGCTCTTGGAAATGTGCACTATATGCCTTGGTATGTTGCTTGGGCTCTCACACTTGAGAATGGCCGGTTGGGGTGGTATTTATAGCCTCCACACCCCCAACTAGCCGTTGGACAGAAAGCAGCAGCTTTCTATCGTCGGGTGCACCGGACAGTCCGGTGCACCACCGGACACTGCATAGTAGATGTCCGGTGCACGCCACGTCAGCCGACCGTTGGCGCCTGTAGCAGTCGACCGTTGGATCCGACCGTTGCCGTCTGCCCATTGGCACACCGGACAGTCCGGTGCTACAGCCAGAGAGCGCCTGTCTGTGGCCTCTCTGCGTAGACTGTCCGGTGCCTCACCGGACAGTCCGGTGCACACCGGACACCGATGTCCGGTGCGCCACCAGGCGCTGGCTGACAGCCCTCGTCTTGGATTTCTTCGCTGATTTCTTCGGGCTTCTTTGTTCTTGAGTCTTGGACTCCTATGCATCTTTTTATGTCTTCTTTTGAGGTGTTGCATCCTCATTGCCTTGGTCTAATTCTCTTCGCATCCTGTGAACTATAAACACAAACACTAGAAAACTTATTAGTTCACGGATTGTGTTGTTCATCAAACACCAAAACTCAATTAGCCAAAAGGCCCGGGGTCCATTTTCCTTACAATCTCCCCCTTTTTGGTGATTGATGACAACACAACCAAAGCAAGCAAATAATACAAGTATTTGAGTGAAAATATGCAATCTACTTGCTAAGATGCATGATTGTCCCCACAATGTGATATTATGGACTTAAGCCTCCCCCTAACTCCATAATTCACTTACTTCCTATTTTTGGACCAAATAACCAAAACCACTTGAAAAGCCATTTGTAGATATAAAATTTTAAATTGGTGGTGTTTGGTGTTTGATATAGTTTTCATTGCTTTGGTCCCTAAACTTCTCCCCCTTTGGCATCAACCACCGAAAAGGAAGACATTAAAAGCATGTAGGAAGTAAATAAAAGCTTGCCCTCATCAGGAATTGTATCAAATGATATCACTAGAAGGATATTAAATTAAACTATGTGAATGATACCACTTGAAGGAGTCCTCAAAAGATTACTCCCCCTAAATGAGTATTCTCCTTTAGAAAGAGTTTTTCTCCCCCTTTAGAGATGAAGAAATACTCCCCTTGACAGAGATCCTCTACTTAGGAAAAAGCATGTGAAAATTAGAGGAGCAAGACATGATTTGAAAAGACTAACTTCCCTTATGCATAGGTAACAGAATATGAGTTAACTACTTATGCATTTTTGCAACATGGAAGCATATGATATGAAATATAGTCTAATCAAATATTGGAGAAGACATGTAAATGATACTGAATGTAGTCTCAAAAGATACCAATTGAAAGTCAATGGTGAGCTTGAGAGACATAAGAGTTCTTGGAGATTTTGCAGTGGAAGATTGTTGTCTTTCTCCGGGGACTTCATTTTCCTTACAATGAGACTATCACATGAAATAGACTTGAAAAGGTGTTAGTCTCAAAGTGTTAGATTATAGAGTAACCTCCCCCTAAAGGTGTGCATACAAGTTTTGAATACTTGTAGGAGACATGCACTTTGATTTGATATCAAGAGGGGCAAATTATCCATAATTCAAATTTTGGCACATATAAGTTAAATGATACACTTTGTAGAAATCAAAATTTTCAATTTATGCATCATTTACTATGGAGTGATATAGAAGCTATGTGCCGTGCTTAAATAAACATTTTAAACCATGTAGGTTTGCTTAAGTATATGAATTGAAAGCAAGCAATCCTACCATGTGATTTACCTAGTATGCATGATTTTAAACAAAAGTACATAACAATTGTAATACTAGGCAAGAAAGGTAAACTAGATAGAAGGTAAATAGATACGCATATCTAAAAATGAAGAATACAATAAAACTAGTTACCTTAGTCATGGGTGGGAAATTT
The DNA here is from genome assembly GCA_029449295.1 of Zea luxurians. Lineage (NCBI taxonomy): Eukaryota > Viridiplantae > Streptophyta > Magnoliopsida > Poales > Poaceae > Zea > Zea luxurians. The sequence continues at coordinate 91,160,091 of JAOPSE010000012.1, forward strand.
GGGTCCAAAATTTTCACTAACCCACTTGGCAATTAACTTGATCCAATATGATGTATCCCATGATATACATCCCAAATTTGCCAAGTCTCCAAATTTCCCGCGGACCTTCGGTCCACTCACTTCCCTTTCGGGATCCAAACCTTCTTGGTGCTTTTCATGGTTGAAATTATCTCCTTTGGCACCCAGATGCGTTTGACCCCTTTTCCTTTGTTGGCTTGCTTGTTGGCCTTGATTGCTATCACCTTTCCATTCTTTTTCTTCTTGATCAAATATGGTGTAGCATCCTTTTTGTTCACTTTTTTGATGTAGGTGTTGGAGATTTTGCTTGATGGCTTTTGCTTGAGCTTTTGCCTTTGTTTATCCCCGGTCATCGCCTTGCATTGGAAAGACTTGTGGCCTTCCTTGTGGCATAGCCTACAAATCACAGTTTCTCCCTCTACAGGCTTGTTCACTCCCGCAGTGGTGTTATCCTGTAGAGGTCGGATTTGTTTGGCTTTGCCTTTCTTGTCATACAAAGCCTTGCCAAGGCGAGCCACTTCTTGCTTTAATTGTTCATTTTCCTTTGCAACCTCATCCGAACATGTCTCTACAACAATATTCTCAACAACGACTTGGTTGCAGGGGTTAGAATTGTCAATTAAATCAAAGCAGGAAGTATAAGCATCTTTCATAATTATTTCAGGTATTTCAACTAAAGATGCTGCTGGGGTGCTACCAATGTTTTCTAGCTTAGTAGTTAGCTCATTGTTGTGTATGCTAAGAATTTCCATTTTCTCTAGCAAATTTTCAATAGCTTCTTGGGAGCTAGCTAACTTAGCCTTAAGTTTTTCATTCTTTTTAATAAGGCTGTCATCGGTAGCAGTGGATGGAGCACTAGATTCTAATAGCTCAATTTTAGTTGATAGCTCACTATTTAAGTTTGCAAAAGTTTCAAATTTTTCTAGCAAACCTTTGTTATCATTTTGAGAGCTAACCAACTTATTTTTCAAAGTTTTAAGTTGAGCTTTTTGCTTAGTGCAAACATCCTGGAAAAATTCTACGGCTTTCGCAAGCTCATCTAGAGAGGCCTTTCCCTCACCTTCATCATCACTACTACTTTCATCACTAGAGGATGGAATGCTTTTGTTACCTCTTGTCATAAGGCATTTGTGTGATGACCGTGATGATCGTGACGAGGACCGGTGGCTGCGCGTCCTTGGAGGTTCATCTTCACTTGAAGAATCATCCCAAGTTCTAACACTTGTTAGCGCCTTGCCTTTGCTCCTCTCCTTTTTGGGTTTGGCCATATTTGGACAGTTGTCCCTGAAGTGGCCCTTCTCCCCACATGCGAAGCATCCTCTCTTCCTTTGCTTTTTTCTGTCAATGTTAAAGAGAAGATCCTCGACCTGCAGGGGCACACCCATTAGATTAATCTTGCGGATCATCCTCATTACCTTTCCGACGCGTCGGATTGTTTCTTCGTCCTCGGAGGATGATGTGCATGGTTGATTATCTTCATCATCATCACTTTCTTCTTCTTCTTTCTCTTCTTCGCTTGAGGAACTTGGAGTGGGAGCCTTCTTTTTGCCCTTCCTTTCATCACATGCAAAAGCATATGGTCTTGAGGAAGTTGGCTCCTCTCCCCGAGTCATTTTTCGCGACATCTCAAAGGCCGCGATTTTCCCAATCACGATGGTCGGGGTCATGTTGCTCAAGTCCTCCATGTTGTGAAGGATGGTGATGATGCTCCCATATCTTTGTTGTGGTAGCAGGGAGATAATCTTCCTCACAATGTCCGCATCACCTAGCTTATTAATGCCAATAGAATTGAGCTCATTGATTATTAGATTCAAACGAGAATACATGTCTCTAACAAGCTCATCATTTTTCATGGCAAAAGAATTATACTCATTTAAGACTAGGCAATGTTTTTGCTCACGGACATTGGATGTGCCGTCATGGAGCTCATGCAATTTTAGCCAAATCTCATTAGCAGTTTTCAGGGTAAATACTTGATTGAAAATATCCATGCTAAGAGATTCATACAAGCAATTTTTGGCTCTAGCATTTAAATGGATTTCTTTTTCCTCACTCGTGGTGGGTTTCTCGGGATTCTTGAGAGGTTTCATCCCGTCACGAGTGACTCTCCAAACACCTAGATCAACGGCCTCTAGGTAACAAGCCATTCTAGCACTATAATATGGGAAGTTAGTGCCGTCAAAGTGTGGTGGCCTATGGGTATCCATCCCTTCCTCTAAAAAGCGTCGGCTCTTTTAGCGGTGAAGCTAAAGCGTTTCAAATGAGCCAAACCGGGTTCTGATACCACTTGTAGGAAATGGTTGACGCCTAAGAGGGGGGGGGGGTGAATTAGGACTTCTAAAACTTTTACTAAACTAGGCCACAATTAAATCCCTAGAGCAAAACCTATGCAAATAATCAAAACTAGAATGTGCAAACTAGGTTTTGTCTAAGTGTTGCTATCTCTACCGCAAAGGCTAAGTTTCAATCTACACTAAATAAGTATGACAATAAGATTGAAACTTAAATGCTTAATATAAATGCGGAATGTAAAGAGCTAAGTAGAGAAGCAAACTCTCGTGGATGACGCCGGTATTTTTACCGAGGTATCCGGAACCACGCAAGGTCCCGACTAATCCTCGTTGGTGCCCCTACGCAAAGGGAAGCCCACGCGAGGGCCAAGCACCACGGTCGAGTAACTCCGTAGAGAGCCACGGGCCTTCTCCACGCGCAAGTGGTGCTCCGCTTCCGGCTCCTCTCGGACGCTCCCCGCCGTCTCCACTATCGAGCTTCCGGCCGAAACGCCGCGGGCCTCGTTCCCTCCGGTACACGGTGGCGGCCATGACACAAACGCGGTTGTCACGGTCTCGCAAGACTCTCGCCCCACTCGGTACAATTACAATGACTCACGCAAGAGCCGAGGGGTTGTGAGGTTTATCTAAACTCACTCAACAATCTAGGGTTCACCTAGAGCAAGTGCTAAAGCGGTCTAACTAACCTAAGCACTTCGCAAAGCACCTACGCTAATCACCGAGTGATTCTATTAAGCACTTGGGTGTTTGAGCTCTTGGAAATGTGCACTATATGCCTTGGTATGTTGCTTGGGCTCTCACACTTGAGAATGGCCGGTTGGGGTGGTATTTATAGCCTCCACACCCCCAACTAGCCGTTGGACAGAAAGCAGCAGCTTTCTGTCGTCGGGTGCACCGGACAGTCCGGTGCACCACCGGACACTGCACAGTAGATGTCCGGTGCACGCCACGTCAGCCGACTGTTGGCGCCTGTAGCAGTGGACCGTTGGATCCGACCGTTGCCGTCTGCCCGTTGGCACACTGGACAGTCCGGTGCTACAGCCAGAGAGCGCCTGTCTGTGGCCTCTCTGCGTAGACTGTCCGGTGCCTCACCGGACAGTCCGGTGCACACCAGACACCGATGTCTGGTGCGCCACCAGGCGCTGGCTGACAGCCCTCGTCTTGGATTTCTTCGCTGATTTCTTCGGGCTTCTTTGTTCTTGAGTCTTGGACTCCTATGCATCTTTTTATGTCTTCTTTTGAGGTGTTGCATCCTCATTGCCTTGGTCCAATTCTCTTCGCATCCTGTGAACTATAAACGCAAACACTAGAAAACTTATTAGTTCACGGATTGTGTTGTTCATCAAACACCAAAACTCAATTAGCCAAAAGGCCCGGGGTCCATTTTCCTTACAAAAAGTTTCTTGAGTTTTTCTACAGTCTACTCCTACTGATCTTCATGGGGCCTCAGCTTCGGCGCCATACTCTTTAAGCATCGGTCTCGGCTTCGTCATCCTACTTGAATTAAGTTGTTGTGAGTCAAAACCAAGTTTGAAGGAAAAGGTGAACACAAGGTATGATTTCTTACTGGTTCAAGATGACTCCGAGCTTCGTCTCCAGCCTTTTCTCGCCCGCCTTTTGTCCATATCTTCTTTACAAATCTATTAGAAATGCTTCGGGCGAGGTCAGGAATGTCATCTAAAATTGATGGTGATAGAGTGAAATTGGGCCTATTAACAATTTTTCCATGGTCGCAGCCAGCTTTCAGAAAAGCTGCAGCAGTGCCCCGAGAAGCTACCCAGGCACAGAAATCACCGTGCCCGGCTATAACTTCGTCAAGCTCATCAATTTCACCCTCAATATGTTCGAAGGTCTTTTGTAAATTCTCAGTTGACGGGGTGAATTTCTCACTGCTAGCCCCAACTGAGTGGAATATCTTTCTCAGTCGTTGAATACATTTATTGCTAAACTCCAAACATTTGTCTTGAAGGCTTGCCAATAATTTTTTCAAATCTGAATTTTGTTGGACTTCGGCTTCAAGTTTCGCATTAAGTTCTTGCTTTTCTTGTTCAAACTGTTCAGATTGGCAGAGAAGCTTCGTATTCAATTCTGCTATTTTAGCTTCGGCTTCTGCCAATAAACCTTCAGTTGTCTGAAGCTCGAAGTTTTTCTTTTCAATACTAGCTGATTGCTCTTTTATTTTGCTCTCTAAATTTCCAATTATAACCTCGTGTTTTTTGTCTTCCAGATCCTGCTGCATTTTCAAAGCCTTACTCAACAGCATACTCTGCGCATAAACAACCTTCGTTAGAAATGTCTTCATTATTAAAAACAATAAAAGTCAAGAGAAAAGTAGTTCACCTTGAAATTGGAATAAAATAAACTACCAACGATATGTTGTCGTCGGTAGCGGCTAATATCCGTTTCCAGCTTCAGAAAACCGATACTCTTTGATAGAGTACCGATAATCTTAGCTCCAGTTTGATCCCGGATACAGCCTAATTTTTCATCGTCAATACCCCCGAAGAGGAGTGCTCCTGGTTTATATCCGCAAGATTTGGCATATTCTTTAAGCTCTTCTATTTCGGTTTTTGACAATTCTTGTCCAACTAAATTTTGAAACATGAAGGTTTCGTCCTCCGAAGTATCGTCAGCTATTTCCTTTCCTTTCCCAGACACTGCGGCCATGGTCTCTTCGACGGCAGTGGTAGCTTCTTCTGTGGCCATGTCTAGCAGTATTTTGTCGATATGTTCGATTGTGGTTTCCAAGTTCAAATCTTTGGCTAAGGTAGCTTCGGTAGCCGCGATTTCCGAAGGTGCGACTTCAACATTTGATATTTCCTCAGCCGCTGGTGTCTTCCGAGCTGAAGCTCTCGGTGGTGTCTTGTCAATGACTTTGGTCACTGCGATGATTCTTTGTCTCTTGGTCTTAGTTGTTTTCTTCGTTTTTTCGGGCTCCTTTTCCTTCTGAAAAAACTTCGTCAGTTGAGGCCCTAATGGACTTAGCTTCACAGGCAGGGATTTAGTCATTACCTTCAAAATCTCTTCCACGTCAGTGGCAGAGCGTGATGCGGGAGTCTCTTCTTCGTCAGATACTTTTCGCTTCGGAGATGATACTTTTCTCTTCTTCAGAATATTATTCTCTTTTGGTGGTTCTTTCTCATCTTCATTTAAAGCTTCGGCTACCCTTTTCCTTTTCCGGCCTTCGACAATTTTCTTCAGTTGTTCGTAGTCAGGGTATTCAAAACCCAAGGCGTCCAGCACTCGATTCAGTCTTCGCTTCGGACGGGTACCGAAGGCCGCAGTCATCAACTGATCTTCTTTTTTGGAGTAATTACCGAGTATTTCACTGCACATTATTTCAATTGTTTCCAGCCACTCTTGGCAGGGTGTTTTAAAGTATTTCTTAAACTTGTAATAGTAAGGTAACCGCACAAGTTCCCCTTCTTTCTTCTCCCCCTCTAGCTTCGGCATTTCCCATTCTTTTAAAGTAGGAAAAACCCTGAAGGCTAAAAACTCTTGAACCAGGTCCCTAGTGCTGATATGTTCTAAAACAATTTTAAACTCAGCCAGTGCAGCCCAAGTGGGACCTTCTAATGACATTTAGCATCGCGGTCTTGTTTCTTCGAAGATCAATTCAAGAGGGCTTTGTACCAGCTTCTCTTTGTCTTCGTCAACTTTCACATAAAACCATTCTGATTTCCAGCCTGCCGGCCATTTGCTTCGGTAGCTGATTACAGGAAACTTTGTGGTTTTCCGATAGGCAAAATTGTAGCAACCAAAGTTATCATGTAATCCATCTTTTCTAGCCTTCGTCTGGTAATGCAGCTCATGAACTCGACAAAAGCTGTCGGCAAACGGCTCCACCGCCTGGCTTCGGAGGGCCCAGATATAAACACTAAGCCTAACGATAGCGTTAGGAGTCAGCTGATGAAAGTAGATCCCAAACTTCTTCAATACATCTGCAATAATCCTATGAAGGGGGAATCTCAACCTAGCCTTTAGAAAGCTTTTGAAAATGACTATTTCATCCTTCTCTGGCTTCGGGGTAGTTTCTTCCCCCCCGAAGCGAAGTAGCTTCTTCTCACTCTCACTGAAATAACCCGACTTCACCATCTTGGAGAGATCAGCCTTAGAGAAAGTTGACTTTCCGAAGTCCAAGTGGCTGGGCTTACTTGGCATGGCAATATGATAATCATCTTCGGAATCAGTTTCCTCAATATTCCCTTCTTCCGCGTCGGCAGCAACTTCGGAGATGGGGACAGTCTGCTCTGTCTCAGCGATACGGATTCCTTCCGAGGTTACCAGTCCGGATCGTTGCATCGCTTCGGAGATGGGAACAGTCTCCGATCCTTCAGCTTCGCCTCCCTCACACTCAACCCTAGCGGTAGAACGCACTCTGGCCATTTAATTCTGAATTTTTTTGGGAACTAAGTACTTTTTCTTCCGAAGCTTTTTCTTCTGACGAAGTAGGCTTCAAACTGGAGCTTCGTTTGATTCCGAGAGTCAAGCTTCGGCTATGGTTAAAAATTTTGGCAGCAAAACAGTGAAAATAGCAATGAATGCTGTGGTAACTTCACACCTATCCGTCTGTTTATATAGTGATGCAGGTAAGAAGGTGAATCACCAGGATTTTTACACCAGGCGAACAGCTGCTTGCACCCACTGCAAGGTGGGACCGCTACGCGCTCGGAAACTAAATCGTTTCTCGACAACGAGCTCAGGGAAGGTGTTTTTCGGACCTTCGGCTTCTCGAAGCCTAAGAGACTTTTTTCACGGATCAAGCTCGTTACGAAAAACGATCTAGCACCGTGAAGGGGCTACTGTTGGGACTATGCTTCGTCGCCGAAGGTCTTGTAGGGAGAAACAGCTTCGGCTGAAGCTGTCCGCATGTGATGACCGAAGGTTCCTCTGTATGAAGCTTCGGAATTGCAAACCGACTTAAGAGTAGAATGAACTTTTAGTCCATAAAAGTTTGAGTCGTTGTTGTAATTCCTTATGAGGGACATAATTGTAATTCCTCACAGGCTGTGTCCTGTGCCTATAAATAGTGAACAGTATTCCTTTACTGTTCACGCATTCCGGTAATTGCAATCACATCATTCGGGAATCAATCTTTGCCAAGGAAAAGGTATAATTGTATTCAATGTTTAAATACATTAAATCGATATAATATGAAAATAATATTGTTCATTTACAATTTATTTACCTTTAAATCTTCGTATTTTACTTCATACAATCTATTAGAATTCAATTACGAAGATTTAACTTTCGTAATCGTATGATCTTTAACCTTCGTCCAAAGTTCATTAATCCTTAAGGGAATAATGTTTCGTTGGACGAAGGGCATTAACATTTAACATTTTATGTTGCCTTGTTCTTAATTCATAGCATTTGAGAACAAGTCCCCAACAGTACCTGTACATCATCTTGAGTTGGAGGATGCACCAATGTTGAGGAGGATGGTTGATCTTATTCATGTAGTTCTTGTGGTCGCACATTGCCTATTGCCATCGTGCGCATTGCGGTCGTCAGAACTTCTTCTTCATCTATGTCAACAAGATCAACTTGCTCTCTTGGAGAGCCATTAGTTTCATCAAATACAACGTTGCTAGAGACTTCAACTAATCCTGATGATTTGTTGAAGACCCTATACGCCTTTGTATTAGAGTCATACCCTAGTAAAATCCCTTCTACTGCTTTGGGAGCAAATTTAGAATGTCTACCTTTCTTCACCAGAATGTAGCATTTGCTCCCAAATATATGAAAGTAAGAGACATTGGGTTTGTTACCGGTAAGGAGTTCGTAGGAGGTCTTCTTGAGGAGACGGTGCAGGTAGAGCCGATTAATGGCATGGAAAGCTGTGTTCACAGCTTCCAACCAAAACCGCTCAGGCGTCTTGTATTCTCCAAGCATCGTTCTTGCCATGTCGATTAGCATCCTGTTCTTCCTCTCTACCACACCATTTTGTTGTGGTGTGTAGGGATCAGAGAACTCGTGCTTGATGCCTTCCTCCTCAAGAAATTCTTCAACTTGTAGATTTTTGAACTCAGACCCATTGTCGCTTCTTATCTTCTTCACCTTTAGCTCAAATTCATTTTGAGCCCTCCTTAGAAAGCGTTTTAGGGTCCCTTGGGTTTCTGATTTGTCCTGCAAAAAGAACACCCAAGTGAAGCGGGAAAAATCATCAACAACTACAAGACCATACTTACTTCCCCCGATGCTGAGGTAGGCAACAGGTCCGAAGAGGTCCATGTGAAGAAGCTCCAGTGGTATTGATGTTGTCATCATATTCTTGCTGTGATGAGTGCTTCCCACCTGTTTCCCTGCCTGACATGCTGTACAAGGTCTGTCTTTCTCAAAACAGACATCGGTTAGTCCTAACATATGATCTCCCTTTAGAAGCTTATGAAGGTTTTTCATCCCAACATGTGCTAGACGGCGATGCCAAAGCCAGCCCATATTAGTCTTAGCCATTAAGCATGCATCTAGATCGGCATTCTCTTTCGAAAAATCAACTAAATAGAGCTTGTCGTCTAATACACCCTTAAAAGCTAATGAACCATCACTCCTTCTAAAGACAGATACATCTACATTTGTGAATAAACAATTATAACCCATGTTACATAATTGACTCACAGACAATAAGTTGTACCTGAGCGATTCAACTAAAAACACATTGGAGATAGAATGCTCGGATGTGATGGCTATCTTTCCCAATCCTTTAACCTTGCCTTGGTTCCCATCTCCAAAGATGATCGAATCCTGGGAGTCCTTGTTCTTGACGTAGGAGGTGAACATCTTCTTCTCCCCTGTCATGTGGTTCATGCATCCGCTGTCGATAATCCAGCTTGAGCCCCCAGATGCATAAACCTGCAAGGCAATTTAAGCTTGGGTTTTAGGTACCCAACTCTTGTTGGGTCCTACAAGGTTAGTCACAATAGTTTTTGGAACCCATATGCAAGTTTTGTCTCCCTTGCATTTGGATCCCAACTTCCTAGCAACTACTTTTGCATTCTTACATGAAAGTACAAAAGAAGTGTTGCAAGCATGAAAAACAGTAGTAGGTTCATTGCACACTTTCCTAGAAGCATGAGTAGCATAATTTCTCCTAGGCCTACTTCTACCATAAGCATAAGTAGAGCTAGAAGCAACCATGGCATGAGAAGTATGATAACTAGGTAAAACAACATGATCATAGCATCTATCATTATAAGTATTCCTAGAAAGTTTCCTATCATAAATATAGGCATGATTCTTTTGGGAACTATTAGCCATAGGAGCCTTCCCTTTCTCCTTGTTGAGAACGGGAGTCCTTTGGCTTGTTAAGTTCTTGGTTGCCTTTTGAAAACCATGTCCATCCTTAATTGAGGGGTGTCTACCAATAGTGTAGGCATCCCTAGCAAATTTCAATTTATCAAAATCAAATTTGCAAGTCTTAAGTTGAGCATTAAGACTTACCACCTCATCGTTTAATTTAGCAATAGAAATAAGATGTTCATCACAGACATTAACATCAAAGTCCTTACATCTATTGCAAATAACTACATGTTCTACACATGATCTAGTTGTATTTGCTTCCTCTAGTTTAGCATTTAATTCAACATTTAAATTCTTTAAACTAGAGACAGTTTCATGATAAGCAGACAACTCAGAAGACAACATTTCATTTCTCTTAATTTCTAAAGCAAGGGATTTTTGAACACTAACAAATTTATCATGTTCCTCATATAAAATTTCCTCTTGCTTTTCTAGAAGTCTATCCTTTTCATTAAGAGCATCAATTAGTTCATTTATTTTATCTACTTTAGCTCTATCTAGTCCTTTAAACAAATCAGTGTAGTCTACTTCATCATCAGATGACTCTTCGTCACTAGAGGAAGTATACTTTGGAGTGTCCTGAATACATACCTTCTTTTCCTTAGCCATAAGGCAAGTATGGCGTTTGTTGGGTACTTATTCTCAAATGCTATGAATTAAGAACAAAGCAACACAAAATGTTAAATGTTAATGTCCTTCGTCCTTCGAAGCATTATTTCCCTTAGGATATAATGATCTTCAGACGAAGGTCATGAAGGGCATACCTTCATAAATATGACATGTATATACAAAGGATGAAGTTTATGAAATATAGGAAAACAACATAAACAATTATATAATATCATAATATAAACATCTATTGTCAAATAATCATGAGTACATGAAAGCAATATCAAATTACATTTGTACCTTGAGCTTGACAGAGGGCAAAGGTAAAAATGAGATGCGAAAGCGTGAACAGTACGGGGGTACTGTTCACCTATTTATAGGCACAGGGCGCAACCTGTGTAAATTTACATTCATGTCCTCTACAAATTATTACAACCATAACACAGGTTATCATGGGCCGATTGGTCATTTCATCTTTTAGTCGGTGCATCTAGAAATACGCTACGAAGCTCCCTGACTGGTAGCTTCGGCATTGTTCCTGTTCTGGCCTTCCGAAGGTGTTTCTTCTCACAGGACCTTCGGCGACGAAGCAGACCCCCAACAGTAGCCCCTTCATGGTGCCAGATCGTTTTTCGTAACGAGCTTGGCCTGTGAAAAATTATTTTAGGCTTCGGAATGCCGAAGGTCCGAAAAACACCTTCTCTGAGCTTGTTGTCGAGAAACGATTTAAATATTCCGAGTGCGAGGTGGTCCCACCATAGGACAGGTACACATGATCTGGTGATTCTCCTTCTCGCACCCTGCGGTCCACCGTTCAGTGAATGCGAGCGACTGTTCGGCGGGTGCGGGTGGCTTGACGATTTACCTTCCCACACTACCGGAATCAGCTTCTTTGCCGTGTGTCTCAGACACACGGCAAAGGCAAATTTACACTCGGCAAATGCTTTGCCGAGTGTTACACTCGGCAAAGAACGATCGGTAAACTGTACATCGGCAACAGCCTCTTTGCCGAGTACTATTTGTCGGGCACTCGGCAAAGACTTTGCCGAGTGCCAAACGGCACTCGGCAAATAAAAGTCACCGTCACGGTGCCAAGTAACGGTGACGGATCCTTTGCCGAGTGCCGTCTGTGGCACTCGGCAAAGAGGTCAATGTTGCCGAGTGTTTGCTCGAGTGGCCCTCGGCAAAGACTGACCCAGTGGGCCCCACTGCCAGTCCCTGTGCCGAGAGCTCTAGTAGGCACTCGGCAAAGGAGCTTCTTTGCCGAGTGTCTGTTGGACAGGCACTCGGCAAAGAACCCTCCAGTGGGCCCCTTTGCTAGTGTCTTTGCCGAGTGCCTTGGCAATGGCACTCGGCAAAGATGTCTTTGCCGGTTCCCAGGTTCCTTCTTTGCCGAGTGCCATTGTCAGCACTCGGCAAAGATGGCTTTACCGGTTCCCAGGTTGTCTTCTTTGCCGAGTGCCATGGTTATAGCACTCGGCAAAGCGCCCCTTTGCCGAGTGTAACACTCGGCAAAGTGACCAGAATGTCCCTTTTTTATTTGCTTTTGTTGTTCCATCCAAACAAACAAAAGATATATATGATTCACATCACATTATATATCAATCACATCACAGAATGAACACATTTATCATCAACACCATATATATCACAAAGTCTCACTAAAGTCTCACAAATATAAGTAAGGATCATCACAAAACAGATATAAGTCTGCGTCATCACTAACATCACCAAGTATCTCACAAGATAAAGTTTAACTAACATCACCAACACTCATAAAGGTAAGTCTGGATCATCACAAAACAGATCATCAACGAGGTGGGCATCTGGACTGGTTCGGCGAAGGGCTGGACGAAGCATGAGGGTTGTTCGACGCCGCCGATTGACCCTGCACAGAGAAGAGATTGTATGTGTGAGAACATATGAATAAATATCATGCAGTACTAAAATTTTGATACTCACAGGAGTAGTGAACTCTGTAGGGTCAACTGCAGGGAACAACGGAGGTGGTGGAGCATGACCCTGTGCGGCGCCAAGGCTCTGCATGTACGCGAACATCTCCGCCATCCTCTTCTCCAGCTCCTCACGTTGCCTCCTCTCATCATCTAGCTGAGTCTAGTAATATTTCGCCCTAATGTTACGATAATGCAAATAGAAGATATATAAAAATCAATGAACGATGAATAGATAAGGAATAACCTAGAGTTGCTGGATACGATGCTGTGAGGTGTCCTGCCGAGGTCGTTTGGCTGGGCTCGCGCTCGTGCTCCTTGCTCACACCTGAGAGAGAGTGGGAGTGGAGGACGAGTCGATTGCCCCGTCGGCAATCCAGTACCGCCCATGCCTCTTGCCTCCTCCGACCCTCATGAGGACATCTCCGTCGATGTCCTCGGTCCTCGGATCGTAATCTGGCCCATGGACCTCCTTGGCCATGGCGGTGTACTCACTGAGTCGGCTGTGGATGGCGGGGTTGGTGTACGCCTCGGGCCCGTCATCCGGGTTGTAGGTGACGTCGGACGTCGCCTTCCCCTTGTGGGCCATGGCATATGCCGAGAACGTGGAGCAAGGCGCGCCACCATGTGCCGCCGACTGCGAGAAAACCAACGATATGGTTAGAAATCATGTCTAATCGAAAGTTATATACCTAAATAAAAAAGAGCGCGTACCCATGCTTCCGTGTATTTGCCCAGGCTGCGGCTGCCTTGATGGTGGGAGGGACCTTGCATCAGCAAACGCCGTTCCCGACTAGCGTTGTGCGCCTCGTCCCACTCAGCCGAGCACCACCTCTGCACCATCTTCTCCCAGCACTCAGGATGCGCGGCGCACCAATGAGGAATCATCTAAAAAAATATAAGTACACCGCATATCAGAAGATAAGAATAAGCATATTTAGTACCAATAATAAAGTTTTGTATTTACCTGCAAGTACTGGTCCGCAGTCAATGACATGGTTCAGGCGTCCTTCTTGTTCACCTTCTCCCCAAGGACGGAGCCGTGGTAAGTGACGATGGCCTGGATGCGCGCCTCGTAGTGCATGTCCACGACGAGCTTCTTACAGCACGTCGTAGACACCACATCCGCCCTGGCCTCGTATCCAGCATCGCACCTGAAGAAATCCTACATACAAAGACGATGTATCCATACATTATTTCAAGAATATGCAACAAATGCGACTTATTAAACAATATAGTGCGAGGAAGACTTACCCACAACTCTTGCTTGACCCGCTCCGCCTTGTTATTGAATTGTCTGCCGTCCCGATCTACTGCATCGGGGGCGACGGCGTAGTGGTCGAAGGTGTATGCTGGGCTCGTCACTCCGGCGTACTCGACAAGTCCAGGGAAGTGTTCCCGGCATAGAAGGCCGAGGATGCCATTGGGGTTGCGGCCGTGACCCCCTGCAGTCTCCAAAACCATCCAAGACCTGTCGAAGTGATTAAGATGAAGTATTAGTTTCTATTATTAATTTGAACATATAATATGAAAAAGCAGCAACAACATCTAAAGTTACCTACCTCTCTCCATCGGGTCGTATCAGCGGACGTCTGTCACGAAGTATGGGTCGCTTAGGTAGGCTCGCGGGACCTCGCAGGTAGATACTCCTCGAACCTGAGGAGCCAGAACCTGAGACGTCCTGCTGAGCGGCGTCGTCGTCATCGTCGTCCTGCTGCGCCGCATCGTCGTCGTCCTGCTGTGCCGCATCGACAGCGGCTTGCTGCTCCACCTGCTGCTGTACGGCGTCGTCCTGCTGCGCCTCCTCCTCCGTCCTACGGGTGCTCCTCCTCCCCCTCCCCCTCCCCCTCCCCCTCCTCGTCCTCGTCCCACCGCCCACCATCTTTGTCCAACAACCTGCAATTAAGAGTAAACAATTAAGCACAGATAAAAAAATATGTATTTAGAAACACATGCAAAATAAATGAAATATAGCATTACATCGATTAAAAATAATCTTCATATGTGTCCGGGTTAGCCGAATCATAAGTGTCATCATCACTATCAACCATTTCATAGTCAACATCATCTGAAGGCGCAATTTCGTCATTGGCATTGCCTTCAAGTATTTCTAAGTCATTCTCATTTTGCACCTCATCATCCTCGTCATCAACAACCATTTCAATATTGTTGGGGTCGTGCTTCGGTACGCCGAAGGTCTCACACGAAGAAGCAGCTTCGGCTGGAGTCGTCTTCAAGAGATGGCCGAAGGTTCCTTTTCATGGAGCTTCGGCGTTTTAAACCGACATAGAGATAAAATGACCTTTTTATTCATATAGGTCTGAGTCAATGTTGTAAACATTTGTAAGGGGCATGATTGTAATTTGTCACAGGCTGCGACCTGTGCCTATAAATAGATGAACAGTACCTCTGTACTGTTCACGCGAACCTGTCATTTGCCTTCGCATTACACTTGTATTCCTGCCTTCCTCAGGACCGAAGCATTTGAGAACAAGCCCCCAACATTGGCGCCCACCGCCGGTGAACTCACTTCCACTTTTCTATCTTCTTGGAAGAACTCTCCGTCATATGTGTCCGGGTCTAAGTTATAATCTTCATCGTTTGGAACAGGTAATTTAGCGTGCGGTGATACCTTATACACAACATCCCAACCCTTAAGATGTTGTTTCGTTTGGCACGCATATGGAAGATAATACACTTGTGTGGCCTGTTGGGCCACAATATAGACATCGTCTCCTGTTAAGGTGGAATCCTGTCGAATTTCGACTATCCCAAGATTAGAATGTGTCCGTCTCGTAACTTCAGGGTCAAACCAATGACATTTGAATATCACTGGAGTAAGAGGTTTGGAACCATAAAAATTGAGTTCATATATTTCTTCAATTCTTCCATAATACTCGACCTCGTCAAGCCCGGGCGTAAAGACTCCAGAACACGTGGTTTTTCGATTGGGCCGACTTTGGTCGTAGCTTGTTGTGCGAAAACGGTATCCATTGACGTCATACCCAGAAAATTTCCTGACCCTATAGGCAAAGCCATTGGCTACTTGTCTCAACTCGGCACTCATAGACGGCTCTCTTTGGCCCTGCAAGTTCAAACACGCTAGATTGTTATATTATTCGCACGTAAGAGCAACTTAGAATAACAAACTAAGCACGTACCTTATGTTTAAACCAGGAAATGAAATCGGGCAATCCATTTCCCGCACCCTTTCTAAGAAGGGTATCATATTCCTGTGGAGTTGGGTCCCTTGATCGACGCCAGAATTCATGAAGAAATTGCTCCATGTATGGCGTCACCTCTTCAAGGTTGGTCAATACATATAGCATGATATGGCGCCACTCTTCATGTCTCAGGGTCTTGGTGGTCGAACCACTCGCGCTTCCGAGTTGCCCTCGAAAAATGCTGAGGTTCGATTCATTGCCGCCATCATTGTAACGAGGGGGTGGATTATGCACGCTCGGCAGTTTGTCACCATAGTAAGTTGTTGTGAAGTTTGACACCTCCTCCAGTATGTATGCCTCTGCAATGGAAGCCTCGATTTTGCATTTATTTCTACATTTCTTTCGGATACTCTTTAGACATCTCTCAATTGGATAGCACCAACGTCCCTGCACGGGCCCCCCCATTCGTGCCTCATACGGGAGATGAATAATCAAATGCTGCATCGGATTGAAGAAGCCGGGTGGAAAGATCTTCTCCAGCTTACACAGTAACACGGGTGCCATCCTTTCCAAGTCTGCAATCATGGTCCGAGCTAACTCTTTTGCACAAAGCTGGCGGAAGAAATAGCTCAACTCTGCAAGCGCTAGCCAGACATGCTCAGGGACATAGCCTCGAACCATCGCCGGAAGAATTCGTTCAATCCATATGTGGAAGTCATGACTCTTCATCCCTAAGACTCGCAGAGTAGATAAGTTCACCCCCCTACTAAGGTTAGCTGCATACCCATCAGGGAACATTAACATCTTGATCCACTGTAGTACTTCCTTCCTCTGGGCCCTGCTCAGGACGAAATCGGCCTTAGGCCTTCTCCATGTCTTACCACCACTAGGCGGCTTCATCTCTTGGTTTGGTCTATCACATAACTCTGCCAGATCCACTCTTGCCTTTACGTTATCCTTTGACTTATCAGGAATCTCCATAATTGTTGCCCAAAGTGCCTCGGCGACATTCTTTTCAGTGTGCATCACGTCAATGTTGTGTGGAAGGAGTAGGTCATCATAATAGGGGAGCCGAGTCAAGCCCGACTTATGTGTCCACATATGTTGCTCACCATATCCCACAAAACCACCTTCTGGGTTGGCCACGAGACCATCTATCTGTTCGTGAACTTCGGCACCAGTCATCATTGCAGGTGGGCGGTCTGTCACCATGACACCTTTCGTAAAGTTCTTGATGTCTAGTCGGAATGCATGGTCAGGAGGGAGAAATTGTCGATGTTTATCGAATGACGAATATTTGCCACCCTTCTTCAACCAAATGAACCTAAGAGCTCCCTTGCAAACTGGGCATGGGAACTTACCGTGAACACACCAGGCGCAAAATAGCCCATACGCCGGAAAGTCATGCATGGAGTACTGGTACCAAACATGCATTTTGAAGTTTGTCTTCGTAGCTCGGTCGTACGTCCATACCCCTTCCTCCCAAGCACGGACCAATTCATCAATCAAAGGCTCCATGTACACGCCCATTTTATTCCCCGGGTGTCCAGGAATTATCAACGACACGAATATGTTCTGTCTTTGAAAGCATACGCCGGGGGGGAGATTGATGGGGATAACGAACACGGGCCAACATGTGTATGGGGCAGCGGTCATTCCATAGGGATTGAACCCATCTGTGGCCAGCGCAACACGAACATGTCGAGCCTCTTTGGCTTTCTCATGGTGAATGGCATCAAAGTGGGTCCATGCTTCACCATCGGATGCGTGAACCATCTTGTCAGGATTGTATCGTTTGCCTTTTTTGTGCCATGTCATCTGTTTTGCGGATTCCTCTGTCATGTATAGACGCTGGATCCTCGGTATGAACGGAAGGTGGCGTAGGATTGTCACGGGGATGTCGAGCTGCCTCTTCTGTCCATCACCAGAGTCTACCTCCATGAACCTAGACGATTTACACTTCGGACAGTACTTTGCCTCAGTGTGTTCTTTCCTAAATAGGACGCAGCCCTTCGGACAAGCATGTATCTGCTCATACGTCATCTTGAGTGCACGAAGGAGTTTCTGTGCCTCGTACATGCTCTTTGGCAGAACGTGATCCTCCGGAAGCAGGCTGCCAATAACTGTCAACAAACCATCGAAGGCGTCTCGACTCATGCTATACTGCGACTTGAACGCCATTATACGCCCAATGGCATCCAGTTGAGAAACCTTTGTCTTGCCGTGAAGCGGTTTCTGTGCCGCGTCAAACATGTCGTAGAATGCCTTTGCGGTCGCCTCTGGCTCGTCCTCCGTACGTCCTTCGGCGAACTGTGCCTCGTGATAGTCGTTCAACATGTCTGCTACCCCGGCATCAGCATCGTAATCCTCGACGCGTTGTCTCACCACCTCCTCTCTCGTGCGATGCGCTTCACCATGGAAGATCCACCGAGTATAGTCCGGCGTAAATCCATTCTTCCAAATATGTTCTACCATGGCCTTCTTTGGTTTTCTTTTCCGGTTGTCACATTTGCTGCACGGACAAGGGACTAGGCTAGCTCCTTTAGCAGCTTCGCCATATGCCCATTCCACGAAAGCATCGGTCTTCCTAATCCATTCTGGGGTGACATCATTACGTCGAACGCGGCCCGTGTACATCCACTCACGGTCCTCCATCCTCTAACATATATAACCGAGTATAGTTTAATATAGACATGTAATGCATGTACACTACGTTCCTACCTTCTAATAGGTGAGGATAGGTCCTAATCCCACCCGCGGTTGCGTAGATGGAGTTAGTTTCCATGCTCTACTCCGATCCGAGATAGAATTTCGGCAGCACCTCCCCGCTGTTCTCTGGATACACGTCCTGGCAGGTAGAGTGTACTGTCCGGAGAACAACAGGGAGGTGACGCCGAAACTCTTTCTCGGACCGGAGTAGAGCATGGAAACTAACACCATCTACGCAACCGCGGGCTGTCCAAAAAACATGGACAATTCGAAACTGATACATTTGTAGATATGCAAAGATCTGCATATCTACACCGTATCTCTTTCGAACGGGAGACGCCTAACTGGGTTACGTGATCTACGACCATGATGCGGAAATAGAGGTTATACCTAGGGTGGCGGTGGAGTCAGGCTAGTGGGGCTGTGGCGGGTCGGTGCAGTGGCGACGCGACGCGGTGCAGGCAGACCCGCAGCGGCTAGGAAGACCTCTGCAAAAAATACATGCCTGTCAACAAAAAATTCACATCACCGGCACTCGATTCCAAGTCTGACTTTTACAAATTAAATTACAAATGTAAGCATGTAACCTACAAAAGCATCAATGAGATAGAAATGATGTAGACCCACATCGAGGACGACGATTTTAATCGAGGTATCGAGAAGCTCATGGTTTTTCCTAATCTACTGCGGTGGGCGCGATAGAGAGGAGACAGCGAGAGCAGAGAAAGGAGGAGGAAGAAAGCCGCGGGCGAGTATATGAATCTATCATGGGACCCACCTAGTGGGACCACCACCCCTAGGCACCATGCTCAGCGGACCTCTCTTGGCCCCAACCAGGGAAGAGACTTTATACTGGGTAACTCGATATTGAGGCACCCAAAGGAAATGCCACACCACTAAGTCTCAAAGAACCACTAAGAGACCTGACATCCAGTGAGCCCTATTTTGCTATAAGAACTAGTGTCCATAGTGCCCTAGATGAAGAGACCTGACATCCAGTGAGCCCTATTTTGCTATAAGAACTAGTGTCCATAGTGCCCTAGATGTCCTAGGCTTAGATAATCAAAGTCCTTGAGGCCCCTTTCCCCCTAGGATATTTATGAGCAGCTCAAGCCCCTAGGACCCTTAAGTTTCCTAAGATGATCATGAGTCTAAGTCCCCATGGCCTCTTGGGACATAGAGCGCTGTGAAGAGTACAAGTTCTTAGGGCAATGCCCCCAAGAGCACTCGGTGACACTTAGACGTTAGGGGCTCTTTGCTAGCCTCGAGGTCCTTAAAGTCCTTGGCGGTGGTGAGGACGTTTGCAGAAGAGAGCCTGATGAAGGCTTGTGTGGCAAGGGACCCCCTCGTGATGCCATGTGGCAGGGTTCCTATACACATAGGGCTTGTTTGGTTGGAGGCCTCCCCAGGCATATGCCTACCAAGAAAGAAATCTTGCCCCCCTCCCCCCCCATATTCTCTCTTGTCTCTCCATAGTGGTCTTGTCGTCCTCACCCATAGCTGCCTAGTTATGCTTGTAGCATCTAGGGTATTAGTAGCCAGAGACACCAACGTACTAGAAATATTTGTTATATGATGAATCAAATTAATAATATTGCTAAGCTACATAACATTTTTCTATTACTTGCCAAAGCCAACAAAAAAATATTTGACTCGCATTTGATAAGGAGAATTCTTTGCCGAGTGCCCGACAAAAGGCACTCGGCAAAGAGGCCAACACTCGGCAAAGCCTCGGATTCCGGTAGTATTTAGACACTCGGTAAAGCAACGGTTTCCGGTAGTGATTATAGTTGTTGCCCCGTGAATTGAACCAACCAACACCTATTATTTAATGATGATACACGTATACGTACATGCTAGTTCAGTGTATTAATTTATACGTACACGTACACGTGAATTGGACAGTATATAGGGTTTATAAATACTAGTTCAGTGTATTTATAAATTAATACACTTCACAGCGGGGAGTTGTCAATCGGTTAGTTCTGTCACCAGAGTGGCCATCCGAGCCATGGGCCACACCCATAAGAGTTATGGAGTTCTCCTATGGTGGTTAAGGTTGGGGAGTTGTCAATCGTGGAAATCTAGCCGTGTGTCCATTGTGGTGAGCTATGCCAATGTGGTCTAGTTTGGCCAAGTCAGAGGTTTCTAGGATTGGTGTCGATGATGGATATGGTGGTTGATGCGTTGGGTAACTCTGGAACCATATCAATACACTGTTGTCGTTGTGGTGTGTGTAGGGTTGGACGAAATACTTGTGCCTCATCGGCTCGGCTTGGCTCGTGACCGGCTCGGTACGGCTCGAAAAAATAAACAAGCATGTCAAAAAAAATCGGCAGCACTTCCCCTGTATGGGGAGGTTTCCAAAACCTGCAAATAGATCTAACAGCACGATGGCTGACACGCACGTATACAAACGACACGTTGAATGCAAGTCACATCTAAGTGGCATCCATATCCACCATCACAATATATAGAAGTATTTTAATAAACATAGCAAATTCACTATAATGCCCTAAAACTACCGCTAATTCATACCCTAATTAAAGACTTACAAAGGAGTGAGGCGCGGCGACGGTGGGGCGCGGCGACGGACAGAGCGGGCGGCAGTGGGGCGCGGCGACGAACAGAGCGGGCGGCGGTGGGGCGCGGCGGAGGAGAGGGCGGGCGGCGGTCGGCTCACCGATGGCGGCGTGCCGGGCTTTGCGGGCGGGCGGGCGGGCACGTGGGGCGGCCGGGCGAGCGGCGGCCGGGCGCGTGGGGCTGCGCCGACGGTGAGCCGGAGCGTGGGGCGGGCGGCGGGCGTGGTGGCGGTGAGGAGAAGGAAAGGAGAGAAGGAAAGGAGAAGGAAAGGTGAAGGAAGAAGAGAGCCGGCCGCGCGCGGGCGGTTTAGTCACCTTCTTTGCCGAGTGCCCGCGATCCGGCACTCGGCAAAGATTTTTTAAAAATTTTAAAATAATCTTTGCCGAGTGCCGGATCGCGGGCACTCGGCAAAGACGCCTTTGCCGAGTTCCGGATCGCGGGCACTCGGCAAAAGACGCCTTTGCCGAGTGCCGGATCGCGGGCACTCGGCAAAGACTTCTTTGCCGAGTGCTAGCTGTAGAGCACTCGGCAAAGATGTGTTGTACAAACTTTGCCGAGTGCTCAAGGACAGGCACTCGGCAACGCCGTCTTTGCCGAGTGCTAACTGGCCAGCACTCGGCAAAGTATATTTTATTTTTTTTATTTTTGGCAACCAAACTTTTTGTTGTGTGTTCCTACACTATGTAGACCTACAAGTACCATTTTGGTACAATTATAAAAGTGTTTTTTATAACTATTAGATTTAGTTCGTTTATTTGAATTTCTTCGGAAAATTCATATTTGAACTGCAGGTCACTCGAAACTTGGGAAATCGTGCATGCAAAAATGATATCTGTCCTATTTAGCACAAGTTACGACCGATTCCATGAGCGGACCGGAAACTTCGAGCAACATGCTCACTAAACATGGTCATGAACTTGCCATCCACATGTTTAAAAATTGTATAAAACACAAACAAAGTCAGAAAATCATGAAACTTGGCCACGTGTCATGATATCATATGTACAGGTTGTGATAAAAAATTGAGAATGTTTGGACAAAGTTGTGAGACACTATGTGTAGAAACCTAAGAGAACTACACATGAAATCATAGAGTTTCAATGTGGATCTCTTAGGTTTGTACACATAGCACGTCATAGTTTTCTCGAAATTTTTTCAATTTTTTATCGCAGCCTGTACATATGATATCATGACACGTGGACAAGTTTCAGGATTTTCTGACTTTGTTTGTGTTTTATACAATTTTTAAACATGTGTATGGCAAGTTCACGGCCATGTCTAGTGAGCATGTTGCTCGAAGTTTCCGGTCCGCTCCTGGAATCGGTCGTAACTTATGCTAAGTAACATGAATATCATTTTTGCATGCACAGTTTTCCAAGTTTCGAGTGACCTACAGTTCAAATCTAAATTTTCCGAAGAAATTCAAATAAACGAACTAAATCTACTAACGATTGAAAACTCTGTTAAAATTGTCCACAAATGATACATGTAGGTCTACATAGTGTAGGAACATACCACAAAAATTTTGATAGACAAAATAAAAAAATAAAAATATACTTTGCCGAGTGTCCAGAGATGACACTCGGCAAAGTATGCTTTGCCGAGTGCCTACTATGTGGCACTCGGTACAGAACCTCTTTGCCGAGAGCCAACGGCTGGCACTCGGCAAAGACTGACGGCCGTCAGCTTTGGGACGGCCGCTGACGGCCATTTGCCGAGAGCCCCCTTTGCCGAGTGTTTAACACTCGGCAAAGTTGTCTTTGCCGAGTGTCGTTCTGTGCCGAGTGTTCAGCCCTCGGCAAAGCACGGTTTGCCGAGTGCCTAGCTTTACCGAGCGCGGCACTCGGCAAAGAATTCTTTGCCGAGTGCCCGACAAAAGGCACTCGGCAAAGAGGCCAACACTCGGCAAAGCCTCGGATTCCGGTAGTGCCACCTGCAGCACTTTATAAACAGATAGGTAGGTGTGAAGTTACCACAGCATTCATTACTATCGTACTATTGTGCTACTGAAAAATTTGACCATAGCCGAAGCTTATTCTTCGTATTCTCAATTAGAGCATCGTCTTGTTTTTTAGCTTCGTCATAAGAAGGAGCTTTGGCAAAATCAAAAAGTAATCAACTTCGTCAAAACCACAAGGAATTTAGCATCAAATGGCCAGGGTGCGTTCAACTGCCAGAGTCACACGCGACGGGGAGGAGGCCGAAGCTGCCGAGACTACCCCAATCTCCGAAATAATGAGACAATCAAGCCTGGTTGTGTCAGAGGGTGCTTCTGACGAAGGTGCACCTGCTGCCGAAACCGAGCAGGCTGACATTGAAGAAGGTGAGGCTGATGAGGAAGAGATAGATTATTCAGTCGTGCCATCTAAACCCAGCCACCTAGAATTTGGAAAGTCTACAGTCTCCGAGGCCAATATGCCCATGATGACAAAGCTAGGCTACTTCGGGGAAGCCGAGAAGAAGCTGATTCGTTTTGGCAGAGAAGAAATTACTCCGAAGCCAGAAAATGATGAGGTGGTAGTTTTCAGAAGTTTCTTTAAAGCAGGACTGAGGTTTCCTCTGCATGGAATGATTGCGGATGTTTTGAAAAATTTCAAAATTTATCTTCATCAGCTGACTCCTAACGCTATCGTTAGGGTCAACGTCTTTATCTGGGCTCTTCTAAGCTAAGGAGTGGAGCCACTTGCCTAAGCCTTCTGCTAGGTGCACGAACTTCACTATCAGATGAAGGCTAGAGAAGATGGACTGCACGAGAATTTTGGCTGCTATAATTTTGCCTACCGCAAAGACATGAAGACACCAGTGGTTAGCTACCGCACCAAATGGCCAACCGGCTAGAAAACTGAATGGTTTTATGTTAAGGTTGATGAGAAAAAGGAGAAGCTAGTTCAGAGCCCATTGGAGCTAACCTTCGGGTTAACTATGCCCCAGTGCTGCATGGCACTGGGGTCATCATGCCCAGAAGCTGTGGGCGAATTTAGAGTTGTGTCTGAGCATATTAGTACTAGGGATTTGGTTTAGGAATACTTAGCCAATAGAGTATTTCCGACGTTAAAGGAATGGAGTATGCCAAAGCTTAAAGGAGAGAAGAAAAAGAATGAACTTGTTCGACTGCCCTATCATTTTAAGTTCAAGAAACACTTCAAAGAACCCTGCCAAGAATGGTTGGATACGATTGAAGTTGTGTGCAATAAAATCTTGGGCAATTATACGAAGAAAGAAGATCAATTGATGACAGCAGCCTTCGACACCCGACCGAAACGAAGGCTGAACCGAGTAATGGACGCTCTGAAATTTGAATACCCAGACTATGAACAGTTAAGCAAAGGTGCCGAAGGGCCAAAACAAAAAAGAGTTGTCAGTGTTACGCAAAGACAAGCTGCCAGAATGATAAAAGAAGATGAAAATTTAGCAAAAAAGAAAAAAATCCAGCCCTGAGCCAAAGGTGGCCGTCTCGAAGAAAAGAAAAGCTACAGCTCTGAAGCCAAAAGCTGATTTAGAAGAAGAAATTCCCTCAACACCTTCTGCCACTGACGCAGAAGAGATTTTAAAGGTAATGACCGAATCTCTACCTAATAAGCTAAGTCCGCTGGGACCGGAACTGATGAAGCTTTTACAGAAGAAGAAGGAGCCTTCGATTGCCGAGAAACCCGCTGAACCAAAAAAGCGAAGGATTATTACTGTCATTGAGGCTATTGAAGAAACACCGTCGTCGCCCTCAGCGCCGAAAACAGCAGCCGAAGCTGCTCCTACCGAAGCTTCTACTTCCGAAGCTGTAGCAGCCGAAGCCACAAACATGGCAAACACACTTACTGATATTGATGAAATAATTTTGAATATGGCTGAGGAAGAAACTGCTGCAGCTGCTGAGGAAACCCCGGCTGCAGTGCCTAAAAAAGAGAAGGAGCTTGCCGAAGATGCTTCGGAAGAAAGAAATTTCAACTTTCAAAACATAATTGGGCAAGAGTTTTCTAAGGCTGAAAAAGAAGAGCTGAGGGACTATGCTATATCTTGCGGGTACCAGCCAGGGGCGCTGCTCTTTGGTGGTGTTGCCGAAGAGAGTTTAGGATGCCTCCGGGACCGGGTTGGGGCGAGGGTTGTCAGCACTCTATCAAAGAGTGTTGGCTTTCCGAAGCTTGAGGTTGAACTCAGCAGATACCGGCGGCAACATATCGTCGGCAGTTTGTTTTATTCTAATTTCAAGGTGAAATTCTTGCCTAAGCTTTATTATTGTTTTTGAGATAAAGGTTACTCCTGACGAAGGTTATTTTCTCAAAGTCTATTGCTAAGCAAAAGCTTGAGGATGCAGCAAGACCTCGAGGACAAGAAAAATGAAATTATAATTGAGGGCTTAGAGGGCAAGATTAAAGAGCACGAAGCTGCATTGGAGAAGAAAGATTTCATGCTTCAGACAATGGAGGGTTCGCTGCCAGAAGCTCAAGCCGAGATCGCCAGATTGAATAGTGAACTTTCCATGAAGTCCAAAAGCTTTGAGCAAGAGAAGAAAGATTTCAAAACAAAACTCGAAGCTGAAGTTGAAAAAAGTTCAAATCTGCAGAAATCACTCAAAGATCTTCAAGAAAGATGTTTAGGCTTCGGCACCCGATGCATTCAACGGCTGAAGCAGGTCTTCAACTCAGTTGGAGCCAGTTCTGAAAA
Source organism: Zea luxurians (assembly GCA_029449295.1). Taxonomy (NCBI): domain Eukaryota; kingdom Viridiplantae; phylum Streptophyta; class Magnoliopsida; order Poales; family Poaceae; genus Zea; species Zea luxurians. The sequence goes on from JAOPSE010000012.1 coordinate 91,185,375, forward strand.
GTTTAAACCTTCGATTGAAGACCTACCGGGCACATTTGATCATATTGAAGGTGAAGTTGATGCTCTCGACGAAGTTATAGCTGGTCATGGTGACTTTTGTGCTCTGCTAGCTTCTCGAGGCACAGCTGTTGCTTTCATGAAGGCTGGCTATACACATGGAAATATTGTAAACAGACCAAACTTCAGCCTGTCACCAACAGACTTGGATGACATCCCCGGCCTGGCCCGAAGCATCAGAAACATATTCGTTACTCAAATCTGGGCAAAGGGCGGGCGAAACTTGACTGGTGACGAAGCTCGAAGCCACCTCAAGCCGGTAATAAACTTGTGCCTACTGCTGTACCTTCTCCTTGAAATTTGTACTTTACTTATACCGCTTTGATATGTACAGGATGATGAAGCCGAGGAGCAATGAGCCAAAGCTTGGCAGATGACCTAAAGCTTAGCGAATGATGATGAAGCCGAAAACCTTGCTGTAAAAAATCTCTAGAAAAACTCTTGTATTATCCTTGTAAAGAATATTGTAATTTAAGAATCAAACAATGCTCTGTAAATTTGTCAATACCTTGTAATATATTTTACCTTTCCATCCCTAAATGAACTGCTTTGATGTGGACGAAACTTGTCCCTTTTGAGCCAAAGGTAAAAACACCTTCCCTTCTTTTCGTGCACAACGAAGCATAAATCTGCTTTTTTCATATTTGCCGAAGCCTTGTTATTGGAGCTGAAGCAATTGTCTGTACTCTATGATATGATGATGATGATCCTATGGATGTCGAAATGAATGTATATGTATGCAATGTATGATGTAATGTATCGTGCAAATGAATGCCCAAACACACACATACGAAGCCACATCCATAACCTTCATTCCCTTAGGAATGACTGAAGTCTCTTTGCCGCTTATTTTTCGGCTTCACCGCTTATTTTTCGGTGTAAGTTCTACATCCCCTTAGGAACGTCTTTTGAACTTCTTCGCCTTCTATTTAGGCGGTATTTTTCGCGTTGACTTTTCGCGCTTCGCCTTATATTTCGGCGGTATTTTTCGCGTTGACTTTTCGCGCTTCGCCTTATATTTCGGCGGTATTTGGCTCTACATTCCCTTAGGAACGACTTTTGAGCAGAAAACTTACGCTGCGCTCTCTTAGGAGCGGCTTTTTGTAGCTTCGTCGTGCTCTGCATCCCCTTAGGGACGACTTTCGAGCTTCTCCCTGCTCTTTTTTTCTCTCTGCACTCGATGGTTCATGCTCAGATTTTACATTTTACATATTTTTGGGGGATTTTGCTCTCGTAGAGCTGAATAAGAAAAGGAAAATTACATGCTATGGCCCCATTAAAAACCTTTCTCCCCCTTTAGAAATGAAAAGGGTGCCATAGGAAAAATTTAAAAAAGTTTACATCAAGTTACACATAGTATCGTCGAAGCTCATCCGCATTCCAAGATCTAGGAATGTCGTTGTCGTCCATATCCTTTAACCTGTAAGAACTGGGTCTTGACGAAGATACTACCAGAAAGGGTCCTTCCCACTTCAGCTGAAGCTTGCCTACTATGTCAGGGTTGGCTACTCTCTGAAGCACCAGATGTCCTGGCTTAATGTTTTTCAACCGAACTTTTCTATCACGCCATTTTATTGTTTCGGCTTGATATTTGTTGATATTTTCCACAGCCTGAAGTCTGGTCCCTTCTATAGTATCTTTTGCCACAGAATAATTAGCTTTGTCTTCTGCCGAAGCTACTGTTCTTATTTACCCCGCTTTAGCCTCTTTGGGGGTTATGGCTTCGTCACCGAACAACAACTTGAATGGTGTAAAACCTGTTGACCTTGATATAGTTGTATTGTGGCTCCACACCACTTTAACCAACTCATCTGGCCACTTTCCTCTAGGCTGATTGAAGATTAATTTCATAATTCCCGTCATTATAATACCATTTGCCCTTTCAACTAGTCTGTTTGATTCTGGGTGCCTGACCGATGCAAAATGAATTTTCGTGCCGATCTGATTGCAAAAATCTTTGAAAGTTTCAGCATCAAACTGTGTTCCATTGTCCACAGTTATAGCCTTCGGCACACCGAAGCGACAAACTATATTCTGCCAGAAGAATTTTTGGATTGTATTCGAAGTTATTGTAGCCAAAGGCTTCGCTTCGATCCACTTAGAAAAATATTCTACCGCCACCACGACATATCTCAAGTTGCCCTGCGCTGGTGGAAGTGGACCTAGCAGATCCAGGCCCCATCTTTACAATGACCAGGTTGGTTGTATTAGCTGAGTCAATGACGAGGGTTGCTTCTGATCCCTTGCACATTTTTGGCAATTTTCGCACTTTTGAACCAAATCTGCTGCGTTCAAAGCTGCCTTCGGCCAATAGAATCCTTGTCGAAAAACCTTTCCTAGAAGAGGTCTGGACCCAATGTGAGATCCACACAATCCTGCATGTATCTCCTTCATCAGTTCTATACCTTCGGTTCTGGATAAGCATTTGAGAAGTGGAGAACAAACTCCATGTTTATATAATTCCCCTTCTATTATGACATATGGTCTTGTTCTTGCCTCCATTCTTTTGTTATAAACCTCATCATCTGAGAGACAGTTACCCTGGAGGAAAGATATAATCTCAGTCCTCCAATCTTCACTATGGACAGGAGATATTGTGAGCACTGCTCTTTCGAGGAGTTCAACCGAAGGTGCTCTTATTGTCTCAAAAAATACTTCCGAAGGTAAAGGAAGCCCTGTGCCGCTGACTTGGCTAGCAGATCAGCATGCTCATTTCCCCTCTTGGAATATTCTTAACAAAAAATCCTTTGAAAGAAGCTTCAAGCCTTCGAACTGTGTCCAGATATTTCTCAAGCTTCGGATCTCTTGCCTTGCAACTCTTGTCAACATGACCAGAAATAACTTGAGAGTCTATTTTAAGGACTGCCCTTCTTATTCCCATTGCCTTTAACTTTTGAAGCCCCAAAAGTAAAGCTTCGTATTCAGCAATATTATTTGTACAGCTGAAGTCAAGCCTTACTGCATAGCATGTTCTGACTTTAGAAGGTGCAACTAGGACAGCAGCCGCACCTGCACCGAAGGTTCCCTAGGAACCATCGCAGAACACTGTCCAAGCTTCGGTATCTTTATTTCCTTCTTCTTCCTGAGCCCCTGGCGTCCAATCAACAATGAAGTCTGCTAACGCCTGAGACTGAATTGAGGATCTATGCACATAGTCAATACTGAATTCATTAAGCTCCGCAGCCCACTTTCCAATCCTTCCAGTAGCTTCTCTGTTCCTCATAATATCCTTCAGAGGTTCTGATGAAGGAACAATTATGTGGTATGCTTGAAAATAATGCCGAAGCTTCCTGGAGGCCATTAATACAGCATACAACACCTTCTCCAATTCTGTATAGTTTTTCTTTGATAAACTTTGAACTTCGGAGACAAAGTATACTGGGGCTTGCTTTTTAAATTGTCCTTCAAGCTTCTCCTGTACAAGCGCCGCACTCACTGTAGAGTGCAAAGCTGCCACATACAATAGTAATGGAGCCCCCAGCGCAGGTGGAGTTAATGTTGTTAGATCAATCAAGTATTGCTTCAGCTCTTTGAAGGCTTTCTGTTGAGCTAGGCCCCATTGAAAAACTTCGGCTGACTTTAGTATTTCAAAGAATGACAAGTTTCTTTCTGCTGATTTAGATATGAATCTATTCAATGATGCCAGTCTTCCTGTCAGCCGTTGGCCCCCCTTCTTTGTGTTTGGCGGCTCCATCCGAAGGATAGCTTCGATCTTGCTTGGGTTAGCTTCAATCCCCTTCATTGAAACTAGACAACCAAGGAACTTACCCTTCTTCACTCTGAAGACACATTTTTCTAGATTTAATTTCAGGCCAACTTGCCTGAAATTAGCAAATGTTTCTTGCAGATCAGAAATGTGATTTTCTTGCTTTGTGCTTTTTACTATGATGTCATCAATGTATGTTAGCACATTTCTGCCTATCTGAGAATGAAGGACCTTGGCTGTCATTCTGCTGAAGCTTCCTCCAGCATTCTTGAGCCCCTCAGGCATCCGAAGATAGCAATAGGTGCCACTGGGAGTTATAAAGCTAGTCTTCGGCTCATCCTCCTTCTTCATCCATATTTGATGATATCTTGTGTAGCAATCCAGCAGACTCATAAGCTCTGAAGAAGCTACTGCATCTACAAGAGAGTCTATTCTTGGTAATGGAAATTCGTCTTTTGGATAGGCCTTATTAAGATCTGTGAAGTCAATACACATTCTCCATTTGCCGTTGGCCTTCTTCACCATAACAGTATTGGCTAGCCACTCTGGATATTTTACTTCTCTGATGACACCAGCACTTAGAAGCCTTTTTACTTCATTCCGAGCACCTTCGGCTTTATCATCAGACATTTTCCGAAGCCTTTGCTTTCTTGGCCTGAAGGATGGGTCGACATTGAGTGAATGTTCAATGACGTCTCTGTTGACACCACAGAGATCATTGGTCCACCAAGCAAAAACATCTTTGTTGTTGAATAAAAACCTTATCAAAGTTTTCTCCTGCTCTTTATATAGTTGAGACCCCAGTAGTACCTTCTGCTCTGCTATATCTTCACATAGAAGCATGGGCTTCGCCTGATCAGCCGAAGCAGCCTTCTCTCTTCTGTACTTGTACTGTTCACAAGCTTCGGCTCCATCTATATTGTGGATCGCTTTTGAGTCTGTCCAATTTCCTTCGGCCTTTCTGGCAGCCTCTTGACTTCCATGAATAGCAATGGGCCCTTGTTCCGAAGGTATCTTTATGCATAGATATGCTGGGTGAAGTATTGCTTCAAAAGCATTGAGTGTTCCTCGGCCAATTATTGCATTGTAGGGGTATTCCATGTCGACAATGTCAAAAACAACCTGTTCAGTCCTTGTGTTATGAACAAAGCCGAAGGTTACTGGCATTGTGATTTTACCGAGTGCCACAATCTGTCTTCCTCCGAAGCCGCATAGAGGATGTGTAGCATCGTGAATCTTGTCTTCTAGCTCTTGCATCTGTCTGAAGGCCTTAGCAAATATGATATCTGCTGCACTGCCTGTATCAATCAGAACATTATGAACCAGAAATCCCTTGATGACACAAGATATGACCATAGCATCATTGTGAGGGTAATCTTTGAGCTGAAGGTCCTCCTAGGAGAAGGTGATTGGGATGTGGGACCATTTTGACTTGATGAAGGGTCCCTGCACCCCAACATGCTGCACCCTTCTTTGTGCTTCCTTCTTCTGCTTCTTGTTAACCAGCTCTGAACTTGAGCCGCCTGTTATCGAGAGCACCAGCTTCGTCGCCGAAGCAACTTTAGCTTGATTGTTGAACGAAGCCATCAGCTCAACAGTGGAAGTGAGTTCACTGGAGGTGGGCGCCAATGTTGGGTACTTGTTCTCAAATGCTATGAATTAAGAACAAGGCAACACAAAATGTTAAATGTTAATGTCCTTTGTCCTTCGAAGCATTATTTCCCTTAGGATATAATGATCTTCAGACGAAGGTCATGAAGGGCATACCTTCATAAATATGACATGTATATACAAAGGATGAAGTTTATGAAACATAGGAAAACAACATAAACAATTATATAATATCATAATATAAACATCTACTGTCAAATAATCATGAGTACATGAAAGCAATATCAAATTACATTTGTACCTTGAGCTTGACAGAGGGCAAAGGTAAAAATGAGATGCGAAAGCGTCAACAGTACGGGGGTACTGTTCACCTATTTATAGGCACAGGGCGCAGCCTGTGTGAATTTACATTCATGTCCTCTACAAATGATTACAACCATAACACCGGTTATCATGTGCCGATTGGTCATTTCATCTTTAAGTCGGTGCATCTAGAAATACGCTACGAAGCTCCCTGACTGGTAGCTTCGGCATTGTTCCTGTTCTAGCCTTCCGAAGGTGTTTCTTCTCACAGGACCTTCGGCGATGAAGCAGACCCCAACAGCGTTCGTTGGGGAAGAGAGAAGATTTGTTGAAGGCCAAGGCAACCAGTTGTGACGGAACCTCCCAAGTCATTAGGCCCACCTACAGTTGTCCTTGTCCAACAGACCTCAGACAACCCTGTAGGTGCACCTGATCACTTGACAAGTTCGGTATCCGAATTTCTTACCTTGCCCAAGAGCGTTTCACCCGTCACGCAGACATTACAATACATCGAAGGTACGAAAATGCGGAAGCAATTACAATAACTTACCTTATATTAAAGTAAGAAAGAGTAGTGTTTATTACAGACTAGAACAAAATATAAGAGTGCTGAGTATTGTTATTACATAACCTGGGAGGCAAAAACCCCTCCCGATAAACAGTAAAAAGTTTTTCTTAACGGAGGACCCTTCCTCCCGCAGCTTTAGTCTTGATTTTCTTCTTTGGGCACCACCTTGGAACAGAAACAACAAAAATTTGCTGCTTCTTCACCTAAAACAACATGGGACAAAGCCCTGAGTACGAAGTGTACTTTTGCAAGTCTTACCTGTGAACATAAAAGACTCTCAAGGATATGCTGGCTTTTAAGGGAGTCAAGGTAAGGCTTATCAATAGTGAAAGACTCTGTTTGCATAAATGTTTACTAATAGTGGATCCATAAAAATCCAGTTTTAATTGTCAGGTTAAGTAAAGTTACCTATATCTAGAGTTCTTTCTATCCTAGTTCAATCACTTGATCTATACTAGCCAGATTCTTAACAACCCTTCTTATTCACTGGAATGCTACGTGTAAGTCAGTGACCAAGTCTTCATGTCCGCGAAGTTACAGCGATCTGAATCGATTATACTCAGCTGAGGATCTCCAACCACACGACATATGTAGCACTTAACCCTTGCATATGTCAACTCGCCACCGGGGTTCTTAAGACCAGATCAGGTTCACGCCAACCGAGAGCACAGATACACCACCATCTAGCCTCTTGCCACGGAGGGTACATGCTTCTCTCGCCATCTCTCCACTCCCATTGCGTGTTATCTTATTCTAGTATTAGTCTGCCCGAGGCAAAGCTTACCCATGATGAGGCATGTCACCAGTTAAAGGGTCCTCGGTCAGCAGGCCTACATCGACAAGGTCCTTAATCGACTCAGACAGAGACACTACACCGAGACTCTCTTCTCGTGCAAGTCACCCACCTAGTCTTAGCTTTATCATTTCAACCCAAAGTTTGGTACCTGACAGAGGTACATGTTTTCCGATGTTGAACCCATCATGGCCATGATGGATCCACCATCAAGTTTTATTTTTTGAAAACATCCCACCCACTTTGAAGCATCATCTTTTGTGAAAACAAAACATTTTGTTTTTCTAGAGCAAAGCTAAGCATAAGGAAAACATTTTTGATAAATTAGGGATTACGGTAATCAATTCCAAGGAAGGAAATGCAGCAACAGGTTTAACACACAACTCCTATCACCTAATGCATCAAGTAAGTGGGAAAGATTTTAAAATAACAAGGAGTGGCAAATGCACCAGGGCTCCACAGATATCAAAGTAAAAGCAGTTTCCTGCCTAAGGTTCTTTAGGTGGTGGTGGTGGTGAAGTCCTCGCTTCTTTGACTTCTACTTCCTCCTCGTTCTCTAAATATAGCCATATATACTCATGAATGCCCATGTAATGCTCATGAAGATGCAAAGATAATAAAAGTTTATTATCTAATGTCTTGAATATAACTTTCCTTCATGGATCTCCGGAAAACTAGGGTTTTCGGAGTCTATAGTGAAGTTCATAAAGCACGAGGGCTAGGGTTTTGGGTTCTAAGTATCAAACATGGTCCAAATCATACCAAACTTTACCCAAGGCTTCTAAATATAATTTAAAGTTTACCTAAAAAGTTTGGTGAATTTTGGAATTACTAATTATTTTCTAAAATTTCAGAAGTATGGATTTTAGCTATTTTAAATGCCCCAAAATACCTTATTAGAACTAAAAATCCTGAAACTATTTTTATTAAATACTATAGAAAATTAGGAGTCTAGCAAAATTGGTCTGGTATTTTTAGCATTTTTCTATAATTTTCTAGGAATTCTCAAAGTCTAGAGGAAAAAGAAAAAGGAAAACATGCTACAGGATTGGGCTGAAACTGGCCTGGGTCGGCCCATTTACTGGCAAAAGCGCGCCCGCGCGCCCCCGCGCTATCGGTTTTGCAGAGACGCCTCTACCGGTTCAAAAATCAGAGCGGCAGTCCTTGGCACTATTCATACGTCTCACTGACATTTACAAGAACACCCCCGCGCTTCTATTCTTTCTCAGCTCGAAGTCCACGACGGCGAACAGCGTGGGGCCGAGCTCCGGTGAGCCTATACCGGCCAATTCACTCTATGACCGGCGTTCTACTTTGGCAGAGACCAAATTCCAAGCCTAACAATCGTTTCCCCTCAACTAATTTCACCAATGGCGCTTTAACTTGCTCTGTCCACGGTGACCGTATGCTCAACGGACATTCTAAAGCGTTCCCAGCGATCTAAGGTAGCTCATTTCAATTAAGTTGGTCGAGGAGTATCAGGGGCACACAAGAACACTAAAACGAAAGGGCAGAGGATATGAGCGGACCTGAGACGAGCTGACCATGGCGAGGCTCCTTTCACGGTGGCGGAAAGCGGGTTTGGGGGAAGTGAGAAATTAGCGAGCTCTGGTGATCAATTGAGGGCACAACTTGGTGGCTTGGTGCTTGACTACCCTACGGAGCTCATGGCGTGCTTAATTTATAGAGTTCGTGAGCGGTGTTGCTTAATTCGGATGAATCGCGCTGGCGGCCGAGAGGGGGACAAGTCACGGCGGCGTTCTACCGTGGCAACCGCAGAGCGACTGAACTACGATGGTCATTGGATAGTCACTTCGGCTCATACTGACATGATAAACCTCCTAAGGCGTGGCGTCCACCTGGTAAACGGCGAACACGCCGGTGATTGCCACTTGGCCACGTCGTCAGTGTGCACTGATGAACCATCACGCTCACAACACATTCCAGCCCATCCACGGTGAGATCTTTCACCCCATGATCGCTATCCCATGTTTAATTCAGCGTGAATCACGATGATAGCACGAATCCGCGCGTGTGGTCGCCGACGACAAGATCTCTGCGCTGGCAATCCAATCCGGTCACTATACCATCGTGAAGCTCATTCAGATAGTCTGACAGACCATGTTTGGGACGAATTTCATCCCAATTTCGCATGGTAACTAGGTCAATGCTCTGCAGCAAAGTTATAGCCTAGCAAACCAGCTCCCACTTTGCTACATTGCGCACCCACAAAAAGTTACAGGATCTTGTTTAAAATTGAGCCCTAAGTTCATCCAATCTCACTATCAGTCTGAATTTAGACTCAAGGCAGTCTGACAGCTCGACTTTGGGCACCTTTTTCTCCAAATTTTTCATGTGACCATGGTTTAATCCCTATAGAAAAGTTGTTCTCCTTATATAGTTCTATAAATTTGATGTGTTGACCCTAGGCAAATTCCACAAAATTTGGAAGATACAGGGCTTCAAAGTTGGTTCCATTTACTGAAATTCAGACTTAACACATGGAGCCCAAATGTGGCTTTTTGCAATTAGGCCCAAAACTTAGGGTTTCATTTGTAAATCTCCAAATATGTGAACCATATGACCTAAGGTACCTTATTTCCATGGTTTTTGCACTTAGGTCCAAAATGTGCACACTTTTACAGATAACCCCCTAGGGTTTCAGTCCATGGTTTTTCAGGGGTCCATTTAGGGTTTTTGGTGCTTCTAGGGTTTGGATGCTACTTAAGTCCATCCATGGTGATATTTTATGATCATTATAACTAATTTTTGAAGTTTTCTCTTATTAGGCTTTGTTTATTCTTCTGAGCCTCATTTAGGGTTAAGTACCCTATTCTAGGGTTTTACCCACAACCAGTCATATCCACACAACTTGTTTGAAACTTTTGCCTAGTGAATGCATTCTAGGTGCGACAAACACATGATATGCCAATGCTTATGATATCATGCTCAAGTTTTAGTAACAGTAACACTAGGGGTGTTACATCCTTCCCCCCATAAAAGAATCTCGTCCCGAATTTAAAAGTCCTAGGGCAAGTAATGGAAAAGGGAACGTGTCATACTTTTATTTCCTTATTTGTGGTACAAGGTAGGGGTGGTATGGGGTTCATTCCTCTATTACAACAAGTGTACATATCTTTACAACTTACACGAAACTAAAAAGTCTGGGAAATTCTTATCTAGAAAGTCTTGAGTTTCGCAAGTAGCTTCATCTTCTGTATGTTGGTTCCACTGTATCTTGTAAAACTTGAGAGTTTTCCTTCGGGTAATCCTGTCCTTTTGATCCAGGACTTGAATAGATGTTCATAATATGTCAAGTATGGTTCTAAGGCAACATCCGTTACTTCAATGGTGCAATCGGGAACCCGAAGACACTTCTTCAATTGAGACACGTGGAACACAATATGTACAGCAGACAATGTTTCGGGTAACTGGAGTCGGTATGCCACTGGTCCACATTGTTTAAGAACAAGGAAAGGACCAATGTACCAGGGTGCAAGCTTCCCTTTTACCTCGAAACGTGATACACCCTTCATCGGTCAGACTTTGAGGTAGACATAATCTCCAACTAGAAAGTACAAGGGTTTTTGTCGCTTGTCTGCATAACTCTTCTGTCGAGCTTGAGCTTCTTTCAAATTATGAATTATTCGCCGAACCTTCTCTTATGTCTCCCTTACCATATCAGGCCTGAAGAAACTCCTTTCACCTGGTTCAGACCAGTTTAACGGAGTACGACACCGTCGGCCATACAAAGCTTCGAAGGGTGCCATCTTAATGCTTTCTTGATAGCTATTATTGTATGAGAACTCCGCTAATGGTAAGCAATGATCCCATTTCTGTGGGAATTCTAGAACACATGCTCGCAACATATCTTCAAGTATCTGATTTACTCTTTCAGTTTGCCCACTAGTTTGAGGATGATAGGCTGAACTATGGAGCAATTTAGTACCCAAGGATTTGTGAAGTTCTTCCCAGAATTTGGATACGAATTGAGGTCCACGATCCGACACTATGGTCTTTGGAACACCGTGCAAATTGAGAATGCGAGCAATGTACAGCTCCACATATGTGAGGACCGGGTAATATGTTTTGACTGGCAGAAAATGAGCAATTTTCGTAAGCCGATCAATTATAACCCAAATAGAATCATATCCTTTTGCTGTCCTAGGCAATCCCACAATAAAGTCCATGCTAATATCTTCCCATTTCCATGTTGGTATTGGTAAAGATTGCAACGGACCAGCAGTCTTCATATGTATGGCCTTGACACATCTGCAAGTGTCACATCTTGCCACATAGCGTGCGATTTCAATCTTCATCTTTGTCCAGCAATAATGCTGTTTTAGATCATAATACATCTTAGTGCTTCCAGGATGAATAGAATAGCGACTAAGATGTGCTTTATCTAGAATTTGTTGGCGGATCTCTTCATTCTTAGGCACAACTATGCGGTTGTTAAACCATACAACACCTTGATTATCTTTTCTGAAGCAGTTGGCTTTTCTGGCCTCCATTTTCTCATAAATGTGTTTCATTCCCTCATCATTTGTTTGCGCGTCGATTATCCTTTGCAGGAGGACTGACTCAAGCTTCAAGTGATTTGAAGTTCCATGTTGTATCATTCCCAGGTTCAACCTTTCCATTTCTTGGCATAACGTAATGTCAGAAGTCTTCATCATCAAACAATGGCAGGAAGCCTTGCGACTTAATGCATCTACCACTACATTAGCCTTGCCTGGGTGATAGTGAATCTCCAGTTCATAATCCTTAATAAGCTCAAGCCATCTCCTTTGTCTCATATTAAGATCTGACTGGGTGAAGATATACTTCAAGCTTTTATGATATGTATAGATGTGACAGATATTCCCCAGCAAGTAATGACGCCGGATTTTTAGGGCATGAACCACAGCAGCTAATTCCAGGTCATGAGTTGGGTAATGCTCTTCGTGCTGGCGCAACTGCCTTGAAGCGTAGGCTATCACTTGACCCTCTTGCATTAGAACACAGCCTAAACCACTGCCTGATGCGTCACAATACACATCAAAGGGCTTTTCAATGTCCGGTTGAGCCAATACCGGAGCAGTGGTCAATAATACTTTCAGCTACTCAAAGGCTTCAGTACATCTTGAAGACCAATTAAATTTAGTATCATTCCTCAATAAACTTGTGATTGGTTTCACAAGCTTGGAAAATCTGGAATGAATCGGCGGTAATAACCTGCCAGTCCAAGGAAACTTCGGACTTGATGTACAGTGGTTGGGGGTTTCCACTCCAAAATATCCTTGACTTTGCTGGGATCCACCGCAATCCCCTTGGTAGATAATACATGCCCCAGAAATTGGATCTCCTCCAGCCAGAACGTGCACTTACTGAACTTAGCATATAATTGGTGCTCCCTTAAGCGCGTTAACACAATCCGCAAATGCCGAGCATGCTCCTCTTCATTCTTGGAACATATTAAGATATCATCAATGAATACCACCACAAATTTATCCAACTCGGGCATGAATACCGAGTTCATAAGATATGTGAAGTGGGCAGGAGCATTTGTTAGTCCGAAAGACAACTAGATATTCAAATAATCCATACCGCGTAGTGAATGCGGTCTTTGGTATATCTTCGGGCCAGATACGAATCTGATGATAGCCTGACCTGAGGTCAATCTTAGAGAATACCCTTGCTCCAGTTAGTTGATCAAATAGAATATCAATCCAGGGAAGAGGGTACTTATTCTTGATTGTGACCTCATTAAGGGGGTCTATAATCCACGCACATCCGTAGTGTTTGGTCCTTGTTTTTGACAAAGATGGCTGGACAACCCCAAGGTGATGAGCTTGGCCGGATGAATCCCTTTTCTAGTAGATCTTGTAATTGGGTCTTGAGTTCTGCCAATTCATTTGGAGGCATTCGGTACGACCTTCTAGAAATAGGAGTCGTACTGGGCTTCAACTCAATCACAAATTCTACATCTCTTTCGGGAGGCAACCCAGGCAAATCTTTTGGAAAGATGTCCGGGAATTCACATAATACCGGAATATCTTGGATCTCCGGCATGATGGCTTAATATACTCTGCCCAATGGTTTAGCTGGAATAGCTACAGGGATGGACAAGAGAACCTCTTCTTGGCCATAACTCAACCTGATGGTTCTCAGACCAGTGTTGAGAATAGCTTTATGTTGGACTAACCAATTCATGCCTAGAATTACATCTATATCTTGGCCTTTTAGAACAATCATATTTGTAGGAAAGTCCCGTTCAGCCAATGTTACGGGCACTTGGAAAGCCACTTCTTTTGTGAATAGTTGTCCCCGGGCGAATGAATAGTAAACCCTTCCCTTGATTCAGTATATGGAATGTAATGTTGCTTCACAAACTTCTTGCTTATGAATGTATGTGAAGCGCCAGAATCAAAAAGAATAACTGCAGGGTGATTGGCCATGAGAAACGTACCCATCATGACCGGTTCTCCTTCCGGTGTCGTGGCCACTTGCGTATAATAAATCTGCCCAGTTTTCTTCATATTTTTGCTCGCGCTATTGTTCGCCATATTTCCCTTGCCTTGAGCGAAACTCCCTGAACTCTATTGATTATTTGATCTGTTTTGCTTTGGGTATGGGCAGTCCTTGATAAAATGTCCGGACTTTCCACAATTAAAGCAGCCTGTTGAAGAGCTTGGGAGAGCGGGGAAACGAGTACCAGTGGCACCCGGCTGAGTGGTTGAGGTGGGGGCAATAGCAGGACGGATGTAAACTGGTTGCTTGAAAGGGTAGGAGGGTGGACGTGGTGAAGAGCGATTCAGATTAAAAGGTCGGATCACCAACCTTTGTCTTTTCTCAGGCCCCTGATTGGGCCTGTCGCCTCCATAGCCCTTTGATTTTCCGGGCCTACATATTTGGCTTTGACTGACAGTGCCGTGCTGACAGCCCGGCTGTAAGTGAGGTTGAGGCAGGTGGCCATTTTCTACTGCAATCGGTCATTGAGGCCCCTCATAAAACAATTTTTCTTCTTTAGATTAGTGTTGACTTGATCGATGGCATACTAGGACAAGTGGTTGAACTTATTGAGATACTGGGTGACAGTATCTCCACCTTGTTTGAGCTTCATAAATTCTTCCTGTTTCATATGGAGCACCCCTTCAGGAATATAGTGCTCCTGAAACGCCAGTTTGAATTCGTCCCAGGTAACTTGATGGCCAGCCGGCTGAATAGCCACATAATTTCCCCACCAGGTACTGGCAGGGCCTCGCAACTGTTGTGCCGCAAATAAGGGCTTTTGAGTCTCCATGCATCGGAGAAGCCCGGATTTTTGCTCAAGAACCTGGATCCATTCATCCGCTTCAAGAGGGTCTTCAGCCTTGACAAATAACGAGGGACGTGTTTTGGAGAAGTCCAAATATGATGTTTCGTGGGGTCCTTGCGGATACACTCGCCCGCCTTGCTATTGCATTTGTTGTCCTACCATTTCCCGCAGAAAGCGGGTGTTGTCGGCCGTGGCATTAACTAAGGCAGTGATGGCCTCAGCTATGGATGGAGGTACTGGGGGTGAATTAGGAGTTGCTTCCCTCCCACGGGAGGTTCCTGCACTATCCTGTGCATGGGCCTTGGACGACATCTGAGGCAAAGAACATTTGGAAAAAATATAATATGCCAAAGCAAAACATCCATTTTACATTACTAAAAAGGGTAATGATACAGACTCGAATTTATAACAGGATTACATTACCTATTCTACATTAACACTATGTCTATACTACACTACTCTAGCTTCTTATCACTTTTGGTAGCTTCACTGTCGGGCATAGAAGACCATTCATCAACCAGCTTCATAGAGGGAGGAGGCCTGAAAAGGTCTAGTTCACCACCAAGTGCTTCTCCCGCTACTCCAAAAGGTCCAGCTCCCATTCCGACAGGATCCACAGGTACGTTAGGGTGCAGTTGTGAATACAATACATGAACCTCCTCATGTAGTGTATTACAGTAAACCTACAAGTTGTCCACGGCTGTGCTAAGCTCCTCCACGCGGGCTCGAGATTTGGCTTCCTTGGCCCAAGCAAGTGAACGTGAGTTAACAGCCTAATCAAGCGCTAAATCTTGTTCAGCAAGTTGGTCTTGCAAGTGTCGGATGTCAGTTCTTAACTCATTTATCTGCTGACCATCCTCAACCCATACTTCGTTCCTGTGACAGAGTTCCGTTCGAAGATGCTCTACCTGAGCTTCCAGATCTCCGATAGGATCATTGCTACCACTACTACTGTCCTCATGCCTTGGAGCTAGTTGATGGCGAGGTACGCCAATTGGTCCGGTAGACTTGCACACGGTTTTTCTTGGGCGCGACGGCATATCTCCATGAGGGGAAAGATCTTATTAATACAATTTTTAACATGATGCATGTATAATTACAGAATCAACCTTAGTTGATTCACAACCTTCTATACATTGCGCTCTACTATCTGGTCTTTAAGTACATACGGTAGTTAGATAAGAAGGAAAGAAATTTTCTAAATAAGTCTTTGAAAATTCTTTTTGAAAATGTCTCATAACAGCTGCAGAGATGGGCTTCGCTCTGATACCAGCTGTGACGGAACCTCCCAAGTCATTAGACCCACCTACAGTTGTCCTTATCCAACGGACCTCAGACAACCTTGCAGGTGCACCTGATCACTTGACAAGTTCGGTATCCGAATTTCTTACCTTGCCCAAGAGCGTTTCACCCGTCATGCAGACATTACAATACATCGGAGGTACGAAAATGCGGAAGCAATTACAATAACTTACCTTATATTAAAGTAAGAAAGAGTAGTGTTTATTACAGACCAGAAGGAAATATAAGAGTGCTGAGTATTATTATTACATAACCTGGGAGGCAAAACCCCCTCCCGATAAACAGTAAAAAGTTTTTCTTAACGGAGGACCCTTCCTCCCGCAGCTTTAGTCTTGATTTTCTTCTTTGGGCACCACCTTGTTACAGAAACAACAAAAATTTGCTGCTTCTTCACCTAAAACAACACGGGACAAAGCCCTTAGTACGAAGTGTACTTTCGCAAGTCTTACCCGTCAACATAAAAGACTCTCAAGGATATGCTGGCTTTTAAGGGAGTCAAGGTAAGGCTTATCAATAGTCAAAGACTCTGTTTGCAGAAATGCTTACTAATAGTGGATCCTTAAAAATCCAGTTTTAATTGTCAGGTTAAGTAAAGTTACCTGTATCTAGAGTTCTTTCTATCCTAGTTCAATCACTTGACCTATACTAGCCAGATTCTTAACAACCCTTCTTATTCACTGGAATGCTACGTGTAAGTCAGTGACCAAGTCTTCATGTCCGCGAAGTTATGGCGATCCGAATCGATTATACTCAGCTGAGGATCTCCAATCACACGACATATGTAGCACTTAACCCTTGCATATGTCAACTCGCCACCGAGGTTCTTAAGACCAGATCAGGTTCATGCCAACCGAGAGCACAGATACACCACCGTCCAGCCTCTTGCCACGGAGGGTACACGCTACTCTCGCCATCTCTCCACTCCCATTACGTGTTATCTTATTCTGGTATTAGTCTGCCCGAGGCAAAGCTTACCCATGACGAGGCATGTGACCTATTAAAGGGTCCTCGGTCAGCAGGCCTACATCGACAAGGTCCTTAATCGACTCAGATGGAGACACTACACCGAGACTCTCTTCTCATGCAAGTCACCCGGCCGATCTTAGCTTTATCACTTCAACCCAAAGTTTGGTACCTGGCAGAGGTACATCTTTTCCAATGTTGAACCCATCATGGCCATGATGGATCCACCATTAAGTTTTATTTTTTGAAAACATCCCACCCACTTTGAAGCATTATCTTTTGTGAAAACAAAACATTTTGTTTTTCTAGAGCAAAGCTAAGCATAAGGAAAACCTTTTTGATAAATCAGGGATTACGGTAATCAATTCCAAGGAAGGAAATGCAGCAATAGGTTTAACACACAACTCCTATCACCTAATGCATCAAGTAAGTGGGAAAGATTTTAAAACAACAAGGAGTGGCAAATGCACCTGGGCTTGCCTTGTGTGATAGGTGAATCAGGCTCTGCTCCACAGATATCAAAGTAAAAGCAGTTTCCTGCCTGAGGTTCTTCAGGTGGTGGTGGTGGTGAAGTCCTCGCTTCTTCGACTTCTACTTCCTCCTCGTTCTCTAAATATAGCCATATATACTCATGAATGCCCATGTAAAGCTCATGAAGATGCAAAGATAATAAAAGTTTATTATCTAATGTCTTGAATATAACTTTCCTTCACGGATCTCCGGAAAACTAGGGTTTTTGGAGTCTATAGTGAAGTTCATAGAGCAGGGGGCTAGGGTTTTGGGTTCTAAGTATCAAACATGGTCCAAATCATACCAAACTTTACCCAAGGCTTCTAAATATTATTTAAAGTTTACCTAAAAAGTTTGGTGAATTTTGGAATTATTAATTATTTTCTAAAATTTCAGAAGTATGGATTTTGGCTATTTTAAATGACCCAAAATTCTTTATTAGAACTAAAAATCCTGAAACTATTTTTAGTAAATACTATAGAAAATTAGGAGTCTAGCAAAATTGGTCTGGTATTTTTAGCATTTTTCTATAAAATTCTACGAATTCTCAAAGTCCAGAGGAAAAAGAAAAAGGAAAACATGCTACATGATTGGGCTGAAACTGGCCTGGGTCGGCCCATTTACTGGCAAAAGCGCGCCCGTGCTGCCGGTTTTGCAGAGACGCCCCTACCGGTTCAAAAATCAGAGCGGTAGTCCTTGGCACTATTCATACGTCTCACTGACATTTACAAGAACACCCCCGCGCTTCTATTCTTTCTCAGCTCAAAGTCCACGACGGCAAACAGCGCGGGGCCGAGCTCCGGTGAGCCTATACCGACCAATTTACTCGATGACCGACGTTCTACTTTGCCAGAGACCGAATTCCAAGCCTAACAATCGTTTCCCCTCAACTAATTTCACCAATGGCGCTTTAACTTGCTCTGTCCACGGTGATCGTATGCTTAACGGACATTCTAAACCCTTCCCAGCGATCTAAGGTAGCTTAGTTCAATTAAGTTGGTCAAGGAGTATCAGGGGCACACAAGAACACTAAAACGAACGGGCAGAGGATATGAGCGGACCTAAGACGAGCTGACCACGGCGAGGCTCCTTTCACGGTGGCAAAAAGCGGGTTTGGGGAAGTGAGAAATTAGCGAGCTCTGGTGATCAATTGAGGGCATGGCTTGGTGGCTTGGTGCTTGACTACCCTACAGAGCTCATGGAGTGCTCAATTTATAGAGTTCGTGAGCGGTGTTGCTTAATTTGGACGAATCGCGCTGGCGGCCGAGATGGGGACGAGTCATGGCAGCATTCTACCGTGGCAACCGCAGAGCGACTGAACTACGACAGTCATTGGATAGTCACTTCGGCTCATACTGACGTGATAAACCTCCTAAGGCGTGGCGTCCACCCGGTAAACGGTGAACACCCCGGTGATTGCCGCTTGGCCACGTCGTCGGTGTGCACTGATGAACCATCACGCTCACAGCACATTCCAGCCCATCCGTGGCGAGATCTTTCACCCTATAATCGTTATCCCGTGTTTAATTCAGCATGAATCACGACAATAGCACGAATCTACGCGTGTGGTTGCCGGCGGCGAGATCTCTGCGCTGGCGATCCAATCTGGTCACTGTACCATCGTGAAGCTCATTCAGATAGTCTGACAGACCATGTTTGGGACGAATTTCCTCCCAATTTCGCATGGTAACTAGGTAAATGCTCTGCAGCAAAGTTATATCCTAACAAACTAGCTCCCACTTTGCTACATTGCGCACCCACAAAAAGTTACAGGATCTTGTTTAAAATTGAGCCCTAAGTTCATCCAATCTCACTGTCAGTCTGAATTTAGACTCAAGGCAGTCTGACAGCTCGACTTTGGGCACCTTTTTCTCTAAATTTTTTATGTGACCATGGTTTAATCCCTATAGCAAAGTTGTTCTCCTTATATAGCTCTATAAATTTGATGTGTTGACTCTAGGTAAATTCCACAAAATCTGGAAGATACAGGGCTTCAAAGTTGGTTCCATTTACTGAAATTCAGACTTAACACATGGAGCCCAAATGTGGCTTTTTGCAATTAGGCCCAAAACTTAGGGTTTCATTTGTAAATCTCCAAATATGTGAACCATATGACCTAAGGTACCTTATTTCCATGGTTTTTGCACTTAGGTCCAAAATGTGCACACTTTTACAGATAACCCCCTAGGGTTTCAGTCCAGGGTTTTTCAGGGGTCCATTTAGGGGTTTTGGTGCTTCTAGGGTTTGGATGCTACTTAAGTCCATCCATGGTGATATTTTATGATCATTATAACTAAGTTTTGAAGTTTTCTCTTATTAGGCTTTGTTTATTCTTCTAAGCCTCATTTATGGTTAAGTACCCTATTCTAGGGTTTTACCCACAACTAGTCATATCCACACAACTTGTTTGAAACTTTTGCCTAGTGAATGCATTCTAGGTGTGACAAACACATGATATGCAAATGCTTATGATGTCATGCTTAAGTTTTAGTAATAGTAACACCATGGGTGTTACACCAGTCCTTCATCATCAGAGTCGGATGAAGTGCAGTCAGAGTCCCATTCCTTTCCAAGATGTGCCTTGCCCTTCGCCTTCCTGTAATTCTTCTTCTTCTCCTTCTTCCTATGTCTTTCTTGTGCGTGGTCATTTTCATTATCAGGACATCATGCAATAAAATGACCAGTCTTACCGTATTTGAAGAAGGAGCGCTTTCCCCTTATTTTATTCTTCTTGGGGTACTCTTTGCATCCTTTAAGCGCAGTCTTGAAACGCTTGATGACAAGCGCCATTTCATCCTCATTTAGCCCGGCAGCCTTCACTTGTGCTACCTTGCTTGGTAGCGCCTCCTTGTTGCTAGTTGCTTTGATAGCAATGGGCTACGGCTCATAGATGGGCAGTGGACCATTTAGCACATCGTCCACGTATCGCGCCTCCTTCACCATCATGCGCCCGGTCACGAATTTTGCAAGGATTTCCTCGGGCGTCATCTTGGTGTACCTAAGGTTTTCACGAATAAGGTTGACAAGATGGGGTCAATTACAGTAAATGACCTTAGCTTGAGTCAAACGATGTCATGATCCGTCCATCTTGTGCTCCCGTAGCTTCGGATTTTGTTGACCAGGGTCTTGAGCCTGTTGTAGTTCTGAGTTGGCTCCTCTCCCCTGATCATCGTGAACCTCCCCAGCTCGCCTTCCACTAGTTCCATCTTGGTGATCATAGTGGCGTCGTTTCCCTCATGAGATATCTTGAGGGTGTCCCTGTCGGTGTTTCGGGTTCGACCGCGCACTTGGGGCTGCCCCTCGAGGTGCTTTTTGGAGTAGGGCGGTGTTACCGACTGTAGCTCGATGGTTCGTGCTAGATGCACGAGAGACAGTGGACAATTTTATACAGGTTCGGTCCACTTAGAGAGGCGTAATACCCTACTTCCTGGTGTGGATCTTTTATGTGGTGGGTTACAGGGTGGTTCTCTAGTACGAGGGATGCTAGAGAGCTGAGTAGATGGCTAATGAGAGAGATGATGTTTAAGGGGGTGCCCCCTAGGCCTTATATACTCGACCATGGGGCGTTACATGCGGATATGATAACAACGTGCGCCTAAGTAATAGTGAACCGACTGAGCTTATCTTCCTATAATTCTGCCGACTTATCATCATTCAGTTCCGACGCGTGAGGGCACGGCGCGGGAGAATCGGATCACTGCTGTGGATAATGCTTAAATTCCTTGGGCCACTTGGGCTCGAGTTGATCCAATCTTGCGTCGATCCACTCTACCAGACATTCCTCCCCAGGCCCACGAAGGGATGGCTTTACGAAATAATGGGCCCAAGGCCTTTCGCGAGGTCTTCTAGCCTTTTAGTGGACCCGGGGGATATCTGTCCCCCACAAGCCCCAAATCTTTGAGTTGATTTTGAAATAATCGGCCCAAAGATTTTAGGTCCAGCTTGCAGTTTTGATTTTCAAAATGTGGATGCTTTGACAGTACGCTTGTCGAGTTGTTGCTTCTGAGCTTTGATCGGTCAACTTATGCTTTAGAGATCAACACTTTGTTTTTGGAGTTTGAAGATTCATTGGGTGCACCGCCAAATGGGTGTAGCCCCCGAGCTTTGAGTGGATTACTGAAAATAATCCACTCAAAGGTCTTCATTTCCTGCTTTTTAGAAGCCGTTGGTTCATCTTTGCCTTATGCTTTAGAAATCAGCGTTTCATCATCAGCTCATGCTTTAGAGATCAGCATTACGTCTTCTGGGATTAACAATTCATTGGGTGCACCAAAGGTGCACCCAATGGGTGTAGCCCCCGAGCTTTGAGTGGATTACTGAAAATAATCCACTCAAAGGTCTTTATCTCATGCTTTTAGAAATCATCATTTATCTTCGTTGAATGCCTTAGAATTCAGCATTATATCATCAGCTTTATGCCTTAGAGATCAGCATATGGTTTTGCCTTTGAGATCAGCAATGTGATCTACCCATGTCCTGTTAGGTTTGAAATTTATTTGATCGGCGATAGATTGGACGTCTGGTAGATGGCTCTTTGGCTAGTCTTCATTTCACTTCGTGCTTCAATGCTTCTGTTGATTAGACTTGTACTTCAGCAGCTATTTTTGGCTTTCCTCCAATCTCTATCGATATCTTCCTTCTGTCTTGATACATTCATTGCGTATACTGTATGGATGCGACTGCTTGGGAAAATCTATAGAAAATTCCTGAACGTCCCCCCAATGGGTGTAGCCAAGGGACGACTTGGTGTGCTGAGCGTTTAGCAAATTGCCCCTGAGTAGTAACTTGACGTGACCGCGGGGTGTAATCATATCGTCCAAGCAGTTGACTTCAGTCCCAATGGGTGTCGTGTTACGTGAAAAGGCGTCTACTGCCTGACATGTTTCCAAATGATTTGAATTGCATATTGAATATTTGTGATTGTTCAGTGACCGCGGTAGGAGATGAGCGGATGCCTCCCGCCCCTATAAATAGAGCGCTTGCTTCACTGGTGTCTTCACTCATCTCTCGGCCATTTGTTGCTTATTCTCCTATTTTATCTTCTCTTCTATTCAACCATGGGCAAGAGCAAGAAAGGCGGAAGTTCATTGCACCACTCCAGTGACAAGCGGAAGCGCGAGCCGAGTCCCCCCTCTGAGGACTTCGGTGACTCCGAGTACTCGGAGGAGGAGTTCTCCTCTGAGTCTGAGGGGTCGCCAGCCTATGTCTCTCCCCCGGTGTCGTCCGATGACTCGGACGACTCCTAGGGGATCGCCACCGAGGTGTAGACGTACATCCGGGACGTCGAGCGCTCTGGGCTCGAGGGTTCGGATGAGTTGGATATCTCCTCAGACGAGGAGGACTCCTCCGACTCGTCCGAGGAGGGGAGCGGCAGCGACGGCGATGACGAGGGTGACGGCGACGGCGACAAAGGTGACGGCGGCAGCGGCAAGAGCGACGGCGGCAGCGGCAGTGGCAGGGCCAGTGGAAAGCGCCACTGGCTTAAATATTAGTATAGATAAGTAGCAGTAGGAGTAGTATTAGTAATAGTGAAATAATGTAGTAGTAGTTAGTAGTATAGAGTAGTGTAAGTAGTGTGGTAGTGTAGTAATGTAATGTAGCAAAAAAGGGAAGGAAGGTCGGCTCATAATGAGTTGGTCTTTGAATTTGTGGAAGGACTTCCCTTATCGGTATATTGAAGAAAATTTTGGCTTGTTCTGAGTCTCTCCTTTTTGCTTTTCCATCGTTCTTTTATAGTCAATCGATAGATTGTATTCATTCCCAGCGTTGCTGTTTGTTCTTAGAGATAACACCCGAGTAATGACTGGTAATTGATGAGTCGCATTTGGTTCTGTTGGCGTTTATATGGAGAAAACGGCTGAGTTATGCCTTGCCGGTGTTTTTTAGAAATAACTGTCGAGCTTCTCTGGACCATATCGGCGTTTTAGAAGTAACCGCTGAATCATATCAGGCCACGTTGACGCTTTAGAAATAGCCGCCGAGTTATGCTAGGCCGCGTCGACGCTTTAGAGGTAGCCGCCGAGTTATGCTCGGCCACGTCGGCGCTTTGGAGGTGCTGCCGAGTTATACCGGGACATGTTGCTTTTCCGAGTGATGACTTGACACTTTTTAGAAATGGTGTCTGACCCAGGAAAACCCCATTTATATCACGACGTTGCACGCCTCTGCATTCTAAGCCCCAACTTCACCTTTCTGCCTCCAAACATTACTCTGCTTCCCTCTGATTTTGTTTCCCTTTGACCCCCTAACGAGATTGCGATGGCGTCCAAGCGGAAGAACCAAAAATCTGCTGCAGTGGTCATTCCTCCCATCGACCCCAATAGCCAGTTGCCTTTGGCAGGTAACCACATGTCTGTTGTCTCGGACTCGGATCTCCTTCACCTTGTCGATGTTGGAATTCTTCCTCCGAAAGAGCTTTGTTCTTGGCGGATTTGCTGTGGGGTTACTGTCCCAACAGAGGATACCCACGAGTCCATTGTTTATGTTCCTTTTCTTATCTGCGGCCTTGCTCTCCCCGTTTCTCCCTTCTTCTGCGGTCTCCTTGATTTTTACAATCTGAACCTAACTCATCTGAATCCCAATTCCATTCTGCAAATCTCTATCTTTGTTCATCTGTGCGTGGCCTACCTCGGAGTTCTTCCCCACTTTGGTTTATGGAAGTATCTGTACCATTGTCGACCTGGGATGGCTGGGGGTCAGCACCAACTCATGGGTGGTGCGAGTCTGGAAATGCGCCGCGGGAGGAAAATAGAATACCTTGACATCCCGCTTAAGGACAGTATTAAAGGATGGCGCCTGGAGTGGTTTATTATGGAAAACCATGGCCAGTCCCTCCCCCCTCGGTTGGGGAGACAGCCAGATGTGCGCACTCCAAGTTGGATTGAGTCACCTACTGCCTTGGAAGTAATAGAAGCCAAGGTTCTGCTTGCTAAAATCTGTATTCTGAAGGAGAGAGGTCTGACCACCGAGGCTGTGGTTGCTAACTTTGTTTTTAAGAACATTCAGCCCTTGAAGGACAGAGCATACCCAGCTTACTTGTATAGCGGCGTCACTGACCCAACCCAAGTTACCAATAGGAGAATTCCTACTGAGGATCTGGTGAGCCGACTAGACATGATCTTGAGAGGAAAAGTGTCAAATTTTGGTGCTCCTATTGCCTACTCTGCTTGGAATTTGCCACCTCTTAAGTCCTTTTTCAGTTTCGTGTCCAATCCTCCTGCTGGCGATAGTGGTCTGGGTCTTAGAGTGCGACCCTCTCCCGAAGATATTGAGGTCTTGGTTGCTTCTCTTTGTGATCTTCCCAACGATGAGAGGCAAGTTCATTTTGAGATGCCAGCGAGTCCAGATGATGTAGAAATGAATGTTGTGCTTGACATGTTGGCTGAAGATTCTTCAGACTCGACCCCTGCTGAAACAATGATTGTTGCTATTATACCAGAGCTTGACAAAGCAACGGACGCCCAGAAGCCTGAGGGTACTCGCCCAAAGCGTCGTTGCCAAGTCAGCCGTCCGGCTGCGCCTGCTGAAGAAAAGAAGAAGAAAAAGAGAAGGCTTTGGCGATTGTCTTGCTTGGACCAGGGTGCTGGACCTTCTGCTCCTGTTGCTGAAGAAGTACCGGCAGAGGTCTTTACTGGAGTTGATCCTATTGGTGGTGTACCTGCTGAAGTTGACCCCGATGGGTGTGACCGTGCACCGACTGACCCCAATGGGTGTGGCCCTGCTGAAGCTGAACCCAATGGGTGTAATCCTGCTGCAGCTTTTGTCCGCATTTTTGATGAGGACGAAGAAGAAGAGGAAGTACAACTAATTCGCAAGAATAGCCGACTCTACAGAGGTAGTAGAGGAGATAGTGATATTCCTTCTCCGGCCCTGTCTTCTCTCGTCAACCTTCAAGAATTGTCTACAACAAATTTTGATCGGGCTCTTGAGGATGTTGTCCCTGAAGATATGCTGTCAGAGCCGACTGATGGTGATATGATAGATGTTTGCTCTGAAATTCCAGACGCGGGATTAGAGGTCTCCCGAGCAGTATCTCGCGCATCATCGACTTTGGAGGGCAGTCTTCAATGTCAAGAGGCTGGTCACGATTGCTTGATCCCCATGGAGGTGACTGAGGGTCCTTCGGTCGCAGAGGTGGCTGTTGCAGAAAACCCAGCCCCCGAGGGTGCTGCCGGTAATGATCCGGCTTAGGTGGGTAGCGCAAACTGCAACCTAGCCCCCGAGGGTGTCCGGGCGAGCTCCCCTTTCCATACCTCCATGGATGTCTACGTCGGGTCATCTCCACCATGTTCTGATGGGGCGATAGCGATGCCTGCTTCTTTAGCTTCGAGCCAAGGAGTCACCTTAGAGGTCGGCGCACTAGATGCTAGAATTTTGGTATCTACTAGGGGGGGCTAAATCAACCCCCGATGATGCTCTTCAGATTATTCTTTTCTAATCTCTAGGTAAATTGGTTTTTTCTATTCTGTCAATACTTCTGGCAAATCACTTTCCTTGTACTCATTTGCTTTTAATATCAGGCTTTGGTCAATGGGATGGCTGATCAATTGAGATCACATGGTGCCTCTATCCCAGAAGGATCTCTATTTCTGACGCAGTGGAACCCGTTACTGCTTCAGAAGCAGATATCTGATTTGAAAATGTCAAATGCTGGTTAGTGTCTTTGTTTCTTCCCTGGCTGATTGATTGGTCTGTTTTTAACTGTGTATCCTTCTTCGACTGCTTTTTGTTAGATATGACCCGGCGGTACTCTGAACTTGAGGAGAAACATCTTCAGTACCGAGCCGACTCAACCCAGAGGTACTCAGAGCTTGAGGGGAAGTATTCTCAAGGTCAGATCGACCTGACCAAGGTTTCTGCTTCCTTAAACGATGCAAATTCCTTGAATTCCTCTCTTAGTGTTCAGCTTGACTCCGAAAGGGTGGCTAACGAGGTAAGCTTACTTGACTGGATTTGCTTGTGACTTTACTGTTTACTGGATACTTGAGAGCTGATTCTCGTCTGTAGGGGGAGAAACGGGCACTTGCGGCTTCTCGCGATAATCTTGATAGGTTGTATCGTGACGCCAACAATTCCCTGACCATCTTGGAGAGGAGCCACCGCTTTCCCATGGAAGATCTGGACCATCATCGTCACGAGCTGCAAGTATCCTAGGATGAGACCCTGCGTCTTAGGCAGTTGGTGTCGAGCAAGGACTCCATCATCAAGGATCTACGCGCCTCCAAGAGATCGGTCGCCTAGGAGCTAGAGGCCACTCGACTGGCTACCAAAGTTGCAGAAGACAATTCCACCATTCTGAAGGTTCAGCACGACAAGGCTATGGACAAAGCCATTCGCGCAGGGCGGATCCTGATGAGGAGGTCGGGTGTAGTTGTTCCTAATGATATAGTGGCCGATGTCAAAGCTGCTCCTGACTCCTCGAGTCACCCTTCTTCTTTAGTTGCTCCTAAGAAAGACATTGCCAAGTATAGATACTGAATACATTTGTGAACTATTTGTGTGTGTGTCCAATGTGCTCGAATATTCAGTTAGAACGTGTTCTTGACGCTGAATGCTATGTTTGTTTTCTGTTATTAGAATTCAACAGTTGTTATGGATGATTGCAGAAGTAGATGCAGTGTGCTGGTTTTGAAGTTTTTTTTATTTCATGCTAATTGATTAGCTGATGAGGCATAGAGATCGCCTTGAGATGAGTAAACATAAGCATGCTGCACCGTCTTAAGTTGCTGCCGACTTAGGCCAATTGCTCCATTTAGTAGGGTATAGTGGTCACCCTAAGTCGAATAAGCGTGGGCATGTTGCACCGGCTTAAGTCACTGCCGACTTAAGCCGATTGCTCTGTTAGTAGGGTATAGTGGTCACCCTAAGTCGAGTAAGCGTGATCATGTTGCACCGTCTTAATTCACTGCCGACTTAAGCCGATTGCTCCGTTAGTAGGGTATAGTGGTGTAACACCCTAAAGTTCAATTTTGTGAAGACAAGGAAAATTCCTCAAAAAAATTATAAATCAAAACACCTTTCCTTAAAGGTAATCATAATTTAAGAAGTTTCCACTTCCGAAATGAATATGTTAAAAATATATAATTAAAGATACTTAGATAATCTAAATTGCCTTGGATTAGGTTATACAGAAGAATTATGATTAAACTATTTTCTTAATATATATAGTCTACAATATAAATTTTATTTCCCTAGAATTAATAAGGTATGGATTATTCTCTACTATATGATTAAAAGCTTGTCTAAAAGAACTAAAATAAATAAAGAAATATATAAAATATGTTTTTGCACAAGTATGCTGAAGTTCTATATGTGTATCCAAATTAAGGGTTTGAACTTTAAACTTGTGTTGATTTGAAATTCAAATGGAAAGGAAATAGAAAAGGAAAAATAGAAAGAAAAAAAAGAAAAAGAACACTATACCTAGCTGGGCCTACCACCTCATTTCGGCCCATCTCGCCAGAACGCTACTGCGCGCGCGGCCCATTTAACCATACACGCGCCGACGGGTGGGCCCTCGGTGTCAGTCACCGCGCACGCTCCTTCCTTCTTGTTTCGCCGACGGGCGGGGTCCACTGACAGGCTCGTCTTCTCCCCAAACGAACGCGCGAATTCCTGGCTCCGTGGCTCGGACTCCGCACGACCCAATCCCATCGGGGTTACCGTAGCCGGCGCGCAATGCTCGGGTCGTTGGGGGCGGGCTGCGGGATCACCTCCTCTATAAATTCCGGCACCTTCCCCATGCTATTCCCCATCAACCCTCGAGCATCGTTGACGCCATTGAAGATCAGAGAATTGCGCTGGTGGGTCTCGTCCTTGCCAATCGGTCCAACCTTGGGCATCGGGTGGGTTGGTGCGCGGCGGGCGTGACTGGAGAAAATCCGGGGCTCGCGGGCGGACTGACTCTCGGCAATTGCTCGCTGCCGTGCCTGCGGTGGGCGAATTCCGCCCCGTGCCGTGGTTGACTCTCCCCGCAGTCGCTATCTGTCCTAAGGTACCTCCTATCGGATCACCCCGTCCTCAATTCCGTTTTGCGCACGAATTTAACTGAATCCGGTGGCCGGGGTGGTAGAATTTGAGGGAGCTCCGACGTGGTGGCCGCCATGGGCAAGGGCACTCCCCAGCTCGGCTCCGTTGGGGGAGAAGACGATACCAGGCAGTGTGGGCCATTGGATCGTGAATGGGTGGTCACGATTAGACCGCGATAACTCTTCACTTGATGAGATCCGGACCGTTGTAATCGGATCGGAGGGAGTAGATCAGATCGCGCCTAATAAAATCCATGACGTTGATGTTGGATCGGGCGGTCCACGTCGCGTATCCGTTCGATGGATGTAGATTTAATCGTAGCCACTGGTTTATGATCGGGCGGCTCAGGATGCTAGATACCCCTTCGTCATGTTCATTTTACTAAAGAGACCCTGCGGTTTTCGGAAAATAACCCGCCGTCCACCTGGGTTGCGGCCTGAGTCTTAGGTACTTTTGCGAGCTAGACCCTGCCTTCTCTGGTAATTGGCGCCCAGTCCAGATAATTAATAAAATCAGGAAAATCATTTAGAAAATAGTTTTTAGCACATATTTAAATGCAGAAACTTGTTTAATTTGTAGAAAATACATATTAAGTCCAAATTAACCCATTCCAGTTTCTATAATTTTGTAATATTATTGTTTATCATTTAGTACCACTGGTTTTACATAAAAGTCACATTAAAATTGTTATCTTAATTAATCTTGTAATAAGCACATAGAATCTTTGGAAATTCATAACTTAAAACCTATAACTCCAAAATTAATAATTCTTTTTCCTGTGATCTTATTTTAATATGTAGATTATTAATATGTATTTTGCATATATGTTTGGTGTAATGTTAATTTTGCCTATACCATGTATGTTTGTATTGCTACGACTAGCAGTGAGGTCACGAGAATCTGAAGATCATCCTGGTACCTGGAAGCTCAAGTCCCAGGCAAGTTGTGCCCTTGATCACTTCTTTTTACCCACTCATGTTCTAATTAATCATAATGATCTGCATAGGTTAATTTTGATGGGACCCAATAGGTTACCCTAGTTTGTCTATCTTTATACCTTGATTACCACTGAACTTCCTGGGTAGTACTTGCTAGTGCTATATGTGGTTTTGGGTA
The DNA here is from genome assembly GCA_029449295.1 of Zea luxurians. NCBI lineage: Eukaryota > Viridiplantae > Streptophyta > Magnoliopsida > Poales > Poaceae > Zea > Zea luxurians. The sequence goes on from JAOPSE010000012.1 coordinate 91,214,632, forward strand.
TGGAGATACACTATTCATGATTACACTTTTGTTATCAGTTGTTATTTATTGTTCATGGTAAGATCATTATGTTAATTGGAACATGGAGCGACCACCCGGGAAAACAGTGCTACCACAAGGGAGGAATGGGACCCCTTGGCTGATTAATTAGGAAAGCTAGTGGAAGACTACCTTACCCGAAAGGGGCAAGGGCAGTAGGGGAGTGGTCAGTGTAGGGAGGCCCTCGGGAGGATTTTGCTGCGATGGCGATCCTGCAAGGGATTCCTGCATTGGAACTTCCTATAAACTGTAGCGGGTTTTCGGAAGCTAGTGGAACTTTGTAAAGGCCTCGTAGTGGATCCCTAGCCATTCACCTCGGAAGTGTCTAAGGGCCTTGCAAACCCTGGCGACATGGGATACACGACTTGTGGGTAAAGATGCGCAACCTCTGCAGAGTGTAAAACTAGTATACTAGCCGTGCTCACGGTCATGAGCAGCTCGGACCCTCACATGATTAAATTATGGAACTTAAACTCAATTTGACATATGCATTGCATCGCAGGTGAAGTTGTTACTTTTGTTCTACTATTTAACTGGGTTGGTATTTACTTATACTTAGTAACTGCTAATAAAATTTTGACCAACTTTAAAAGCAATGCTCAGCTCTAACCATCTTCTTTGGTAAGCCTTACACTTCACGTGAGCTCCCACCTTTGGCGAGTTCATGCACATTATTCCCCACAACTTGTTGAGCGATGAACTTATGTGAGCTCACTCTTGCTGTCTCACACCCCCCCACAGGTCAAGAACAGGTACCGCAGGATGAGGCGCATGGAGGATGCTGTGATGTGTTCGTGAGAGATCTAGGCCGTCGTCTCCCAGTCAACTTTGGGTTGCTGGACCGTTGTCTCCTTATAATGTAATTATTTATTTTGTATAGAACTTCTGTTATATATAAAGATGTGACATTCGATCCTGTGCCATGATTCATCATATGTGTGAGACTTGGTCCCAGCACACCTGGTGATTATGTTAGCGCCCGGGTTTTGGACCCCTAAAATCCGGGTGTTACAGAAGTGGTATCAGAGGAATGTTGACTGTAGGACGAAACCTAGATAGAACTGGACAACCATTAAATACTTATCTTACTCTGATTCTTTTCTAAACTTCCCTTAATCTTTTCTCATCTATTTCCGCTTTACTCTGATTATTCTTATCTTTTCTTTCTAAAAGACAAATGTGGATTTCACACTTTGAAATCCTGTGACTGAAGTGACCTTTAGGAATAAGAAACCTAATCCTAGGAACAAAAACAAAACTATTTTTTTTATAAGTGTCTATGTATTTGAATGTTTGTTCTTATGATATCTGTCTGATTTGGATCTTTGTTTGAGTGTGATGGATTGTGGAGTAATGTCCACAATTACATCTGCATATACATCTAGGCATAAAGGATAGTATTTATAAAATAACTAGACAATCTAGAATATCCCCATTAAAGAGGTAACTAGTATTCCGTATCTATCTCATCTTGACATATTCTATCTTACCTTTGGACATGCACCTCGTACAACTAATTACCCTAGTCTTGACATAGAATATCTGGCCCAGCCCTACCAAAGAAGTTTCAGTACATCACCAACCATTAGCTTATTCATTCTATTTACTAAATGATTCCCTTGCAAAGCTATCTTACCATATGCTTCTAACTTAGATGGTCAATACCAGGCGGGGTGGTGGAATTGATTTACCTGCTAATCGACAACCCCAACCACAGCCAGCAGAGATGAATCCTCCTAATCCTCCACCAGGCGGAGTTGATCCACTAGTCGCAGCTCAAATGAGAATGATGCAGCAAATGGCTGACACTATGGCAGATATGCGCACCCAAATGCAGCAAGAACGCCAAGAAATGCACCAGGAAAGAGAGAACGCACGTCGGGAAATGCGCCAAGAGCGGGAAGAGATACACCAGGAGAGAAGGGTACAACAACAACAGCTGCAACAACAACTTCAACAACAGCAGCAACAACAACAAGTGCCATTGCCTCCACCTCCACCACCAGTTCCACCCCGGGACAAGCACCGGGAATTCATGAGCCACAAACCACCAACCTTCTCCAACTCCGCAGATCCGCTGCAAGCAGATGACTGGTTAAAGTCCATAGAGAAGATGCTCAACATAGCTCAGTGCTCGGATAGAGAGAAAGTACTCTATGCATCAGGTCGTCTTGCTGGTCCCGCTGCGGATTGGTGGGATGCGTACTGCGCTGCTCATGCTGCTGTCGATACAATTACCTGGGCAGAATTCTCCACACAATTCAGGAATTATCATATTCCTGCTGGACTCATGAAGATTAAGAGAAAGGAGTTTCTCTCCCTCAAGCAAGGAAGTATGTCCGTAAGTGAATATAGAGACAAATTCATCCAGTTATCTCGATATGCTCCTAGAGATGTTGAGGATGATGAGCAAAAGCAGGAGCTTTTTCTGGACGGTTTGATTGGACCCTTGCAATATCAACTGGTATCACACACATTCCCATCCTTCCAAAGGCTACTTGACAAAGCTATTGCTGTAGAAAACAAGAGGAGTATATTTGGAGAGAAAAGAAAGGCTGTCAACCAAGGGCAGGTTGGAAGTAGTTCCCGTCCTCGCTATACTACCACTCCAAGTACACCAGCTAGTGGCAGTTCTGGACAACAAACCCAACAGACACCAACTGCTCCTCCAAAAGCAAGCACTCCAGTGGGACCCGTTGCTCCTAACACAACCGCCATCAGGACATGCTTCAAGTGTGGACAACCGGGACACTACGCCAACTACTGTCCCAACAGAGCTGCCTACACTACACCGGCTCCGATGAAGCAAGGACAAGCCTCGGCAGGAAAGAGTCAGCCCCTATCTATCAACCGGGGATATGCCCATCATGCAGAAATAGAAACTGAACCCGGTGAACTTGAAATTCAAGAAGAAGAGCCAGTTGGAGATGAAGTAGTCGGTGAAGAAGTCAACGAGCAACAAGAATAGAGAGATAAACATAGATATAGATACATATATATATATATATATATTTTTACTATTTGTAAGACCTAAATATTAGTTTAGCTATTAGTTAGTATTATTACTATTTTTAGTGATAATAGTAAGGTCTATTAAACCTATGTTTTGTTAAAAGATTATGCATCATGCCGAGATTCCTTGTTTGTGCATATGTTCCGAGAACAATATGAGTATACATCCCTTTTCTTACAAATCTCGAGGACGAGATTATTTTTAAGGGGGGTAGGATTTGTAACACCCTAAAGTTCAATTTTGTGAAGACAAGGAAAATTCCTCAAAAAAATTATAAATCAAAACACCTTTCCTTAAAGGTAATCATAATTTAAGAAGTTTCCACTTCCGAAATGAATATGTTAAAAATATATAATTAAAGATACTTAGATAATCTAAATTGCCTTGGATTAGGTTATACAGAAGAATTATGATTAAACTATTTTCTTAATATATATAGTCTACAATATAAATTTTATTTCCCTAGAATTAATAAGGTATGGATTATTCTCTACTATATGATTAAAAGCTTGTCTAAAAGAACTAAAATAAATAAAGAAATATATAAAATATGTTTTTGCACAAGTATGCTGAAGTTCTATATGTGTATCCAAATTAAGGGTTTGAACTTTAAACTTGTGTTGATTTGAAATTCAAATGGAAAGGAAATAGAAAAGGAAAAATAGAAAGAAAAAAAAGAAAAAGAACACTATACCTAGCTGGGCCTACCACCTCATTTCGGCCCATCTCGCCAGAACGCTACTGCGCGCGCGGCCCATTTAACCATACACGCGCCGACGGGTGGGCCCTCGGTGTCAGTCACCGCGCACGCTCCTTCCTTCTTGTTTCGCCGACGGGCGGGGTCCACTGACAGGCTCGTCTTCTCCCCAAACGAACGCGCGAATTCCTGGCTCCGTGGCTCGGACTCCGCACGACCCAATCCCATCGGGGTTACCGTAGCCGGCGCGCAATGCTCGGGTCGTTGGGGGCGGGCTGCGGGATCACCTCCTCTATAAATTCTGGCACCTTCCCCATGCTATTCCCCATCAACCCTCGAGCATCGTTGACGCCATTGAAGATCAGAGAATTGCGCTGGTGGGTCTCGTCCTTGCCAATCGGTCCAACCTTGGGCATCGGGTGGGTTGGTGCGCGGCGGGCGTGACTGGAGAAAATCCGGGGCTCGCGGGCGGACTGACTCTCGGCAATTGCTCGCTGCCGTGCCTGCGGTGGGCGAATTCCGCCCCGTGCCGTGGTTGACTCTCCCCGCAGTCGCTATCTGTCCTAAGGTACCTCCTATCGGATCACCCCGTCCTCAATTCCGTTTTGCGCACGAATTTAACTGAATCCGGTGGCCGGGGTGGTAGAATTTGAGGGAGCTCCGACGTGGTGGCCGCCATGGGCAAGGGCGCTCCCCAGCTCGGCTCCGTTGGGGGAGAAGACGATACCAGGCAGTGTGGGCCATTGGATCGTGAATGGGTGGTCACGATTAGACCGCGATAACTCTTCACTTGATGAGATCCGGACCGTTGTAATCGGATCGGAGGGAGTAGATCAGATCGCGCCTAATAAAATCCATGACGTTGATGTTGGATCGGGCGGTCCACGTCGCGTATCCGTTCGATGGATGTAGATTTAATCGTAGCCACTGGTTTATGATCGGGCGGCTCAGGATGCTAGATACCCCTTCGTCATGTTCATTTTACTAAAGAGACCCTGCGGTTTTCGGAAAATAACCCGCCGTCCACCTGGGTTGCGGCCTGAGTCTTAGGTACTTTTGCGAGCTAGACCCTGCCTTCTCTGGTAATTGGCGCCCAGTCCAGATAATTAATAAAATCAGGAAAATCATTTAGAAAATAGTTTTTAGCACATATTTAAATGCAGAAACTTGTTTAATTTGTAGAAAATACATATTAAGTCCAAATTAACCCATTCCAGTTTCTATAATTTTGTAATATTATTGTTTATCATTTAGTACCACTGGTTTTACATAAAAGTCACATTAAAATTGTTATCTTAATTAATCTTGTAATAAGCACATAGAATCTTTGGAAATTCATAACTTAAAACCTATAACTCCAAAATTAATAATTCTTTTTCCTGTGATCTTATTTTAATATGTAGATTATTAATATGTATTTTGCATATATGTTTGGTGTAATGTTAATTTTGCCTATACCATGTATGTTTGTATTGCTACGACTAGCAGTGAGGTCACGAGAATCTGAAGATCATCCTGGTACCTGGAAGCTCAAGTCCCAGGCAAGTTGTGCCCTTGATCACTTCTTTTTACCCACTCATGTTCTAATTAATCATAATGATCTGCATAGGTTAATTTTGATGGGACCCAATAGGTTACCCTAGTTTGTCTATCTTTATACCTTGATTACCACTGAACTTCCTGGGTAGTACTTGCTAGTGCTATATGTGGTTTTGGGTATGGAGATACACTATTCATGATTACACTTTTGTTATCAGTTGTTATTTATTGTTCATGGTAAGATCATTATGTTAATTGGAACATGGAGCGACCACCCGGGAAAACAGTGCTACCACAAGGGAGGAATGGGACCCCTTGGCTGATTAATTAGGAAAGCTAGTGGAAGACTACCTTACCCGAAAGGGGCAAGGGCAGTAGGGGAGTGGTCAGTGTAGGGAGGCCCTCGGGAGGATTTTGCTGCGATGGCGGTCCTGCAAGGGATTCCTGCATTGGAACTTCCTATAAACTGTAGCGGGTTTTCGGAAGCTAGTGGAACTTTGTAAAGGCCTCGTAGTGGATCCCTAGCCATTCACCTCGGAAGTGTCTAAGGGCCTTGCAAACCCTGGCGACATGGGATACACGACTTGTGGGTAAAGATGCGCAACCTCTGCAGAGTGTAAAACTAGTATACTAGCCGTGCTCATGGTCATGAGCAGCTCGGACCCTCACATGATTAAATTATGGAACTTAAACTCAATTTGACATATGCATTGCATCGCAGGTGAAGTTGTTACTTTTGTTCTACTATTTAACTGGGTTGGTATTTACTTATACTTAGTAACTGCTAATAAAATTTTGACCAACTTTAAAAGCAATGCTCAGCTCTAACCATCTTCTTTGGTAAGCCTTACACTTCACGTGAGCTCCCACCTTTGGCGAGTTCATGCACATTATTCCCCACAACTTGTTGAGCGATGAACGTATGTGAGCTCACTCTTGCTGTCTCACACCCCCCACAGGTCAAGAACAGGTACCGCAGGATGAGGCGCATGGAGGATGCTGTGATGTGTTCGTGAGAGATCTAGGCCGTCGTCTCCCAGTCAACTTTGGGTTGCTGGACCGTTGTCTCCTTATAATGTAATTATTTATTTTGTATAGAACTTCTGTTATATATAAAGATGTGACATTCGATCCTGTGCCATGATTCATCATATGTGTGAGACTTGGTCCCAGCACACCTGGTGATTATGTTAGCGCCCGGGTTTTGGACCCCTAAAATCCGGGTGTTACAAGTGGTCACCCTAAGTCGAGTAAGCATGAGCATGTTGCACCATCTTAAGTCACTACCGACTTAAGTTGATTGCTCTGTTAGTAGGTATAGTGGTCACCCTAAGTCGAGTAAGTGTGAGCATGTTGCACCGTCTTAAGTCACTGCCGACTTAAGCCGATTGCTCTGTTAGTAGGGTATAGTGGTCACCCTAAGTCAAGTAAGCATGAGCATGTTGCACCGTGTTAAGTCACTGCTGACTTAAGTTGATTGCTCCATTAGTAGGGTATAGTGGTCACCCTAAGTCGAGTAAGCGTGAGGATAAATAGTTCGAGTGCCCTTGGGAGTGAAATCTTTTATTGATGAGGTATTTACCAATTACAGAATACCATGCTCCCCAGATAGCTTTTGAGATCTTGCTAAGGGTAAAACTTCCTGAGATGCTCTATATTCCATGAATTCCCTATTTCTGTGCCATCCATTTGAGTAAGCCTATATGATCCTGGCCGAGTGACCTCTGCTACTACAAATGGCCCTTCCCATAGTGGTGACAATTTGTGTCGTCCTTCCCTCGTTAGAATTCGGCGAAGGACCAAGTCTCCCACTACAAAGGATCGATGTCATATGGCCTTGTCATGATAGCGCCTTAGGGTTTGCTGGTATCTAGCTGACTGAATTATTGTATTCAATCGCTCTTCCTCCAATACGTCAATATCCTCTAGTCTGGTAGCTTCTGCCTCAGCTATGTTTTCAAAGACCAGCCTTGGTGCCCCAAACCTGAGGTCAGCAGGTAGCACTGCCTCTAAACCATAGACCATGAAGAAAGGAGTATTTCCATGCAGAGCTCAACTAGGTTGAGTTCTTAAGCTCCAAACCACATACGGCAACTCTCTGATCCATTTTCCCGTGAACTTTTCATTCTTGTCGAAGACTTTCTTCCTGAGTGCCTCTAGTATCATTCCATTAGCCCTTTCTACCTGACCGTTGGCCCTTGGATGTGCTACTGATGCATATTTGATTTGGATGCTTCGTTGTTTGCAGAAATCAAAGAATTTAGAGCTAGTGAAATTGGATCCCAGGTCGATTATGATGCTATTCGGTATCCCAAACCTGAATATTATATCCTGTATGAACTCCACTGCCTTGGCTGAAGTCAGAGAAGCAATGAGTTTGTATTCTATCCATTTGGTAAATTTGTCAATGGCAACTAGCACGTGAGTGTATCCTCCCTGAACTTTTTTGAAGGGTCCAATCATGTCCAACCCCCAGCACGCAAATGGCCATGTTATGGGTATGGTCTGCAGTTGCTGTGCTGGTAAATGCTGCTGCTTTGATAAGAATTGGCAAGCTTCACACCTCTGGACTAACTCGGTTGCATCACTTTTTGCTGTCGGCCAGTAGAAACCAGACCTGAAGACCTTCCCAACCAGAGTCCTGGATGCTGCGTGTAACCCGCACTATCCAGCATGGATCTCATCTAACAGTTGCTTCCAAGTAGCCGAAGGAATGCACTTCATGAGGACTCCTGTTGCACCCCTTCTGTACAGTGCATCCCCAATGAGGGTGTAATGAGTTGACTGCCTTGCGATGCGTTCTATTGTGGCTTTGTCATCTGGCTCCTCTTCGTTCTTTATATATCTGATGATGGGCTCCCTCCAGTCATTAGACTGTGACTGGTTGGCTTAAAACATTGCACTCTTCTGCTTGATCTGAGGAAATACTTGGGCATGGCACCTCTTGGACGAAAACTCCAGGTGGAACCTGGGTTCAACTGGATCCTAGTTTCGACAACGCGTCTGCTGCCGCGTTGCGATCTCTTTCCACATGATGATATTCTAGCCCTTCAAATTTGTCTTCCAGCTTTCGGACGGCTGTGTAGTACTTGCCCATAAAGTCATTCGAGCAATCCCATTCCTTGTTTATCTGACTTATGACCACCAGTGAATCTCCGTATACCATCAACCTCTTAATGCCCAGTGATATGGCAATGTTCAATCCGTGGATCAAAGCTTCATATCCTACTGCATTATTGGATGCTGAGAATAACAACTAAAGAGCATATTTAAGTTGTTCACCTCCAGGTGCAATGAAGAGGATCCATGCGCCTGCTCCCTGTAGCTTCAGCGAGCCGTCGAAATACATCGGCCATACTTCTGTAGTCTCTAGGTTATCTGGTTCTTGTTGCTCGGTCCACTCTGATACAAAGTCAACCAGTGCTTGAGTCTTTATTGCAGTACGAGGCCGAAACTCAATGTCGTGAGCTCCCAGCTCGCAGGCCCACTTGGCTATTCTTCCAATGGCTTCTTTGTTGTGGAGAATATCCCCTATTGGAAACCCGGTGACTACTATGACTTTGTGGTCGTCGATGTAGTGACGAAGCTTGCGTGCAGTTAGAAGTACTGCGTACAATAGTTTTTGAACTTGAGGATACTTCTTCTTAGATGGCCCCAGAACTTCGCTGATGAAGTAGACGGGATGCTGTACTGGATATGTGTGTCCTTCCTCTGCTCGCTCGACTACCAACGCGGTGCTCACCACGTGAGTCGTGCAAGAGATGTACAACAACAGATCTTCTGCTGGCTGGTTTGGCGTGGCTCGGCGTGGTGGTTTTAGCACCGGTGGTGTGGTTAGGAACTTCTTCAGTGCATCAAGAGCTACCTGAGCTTCTGAGGTCTACTGGAACTTATCCACCTTCTTGAGCAATTTGTAGAATGGTAGGCCTTTTTCTCCTAACCTTGATATGAACCTGCTTAAAGTTGCCATGCATCCAGTAAGTCTTTGCACTTTCTTCTGCGACCGTGGTGCTTCCATCCTTATGATAGCCTCGATCTTATCCGGGTTAGCTTCAATCCCTCGGTGGCTGATAATGAATCCGAGCAACTTCCCTGCTGGCACTCCAAAAACACATTTTTTGGATTGAGCTTCCACCGATATCGCCTCAGACTGTTGAAAACCAGTTGCAGATCTTCAATGAAATTTTCTGAGTTTTCTGTCTTAATCAGCACATCATCAACATAGGCTTCTACCCGCTTGCCCCAGAGTTCAGCTAAGCATGTTTGAATGGCTCTCTGGTAAGTCGCTCCGGCGTTCTTGAGGCCGAACAACATGGAGGTATAGCAGAAAGCTCCAAACAGGGTAATGAATGTTGTTTTTTCCTTGTCTTGTTTTGCCAAGCTGATTTGATGGTATCCCGAGTAGCAATCCAAGAATGACAGTATAGAGCATCCGGCGGTTGAATCTACCACCTGATCTATTCTAGGGAGTCCAAAGGGATCCTTCGGACAATGTTTGTTGAGATCTGTATAGTCGACGCACATGCGCCAATCCACTTTATTCTTTTTTAGTACAAGAACAGGATTTGCTAACCACTCAGGATGCAGTACTTCTCTAATGAACCCTGCTGCGACCAAACGAGCTAGCTCAGCACGGATGGCTTCTCTCTTGTCGGGCGTGAAACGACGCAACTTTTGTTGGATCGGCCTCGCCTGGGGATAGACCTTCAGTTTGTGCTCGGCCAGTTCTCTCAGGACTCCCGGCATGTCCACAGGTTGCCATGCGAATACGTCTCGGTTATCTTGCAGAAACTGGACGGGCGCGCCTTCCTATTTGTCATCTAAGCTGGAGCTGATGATGGCGGTTTTGCGTTCATCAGCGAATCCGAGGTTGATTCTTTTTGTTTTCTCAGTCGGCCGCATAGAGGTCACGACTTGAGCTTCGTTTGTAGGTACCGCGAAGTCCTCCTCAGGCTTTGAGTTGACCTGCGTGGAAGAAGTCATTGATGATTTGGTGGTGAGGGCCGCCTGAATGGCCACTCGGAAGCATTCTGTGGTGCCTTGGAGGTCAGCACGCACGGTGATGATTCATTGTGGTCCCGACATCTTCAATATCATGTATGTATAGTGCGGAATGACCATGAATTTCGCCAATCCCGGCCTACCGATGATAGCGTTGTATCCGCAGTCGAAGCTTGCTACCTTGAACCTCAGGAACTCAGTTCTGTAGTTTTCCGTAGTTCCGAAGGTGACCGGCATGCAGATGTGTCTGAGTGGATATTCTCCTTCAGTCGGCACAATGCCGAAGAAAGGAGTGTCTGACTCGTGGAGCTCTTTGAGTGTGACTCCCAAGCCTACGAGTGTCCGGGGGAAGGTGACGTTGATGCTGCTTCCACCATCCACTAACACCTTCTTTACCCTGCTTTCTCGGATCACCGGATCAACAAGGAGCGGGTACTTCCCCGGATGATTGAAGTTGAGCCACTGATCTGCCCGAGTGAAGGTGATCGGGTGTTTGGACTATCGATATGGGGCGGGAGGACTGGTTGCCGCCACCAGTATCTGACGGTCGTTGAGCTTCTGCTGCCTCTTGCTCTCTTGCGACCCATGTCCGCCAAAGATGACGTTGACTACTCCGTCAACGCGCGAGAATGCTCCACCTCCTCCTCCTTCCTGCTGCTGAGGTTGTCGAGGTTCTCTAGGTCCTCCTCGCGGTGGGGGAGGTGGCAGAGGTTGGAAGGGTCGACCGTTCCTGATGGAGTGCTTGAAGTCTCTGTAGTTTCGGAGGGTGTGGCGCATGTCCTTGTGGTACGGACATTGGGCGTCGAGGATATCGTCCAATGTCCGCTCGCCTTCACGGGGTGCTCCTCGGGCACGAGAGACGGGTGGTCCGGCGGCGTGGACTTCTTCACGAGGCCTCTTCTCCCAACGCTTGTCAGGTTGTTGGTTCGTGTCACATCGTGGTGCCGGCGGTGTAGGCTTCGTTCCTCCGAGGAGGACCTAAGCCCGTTCGTCGGCGGTGATGTAGAGGTTCGCTTCCCTGAATAGTTGCTCGGAGGTAGTCGGCGCCTTTTGCAGTATGGCTCGGACGAAAGTTGAGTCATTAGATCCTCGGTAGAAGTCCTCGATCACCGCTGCTTCCACAACCTCGGGGATACGATTTCTCATGGTCTGAAATCTTTTGAGGTATGATCGGAGAGTTTCATCCCCTCGGCGCCTGATGGATTTGAGGTCCCATGGCTGCGCTGGCTTGTCGGAGAGGGATTGGAAGTTAGCGATGAAACGCCGACTGAAGTCGCTCCAATCATCGATGCAGTGTCGGGGCAGGTGTCGTAGCCATTGCAGCGCATCTTGCCCAAGGACGATGGGCAAGTACACAGTCATCACATCTTTAGTTACCCCAGCGGCCCGGGCAGCGGTGGTATAGACGGCCAACCAGCCTCCCAGGTCCTGCTTAGGCTCGTATTTGTTGATGTTGGAGGCCTTGAAGTTAGGGGGCCATTGAATGGCCCTGAGATGTGGAGTGAGCGCTGATACTCCACACGTGTCTTCCTGTCGACAATTGTGGTGTCGGTCCCGGGGAGGGGAGATGTCGATGTGCTGCCTCGACCGTCCCCGGGTTGTGCTGCTAGTTGAGGCTGTCACCGACTCAACCCTAGTAGCTTGACTTCGCGCAGGGATGCTATGATCCCGATCATACTCTTCTCGGCGCCGAATCTCGTTCTCATGTCGTCGTTCGCGTGAAGCATTGATGGAGCTCCATGCGTCCCATCGACTATTGATGGCGTGTCGTAGATCGCTCGGAGGATGAGCGAGAGGCAGAAGGTGGTTAGCTGCTCGAATGAGCAGACGCCGGTAGCCCTTGGAGTCTGGAGTCTGGGGGAGGCCATCGGCTATCCGAGCCAACACTCCACTGACCACGCTCGGTGTGTTCATGGCTCGGGCGAAGTCGGGGTTCAAGTTTCGTCCGAGGAGAGGGTTCTCGCGATGTTGTCTCTCCCACCTCCGAGATCTCATCTCATGACACAGGCTGCGCCGGGTCTTGTTCTCTGGCTTCATGATGCTTGTCGGGCGTTTCGGTGTCAGTTCCTTCATTGACAGGCTTCCCGCTGAGGTGGTTCTTCCTCAGGCATGGTTGGTTTGTCATCGGAGATGGGGGATGACTCCACTCTCCCCCCGATAAAGAGGACATCAGGGTAGAACAGAGTTGTCGTGACGATAAGCTTCTTTTTGTTCTCCTTTGAGGGCGGAGGCACCAAAAGGGCAGCATGACGAGTCTTTGTTTCTTTTTTCCTCGTAACTCGTGTCCACTCTTCTGTGGATGAGGTGGACAACGGGGTTCTTCGGGTGAATGAATTTTCCGCTCCTGGTTTGTAGGAGGTAGTCTTTGCTCGGAGCGCTGGAGGTTGCGCTATTTCCTGCTTCATTCTGGCTTTCCTGGAGATTATCGAGGAAGGTTTTCTCTCTGGTAGATCCGCTATGTGATGTAGAGTTCCTTCTCCGTCTGCTATGGATGATATGGTTCCGAAGCAGAACACGGATCCAGGGCGGAGAGCGATCTTGTGTTGGAAAGTGACGGCCATTGAGCTAGCTTGGATCAGTGACACCTACCTAGCGCGCCAGTTGTCGGTGTTTTGGGTCCGACCGTGCACCTGGGGCTGCCCCTCGAGGTGCTTTTTGGAGTAGGGCGGTGTTACCGACTGTAGCTCGATGGTTCGTGCTAGATGCACGAGAGACAGTGGACAATTTTATACAGGTTCGGGCCGCTTAGAGAGGCGTAATACCCTACTTCCTGGTGTCGATTTTTTATGTGGTGGGTTACAGGGTGGTTCTCTAGTACGAGGGATGCTAGAGAGCTGAGTAGACGGCTAATGAGAGAGATGATGTTTGAGGGGGTGCCCCCTAGGCCTTATATACTCGACCATGAGGCGTTACATGCGGATATGATAACAACGTGCGCCTAAGTAATAGTGAACCGACTGAGCTTATCTTCCTATAATTCTACCGACTTATCATCATTCAGTTGCGACGCGTGAGGGCGCAGCGCGGGAGAATCGGATCACTGCTGTGGATAATGCTTAAATTTCTTGGGCCGCTTGGGCTCGAGTTGATCCAATCTTGCGTCGATCCACTCTACCAGACATTCCTCCCTAGGCCCACGAAGGGATGGCTTTGCGAAATAATTGGCCCAAGGCCTTTCGCGAGGTCTTCTAGCCTTCTAGTGGACCTAGGGGATATCTGTCCCCCATAGTCCCAGATTTGCTTAGCATTGTCCAAGCCACTCACTTTATTATACTCATCCGTGCAAAGTGACGCTAGCAAGACAGTAGTAGCTTGGGCATTTTTATGAATTTGTTCATTAATAATCATAGGATTATCCATACTATCAAAATGCATCCCATTTTCCACTATTCCCCAAATGCTAGGATGGAGAGAAAATAGACGACTACTCATTTTATGGCTCCAAAATGAGTAATCCTCTCCATCGAAGTGTGGGGGTTTTCCAAGAGGAATAGAAAGTAAATGGGCATTCGAATTATACGGAATACAGAAATAATGAAAGCTCTCTTGTGGGTTTTGGTGTTTGGATGACAACCTAATTAAAGAACTAACAATTGTGCTAAGTGTTGAACAGGTGCTTTATGCAAAGCTAATATGGCTCAACACAAGTGAACAAGTGTGATGTTCCAAAGACGGAATTATCTATAGATAATGGACATCACAAGAAAGATGGACATTGCTTAAGTGAGACTTAATATGCATAACTCGGAGACAACCGATCAAACCAAGGATGGAAGCAAGAAGAGCTTCGAGGTACCGAGTGCATGGGAGAAAGTCAAGGAGACCAGGAACCCAAAGCCAGGGGTGAAGCAGGAGACTTGCAGAATCAAGGATGATCGAGTTAAGAAGAGTTATGGTGCACAAGGAACACTACATAAGGACATGACTTACAACCAATGAGGTAACGTCTACAATTATGTGGTGTAAGTCATAAGGCTCAAGACCAAGCTCAAAAAGTGAACAAGGACACTGGAAGGAGAACCAATGTCAAAATCAGAACTGGAAGCAGCCCAAAAGAGCTAAGTGCACCTTGACCTTTAGTTTGGGTTGTTCCTATGTTTGGAGATATTCTATGTGACCTTTGCAGGATGTTGGAGCTCAGAAATGTCAATCTAGATCAAGTTAAGCTGACTTGATGGTTTATGAGTCCAACATCAATCTCAATCATGCCAAATACTAAAGAAGTGAAAATCAAAGAGTAGGTATGTTTCTAGACTTAGTACATTGGTTTTTGTGTACTAATATATTTGTCTAAGTATTAGAAACAGAGAAAAGAAGAAAAGAAAAGAGATGCAAAAGGCTTGGCTGTGTACAGCCAAGACTCAGCTCCGTCTGGCACACCGGACTGTCTGGTGGTGCACCGGACAGTGTCCGGTGCGCCAGACTGAACTCCGGTGAACAGGCCGCTCTCAGGAGAAGTTTGGCTGCGTACGGCTATAATTCACTGGACTGTCCGGTGGTGCACCGGACTGTCCGGTGAGCCAACGGTCGACTGCGCCAACAGTCGGCAGCGCGATCAGCGGGCGATGCGTGGCCTAGGCCAACGGATAGTTGGCGCACCGGACTGTTCGGTGAGCCAAGACGACCGTTGCTCCAATGGTCAAGTGAGCCCGATTTGGAAGGATATCGCGCACCGGACAAGCTACAGGACCTGTCCTGTGGTGCACCGGACTGTCCGGTGCGCCACCCGATAGAAAGCAAGTATTGCCTTCCAAAGTGGATTCCAACGGCTCCTAGGCCCCTTGGGTCTATAAAAGGGACCCCTAGGCGTCTCCAACAAGTACACAAGTGCAGCCAACAAGTGTAGACATCATTCGGATCAATTCTCTCTCTCCCTCTCGTGTATATCTCTCTAGTTTGTGTAAAGGCAAAGCTATACGCCTGTAGAGAGTGGAGAGGTGCTGCAAAGAGCAAGAGCAAAGTCTTGAGCATATCGTTACTCTGCCGGAGTGCTGTCAAGAAAATTGTAAGTAGCCGCGGCTTTGTTGTAACCAAACTCAACATAGTGGAAGGCTCTATCTGTCATACTGACAGATCTAAGCAAACGAAGGAAGGAGTTGAAATAGACTCCAAGCCCAGGTGTGGCTAACTCCAACGAGGACTAGGCAAGCATTTCAGGCTTGGCCGAACCTCAGAATAAATCCCTGTGTCTGTGTGCTTCGCTCTGTACTGTGTGTTGTCTCTCTGTCCTATCTACTCTTTATATCTGCACTTCAATATTTATCTGTGGTACAAGTTATATTTGAAGTGCAGGGCATTTTGAGACAGGATCTTCTATTCCGCTGCAACCTACTCGAAGGGTCTTTCATTCCACTGCGATCCAGCCTTCGAGTAGAGTAAGAATTTCAGTTTTCAAGTGATAATTTTTATTCGCCTATTCACCCCCCTCTAGGCGACATCCAGATCCTATTCCCGGGCAAAGGTAACTTTCAATTGGTATCGGAGCTAGGCCTCTCTAGTGTGGGCTTAGCCGTCCGGAGATGATGATGTCGTCACAAGAGGTAACTGTAGAACTTCTTCTAGGCGATGGCTCTAATTATAAATCTTGGTCTGCCTCTATTTATAATGCCTTCATGCGTGTTGATCCTGATTTGAGACAGATCTTTAGTAGAAGTATTTTTCCCTCCAATTTTAGTCAAAATCCTTCTAATGATGAACTAAGATGCATGTCTCTCAATCACCATGCTTGCAACATCTTAGTTGACTCACTTTCTAGAAGTGCCTATTTTGCAATCATGAGTAGTGATAGTGATTTATTTGTTGATGCTCATGATCTATGGACCAAAATTAAGTTAAAATTTTTTAAGTCCATATGCACTGCTTCTACTCCCTCTATTGCTGGTAGTACTAACTTGTCCAAGGGAGAAGAACAAGAGAGATGGACACCAAGCGATGGATCCACCTCACCGATAGGTTCATCTCCCACTTGTTATACATGTCTTGTTGCTAACGATGAGAATGGAGATGAAAGCAATCATGAGGAGGAATATGAGGATGAGGAGTCTACATCATCACAAGGTACATTTTCCTATTTTGCTTCCACTGACAATAGTGACAGGGAAAATGGGATCGACGATGTAGAAGAAGAGGAGATTCGCCATTTCTACACCCATCTCAACAAAGAAGACAAAGCGCTCTTGGTTAAGCTGTTGAGAAGGAACAAGGAACAAGGCGAGACGCTTCTCAGGCTAGAAGCGACTCTCATCAAAACCAACGACAGCCTGGAGAATATGACCAAAGAACATGAGGAGCTAAAGTGCTCTCATGATGATTTGGTCCTACGGTATGACTCAGTTTTAATTGAGCAAAGAAATAATGATGATGTTTTATCTTGTGTTGCTCAACTTAAAATGGAAAATGCCATGCTAGAGAGGCAAGTAGAATTGCTAAGTCATGATAAACTTGCTCTTACTGAAAAATATGATTTATTGTCTTGTTATCATAATAATCTCTTGGATAGACATATCATGCTTGATGTTGCTCATGAGGTTGTAATTGCGAACCTAAATTCATGTGAACCTCATTCTTGCACACGTGCACATCTAGATAATATATCACCATGTGCTAACCCCGGTTGCTCAAAAGAAAGCCAACTCTTGGATGAGCATCAAGCTGCAGGATCAAAGGAAAAAGTGCTCATCAATAAAGAAAGGAACAAGAAAACAAAGCAACTAAGGAGAAGACGCATTGCTCAACCTTCTCAAGATATCCACGGGCGTGTGGTGAAGAAGCTTGAGACGGGAAAAACTGCAGCAAGTGTTAAGCTCCATAAGAAGGATGTTCCTAAAGCAAAAAATGAAGAAATCAACATGAGCTTGGAAAAAGGTAAAGATTCAATTAGTCATGTTGTTTGCACTGACCGTTTCTCTATGTCATCCAAGAACAAAAAGAGAAAAGGGAAAAGGAGGTGCTTTAAGTGCAATAAGTCAGGACACCTCATTGTGTCGTGTCCATACAACGACAAGGATGAAGGGATAAGGAGATGATTCGGATGCAATGACAAGAACCATACGATCACTTCTTGTCCGCTAATGATAAATCAAGCACGTGCACTCTCCGGGATGACCCCCACTAAGAAAGAAGACAAACAGCAAGCGTCATGTTAGGTTAAGCGACGCTTCTGCTACAAGTGTGGTGAGCAGGGTCATCTATCCAAGGTATGTAAAAAGGATAAGGTTCCTAAGCAAGTAAATCTATCTCAATCTTATTCACTTAGGAGATCCAAACCATACACTTGTGCTAGATCAGTCATGAGATCACCTAGAACTAGCACAATTGCTATTTGGGTACCAAAAGCTCTTATGGATGATTGTTATGGACCCATCCCAAGATGGGTACCAAACTGTGCCAACTAGTCCATGGAGGTGCCTTGAGATGGACTGGAGACCATGGGAGAGCTTAAGACGGTTAATTCAAACTCTATGCTTAAGCTGTTAATTTTTATTGTCTATTCATTGACCCAAGGTTGAATTATTGTGCAATACTAATCCCATGTTCATCTCAAGTGAAATAAGTTGTAGAGGTCCTTAATCATTATTGGTGAATCAAGCAAAGGACCTTGATGAGAATCTGCAACTTGCTCTCCAAAGGATGGTACCCGTGTATCTTAAGTACATTATTGATAATCAGTATTGCTCTTAAGTTGGATTGTTGTGCTACCTATCTTTGGAGTAGTTATGCTTTTGAGATTGCCTGTGTTATCAATGGTTCTTAATGATGCTTGCTTAATCATGATTGTGTGTTCTATATGTTATATCTTTTGAATCATTAAATGGGTAGTTTTTCATTTGATATATTCACCAAGATTAACTCTTTTTGTGTTCATAGATAAACCTATATCTTTGTGTAAGTCATGCTATATGGTTTTTAATGATTAACCTATGTGCAAGCACGATATCTTGTTTAGTCCATGTTCACATAATTACCCTGTTTTGATACTGTGTGTATATCGAATCCATGTTGTGCCACTAATACACCTTCTTGAGTTATGAGGTGCATGAGCAAAAGGAGCACTCAATTAGGTGACAACTGGTGCTCTCATGGCAACTCAAGAAAAGGCAAAGGTATGGAGAATGGAACTGTGCAATTTCATTAAAAATTTTGAAGTTCTAGCTATGTTCTTGCCTTTCATTGGTAGTATCTTGGCTTAGGTGCCTTATGCCTTAAAATGTTGTTTCCTTTGGTATACTTAAAATAAAGTACTTCTAAATCTTGGTGTGTTTAGACATTGTGCTTTATATGATCTTGTCATCTTTCAATTGGTATACGTATTGCAATGATCGTCAAAAGTGAAGCGTGCCTAGGTTGTTTTTAAATGTTATATATCTTGGGGCATGCATTGTTTCCACTAGTCAAGTTGTATTATGTCATCTATCTAGTTGGTATCTCTTTGTGATGAAATTGATAGATTATGCCTAGATCAAGATATGTTGTGATCCCCTCTAGTTCTGAGGATGCTAGAATGTGAAAAGTGCAAGTCATTCAAATACTTGATGCACAACTTTAGGGGGAGCACACATAGCTTGTGTCTTTTGAGACTAATTGTTGCTTAAGTGATCTTGTATAGTCTCAAGGTGGAAAAGGGAAGATGAGCAAGAAATGAAGCAATCAGGACTTGGGTACCTCCATAAGTCAAGTATTTGGTATCTTAAGTTGTGAGTAAATTGCATATTTATAGATTGCTCATGCTCTATAATATTTGGTGATACTAGATGCTTATCTTTAAACATCATGGAGCTATGACAGTAATGATTTTTCAATTGGTAGCCATGGTAGTTTGCTTCAATTGATATCTTTTGGTAATCACTAGAATAGAAGCTTCATCTTGTGCCACAATACTATAACTTGCTCTAAGCTTGGTGTCTTAGCAACAAGAAAAGGTTAGGATAAAGGATCAAGCACAAGTGTGGAGAAGCTCCCTAGATATTAAACTTTCAAGATGGAAAGTACACCACAACATGGTAAAGGTACAAAAGGAAGTATTGATCTTTTGCGTATATGTATCTTAACTTTCCTCCAAATGCTTGTGTTGCATATGTTCAATGTGTAAGGGGGAGTAACGTTAGCATGTTATATTTTTACTACTAAATATCCTGTTGTCCCTTGACATCATCCTATGTTCTTGCTTGAATATGGTATTGGTGTTTGATGTCAAAGGGGGAGAATTTTGTGCATTAAAGCTTAGGTTTCCTTGAGTTCCTTTGATCTTAAGGAAGGATGTGTTAGTTTGAGTTCCTTTGATCTTAAGGAAGGATGTGTTAGTTTGTGTTATTGATAATTCTTATCATATGGTTCTTGTTGTATTATGTGTTGTACTATATGGTGATGATGCAAAACTAGTGCTTCCGTTGACATGAATCAATTGGCATCTATTCTGTAATAGATATTCATGTGGTTCTGGTGCTTTAAATTTTTTTTAATTTGGTATCTTAGTGGTGAATAGTGGTAGGTTGATATTCATGTCTTAATGGTGAATAGTGGTAGGTTGATATTTCTGTATCTATTCAATTGGTGTTTAACTCTGATTCTGTGCATTTGTGTGTCATACGCATCATGGTTTAATTAGTGACACAATGCATCCCACAGGTGCTAAGGTGTAGTAATGCTTCGAATTAGCCTAAGTATGTGCAATTTGGCATATAAGGCCAAAATTAAGATTTTGATGTAAGCACATATTTAGGGGGAGCAATCTATAAACTTAGAATTCAAAATTTGTGCTTTAAATCTTATTCTTATGTAAGCTTTAATTGTGTTGTCATCAATCACCAAAAAGGGGGAGACTGAAAGCTCTCTTGTGGGTTTTGGTGTTTGGATGACAACCCAATTAAAGAACTAACAAGTGTGCTAAGTGTTGAACAGGTGCTTTATGCAAAGCTAATATGGCTCAACACAAGTGAACAAGTGTGATGTTCCAAAGACGGAATTATCTATAGATAATGGACATCACAAGAAAGATGGACATTGCTTAAGTGAGACTTGATATGCATAACTTGGAGACAACCGATCAAACCAAGGATGGAAGCAAGAAGAGCTTCGAGGTACCGAGTGCACGGGAGAAAGTCAAGGAGACCAGGAACCCAAAGCCAGGGGTGAAGAAGGAGACTTGCGGAATCGAGGTTGATCGAGTTAAGAAGAGTTATGATGCATCAAGGAACACTACATAAGGACATGACTTACAACCAATGAGGTAACGTCTACAATTATGTGGTGTAAGCCATAAGGCTCAAGACCAAGCTCAAAAAGTGAACAAGGACACTGGAAGGAGAACTAATGTCAAAATCAGAACTGGAAGCAGCCCAAAAGAGCTAAGTGCACCTTGACCTTTAGTTTGGGTTGTTCCTATATTTGGAGATATTCTATGTGACCTTTGCAGGATGTTGGAGCTCAGAAATGTCAATCTAGATCAAGTTAAGCTGACTTGATGGTTTATGAGTCCAACATCAATCTCAATCATGCCAAATACTAAAGAAGTGAAAATCAAAGAGTAGGTATGTTTCTAGACTTAGTACATTGGTTTTTGTGTACTAATATATTTGTCTAAGTATTAGAAACAGAGAAAAGAAGAAAAGAAAAGAGATGCAAAAGGCTTGGCTGTGTACAGCCAAGACTCAGCTCAGTCTGGCACACCGGACTGTCCGATGGTGCACCGGACAGTGTCTGGTGCGTCAGACTAAACTCCGGTGAACAGGCCGCTCTCAGGAGAAGTTTGGCGGCGTACGACTATAATTCACCGGACTGTCCGGTGGTGCACCGGACTGTCTGGTGAGCCAACGGTCGACTGCGCCAATGGTCGGCAGCGTGATCAGCGGGCAACGCGTGGCCTGGGCCAACGGATAGTTGGCGCACCAGACTGTCCAGTGTGCACCGGACAGTGTCCAGTGAGCCAAGACGACCGTTGCTCCAACGGTCAGGTGAGCCCGATTTGGAAGGAGATCGTGCACCGGACAAGCTATAGGACCTGTCCGGTGGTGTACCGGACTGTTCGGTGCGCCACCCGACAGAAAGCAAGTATTGCCTTCCAAAGTGGATTCCAACGGCTCCTAGGCCCCTTGGGTCTATAAAAGGGACCCCTAGGCATCTCCAACAAGTACACAAGTGCAGCCAACAAGTGTAGACATCATTCGGATCAATTCTCTCTCTCCCTCTCGTGTATATCTCTCTAGTTTGTGTAAAGGCAAAGCTATAAGCCTATAGAGAGTGGAGAGGTGCTGCAAAGAGCAAGAGCAAAGTCTTGAGCATATCGTTACTCTGCCGGAGTGCTGTCAAGAAAATTGTAAGTAGTCGCGACTTTGTTGTAACCAAACTCAACATAGTGGAAGGCTCTATCTGTCATACTGACAGATCTGAGCAAACGGAAGAAGGAGTTGAAATAGACTCCAAGCCCAGGTGTGGCTAACTCCAACGAGGACTAGGCAAGCATTTCAGGCTTGGCCGAACCTCGAGATAAATCCATGTGTCTGTGTGCTTCGCTCTGTATTGTGTGCTGTCTCTCTATCCTATCTACTCTTTATATTTGCACTTCAATACTTATCTGTGGTACAAGTTATATTTGAAGTGCAGGGCATTTTGAGACAGGATCTTCTATTCCGCTGCAACCTACTCGAAGGGTCTTTCATTCCACTGCGATCCAGCCTTCGAGTAGAGTAAGAATTTCAGTTTCCAAGTGATAATTTTTATTCGCCTATTCACCCCCCCCCCCCTCTAGGCAACATCTAGATCCTGTTCTTGGGCAAAGGGAACTTTCAAATAATCAAAGGAATAGTTTTGATTAATCGTCTTTTTCTTGGACGAGGAGTCATCATCGTCCCTTGGTGAAGAAGAAGAAGATGCATCGTTGTCGTAGTAGATGATCTTCTTGATGCGTCTCTTCTTCTTCCCGTCCCTCTTTTTGTGACTAGAGCCTGAGTAAGTGGGCTTGTCGTCTCTTGGCTCGTTGAAGAGGGACTCCTTCTCCTTGTCGTTGACCACCATCCCCTTTCCCTTAGGATCCATCTCTTCGGGCGGTTAGTCCCTTAGATGAAGAGTACGACTTTGATACCAATTGAGAGCACCTAGAGGGGGTGAATAGGTGATCCTGTAAAATCAAACACTGAATAGCCACAAACTTGATTGTTAAGGTGTTAGTGAAAATCAAGTGGCTTATGGAACACGTTCGTGCGAACAAAACAATCACAAGAAGCAACACACGAGACACGCGATTTTTATCCCGTGGTTCGGCCAAGTAACACTTGCCTACTTCCACGTTGTGGCGTCCTAATGGACGAGGGTTGCACTCAACCCCTTTCAAGTGATCCTATGATCAACTTGAATACCACGGTCTTTTCCTTTAGAGTATTTTTCCCGTTTGTGAGAAATCTCCACAATTTGGAGTCTCTCGCCCTTACAATAGATCACAAAGAAAGCACAAGAGTAAGGATGGGAGAGCAACGCACACAAGACTCAAATCCACAGCAAAACCACGCACACAAGTGAAGAAGTGAGCACACAAACATAGCGCGAGGAGTTTACAACTCGAAAGTGCTCAAATCTCAAGAACTATGATCTGATTTTGTGAATGCAGAGTTTGGGTGCCTTAGGATGTTTCTTGTAAGCTTTGTG
Organism: Zea luxurians; assembly: GCA_029449295.1. NCBI lineage: Eukaryota > Viridiplantae > Streptophyta > Magnoliopsida > Poales > Poaceae > Zea > Zea luxurians. The sequence continues at coordinate 91,237,557 of JAOPSE010000012.1, forward strand.
TATTGCTCCATGCGCCTAGGGGTCCCTTTTATAGCCCCAAGGCAGCTAGGAGCCGTTGGAGAACAATTTGGTAGGCAATTTTTGCCTTCTGTCGAGTGGTGCACCGGACAGTCTGGTGCGCGATCTCCGTCCATATCGGGCATAGCCGACCGTTGCTCCTTGGGACCGGTTGGCGCACCGGACACTGTCCGGTGCACACCAGACGGTCCGATGCACCCAGCCGACCATTGGAGCGAGCCATGTGTCACGCGTTGATCGCGCGGACGACCGTTGCCGCTGGTGCCGTTGGCTCACCGGACAGTCCGATGAATTATAGCCACGTCGCCCTTTTCTTTTCCCGAGAGCGACGAGTTCGTCGCTGACGACTCACCGGACAGTCCGGTGCACCACCGGACGGTCCGGTGATTAGGGATGGCAATTTGACCCATGGATTTGGATATCCGTCGGATATCCGACCCGATGAGCTGGGTATGGATACATGTTTTCACCCAAGGGTCAGATCTGAATCCAATCTGAAGTCGGGCGGGCACGGATTAGGATATTACCTTCTACCCCCAAGTTATCCGTTGGATATCCGAAATCGACCCATAGTGTATTTTTTGGCCTAGCCCATATTACATAGAAAAGAACAAATCCTAACACCATAAACCCCACGCCTAACGCTCTCAATTTCCCAATGTTGGCTGTCCCTTATAGCATTGCTAGCTTCCTGCGTTGTGCCTCGTGGCCCCTTCCAAGTCTCATAGACCGTAGCACCACTGACGACTACCACTTCCAAGCTCTAGTGCTCCTAACCGAGGCTCGCAGGCCCATAATAATTCTTTTACTAAGTTTTAATTGTGTATGATGGTGAATTGGGAAGAAATTTGACTAATTATGCTATTGAATTGTTGAATAAATGATTGTGTCTGTCATATCCGAAGGATATCCGAAACCCGTCCAAAATCCGATGGGCACGGACATGGATATAAATTTCTACCCACGGGTACTGTTGCGGGCGGATATTGGTAGCAAACGCGGATATGCTTGAGGACGGATATTTGCAATATCCGATCTGAATCCGATCCGTTGCCATCCCTACCGGTGATTTATAGCCGCGTCACTCCCAAGAACAGCTGGTTCACCGTCAGCTCCCTGGGGCATAGGACACTGTCCGGTGCACCACTGGATAGTCCAGTGTGCCAGGCTCGAGCTGGTATTTGGCTGTACACAGCCAAGACTTTTCCAATGCTTTTCTTCTTTTCTTGGCACTATTTCTAGAACTTAGACAAACACATTAGTATTCAAAAACAATATACTAAGTCTAGAAACATACCTTGTACTTTGATTTGCGCTTCTTGCTCATTTAGCACATAAGGGTTTAAAACATTGTGTTGGGCATCTAATCACCAAAACAATTATAGGAATGACCCAAGGGCACATTTCCCTTTCACCAATTAAGAGAGGGAAAGGGTTGGAATAGACCCGACCGTTGTGGCCTCCTCAACGGGAGTAGGTTCTTTGGAACCGAACCTCGGGAAACAAATCACAATGTTCATTTGTGATTGATCTTCACTCGGTTTGTTTCTCCCCTCTCCTCTCTCTAAAGTTCCCTTGCTCATATTGATTTGAGTTTGCTCCCAAGGTTATCTGCATTGATTGAGCAACTCATAGCAAGAGGAACAATCCTCCACACTCCGAATTTATTTCTAACCCAAACCCCAAGTATAGTGCATGTTGAAAGTTTATAATTTTCAGGTTTCGCCTATTCGCCTCCTCTAGGCGACTTTCAATTGGTATCAGAGACCGGTGCTTCATTAGAGTCTAACAACTCGAAGTGATGTCGAGAGAACACGCAAAGAGGGAGATGGTCACCAGCGAAAAGCTCGAAGCCTTGGAAAAGAAGAATGATGAACGAACTCCGTCAAGGGAGGCTGGTGACAAGCACAAGGAGGAATCCGCCGGCTCCAACAAGTCCCATAGGAAGGGTGACAAGAAGAAAAAGAAAATGAAGAAGGTGGTCTACTACGAGACCGACTCTTCATCACCTTCCACATCCGGCACCGAGTCTACATCTTCGAAGCGCCAAGAGCATAAGAAGTATAGTAAGATGCCTCTTCGCTATCCTCGCATTCCTAAACACGCTCCTCTACTTTTCGTACCCCTAGGCAAACCACCATATTTTGATGGTGAATATTATTGTATGGAGTGATAAAATGAGGCATCATCTAACCTCACTCCACGAAAGCATATGGGATATTGTTGAGTTTGGTGCGCAGGCACCACAAGTGGATGACGAGGACTACGACTCTAACGAGGCCGCCCAAATAAGGCATTTTCATTCCCAAGCAACATCTATACTCCCTGCTTCCTTATGCTGAGAGGAGTACAACAAGGTGCAAGGGTTGAAAAATGCTAAAGAAATTTGGGACGTCCTCAAGACAGCGCATGAAGGGGACGAGGTGACCAAAATCAACAAACGTGAAACGATTGAGGTAGAACTCGGTCGATTCATCCTCAACAAAGGAGATGAGCCACAAGCAATGTACAACCAGCTCATAACGATGGTCAACCAAGTGTTCAACCTCAGGAGCACCAAGTGGGATGACCATGAAATGGTCAAGGTTATTCTTAGATCTCTTGTTTTTTGTAATCTCACTCAAGTGCAATTAATCCGTGGAGATCCTAGATATAAACAGATGTCTCCCGAGGAAGTTATTGGCAAGTTTGTGAGCTTTGAACTTATCATCAAAGACTCCAAACACATTGTCAACTTGAAGCAAGGCGCCATCTCCACACCCGAGGTGCAACCCGTTGCATTCAAAGCAACATAAGAGAAGAAGGAAGAGTCTACACCAAGTAGACTCCCAATCGACGCCTCCAAGCTCGACAACGAGGAGATGGCTCTTATCATCAAGAGCTTTTGGCAAATCCTCAAACAGAGAAAGGGGAAGGACTACAAACCCGTTCCAAGAGGGTGTGCTATAGGTGGGGTAAGTCTGGTCACATTATTGCAAAATGTCCATATACAAGTGATAGTGACAGGGACGACGACAAGAAAGGGAAGAAGAAGATGGATAAGAAAAGATACTACAAGAATAAGAGTGGCGAGACGCACATGGGATGGGAATGAGACTCCGACGAGAGCTCCACCGACTCCTCCTCCGACGAGGACGCCGCCAACGTCGCCGTCAACAAGGGCCTTATCTTCCCTAATGTCGACCACATATGCCTCATGGCTAAGGAGAGCAAAAAGAAGAAGGTACATTATAGAGATACCCCCAAATACAATACTTTCGATGATGAGGGTAGCTCTAGTGATAATGAAGATGATTTACTTCTCTTTTTGCAAACCTTACCAAGGATCAAAAGAAGAAAATAAATGAATTAACAGAAACCACGAGAAGGATGATATCTTGGAAAGCCAAGAGGACCTACTCGTTAAGGAAAATACAAAATTTGTTAAGTTGAAAAATGCTTATGCTGTAGAAGTAGAAAAATGTGAAAAAAATATCTAAAGAGCTTGATGTTTGCAATGATTCAATTTCTTGTCTTAGAACTGAGAATGCTAATTTAATTGCTAAGATTGAAGAATTGAATGTTAGCAAACCCTCTACATCTACTATTAAGCATGTCACTATTTGCACTAGATGTATAGATGTTAACATTGATGCTATAAATGATCACCTCACCATGATTAAAGAACAAAATGATCACATAGCCAAATTAAATGATAAAATTGCCGAGCATGAACTAGAAAATAAAAAAAAATTTGCTCGTAGTATGCTTTATAATGGTGTCGGCGTTTCGAGACCGGGGGGTCCCTGAGCCGACGAGTGAATTGTCGCTGCGTGCCCCAGCCCAGATGGGTCGACGCGAGGCCGAGCGCGAAGGGGGGAAGTGAGGTGGCCGGAGATGGGCGTGAGAGAGGTGGAAATCCCGCGGCCTTTGTGTTCGTCCCGCGCCCAGGTCGGGTGCGCTTGCAGTAGGGGGTTACAAGCGTCCACACGGGGGAAGGAGCGAGTGGCCTCACGCGAGCGCTCGTCTCGTCCTCGTCCCCGCGCGGCCAACCCTCCCTAAGAGGGCCCTGGTCCTTCCTTTTATAGGCGCAAGGAGAGGATCTAGGTGTACAATGAGGGTGTAGCAGAGTGCTATGTGTCTAGCGGAGGGGAGCTAGCGCCCTAAGTACACGCCATCGTGGCGGCCAGAGAGATCTTAGCGCCCGGTTTGTGTGATGTCGTGGCCGTCGGAGGAGCGCTGGAGCCTGGCGGAGGGACAGCTGTCGGGGCCGTCGAGTCCTTGCTGACGTCCTCTTGCTTCCATAAGGGGGCCGAGAGCCGCCATCGTTAGGGAGCGTGTGGGGCACCATCATCGCCTATCTGGCGGAGCGATCCAGATGGGACGTCGGTCTTGTTCCCCGTAGCCTGAGTCAGCTTGGAGTAGGGTAATGATGGCGCCTCCTGTTGATGTGGCCGGTCCGCGCCCTAGGTTGGGTGATGTGGAGGCTCCTCCGAGGTCGAGGTCGAGTCCGTCTTCTGTGGCCGAGGCCGAGGCCGAGTCCGAGCCCCTAGGTCGGGCGAGGCGGAGGCCGTTGGCTGAGGCCAGGGCGGAATTTGAGTCCTGGAGTCGGGCGAAGCGGAGTTCGTCGTCTTCTGGGGCTGAGCCCAAGTCCGAGCCCTGGGTCGGGCGGAGCGGAGTTTGCCGTCTTCCGGGGCTTAGCCCGAGTCCGAGCCCTGGGTCGGGCGGAGCGGAGTTTGCCGTCTTCCGGGGCTTAGCCCGAGTCCGAGCCCTGGGTCGGGCGGAGCGGAGTTCGCCGTCTTCCGGGGCTTAGCCCGAGTCCGAGCCCTGGGTCGGGCGGTGCGGAGTTCGCCGTCTTCTGGGGCTTAGCCCGAGTCCGAGCCCTGGGTCGGGCGGAGCGGAGTTTCCTATGGCGTGAGGCCGGGCCTGACTACTTGTCAGCCTCACTCTGTCAAGTGGCACCGCAGTCGGAGCGGCGCAGGCGGCGCTGTCTTTCTGTCAGACCGGTCAGTGGAGCGGCGAAGTGACGGCGGTCACTTCGGCTCTGTCAGCTGAGGGGCGCGCGTCAGGATAAAGGTGTCAGGCCACCTTTGCATTAAATGCTCCTGCGATTTGGTCGGGGTTGCTTCTCGGCGAAGACAGGGCCTCGGGCGAGCCGGGAACGTGTTCGCCGCTGGAGGGGGCCTCGGGCGAGGCGGAGATCCTCCGGGGTCGGCTGCCCTTGTCCGAGGCTAGGCTCGGGCGAGGCGTGATCGAGTCCCTTGAATGGACTGATCCCTGACTTGATCGCACCCATCAGGCCTTTGCAGCTTTATGCTGATGGGGGTTACCAGCTGAGAATTAGGAGCCTTGAGGGTACCCCTAATTATGGTCCCCGACAGTAGCCCCCGAGCCTCGAAGGGAGTGTTAGCACGCGCTTGGAGGCTTTCGTCGCACTTTTTTGCAAGGGGACCAGCCTTTCTCGGTTGCGTTTTGTTCCGGTGGGTGCGCGCGAGCGCACCCGCCGGGTGTAGCCCCTGAGGCCTCGGAGGAGTGGTTTGACTCCTCCGAGGTCTTAACGCCTCGTGCAATGCTTTGGCTGGTCTGGTCGTTCCCTCATGCGAGCTGGCCGTAGCCCGGGTGTACGGTCGGGTCCCATGTTCTCGGGCTGGTATGTTGATGTCGTCAACGGTCTGGCCGGAGCCGGGTTTGCGAGAGCAGCCCCCGAGCCTCTGCACAGGGCGAGAGGGCGATCAGGGACAGACTCGACTTTTTTACATACGCCCCTGCGTCGCCTTTCCGCAAGGAGGAGGGGGGAGAGCGCCATGTTGCCCTCGGTGGGCGCCGAACATGGTGTCTCCGGTGAGCTACAGGCGGGTGATCCGAGCGGACGTCCGTGCCCCATTCGTTAGGGGTCGGCTAGAGGCCCAGAGGCACGCCCAAAAGTACCTGCGGGTGATCTGCCGGACCCGGTCCCCTGGCGACGGGGTCCGAGGGCTCGATGCCTCCCTCTGATGGGATTCCGTTACAAGATCGTTCCCGCTGGTCTTGGAAATGTCCTAGGGTACCTCGGGAGCGCAGCCCGAGCCTTGGTTATGTATCGAACGTACCCATGGTCATCCCTCGCTCTGTGTCTGAGGCGGCTGTAAACCCTTCGGGGGCCAGCCTTCGAACCCCTGATCAGTAGTGGGCGCGGAGCCCGAGTAGCCTGAGGCGGCCGTTGAACCCTTCCGAGGGGCCGGCCTTCGAACCTCTGACCAGTAGTGGGTGTGGAGCCCACGTGCTCTGAGGCGGCTGTTGAACCCTTCCGAGGGGCCAGCCTTCGAACCTCTGATCAGTAGGAAGGCTCAGAGCCTGGTTCCTTCACAGGGAAGGATCCTTTTCGGGGTATCCCCCTTTCCCGGTCCCTGTTGCAAGAGAGAGAAAGAGGAAAAAAGAAAAAGGATACGAAATCGAACGACGCGGCGTACCTTTTTTGACGCGGTCATTATGGCGAAGGCGAAGCGTCGCTCACTTTTCTCACGGAAGGTGATGAGTGAGGTATCCATATCCCGGAGGCGTAGGAGTCCCTTGGCTCGGTCGGCCTTGCCGCTTATGCGCACTCTTACCCGTCCATGGGGTTCTGTCACCGACGCAGTCGAGAAAGCTCGAAGAATCGCTTCGGCAGAAGAGCTTCCGAACGTGAAGACTTGTTCGGTCCGCGGAATCACTTATCCGAACGTGAGTTACTTATGGTAGAAGGTGATGAGTGAGGTATCCATATCCCGGAGGTGTAGGAGTCCCTCGGCTCGGTCAGCCTTGGCTGCTTACGTGTACTCCGTCGTTTTCAGGATCCACTTTCGAAGTAGTCGAAAAGCACGAAAGACATTCCGGCGGAAAAGATCTTTTTTCGAGGAAAATTTCGACGCAGAGGGGGTTCCCCCCTTTTAGCCCCCGAGGGAGGGTCGGGCTTTGCCGAGGCAAGGCTGACCCTTCCTTGATGACTAAACTTTGCGTGAGAGCGAGGTATATGAACAACTTGAAAACATCTTAAGGGTAGAAGCGACGTAGCTATTGGATGTTCCAAGCGTTGCTGTAGACCTTGCCTTGACTGTTGGCCAGCTTGTACGTTCCGGGTTTTAGAACTTTGGCGATGATGAACGGCCCCTCCTAGGGGGGCGTGAGCTTGTGTCGACCTCAGGCGTCTTGTCGCAGCCGAAGCACCAGGTCGCCCACCTGGAGGTCTCGGGACCGGACCCCTCGGGCGTGGTAGCGTCACATGGACTGCTGGTACCGCGCCGAGTGTAGTAAGGCCTTGTCCCGAGCCTCTTCCAACTGGTCCAGCGAGTCTTCTCGACTAGCTTGGTTGCTTTGGTCGTCATAGGCCCTAGTCCTCGGGGAACCGTACTCCAGGTCTGTGGGCAAGATGGCCTCGGCCCCATAGACTAGGAAGAACGGCGTGAAGCCCGTGGCTCGGCTCGGTGTCGTTCTCAGGCTCCAAACCACCGAGGGGAGTTCCTTCATCCATCGCTTGCCGAACTTGTTGAGGTCGTTGTAGATTCGAGGCTTGAGTCCTTGTAGAATCATGCCGTTGGCACGCTCTACTTGCCCATTCGTCATGGGATGAGCCATGGCGGCCCAGTCCACCCGGATGTGGTGATCCTCGCAGAAGTCCAGGAACTTTCTGCCGGTGCCGTTGTCGGTGATGATGGAGTTCGGAACCCCGAAACGATGGATGATGTTGGTGAAGAACGCCACCGCCTGCTCGGACCTGATGCTGTTCAGGGGTCGGACCTCGATCCACTTGGAAAATTTGTCGATGGCGACCAACAGGTGCGTGTAGCCCCCGGGTGCCTTCTGCAAGGGGCCGACGAGGTCCAGACCCCACACAGCAAAAGGCCATGTGATGGGTATTGTCTGTAGATCCTGAGCGGGCAGGTGGGTCTGCCTTGCGTAGAACTGACACCCTTCGCAGGCACGAACAATTCTAGTGGCGTCGGCCACCACCGTTGGCCAGTAGAAACCTTGTCGGAAAGCATTTCCAACAAGGGCTCGAGGTGCTGCGTGGTGGCCGCAAGCCCCCGAGTGTATTTCTCGGAGGAGTTCCTGACCTTCGGTGGTGAAGATGCATCGCTGGAGGATGCCTGAAGGGCTGCGGTGGTAGAGCTCCTTCCCTTCTCCCAGCAAGACGAACGACTTGGCGCGCCGCGCCAACCGCCGAGCTTTGGCTCGGTCAAGGGGTAGCTCTCCTCGGTGGAGATATTGCAGGTACGGGGTCTGCCAGTTTTGGTCAGGCGTGACCCCGCTTTGCTCCCCCCCGACGCGCAGCGTCTCGCCTTCGGGGGCCGAGGGTACCTCGGGCCGAACCGAGGGTGCCTCGGGCCGAGCCGAGGGTGCCTCGGACTGTGCCGAGGGTACCTCGGGCTGGGCTGAGGGTGCCTCAGGCTCAGACGCGTCGTCGATCTTGACGGAGGGTTGATGCAGATCTCGGGAGAAGACGTCCAGGGGAACCGTTGTTCGCCCCGAGGCTATTTTAGCCAGCTCGTCCGCAGTCTCGTTGTAGCGCCGAGCGATGTGGTTGAGCTCGAGCCCGTAGAACTTGTCTTCCAGGCGCCGAACCTCATCGCAGTAGGCCTCCATCTTCGGGTCGCGGCAGTGGGAGTTCTTCATGACTTGGTCGATGACGAGCTGCGAGTCGCCGCGAGCGTTGAGGCATCGGACCCCTAGCTCGACGGCAATCCGCAACCCGTTGACCAGAGCCTCGTACTCAGCTACATTGTTGGACGCCGGGAAGTGGAGGCGTAGCACGTAGCGTAGGTGCTTCCCGAGGGGCGAGATGAAGAGCAGGCCCGCGCCGTCTCCTGTCTTCATCAACGACCCATCGAAGAACATGGTCCAGAGCTCCAGATGGATCGGAGCTGTTGGTAGCTGGGTGTCGACCCATTCAGCCACGAAGTCCGCCAAAACCTGGGATTTGATGGCCTTCCGAGGGGCGAACGAGATCGTTTCGCCCATGATTTCCACTGCCCACTTTGCAATCCTACCCGAGGCTTCTCGGCAATGGATGATCTCCCCCAGGGGAAAGGATGACACCACAGTTACCGGATGAGACTCGAAGTAGTGTCGCAACTTTCGCCGTGTCAGGATTACCGCGTACAGCAGCTTCTGAACTTGTGGGTAGCGGATCTTGGTTTTGGACAGTACCTCGCTGACGAAGTAGACTGGCCTCTGAACAGGCAATGCATGCCCCTCTTCTTGCCTCTCAACCACAATCGCGGCGCTAACCACCTGAGTGGTCGCGGCGACGTAGACCAAGAGGGCTTCTCCGGCAGCTGGGGGCACCAAGATAGGCGCCTTTGTGAGGAGCGCCTTCAGGTTCCCGAGGGCTTCCTCGGCCTCAGGAGTCCAAGTGAAGCGCTCGGCCTTCCTTAAGAGGCGGTACAGAGGTAGACCTCTTTCGCCGAGGCGTGAGATGAAGCGGCTCAGAGCCGCGAGACATCCCATGACCCTCTGTACGCCTTTCAAGTCCTCGATGGGCCCCATGCTGGTGATGGCTGCGATCTTCTCCGTGTTGGCTTCGATGCCCCGCTCAGAGACGATAAACCCCAAGAGCATGCCTCGGGGCACCCCGAAGACACACTTTTCGGGATTGAGCTTGACGCCTTTTGCCTTGAGACACCGGAATGTCACTTCAAGGTCGGAAAGGAGGTCAGAGGCTTTCCTCGTCTTGACTACGATGTCATCGACGTAGGCCTCGACCGTGCGGCCAATGTGTTCGCCGAACACATGGTTCATGCACCACTGGTATGTCGCGCCCGCATTCCTCAAGCCGAACGGCATGGTGACATAGCAGTACATGCCGAAGGGTGTGATGAAAGAAGTCGCGAGCTGGTCGGACTCTTTCATCCTGATTTGGTGATACCCTGAGTAGGCATCGAGGAAAGACAGGGTTTCGCACCCAGCAGTGGAATCCACGATCTGATCGATGCGAGGCAGAGGGTAGGGAACCTTCGGACATGCTTTGTTTAGACCAGTGTAGTCTACACACATCCGCCATTTCCCCCCTTTCTTTCTCACAAGCACAGGGTTGGCAAGTGTAATACCCAACTTTGGAAAATAAGAGAAAGAAATAAATCTTCATGTGTGGTACCTTTTCATTCATGATAATTATTAGTAGGCATAGATAAAGTGGATAAATCCTTAATAAAATGTGCATCATGCTGGACTTTTTCTTGTATGTGCATCAAACACAAAATTTATAATTAAGGCAAGTCTATCATTGAATTCAAAATTAGAGCACTAAATAAAATGGGAAATTAGAGTTGCAAAAAAAGAAAATGGAAATGAGAAAAAGGAGAAAGGATATAAAAATAAATAAATATGTGAATGAATATATTATGTTCTTACTGATATTTGAATGTAGGCATTTAACCTAGGTATGAAGTTCACAAATAAGTTTGAATTCAAATGGAGATTTAAAAGTGAGAAGGAAAGAGAAAGGAAAATAAAATATAAAAATAAAAAGGAAAGAAAAATGGGAAAACGGCTATTGGGCCGGTTTCCTTTACTTGCAGCCCAAACCCTTTCTGTCTGTGCCGTGACACTACGCAGTGGCCCTGTGTTGTCAGCTTACTCCTTCCCTTCCTGCTCACGCCGTCGTGTGGGCCCAGTTTTACTCAGGGTCGTCTCCCTCCCCATGGACTCGGGCGCGGCGCCGTTCTTACCTACCGCGTGTGACTCCCTCGATGCGGCACTGTAGAAATCACCGCCGGGATTTGCTCTAACAACCGAGCTCCACTTTGACTCTTCCCTGCTCATCACCTATTCCTCCTCCTACCTGTCGCGCGCGGCAGTCCGGCCAGCCTAGCAGTGCGCCCAGAACCTCTCCGTGGATCTCGGTAACAAACCGAGCTGCCATTGCCGCTCGCCCGGTTGACTCGGCGGTCGTTCCTCGCGATGGGATATGTATGTGCCCCTGGCTACTATTCCGCTTCTCCCCTCCTTCCATGCCCAGCCGTGCGCACCGAACCACGTTCCTTTGTTAGCGCCACCAGAGAGCTCGTGATGGTGAGAGAGCGTGCGGTGTGTGGAGTGGGGCGTCGGTGCTAGCCTCGCCCGCTACTGGCGTTCAGGGATCCGTGGTGAGCCACGGTGCTTCGTGTGGATTACCGGTGGATCGCCGTAGCTCGATTGGGGGGAAATCGACCCTGTGGCACTGGAATTTGTCACTGTGCCAGTTTGTTCGTCGAGCCACGTGGGTGGATCGGAGTATTCCTAGGATCACGGTGAGCAATTTTTTTCCTGCATCGCATGGTTATCCTCTACGCATTACCGCGATTAGTTCGGAGTTCGAGCAGGGGGGTGGCGTTTGGGCGATGCCGGCCATGCCGCCGCCGTGGACACTCTGAGCCGCCGTGTGTGTGCTCAGGTGAGAGAAGACCTCGTGGTAACCGTTGGATCATTGTTGGACGATCCTGATTAGATCCATAGTGTATCCATTCGTACGTTGATTCTGGGCCATCTATCTGCGATTGTGCGGTCCAGATCAACCTTGTAGTGAGTGAATCGCAGGATCGGATCTCGGACGATGATCCCGGATCCAAGGGTCTAGGTTGCGTACAGGTATAGGCGCTGGCAGATCTAATCATGGCCCTCGGAGTAAGATCCAACGGCTAGAAAACATCCATACCCCTTCGGATAGCGCAATTGTAAAAGAAGCCCTGAGTTTAGTTAGAATCAACCCGCAATCCATAGTGATTGTAGTCTGAGTCTGGCGGGTTTTTGCAAAAAGAACCCCGAACTTCGGTTTAATTGGCGCGCAGTCCAGGGATCAATTAAATGGGATAAATGATTAGAAAATGGATATTCAATATGAAAATATTTGCTAGAACTTGTATAATTCCTAGAAAATTCATATAGAGCCCAAATTAGTCCATTTCAATTGCTATAATTTTGTAATATTATTGTTTATCATTTAGCACCACTGTTTTGACATGAATATCACATTAAAATTTATATCCTATTTAATCTTGTACAAAGTACATAAAACCTTTAGAAATTCATATCTTAAAATCCATAACTCCAAATTGATTCTTTCCAGTGGCATTTATTTTGTTTAAATATTGTTTATCATCTAGTACCCTTACGTAACCATGAAACTTGATTTAAAATTATTCACATGAATTACTCTATTCTAGGTACTTAATAACTACGTAAAATCATAACTCGGTGACCGTAACTCCGATTTTAGTGGTTTTCGAACCCGCGATCTCGTAGCAACGCATAGATCATTATTATGCAGTATGTTTTTATGTTTGGTGTGATGTTAATTTTATCTATACCATGTTTGTCTGTATTGCTACGACTAGCGCGAGGACACGTGCCATCTGAAAAGCAAGTTGGTTCCTAGAATCTCAAGTGCCAGGCAAGTTGTGCCCTTGATTCACTTTTGTTACCCAATAATGTTCTTTATAATCATTTACCATGCATAGGTTTAATTTTAATGGGACCCAATAGGTTTCCCTAGACTGTTTATCCTGTTTACCTTGTTTACCCCTGAATCACATGGGTAGTTATGCTATTGCTTTACGTGGTTTTTGGGTTAATATTTCATTATATCCATGTTCCAGTTATTTTGTTATTCTATTTATGTTCATGTCAAGATCATTATGTTATTGTTAATTGGAACATGGAGCTTAACTTGAGAACCACGTGCCACCACAAGGGAGGAATGGGACCCCTTGGCCGACTAATTAGGAAAGCTAGTAGAAGACTACCTTACCCGAAAGGGGCAAGGGCAGTAGGGGAGTGGTCAGTGTAGGGAGGTCCCTGGTTGATTTTGCTGCGATGGCGGTCAGCCAGGAACCCTGCATTGGAACTTCCTATAAACTGTAGCGGGTTTTCGGAAGCTAGTGGAACTTTGTAAAGGCCTCGTAGTGGATCCCTAGCCATTCACCTTGGTAGTGTCTAAGGGCCTAGCTAACCCTGGCGACATGGGAAACACGACTTGTGGGTAAAGGGTACAACCTCTGCAGAGTGTAAAACTGGTATACTAGCCGAGCTCACGGTCATGAGCGGCTCAGGACTCTCCGATGATTAAATTATGGAACCTAAACTCAATTTGTCATTTGCATTTGCATGGGATTTGTTATTAATTTTGTTCCATTATTATTTATTAAGGTTTGGTATTCACTTACACTTAGTAACTGCTAATAAAAGTTTGACCAACTACTTAAAAGCAATGCTCAGCTTTAACCTCTATTGTTGATCAGCCTTACACTTCATGAACTCCCACCTTTGTGAGTTCATGTCACATTATTCCCCACAACTTGTTGAGCGATGAACATGTGTGAGCTCACCCTTGCTGTCTCACACCCCCCCCCACAGGAGAAGAACAGGTGGTTTCAAGTGGAGTCAAGTATCGAGGAGTATGATCTGATCTAGGTGGCGTTTCTCAGTTGACATTGGCGCCGACGATCCTTAGTTCGTTTTATATCTATTCTTTTATTTTGTAAGTCTTCCGCTATGTAATATGTACTCTGATTATATTGTGACATTTATCTCTATACACTCTGTTATTATATATGTTGTCTTCTTTGGCGCATGTATGAGATGCACCCGGCTTTGTCCTTTAAAACCGGGTGTTACAGAAGTGGTATCAGAGGAAATGTTGACTGTAGGACGAAACCTAGATAGAAATGGACAACCCTCACTTACTTATCTTACTCTGATTCATTCTATACTCATCTCATCTTGATCTTGTCTCACCTTTTGCTATTCTACTCTGATTGTTCTTACCTTTTCTGTTCTAAGACAAGATGGATTTCATACCTTGGAATCCTACATTTATGACCTTTTTTTTAGAGATAGGAGACCTAAAAAAAATTAAAACTATTTTCTCTATTAAAAAAATATTGGTTGATTGTTCTGATGATTAATGCTTGATTTGCTTCTTTGGTTGATTGAAACATTATAGTCGGGCATCTTAGCATGTACCACTATAAGGTAATGTATTAGCTTTAGTTGGTGACACACTAAGCAACTTAGCTAATAAATCCCCCACAGTAACATTTCTCGTAGTTACTCGCCTTGTCTACAATTCTTCCTTTCTTACCCTGTATTTCTAACCCAGATGGGCTACCCCTATAGTGTTAGAAGAGAGCACTATAGATGTGATCCTTGGTATGTCATGGTTAAGAAAGGCAAAGGCAGTATATACTGTGCTAAGGGAACCGTGGAACTCACCAGTTCCAAAGGACAAAGATTTGAAGTTGAGTTGGTCATTGATCTCTTACCTGAGACTGCTCCTATTTCTAAACGGCTATACAGAATGTCCATAGAAGAACTAAAGGAACTTAAGAAACAATTAACGGAGTTACAAGAGGCTGGGTATATTCGTTTGGATTCTTCACCTTGTGGAGCGCCGGTTTTGTTTGTACAGAAGAAATATGGATTGCAAGAGATGTGTGTGGATTAAAGGTCCCTTAATGATGTTACTGTGAAGAACAAGTGTCCATTACCCCGCATTGAGGATTTATTTGATTAGATGAGAGGTGCAAGGGTATTCTCGAAGATTGAACTCCGACTGGGTTATCACCCAATGAAGATTAGGTCATCGGATATTCCCAAGACGATTTTATCGACCCGATATGGTTTATATGAGTTCACCGTTATGTCATTTGGACTAACTAATGCACCAGCTACTTTATGGATCTGAAGAATAAGGTGTGCATGATTTGGACAGATTCGTCGTGGTTTTCATCGACGATATTTTTATTATTTCCAAGAGTGATAGTGATCATGAGGAACATCTGAGATTGGTGCTACAGAAGATACGAGATAATCAACTCTATGCCAAGTATAGCAAATGCGAGTTTTGGATTGGCAAGGTGCCCTTTCTTGGACATATCATTTCTAATGGAGGAATATCAATGGATCCTGCTAAAGTCAAGGAGATAGTGGCGTGGAGCATACCCACTATAGTTACGAAGATTCGGAATTTCCTGGGAGTTGCAGGATATTATCGGAAATTTATTGAAGGATTCTCTAAGATTGCTAAGCCTATGACCTCACTTCTAGAGAAGGGAAGAGAATTTAAGTGGGACGAAAAGTGCCAAGATAGTTTTGAACACTTAAAGAAGAGATTGATGTCACCACTAGTGTTGGTTATGACAGATCTGCAGAAAGGATTTGATATTTATTGTGATGCATGTGGCCAAGGCTTAGGATGTGCGTTCCTGATATTGAAAGCCTTCGTGAGACTATTTTAAAGGAGGCCCATGACTTGGATTATTCTATTCATCCTGGTAGTACGAAGATGTATCAGGATTTGAAGTAAAAGTTCTGGTGGTATGGATTGAAGAGAGATGTGGCTGCACATGTGGCTATGTGCGATGCGTGTCAAAGAGTTAAGGCTGGACACCAGAGATCAGCTGGACTACTGCACCCACTAAAAATACCTGAGTGGAAGTGGGAAGAGATTGGTATGGATTTCATTACTGGATTGCCTCGCACCCAGAAAGGATATGACGCTATATGGGTGATTGTGGACAGACTGACCCAAGTGGCTAATTTTATTCCGGTCAAGACTATTTATAAGGTATCTCAATTGGTAGAGTGATATATGGCTCGGATTGTGTCTCTACACGGTGTACCGAAGAAGATCATTTTGGATAGAGGACCACAATTTACCTCCAGACTTTGGAAAAGTTTTCCTGAGAATTTGGATACTAATTTGAAGTTTAGTTTGGCCTACCATCCTCAGACTGAAAGGACTAATCAAGTATTGGAAGACATGTTGAGAGCTTGTACCTTTAGCGTGGTAGTAGTTGGGACAAGAGTCTACCGTATGCTGAGTTCTCATATGATAAATAATTACCAGGCCAGTCTGAAGATGTCACCGTTCGAGACTCTATATGGCAGGAAATGCAGGATTCCTCTACCTTGGATCAGACTAGAGGAAGACAATTCTTTGGACCTGAACTGATTCAAGAAGCAGAAGAACAAGTCTGTATAATTCGGGAGAATTTGAGGGTAGCTCAAACCAGGCAAAAGAGCTATGCTGATAATAGGAGACCACCGGAATTTGAAGAAAGAGACCATGTGTACCTCAAGGTGTCACCACTTCGTGGAATGAGGAAATTTAAAGTTACGGGCAAATTGTCCCCTCGCTTTATTGGACCCTTTAGAGTTTTTAGGCAAGTTGGAGAGATGGCCTATCAACTCGAGCTACCTGATAATCTATCTGATGTGCATAATGTATTTCATGTATCTCAACTTAAGAGTGTCTCTATGTTCCTAAGGAACAGTTACCAATGGAAGAGCTTAGTGTTTAGGGTGGTTTGATTTACACGGAGTACCGTATCAAGATTCTTGACACTTTGACCCGAGTTACAAGAAATAAGGTTATAAAGATGTGCAAAGTACAATAGAGCCATCATGGCGAAGATGAAGCAACATGGGAAAGAGAAGAAGAGCTTCGCATAGATTTCCCCCATCTTTTCCCTAGTTCTTCCTAAATCTCGAGGACGAGATTTTTGTTAGGGGGGTAGGATTTGTAATACCCAACTTTGGAAAATAAGAGAAAGAAATAAATCTTCATGTGTGGTACCTTTTCATTCATGATAATTATTAGTAGGCATAGATAAAGTGGATAAATCCTTAATAAAATGTGCATCATGCTGGACTTTTTCTTGTATGTGCATCAAACACAAAATTTATAATTAAGGCAAGTCTATCATTGAATTCAAAATTAGAGCACTAAATAAAATGGGAAATTAGAGTTGCAAAATAAGAAAATGGAAATGAGAAAAAGGAGAAAGGATATAAAAAAAATAAATATGTGAATGAATATATTATGTTCTTACTGATATTTGAATGTAGGCATTTAACCTAGGTATGAAGTTCACAAATAAGTTTGAATTCAAATGGAGATTTAAAAGTGAGAAGGAAAGAGAAAGGAAAATAAAATATAAAAATAAAAAGGAAAGAAAAATGGGAAAACGGCTATTGGGCCGGTTTCCTTTACTTGCAGCCCAAACCCTTTCTGTCTGTGCCGTGACACTACGCAGTGGCCCTGTGTTGTCAGCTTACTCCTTCCCTTCCTGCTCACGCCGCCGTGTGGGCCCAGTTTTACTCAGGGTCGTCTCCCTCCCCATGGACTCGGGCGCGGCGCCGTTCTTACCTACCGCGTGTGACTCCCTCGATGCGGCACTGTAGAAATCACCGCCGGGATTTGCTCTAACAACCGAGCTCCACTTTGACTCTTCCCTGCTCATCACCTATTCCTCCTCCTACCTGTCGCGCGCGGCAGTCCGGCCAGCCTAGCAGTGCGCCCAGAACCTCTCCGTGGATCTCGGTAACAAACCGAGCTGCCATTGCCGCTCGCCCGGTTGACTCGGCGGTCGTTCCTCGCGATGGGATATGTATGTGCCCCTGGCTACTATTCCGCTTCTCCCCTCCTTCCATGCCCAGCCGTGCGCACCGAACCACGTTCCTTTGTTAGCGCCACCAGAGAGCTCGCGATGGTGAGAGAGCGTGCGGTGTGTGGAGTGGGGCGTCGGTGCTAGCCTCGCCCGCTACTGGCGTTCAGGGATCCGTGGTGAGCCACGGTGCTTCGTGTGGATTACCGGTGGATCGCCGTAGCTCGATTGGGGGGAAGTCGACCCTGTGGCGCTGGAATTTGTCACTGTGCCAGTTTGTTCGTCGAGCCGCGTGGGTGGATCGGAGTATTCCTAGGATCACGGTGAGCAATTTTTTTCCTGCATCGCATGGTTATCCTCTACGCATTACCGCGATTAGTTCGGAGTTCGAGCAGGGGGGGTGGCGTTTGGGCGATGTCGGCCATGCCGCCGCCGTGGACACTCTGAGCCGCCGTGTGTGTGCTCAGGTGAGAGAAGACCTCGTGGTAACCGTTGGATCATTGTTGGACGATCCTGATTAGATCCATAGTGTATCCATTCGTACGTTGATTCTGGGCCATCGATCTGCGATTGTGCGGTCCAGATCAACCTTGTAGTGAGTGAATCGCAGGATCGGATCTCGGACGATGATCCCGGATCCAAGGGTCTAGGTTGCGTACAGGTATAGGCGCTGGCAGATCTAATCATGGCCCTCGGAGTAAGATCCAACGGCCAGAAAACATCCATACCCCTTCGGATAGCGCAATTGTAAAAGAAGCCCTGAGTTTAGTTAGAATCAACCCGCAATCCATAGTGATTGTAGTCTGAGTCTGGCGGGTTTTTGCAAAAAGAACCCCGAACTTCGGTTTAATTGGCGCGCAGTCCAGGGATCAATTAAATGGGATAAATGATTAGAAAATGGATATTCAATATGAAAATATTTGCTAGAACTTGTATAATTCCTAGAAAATTCATATATAGCCCAAATTAGTCCATTTCAATTGCTATAATTTTGTAATATTATTGTTTATCATTTAGCACCACTGTTTTGACATGAATATCACATTAAAATTTATATCCTATTTAATCTTGTACAAAGTACATAAAACCTTTAGAAATTCATATCTTAAAATCCATAACTCCAAATTGATTCTTTCCAGTGGCATTTATTTTGTTTAAATATTGTTTATCATCTAGTACCCTTACGTAACCATGAAACTTGATTTAAAATTATTCACATGAATTACTCTATTCTAGGTACTTAATAACTACGTAAAATCATAACTCGGTGACCGTAACTCCGATTTTAGTGGTTTTCGAACCCGCGATCTCGTAGCAACGCATAGATCATTATTATGCAGTATGTTTTTATGTTTGGTGTGATGTTAATTTTATCTATACCATGTTTGTCTGTATTGCTACGACTAGCGCGAGGACACGTGCCATCTGAAAAGCAAGTTGGTTCCTAGAATCTCAAGTGCCAGGCAAGTTGTGCCCTTGATTCACTTTTGTTACCCAATAATGTTCTTTATAATCATTTACCATGCATAGGTTTAATTTTAATGGGACCCAATAGGTTTCCCTAGACTGTTTATCCTGTTTACCTTGTTTACCCCTGAATCACATGGGTAGTTATGCTATTGCTTTACGTGGTTTTTGGGTTAATATTTCATTATATCCATGTTCCAGTTATTTTGTTATTCTATTTATGTTCATGTCAAGATCATTATGTTATTGTTAATTGGAACATGGAGCTTAACTTGAGAACCACGTGCCACCACAAGGGAGGAATGGGACCCCTTGGCCGACTAATTAGGAAAGCTAGTGGAAGACTACCTTACCCGAAAGGGGCAAGGGCAGTAGGGGAGTGGTCAGTGTAGGGAGGTCCCTGGTTGATTTTGCTGCGATGGCGGTCAGCCAGGAACCCTGCATTGGAACTTCCTATAAACTGTAGCGGGTTTTCGGAAGCTAGTGGAACTTTGTAAAGGCCTCGTAGTGGATCCCTAGCCATTCACCTTGGTAGTGTCTAAGGGCCTAGCTAACCCTGGCGACATGGGAAACACGACTTGTGGGTAAAGGGTACAACCTCTGCAGAGTGTAAAACTGGTATACTAGCCGAGCTCACGGTCATGAGCGGCTCAGGACTCTCCGATGATTAAATTATGGAACCTAAACTCAATTTGTCATTTGCATTTGCATGGGATTTGTTATTAATTTTGTTCCATTATTATTTATTAAGGTTTGGTATTCACTTACACTTAGTAACTGCTAATAAAAGTTTGACCAACTACTTAAAAGCAATGCTCAGCTTTAACCTCTATTGTTGATCAGCCTTACACTTCATGAACTCCCACCTTTGTGAGTTCATGTCACATTATTCCCCACAACTTGTTGAGCGATGAACATGTGTGAGCTCACCCTTGCTGTCTCACACCCCCCCCCCCCCCACAGGAGAAGAACAGGTGGTTTCAAGTGGAGTCAAGTATCGAGGAGTATGATCTGATCTAGGTGGCGTTTCTCAGTTGACATTGGCGCCGACGATCCTTAGTTCGTTTTATATCTATTCTTTTATTTTGTAAGTCTTCCGCTATGTAATATGTACTCTGATTATATTGTGACATTTATCTCTATACACTCTGTTATTATATATGTTGTCTTCTTTGGCGCATGTATGAGATGCACCCGGCTTTGTCCTTTAAAACCGGGTGTTACAGCAAGCCATTCGGGATGGAATACCTCTTTGATGAACCCTGCCGCCATTAGCTTGTGGATCTCCTCGCCTATGGCTCTGCGCTTCTCCTCGTCGAATCGGCGCAGAGGCTGCTTGACGGGTCGGGCTCCAGCTCGGATGTCCAGCGAGGGCTCGGCGACATCCCTCGGTATGCCGGGCATGTCCGAGGGACTCCACGCGAAGACGTCGGCGTTCGCGCGGAGAAAGTCGACGAACATTGCTTCCTATTTGGGATCGAGCTCGGAGCCGATCCGGACTTGCTTGGAGGCGTCGCTGCTGGGGTCGAGGGGGACGGACTTAACCGTCTCCGCTGGCTCGAAGTTGCCGGCATGACGCTTCACGTCTGGCACCTCCTTAGAGAGGCTCTCCAGGTCGGCGATGAGGGCCTCAGACTCGGCGAGGGCCTCGGCGTACTCCACGCACTCCACGTCGCATTCGAACGCGTGTTTGTACGTGGGGCCGACGGTGATGACCCCGTTGGGGCCCGGCATCTTGAGCTTGAGGTAGGTGTAGTTGGGGACAGGCCATGAACTTCGCGTAGCAGGGCCTCCCCAATACCGCGTGGTAGGTTCCTCGGAACCCGACCACCTCGAACGTCAGGGTCTCCCTTCGGAAGTTGGAGGGTGTTCCGAAGCAGACGGGAAGATCGAGTTGTTCAAGGGGCTGGACGCGCTTCCCGGGGATGATCCCATGGAAAGGCGTAGCGCCCGCCCGGACCGAGGACAGATCGATACGCAGAAGCCCGAGGGTCTCGGCGTAGATGATGTTGAGGCTGCTGCCTCCGTCCATGAGGACCTTGGTGAGCCTGACGTCGCCGATGACGGGGTCGACGATGAGCGGGTATTTCCCCGGGCTCGGCACATGGTCGGGGTGGTCGGCTTGGTCGAAGGTGATGGGCTTGTCGGACTAGTCTAGGTAGACTGGCGCCGCCACCTTCACCGAACAGACCTCCCGGCGCTCTTGCTTGCGGTGCCGAGCCGAGGTGTTTGCCGCTTGCCCGCCGTAGATCATGAAGCAGTCGCGGACCTCGGGGAACTCTCCTGCCTGGTGATCTTCCTTCTTGTCGTCGTCGCGGGCCCTGCCACCCTCCGCGGGTGGCCCGGCCCTGTGGAAGTGGCGCCGAAGCGTGACGCACTCCTCAAGGGTGTGCTTGACGGGCCCCTGGTGATAGGGGCACGGCTCCTTGAGCATCTTGTCGAAGAGGTTGGGACCTCCGGGGGGCTTCCGAGGGTTCTTGTGCTCGGCGGCGGCGACAAGGTCCGCGCCGGCGGCGTCGCGTTTCGCTTGCGACTTCTTCTTGCCCTTCTTCTCGGCGCCGCGCTGAGTTGACGCCTCGGGGGCGTCTTCCGATGGGTGGCCCTGGGGCTGCTTGTCCTTCCGGAAGATAGCCTCAACCGCCTCCTGGTCGGAGGCGAACTTGGTGGCGATGTCCATCAGCTCGCTCGCCCTGGTGGGGGTCTTACGTCCCAGCTTACTCACCAGGTCGCGGCAGGTGGTGCCGGCGAGGAACGCGCCGATGACATCCGAGTCGGTGATGTTGGGAAGCTCAGTGCGCTGCTTCGAGAATCACCGGATGTAGTCCCGGAGGGACTCTCCCAGCTGCTGTCGGCAGCTTCGGAGATCCTAGGAATTCCCGGGGCACACGTACGTGCCCTGGAAATTGCCGGCGAAAGCTTGGACTAGGTCGTCCCAGTTGGAGATCTGCCCCGGAGGCAGGTGCTCCAACCAGGCGCGAGCGGTGTCGGAGAGGAACAGGGGGAGGTTGCGGATGATGAGGTTGTCATCGTCTGTTCCACCCAGTTGGCAGGCCAGACGGTAGTCCGCGAGCCACAGTTCCGGTCTCGTCTCCCCCGAGTACTTTGTGATAGTAGTCGGGGGTCGGAACCGGGTCGGGAACGGCGCTCGTCGTATGGCCCGGCTGAAGGCCTGCGGACCGGGTGGTTTGGGCGAGGGACTCCGATCCTCCCCGCTGTCGTAGCGTCCCCCACGCCTGGGGTGGTAGCCTCGGCGCACCCTCTCGTCGAGGTGGGCCCGACGATCACGGTGATGGTGCTCGTTGCCGAGGCGACCCGGGGCCGCAGGCGCTGTGTTGCGCGTGCGCCCGGTGTAGACCGAGGCTTCCCGCATGAATCGGGAAGTCGCGACATGATATTCCGAGGGGTACCCCTGCCTTCGGGAGGCGGAGCTCTCGGCCCGCCGAACCGCGGCGCCTTCCAGGAGATCCTTGAGCTCTCCCTGGATTCGCCGCCCCTCGGTGGTTGATGGCTCCGGCATCGCGCGGAGGAGCATTGCTGCTGCGGCCAGGTTCTGGCCGACCCCACTGGATGCGGGTGGCGGCCTGACCCTGACATCGTCGGCGATGCGGTGCTGGAAGCCCTGGGGTAGATGATGCATTTCTCTGGCCGGAGGTTGGCCCGCCCATGCCTGCCCGATGTCCCGGCGGATTGGCTCAAGTGCTCCTGCTCCCTCGTCGAGCCTGGCCTGCACCCCGCGGATTTGCTCGAGTTGTGGGTCGTGACCCCCCGCCGGAACGGGGACCACAGCTAGCTCCCGCGGGATGTCAACGCGAGGCACCGGCCTAGGGAGATCACCGTCCTTCGGCATGCCGAGATGGTTGCCTTCGGGGGGACCCCCTAGATCGACGTGGAAACATTCGCGGCTCGGGCCGCAGTCCTTGTCGTCGAGGCTGCGGCTACCGTCGGAACAGTCGGAGAGGCAGTAGTCGCATGCGGTCATGAGGTCCCGCATGGCACCGGGGTTGCCAAGTCCGAAGAAATCCCAACAGAAGCTGGGCTCGTCGTCTTCCTCGGACCCAGAGGGCCCGTAGGTCGAGACGTCCGTCAGCCGGTCCCAAGGTGACCGCATACGAAACCCCAGAGGGTTCGGATTCGCCTCTACGAGAGCGTCCGCCAAAGCGGAGCCACTAGGCGGGTCGAGGCTAAATCCGAGAGGCGTGGGATGGGAATCGGTCGCTACCTCTTGGTCGACGGGCGGTGATGAGGTCACGTCGGGGACTGACTACACCGTCGTCTTAGGTACGAGGGTGACACCCAGCAAGCCTTTCGCGAGCGTGCTGGCGCCGTCCGTTTGCTCGGGATTGATGCGTCGTGGGGAGACAGCGCTCGTCTTCGTCTCGAGCGCGAGGCCGATGCCCGGCACGCCCCCCGTTGGGGTGCTGGCGTTGTCGACTCGCTCGACGGCCGACGAGGCGCCGCCTCCTGCTTGGCCTTGGTTGCCCCGCCTCCTCCTCCGTCGCCGGGGAAAAGGACGGGGCGAGCTCGAAGGTTGTTCTTCCGCCACGCGGGGAAGATGTCGTCGATCCCGCCGCCGGCGGGCGGACTGTCGGCCGCCATCGTCGCTGTCGCCCGGCGGTGGAAAGAGTATCATGTCGTAGCTGCCGTCAAGGGACATGAACTCAAGGTTCCCGAAACGGAGCACCATCCTGGGCCGGAGAGGTTGCTGGAGACTACCCATCTGGAGCTTGATGGGAAGCTATTCGTCAACACGCAGCAGGCCCCTACCTGGCGCGCCAACTGTCGGCGTTTCGAGACCTGGGGGTCCCTGAGCCGACGAGTGAAGTGTCGCTGCGTGCCCCAGCCCAGATGGGTCGACGCGAGGCCGAGCGCGAAGGGGGGGAAGTGAGGTGGCCAGAAATGGGTGTGAGAGAGGTGGAAATCCCGCGGCCTTCGTGTTCGTCCCGCGCCCAGGTCGGGTGCGCTTGCAGTAGGGGGTTACAAGCGTCCACACGGGGGAAGGAGCGAGTGGCCTCACGCGAGCGCCGGTCTCGTCCTCGTCCCCGCGCGGCCAACCCTCCCTAAGAGGGCCCTGGTCCTTCCTTTTATAGGCGCAAGGAGAGGATCCAGGTGTACAATGGGGGGTGTAGCAGAGTACTACGTGTCTAGCGGAGGGGAGCTAGCGCCCTAAGTACACGCCATCGTGGCGGCCGGAGAGATCTTGGCGCCCGGTTTGTGTGATGTCGTGGCCGTCGGAGGAGCGCTGGAGCCTGGCGGAGGGACAACTGTCGGGGCCGTCGAGTCCTTGCTGACGTCCTCTTGCTTCCGTAAGGGGGCCGAGAGCCACCATCGTCAGGGAGCGTGCGGGGCACCATCATCGCCTATCTGGCGGAGCGAGCCAGATGGGACGCCGGTCTTGTTCCCCGTAGCCTGAGTCAGCTTGGAGTAGGGTAATGATGGCGCCTCCTGTTGACGTGGCCGGTCCGCGCCCTAGGTTGGGCGATGTGGAGGCTCCTCCGAGGTCGAGGTCGAGTCCGTCTTCTGTGGCTGAGGCCGAGGATGAGTCCGAGCCCCTAGGTCGGGCGAGGCAGAGGCCGTTGGCTGAGGCCAGGGCGGAATTTGAGTCCTGGAGTCGGGCGAAGCGGAGTTCGTCGTCTTCTGGGGCTGAGCCCAAGTCCGAGCCCTGGGTCGGGCGGAGCGGAGTTCGCCGTCTTCCGGGGCTTAGCCCGAGTCCGAGCCCTGGGTCGGGCAAAGCGGAGTTCGCCGTCTTCCGGGGCTTAGCCCGAGTCCAAGCCCTGGGTCGGGCGGAGCGGAGTTCGCCGTCTTCCGGGGCTTAGCCCGAGTCCAAGCCCTGGGTCGGGCGGTGCGGAGTTCAGCATCTTCCGGGGCTTAGCCCGAGTTCGAGCCCTGGGTCGGACGGAGCGGAGTTTCCTATGGCGTGTGGCCGGGCCTGACTGCCTGTCAGCCTCACTCTGTCAAGTGGCACCGCAGTCGGAGCGGCGCAGGCGGCGCTGTCTTTCTGTCAGACCGGTCAGTGGAGCGGCGAAGTGACGGCGGTCACTTCGGCTCTGTCAGCTGAGGGGCGCGCGTCAGGATAAAGGTGTCAGGCCACCTTTGCATTAAATGCTCCTGCGATTTGGTCGGGGTTGCTTCTCGGTGAAGACAGGGCCTCGGGCGAGCCGGGAACGTGTTCGCCGCTGGAGGGGGGCCTCGGGCGAGGCGGAGATCCTCCGGGGTCGGCTGCCCTTGTCCGAGGCTAGGCTCGGGCGAGGCGTGATCGAGTCCCTTGAATGGACTGATCCGGTGATCCCTGACTTGATCGCACCCATCAGGCCTTTGCAGCTTTATGCTGATGGGGGTTACCAGCTGAGAATTAGGAGCCTTGAGGGTACCCCTAATTATGGTCCCCGACAAATGGGAGACGCCTTGGCATTAAGGATGACATTGGCTTCCAACAAGGGAACCAAAGCAACATCAAACTTAATGCCCCCAAAAACAGACTATCTAATTTTGTTAAGGGTAAGGCTCCCATGGTTTAGGATAGAGAGGGTTACCTTTTATATCTTGAGAACTATCCTGAGCACAAAATTAGGAAAATTCATACTAGAAAATCTCATTGTGTTTCTCATCATGCTTACATGTATAGTAATAAGGCTTCTAGCTCTAGGCATTCAACACATATCAAAATGCCTAAAAAGAAGATTACTAATGCATCCAATGAACATAACATTTCATTTAAAACTTTTGATGCATCTTTTGTGCTTACTAACAAATCAGGCAAAGTAGTTGCCAAATATGTTGGGGCAAACACAAGAGTCCCAAGACTTGTGTTTGGGTATCCAAGGTGCTTGTTTCTAATGTGAAAGGACCCAAGACTGTTTGGGTACCTAAGAACAAGGCCTAAATTTGTTTTGTAGGTTTATACATCCGGCGGGTCAAGTTGGATAATCGATAGCGGGTGCACAAACCACACGACAGGGGAGAAAAGGATGGTCTCCTCATATGAGAAAAATGATGATCCCCAAAGAGCAATTACATTCGGGGACGGAAATCAAGGTTTGGTCAAAGGTTTGGGTAAAATTGCTATATCTCCTGACCATTCCATTTCAAATGTGTTTCTTGTAGATTCTTTAGATTACAACTTGCTTTCTATTTCTCAATTATGCAAAATAGGTTACAACTGTCTTTTTACTGATGTTGGTGTTACTGTCTTTAGAAGAAGTGATGATTCAATAGCTTTTAAGGGAGTGTTAGATGGTCAGCCATATTTAGTTGATTTCAATGATAACAATGCTGAACTAGACACTTGCTTAATTGTTAAGACTAACATGGGCTGGCTCTGACATCACCGACTTGCTCATGTTAGGATGAAGAATCTTCACAAACTTCTAAAGGGAGAGCACATTTTAGAACTAACAAATGTTCATTTTGAGAAAAACGGGATTTGTAGCGCATGTCAAGCAGGGAAGCAAGTTGGAGCTCATCATCCACATAAGAACATCATGACGACCGACAGGCCACTTGAGCTACTCCACATGGATCTATTCGACTCGATCGCTTATATAAGCATCGGCGGGAGTAAGTATTGTCTTGTTATTATGGATTATTATTCTCGCTTCACTTGGGTATTCTTTCTGCATAAAAAATCTCAAACCCAAGAGACCTTGAAGAAATTCTTAAGACAAGCTCAAAATGAGTTCGGATTGAGGATCAAAAATATTAGAAGCAACAATGGAACAGAGTTCAAGAACTCTCAAAGTGAAGGATTTTTTGAGGAAGAGGGCATCAAGCATGAGTTCTCTTCTCCCTATACACCTCAACAAAATGGTGTAGTGGAGAGGAATAATAGAAATCTTTTGGATATGGCAAGGACCATGCTTGATGAGTACAAGACACCGAATCAGTTTTGGGCGGAGGCGATTAACACTGCTTGCTACTCAATCAACCGACTCTATCTTCACCAAATCCTCAAGAAAACATCATATGAACTCCTCAGCGGTAAAAAGCCCAATGTTTCTTACTTTAGAGTTTTTAAGAGGAAATGCTTTATTCTTATCAAAAGAGGTAGAAATTCTAAATTTGCTCCTAAAGTAGTAGAAGGTTTTTTACTTGGTTATGACTCAAATACAAGGGCATATAGAGTCTTCAACAGGTCGAATGGACTAGTTGAAGTTTCTTGTGACATTGTGTTTGATGAGACTAATGGCTCTCAAGTGGAGCAAGTTGATCTTGATGAATTAGATGATGAAGAGGCTCCATGCATCGCGCTAAGGAACATGTCCATTGGGGATGTGTGTCCAAAAGAATCTGAAGAGCCTCCACAAGCACAAGATCAACCATCATCTTCCATACAAGCATCTCCACCAACTCAAGATGAGGAAATGGTTCAAGAGGATGATGATCAAGATCAAGATGATGAGACACCTCAAGAGGAGGACATTGATCAAGGGGGAGATGAAGATGATCAGGACAAGGAAGATGATCAAGAGATTCAGGATCAAAGACCACCACACCTAAGAGTCCACCAAGCAATTCAAAGAGATCACCCGTCAACTCCATACTTGGTGAAATTCACAAGGGGGTCACCACTCGATCTCGAGTTGCTCATTTTTATGAACATTACTCTTTTATGTCTTCCCATGAGCCATATAGGATAGAGGATGCACTAAGAGATCCAGACTGGGTGGTGGCAATGCAAGAGTAGCTCAACAACTTCACGAGGAATGAGGTATGGCATTTAGTTCCATGTCCTAACCAAAATGTTGTAGGTACCAAGTGGGTATTCAGCAAAAAACAAGATGAGCATGGTGTGGTGACTAGGAACAAAGCCCGACTTGTTGCCAAAGGATATTCACAAGTCGAAGGTTTGGATTTTGATGAAACCTATGCACCCGTAGCAAGGCTAAGTCAATTCGTATATTACTTGCCTATGCTACTTACCATGGCTTTAAGTTGTATCAAATAGACGTGAAGAGTGTCATCCTTAATGGCCCTATAAAGAAAGAGGTATATGTTGAGCAACCTCCTAGCTTTGAAGATAGTGAGTATCCTACATATGTTTATAAGCTCTCAAAGGCGCTTTATGGGCTCAAACAAGCCCCAAGAGCATGGTATGAATGCCTAAGAGACTTTCTTATCACTAATGGCTTTAAAGTTGGTAAAGCTGACCCTACTCTCTTCACTAAAACAATTGCAAAAGACTTATTTATATGCCAAATTTATGTTGATGATATTATATTTGGGTCTACTAACAAGTCATCTTGTGAAGAGTTTAGTAGAATTATGATACAAAAATTCGAGATGTCTATGATGTGGGAGTTGAAGTATTTCTATGGATTCCAAATCAAGCAACTCCAAGAGGGCACCTTCATCTGCCGAACTAAATACATTCAAGATATACTCAAGAAGTTTGGAATGAAGAATGCCAAACCCATCAAGACACCCATGGGAACAAATGGGCATCTCAACCTCAACATAGGAGGTAAATCCATAGATCAAAAGGTATACCAGTCGATGATAGGATCTTTACTCTATTTATGTGCTTCACGACCGGATATTATGCTTTCAGTATGCATGTGTGCAAGGTTCCAGGCAAATCCTAAGAAAGTTCACCTTAGTGCCGTGAAAAGAATCATGAGATATTTAGTTTACACTCCTAAGTTTGGGCTATGGTACCCCAAGGGATCTACCTTTGATTTAATTGGGTATTTTGATGCCGATTATGTTGGATGTAAAATTGACAGGAAGAGCACATCAGGGACTTGTCAATTTCTGGGAAGATCCCTGCTATCTTGGGCTTCAAAGAAACAAAACTCAATAGCTCTATCTACCGCCAAAGCAGAGTATATTGTTGCAGGACATTGTTGTGCACAATTACACTGGATGAGGCAAACCCTTAGGTACTATGGCTACAAGTTAAGCTAAGTCCCTCTCCTATGTGATAATGAGAGTGCAATCGGCATGGCGGATAATCCCATTGAACACAGCCGCACTAAGCACATAGACATCTGGTATCACTTTTTGAGAGATCACCAACAAAAGGGGATATCGAAATTGCTTATGTTAGCACCCACAACCAATTAGCCAATATCTTCACCAAGCCCCTAGATGAAAAGACTTTTAGCAAACTTAGGAATGAGCTCAATATTCTTGATTCTCGAAACTTCGATTGAAATCTTGCATACATAGCTCATTAATATATTTTTGATCATATCTCTTTCGTTTGGTATGAGTGCATATTTCTTATTCTTCTTGTGCCAAGGCTAAGAGTCTAAGACTAATGTGCTTCCAAGTGTAATTTTTATGCTTAGTCTTAGATTGAAAGGGAAATGAAGTATTCCATAAAGGCAAGGCTTCCACTATGACTGTTGGTATCATTTATCCTTTGTCCTACTCATGAACTTTCATTCATGTCCTTTTACAAAGGGGGAGAGAATAATAGGCCTCTAAGGTTTCTTCGTTTTTGGCGCTTAATACCAAAGGGAGAGAAATTAATAGGCCTAAAGTAAAAGGACCGCACCACCGCCCTGTTTTCTAAAAAAATTCAAAAATGGGGAGAAATTATTTAAATTATAAAAACCCTCTTGACAGCTAAGGGGAGAACTTTAGGGTGGCTTTTATTTAGCCAAAGAAAAAGTATTTGAAACAGGGGAAGAATTTTCGAAATCTCAAAAATGCTTTTAGAAACCATTCTTATACAATTGGCTATTTGCAAAAAAATGGAAAAGACTTTTCCAAAAGATTTGCAAAAACAACCTAAGTGGTGCAAATGTGGTCCAAAATAATAAACTAGAAGAAAGCAACCACATATACCTAGAAATTCTTTAAATTGGTTCAATTCAAGTAACTTATGCACATTTATCAAATTGCAAACTAGTTACATTTCTACACTTTATATTTGCTTTGGTTTGTGTTGGCATCAATCACCAAAAAGGGGGAGATTAAAAGGGAAATAGCCTCAACATTTCCTATAATCGATTTTGGTGTTTGACGTCCATCACAAACCATATGGACTAACTAGTATGCCTAGTTGCTATTTTTCTCAGGTGCATAAAGTTAAACATAAACATACAAATAAAAAGATTTGAAGGAATTCTATAAAGTTTGGAGCATACAAGAATGGGCGCAGCCAGTGGCGCACTGGACACTGTCAGGTGTGCACCGGACACTGTTCGGTGCCCCAGGCTGCAGCCCTCGCGAACTGGCCGCTCTCGGGTTTTCTCAGAGCCACTCCACTAAAATTCACCATACTGTCCGATGAGCCAATGGAGCAACGGCCAACTTCACCCAACGGTCAACTGCGCTGACGAAGAAATAGTAGATAGAGTAGAAGTCAGAAGTCAGAACTGCAAAATTAGAACGCATCGGACTGTCTGGTGCCGCAAGAGGACAAAGGACTTCAACGGTCAACAGCCCCAAACCCCAATGGTTGGATGACGTGGCATGCACCGGACAGTGAACAGTGCAGTGTCCGATGCACCACCGGACTGTCCGGTGTGCCCATCGACAGCAAAGTCAGCCAACGACTAGGAAGTGGTTGGAGGCTATAAATACCCCCAACCACCTCCATTCAAGCCATCCAAGCCTCTCACACTTCTCATTCAATACAAGAGCAAAGAATACAGTCCAAAGACACAATCAAAGCATTCAATCCCCTCGAAGCTCCAAAATCAAATCAAGTGTTTAGTGACTTGAGAGAGGGTGTTTTGTGTTTCCTTTGTTGCTCTTGTTGCTTGGATTGCTTTCTTCTTCTCACTCTAATTCTTCTAAGTGTTTTGTAAAGCTACCAAGAGACACCTAACTGTGTGGTGATCCATGCGGGGTCTTAGTGACCCGTGTGATTAAGAAGAAGCACTCGACCGGTCTAAGTGGCCGATTGAGAGAGAGAAAGGGTTGGAATAGACCTGGCCTTTGTAGCCTCCTCAACGGGAAGTAGGTTCTTTGGAACCGAACCTCGGGAAACAAATCACCGCGTTCATTTGTGATTGACCTTCACTCGATTTGTTTGTCCTCTCTCTAAAGTTCCCCTGCTCATATTAATTTCAGTTTGCTCCCAAGGTTATCCGCATTAATTGAGCAACTCATAGCAAGAGGAACAATCCTCCTCAGTCCGAATTTATTTCTAACCCTAACCCCAAGTATAGTGCGTGTTTAAAGTTTATAATTTTTAGGTTTCACCTATTCACCCCCTCTAGGTGACTTTCAGGATGCTGAAAGAAAACAAAGAGAGCGAGGGAGCAAACAGTTGCATCTTTTTTTAAAAAAAAGTTGCAGCCTGCTTTTTAGCGAAAGCATACATAGGGGGAAAACGGTTTCTAGAACGTGAATACATGGGAAATGTCGCACGTAACTGTCCCTCTCCATCTGCCACTCGGTATCCCTGAAATGACGAAGACCACTTTTGGGTTGCCTCGTTTCATCAATTAGCTGCTCCGCTGGCGCGATCGTGCCGATGTGGCACCTAGCTCGGTGCCATAGATCTCGGCGTCGAGCTTAACTCTAAGATCTATGGCGTCGAGCTAGGCAATGCCATAAATCTCACCTTCTCTGGCCGAGAGCTATGCCCGACCATTCATCTCCCTCATTTCCCTCTTCGTCCATACCTTGGAGAGTTGTTCTAATCTTCATATTCGAGTTTGAAAACTTCGATTTGCTCCATATAGCTTGAACACCAAAGTATGGCGTCTCATCAATTCATTTGTTATGTATATTGCTATTGTTGAGCGCCGTTTTGAGCTCGCGGACGGTCCGGTCCTGAGGCCAGACGGTCCGTGGTCCGGACAGTCCGCGCCTGTGGGCTGGACGGTCCGCGCATGCGCAGAGCAGTTTAGGGTTCCGATTTTTGTGCTATGGTTGTTAGCTATATTCGTGGAATTAGCTCGGAATCAGTTGTGTAAAGGGTCCAGTCCCCCTCCTCTATAAATAGAGAGGTCTACGACTGATTTGTAACAATGAATCGAATCAATACAACTTCTATTTCGCATTTATTTCCTGTACAATTAGGAGTAGTTCTAGTCTAGTTCTAGTTTAGCCTCTCGATCCCCAAATTCTCCGCCTCTCCTCGACTCTACGTCGATTAGAGGAGTCTAGGTCGGCCTGCCCGAGCCTAGACAACTCCTAGGATCTCTCCTCCCTGACAGGGTCCCTCCCAGGAGTGAGATCCAGGCGCCGCTGGCAATCTTCCGCCGCCCCTGCGCACGCGCGGACTGTCCAGCCCTAGGGTGCGCACCGTCCGGCCGTCAGGCAGGGAACCCGAGCTCCTGCACTAGGTCGCGGACCGTCCGGCCTTGTGCCGCGGACCGTCCGCGCCTGACCAGAGAGCACCACCGCCTCACACCAGGTCGCGGACCGTCCGGCCCTGTGCCGCGGACCGTCCGCGCCTGACCAGGGAGCACCGTCGCTGGTTCTTTTGAAGTGATTGGTGCCTCCAAAAAGGTGTCAACATACTTTTGGGCGACTCCGCTGGGGACAACAAATATAGACACATCAAATCGGCCCTCAATGGCCAGTTTAAGAGATAGCTCTGATATTTCCCCAAGCAACATCATAGAGCCGACTTGGGGGACCTTGCCGGCTGACGAACAGCTCCAATTCGAGGAGCACAAGGAGCGTATGATCCAGGAGGCAAAAGCAAAATTCTTGGCCGACTTCAAAGTGGACAGGAACAACAAGGTCGTCCGACATCGGGCGACGAATCCGGCTTCGCTCCAACCCACACCAAATATCCCCAATATAAGTAATACCAACGAGCTACAATCTCTTAGAAATTATGTAGAAGAGCAACGTGAACAAATGCAGAACATCATAGGGGGTATGCAAAGCGATTTTAAGAGACTAGTACGCGCATTTGATAAATCTAATATCGCAAATTTTCCTTCGCACGAGGTTGAGTTAGGGGGTAACACGCGTAATACATCGGCTACAGGTTGTCACGACCAGTCACAACCCCTTTATGGGATGCCGATGTACACATACCCTGAGCAACCGCAAATCGGCAGCAAATCAGCCGATCTGCACATGCCCGGACCGTCCGCACGTGAGCGTGGACCGTCCGGGCCAGCAACAGTCGGGCCTATTTTTAATGAGTTACCTAGATATGCGCCCGAGCCACCACACAAGGCGCAAAATCTAAACTACCCAGTCGGACCGTCCGCATACAACGACGGACGGTCCGGGC
The DNA here is from genome assembly GCA_029449295.1 of Zea luxurians. Classification (NCBI taxonomy): domain Eukaryota; kingdom Viridiplantae; phylum Streptophyta; class Magnoliopsida; order Poales; family Poaceae; genus Zea; species Zea luxurians. The sequence continues at coordinate 91,270,551 of JAOPSE010000012.1, forward strand.
CAATGTCCGGACAGTTCGCGCATGACCTTTTTGAGGAGGATTGTTACCTAAATCCTCACCCGCCCAGAAACATTTCCCATCGCGCTATGCAATGCATCAACCCATTAATTCGATATCTAGAGCCCAGGAAAACTTTTCGGCCCCACCTAGAAGGCCGGAAAGGAACGATCAAACATATGAACCATATAGGGCAAGTGGCAATGCACCACGTAGCTCAAACCAATGGGGGGAAAGACAACATGCTAATATCCAGCCAACCCCACCTATGTTTGACCAGAGAGCCAGTGGTCTCGCACCGGCTGCCATTGATATAGTAAGGGAAGAAATAGCCGGGGCGTTTCGAGATAAGCTCGGAGTAAGCATGGTCCCTGGGGGGCAATCATATCGGAAACCTTATGACAGCCGATTTGATCACCACCCATACCCACAGGGAACCAGGATACCCGAATTCACAAAATTTTCGGGTGATCAAGGAAAGAACACACGTGAACACATAGGCCGATTTTTAGCACAATTAGGAGAGTTGGCCGACACAGAGGCATTTCGCGTACGTTTATTTTCATTATCTTTAACAGGAACTGCGTTTGCATGGTACGCCACTTTACCTCCTAATTCTGTTTCATCATGGGGGGATCTAGAACAAAAATTTCATGATCATTTTTTCTCCGGTGACTATGAGTTGGATTTGGTAGATTTAGTGTCATTACGACAAGCAAAAGATGAATCGGTTAATGATTACATCCGGAGATTCCGAGATACAAGAAATCGATGCTTCCAAATTCATTTAGCAGAAAAACAGCTAGCAGGATTAGCCTTTAATGGTCTACGATATTATTTAAAAGAAAGATTAGAAGGCATCCAATTTTTTACACTAGCACAATTACACCAGAGAGCTTCGGCTTGTGAAAGCCCAAGCAAAGAAACTGCTAAAACAATTCGTCACAACGTACATATAGTAGAATGCGACCAAAGTAGCTCAGATGACGAATCAGCAGAAGTATATGCTGCTGAAATGGTATGGCCAAAACAGGCCAAATCTTCAGCTTGTTCCTCCTTACAGCCGGTTCAAAAGAAACGGCAAGAGGAGGTTAAGTTTACGTTTAATGTTGGTAAGTGTGATAAAATATTTGATGAATTACTCAAAAATGGCAACATTAAAATAAATCACACTGTTCCATCCGCCGACGAGTTAAAACGTCGGGCATACTGCAAGTGGCATAAATCATTTTCTCATGCCACTAATGATTGTAATGTATTCCGTCGACAGATTCCATCGGCCATTAATGAGGGACGATTGAAATTTCAGGAAATGCAGGTGGATACAGAGCGCTTTCCAATGAACATGATCGACTTCGAGGGCAAGAAAGTCCTGGTTCGGCCAAACACAGCCGATAAAGGCAAAGGCAAAGAGACAATCATCGGCAATTCTAAAAAGGCCGATGAGGATCGTAAAGTTTCTTGCAGGAAAGTAGTGGCCGAGAAGACTCCCGATGGAGGGGAGACCCTAAAGGTGACCATCACAGCCTCTAGCACTGGGGGGCAAGCGCAGACAGGGAGACAGATGCAGGAACCCGTGCTGCGCATCCCGGACGGTCCGACACATAGGCGCGGACGGTCCGGGACCCCACCGGACGGTCCGGAGAACTCCAGCGGACGGTCCGGCCATGCTCAAGACTCACAACGGCCACGTACTTTCAAACCACGACGACCAGAGATAGGTACGTGGAAAATAAATACATTCAAGGCAGCTGATCGGTTGGTCAAAGCCGGCCCAACTTTTGATCAATTATTGTCTAAATACGTAAAAAAGAAGGCCGGCCCCAGTGACCGGCCAGCAAAGCGACCCCGCTCACCCATTCATGAGCAGCGTCAGGTAAGGCCGATTGGACCACCTCACCAATCAAAAGAAATGAAAGGTCATACTGTGCAACTGAGACCTAACATACCTGCATGGACACCTCCACCTTATCCGCCTATGCCATATCCATATCCATATTTACCTCCACCATATGTCCCAAATCAAATGTGGGGCATGCCACCATATCCATTTGGGATGCCACAGTACCCCGCCTGGGGGGCACCCCAAACATCTGTTTTTGACAGGTTGACGCCACCAGTACAAGACCGATTAAGCAACGCTCAATCCGGTCACCAGGCACAGACCCAACAGGATTGCCGGACTACTCGGCCTCCAAGGCCGACCAATCCGGCAGGGGGGCATATGCCTACAGCAACCGAAAGGACAACAAAGAAGGACGTTGTCAAAATAGGTACTGCGGACGTTATCATACAGGAAGATAATAAAGGGCCGATGATTTTTGGTGAGTCGGCCAACACAACCAAAAAAGAAGATACGGCTACCATCAAAACAGTCGATCCAAAATACTCCATGCCTCGATGGTGCCCAGCGATATTGACACGGTCCCAAAAGCGGAAATTACAACGCCTAAGAGCGAAGGAGAGCCAGGAAAAGGAGGCGGAAAAGATATTCAATGACACACATCCACAGTACCCGCCACCGCAAAAGAAATGGAGACCAAAGGCCGTTGAGGAAAAACAAACGGCCACAAAAATAGAAAATGAAACAACACTTGTATAGCACCCTGCAGGTATGGCAGGTAGCCTGGCCAGTAAGACTGGGCAATCTGCACCAAGCGCGGACCGTCCACCCCCGGAGTCCGGACCGTCCGCACCACACCAGGAAGCCTCCAACGACACGCCAACATCAATGGAAGAAGACGACTTGCTGGGAGAGGACTTGGTCGACTACGAGGCTTCTCCAGAACGCCTAGGTATGGATGTAAATGTTATTACATTTTCTGCCAATTGTACTATTATCGGTGACGATGAACCTGTTGTTGCCCAGTTTGAGTTTGGTCCTAAAGAAGCCGCCTTCACTAAACCAAAGGAATCGGTAAATCATTTAAAGCCGCTCTTCGTGCGCGGTCACATTGATGGAATACCGATTGCTAAGATGTTGGTAGATGGAGGGGCAGCTATAAATCTAATGCCTTATTCATTATACAGAAAATTAGGTAAACAAGATGACGAACTTGTCAAGACCAACATGACCCTTAGCGGTGTTGGGGATAGTTCGATTAAAGTCAGGGGAGTCACATCCGTTGAATTAACCATCGGGACTAAGACCCTTGCTGCTGCATTCTTCGTCGCTGATGTAGAAGGAAATTATAGTTTAATTCTAGGCAGAGATTGGATTCATGCCAATCAATGTATACCTTCTACATTACATCAAATGCTAATACAATGGGTAGGCGATGATGTAGAACAAGTACATGCTGATGTATCGGCATGCATCGCTGTGGTCGATGCCCCCGTACTCTGGACTTATGAGACTGCTACATGTCTCACAGGAGTAGATTTTTCTGATTATCAGTTCATAAGTATAGATAAGAAAGGTTTCATTCCTGTAATGCTAGAGCCGATGGAGAATTAGCTAAATCCTAAATAAAGTTTAAATGATGAATACACACAAAGTTTATGAGTCTTTGGTCACGGACAGTTCGGCTCCCAAAGCCGGATGGTCTGGTCTTTCCCAAAATAGTTCGGACGTTAAGATCGAACATCTACCGCAGCGAAAAGACAGTATTACGGATGATTCGGTCCCTGAGACCGGAAAGTCCGCCATCACACAAAGACCATCTGATTCCTCTGTGGGGGACATGATAGAGGAATTCAGAGATCTTGATAAACTAGGACAGGGATTTACATCGGCCGATCCTTTGGAGGAGATTGACATAGGAGATGGTAACACTCCAAGGCCGACTTTTGTAAACAAGACCCTGGAGACCAATCCTAGAAATGAGATGATCGGTCTATTGAAGGAATATTCAGATTGTTTTGCTTGGAATTACACTGAGATGCCTGGACTAAGCCAAGAGATCGTCGAACATCGGCTGCCCATTAAGTCCGGTTTCAGGCCTTTCAAGCAGAAAGCTAGAACCTTTCGTCCGGATCTTCTCCCACGAATCAAGGACGAAATTCACCGGCTGCTAGAAGCTAATTTATTAGACCTTGCAGATACGCAAAGTGGGTCTCCAATATTGTGCCGGTAGAGAAGAAGGAGTCAGGTAAGCTTAGGGTATGCATTGATTTTCGCAATTTAAATAGAGCAACTCCTAAAGATGAATATCCCATGCCCATAGCCGACACATTAATCAATAATGCATCAGGAAATAGAATTATTAGCTTTCTTGATGGTAATGCTGGATATAACCAGATTTTCATGGCCGAAGAGGATGCGTCTAAAACGGCCTTTATATGTCCAGGCTTTATTGGTTTATTTGAGTGGGTTGTCATGACATTTGGTCTGAAAAATGCTGGTGCTACTTATCAGAGGGCTATGAATTTGATCTTCCATGAATTGTTAGGAAACACTGTAGAAGTTTACATTGATAATATTGTAGTCAAATCGGCTGAGTTTAGTTCTCATATAGCTGATTTGCGCAAAGCCTTTGATAAAATGTGTCGGTATGGTTTGAAAATGAACCCACGTAAATGTGCTTTTGGAGTGTCGGCTGGTAAGTTTTTAGGATTTATCATCCATGAACATGGTATAGAAATAGACCCTGACCGAATCAAGTCTATTCGAAATGTGGGACCTCCGACTTGTAAGGTCGAAGTGCAGAAGTTTCTCGGCAAGGTGAATTATTTACGAAGGTTTATTTCTAACCTGGCCGGGAAGATTGATGCCTTCACCCCTATCCTTCGGCTTAAGAATGATGCCGAATTCACTTGGGGGGCAGAGCAGCAAGAAGCATTTGATCTCATCAAAAAATACTTATCTTCGGCTCCCGTATTAAAAGCACCACGAGCAGGAGTACCATTCCGATTATACATTGCAGCTAAAGATAAGGTCATTGGGGCTGTTCTGACACAAGAAACTGAGGGGAAGGAGTATGTGGTGACATATCTAAGCCGAAGTTTGGTGGATGCTGAAACAAGGTACACTTTTATTGAGAAGTTATGCTTATGCTTGTTTTATGCATGCACCAAATGTAGATGTTATTTACTGTCTAGTCATTGCACTGTTTCTGATCAAGCCGATGTGATCAAATACATGTTGCATAACCCAATTATGAGTGGTAGAATTGGCAAGTGGGCTTATGCACTGTTGGGGGTCTTCGGCTTCCGAAGGTCCTCAAAAAAATGATTTAACAATATTTTCCGAGTGAAACATGTGAACAGGTATCTTTGGAGTCAGGTTGCGGGTGTACAAGAGCATGGTTAAGACAAAGCTTGACTGGGGTGGAAAACAATCACGACGAAGGATAAGACGATCACGAAGCTACGTGCAGAAAAGCTTCGGCATGATGGCAGAAAGGAGGAACCGACTTAAGGATGAAAAGTCAAATTAAACCTCGAAGGATTGCTATAAAGTTATTATCAAATGTAAAGGCCATCAATGTAATTTTACACGGGCTACGTCCCGTGCCTATAAATAGATGAACAGTACTCCCGTACTGTTCACGCTGACCTGGCATACGCTTTCTGGCATCACGACTGTACCTTTACTTTCCATCAATCTGAAGGTACATTTGTAATTTGTTTTTATGAATTTGGCAATAAAAATAAGTTGATGATAATACTCGCATCATTACTCATGTTTTATGTATGTGTGCTCTTTTTTACCATCTATCAATCTTACGAAGGTCTTTTCCTTTGTAACCTTCGTCCAAGATTCATTATATCCGAAGGGACATAATGTTTTTAAGGACGAAGGAGCTTAACATTTAACACTTTTTATGTTGCCTTGTTCTTAATTCTTAGCATTTGAGAACAAGTCCCCAACATTGGCGCCCACCGTGGGGTGAACTCACGTCCATTTTTTGAAGTTTTGAACACCTTCGGCAAGCGTCACCTTCGTCATGCCGCCGAAAAAAGCTTCAACGACAGGGGCTGCCACTCTGCAGCCGTTGGACCCCAACCAAGATGTCGTTTCTCTTAGGGAGGCCCGAAGCCAGAAGAGGAAGGTCACCAGTCCAACGCCTCCGGAGGACGACTTGGATCAGGAAATTCAAAATTTGGAGATGATCAATCAACAGGTCCAACGGAAGAAGGAGAAGATGGCTCGTCTAGCTGATCTTCAAAAGCAGATAGACGAGGCCTCTGAAGAGCTTCGACATCTTGCTCAAGATGACCAGAACCAAAGGCCCCGCGCAGAGAGCTTCATCAAGAGGGCTTCTACAACGAGGGCGACTGGTATGAAGATTTCCATCACGGAAATTTTGCTTTTGATGATACTTCTCCCCTGTCAACAGAACTGCAGGCTATTCCTTGGCCACAGTCTTACAAGCCACCCCAGCTCCCCATGTACGACGGTCATTCAGACCCGAAACAATTCTTGATGAGCTATGAGGCAACTATATCTTCGTATGGTGGCAACACGGCGGTCATGGCAAAGTCCTTCGTCATGGCTGTCAGGAGCGTTCCACAAACCCGGTACTCCTCCCTTAGGCCAGGGACAATCACCTCATGGCAAAAGCTGAAGGATATGTTGATAACCAGCTTCCAAGGGTTTCAGACGAAGCCAGTCACTGCTCAAGCTTTATCCAGTGCACCCAGGATCACGAAGAATACCTTCAGGCATATGTCCGAAGGTTCCTACGTCTGAGGGCACAGGCACCAACAGTGCCCAATGAAATTGTCATTGAGGCCATGATCAAGGGGCTTCGGCCAGGACCTTCAGCTTAGTACTTTGCCAGGAAGCCTCCTCAAACTTTGGAGAAGCTGCTCCAGAAGATGGACGAGTATATTCGAGCCGACAATGATTTTCGCCAAAGAAGGGAGGAAGCTTTCAGGTTCTCTAAAATGACCAGGGGCTTCGGAGGAAGATTTTATCCGAGGCACGTCAGGTCAATTCACAATTCTACCCAAAATGATGACAAAGGTGAAAGCTCTCTTGTGAGTTTTGGTGTTTGGACGACAACTCAATTAAAGGACTAACAAGTGTACTAAGTGTTGAACAGGTGCTTAAGATAAAGTCTACAAAGTTCAACACAAGTGAACAAATGTGATGGTCCAAGAACTAGATTATGGATACATAATGGACATCACAAGTAAGATGGACATTGCATTAAGTGAGACTCGGGTGCGTAGCTCGGAGACAACTGATCAAGCCAAGGACGGAGGCAAGAAGAGCTTCGAGGTACCAAGTGCACGGGAGAAGGTCAAGGAGGCTGAGGAACCCAAAGCCAAGGGTGAAGAAGGAGGCTTGCAAAGTCAAGGGTGATCGAGTTGAGAACAGCTATGACACATCAAGGATCACTACATAAGGACGTGACTTACAGCCAATGAGGTAACAGCTGCAGTTATGTGGTGTAAGTCATAAGGCTCAAGATCAAGCTCTAAGGAGGAGATCAAGGTCACTAGAAGGTGAACAAGTGTCAAAACCAGAACTAGAAGCAGCCCAAAAGAGCTAAGTTCACCTTGATCTTTAGTTTGGTTTGTTCCTATGTTTGGAAATGTCTATGTGACCTTTACAGGATGTTGGAGCCAAGTAATGTCAATCTAGATCAAGTCAAGCCGACTTGATGATTTATGAGTCCAACATCAAAGCTCAAGCATGTGAAATGCTATAGATTCAATGATTAAGAGAAGGTATGTTTCTATACTTAGTACATTGGTTTTGTGTACTAATATACTTGTCTAAGTGTTAGAAACAGAAAGAAGAAGAAAAGAAAAGAGGAGAAAAAGACTTGGCTGTGTACAGCCAAGACTCAGCTCGGTCTGGCACACCGGACTGTCCGGTGGTGCACCGGACAGTGTCCGGTGCGCCAGGCTGGCTCGGCGTGAAGTGGCCGCTCTCGGGAATTCGCCGACGGCGTTCGGCTAAAATTCACCGGACTGTCCGGTGTGCACCGGACTGTCCGGTGAGCCAACGGTCGGCCGGGCCAACGGTCGGCCGCGGAATCTACGCGCGACACGTGGCCAGGCCAACGGTCGGAAGGGGGCACCGAACTGTCCGGTGTGCACCGGACATGTCCGGTGCGCCAACGGCTACAAGACTGTCAACGGTCGGCTTCGCCATAAAAGGAAAGAAATCGGTCACCGGACAGTGTCCGGTGTGCACCGGACTGTCCGGTGCACCACCCGACAGAAAGCTGATATTGCCTTCCAAATGAAGTCCAACGGCTCCTAGGCTCCTTGGGTCTATAAAAGGGACTCCTAGGCGCCTCCAAGAACAAGATAAGCGCAGCCAACAAGTGTAGACTTCACTCGAATCAATTCTCACTCTCCCTCTTGTGTGTAACTCTATAGTTTGTGTAGAAGGCACAGCTATAAGCCTTAAGAGAGAGGAGAAGTGCTGCTTAGAGCTAGAGCAAGGTCTTGAGCATATCGTTACTCTGCCGGGGTGCTGCCAAGAAGTTTGTAAGCAGCCGCGGTTCTGTTGTAACCCTACTCAATAGTGAAAGGCTCTATCTGTCATACTGACAGATCTGAGCAAACGGAGGAAGGAGTTGAAATAGACTCTAAGCCCAGGTGTGGCTAACTCCAACGAGGACTAGGCAAGCATTTCAGGCTTGGCCGAACCTCGGGATAAATCCTTGCGTCTGTGTGCTCTGTTCTGTATTGTACTCTGACTCTCTGTTTTACTCGCTTATATATCTGCACTTCACTACTTACTTGTGGTACTAGCTTTCCTTGAAGTGCAGGATATTCGTAAGACAGGAACTTCAATTCCACTGCAACCTACTCGAAGGATTCTTCACTCCACTGCGATCCTGTCTTCGAGTAGAGTAAGATTTACGTTTTAAAGTGATAATTTTTATTCGCCTATTCACCCCCCCCCCCCTCTAGGCGACATCTAGATCCTATTCCCGGGCCAAAGGGAACTTTCAATTGGTATCAGAGCTAGGCCTCTCCAGTGTGGGCTTAGCCGTCCGGAGATAACGATGTCGTCACAAGAGGTAACTGTAGAACTTCTTTTAGGCGATGGCTCTAATTACAAATCTTGGTCTGTCTCTATTTATAATGCTTTCATGAGTGTTGATTCTGATTTGAGACAGATCTTTAGTAGAAGTATTTTTCCATCTGATAGTAGCAAAAATCCCTCTAATGATGAACTAAGATGCTTATCTCTTAATCACCGTGCTTGTAACATCTTAGTTGAGTCTCTTTCTAGAAGTGCCTATTTTGCCATCATGAGTAGTGATAGTGATCTATTTGTTGATGCTCATGATTTATGGAATAGGATCAAAGAAAAATATTTTGTGGCAAACTGTGATGCTCCTACTCCCTATATTACTTGTGATACTAACCATTCAAAGGGAGAAGAACAAGAACGATGGCACCCAAACGATGAATCCACCTCACCGACAGGTTTGTCTTCCACTAGTTATAAATGTCTTATTGCTAACAATGATAGTGGAGACGAAAGTGATGATGAGGAGGAATATGAGGATGATAGCGAGGATGAGTCTTCATCACCACTAGGTACATTTTCCTGTATTGCTTCCACTAAAAATAATGACAGGGAAAATGAGACTGGTGATGTGGAAGAAGAGGAGATTCGCCGGTTCTACACCCATCTCAACAAAGAAGACAAAGTGCTCTTGGTTAAGTTGTTGAGGAGGAACAAGGAACAAGGCGAGACGCTTCTCAGGCTAGAGGAGACTCTCATCAAAACAAATATCAGCCTAGAGAAGATGACCAAAGAACATGAGGAGCTAAAGTGCTCTCATGATAATTTGGTCCAACGGTATGAATCTATTTTATTTGAGCAAAGAAATAATCATGATGTATTATCTGATGTTGCTCAACTTAAAACTGAGAATTCTATGCTTAAGAGTCAAGTAGAAATGATAAATTTAGAAAAACTTGCTCTAAGTGAAAAATATGATATGCTATCTTATTCTCATAATGAATTAGTTGATGACCATATCATGCTTAATGTTGCTCATGAGGTTGTAATTTCAAACTTAAATTCATGTGAACCTCATTCTCGCATGTGTGCGCATTTGAATTGTATATCATCATGTGCTAACCCCTGTTGCTCAAAAGAAAGCCAATCATTGATTGAGCAACAAGTTTTAGGGTCACAAAAGAAATTCTGTGGGAATAAGAAGCAACGACAACTGAGGAGAAGACGCTTAGCTCAACTCTCTCAAGATATCCACGGGCGCGTGGTGAAAAAGCTTGAGAAAGAAAAAACTGCAGCAAGTGTTAAGCTCAATAAGAAGAATGTTCCCAAAGCTATAAATGAAGAAATCAACATGAAAAAAGAAAAAGGTAAAAATTCAATTAATCATGTTGTTTGCACTGACCTTCTCTCCATGTCAATCAAGTACAAAAAGGGAAAAGGAAAAAGGAGGTGTTTCAAGTGCAAGAAGTTAGGTCACCTCATCGCATCTTGTCCGTACAAAGACAAGAATGAAGGGACAAGGAGTTATTTTGGATGCAACAAAAAGGACCACACGATCACTTCATGTCCGGTCATGAAGGATCAAGGATGTGCATCCTCCAAGGTGACCCTCACCAAGGAAAATGACACACAGCAAGCGTCGTGTCAAGTTGAGCGACGCTTCTGCTACAAGTGTGGTGAGCAGGGTCATCTATCCAAGGTATGTTATAAAGGTAAGATTCCTAAGCAAGTGAATTTGTGTCAATCTTATTCGGGTAGGAGACCCAAATCATACACTTGTGCTAGATCTATAACGAGATCACCTAGAACTAGCACAAAGGCAATTTGGGTACCAAAGGCACATTTAGATGATCATTATGGACCCATTCCGAGATGGGTACCAAACTGTGCTAACTAGACCATGCAGGTGCCTTGAGATGGACTGGAGACCATGGGAGAGCTTAAGACGGTTATCTTAAACTCTATGCTTAAGCTGTTAATTGTTTTGGTGCCTTTATTGTGAAACTCTAATCCCATGTTCATCTCAAGTGAAATAAGGTGTGTAGGTCCTGAATCATTATTGGTGAATCAAGTAAAGGACCTTGATGAGAATCTACAACCTGCTCTCCAAAGGACGGTACCCGTGTATCTTAAGTACATCATTGCAATTTAGTATTGCTCTTAAGTTGGCTTGATGTGCTACCTGTCCTTAGAGTAGTTATGCTTTATGATTGCCTGTATTAAATGGATCATAATGATGGTTGCTTAATCATGACTGGTGCTCTATAGGATATATCTTTTGAATCATTCATCGGTAGCTCTTTCATTTGTTATATCCACAACGATTAACTCTCCTGGTGTATATGGATAAACCTGTAACTTTTTGTAAGTAATGCTATGTGCAAATATGACATTTTGTTTAGTCCATGTTCACATGATTACCCTAGTTTGGTACTGTGTGAATTTCAAATCCATGTCGTGCCCTTTTGAGCTATGAGGTGCGTAAGCAAAAGGAGCCCTGAATTGGTGATAACAAGGGCTCTCATAACGGCAAAGGTATGGAAAATGGAGCTATGCAATTTCATTAAATATTCTTGAAATTCCATTCATTGTGATCATAGCTATGTTCTTGTCTTTCAATTGGTAATATCTTAGCTTAGGTAATTTATGCCTTTAAAATGTTGTTTCTTTTGTGCACCTAAGAAACCTTCTTAATTATGACATGCTTAGATATCTCGCTTTATATACATGATTGTGTTGATCTTGAATTGGTATATGCAATGATAGTTAAGTATGAAGCATGTACAAGTTGCGTGTAAATGTTAGACTTCCTTGAGTATTGAATTGGCTTAGGTGCCACTGAGGCATGCATTGTTGAATTTAGTCAACCTTTCATTTAGCCTTAAATTGGTGTTAAGTGGTTTTACAATTGATATTCAAATTGGCATCCTTGTGTGATGAAAGTGATAGAGTATGCCTTGACCAAGGTATGTTGTGATCCCCTCTAGTTCTAAGGAAGCTAGAATGTGCAAAGTGCAAGTCATTCAAATACTTGATGCACAACTTAAGGGGGAGCACACATAACTTGTGTCTTTTGAGACTAACTGTTTCTTGAGTGATCTTGTATAGTCTCTAGGTGGAAAAGAGAAGATAAGCAAGAAATGGAGCAATCTGGACTTGGGTACCTCTGTAAGTCAAGAAATTGGTATCTCAAGTTGTGAGTAAGTGCATATCTTTAGATTGCTCATGCTCTTTAATATCTGGTGATAATAGATGCTTAAATATCATGGAGCCATGATAATAAATGAACTTTGCAATTGGTATCTTTCAATTGGTAGACGTAATAGTTCGCTTCAATTGACATCTTTTGATAATCATGAGAATAGAAGTTTCTTCTTGTGCCCAATACTATAACTTGTTCTAAGTTTGATGTCTTAGCAACAAGAAAAAGTAAGGATAAAGAATCAGGCACAAGTGTGAAGAAGCTCTTGAGATTAGATACTTTCAAGATGGGAAGTACACTACAACATGGTAAAGGTACAAAGGGAGTATTAATCTTTTTGCATATATGTATCTTGCCTAAATGTTGATCGGGCATATGCTCAATAAGCAAGGGGGAGTTTTGATAGTCGTTTTCCTCCTTAACACCCTGCTGTCCCTTGACATCATCACATGTTCTTGCTTGAGTATGGTTTTTGGTGTTTGATGTCAAAGGGGGAGAATTTGTGTATTAAAGCTTATCTCAACCTGAGAGGAAAGCTTATCCTAATGGGTGATGTGTTAGTTTGAGCTTTGCCAAGTGTGATATTCATATGTTTCTTGCAATGTTGCTCATATGGACTAGTGTTTCCGCTGCGATAAATTATTTGGCTTCTATAGTGTAATAGATAGCCATGTGGTTAATGGTGCTTTAAGATTGTCTTAAATTAGTGTCGTAGTTTAAATTGGTACTAGTTTGAATTGGTATCTTAATGATGAATAGTAGTAGGTTGATATTCCTGTGATATATCCACTATTTTGAATGGTGCTTAACTCTGATTATGTGCATTTGTGTGTTATAGCATCATGGTTTGAATCTTGTCTCAATGCTTCCTAAAAGGTGCTAAGGTGTAGAAATGTTTCGAACTGCCTAACTATATGCAAATTGGCGTCTGAGGCCAAAATTAGGTTCTTGAAGTAAGCACATATTTAGGGGGAGCATTCTATAAACTTAGAATTCAAAATTTGTGCTTCAAATCTTATTCTTATGTAAGCTTTAATTGTGTTGCCATCAATCACCAAAAAGGGGGAGATTGAAAGCTCTCTTGTGAGTTTTGGTGTTTGGACGACAACTCAATTAAAGGACTAACAAGTGTACTAAGTGTTGAACAGGTGCTTAAGATAAAGTCTACAAAGTTCAACACAAGTGAACAAATGTGATGGTCCAAGAACTAGATTATGGATACATAATGGACATCACAAGTAAGATGGACATTGCATTAAGTGAGACTCGGGTGCGTAGCTCGGAGACAACTGATCAAGCCAAGGACGGAGGCAAGAAGAGCTTCGAGGTACCAAGTGCACGGGAGAAGGTCAAGGAGGCTGAGGAACCCAAAGCCAAGGGTGAAGAAGGAGGCTTGCAAAGTCAAGGGTGATCGAGTTGAGAACAGCTATGGCACATCAAGGATCACTACATAAGGACGTGACTACAGCCAATGAGGTAACAGCTGCAGTTATGTGGTGTAAGTCATAAGGCTCAAGATCAAGCTCTAAGGAGGAGATCAAGGTCACTAGAAGGTGAACAAGTGTCAAAACCAGAACTAGAAGCAGCCCAAAAGAGCTAAGTTCACCTTGATCTTTAGTTTGGTTTGTTCCTATGTTTGGAAATGTCTATGTGACCTTTACAGGATGTTGGAGCCAAGTAATGTCAATCTAGATCAAGTCAAGCCGACTTGATGATTTATGAGTCCAACATCAAAGCTCAAGCATGTGAAATGCTATAGATTCAATGATTAAGAGAAGGTATGTTTCTATACTTAGTACATTGGTTTTGTGTACTAATATACTTGTCTAAGTGTTAGAAATAGAAAGAAGAAGAAAAGAAAAGAGGAGAAAAAGACTTGGCTGTGTACAGCCAAGACTCAGCTCGGTCTGGCACACCGGACTGTCCGGTGGTGCACCGGACAGTGTCCGGTGCGCCAGGCTGGCTCGGCGTGAAGTGGCCGCTCTCGGGAATTCGCCGACGGCGTTCGGCTAAAATTCACCGGTGTCCGGTGAGCCAACGGTCGGCCGGGCCAACGGTCGGCCGCGGAATCTGCGCGCGACACGTGGCCAGGCCAACGGTCGGAAGGGGGCACCGGACTGTCCGGTGTGCACCGGACATGTTCGGTGCGCCAACGGCTACAAGACTGCCAACGGTCGGCTTCGCCATAAAAGGAAAGAAATCGGTCACCGGACAGTGTCCGGTGTGCACCGGACTGTCCGGTGCACCACCCGACAGAAAGCTGATATTGCCTTCCAAATGAAGTCCAACGGCTCCTAGGCTCCTTGGGTCTATAAAAGGGACTCCTAGGCGCCTCCAAGAACAAGATAAGCGCAGCCAACAAGTGTAGACTTCACTCGAATCAATTCTCACTCTCCCTCTTGTGTGTAACTCTATAGTTTGTGTAGAAGGCACAGCTATAAGCCTTAAGAGAGAGGAGAAGTGCTGCTTAGAGCTAGAGCAAGGTCTTGAGCATATCGTTACTCTGCCGGGGTGCTGCCAAGAAGTTTGTAAGCAGCCGCGGTTCTGTTGTAACCCTACTCAATAGTGAAAGGCTCTATCTGTCATACTGACAGATCTGAGCAAACGGAGGAAGGAGTTGAAATAGACTCCAAGCCCAGGTGTGGCTAACTCTAACGAGGACTAGGCAAGCATTTCAGGCTTGGCCGAACCTCGGGATAAATCCTTGTGTCTGTGTGCTCTGTTCTGTATTGTACTCTGACTCTCTGTTTTACTCGCTTATATATCTGCACTTCACTACTTACTTGTGGTACTAGCTTTCCTTGAAGTGCAGGATATTCGTAAGACAGGAACTTCAATTCCACTGCAACCTACTCGAAGGATTCTTCACTCCACTGCGATCCTGTCTTCGAGTAGAGTAAGATTTACGTTTTAAAGTGATAATTTTTATTCGCCTATTCACCCCCCCCCCCCTCTAGGCGACATCTAGATCCTGTTCCCGGGCCAAAGGGAACTTTCAAAAGGGAGTCAATAGCAAAGGCCACAGTGCTCCTCGCAAGCTTCGGGGCAACATCAAAGTTCTTTCCGGCCGCCAGCGCCAAGGGACAGAGGCGCCAGGGGCTTCGGCGGAAGATTTGGAGATCAACCAAGAAAAATTTATTGCCTATTCTGTGGTGAAGGCAAGGGCCGTACCACCAGGAGCAAAAGGAGCTAGCAGAAGCTGCAGCGCAACAGAGCCAGCCGAAGCAGGTTATGCATACTGCTTCGTACCATTCGCCTTACATTCCAGAATATGTAGGCAATCACCCTGCAGCCTCTGTTGCTTCGGCAAGCCAACCCCAAGCTTCCTGGCAACAGCTCCCACCGCCACCACCAATACAACGAGCCCCGCAGCCAGAAGGGAGCCAGCACTCTCACCCCCAGAGGGACTTCAGAGAGGAGTCCGAAGCTCGCACAGTCAATAGCACTGTGCCAGAGTCGAAGCACATTTACTGATAGAATATCCTACCTCCACAGCAGCTTTTTGTATTTTCGCATTCAGTTTTGCTTTCTTTGTAGTAAAGAACAATTATGGGAAGTTTAAGTGTCTTTTATCATTTTTTCAAATTCTTGTAACAGTTTAGCTTATTATCATAATGAAAATGTATCTTCTCCATAGGCTTGAGCTGCCGAAGCACAAGAATTTTTGGTGGCACGGAGAACCTTCGAATTATCAAAAACTTGTTCTAAGGAACGCACTGTAACTTCTTCGAAGTAGTAAAAAGTCGTTCCTAAGGGAGCACAGTGTAAGTTTTCTGCTCAAAAGTCGTTCCGAAGGGAATGCAGAGCTTACAGCGAAAAATAAACGCTGATTCCGCTGAAAGTAAAAGGCGAAGAAGCTCCTAAGGGAGGCTTACAGCGAAAAATAAACGCTGATTCCGCTGAAAGTAAAAGGCGAAGAAGCTCCTAAGGGAGGCTTACAGCGAAAAGTCAGCGCTGAGATAAAAAGATTATGTGTTCTATTGCAGGGATGTGTGTATCTTCGGCATAAATGTCATTTTGCATAACATCATCACATCATTTTGCATAACATAAGCATCATACATCATATCGCATGTAGAACAAGAAGGGGACACAGTATTGATCTTCGAAGAATGTTTTGAAAAAGAGAAAATCGTGCTAAGGCACAAGATAAATTGAGAAGAAGTGTAGCTTCATTAGAGAGGCAACATAAAATTTTTTTATAGCTTCGAAGAATGTTTTCATGAAGCTTGAATATTCTTCATCAGAGAAGTATGGAAATTCTTGTGATACATAAAAAATTTTCTTCACGAAGCATGAAAAGAAGGGAAGGTGTTTTTTCGCCGAAGGCTCAAAAAACGGTATGTATGCAAAATTTCATGCATCGTAAAGAATTGAACCATAAATAGATTATATATTACATTCAAAGTTACAAAGTTTTACACATGTCATGTTCCAAATATTTTTACAACAGCACTTAATCTTCCCTAAGAACTACTTCTGCAGCTTCGTTCAGTAGCTAATCGACAACTTTGTCCATGATGGCTTCGGCCATTTTTCTAATTTCGTCGTCCCCCTTTGGGAGGGCCGGAGATGCCTCAGCAGGTTCTGAGGGAGGAAAGGATACGGCTATATTACTATTACAAACCACGAACAAAGTTCAAAATTAAAAATCACAACAGAATAAAAATCACTAGTTAATACCTATTTGCCCTTCGGACCCTGTGCTTTTTTCAGCAGCCTTCGCTACCTTCCTAGTGTCATGGATACCTTTTTTGCTTCTCTGAATGATTTCTTGAGCCATTTCTCAGCCGCCATTGTCCCAAATGTCGGTGAAAAATTTTCCACCGACCTGGCTTGCTTCGGCTGAAGGGTCTTTAATATCTTCAGAGGATAAAGCAGCTTCAGATTGTGCTAAAGATTTCACATGCTCGCACCCTTTCTTCTCCAAAATAGTAACAATTCCTCTGGCGCCCGAAAAAGCACAAATGTCCCCGCGACTATTCAAGATTTCCTCGAAGGCCTCAGCTTCGTGACTGATCCATTCAATCGGGCCTTCTGGATTCCCCCTTGTGAAATTTTCTTCACTAGAAAATGCGCCAACGCTGGCGAAGCTGGATTTTATCTTCTTAACACACTCCATGGATTTATCATAGCACCTTTTCTTGGAAGCACGAAGCTCTTCAACATTTATTTCCAAATGATTTGCCCATTGATCACTTAGTTCTCGTTTTGTTTCTTCAAGAATGCGTTCTTCTTTAGCTCGGGCTAATTGTTTCCGAAGATCTTCGATTTCGCGCTTCTGAGCTTCGGCTTGAGTTTTAGAACTAGCTTCGTCTTCCTTCATTTTATCCACCAATGTAAGCAGAATTTTGTCCTTTTCCAAGGCTTCGTTTCTTAGCCTGATAACCTCTGTTTGAAGGTTGTTAAGAGCAATAGTGCAGCTCTCGTCTTCAGCATTCTTTTGTGCCCTTAAGGCATTGTTGAGTATTAAGCCCTATTCAAAAGAATGAATGGATTAACATAAGGACAAAAAACTAATTCAAAATTCATAAATTTCAAAATTTACAATTTTTGTACCTTCAGACTATTATAAGCAAGGCTATCCGCAAGATCGTCCTTCGTCATGGCGCAAAGGCCACCTTCAAGCTTCGGGAACCCCATGCGTCTAGCCATCTCTCGGCAGACGGATAATTCTTTATTGTCTGGGAGACAGTATAGGAAGTCATCTTCATCTGTTCCATTGAACACTACGGCCCCCTTCAGATACTTTAGTTCTCGGGCATAGTGATTAGCTTCAAAAATCTCTTCTTCAGACAGTTTCTTCCCCGAAGCATGTCGCACAATATAATCGAGTATTTTGGAAGATGCTTCGGGGGCGGCAGTGTCAATTTCTTCAATCAAAATCGGCTTTGTCATTTTTATTTTTTCGGTTTCCAAAGTTGCCTCTGTCAATTTTGTCTCTTCAGCTTTCAAAGGTTTTACCTTGGTGGGCTCTGAAGGCCCAGCTTCAGTTTCAAATTGTTGCTTCAAAGCTTCAGCAACAAAGGCTTCAGTAGACATTTCAGAAGCTTCAACAGTTTTCTTCGGAGTTATGCTTGAAGATTTAATTGTTTCCAAAACATCCAACACATTAACCATCCTTTTTCTTTTCGGGGTCGCTGCTGGACCCTTTTGGCTTTTTGTGGCCTCAATTTTTGTTGAAGGACTTAAAATTTCTAATGTTTTTGTTTCTCCAGTCCTCGGTTCTTCTGTTTTCTCTGTTGTTGGTACTTCGGCCATTTCTTCGATTTTTGCCATTGGAGTTAGTTCTCTAGCTTCAGTGGCCAAAGAGGCCTCACCAATAAACTCAGGCACTGTGGCCGGTTCAATATAACGTGGCCGGTGTGTGAGCACCTTTACCTTTTTCCTCTTCGGGGATGGCTCGCTAGGAGCAGCTGAAGAAATTTCCTTTGCAGGAGAAGTATTTTTCCTTTTTTGGCCTCGCGCTGGGTAATGGTAGTCGAGGTAGACAAACCCAATTGCATCGAATACTCGGTTGAGTCTCTTCTTCTTTCGACCTCCGAAAGCCGCTGATAATGCAGTATCTTCAGCTTTCGAATATATCCCAAGCAATTCGTCACTTATGGCTTCAATACTTTTTAACCAGTCATCATCTGGTTCAACAAACTTATCTCTGTATTTGAATGTGTATTTTAGCCTAACCAGTCCACCTTCGTCAGGTTCCCTGACGGTCTCCTTCGGCATTTCCCACTTTTCTACAAGTGGCCATATTCTGAAGGCAATATGCTCTTGGACCAAATCCCTTGTCCCAATAAAAGAGCAAACCACGTCGAAGGCTCTCTGGCATTCTTCGGCTGCTTCATCCATTTCCACCTTCGGCTTCCGAAGGCCAAAGCGTTGCCAGATAGGGCGCATAATGATACCTTTGATATCCTCACGTGATTTTAAGTCATTTTTCACGTAAAACCATTCTGTCATCCAGTCGCCGGGCCACCCCTTTCGAAAAGTTGGCACAGGGCAGCTTGACCCGGACCGAGCGCCGAAGCTGTAGCAGCCGAAGTTGTTGTGATACTGCTCTTTGCCCCAGGGTTTTGTCTCATACAATAGCTCGTGTATGTTACAAAAGCTTTTTGCGTTAGGTTCCAAACCTTGGCTTCTCACGGCCCACACAAAGATGTTCATCCTTATGATTGCTTCGGGGATAAGCTGGTGAAGGTAGATTTCAAATGTCTTCAGCACTTCCACGACAAAACTACTCAAGGGAAATCGTAATCCAGCTTTTAAGAAGCTTCGGAATATCACGACCTCATTTTCTTCGGGAGTCGGACAAGTCTTCTCTCCTTCGTCAGCCCTCACAATAGACAAGTCCCGAAAGTATCTTCCTCTCATATTGACAAGATGATTTTCCTTAATACTGGACTTA
Organism: Zea luxurians; assembly: GCA_029449295.1. NCBI lineage: Eukaryota > Viridiplantae > Streptophyta > Magnoliopsida > Poales > Poaceae > Zea > Zea luxurians. The sequence goes on from JAOPSE010000012.1 coordinate 91,290,039, forward strand.
CTAAAAACTGCATGGCTTGGTCGCCAGGGTCGATCTTCGGAATCTTCACCACCACTATCCACATCGTAACTTTCACTGTCGCCAGTATCTTCAGATAAACCCTCCAAAATCTCCCTGGTAATCTTCTCTGTATTAGTCTTTGACATTGATTCAAGGAAGCCCAGGTGCATCTCCTCAGAAAGGCTTAGCTTCGAACCACCAACAACTTTCTTATCCTCAGGCATCTTCGCAAATGCTGACAAAACACACTCAAAACCGAAGCTTAAAAATTTAAAACCGAGCAAGTGCTGTTGCGTGCAGGTTAAAAAAATTTTGGGTGAGTAAAAGCAGATGGCAAAAGAGTGTGCCAAATAAACTTGCGGTGAGCTCTTATTTATACACCCAGTGTGTCGGAAACTGGAGGGCCCCGTTTGTCAATGACTGCTGCTATTCTAGCAGAAGGAAGGTGTTTTTTCGGACCTTCGGCTCAAAGCCTTCGTCCATGTCGCAATATGAATTTATCATTGCAGTAAATTAATATTGCGAGGGGCTACTGTTGGGGGCCTTCGGCTTCCGAAGGTCCTCAAAAACATGATTTAACAATATTTTCCAAGTGAAACATGTGAACAGGTATCTTCGGAGTCAGGTTGCGGGTGTACAAGAGCATGGTTAAGACGAAGCTTGACTGGGGTGGAAAGCGATCACGACGAAGGATAAGACGATCACGAAGCTACGTGCAGAAAAGCTTCGGCATGACGGCAGAAAAGAGGAACCGACTTAAGGATGAAAAGTCAAATTAAACCTCGAAGGATTGCTATAAAGTTATTATCAAATGTAAAGGCCATCAATGTAATTTTACACGGGCTACGTCCCGTGCCTATAATAGATGAACAGTACTCCCGTACTGTTCACGCTGACCTAGCATACGCTTTCTGGCATCACGACTGTACCGTTACTTTCCATCAATCTGAAGGTACATTTGTAATTTGTTTTTATGAATTTGGCAATAAAAATAAGTTGATGATAATACTCGCATCATTACTCATGTTTTATGTATGTGTGCTCTTTTTTACCATCTATCAATCTTACGAAGGTCTTTTCCTTTGTAACCTTCGTCCAAGATTCATTATATCCGAAGGGACATAATGTTTTTAAGGACGAAGGAGCTTAACATTTAACACTTTTTATGTTGCCTTGTTCTTAATTCTTAGCATTTGAGAACAAGTCCCCAACATGCACTCATAGAATATGACTTGGCCTATGAACCATTGAAATCTATGAAAGGCCAAGTCGTAGCGGATTTCATTGTAGAACATCGGATTAATGATATTCATAAACTAGACATGTCATACCTCACTATTACTCCTTGGACTTTATATTTTGATGGGTCGGTTTGCAATGAAGGGCAAGGAATTGGCATCGTACTTGTTTCACCAAGTAATGTCTCATTCGACTTCTCTAGCCGATTGAAAACTTATTGCACTAATAATCAAGCCGAATATGAGGCCCTCCTATTCGGCTTAGAACTTCTAAATGGTATGGGAGTAAAACATGTGAAGGTATTTGGTGATTCTCAGCTGGTTGTCCAACAAGTGTTAGAAGAATATCAATGTTTTGATGGTACTCTAAATAGTTACCTTAAAAAATGTTGGGGTATAATTCATTCTTTTGACGAATTCAGTATTCGGCATATCTCTAGAATTGAGAATCATAGAGCTAACAATTTGGCACAAGACGCATCAGGTTATCGGATAAAGCGAGGGAGATTTCACAACACTGAAAATCTGATAACCAATGCAGGGCCAATTCCCCAGGTCGCGGACCGTCTGCGTCGAGACGCCAGACCGTCCGGGGTTACCAGAAATGTTCTCTTAATTGATTCGGCTGATGATGAAGCCGATGCAAGTGATTGGAGGAGACCTATACTTAATTATTTAAGAAATCCCAATATCAGGACAAATAAGAACATTCGGCGAACAGCTTTCAAGTATGTCTTGATGAGTGATGAACTCTACCGCCGAACCGTCAACGACGTCCTGCTTAAGTGCTTGGGCCCAGATGATGCTATATTGGCCATGGCCGAAGTACATGAAGGAATTTGTGGTACCCACCAATCGGCTCCAAAGATGAAATGGCTGTTGCGAAGGTCTGGTTTTTATTGGCCTAACATGATAGCTGATTGTTTCAAGTACTACAAGGGTTGCCAGGTGTGTCAAAAATTCGGCGACCTACAGTTAGTCCCTGCAGCTGAATTACATCCTATCATCAAGCCTTGGCCTTTCAGAGGATGGGGATTAGACTTTATTGGAGAAATTCATCCGTCATCATCAAAGGGGCATCGGTTCGTGTTAGTTGCCACTGACTATTTCACCAAATGGACTGAAGTCGTTGCTCTGAAGAACATGACGCACAAGGAGGTAATTGAGTTCATAACTGAGCATATTATTCATAGATTCGGCATTCCCCAGACCTTGACTACAGATCAAGGTACTTCTTTTATGTCAAAGGAGGCACGTGAATTTGCTGAATCATACAGAATTAAGCTACTTAATTCATCTCCATATTATGCTCAGGCCAATGGACAGGCCGAGTCTAGTAATAGGACATTGATTAATTTGATAAAAAAGAAGATATCTGATAATCCTAAACATTGGCATAAGATTTTGTCTGAAGCTTTATGGGCTCATAGAATATCTAAACATAGGGCTACTAAAGTATCTCCTTTTGAGCTTGTCTATGGGCAGGAAGCAGTGTTGCCTGTGGAAATAAGTTTGAATGCTGTCAGGTTCGCCAGACAAAATGATCTAACTGCTACTGATTATTATAATTCAATGATGGATAATATTGATGAGGTGACCGACAAGAGGATGATAGCTTTGGGAGCAATAGAAAAGGACAAGATCATGGTAGCCAGGGCCTACAACAAGAAGGTAAAAACAAAATCATTTCAAGTAGGGGACCTGGTGTGGAAGACCATTCTGCCTCTAAGGAATAAAGACCGGAAGTTCGGGAAATGGTCGCCAAGCTGGGAGGGTCCTTATAAAGTAAAACAGGTAATGTCTGGCAACGCCTATTTGCTACAAACATTACAAGGCAAGGATTTGCCTAAGGCTTTGAATGGGCGTTTCCTCAAACAGTATCATCCTAGTATGTGGAAAGATGCCTAAGAGAACCGATGTAATCACATCGAGTTAGTTGCTTTTGGTTTGCTCAGCTCCACCAAAAGGCAGGGGGCATATGTTGAGCGTCGTTTTGAGCTGGCGGACGGTCCGGCCCTGAGGCCGGACGGTCCGCGGTCCGGACAGTCCGCGCCTGTGGGCCAGACGGTCCGCGCATGCGCAGAGCAGTTTAGGGTTCCGAGTTTTGTGCTATGGTTGTTAGCTATATTCGTGGAATTAGCTCGGAATCAGTTGTGTAAAGGGTCCAGTCCCCCTCCTCTATAAATAGAGAGGTCTACGGCCGATTTGTAACAATGAATCGAATCAATACAACTTCTATTTCGCATTTATTTCCTGTACAATTAGGAGTAGTTCTAGTCTAGTTCTAGTTTAGCCTCTCGATCCCCAAATTCTCCGCCTCTTCTCGACTCTACGTCGATTAGAGGAGTCTAGGTCGGCCTGCCCGAGCCTAGACAACTCCTAGGATCTCTCCTCCCCGACGGGGTCCCTCTCGGGAGCGAGATCCAGGCGCCGCCGGTGATCTTCCGCCGCCCCTGTGCACGTGCGGACCTTCCGGCCCTAGGGCGCGGACCGTCCGGCCGTCAGGCAGGGAACCCGAGCTCCTGCACCAGGTCGCGGACCGTCCGGCCCTGTGTCGCGGACCGTCCGCGCCTGACCAGAGAGCACCACCGCCTCACGTCAGGTCGCGGACCGTCCGGCCCTGTGCCGCGGACCGTCCGCGCCTGACCAGAGAGCACCGCCGCTGGTTCTTTTGAAGTGATTGGCGCCTCCAAAAAGGGGTCAACAGCTATGGTTTACTTAGGGTTTTAATTAATTAGTTCTGATTGGTGAACATATTGCTATTAGTTATGATTTCTAAGATATATAATTGATATGGTGATTATGGTTTGTTCGATGGTTTGTGAATCGTGAGTTTAAAAAAAATCTTTAGAGTTCTGAAACTATATGTGCCATGTTATTTATAAGTGTATTATTCGTGCTTCTAGTGCTTACTGTATTATTCGTGCTCTAATAATTTTTTGATATTGTGACGTTGGTACAAATATATCTTCTGTAGTAACATATAAGATGATAATTTTGGAAATTGTGACATGAAATAGTATGTTGAGGAACAGCCTCAGAACGATCATCTTTGTTTAAAGTACTGTCACCGTTCTCGAATATTTATCATCTTTGTTTAAAGTACTGTCACCGTTCTCGAATATTTATCGTCCGTTAATTTATTTTTGAACTAAAACGTGACAAATAAAAAAAGAACGGAGAAAATACCATTTATGTAAACGTTTAATGAGAGAGATGGCTTGCCAGGTCTGTCAATGTTGACAGTAGTAGTGGACACGCTTTTATTTTTTTTTCTTAAAAAACAGTGCAAATACAAACAATAGACAATACTACACTATTTTAAAATCTACAAAGTCACTATCACGCAAAACTTAGCACGGAGACGGGAGATGAGATCATCAAACGAGCAAGTTGTTCCCTCTCGGCTCCAAAAAGACTGGAACACCTGGCTTCCAAAGAGTCAAGCGATGTCAAAAGGTATGGCCTAGACCACGTGAACGCGGCACATGTGCACTTGCTGGCACAGCTCGGGACATCAGCCGTCAGCTCGCCGGTTGCCCAGGCCGGCCGGTGAGCACGGAGCAGTCTGCCGCGGCCAGGGCGGTTACTTGTGCTGCGGACGTGTCTGTCCGTCCCTTACCAATTAGGTTCCCGGATCGATGGGATCTAGAAAAACAGAAATATGATACACAATACGTTACTAAAACTAGATTTTAACACTATAGGAACAAGATTTTTTCACGTTCTTGGAACAGAACTAACGTTCTCGAAATAAAGAATAAAACTAGATTTTAACACTACAGAAACAAGATTTTTTCCACGTTCTTAGAACAGAACCAACGTTCTCGGAATAAAGAACGTGGCCACGTTGGTAGTTCCGGTTACTAAGGTCCGTCCGTCCATCCGGCACGGCTCACTGTGGACGGGTTCCAGCACCGCCCCGCCTCGAGGTCCAGGAGGAGGATCACTGGCCGGAAACGTTGCGCCCCCAGAGGACGCTGTCAGCGCACGTAATTCATCATCATAAATGCCAAAAGATTGCTTTTGGAGGGGCTTCGTCACGCGCGGCAGCTCATTCTTCTCCCTCCTTATTTTCTGTTCCGACAGGCGACCTTTTGACGTTGTACGTCCCCGTCCGCTGGCCCGTCGCCACGTGCCCTCCCTCCCTCACCCACCCACCGGACAGGCGCATTCCCGAAACTGGACCGGCTATGCTGCTGCTGCTACTCGGAGGTTAGGCTCGTCATATGCTGTTTCTCGCAGGTAGCAAGCCCTCAGCGTAACCAACTGTAGGGGTAGTTCGTGGTTTAATCTCCGTTATTATTGTTAACCTTGGACCATCATGGGCTGCAGACACGACGTCGTAGGATGAGGTTTTCCACGCGCGCGGAGCGCCCATCAGTGACTAGTTATTGTTAACCTAGGCCCATCATGGACTGTAGCCAAATCAAATCAAAAGTGGAAAACAAGAAGAACAAAATATCCTTAGGGCCCGTTCGGTTGTACCGGAATAAATCAGGATTCGTTCCAGCTTATCAAAATATATATAAATTAGAGAAGTAATCCGGCTAGAAATCAATCCAGAACTCTAATCCCTAAAAACCGAACAGGACCTTAGCCATACCTGAACACGTTTTATCTACCACTGCCAGTTCAACGGCAAAAGGTAATCAGGACATCATGGGTGTTTTGGAGCAAATAATTTGTGTTAGGGTTCTTTGACAATTCGACGTTGAGTCGTTGACACCAGTGGCGGAGCATCCATTATGACCTACTATAGCTAGAATCATACCTAAAAATCATGTTTGGTGTAGTGGTAAGTGTATACTGCTTGCAATCTGTCGGAGAGAAAATCCTCCGGCCGGGTGGCGGAATGCACCCGCCCTAATCCTAAGATGAGGAGGGGGCCTAAACGTTTTGCCTGTTAGGTGGATTCGGGAAGAACACAAGAGCACACGAGGGATTATAGTGGTTCAGGCCGCCGGAGCGTAATACCCTACCTCCACTGTGTATATGTTGTATTGAGTGTGTGTGTCCTTGAGCATCTGTCCCTTGTAACGTTGTGTGTCTTCCCTTTATATTATAAGGGAGACACATACAAGGATGCTGAGCTCCGACATGCGGGTCCAGGAGCATAATGGTAGGAATACATTATGTGAATAGTAAATGCTAACAGTAAACAAAGATCCTCCGCCTTAGTAACGCATGAGTAATCGGCGGGAGTCATGATGACCGCAGTCTATGCAGCATTGATAGTCAGTAACGTGCGAGTAATGGCACGGCTCGCGTATCGTGGACTGAGCACGCCGCCTCTCAGTGGAATGGACAGGCGCACGTCTTTTCCGCAATAAATGCGAAGGCGCGCGTAGCCCAGAGGCGTCATGCTAGGTTCCGCCCGTTGGCTTATGCCACGCGTAGTATGCCACGTGGCAGCATCGGGTCTCCGCCTGAGCGGGGAGCTGGAGTGTATGCGGACAGGTCCGGATCCTACCAGACCAGGTCTGGACACATGTCAGCACCGGACCTAAGGCCCGGGTGTGTTCTGTCCTGGAACCTCGGGACCCCACTATAGGCGGCACGGACCCCATACGGGGGGGGTCCAGATCCCATTCCAGGGGTTCGGTCCGTACATGTGGGGGTCCTGGACCAATCTCGGAGGTCCGGACTATATATTCAGGGGTCCGACACTTTCCCATGGGGTCCGGGTTTACTGTTGATACCTTGGATATATCACTTTCTCTAGACACGTGGCGGCTCCGAACCCGTCCATGTGGTGGGGTCAGGCGCTATTGCGGAGCTAGAGTAGTCGCCCGAGGCTGTGGCGAGTCATGGCTTGGTCCCACATACATCACTTTTACCACGCGACTAAGAGATAGCTGCGTGGGTACTGCGTCTTTATACAGTAGCAAGGGATACCCTAGTTTCAGAGTACCGATATAATCAATTCAAGTCCTATATGTTATATCATGTTTTTTCTTTTTTTATCCTTCTTTAGCCATATCTAATTATTATTCCGCCCTCGGCCCACTGGTGGTCAAATTTGTATTACCACTCCACCCTAACCAAAGAAATGACGCATGGTCAATCAGCTAGCATACATGCTGATGAAGTGATGAGTGAGGACTGAGGAGGGACCGAGCTGACCTGTGCCGCTGCAGACTGCAGTTCACATAAACCAGGGGTATGATGGTAAAACCACTGTGGGACGCCTCGCTTATATAACGCCACCTGGCGCGCGCCCCGTCGCCCAGCAGGCCGTGCAACACGAACGCCGATCATATAGAATGCCCTTCCCGCAGTTACTCGTCTCACTCTCATCCCAACTTGCGCCCAAGCCCACACGCCGGAGGCCAGCCCATCCCATGGACGCGAGCCTCCGCACGCTGCCCCCGGCCGGCAGCAGCTTCCGTGGCGAGGTCCGCTCCGCCGTGTCCTCGCTGCAGCTCTCCTCCCGGGGCACCAGCGCCCTAGACTCCAGCGTCTTCTCGCACCTCCCGCCGCTCGGCTCCAGCGTCTACTACCGCCAGTGCGAGCTCCTCCGCAACTTCGCAGCCTCGCAGACGCAACAGCCCGCCGCCGCCGCATGCTCGCCTTCCTCCTCGTCCTCCGGCCTCCAGCTCCAGACACCCGTGCCGCACGACGACGCCACGGCGGCGGCGGCGGCTACGCTGCTGCGGCAGAAGCTGTACCGCGGCGTGCGGCAGCGGCAGTGGGGCAAGTGGGTGGCCGAGATCCGGCTGCCGCAGAACCGGGTGCGCGTGTGGCTCGGCACCTACGACTCCCCCGAGACGGCCGCGCACGCCTACGACCGTGCCGCCCACAGGCTCCGCGGCGAGTACGCGCGCCTCAACTTCCCCGGCGTCATGGACGGGCCTCCGGGCGCGGATTGCCCCGACCACCTGCGCCGGCTCCGCGCCGCCGTCGACGCCAAGATCCAGGCCATCCGCGCCCGCATGGCGCGGAAGCGCGCGCAGCAGCGCAACAAGAGGGAGAGCGCCCGCTCCGGCGCCAACGCCAAGCTACCCACCGCGCGCCCGGTCGCCTCGGAGGGCGGGTCGCCGGACGGGGTGCTGTCCGTGAGCCCCGCCTCGGTCGACGGCGGCCGCCCGCTGGATCGGATGCCGTCGTTCGACCCGGAGCTCATCTGGGAGATGCTTAACTTGTAGCCGGCTAAACCGCATGGAACGAACCGATCAGCGGGACGCCGCCGTGGACAGCAACCAGGACCAAACAACGTCAAGGTCCTTTCTTCTGTTTCAAATTATGAGTCTCCGATCGTAACGTAATAAAACGCTAAGAAAACAGGGCCTGCTTGCTAGCCATGATTAGTCGAATCGTCGTGTGTTTCCGCATTGATGGAGGAGCTCTGTAAAGACTGATCGCTAATTCCCCGTGCCTGCTTAAGCATTCCTGCGTCCTCAACTGCTATGATGAGTTAGCTCCTCTGTTTCTTGCTAGTATTTGTCTTCCGTTTGTATGCTACTGCAGTATATGTACTCCCTAGGATGATTGCGTGAGAGGTGCAGGCAATGTCCCAAGGCTCAGATTCCAGAAGCGTGTGTGTAGTCTGCCCTGCACAGTGCACATGCTCCGGTCGAGCTGGACTCTGAACCTGAGTTGCGTTGCGTGTAGGCCGGCATGGATGCCCTGATGAACAGAGCAAAGCAGAGCATGGGGTCACGAAGCAGATGAAGAATTTTCTCTGCAGTCCCCTTATCCCCATGCACCTGGCGACCTGTCCGTTCGTTCCGCTTGATTTTCTGAAAGATGCCTGGCTAGCAGCGGTGGCCGGTGGCCCATGGGGGGAGATGACTGGCTGGCTCTGGATCCATCGCGCAACGTCTCGCTGTGGAGCGGGGTAGCATGGTACGGTAGGCATGTGGTCTCAACGACTATTTATACCCGAAATTGCGATGCGACTCTCTCTCAAGAGATAATTGCCATTATAGACGAAGAGCGGACGGGATTCGACGAAATGGAGGCCATGGCGTTGGTTTCTCTGTTCTGGAGACGCAGACGACTGCCAATCGCCAAAACGGAAAGGTGACAGCGCTTCGAGCTGCGTAAACACGTATTACTCTCCTATCCCCGTTTACCGTTGGCCTGCGCAGACGCCGTCTGGCATACTCCTTTGTACACCGTTTCTTCTTGCGGCTGGTCTCGGGGTCTTCCTGCTCGCGGCAGCTGGTGTACTCCTCTCCTCGCCGATTTGGACTGCTGGAGCTGGCGTCTTCGTGAGTTCTCCTCTCCTCTCCTCTCCTACTGCGGCTGCTTCCGGTTTCGTATTCGTGAGTTCTCCTATCCTCGGTCTCCCATGGCTATCGTATTTGAACCAGTCTGTAGATCCGGCATTGGGCGAAACAGGTGGCAGTGAACCCGGTGGTGAACTTCAGTTTTCTCTGATTTTGGATCCATGGACTTCGAGCCCAGTTGCAATTCGCCAGACACCAACGTCATTCCCAACTCCCCCGATGTAGATCCGGCATTGGGCGAAACAGGTGGCAGTGAGGTGAGGTCAATTTACATACATTGTCTCGCTTATGTCTTTAATTTCTAAAATAGTGTTGGATGTAATATAGGGACTTCAGAGGATTGATGGGGAATCACAACTGGACTGGGATTCGATTATAGTTTCTGATGTATTGGATGATGAAGGCAGAGTACAAGTACCATGCGAAAATGAGATATATTTTAATCTTGGACTCAATATAGAGGATGAGGCTGCGAATAATAGGTTTTCTGGCAGTGGTACAAATTGTCATGCACAAGGAAGTTTGGATACGGAAAACGAAGACCACCATGCTGATCAGCCTTGTCAAGACTACATTCCAGATGAAAAGAGGGTGGTGTACAATAGGATGAATCCTTCTATGCAGCCTGGTTGTTTGTTTCCTAACATGAAAGAATTTAGGATTGCTATGCGACAGTATGCAATAAAACATGAGTTCGAGCTTGGAATTGAAGTTACTTCGACAACTAGATACGTTGGATACTGTAAGGGTGGTGATTGCCCTTGGAGGATATATGCACGCGAAGAGAAGAAAGGATTGCCTACTATTGTGGTAGCTGTACTAGATGATGTTCACACTTGCACATCTAGTGGAAGGAGGAGGACTACTACGCCAACTTGTGGTTGGGTCGCATTCCACGCTAAACCCTTGCTCATGAAGAAACCACAAATGGGTGCTAAAGAGTTACAACAAACACTACAGACAACTCATAATGTCACTATTGGGTATGATACAGTTTGGAAGGGGAAAGAGAAGGCTTTGAGAGAGTTGTATGGATCTTGGGAGGAAAGCTTCCAGCTCTTGTACTCTTGGAAGGAGGCTGTAATTGAAGTCATGCCCGATAGTGTGATTGAGATTGATGTTATTTTGGAAGATGGGAAGTACTATTTTAGTCGATTCTTTTGTGCCTTTGGTCCATGCATATCTGGGTTCCGAGATGGGTGCAGACCTTATCTTAGTGTGGACTCGACAGCATTGAACGGTAGATGGAACGGACATCTTGCATCTGCTACTGGTGTAGATGGCCACAATTGGATGTACCCAGTATGTTTTGGCTTTTTCCAAGCTGAGACGGTTGACAATTGGATTTGGTTCATGAAACAGCTGAAAAAGGTTGTGGGTGATATGACACTTCTTGCTATATGTTCAGATGCACAAAAAGGCCTGATGCATGCTGTAAATGAGGTATTTCCTTATGCTGAGAGAAGAGAATGCTTCAGACACTTAATGGGAAACTATGTTAAACACCATGCTGGTTCAGAGCACATGTATCCAGCAGCAAGGGCCTATAGGAGAGATGTATTTGAACACCATGTTACCAAGGTCAGAAATGTTCACAAGATTGCTGAGTACTTAGACCAACACCATAAATTCCTTTGGTACAGGAGTGGTTTCAACAAAGATATCAAATGTGATTACATCACAAATAACATGGCTGAGGTATACAATAACTGGGTTAAAGACCACAAAGACCTTCCTGTGTGTGATTTGGCTGAGAAAATTAGGGAGATGACAATGGAGCTGTTTCATCGTAGGCGAAGGATTGGTCATAAGCTTCATGGTATTATTTTGCCATCTGTCTTAGCGATACTAAAGGCTCGGACTAGAGGGTTGGGCCACTTGTCCATTGTAAAATGTGACAACTACATGGCAGAGGTACGAGACAGCACTAATTGTATGACTAAACATGTCGTGAATGCAGAACTGAAACAGTGTTCTTGTGAGGAATGGCAACACACTGGGAAACCGTGTCAACATGGTCTAGCCCTAATAATAGCCCAAGATTCCAGAGATGTAGGTATGGAAAATTTTGTTGACGATTATTACTCTACTGAAAGATTCAAGATAGCATATTCTAGAAGGGTGGAACCAATTGGTGATCGTTCGTTTTGGCCATCAGTTGATTTCGCCAGTGGAGTGTTTGCACCAATAGCTAGAAGAGGTCTTGGAAGGCAACGAAAAAATAGAATTAAAAGCTGTCTCGAGGGTGGGAGTGCTAGAAAAAAAAGTAGCAACGAAAATGAAAAAACGAAAAAGCGACTCAAAAGGCAATACACTTGTCCTAACTGTGGTGAATTGGGACACCGCCAATCTAGCTACAAGTGCCCTTTGAATGGGACAAAAAAAAGGCTAGTTCTCAACTTATTTCTATATGTTCAATTTATAGTAGTACTCGTGAACTAAATGTTTGAGTATTTTTTTGAGTAGGAAAAGGAAACCACGGAAGAACACCACAAAAAATTAGATCCCTAAAGAGCTGCGGACTACTTCAAACAATGTACCAGAACAGCCAGAGCTAGCAGAGGAAATCACTGAACAAGAGCTAGAAGAGCCACAGCCAGAGACAGAACCATTGAGTCTTGCACTCTTCCAGCCACTCTTGCAGCCAGAGACTGAACAAGAGGAAATCACTGAACAAGTGGCCGATGAAACAGCCGACCAAGCTCCACCTGCTTCTCCACCACCGACAAGGAAATGGCTAGTGAAGAAAATCACCCCCAAGAAAAGACTGAGGATTAGTGCTCAGAAGAAGCAGTATTAACTGCTAAGAACAACCACTGTGCTCAGAAGAAGCTGTATTTGTTGTAAGACTGCTATGTAAGACTGCTAAGAACAACCACTATGTATTGGCCACCTGTATTTGTTGCTAAGAACAACCATTATGTATTGGCCAGTTCGGTTCCCAGTTCGGTTCCCAGTATTAGTGGCCAGTTCGGTTCCCAGTATTTGTTACAAAAACTGGGGAGAATACACTATGTAAGACTGCTATTGTATCTGGAGAGTTGCCAGTTCGGTTCCCAGTTGGGTTCCCAGAGAGCCACCAGATCCCATATTATCAGTTTTAGTTGCCAGTTCGGTTCTCCCCAGTTTTTGTTTTGGTTCTACTGTATCTGTTCATGCCGTCATCAGCTCTCAGTGTATCTGTGGTTCCCAGTTTCAGTTTTAGTTGTAGTTGCCAGTTCGGTTCCCAGTTCCCAGTTGTAGTTCTCAGTATATCAGTTCCCAGTTTTAGTTCTCAGTTTTAGTTCCCAGTTTTAGTTCCCAGTTCCCAGTTTTAGTTGTAGTTGCCAGTTCGGTTCCCAGTTCCCAGTTTTACCTTGTGTGCTTCAATACAATTGCGTTATCTTGCTGCTTGCCGGTCACTTGCCCAGTTCGGTCACTTGCCGGTCACTTGCCCAGTAGAGTCTCCAAGTTCACTAGCCCAGTTCGGTCACTTGCCGGTTCATCATAGCAATTGTTGCTGCTTGCAGATCAGTTATCTGGTCACTTGCCCAGATAGTCGAACACAATTTGGACAGCTTGCCCAGATAACGCAATTGTGGACAGCTTGCAGATAACTGTGCCCAGATAACGCAATTTGGACACAATTGTGGACAGCTTGCAGATAACTGTGCCCAGATAACGCCAGATCATTGGGCAAGATCATAGCAATTGTTGCTGCTTGCCCTGTTTCAGAGAAACAGATTGTCGCCCAGTTCCTTCACTTGCCCAGTTTCAGAGAAATAGAGAGCAGAAAACAGATAACATATAACACAAAACAGATAACATATAACACAAAACAGATAACACTGATCCATTAGTTCTTACAACCTCATCTCCACAACACAGAAAACAGATAACACTAATGTTCTTACAAACGCCATTCATCTTGTCTGAACACGACAACAAACACTAGGGTTCATACAACAGATAATAGTTCATACAACAGATATCAGTTCCGTCCTTCGAAAATATATCACAGACAGACCAAAATGACACCAAAATGAAACCAACCAACCAAAGGCAACCTCATGTCCACAACTACATGTTACGGTCGTTTATCTCTTCGAACCTATAGTTTATGACACGATAGTGCTCTTCGAATGAGACATTAGCTTTAATCTCTTCCCACTTGAAGTCTTCAAAAACCATTTCCCATAGCTCTGGATCTTCTGTACTGTAGCCATCACCAAGTTCATCATCATCTAGAGGATGTTCATCATCTACGGAAGGGTTGTCGTAAAGATCCCAAGTTGGATTCTTTGTTTCTAAATCTTCTTCACAGACAATTGAAGTTTTGTCTAGCTCCTTGCACACATGTTCCAGATGCCCGCGAACCTTTCCTATCTTGCCACCTTGTACCTCTGGAATAGTCGAACACAATTTTTGAACCGAATGCAACAGTTTAGATTGCCTCCTCATTTCTTGGATAGCATATCTCAACGAATTCTTTATGTTCACATGATACTTGAAGTCGACAAGATCCTGTGCAACAACCAGATGACAATCCATTTCTAACAACAAAAAATTTTTAGTGTATGAGTATGATAATCCATACCACATTCGATGAGGCCTTAACTGCTTCAACCTTGTCCACGACAATGGCGGCGAACTGAACTGCAGCCTTGGCCTCCTTCTCAGCAACAAGTACCGCGCATCTCGCCTCCGAGGCCGCAACGGCAGCAGCACGAGCAGCTTCCACAGCATCGGCAACCACTTTGCTCGGTGGAAAATCCATCCGCACAGGAGCAGAGAAAATACGGCTAGGGTTTCTGGATTGAGGAAGCGGGCGGCATGAACACGGAACGGCGGCTAGGGTTACAATACGCGTTAACCATACAAGCCAGAGATGGGAAATCGGTCCAGCATTGTCGGAGCAGGAGAACTCACCGCTGAGAAGAGGAGACCGCAAACAGCCGCAAGAGGAAGAAGAGAAGCAGGCGGCGATGTCGACCCCGAGAGCATTCCAATTCGGCGACGGAAGATATGCGAAGGGACGCCGTCTGCGCAGGCGAACGGTAAACGGGGACATGAGAGTAATACAAGTTTACGCAGCTCCAAGCGCTGTCACCTTTCCGTTTTGGCGATTGCCTGTCGTCTGCGTCTCCAGAACAGAGAAGCCAACGCCATGACCTCCATTTCGTCGAATCCCGTCCGCTCTTCGTCTATAATGGCAATTATCTCCTCTCTCAATGCCTGAAACGCTACTGAACGAACGAACGATGGAATAGAATGAACAAAGAACCTGGACTGGACACTGTTCGCACATCACGAGCCCAAGTCGAAAAGGAACCGTCAGCCCCGTCCAATGAACTTTCTTGTTTTTCCTCTACTTTTTTCTTAATTAGCGTCTCGTCTAGGTTGCCATTCCTTCGCGATCAAGCCCCAGCAGGCAAACATGCGGGGACAGACCTACGGATCTGGCAGCACTGCTCGCTGACAACTACGTGCAAATAACAAATCGCGGACGCTGTCCACATATCGACGAACCGAAAACGAAACGAGTCCGGAAGGAAAAGGAACCGATGGCGACGGAAATCCAACTCGCTGGCCGATCGATGGACAGTAACATTTTTGGCTCACAGGAGCGCGACACGGATGGCGCAGCCGTGACCCGTGCCACGTGCGACTCTGTAGCTGCGGGTTGGCTGCGCGCAGAGTCGCTCACAGCCTCCGGCCGCAGGCCACCGCCCCGCAGACGATGGAGCGCAGCACCGCCTTGCCCGTCCGTGCTGTGGCCCTCCTGTGCCGGCGGTTCCGCGCGGCCGCCCAGCTCGCCACGGCCACCGCCAGAGCCGCCGCGGAGGCGTCGCACTCGCCCGGGCGCCGCGGCCGCGCGAACGGCAGCGCCATCAGGTGGGTGTCCAGGACGCGGTGCACCGACACAACCTCCAAGGCGTCGTACAGCGGCCTCCCGCAGTCCCACGGCGACGGCGGCGGTTGCGCCGCCGGCTTATCGTGCTCCCCCCGCCTCCTCGGCCCGGTCCATCTCGTGCCAGTGCCGCGGGAAGCCTGACGACGATTAGTGTCTGCCATGTTTATAATCGAGCCAGATCGCGCTGGGAAATTCCTGGTACTACCAGACGAGCTAACCATTTTCCACCTTGGATCAAATGAACGCGTCGGACCCGATTTTGCCCAAAAAATACGTGTCCTATTAGTTTTGCCCTAGATCAAATATTCATTAATACCTTTGACTATAGTTTTTTTAGGAAAAAATAGATTCATCATGTTTTGTGTGTATATATATATATATATATATATATATATATATATATATATATATATATATATATATACTGTATTTATATATTACACCTGGGTGCATTCAATATAGAGAATGCACCCAGACCGAACCTATGTGCCAGGTCCGAGCCAACCGTCTCACCCAGGCCGGTTTCGTCCCTCCCGCACGCTCCCCCGCCCCCGCCCCTCTTTCTCCGTGAACAGCTCCTCCGTGAACGGCTCCTCCGCGAACGGCTCAACCTCTTCACATAAGTTGCAATCACACCAGACTTGCAGTTGCAATTACACCAGACAGCAGTTGCAATTACACCAGACAGCAGTTGCAATCATTGTTTTGTTTAACAGATTTTTGGACATAGTTATATAAGAGTTGCAATCATACCAGACCAGCCGTTGCAATTACACTAGACAGCAGTTGCAATCATTGTTTGTTTAACAGATTTTTGGACATAGTTATATAAAAGTTGCAATCACACCAGACCAGAAGTTGCAATTACACCAGACCAACAGTTGCAATCTTGTTTGTTTAATAGATTTTTGGACATAGTTATATAGAAGTTGCAATCACACCAGACCCACAGTTGCAATTACACCAGACCAGCAGTTGCAATCTTGTTTGTTTAATAGATTTTTGGACATAGTTATATAGAAGTTGCAATCACACCAGACCCACAGTTGCAATTACATCAGACCAGCTGTTGCAATCTTGTTTATTTAATAGATTTTTGGACATAGTTATATAGAAGTTGCAATCACACCAGACCAGCAGTTGCAATTACATCAGACCAGCAGTTGCAATCATATTTTTTAACAAAATTTCTCAGAGTTATTCAAATGCGGGGGACAGAGACACGCTGGCAGAGAGGCGCGCAGCGGCGCGGGGACAGGGAGACGCGCGGCGGCGCGAGAACAGGGAGGCGCTCGGCGGCGCGAGGACAGGGAGGCGCTCGGCGGCGGTGGGATTTAGGGGAGGAGCATCGAGGAGGTGACGGCGGCGCGGGGAAAGGGATGCGCGCGGCGGCGGCGGGGGGCTAGGAGGCGTGCGAAAACGCCTGGGTGCATTCAATATAGAGAATGCACCCAGGTGCATTTTAGCAGCGCCGTATATATATATATATATATATATATATATATATATATATATATATATATATATATATATATATATATAGGCTGTTGGTAATGGAAGTTATGGGCTTCCCATAGACATGGAAAGCCCCAGCCAGGGTAGTGGTCACGCGCGTGGTCAGGTCGGGCCAGTGGGGCGCGTGCGTCCGCGCGATTGTGGGGCACGTTTATGCATGCGTAAACATGTGTTATATTTTGCGTAAACAGAAGGTGCGCACGTGGTGGGGTCGAGTTGGGATGGACGAAGGTGGGTCAGCGTCGTGTTCGCCGGTCGGGTAGTTGGTTCCTACTCGTGTTTATGCTAGCATATTTAATGGTTCAGACTTGCATAACATGAGAGCGGCAACAAACTTTTCATTGGTTCGTTCAGATGGGTCCACACACCACCTTGATTAGCGTGCCCACGCGAAGCTGGAAGTTACCGTATATATTGAAACAGAAGATAGAGAGATCTTGCGTGGGAGCTCACGCGGATTTTAGCGTAAAATATGAACCAAAACATCATAAATGGGTATAAATTTTAGTGTAAATCATCTATCTATTTCATAACGAAAACATGTATGGAAACAAAAAAAATCTGATTTAAATGCTTTATTTTCTCCATAAATATAGGATCTCTCCAACATTCATGCATCAAGGCTCATTAGAACCAGTTTATGATATATAATGATACTAGTTACAACACGGTGAAGTTATTTATGCCCTACGGTGGATTGCGTAAAAAATCGATTTTGTACTGCATGTGCACAAATTTAGGATGCCAATAATGTGAGTTAAAAAGGAAATGGATCAGCATACGTGAGATTTATGGAATCGTGGCAAATGACCTCATTTCTTGGAGCGGTTACCTTTTTCTAAATTTTTATTTTATTGCGTAAATGTGTGGGTCGTAAATATATCTTATACATATGGCATAAATGGTAGGAACCCAATACACACTGGATTAAGTAAACAATATAACACATAAAATCAATAAATTGTTTGCGTAAAATATGAATAGAAATATCATAAATAGACAAATAGATGAAAGCGGAGCCATGAACTGAAATATAGGTCGTAAAATCCTATTGATATTGGTATAAATATGTATACAAAATAGCATAAAAATAGGATCGCCGCCCTGCGGAACTGAAAGAGAAATGTGCCCTTGGGCCATTTCTAAGTATTTTGGTGATTTAGTGTCCAACACAAGTGCCTAAGTGTAAAAAGGTGGACAAGGTACAAATCAAGAATTAAGGTATGTTTCTCAGACTTAGTACATTGTTTTATGGACTAATGTATTGTGTCTAAGTGCTGGAAACAGGAAAAATCCAATTGGAAATGTCTTGGCTCGAGCAGCCAAGAATCTGCTGAGTCTGCAAGCACCGGACTGTCCGGTGGTGCACCGGACAGTGTCCGGTGCGTCAGGCTGGCTCGAGCGAAGTGGCTGCTCTCGGGAATTCACCGGCGACATACGGCTAAAATTCACCGGATTGTCCAGTGTGCACCGGACTGTCCGGTGAGCCAACGGTCGGCCGGGCCAACGGTCAGCCGCGCAATCTGCGCGGGACACGTGGCCGAGCCAACGGCTAGAAGACGGCACCGGACTGTCCGGTGTGCACCGGACATGTCCTGTGCGCCAACGGCTCTCAGGCTGCCAACGGTCGGCTTCGCTATTTAAGGAAGGAAATCGGGCACCGGACTGTCCGGTGCCCCCGATGACAGAAGGCAAGAATGGCTTTCCAAACTTGTGCTCAATGGCTCCTAGCTGCCTTGGGGCTATAAAAGGGACCCCTAGGCGCATGGAGGAGAACACCAAGCATCCTTTGAGCATCATTGATCATCACACTTCATTCTCGCGCACTTGTTCGACATTTTAGTGATTTGAGCTCCGTTCTAGTGTGCTAGTCTCTTGAGCTCAAGTCTGGGTTTTGCGTGTGCGTATTCGCTGTGATCTTTGTGTCGTGTGTGAGTTGCTAATCCCTCCCTTGCTCTGTGATTCTTCGTGAACATCTTGTGTAAGGGCGAGAGGCTCCAAGCTGTGGAGATTCCTCGCAAACGGGATTAAGAGAAGCAAAGCAACACCGTGGTATTCAAGTTGGTCTTTGGACCGCTTGAGAGGGGTTGATTGCAACCCTCGTCCGTTGGGACGCCACAACGTGGAGTAGGCAAGCGTTGGTCTTGGCCGAACCACGGGATAACCACTGTGCCATCTCTGTGATTGATATCTCTTGGTTATTGTGTTGTGTTGAGATCCTTCTCTAGCCACTTGGCATATTACTGTGCTAACAAGTAACCAAGTTTTGTGGCTTAAGTTTTTGAAGTGTTACAGGATCACCTATTCACCCCCCCCCCCTCTAGGTGCTCTCAATTGGTATCGGAGCCGTTCTCTTCAAGAAAGGGACTAACCGCCTGAAGAGATGGATCCTAAAGGCAAGGGGATGGTGATCAACGACAAGGAGAAGGAGTCCTTCGTCAACGAGCCTAATGATGACAGGCCCACCGACTCAGGCTCGGGCCACAAAAGAAAAGACGGGAGGAAGAAGAAGACAAGGCGCATCAAGGAAATTGTCTACTACGACAGCGACGAATCTTCCTCCTCCCAAAAGGACGACGACGACTACGATAGACGAAAGACGGTTAACTCAAACTTTTCTTTCGATTATTCGCGCATCCCGCATAGTTCAAATGCTCAATTGCTCCCCATTCCACTTGGCAAGCCCCCTCACTTTGATGGAGAGGATTACGGATTTTGGAGCCACAAAATGCGTACTCACCTGTTTTCTCTCCATCCAAGCATTTGGGAGATTGTGGAAAGTGGAATGAAATTTTATAGCTCGGATAGCCCTGTGTTTATTAATGAATAGATTCATAAAAATGCACAAGCTACTACTGTGTTGCTAGCCTCTTTGTGCAGGGACGAGTATCACAAGGTGAGCGGCTTGGACAATGCCAAGCAGATCTGGGACACCCTCAAGATCTCTCATGAGGGAAACGACGTCACCTTGCTCACCAAAATGGAGTTGGTGGAGGGCGAGCTTGGACGGTTCGCGATGATAAGGGGCGAGGAGCCGACACAAACATACAACCGGCTCAAGACCCTTATCAACAAAATAAGGAGCTACGGGAGCACGCGATGGACGGACCACGACGTCATCCGCCTAATGCTAAGGTCATTTACCGTTCTTGATCCTCATTTGGTGAACAATATACGTGAAAATCCCAGGTACACCAAGATGTCGCCCGAAGAAGTTCTTGGGAAGTTCGTAAGCGGGCGAATGATGATCAAGGAGGCAAGATACGTGGACGACGCGTTGAACGGTCCTAGTCATGAGCCTCAACCCATTGCTCTCAAGGCAACAAGGAGCAAGGAGGCGCTACCAAGCAAGGTGGCACAAGTTGAGGCGGCCGGACTCAATGATGAGGAGATGGCCCTCATCATTAAGCGCTTCAAGACGGCGCTTAAAGGTCGCAAGGGGCAGCCAAGCAAGACCAAAGCCAAGGGGAAGCGCTCATGCTTCAAATGCGGTAAGCTTGGTCATTTTATTGCTAACTGTCCCGACAATGATAGTGATCAGGACCAAGGGAACAAGAGGGAGAAAAAGAAGCATTACAAGAAGGCCAAGGGCGAGGCACATATCGGAAAGGAGTGGGATTCGGATTGTTCCTCCTCCGACTCTGACAATGAAGGACTCGCCGCCACCGCCTTCAACAAGTCATCCCTCTTCCCCAATGAGCGTCACACTTGCCTCATGGCAAGAGAGAAGAAAGTAAGCACTCATACTAGTACTTATGCTTCTTCGAGTGAAGATGAGTCTAGTGATGATGATGAGATAGATTACTCATGCTTATTCAAGGGATTAGATAGAACCAAGGTAGACAAAATTAATGAATTAATTGATGCCTTGAATGACAAGAATATGCTTTTAGAAAAACAAGAGGATTTGTTGTATGAAGAACATGACAAATTTGTAGAAGCACAGAAATCTCTTGCTCTAGAAATTAAGAGGAATGAAATGCTCTCTAGTGAATTATCTTCTTGTCATGAAACTATTGCTAAGTTAAAAAGTTTTAATGATGATTTAAATGCTAAACTAGAAGTAGCTAGTAAATCTAATTCTTGTGTAGAAATTGTTGAAACTTGTAATAGGTGTAAAGATTTTGACATTGATGCTTGTAGTGATCATTTAGTTTCAATTTCCAAATTAAATGATGAATTAGCTAGTCTTAATGCCCAACTTAAGACTAGCAAGAATGAATTTGACAAGCTAAAATTTGCAAGGGATGCCTACACGATTGGTAGACACCCCTCAATTAAGGATGGACTTGGCTACAAGAGGGAAGCCAAGAACTTGACAAGCCATAAGGCTCCCATCTCCGCCAAGGAGAAAGGGAAGGCCCCTATGGCTAGTAGTGTGCAAAAGAACCATGCCTTTATGTACTATGATAGAAGACAACCTAGAAATGCTTATAGGAGTTGTAATGTATATAATGCCTTTGATTCTCATGCCATGGTTGCTTCTAGTTCTTCTTATGTGCATGATAGAAATGTTGGTAGGAGAAATGTTATTCATAATATGCCTAGGAGAAATGTCGTTAATGTTCCTAGGAAAGTTAACGAACCTTCTACAATATATCATGCTTTAAATGCTTCTTTTGCTATTTGTAGAAAGGATAGGAAGATAGTTGCTAGAAAATTAGGGGCAAGATGCAAGGGAGACAAAACTTGCATTTGGGTCCCTAAGGATATTTGTGCTAACCTTGCAGGACCCAACATGAGTTGGGTACCTAAGTCCCAAGCCTAAATTTGCCTTGCAGGTTTATGCATCCGGGGGTTCAAGCTGGATTATTGACAGCGGATGCACAAACCATATGACGGGGGAGAAGAAGATGTTCACCTCCTACGTCAAGAATAAAGATTCCCAAGATTCAATAATTTTCGGTGATGGGAATCAAGGCAAGGTAAAAGGGTTAGGTAAAATTGCAATCTCAAATGAGCACTCTATCTCTAATGTGTTTTTAGTAGAGTCTCTTGGATATAATTTGCTATCTGTCAGTCAATTATGCAATATGGGATATAACTGTTTGTTTACAAATGTAGATGTGTCTGTCTTTAGAAGATGTGATGGTTCACTAGCTTTTAAGGGTGTACTAGACGGCAAGCTTTACTTAGTTGATTTTGCAAAAGAAGAGGCCGGTCTAGATGCATGCTTAATGGCTAAGACTTGCATGGGCTGGCTGTGGCATCGCCGCTTAGCACATGTGGGGATGAAGAACCTCCACAAGCTTCTAAAGGGAGAACACGTGATAGGTCTAACCAATGTTCATTTCGAAAAAGATAGACCTTGTGCAGCTTGTCAAGAAGGGAAACAAGTGGGAGGCTCTCATCACACCAAAAATGTGATGACAACATCAAGACCCCTGGAGCTGCTACATATGGACCTCTTCGGACCCGTCGCCTATCTGAGCATAGGAGGAAGTAAGTATGGTCTAGTTATCGTTGATGACTTTTCCCGCTTCACTTGGGTGTTCTTTTTACAGGATAAGTCTGAAACCCAAGGGACCCTCAAGCGCTTCCTAAGGAGAGCTCAAAATGAGTTTGAGCTCAAGGTGAAGAAGATAAGGAGCGACAACGGGTCCGAATTCAAGAACCTTCAAGTGGAGGAGTTTCTTGAGGAGGAGGGGATCAAGCACGAGTTCTCCGCTCCCTACACACCTCAGCAAAATGGTGTGGTAGAGAGGAAGAATAGGACGCTCATAGATATGGCGAGGACTATGCTTGGAGAATTCAAGACCCCCGAGTGCTTTTGGTCGGAAGCCGTGAACACGGCTTGCCACGCCATCAACAGGGTCTACCTTCACCGCCTCCTCAAGAAGACGTCGTATGAGCTGCTAACCGATAACAAACCTAATGTATCGTATTTTCGTGTTTTTGGGAGTAAATGCTACATTCTAGTGAAGAAGGGTAGGAATTCCAAATTTGCTCCCAAAGCCGTAGAAGGATTTTTATTAGGTTATGATTCAAATACAAAGGCGTATAGGGTCTTCAACAAATCATCGGGTTTGGTTGAAGTCTCTAGCGACGTTGTATTTGATGAGACTAATGGCTCTCCAAGAGAGCAAGTTGTTGATCTTGATGATGTAGATGAAGAAGACGTTCCAACGGCCGCGATACGCGCCATGGCTGTAAGGAAAATGGACCCGGGGCCTTTTGGCTAATTGAGTTT
Organism: Zea luxurians; assembly: GCA_029449295.1. Classification (NCBI taxonomy): domain Eukaryota; kingdom Viridiplantae; phylum Streptophyta; class Magnoliopsida; order Poales; family Poaceae; genus Zea; species Zea luxurians. The sequence goes on from JAOPSE010000012.1 coordinate 91,313,109, forward strand.
TGGTGTTTGATGAACAACACAATCCGTGAACTAATAAGTTTTCTAGTGTTTGTTTTTGTAGTTCACAGGATGCAAAGAGAATTGGACCAAGGCAAATGAGGATGGAACACCTCAAAAGAAGACATAAAAAGATGCATAGGAGTCCAATACTCAAGAACAAAGAAGCCCGAAGAAATCAGCGAAGAAATCCAAGGTATGGGCTGTCAGCCAGCGCCTGGTGGAGCACCGGACATCGGTGTCCGGTGTGCACCGGACTGTCCGGTGAGGCACCGGATAGTCTGCGCAGAGAGGCCGCGGACAGGCGCTCTCTGGCTATAGCACCGGACTGTCCGGTGTGCCAACGGGCAGACGGCAACGGTCGAATCCAACGGTCGGATCCAACGGTCGACTGCTACAGGCGCCAACGGTCGGCTGACGTAGCGTGCACCGGACATCTACTGTTCAGTGTCCGGTGTGCACCGGACTGTCCGGTGCACCCGTCGACAGAAAGCTGCTGCTTTCTGTCCAACGGCTAGTTGGGGGTGTGGAGGCTATAAATACCACCCCAACCGGCCATTCTCATGTGTGAGAGCCCAAGCAACACACCAATACACATAGTGCATATTTCCAAGAGCTCAAACACCCAAGTGCTTAATAGAATCACTCGGTGATTAGCGTAGGTGCTTTGCGAAGTGCTTAGGTTAGTTAGACCGCTTTAGCACTTGCTCTAGGTGAACCCTAGTTAGTTGAGTGAGTTTTGTAAAACCACGCAACCCCTCGGCTCTTGCGCGAGCCGTTGTAATTGTACCGAGTGGGGCGAGAGCCTTGCGAGACCGTGACAACCGCGTTTGTGTCACGGCCACCACCGTGTACCGAAGGGAACGAGGCCCGCGGCGTTTCGGCCGGAAGCTCGATAGTGGAGACGGCGGGGAGCGTCTGAGAGGAGCCGGAAGCGGAGCACCACTTGCGCGTGGAGAAGGCCCGCGGCTCTCTACGGAGTTACTCGACCGTGGTGCTTGGCCCTCGCGTGGGCTTCCCTTTGCGTAGGGGCACCAACGAGGATTAGTCAGGACCTTGCGTGGTTCCGGATACCTCGGTAAAAATACCGGCGTCATCCACGAGAGTTTGCTTCTCTACTTAGCTCTTTACATTCCGCATTTACATTAAGCATTTAAGTTTCAATCTTGTAGTCTTACTTATTTAGTATAGATTGAAACTTAGCCTTTTGCGGTAGAGATAGCAACACTTAGACAAAACCTAGTTTGCACATTCTAGTTTTGATTATTTGCATAGGTTTTGCTCTAGGGATTTTATTGTGGCCTAGTTTAGTAAAAGTTTTAGAAGTCCTAATTCACCCCCCCCCCCCTCTTAGGCGTCACCCGTTTCCTACAAGTGGTATCGGAGCCGGTTTGGCTCATTTGAAACGCTTTAGCTTCACCGCTAAAAGAGCCGACGCTTTTTAGAGGAAGGGATGGATACCCATAGGCCACCACACTTCGACGGCACTAACTTCCCATATTATAGTGCTAGAATGGCTTGTTACCTAGAGGCCGTTGATCTAGGTGTTTGGAGAGTCACTCGTGACGGGATGAAACCCCTCAAGAATCCCGAGAAACCCACCACGAGTGAGGAAAAAGAAATTCATTTAAATGCTAGAGCCAAAAATTGCTTGTATGAATCTCTTAGCATGGATATTTTTAATCAAGTATTCACCTTGAAAACTGCTAATGAGATTTGGCTAAAATTGCATGAGCTCCATGACGGCACATCCAATGTCCGTGAGCAAAAACATTGCCTAGTCTTAAATGAGTATAATTCTTTTGCCATGAAAGATGATGAGCTTGTTAGAGACATGTATTCTCGTTTGAATCTAATTATCAATGAGCTCAATTGTATTGGCATTAATAAGCTAGGTGATGCGGACATTGTGAGGAAGATTATCTCCCTGCTACCACAACAAAGATATGGGAGCATCATCACCATCCTTCACAACATGGAGGACTTGAGCAACATGACCCCGACCATTGTGATTGGGAAAATCGCGGCCTTTGAGATGTCGCGAAAAATGAGTCGGGGAGAGGAGCCAACTTCCTCAAGACCATATGCTTTTGCATGTGATGAAAGGAAGGGCAAAAAGAAGGCTCCCACTCCAAGTTCCTCAAGCGAAGAAGAGGAAGAAGAAGAAAGTGATGATGATGAAGATAATCAACCGTGCACATCATCCTCCGAGGACGAAGAAACAATCCGACGCGTCGGAAAGGTAATGAGGATGATCCGCAAGATTAATCTAATGGGTGTGCCCCTGCAGGTCGAGGATCTTCTCTTTAACATTGACAGGAAAAAGCAAAGGAAGAGAGGATGCTTCGCATGTGGGGAGAAGGGTCACTTCAGGGACAACTGTCCAAATATGGCCAAACCCAAAAAGGAGAGGAGCAAAGGCAAGGCGCTCACAAGTGTTAGAACTTGGGATGATTCTTCAAGTGAAGACGAACCTCCAAGGACGCGCAGCCACCGATCCTCATCACGCTCATCACGGTCATCACACAAATGCCTTATGGCAAGAGGTAACAAAAGCATTCCATCCTCTAGTGATGAAAGTAGTGGTGATGAAGGTGAGGGAAAGGCCTCTCTAGAAGAACTTGCGGAAGCCGTTAATTTTTTCCAGGATGTTTGCACTAAGCAAAAGGCTCAACTTAAAACTTTGAAAAATAAGTTGGTTAGCTCTCAAAATGATTACAAAGGTTTGCTAGAAAAATTTGAAACTTTTGCAAACTTAAATAGTGAGCTATCAACTAAAATTGAGCTATTAGAATCTAGTGCTCCATCCACTGCTACCGATGATAGCCTTATTAAAAAGAATGAAAAACTTAAGGCTAAGTTAGCTAGCTCCCAAGAAGCTAGTGAAAATTTGCTAGAGAAAATGGAAATTCTTAGCATACACAATAATGAGCTAACTACTAAGCTAGAAAACATTGGTAGCACCCCAGCAGCATCTTTAGTTGAAATACCTGAAATAATTAAGAAAGATGCTTCTACTTCCTGCTTTGATTTAATTGATGATTCTAACCCCTGCAACCAAGTCGTTGTTGAGAATATTGTTGTAGAGACATGTACGGATGAGGTTGCAAAGGAAAATGAGCAATTAAAGCAAGAAGTGGCTCGCCTTGGCAAGGCTTTGTATGACAAGAAAGGCAAAGCCAAACAAATCCGACCTCCACAGGATAACACCACTGCGGGAGTGAACAAGCCTATGGAGGGAGAAACTGTGATTTGTAGGCTATGCCACAAGGAAGGCCACAAGTCTTTCCAATGCAAGGCGATGACCGGAGATAAACAAAGGCAAAAGCTCAAGCAAAAGCCATCAAGCAAAATCTCCAACACCTACATCAAAAAGGTGAACAAAAAGGATGCTACACCATATTTGATCAAGAAGAAAAAGAACGGAAAGGTGATAGCAATCAAGGCCAACAAGCAAGCCAACAAAGGAAAAGGGGCCAAACGCATCTGGGTGCCAAAGGAGATAATTTCAACCATGAAAAGCACCAAGAAGGTTTGGATCCCGAAAGGGAAGTGAGTGGACCAAAGGTCTTCGGGAAATTTGGAGACTTGGCTAAAATGGGATGTATATCATGGGATACATCATGTTGGATCAAGTTTATTGCCAAGTGGGTTAGTGAAAACTTTGGACCCAAATTTCCCACCCATGACTAAGGTAACTAGTTTTGTTGTACTCTTCATTTTTAGATATGCGTATCTATTTACCTTCTATCTAGTTTACCTTTCTTGCCTAGTATTACAATTGTTATGTACTTTTGTTTAAAATCATGCATACTAGGTAAATCACATGGTAGGATTGCTTGCTTTCAATTCATATACTTAAGCAAACCTACATGGCTTAAAATGTTTATCTAAGCACGGCACATAGCTTTTATATCACTCCATAGTAAATGATGCATCAATTGAAAATCTTGATTTCTACAAAGTGTATCATTTAACTTATATGTGCCAAAGTTTGGATTATAGATAATTTGCCCCTCTTGATATCAAATCAAAGTGCATGTCTCCTACAAGTATTCAAAACTTGTATGCACACCTTTAGGGGGAGGTTACTCTATAATCTAACACTTTGAGACTAACACCTTTTCAAGTCCATTTCATGTGATAGTCTCATTGTAAGGAAAATGAAGTCCCCGGAGAAAGACAACAATCTTCCACTGCAAAATCTCCAAGAACTCTCATGTCTCTCAAGCTCGCCATTGATCTTCAATTGGTATCTTTTGAGACTACATTATCATTTACATGTCTTCTCCAATATTTGATTAGACTATATTTCATATCATATGCTTCCATGTTGCAAAAATGCATAAGTAGTTAACTCATATTCTGTTACCTATGCATAAGGGAAGTTAGTCTTTTCAAATCATGTCTTGCACCTCTAATTTTCACATACTTTTTCCTAAGTTGAGGATCTCTGACAGGGGGAGTATTTCTTCATCTCTAAAGGGGGAGAAAAACTCTTTCTAAAGGAGAATACTCATTTAGGGGGAGTAACCTTTTGAGGACTCCTTCAAGTGGTATCATTCATATTGTTTAAATTAATATCCTGCAATTATGGTATCATTTGATAGATTTCTTATTGAGGGCAAGCTTTTATTTACTTCCTACATGCTTTTAATGTCTTCCTTTTCGGTGGTTGATGCCAAAGGGGGAGAAGTTTAGGGACCAAAGCAATGAAAACTATATCAAACACCAAACACCACCAATTTAAAATTTTATATCTACAAATGGCTTTTCAAGTGGTTTTGGTTATTTGGTCCAAAAATAGGAAGTAAGTGAATTATGGAGTTAGGGGGAGGCTTAAGTCCATAATATCACATTATTGGGACAATCTTGCATCTTAGCAAGTAGATTGCATATTTTCACTCAAATACGTGTATTATTTGCTTGCTTTGGTTGTGTTGTCATCAATCACCAAAAAGGGGGAGATTGTAAGGAAAATGGACCCCGGGCCTTTTGGCTAATTGAGTTTTGGTGTTTGATGAACAACACAATCCGTGAACTAATAAGTTTTCTAGTGTTTGTTTTTGTAGTTCACAGGATGCAAAGAGAATTGGACCAAGGCAAATGAGGATGCAACACCTCAAAAGAAGACATAAAAAGATGCATAGGAGTCCAATACTCAAGAACAAAGAAGCCCGAAGAAATCAGCGAAGAAATCCAAGATATGGGCTGTCAGCCAGCGCCTGGTGGCGCACCGGACATCGGTGTCCGGTGTGCACCGGACTGTCCGGTGAGGCACCGGATAGTCTGCGCAGAGAGGCCGCGGACAGGCGCTCTCTGGCTGTAGCACCGGACTGTCCGGTGTGCCAACGGGCAGACGGCAACGGTCGAATCCAACGGTCGGATCCAACGGTCGACTGCTACAGGCGCCAACGGTCGGCTGACGTAGCGTGCACCGGACATCTACTGTTCAGTGTCCGGTGTGCACCGGACTGTCCGGTGCACCCGTCGACAGAAAGCTGCTGCTTTCTGTCCAATGGCTAGTTGGGGGTGTGGAGGCTATAAATACCACCCCAACCGGCCATTCTCATGTGTGAGAGCCCAAGCAACACACCAATACACATAGTGCATATTTCCAAGAGCTCAAACACCCAAGTGCTTAATAGAATCACTCGGTGATTAGCGTAGGTGCTTTGCGAAGTGCTTAGGTTAGTTAGACCGCTTTAGCACTTGCTCTAGGTGAACCCTAGTTAGTTGAGTGAGTTTTGTAAAACCACGCAACCCCTCGGCTCTTGCGCGAGCCGTTGTAATTGTACCGAGTGGGGCGAGAGCCTTGCGAGACCGTGACAACCGCGTTTGTGTCACGGCCGCCACCGTGTACCGAAGGGAACGAGGCCCGCGGCGTTTCGACCGGAAGCTCGATAGTGGAGACGGCGGGGAGCGTCCGAGAGGAGCCGGAAGCGGAGCACCACTTGCGCGTGGAGAAGGCCCGCGGCTCTCTACGGAGTTACTCGACCGTGGTGCTTGGCCCTCGCGTGGGCTTCCCTTTGCGTAGGGGCACCAACGAGGATTAGTCGGGACCTTGCGTGGTTCCGGATACCTCGGTAAAAATACCGGCGTCATCCACGAGAGTTTGCTTCTCTACTTAGCTCTTTACATTCCGCATTTACATTAAGAATTTAAGTTTCAATCTTGTAGTCTTACTTATTTAGTATAGATTGAAACTTAGCCTTTTGCGGTAGAGATAGCAACACTTAGACAAAACCTAGTTTGCACATTCTAGTTTTGATTATTTGCATAGGTTTTGCTCTAGGGATTTTATTGTGGCCTAGTTTAGTAAAAGTTTTAGAAGTCCTAATTCACCCCCCCCCCTCTTAGGCGTCACCCGTTTCCTACAATGGCGATTGGAGATGTACGGCCTCAGGAACATTTGGAGCAAGATCAACCGTCTTCCTCAACTATGGTGCATCCCCCAACCCAAGATGACGAACAGGTACCTCAAGTGGAGGCACATGATCAAGGGGGAGCACAGGATGTTCAAGAGGAAGGAGCACCTCAGGCACCTCCAACCCAAGTTCGAGCGACAATTCAAAGGGATCATCCCGTCGACCAGATATTGGGTGATCTTAGCAAGGGAGTAACTACTCGCTCAAGATTAGTTAATTTTTGTGAGCATTACTCTTTTGTCTCTTCTATTGAGCCTTTCAGGGTAGAAGAGGCCTTGCTAGATCCGGACTGGGTGTTGGCCATGCAGGAGGAACTCAACAACTTCAAGCGCAACGAAGTTTGGACACTGGTGCCTCGTCCCAAGCAAAATGTTGTGGGAACCAAGTGGGTGTTCCGCAACAAACAGGACGAGCACGGGGTGGTGACGAGGAACAAGGCTTGACTTGTGGCAAAAGGTTATGCCCAAGTCACAGGTTTGGACTTTGAGGAGACTTTTGCTCCTGTGGCTAGGCTAGAATCAATTCGTATCTTGCTAGCATATGCCGCTCACCATTCTTTCAGGTTGTACCAAATGGATGTGAAGAGCGCTTTCCTCAACGGGCCGATCAAGGAGGAGGTGTACGTGGAGCAGCCCCCTGGCTTCGAGGATGAACGGTACCCCGACCACGTGTGTAAGCTCTCTAAGGCGCTCTATGGACTTAAGCAAGCCCCAAGAGCATGGTATGAATGCCTTAGAGACTTTTTAATTGCTAATGCTTTCAAGGTTGGGAAAGCCGATCCAACTCTTTTTACTAAGACTTGCGATGGTGATCTTTTTGTGTGCCAAATTTATGTCGACGACATAATATTTGGTTCTACTAACCAAAAGTCTTGTGAAGAGTTTAGCAGGGTGATGACGTAGAAATTCGAGATGTCGATGATGGGCGAGTTGACCTACTTCCTTGGGTTCCAAGTGAAGCAACTCAAGGACGGCACCTTCATCTCCCAAACGAAGTACACACAAGATTTGCTAAAGAGGTTTGGGATGAAGGACGCCAAGCCCGCAAAGACACCAATGGGAACCGACGGACACACCGACCTCAACAAAGGAGGTAAGTCCGTTGATCAAAAAGCATACCGGTCCATGATAGGTTCTTTGCTTTATTTATGTGCTAGTAGACCGGATATTATGCTTAGCGTATGCATGTGTGCTAGATTTCAATCCGATCCGAAGGAGTGTCACTTAGTGGCTGTGAAGCGAATTCTTCGATATTTAGTCGCTACGCCTTGCTTCGGGATCTGGTATCCAAAGGGGTCTAACTTTGACTTGATTGGGTACTCAGATTCCGACTATGCTGGATGTAAGGTCGATAGGAAGAGTACATCGGGGACGTGCCAATTCTTAGGAAGGTCCCTGGTGTCATGGAACTCTAAGAAACAAACCTCCGTTGCCCTATCCACCGCTGAGGCCGAGTACGTTGCCGCAGGACAGTGTTGTGCGCAACTACTTTGGATGAGGCAAACCCTCAGGGACTTTGGCTACAATCTGAGCAAAGTCCCACTCCTATGTGACAATGAGAGTGCTATCCGAATAGCGGAAAATCCTGTTGAGCACAGCCGCACAAAGCACATTGACATCCGGCATCACTTTTTGAGAGACCACCAGCAAAAGGGAGATATCGAAGTGTTTCATGTTAGCACCGAGAACTAGCTAGCCGATATCTTTACCAAGCCTCTAGATGAGAAGACCTTTTGCAGGCTGCGTAGTGAGCTCAATATCTTAGATTCGCGGAACTTGGATTGAAATGTAGCATACATGTGTTTATGCCTTTGATCATGTTCATTCTGCATTTTGTTGCTTATTGTGGTGCTCAAGTTGTACAAACACTCCCTGGACCTCACAAGTCCTGTTTGCAAGTAATGCACATATTTAGGGGGAGCTGTGCTACAACTTGACCCTTTGAGACTAACCATGTACTTGAGTTTCGTTGTTTTAGTCTCCAAGGAAAATTGAAAGGGAAAAGGTGGACTTGGACCATGCAAGACTTCCACTGCACTCTGATGAAAAGAGTAACTTTTCCAAGTTCATCTTCATACTCTTATTGCCTTTGTGTTCTTATTTGAAGATCTTGGTGAGGCAATGGGGTTAAAGGGCCAAGATTGATCCTGTTTTGGTGCTTGATGCCAAAGGGGAGAAAATAAAGGCCAAAGCGATCAATGGATCAGCTACCACTTGAGAGATTTTGAAAATAGTAGAATAGAGCTTTTGGTTTGTCAAAAGTAGAATAGAGCTTTTGGTTTGTCAAAACTCTTTTGTTGTCTCTCTTGTCAAAAGTTGGCTTCTTGTGGGGAGAAGTATTGATTATGGGAAAAAGGGGGAGTTTTTGAAATCTTAAATCAATTTCTCTTAGAATGACTCTCTTTATGTCTTAACATGTGTGTTTGACTTAGAGATAGAAATTTGAGTTTGATTTGCAAAAACAAACCAAGTGGTGGCATAGAGTGATCCATATATGTCAAAATTGAATCAAAACAATTTTGAGTTCTTATTTGATTTGATTTTGTACTTGTTCCACTTGCTTTATGTTGTGTTGGCATAAATCACCAAAAAGGGGGAGATTGAAAGAGAAATGTGCCCTTGGGCCATTTCTAAGTATTTTGGTGATTTAGTGTCCAACACAAGTGCCTAAGTGTAAAAAGGTGGACAAGGTACAAATCAAGAATTAAGGTATGTTTCTTAGACTTAGTACATTGTTTTATGGACTAATGTATTGTGTCTAAGTGCTGGAAACAGGAAAAATCCAATTGGAAATGTCTTGGCTCGAGCAGCCAAGAATCTGCTGAGTCTGCAAGCACCGGACTGTCCGGTGGTGCACCGGACAGTGTCCGGTGCGTCAGGCTGGCTCGAGCGAAGTGGCTGCTCTCGGGAATTCACCGGCGACGTACGGCTAAAATTCACCGGACTGTCCGGTGTGCACCGGACTGTCCGGTGAGCCAACGGTCGGCCGCGCAATCTGCGCGAGACACGTGGCCGAGCCAACGGCTAGAAGACGGCACCGGACTGTCCGGTGTGCACCGGACATGTCCTGTGCGCCAACGGCTCTCAGGCTGCCAACGGTCGGCTTCGCTATTTAAGGAAGGAAATCGGGCACCGGACAGTGTCCGGTGTGCACCGGACTGTTCGGTGCCCCCGATGACAGAAGGCAAGAATGGCTTTCCAAACTTGTGCTCAATGGCTCCTAGCTGCCTTGGGGCTATAAAAGGGACCCCTAGGCGCATGGAGGAGAACACCAAGCATCCTTTGAGCATCATTGATCACTCACACTTCATTCTCGCGCACTTGTTCGACATTTTAGTGATTTGAGCTCCGTTCTAGTGTGCTAGTCTCTTGAGCTCAAGTCTGGGTTTTGCGTGTGCGTATTCGCTGTGATCTTTGTGTCGTGTGTGAGTTGCTAATCCCTCCCTTGCTCTGTGATTCTTCGTGAACATCTTGTGTAAGGGCGAGAGGCTCCAAGCTGTGGAGATTCCTCGCAAACGGGATTAAGAGAAGCAAAGCAACACCGTGGTATTCAAGTTGGTCTTTGGACCGCTTGAGAGGGGTTGATTGCAACCCTCGTCCGTTGGGACGCCACAACGTGGAGTAGGCAAGCGTTGGTCTTGGCCGAACCACGGGATAACCACTGTGCCATCTCTATGATTGATATCTCTTGGTTATTGTGTTGTGTTGAGATCCTTCTCTAGCCACTTGGCATATTACTGTGCTAACAAGTAACCAAGTTTTGTGGCTTAAGTTTTTGAAGTGTTACAGGATCACCTATTCACCCCCCCCTCTAGGTGCTCTCAGGAACCGGCGCCTCGCATCTGGGATGCGCCACCACTTCGTGCCTAGGGGAGGATGATGTCGTCGCTTGCGCCTAGCGAAATCCACCATCGCTTCTCCCACCTTGGATGGCATCGCAGTTGTATGCGCTCAGGGGTCGACCCTCGGGCGTATGAATCCCGAGATCCGTTGCACCAACCGCTCCCACCTCGCCGTCATGCACGCCTTAGGGGTGTCGTCGTTGCTCACATGCCCCTGAGATCCGCCGTCGCGCCGCCGCAACTGTTCCCACGTCATCGTCGTGCGCACCTCAAGGGTTCGCTGCCGCATGCACCTTAGGGACACGCTGTCGCGCTCAAGCCCCATGGGATCCACCGCCGCGGCCACTGCCACATCACCGTCGTGCGCACCTCATGGGGCCGCCGCCGCGTGCGTGCCCTCGGGATCCGATGCCGCAGCCGCTCCCACCTCGCCATCGTGCGCGCCTCAGGGATCCTTCGCCGCGAGCGTGTCCCCCAGATCCGCCGTCGCGAGCGTGTTCCCCAGATCCGCCGTCGCGAGCGTGTCCCCCAGATCCGCCGTCGCGCGCGCCTCTCAGGGTTGGGGGCGTACCTGTCGGTGTCGCTAGAAGTGAACCCTAGCGGCTAGCGATCTGGAGCTTTTTCTATAGACACTTTGGACCTAGTGCGACTGAACCGGTTGGCAACATCGGGTCAGAGCTTTCACTCAACTATTGAAAGCTCAGAGCTCTAAATACATAAATTATATATATATATATATATGATGTATATTTTTTTAGCTATGAGAACTACTCTGGCATCACTCTCTGTGCCTCGAAAAAAAAATGCAAAGTTACGTGCCAACTAAAATGATTTAAATTCGATCACCTTTATTGCGTATAATTTATATTTACAACTCTAGATCAATTTATCACATGATATATGTTGCAGTTAGTCTAATAACATTCGATACTATAATTATTGGTTTATTATCTACAGTCATTCAATCTTAATAAGATGATGAAACATGTTACTATTACTGTGGTAGATTTTGCATTCTTTGTGGAATAGAAAAAAACGAAGTGTATAGCTTATATGCTGTGGAACTATATTTTTTTGCAAAAAAATGATGATAAAAAACAGTAATATTTGATGAGTTAATAGTACAACCAACCTTTGATTGTACGATATTTGACGAGCCGCTATTAAATAAATTGGTTGAAATTTCTCCACACCACCATCCTTTTGACACGAGGGCAGCACCAGTCGCACGCTGGCGTGCAATTTGCTCGTTTGGATTGTGACTGAGAGTAACATGTTTCTAACCCAATTATGGAAAGTAGTTGGCCGTGATGCTGGACGATATATGGACGTATCGAATCTACTACAGCTACAGCTACACGCGCGGGTGAACATTCACATCCGGTTGTTTGGAAAATGGAGCAAAAATACGTTTTATCAACGCGGGATTAAGATTTTAGCAACAAAAAAAAAGGTCAAATGTCGCTGATAATTAAACTATGGGAACTTGAAGAATCTGTCTAGCTGATGATTTATTTTGTATTACATGTAACAAAAAATACATTATTTCTTAACAATTTTATAACTGACGATATTTAAATCATAGAAAAACTAGACCAACACTACAATTTTAATCCGTAAACACAAACTACCAACAAAGCCTGACTTTACCCCCTCGCAGCTGACGTGGCGTCCCATCAGATGAAACAAAACCGCCCTCTAAATCGTCTTAGTGCAAAAACAAAGTATTTTCAAAATTTGAGGTTAAAAATTGGATTCTGTAATTGAGGAGGGAAAATCAGAATACCAGGGTTATCAAGGACATTACGAGAGTGGTGGCGCTAGATGTTCTTTTCCAGCCCATGGACCCGCGGCCCTTACTGGGCTTAAAGGTTCGTCCTGAGTGCTGACTACGGTTTCACGACCCATTTAGGTGCATCGTCATCCGGGGTCCGGGGAGCAACGGGAGCCACCTAAACCCGGCAGACCACCTGCGCCGCGCCGCCCCGCCGTGCCGTGCCCTTGCGCACGGCGGTTACCCGCAGCGACCGTTAGCGGAGGCTATGGCATTGGGCGCACCCGCCGCAGCACGAGGCGATGGGCGCCAAGGAGCGCGGCGGTGGTGCGGTGCGGGCTGTTGCACGTGGAGCCGTGGGCGCCGACGATGGAATCCCAGAGCGTGGCCTCTCAGTTCTTGGCCGTTTCGCTCTTCCCCTACCTCGGCTTCCTCTACTTCATGACCAGGTCCAAGACCGCTCCCGGGCTCACGCTCTTCGGTTTCATTCTTCCTCCTCGCCTTCGTCGGCGCCACCAGTACTCGTTGCTTCTCCGATCCCCCCGTCCCTACTCTAGTTTCGCGTGCCAGCGTTTGGCCAAATCAATGTAGTGTTGTGTAGTAATTCCTCATACCTTGGCTGCACCTGCCATGCAAATGAGATGGTGATGCACAAGTTGTGCTTTTGCCGATTGCCATCGGTAGATCACTAGTAAGTACTGTGTAGTATTGTAGTAGTAATGTGCTTATAACTTGGATCTATTATTCTGACAAGTGCACTCCAACATACAAGGTTGCGATTTTAGTATATCAGTACTTAGCTTGTCTACATAAACGTACATTAAAGTCTAATGCACAGGCCTTTTGTGTGCACGATTCAGAGAAGTTATATGAAACTGTGACTGTGAGGGCAATTATGTGTCTATCAGGTACATTTGCTAAGCTCCACTTCCACCGTTCGACGGTTAGATCATTGTGAAGATGTTAGGGTGTATATGTTTCCCTGCTAGATTATATAAGTTGAATTATGGTGGACGGTAAGGAAGGTAAAATATTACTTTGGAGCCATAATTTGAAATAAGCTAACGTTTGGTAGCTTATTTCAGCTTATTTATGATAAAAAAAATGATATTTTACCTTTCTACCCTTTCAACATAATCGAACTTATATGATCTAGTAGGGAAACAAACAGGGCCTTACAGATTAGTGGTTGAATTGAATACTAGGTGGAATAGATAATTTAAAAGCAACTGAACATCTCAGTGGCTTTGCTCATATATGATCACATGGGCTTTTGCTCCAGTATACCTCTTTTAGAAAGGTTTGCAGACCCCAAAGCAAAATATTTAAGATCAGGCAGTGCTTTAATTTTTTTTAGTGAAAGACATGCATTCATACAAACCTCAGTAACAAAATAAAAATACCAGTAGTGTTACATATGGACCAATTGAAAGCAATAAACAGTGAGTATTAGGATTCTGCAGAGGACCAATCTTGAACCTTTTTTCTTGTTCTTGAGGTTACAACATGATAAAAATACCAGCAGCCTGCACCAATTCAAGCGAATAAACAGTGAGTATTGGGGCAATCAGCAGACTAACCTTTATCTTTCTTATTCCTGAGGTTACAGATAAAAGATGCCACTAGTCTTAAAACGTACTAATTGAAACCAATATTATGGACCTTTTCATTATTGGGAACAGTCTTTGCTTTGTGGCCAATTAGATGGCAAGGCTGGGAGAAGTCGCGCGAAAGAGATTTTCTATGCAGCTTTAACAACAGAGAGATGCATAGCTAGCTCTGAAGTTCTACAGAAAGAAGCAATCTGAAACTGAATTAGGGGGTGTTTGAATGCACTAGAGATAATAGTTAGTGGCTAAAATTAGCTAGAGACATCTAAACACCTTAGCTAATAGTTTAACTATTAGCTATTTTTAGTAAATTAGTTACTCGTTAGCTAACTATTTGTTAGCTAGCTAATTCTACTAGTATATTTTTAGCTAACTAACTATTATCTCTAGTGCATTCAAACATCTCCTTAGTTGAATGATGATTAGAGTTTACGGACATTTCGTTCCAAGGTCACAGTGACCCTCCCTCGCAAGTCGTCTGACATTTGAAATTCTGTTTATTCTTTGCATAAACACACCGCGTGCACCTACCGATACAATGATATCCACTGCATCAAAAAGTCCATTACGGGACCTCTCTGTGTAAGTGTAATGTTGACTTACCAATCTATCGATCGTTTCGGGGCTGAGGGGAGAAGAGGGCGGGAGGAGTACCTACCCCTCTGAGCACGTGTTTCTTCTTCTGCTCAACTAGCTAGTAATGATGTTTTTGGGTAATATATAAAAGACGATGATGTATCTACTGCAGTTCTGTGTAGTTGCAGTGTGCAGCTTGCAACTGGCATAGATAGCATAGCCCATTCCATCTATCTAATTGGCGGCATAGAGGTCCCATTGGAAGGGCTCCATAGCATTGGTGAACAGCTCCTCGAACAGGGTCTCGAACTCCACGCCGATGCCGGCCCCGTGGCTGCTCCTCAGCTGCCCGTCCAAGCCCGTCGGCGAGAAGAGCGGGAAGTCGGCGCCTGAGGCGAACGAGTAGGGCGTCATGGGCTCTAGCAGCCCGGTCGCCAGCGCGAGCGGGGAGGAGGCTCCCTGGTCCTGGTCCTGGTCCTGGTCCTGGGCGCTGTGCCCGTGCTGCAGCTGTAGCTCCTGCCGCAGCTGGTTGGCGCCGGGGTGCGCGGCCTGGACGCAGGTGTGCGCGCCGTGGTACACCACGTCGTGCAGCAGCGGGTCCCCGTCGGCGCGCTGCACGTGCTTGGTGGCGAGGCAGCCCTGCGAGTGGCGGTGCGTGCACCGGAAGTAGGCCCTGCGATCGATTTCCCCACACGTGGTCAGCGTCGCTCGATCGATCCGCACCGTCGGTCGGTTGGTTGGTCAGGGGGGGAGTTGAACAAGTGCGTGCTGCTGAGTGCTGACCTGGGGTACTTGGCGCCCAGGATGTCCTTCTGCCCGTACTTCCTCCAGCTGAGCCCGTCGTCCAGCGCCGCCGCGTCCTGCAGCGACGCCGCCCGCAGCTGCCTCCTCACGCACGGCGTCCCCTTCCTGCGCGGCACCCACACACAGACAGACCGAAATTGCCAGGTCATGCTCTGCTGCTCGCATATATAATGCTTGTTACAGGCACAGCACTACTCCGGCGAGGCGGCGAAACAAACAAGATCGATCGTCCGAGTCCGATCGATGATCGACTTGCCTCCTCTTGGACTGGGCGGCGGCATTGCCGTCCGGCAAGTCGGCGCAGCAGGACCTAGCGATGCGGATGGACCGGTCGACGGACGAGGCCAGCCCGGCGCAGAGCTCCCTGGCGGCCGCCGGGAGCGGGTCCTGGTCCATGCGCGCCTCCAGCTCGCGAACCATGGCCAGCACCTGCGCCAGCTCCGAGGCCAGCGCGCTCTTGTCGCCGCCGCCGTCCATGCCGTCCTCCCCTAAGCTAAGCTAAGCTAAGCTAAGCTACTTCCCCAAGAAGGCAAGAGGAGAAGACAGAGGCAGGCAGTGTGCGGTGTGGCAACGACAGTGGGGCAGAGGCTTTATATATAGAGTTTGAAAACGGGTCATGCTACTACTGTTCAAAGCTGGGAAAAAGGAAAAACGGGATCATTTCGGGTTGGACCGGACCGAAGAAAAGGAGAAGACTAACGAGAGAATATTTATGCATGCCTCTGACTGGTGACTGGTCTTTGGGGGTTTCAGGGTCCAGGAGCCTGGCGCGCAGTGCGTGGGTGGCCAGCTCCTACTGCTGCTCTCTGACTATTATTCCGGGCGCGATGCTTTCGGTCCACCAAGCTCCCATTTCGGCGAGAATTTATTGCCGGACTGAGGTCCTCGTCACTGTCGGCAACAGTTTTTTTTTCTCGTCTCCATGCGCGCGAAAAGTTATCGAAGATAATTTCTATCCTATTTTCATTTTTTTTTCTTGAAAAAATAGAAATCACTTCAAAAAATAATATCGCCAAACTAGCCCTTAACGTCCATATACTCTCAAGTATCAACCACTAGCAAGACACTCGTACAAAGACCTTCAAAATACTTAAATCCTAGGACTCGAGACCCAAGACTAATGGACTGCCCACAGGCCACAGCATTGCCTCCATAAAGCTTTCTCCAAAATTTTAGAGGCACCCTACAAACACCAGCGGTTTACTTCAAATGACATCCTAAATTTAGTGATAGGTCATTTACTCCTAGATCTAGGGTGTTCTCTCTCCTCCTAATTTTTTTACACTCTAAACTATGAATTAAACATAGAATTAATAATGTATGTATCATTTTGGACTATGACACATTTTGGACTATGACAAATACATGTGAGGAAAAATCTAATTTAAAATATAATAGGAATAAGATGTATTGCGTTGCGGGAGCTGATATTTAGGGAGACAAAATCTTTTTAGATGATGGTGAAAAGGTAATGTTTCGAGGGATGATGTAGATGGAAGCTTTGAGTCTCGAGTCCCTAGATGGTTCGCTAAGTGCCTGTCACGGAGGTGTGAGGCTTCGTGGCATGGACATGTGTGCTTGTGAGGCTTAACGTTTGTTTGGTTCAGATGTAGAGTTTTGAAGATCTAATTCTAGCTATAGGGTGTGAGAAAATTGTTGTGAACTGACAGTCGTAGAAAACTGAAATTTGCTTGGTTGAAACAATTATCAACTATAAATTATATATGAGTGTGATAGATTATAACATGGATGACAAGAATCTGAAAATTTTAGAGTAGGATGTGATTTTAAATTGAGCTATAGGAGTCTATAGATTTTCAGAGCCTGCTATTGTATCCGTTCGGTTGAGATTCTAGATTTTTTTAGCAAATTTGGTTCAGGAAGTTGAACAAAACACACCTTTAGAAGAAGCACAGAACTCGATTGGAATTGAGCAAGCTCAGACATACAAAGGCAAGAGAAAGGCTTACACACATGATGAGAGAGGTAGCCTCAAGATCTCTCTAGCTTTTGTAACTTGCCCCGACATACTAAAATACATCCATCAAAGAGGACACACAATTTAATTTATTTTATTCACTAAATTGTTTAATACGAAAATAGAAATAGAGTTTTAGTTTTCGTATTTAACAATTTAAGTACTAAATTAAATAAAATAAAATGAAGAGACTAAAAAATAATCTCTAGAAACCAAACGCCCCTTAATGTGTATCCCTTAATAATCACCAAACATGCATTATACTGATCTTTATACGTGTATATTATTGTAGATTTTATACGTACATATTTGAGGATATATTAATTTATGTTACTTTAATTTAGTTTTCTGACTCCTCGTTTGTATTTATCTGTTTTCAAATGCGTGTATATCCCGATTCCATTTTTCGAAACCGACTTTTCCACATCGAATCTCGTTTTCCTCAGGAACATAAAAAATGGGAAGAGATTATTCCACACAGATTTCGTGTCCTACGGCGCGTGTTTTTTCCCGGAGATTCGTCACTGTGGTGGGTAAGCTTCCTTTGCGTCGGGTGAGTCCGTGAGTGTGACTGGTCGTGACTCGTGAGCACCCGCTACGTGGCGGCGACGGGACAGGAGTGTATATGTGCGTAGCTTCTCGGCAGCTTTCCACAAAATTTCGTCCAACATCGGAGTTTCTCTCTCTTCTGAAATAATCGGCGAACTCAATTTTTCAACTTAACTATTTTAACTTTAAGTAAATATATAAAATATTTATGGTATCATTAGACAAGTTTATGTTTAAGTCTATTTTATGATAAATTTATTTAGAGATATCCATATTATCAATATATTTATAAATTTAGTTAAATTTAAAAGGCAATATAAGCACTATTGTACTCTATCTGTCCCAAAATAAAACTAGCAGGTTACTCGTGCGTTGCGACGGCTCACAACAATACCCACGTAAATTATCCACCAAAAACATCTCAAGATTTTTTATTGATTGTCTCCGCTCTTCGCATAATATTTTTTATGAATGCACGAGTACCATAGGCAGCAAATCAGAGACCCCCATCCCTCGCCTCCCCCACTTCCAAGGTTTCGTAGAGCAGGAGGGGTAGGGAAGAGACGGACATACCTGTTCGCTGCCGGAGAAGGACACGACGAAGATCTAACCATCTGGAGGCGACATAGGTAATATACCGCTAGATATATAGGGAGTGAGCACGCAGGCGGAGAAAGAAGTCCAGCCAAAGCAGCTCCAAACCGAGAGGCACCCATACCAGGCGTCAATCCAAGAAGTGAAAGGGAAATGTGCCCTTGGGCCATTTCTAGTATAGTTTTGGTGATTAAGTGCCCAACACGTATTGAGTGAGTAATCTTGTGCCAAATGATTGATCAAGTGCAAATCAACAAGAAAGTATGATTCTAGACTTAGTACATTGGTTTTTGTGTACTAACATATTTGTCTAAGTGCTGGAATCAGAGAAAAGAGAAAAAGAAAACATCTTGGCTGGAACAGCCAAGACTCAGCGCAGTATGGCACACCGGACTGTCCGGTGGTGTACCGGACAGTGTCCGGTGCGCCAGGCCAGCCTCCGGTGAACAGGCCACTCTCGGGAACTGACGGTGGTGTACGGCTATAATTCACCGGACTGTCCGGTGAGCCGTCTGCGGCGAAGCCGTCGCTCTCGGGAATCGTTCAACGGCGTACGGCTAAAATTCACCGGACGGTCCGGTGAGGCACTGGACTGTCCGGTGAGCCAACGGTCGACTGCGCCAACGGTCGACCGCGCAATCCGCGCGTGACGCGTGGCCGCGCCAACGGTCGGCAGGGGGCACCGGACAGTGTCCGGTGCGCCAACGGCTCCATTTCTGCAACGGTCGACTGTGCTATTTTTGGAAGGAGATCTGCACCGGACTGTGAACAGTCCCTCTCCGGTGGTGCACCGGACTGTCCGGTGCGCCACCCGACAGAAGGCAAGAATTGCCTTCCCAGATTGCTTCCAACGGCTCCTAGCTGCCTTGGGGCTATAAAAGAGACCCCTAGGCGCATGGAGGAGTACACCAAGCATTCTTTGATCATCTCTAAGCACCAAGACTCCTTTCTCGCGCATTCGATTCTTAGTGATAAGTGACTTGAGCTCTAGTTGAGTAGTGAACTCCCCGCATCGTGTTGTGAGCTCAAGTTGTGGTTTGTGTGCGTGATTGTGCTCGTTCTTTGAGTCTTATGTGTGTTGCTCTTTCCTCCCTTAATTCTGTGCTTCTTTGTGATCATCATTTGTAAGGGCGAGAGGCTCCAAGTTGTGGAGATTCCTCGCAAACGGGAATAGTGAAAGAAAGGAAAACACCGTGGTATTCAAGTTGATCATTGGATCACTTGAAAGGGGTTGAGTGCAACCCTCGTCCATTGGGACGCCACAACGTGGAGTAGGCAAGTGTTACTTGGCCGAACCACGGGATAAATTATCATGTCTCTTGTGCCTGTTTTCATCGTGACTATTGTGTTTCACAAGAGCTCGTCCTTAGCCACTTGTTTCTATTAAGCTAACACTTAGCCAAGTTTTTGTGGCTATAAGTGGTTGATTTTTACATGATCACCTATTCACCCCCCTCTAGGTGCTCTCAATTGGTATCAGAGCCGTTCTCTTCACGCAAGGGACTAATCGCTCGAAGAGATGGATCCTAAGGGAAAGGGGATGGTGGTCAACGACAAGACAAAGGAGCCCATCGTCAACGAGCCAAGAGATGATAAGCCCTCAGACTCTGGTTCGAGTCATAAGAAAAAGGACAGGAAGAAGAAGAGGCGCATCAAGAAGATCGTCTACTACGACAGCGACGAGTCTTCTTCTTCCCAAAGAGACGACGACTACGACGAGAAAAAGAAAACGGTCAACTCAAACTTTTCTTTTGATTATTCTCGTATTCCATTTAACTCAAATGCTCATTTACTTTCAATTCCACTTGGGAAACCTCCTCACTTTGATGGAGAGGACTACGCCTTTTGGAGTCACAAAATGCGTAGTCACCTATTCTCTCTCCATCCAAGTATTTGGGAGATCGTTGAAAATGGAATGCTTTTTGATAGTATTGACAACCCCGTTTTCATTAATGAGCAAATCCACAAAAATGCACAAGCTACCACTGTTTTGCTAGCATCCTTGTGCAGGGACGAGTACCATAAGGTGAGCGTCTTGGATAACGCCAAGCAAATTTGGGACACCCTCAAGATTTCTCATGAGGGGAACGACACCACCATGATCACCAAGATGAAGTTGGTGGAAGGCGAACTGGGAAGGTTCACAATGATTAGGGGGGAGGAGCCAACCCAAACGTACAACAGGCTCAAAACCCTGGTCAACAAAATCAGGAGCTACGGAAGCACGAGATGGACGGACCACGACATCGTCCGACTTATGCTCAGGTCCTTCACTGTCCTTGATCCTCATCTTGTGAACTCTATCCGTGAAAATCCCAGGTACACAAGGATGACGCCCGAGGAAATACTCGGAAAGTTTGTAAGCGGGCGTATGATGATCAAGGAGGCAAGATACGTTGATGAGGCATTGAATGGCCCAATGCCTATCTACGAGCCTCAAACTGTTGCTCTCAAAGCAACAAGTAGCAGGGAGACGCTACCGAGCAAGGTGGTGCAAGTTGAGGCGGCCGGGCTAAACAAGGATGAAATGGCCCTCATTATCAAGCGCTTCAAGACGACGCTAAAAGGACAAAAGGAGCACCCTAACAAGAACAAAGCAAAAGGAAAGCGCTCCTGCTTCAAATGTGGTAAGACAGGTCATTTTATTGCTCAATGTCCCGATAATACAAATGACCAGGAACAAGAAAGGAACGGGAAGAGGGAGAAAAAGAAGGCCTACAAGAAGGCGAAGGGTGAGGCGCACCTTGGCAAAGAGTGGGACTCGGATTGTTCCTCGTCCGACTCCGACGACGAAGGACTCGCCGCCTCAGCCTTCAACAAGTCGTCGCTCTTCCCCAACGAGCGCCATACTTGCCTAATGGCAAGGGAAAAGAAGGTAAACACTCGAGAAACTCCTAAGTACTCTACTTCTAGTGATGAGGACTCTAGTGATGATGAAGTAGATTACACTAGCTTGTTCAAAGGATTAGATAGAAATAAAGTAGAAAAGATTAATGAATTGATTGATGCCTTGAATGAAAACGATAGACTGCTAGAAAGGCAAGAGGACATTTTGTATGAGGAACATGACAAATTTGTTAGTGTTCAAAAGTCTCTTGCCTTAGAGATTAAAAGGAATGGATTACTATCTTCTGAGTTATCAATTTGCAATGAATCTATTTCTAGCTTGAAGACTTTGAATGATGATTTAAATGCTAAGCTAGAAATAGTTAATAAATCTAGTCTGTGTGTAGAGCATGTTGTGATTTGTAATAGGTGTAAGGACTTCAATGTTGACGCATGTGTTGAGCACCTTACTTCTATTACAAAACTTAATGATGAAGTAGCAAGTCTTAATGCCCAACTTAAGACTTGCAAAAATGACTTTGATAAATTAAAATTTGCTAGGGATGCCTACACCGTTGGTAGACATCCCTCAATGAAGGATGGGCTTGGCTTTCGAAGGGAAGCCAAGAACTTAACAAGCCAAAGGGTTCCCATTCCCAACAAAGAGAAAGGGAAGGCCCCTATGGCTAGTAGTAGTCAAAAGAACCATGCTTTCATGTACCATGATAGAAAATATTCTAGAGATGTTCATTATAATAGGAGTTATAATGCTTTTGACTCTCATGCCATGATTGCTTCGAGTTCCAATTTTAATGGTAGGCCTAGGAGAAATATTGTGTCTCATGCTCCTAGGAAAGTTTGTAACAAACCTACCACTGTTTTTCATACTTGCAACACTACATCTGTTCTTTCATGCAAAAATAAAAAGGTGGTTGCTAAAAAGATGGGGGCCAAATGCAAGGGAGACAAGACTTGCATTTGGGTCCCTAAGGCTATTGTTACTAACCTTGTAGGACCCAACAAGAGTTGGGTACCTAAAACCCAAGCCTAATTTGCCTTGCAGGTTTATGCATCCGGGGGCTCAAGCTGGATTATCGACAGCGGATGCACAAACCACATGGCGGGGGAGAAGAAGATGTTCACCTCCTACGTCAAGAACAAAGATTCCCAAGATTCGATCATCTTTGGAGACGGGAATCAAGGCAAGGTTAAAGGACTAGGAAAGATAGCTATTTCATCCGAGCATTCCATATCTAATGTGTTCCTAGTTGAATCGCTCGGGTATAACTTGTTATCCGTTAGTCAACTATGTAATATGGGTTACAATTGCTTATTTACCAATGTAGATGTGTCTGTCTTTAGAAGCAGTGATGGTTCATTAGCTTTTAAGGGTGTACTA
This sequence comes from Zea luxurians, assembly GCA_029449295.1. NCBI lineage: Eukaryota > Viridiplantae > Streptophyta > Magnoliopsida > Poales > Poaceae > Zea > Zea luxurians. The sequence continues at coordinate 91,335,485 of JAOPSE010000012.1, forward strand.
GACGACAAACTCTACTTAGTGGATTTTTCGAAAGAGGAGGCCGGTCTAGATGCATGCTTAATTGCTAAGACTAGCATGGGCTGGCTGTGGCATCGCCGTCTAGCACATGTTGGGATGAAGAACCTTCACAAACTTCTAAAGGGAGAACATGTGTTAGGTCTAACAAATGTTTTTTCGAAAAAGATAGACCTTGTGCAGCTTGTCAAGCAGGTAAACAAGTGGGAAGCGCTCATCACAACAAGAATGTGATGACTACATCAAGACCTCTGGAGCTACTGCATATGGACCTCTTCGGACCCGTCGCCTACCTTAGCATCTGGGGAAGTAAGTATGGTCTTGTTGTTGTTGATGATTTTTCCCGCTTCACTTGGGTATTCTTTTTGCAGGATAAATTAGAAACCCAAGGGACCCTCAAGCGCTTTCTAAGGCGAGCTCAAAACGAATTTGAGCTCAAGGTGAAAAAGATTAGAAGCGACAACGGGTCCGAGTTCAAGAACCTTCAAGTGGAGGAGTTTCTTGAGGAGGAAGGAATCAAGCATGAGTTCTCCGCTCCCTACACACCACAACAAAACGGTGTGGTAGAGAGGAAGAACAGGACACTTATAGACATGGCGAGGACGATTCTTGGAGAATTCAAGACGCCCGAGCGGTTTTGGTCGGAAGCTGTGAACACATCCTGCCACGCCATAAACCAAGTCTACCTCCATCGCCTCCTCAAGAAGACGTCGTATGAACTTCTAACTGGTAACAAACCCAACGTGTCTTATTTTCTTGTATTTGGGAGTAAATGTTATATTCTAGTGAAGAAAGGTAGGAATTCAAAATTTGCTCCCAAAGCTGTAGAAGGGTTTTTACTAGGTTATGACTCAAATATAAAGGCATATAGGGTCTTCAACAAATCATCGGGTTTGGTTGAAGTCTCTAGCGACGTTGTATTTGATGAAACTAATGGCTCTCCATGAGAGCAAGTTGATTTTGATGATATAGATGAAGATGATGTTCCGACGGACGCAATTCATACCATGGCGATTGGAGATGTGCGACCACAGGAACACCAAGTGCAAGATCAACCTTCTTCTTCAACAATGGTGCACCCCCCAACTCAAGATAATGAACAGGTTCCTCAAGAGGAGGCGTGTGATCAAGGGGGAGCACAAGAAGACCAAGTTGAGGAGGAAGAAGCACCACGGGCCCCTCCAACTCAAGTTCGAGCGACGATTCAAAGGAATCATCCCGTCGACCAGATTTTGGGTGACATAAGCAAGGGAGTAACCACTCGCTCTAGATTAGCTAATTTTTGTGAGCATTACTCTTTTGTCTCTTCTATTGAGCCTTTCAGGGTAGAGGAGGCCTTGCTAGATCCGGACTGGGTGTTGGCCATGCAGGAAGAACTCAACAACTTCAAGCGAAATGAAGTTTGGACACTGGTGCCACGTCCCAAGCAAAATGTTGTGGAAACCAAGTGGGTGTTCCGCAACAAACAGGATGAGCACGGGGTGGTGACAAGGAACAAGGCTCGACTTGTGGCAAAAGGTTATGCCCAAGTCGCAGGTTTGGACTTTGAGGAGACTTTTGCTCCTGTGGCTAGGCTAGAGTCAATTCGCATTTTGTTAGCCTATGCCGCTCACCATTCTTTTAGGCTGTTCCAAATGGACGTGAAGAGCGCTTTCCTCAACGGGCCAATCAAGGAGGAGGTGTACATGGAGCAACCCCCTGGCTTTGAGGATGAACGGTACCATGACCACGTGTGTAAGCTCTCTAAGGCGCTCTATGGACTTAAGCAAGCCCCAAGAGCATGGTATGAATGCCTTAGAGACTTTCTAATTGCTAATGCTTTCAAGGTTGGGAAAGCCGATCCAACTCTTTTCACTAAGACTTGTGGTGGTGATCTATTTGTGTGCCAAATTTATGTCGATGACATAATATTTGGTTCTACTAACCAAAAGTCTTATGAAGAGTTTAGCAGGGTGATGACACAGAAATTCGAGATGTCGATGATGGGCGAGTTGAACTACTTCCTTGGTTTCCAAGTGAAGCAACTCACGGACGGCACCTTCATCTCTCAAACGAAGTACACGCAAGACTTGCTCAAGCGGTTTGAGATGAAGGACGCCAAGCCCGCAAAGACTCCAATGGGAACCGACAGACATGTCGACCTCAACAAAGGAGGTAAGTCTGTTGATCAAAAGGCATACCGGTCTATGATAGGGTCTTTACTTTATTTATGTGCTAGTAGACCGGATATTATGCTTAGCGTATGCATGTGTGCTAGATTTCAATCCGACCCAAGGGAGTGTCACCTTGTGGCCGTTAAGCGAATTCTTAGATATTTAGTTGCTACGCCTTACTTCGGGATCTGGTATCCAAAGGGGTCTACCTTTGACTTAATTGGATATTCAGACTCTGATTATGCTGGATGTAAGGTCGATAGGAAGAGTACATCAGGGACGTGCCAATTCCTAGGAAGGTCCCTGGTGTCTTGGAGTTCTAAGAAACAAACTTCCGTTGCCCTATCCACCGCTGAGGCCGAGTATGTTGCCGCAGGGCAGTGTTGCGCGCAACTACTTTGGATGAGGCAAACCCTCCGGGACTATGGCTACAATCTGAGCAAAGTTCCACTCCTATGTGACAATGAGAGTGCAATCCGCATGGCGGACAATCCTGTTGAACACAGCCGCACAAAGCACATAGACATCCGGCATCACTTTTTGAGAGACCACCAGCAAAAGGGAGATATCGAAGTGTTTTATGTTAGCACCGAGAACCAGCTAGCCGATATCTTTACCAAGCCTTTAGATGAGAAGACCTTTTGCAGGCTGCGTAGTGAGCTAAATGTCTTAGATTCGCGTAACTTGGATTGATCTAGAGCATACATGTGTTTTATGCCTTTGATCATGTTCTTTTATGCATATTATTGTTTATCTATGGTGCTCAAGTTGTGCAAGGGATCCCTGGACCTCACAAGTCCATGTGTGAATGATGCACATATTTAGGGGGAGAAATGCTACAACTTGACCCTTTGAGATTAACCGTGTGCTTGAGTTTTCTTAATTTAGTCTCAAAGGAGGATTAAAAGGGAAAAGGTGAACTTGGACCATGCAAGACTTCCACTGCACTCCGATGAGAGGGTAATTTACTCCAAGTCCATCTCCATGCTCTTATTGCCTTTTTTACTCTTAATTGAAGATTTTGGTGAGGCAATGGGGTTTAAGGGCCAATAATGATCCCGTTTTGGTGCTTAATGCCAAAGGGGGAGAAATTAAGGCCAAAGCAAATGGATCAGCTACCACTTGAGAATTTTGAAAATAGTAGAGTTAGAACTTTTGTTTTGTCAAAACTCTTATGTGCAAAATTTGGCCTCTTGTTGGGAGAATATATGATTATGGGAAAAAGGGGGAGTTTTTGGCTCTTGATCAATTTTTCTCATGGAATACATCTCTTTATGCCTAAACAAGTGTGTTTGACTTAGAGATAGGAAATTGAGGTTGATTTCGAAAACAAACCAAGTGGTGGCAAAGAATGATCCAAATATGCCAAATTTGAATCAAAAATAAATTCTTGTTCTTAACTACTTTGATGTTGCACTTCCTTTTAGTTGCTTTTTGATGTGTTGGCATAAATCACCAAAAAGGGGGAGATTGAAAGGGAAATGTGCCCTTGGGCCATTTCTAGTATAGTTTTGGTGATTAAGTGCCCAACACGTATTGAGTGAGTAATCTTGTGCCAAATGATTGATCAAGTGCAAATCAACAAGAAGGTATGATTCTAGACTTATTACATTGGTTTTTGTGTACTAACATATTTGTCTAAGTGCTGGAATCAGAGAAAAGAGAAGAAGAAAACATCTTGGCGGGAACAGCCAAGACTCAGCGTAGTATGGCACACCGGACTGTCCGGTGGTGCATCGGACAGTGTCCGGTGCGCCAGGCCAGCCTCCGGTGAACAGGCCACTCTCGGGAACTGACGGCGGTGTACGGCTATACTTCACCGGACTGTCTGGTGGTGCACCGGACTGTCCGGTGAGTCGTCTGCGGCGAAGTCGTCGCTCTCGGGAATCGTTCAACGGCGTACGGCTAAAATTCACCGGACGGTCCGGTGAGGCACTGGACTCCGGTGAGCCAACGGTCGACGGCGCCAACGGTCGACCGCGCAATCCGCGCGTGACGCTTGGCCGCACCAACAGTCGGCAGGGGGCACCGGACAGTGTCCGGTGTGCCAACGGCTCCATTTCTGCAACGGTCGATTGTGCTATTTTTGGAAGGAGATCTGCACCAGACTGTGAACAGTCCCTGTCCGGTGGTGCACTGGACTGTCCGGTGCGCCACCCGATAGAAGACAAGAATTGCCTTCCCAGATAGCTTCCAACGGCTGCTAGCTGCCTTGGGGCTATAAAAGGGACCCTAGGCGCATGGAGGAGTACACCAAGCATTCTTTGATCATCTCTAAGCACCAAGACTCCTTTCTCGCGCATTCGATTCTTAGTGATAAGTGACTTGAGCTCTAGTTGAGTTGTGAACTCCCCGCATGGCCATACAGGTAAAAGGCAAAGGTATGGAAAATGGAACTATGCAATTTCATTAAATATCGTGAAGTTCCATTGATTGTGATCATAGCTATGTTCTTACATTTCATTGGTAGTATCGTGGCTTAGGTGACTTATGCCTTAAAATGTTGTTTCTCTTGGTGTAGCTAAGAAAATTTTTCTTAATCTTGATGTGATTAGACATTGCGCTTTATTTGCATGATCTTGTCATTTTCAATTAGCATTTATGGTGAAATGATTATCATGTATGGAGTATGCCTAGGTTGCTTGTAAAATGTTATACTTCTTGAGGCATGCATCGTTGTATTAAGTCAACCTTTCATGTGGTATTCAATTGGTATTCAATTAGTCTCAATTGGTATATCTTTGTGATGAAATTGATAGAGTATGCCTTGACCAAGAGATGTTGTGATCCCCTCTAGTTCTGAGAAAGCTAGAATATGCAAAATGCAAGTTATTCAAATACTTGACGCACAAGTTTAGGAGGAGCACACATAACTTGTATCTTTTGAGACTAATTGTTTCTTGAGCGATCTTGTATAGTCTCAAGGTGGAAAAGAGAAGATGAGCAAGAAATGGAGCAATCAGGACTTGGGTACCTCTGTAAGTCAAGTAATTGGTATCTTAAGTCGTGACTAATCGCATTTTTTTATTGCTCATGCTCTATAAATATTTGGTGTTACTAGATGCTTATCTTTAATATCATGGAGCTATAATAATAAATGAGTTTTCAATTGGTAGCCGTGATAGTTTGCTTCAATTGACATCTTTTGGTAATCACTAGAATAGAAGCTTCATCTTGTGCCACAATACTATAACGTGCTCTAAGCTTGGTGTCTTAGCAACAAGAAAAGGTTAGGATAAAGAATCAGGCACAAGTGTGGAGAAGCTCCTGAGAGATTAATACTTTAAAGATGGGAAGTACACCACAACATGGTAAAGGTACAAAAGGAAGTATTGATCTTTTTGCGTATATGTATCTTACTCAAATGTTGGTAGTGCATATGTTCAATAAGTAAGGGGGAGTTTTGATAGTGTGTTTTTCCTCCTTAACACCCTGCTGTCCCTTGACATCATCCTATGTTCTTGCTTGAGTATGGTTTTTGGTGTTTGATGTCAAAGGGGGAGAATTTGTGCATTAAAGCTTATCTCAACTTGAGAAGAAAGCTTATCCTAAGGGGCTTATCTCAACCTGAGAGGAAAGCTTATCCTAAGGGGTAATGTGTTAGTTTGAGCATTGTGTTATTGATAATTCTTATCATATGCTTCTTGCAGTATTATATGTGTTGCATCATATGGACTAGTGCTTCCGCTGCTATGAATTAATTGGCATCTATTGTGTTCATTCTGAAATAGATAGTGTCGGGGACCATAATTAGGGGTACCCCCAAGACTCCTAATCTCAGCTGGTAACCCCCATCAGCACAAAGTTGCAAAGGCCTGATGGGTGCGATTAAGCCAAGGCTCGGTCCACTCGAGGGACTCGACCTCGCCTCGCCCGAGCCTAGCCTCGGGCAAGGGCAGCCAACCCCGGAAGATTCACGTCTCGACCGAGGACCCCCTCAAGCGATGTACACACCTTCGGCTCGCCCGAGGCCTAGTCTTCCCCAAGAAGCAACCTTGGCCAGATCGCCACACCGACCGACCAAATCGCAGGAGCATTTAATGCAAGGATGGCCAGACACCTTATCCTGTCACGCGCCCTTCAGTCGACAGAGTCGAAAGTGACCGCAGTCACTTCGCCGCTCCACTGACCGGCCTGACAAGAAGACAGCGTCGCCTGCATCGCTCCGACTGCTGTGCCACTCGACAAAGTGAGGCTGACAGCAGCCAAGTCCGGCCTCGGGCGCCATAGGAAACTACGCCTCGCCCGACCGTAGGGCTCGGACTCGGGCTCGGCCCCGGAAGACGACGAACTCCGCCTCGCCCGACCCCAGGGCTCGGACTCGGGCTCGGCCCCGAAAGACGACGAACTCCGCCTCGCCCGACCCCAGGGCTCGGACTCGGGCTCGGCCCCGGAAGACGACGAACTCCGCCTCGCCCGACCCGGGGCTCGGACACGACCTCGACCTCGGAAGACCGACTCGACCCCAACCTCGGAGGAGCCTCCGCCTCGCCCGACCCATGGCTCGGACCGACCGCGTCACAGGAGGGGCCATCATTACCCTATCCCTAGCTAGCACAGGCTACGGGTAACAGGACCGGCGTCCCATCCGGCTCGCCCCAGTAAATAAATAATGATGGCGCCCCGCGTGCTCCATGACGACGGCGGCTCTCAGCCCCTTACGGAAGCAAAGAGACGTCAGCAAGGACTCGACAGCCCCGACAGTTGTCCTTCCGCAAGGCTCCAATGCTCCTCCGACGGCCACGACATCACATGAACAGGGTGCCAAAACCTCTCTGGCTGCCACGACGGCATGTACTTAGGGCACTAGCTCCTCTCTGCTAGACACGATATCGCACTGCTACACCCCCCATTGTACACCTGGACCCTCTCCTTACGCCTATAAAAGGAAGGTCCAGGGCTCTCTTACGAGAAGGTTGGCCGCGCGGGAGGACAGGACGACGCGTAGAGTCCCTCGCTCTCACCCCACGCGGACGCTTGTAACCCCCTACTGCAAGCGCACCCGACCTAGGCGCAGGACAAACACGGAGGCCGCGGGTTTTCCCCTTTTCTCCCTCTCTTCTACCCCCCTTCGTGCTCCGTCTCGCGCCGACCCATCTGGGCAGGGACACGCGGCGACAATTTACTCGTCGGTCCAGGGACCCCCCGGGGTCGAAACACCGACAGTTGGCGCGCCAGGTAGAGGCCTGCTGTGTGTTGACGAACAGCTTCCCGTCAAGCTCCAGATGGGTAGTCTCCAACAACCTCTCCAACCCGGGACGGTGCTCCGTTTCGGGAGTCTTGAGTTCATGTCCCTCGACGGTAGCTACAACATGATACTCCTTCTTCCGCCGCGCGACGGCGACAATGGCGGCCGACAACCCGCCCGCCGGCGGCGGAATCGACGACGTCTTCCCCACGAGGCGGAAGAACGACGTCCGAGTTTGTCCCGTCACCTTCCCCGCCGGAGGAGGAGGAGGCGGGGCAACCGTGGCCAAGCAGGAGGCGGCACCTCATCGGCTGTCGAGCGAATCGACGGCGCCGACGCCCCGACGGGGACACGTCGGGCGTCGACCTCGCGTCTGAGACGAAGATGAGCGCCGTTTCCCCGCAAAACGCCAACTCCAAGCGGACGGACGACGCCAGCACGCTCGCGAAGGACTTGCTGGGCGTCACCCTCGTACCTGAGACGATGGTGCAGTCCGCCCCTGGCATGACAACGTCACCACCTGTCGACCAAGAGGTACCGACCGATTCCCGTCTCATGCCTTTTGGATTCGACCTCGACCCACCAAGCGACCCCGCTTTGGTGGAAGCCTTCATAGAGGCATGCACCAACCCTCCGGGGTATCATGTGCGGTCACCCTAGGACTGGCTGACGGCCGTCTCGACCTACGGACCCTCGGGTTCCGAGGAAGATGACGAGCCCGACTTTGTTTGGGATTTCTCCGGGCTCGGTAACCCCAGTGCCATGCGGGACTTCATGACCGCATGCGACTACTGCCTTTCCGATTGTTTCGACGGTAGCCGCAGCTTCGGTGATGGAGACTGCGACCCAAGTCGTGAATGTTTCCACGTCGATCTACGGGGTCCCGATGAAGGCAACCATCTTGGTATACCGAAAAATGGTGATCCCCCCTAGGCCTGCGCCTCGCATTGACATCCCTCGGGAGCTAGCTGTGGTCTCAGTCCCTGCGGGGGGTCAGGACGCACAGCTCGAGCAAATCCGCGAGATGCAGGCCAGGCTCGACGAGGGGGTAGGAACACTTGAGCCGCTCCGCCGGAACATCGGGCAGAAATGGGTAGACCAAGCTCCGGCCGGAGAAGCGCGTCATCTGCCCCAGGGCATCCGGCTCCGCATCGCCGACGATGTCAGGGCAAGGCCACCACCGGCTTCCAGTGGGGTCGGCCAGAACCTAGCTGCAGCAGCGATACTTCTCCGCGCAATGCCGGAACCTTCAACCACCGAAGGGCGGCGGATCCGGGGAGAGCTCAAGAATCTCCTGGAGGACGTCGCGGTCCGACGGGCCGAGAGCTCTGTCTCCCGAAGGCAGGGATACCCCTTGGAGCACCGCGTCGCGACTTCCCGATTCGTGCGGGAAGCCTCGGTCCACACTGGGCGCACGCGCAACACAGCGCCTGCGGCCCCGGGACGCCTCGGCGACGAGCACCACCACCGCAACCATCGAGCCCGCCTCGACGAGAGGGTGCACCGAGGCTACCACCCCAGGCGTGGGGGACGCTACGACAGCGGGGAGGATTGGAGTCCCTCGCCCGAACCACTCGGCCCGCAGGCTTTCAGCCGAGCCATACGACGGGCACCGTTCCCGACCCGGTTCCGAACCCCGACTACCATCACAAAGTACTCGGGGGAGATAAGGCCGGAACTGTGGCTCGCGGACTACCGGCTGGCCTGCCAACTGGGTGGAACGGACGATGACAACCTCGTCATCCGCAACCTCCCCCTGTTCCTCTCCGACTCCGCTCGGGCCTTGCTGGAGCATCTGCCTCCAGGGCAAATCTCCAACTGGGATGACCTGGTCCAAGCCTTCGCCGGTAATTTCCAGGGCACGTACGTGTGCCCTGGAAACTCCTGGGATCTCTGAAGCTGCCGCCAGCAGCCGGGAGAGTCTCTCCGGGACTACATCCGGCGATTCTCAAAGCAGCGCACCGAACTGCCCACGTCACCGATTCGGATGTCATCGGCGCGTTCCTCGCCGGCACCACCTGCCGCGACCTGGTGAGCAAGCTGGGTCGCAAGACCCCCACCAGGGCAAGCGAGCTGATGGACATCGCCACCAAGTTCGCCTCTGGCGAGGAGGCGGTTGAGGCCATCTTCCGGAAGGACAAGCAGCCCCAGGGCCGCCAGCCGGAAGATGTTCCCGAGGCGTCCGCTCAGCGCGGCACCAAGAAGAAAGGCAAGATGAAGTCGCAAGCGAAACGCGACGCCGCCGACGTGGACCTTGTCGCCGCCGCTGAGTACAAGAACCCTCGGAAACCTCCCGTAGGCGTCAATCTATTCGACAAGATGCTCAAGGAGTCTTGCCCCTATCATCAGGGACCCGTCAAGCACACCCTTGAGGAATGCGCCATGCTTCGGCATCACTTTCACAGGGCCGGGCCACCTACGGAGGGTGGCAGGGCCCATCACGATACAAGAAGGAGGATCACAAGGCAAAGGAGTTCCCCGAGGTCCGCGACTGCTTCATGATCTACGGTGGGCCAGTGGCGAACGCCTCGGCTCGGCACCGCAAGCAAGAGCATCGGGAGGTCTGCTCGGTAAAGGTGGCGGCGCCAGTCTACCTAGACTGGTCCGACAAGCCCATCACCTTCGACCAGGGCGATCACCCCGACCGCGTGCTGAGCCCGGGGAAATATCCGCTCGTTGTCGACCCCGTCATCGGCAACGTCAGGCTCACCAAGGTCCTCGTGGATGGAGGCAGCAGCCTCAACATCATCTACGCCGAGACCCTCGAGCTCCTGCAGATCGATCTGTCCTCGGTCCAGGCCGGTGCGGCGCCTTTTCACGGGATCATCCCCGGGAAACGCGTCCAACCCCTCGGACGACTCGATCTGCCCGTCTGTTTCGGGACTCCCTCCAACTTCAGAAGGGAAACCTTCACGTTCTAGGTGGTTGGGTTCCGAGGAACCTACCACGTAGTACTGGGGAGGCCATGCTATGCTAAGTTCATGGCTGTCCCCAACTACACCTACCTCAAGCTCAAGATGTCGGGCCCCAACGGGGTCATCACCATCGGCCCCACGTATCGACACGCGTACGAATGCGACGTAGAGTGCGTGGAGTACGCCGAGGCCCTCGCTGAATCCGAGGCCCTCATCGCCGACCTGGAGAGCCTCTCCAAGGAGGCGCCAGACGTGAAGCGCCATGCCAGCAACTTTGAGCCAGCGGAGACGGTTAAGTCCGTCCCACTCGACCCCAGCAACGACGCCTCCAAGCAGATCCGGATCGGCTCCGAGCTCGACCCCAAATAGGAAGCAGTGCTCGTCGACTTTCTCCGTGCAAATGCCGAAGTTTTCGCGTGGAGTCCCTCGGACATGCCTGGTATACCGAGGGATGTCGCCGAGCACTCGCTGGATATCCGAGCTGGAGCCCGACCCGTGAAGCAACCTCTACGCCAATTTGATGAAGAAAAGCGCAGGGCCATAGGCGAGGAGATCCACAAGCTGATGGCCGCAAGGTTCATCAAAGAGGTATTCCATTCCGAATGGCTTGCCAACCCCGTGCTTGTGAGAAAGAAAGGAGGGAAATGGCGGATGTGTGTAGACTACACTGGTCTAAACAAAGCATGCCCAAAATTTCCCTATCCTCTGCCTCGCATCGATCAAATCGTGGATTCCACTGTGGGATGCGAAACCCTGTCTTTCCTCGATGCCTACTCAGGGTATCACCAAATCAGGATGAAAGAGTCCGACCAGCTCGCGACTTCTTTCATCACACCTTTTGGCATGTACTGCTATGTTACTATGCCATTTGGTTTGAGGAATGCGGGTGCGACGTACCAAAGGTGCATGAACCACGTGTTCGGCGAACACATTGGTCGAACGGTCGAGGCTTACATCGATGACATCGTAGTCAAGATGAGGAAAGCCTCTGACCTCCTTTCCGACCTTGAAACGACATTCTGGTGTCTCAAGGCGAAAGGCGTAAAACTCAATCCCGAGAAGTGTGTCTTCGGAGTCCCCCGAGGCATGCTCTTGGGGTTCATCGTCTCCGAGCAGAGCATCGAGGCCAACCCGGAGAAAATCACGGCCATCACCAACATGGGGCCCATCAAGGACTTGAAAGGCGTACAGAGGGTCATGGGATGCCTTGCGGCTCTGAGCCATTTCATCTCGCGCCTCGGCGAAAGAGGCCTACCTCTGTACCGCCTCTTAAGAAAGACTGAGTGCTTCACTTGGACCTCCGAGGCCGAGGAAGCCCTCGGGAACCTGAAGGCACTCCTTACGAACGCGCCCATCTTGGTGCCCCCCGCCGCTGGAGAAGCCCTCTTGATCTACGTCGCCACTACCACTCAGGTGGTCAGCGCCGCGATCGTGGTTGAGAGACAAGAAGAAGGGCATGCATTGCTCGTCCAGAGGCCGGTTTACTTCATCAGTGAGGTACTATCCGAGACCAAGATCCGCTACCCGCAAATTCAGAAGCTGTTGTACGCGGTGATCCTAACGCGGCGGAAGTTGCGACACTACTTCGAGTCTCATCCGGTGACTGTGGTGTCATCCTTCCCCCTGGGGGAGATCATCCAGTGCCGAGAGGCCTCGGGTAGGATTGCAAAGTGGGCGGTGTAAATCATGGGCGAGACGATCTCGTTCGCCCCTCGGAAGGCCATCAAGTCCCAAGTCTTGGCGGACTTTGTGGCTGAATGGGCCGACACCCAGCTCCTGGCGGCTCCGGTCCAGACGGAACTCTGGACCATGTTTTTCGATGGGTCGCTGATGAAAACAGGGGCAGGCGCGGGCCTGCTCTTCATCTCGCCCCTCGGGAAACACCTACGCTACATACTACGCCTCCATTTCCCGGCGTCCAACAACGTGGCTGAGTACGAAGCTCTGGTCAACGGGTTGCGCATCGCCATTGAGCTAGGGGTCCGACGCCTCGACGCTCGTGGCGACTCGCAGCTCGTCATCGACCAAGTTATGAAGAACTCCCACTGCCGCAACCCGAAGATGGAAGCCTACTGCGATGAGGTTCGGTGCCTGGAGGACAAGTTCTACGGGCTCGAGCTCAACCACATCGCTCGACGACACAACGAGACTGCGGACGAGCTGGCTAAGACAGCCTCGGGGCGGACAACGGTTCCCCCGGACGTCTTCTCCCGACACCTACATCAACCCTCAGTCAAGACCGACGACACGCCTGAGCCCGAGAAGGCCTCGGCCCAGCCCGAGGCACCCTCGGCACAGCCCGAGGTGCCCTCGACTTGGCCCGAGGCACCCTCGGCCCCCGAGGGTGAGGCACTGCGCGTCGAGGAAGGGCGGAGTGGGGTCCAGCCTAATCGAAACTGGCAGACCCCATACCTGCAATATCTCCACCAAGGAGAGCTGCCCCTCGACCGAGCCGAGGCTCGGTGACTGGCGCGGCGCGCCAAGTCGTTCGTCTTACTGGGTGATGGAAAGGAGCTCTACCACCGCAGCCCATCCGACATCCTCCAGCGGTGCATATCCATCGCCGAAGGCCAGGAGCTCTTACGAGAAATACACTCGGGGGCTTGCGGTCATCACGCAGCGCCCCGAGCCCTTGTTGTAAACGCCTTCCGACAAGGTTTCTACTGGCCGACCGCGGTTGCCGACGCCACTAGGATTGTTCGTGCCTGCCAAGGGTGTCAATTCTACGCAAGGTAGACCCACCTACCCGCTCAGGCTTTGCACACAATACCCATCACCTGGCTGTTTGCTGTGTGGGGACTGGACCTCGTCGGTCCCTTGCTGAAGGCACCCGGGGGCCACACGCACCTGCTGGTCGCCATCGACAAATTCTCCAAGTGGATCGAGGTCCGACCCCTGAACAGCATCAGGTCCGAACAGGCGGTGGCATTCTTCACCAACATCATCCATCGCTTTGGGGTCCCGAACTCCATCATCACCGACAACGGCACCCAGTTCACCGGCAGAAAGTTCCTGGACTTCTGCGAGGATCACCACATCCGGGTGGACTGGGCCGCCGTGGCTCACCCCATGACGAATGGGCAGGTGGAACGTGCCAACGGCATGATTCTACAAGGACTCAAGCCGAGGATCTACAACGACCTCCACAAGTTCGGCAGGCGATGGATGAAGGAACTCCCCTCGGTGGTCTGGAGTCTGAGGACAATGCCGAGCCGAGCCACGGGCTTCACACCGTTCTTTCTAGTCTATGGGGCCGAGGCCGTCTTGCCCACGGACTTAGAATACGGTTCCCCGAGGACGAGGGCGTACGACGACCGAAGAAACCAGACTGACTGAGAAGACTCACTGGACCAGCTCGAAGAGGCTCAGGACATGGCCTTACTACACTCGGCGCGGTACCAGCAGTCCCTGCGACGCTACCACGCCCGAGGGGTTCGGTCTCGAGACCTCCAAGCGGGCGACCTGGTGCTTCGGTTGCGACAAGACGCCTGAGGGCGGCACAAGCTCACGCCTCCCTGGGATGGGCCATTTGTCATCGCCAAGGTTCTGAAGCCCGGGACATACAAGCTGGCCAACAGCCAAGGCGAGGTCTACAACAACGCTTGGAACATCGGACAGCTACGTCGCTTCTACCCTTAATATGCTTTCTAGTCGTTCATACACCTCGTTCACACACAAAGTCTAACGATCAAGGAAGGGTCAGCCTTGCCTCGGCAAAGCCCGACCCTCCCTCGGGGGCTAGAAGGGGGGAACCCCCTCTGCGTCAAAATTTTCCTCGAAAAAAGACTTCCATCAAAAAGCTTTCGCGTCCCCCGGCTATGTCAGTAACAGGACCCCAAGAAACGAATAAGGGTGCATGTAAGTGGCAAGGCCGACCGAGCCGAGGGACTCCTACGCCTCTGGGATACGGATACCTCACTCGTCGTCTACCACGAAAATGACTCTTACTTGGGCAAGCTATCCTGCTACTGACAAACGGGTCCGGATACGCAAAACGGAAGGAAAAGAAACACAATCTTATATTACGATAATAAAGTGTTCGGGCCTCGGCGGTCGCAAAAGACACATATGCATTCAAAGAAAACTGCTCCGGCAGAATCAGGCATCGCCCAAAGAAGGAGTCGCGCCCTCGGCTTCGTCTCCACCCTCGGCAAGATCCGCCCCGGCCTCGGATGACGGCATAAGCGGGAGGATCTCTGCCTCGAAGGTGGTTGCCAGCACCGCGCTTGGGCCCACGGCGGCCGCGTCAAGCCTCTGGACTTCGGCCAGGGCGGCTTCATCTTCGTCGGGGAGGCAATACCCCTCGCTGACCCGCTCCAGATCCACGTCATTGTGGGAAGCGAGCACGGCGAAGGCCCGCCTGATGCCGTGATGCAGCGCCTCGCGAAGTCTGCCACGCGCATGGTCACCCAAGGCTTGCAGGCGACTTTGAGGGGAGCTTCCCGAGGGGACGTCGTCGAAGCCAAAGACCCGGCAGAAGGCCGAGATGGCCTCGGACATGGCCGCGCGGTCGGCTTCCCTCTGCTCGGCCGCCTGAGCAAGCGCCCTGGTGGACTTATCAAGGGCAGATTCGAGCTCTGCAAACAGCCAAAGCGGAAGACCTCAAACACGAGTTGAGGAACCGAGCTGAAACAAAATCTTCAAACAGCCGAGACATACCTTCGGCTCGGGCACGCTACTCCGAGGATGCAGCTTGGGCCACAGCGAGGTCCGCTGCAAGGGCTCCAGCCCGAGCAGACGCGTTGGCTAACTGGACTCCAAGAGCCTCAGCCCGGCTTTCGGCCTCGTCGGCCCGGCCCCGAGATTGGTCCCGCTCGCCGGTGACCTAGTCAAGCTCTGACTGCCGCCGCTGCGCCTCTGCGCGTGCCGCCGCCGCCTCCTTTCCCAGATCGGCACAGAGCAACCGAAGGTCCGCCACCTCGGTGCTCTGTTGGGAGAGGCGCGTGGTAGCACTGGCAAGCGTGGTCCTCAGGGACCGCAGCGAACCCCAGACATCAACCTCGCGGCGGATGAACGACGACTTGGCGGTGCTTAGATCCATCAGATCCTGAGGGAAGGAAGCGGGGCGTCACAAAGAATGCCTTAATCACGAGAAAGGTATGCCTGAAGTCATTACCTGGAGGATCTTGGGAACGTCCATGCAAAGGACCTCCAAGGTCGACCGAAGCGATCCCACTGTTGCCTCGGCACACTCACGAAGCCCGTCCCAAGACTGCTCCTCCCGCTCATCGTCAAGAACGAAGAGGGGATCCGAGGCCCCATGGGTCCGGAACCGAAGCAACTGGCGCCGCCCCTCGGAACTATGCCGCGCAGGGACAAGGCTGCCGCTCGGCGGGGCGGGTCGCGGTTCTGCGCCCCCCTCCCCCGAGGCATCAAGTAGCGACGCCTCAGCCATCTCAGCTTCGGCGGCGACGGGTGGCTCCACGGCCAGAACGGCAGCGGCCTCGGCAGAAGCCGGTGACAGCGCCAGCAACACGTCTGGTGGGCTCGAGGCCGCAGCCGCGCCAGCAGTCTCCCTCGGCACGACGGCCACCTTGGCAGAAGAGTCAGCCTCGGGAGCTCGCCCCACGGTGACTTGTGCCGCCTGGGCCCCCCGCTTTGGGGCATCTTGTAAGAAGGCCAACTGGCCGGCGAGGCCCGTTGTGGCACTGGCTGCAGATGCCGGCGCCGTTTTGAGGGCCTTCCGGGGAGCCAGACCGGTCGAACCATGCCTCCGTTTGCTGGGAAGAAAAGGAAGAGCAGGATCAGAACACACGAAGGAGGAGCCAGGACAAAGATATCCTAAGATACTTACCCACTCTGGGCCACGATCAATCGTGTCTGTGGGGAGGTCTCTCGAGCCTCGATCCCCGAAGGTACCACCGAGGTCAGCCCCGCTGCCGGCTTCGGCACCATCCTTGCCTTGGGCGCCCGAGGCACCAGAGGGACGGACTGCCCAGGCGCAGCCACGATGACCCGAGGGTCACCCTCCTGCACAGTCGGCACGGGCAACGGTTCTTGGGGAACAGGCGGCTCTGCCTGACTCCCCGGGGTCACCTCAACTACCTCGGCCAAGGGGTCAAGTACCCCCTCGGCCTGCCCCCGTTCTTCGGACCGGGACCCTGACGTCCCGGCCCTAGATACCGACGGCGCCAGCTCGCTCGGGGGCTGGCTCGACGACCCCTGGCCCAGCCTCAGATCCGGGCTGAGGCCGAGGCGGGCAGCCATGTCGTCGTTGTAACACCCGGATTTTAGGGGTCCAAAACCCGGGCGCTAACATAAACACCAGGTATGCTGGGACCAAGTCTCACACATATGATGTATAGTGGCACAGGATCGAATGTCACATCTTTATACATAACAGGAGTTCTATACAAAATAAATAGTTACATTATAAGGAGACAACGGTCCAGCAACCCAAAGTTGACTGGGAGACGACGACCTAGACCACTCACGAACTCATCACAGCATCCTCCAAGCGCCTCATCCTGTGGTACCTGTTCTTGACCTGTGGGGTGTGTGAGACAGCAAGAGTGAGCTCACATACGTTCATCGCTCAACAAGTTGTGGGGAATAATGTGCATGAACTCGCCAAAGGTGGGAGCTCACGTGAAGTGTAAGGCTTACCAAAGAAGATGGTTAGAGCTGAGCATTGCTTTTAAAGTTGATCAAAATTTTATTAGCAGTTACTAAGTATAAGTAAATACCAACCCAATTAAATAGTAGAACAAAAGTAACATCATCACCTGCGATGCAATGCATATGACAAATTGAATTTAGTTCCATCATTTAATCATGTGAGTGTCCGAGCTGCTCATGACCGTGAGCACGGCTAGTATACCAGTTTTACACTCTGCAGAGGTTGCGCATCTTTACCCACAAGTCGTGTATCCCATGTCGCCAGGGTTTGCAAGGCCCTTAGACACTTCCGAGGTGAATGGCTAGGGATCCACTACGAGGCCTTTACAAAGTTCCACTAGCTTCCGAAAACCCGCTACAGTTTATAGGAAGATCCAGTGCAGGAATCCCTTGCAGGACCGCCATCGCAGCAAAATCCTCCCGAGGGCCTCCCTACACTGACCTCTCCCCTACTGCCCTTGCCCCTTTCGGGTAAGGTAGTCTTCCACTAGCTTTCCTAATTAATCAGCCAAGGGCGTCCCATTCCACCCTCGTGGTAGCACTGTTTTCCCGGGTGGTTCTCCATGTTCCAATTAACATAATGATCTTAACATGAACCATAAATAACAACTGATAACAAAAGTATAATCATGAATGGTGTATCTCCATACCCAAAACCACATATAGCACTAGCAAGTACTACCCAGAAAGTTCAGTGGTAAACAAGGTATAAAGATAGACAAACTAGGGTAACCTATTGGGTCCCATCAAAATTAACCTATGCAGATCATTATGATTAATTAGAACATGAGTAGGTGAAAAGAAGTGATCAAGGGCACAACTTGCCTGGGACTTGAGAATCCAGGTACCAACTTGCTCTTCAGATGACACGTGACCTCGCTCTAGTCGTAGCAATACAAACAAACATTGTATAGGCAAAATTAACATTACACCAAACATAAGTACACAAAATACACAGTAATAATCTACATATTAAAATAAAACCATAGGAACTGGAATCACTAAATTTGGAGTTGTAGATTTTAAGTTATGATTTTCCAAAGATTATATGTGCCTATTACAAGATTAGTTAAGATAACAATTTAAATGTGACTTTTATGTAAAACCAGTGGCACTAATTGATAAACAATAATATTACAAAATTATAGGAACTGGAATGAATTAATTTGGACTAACTATGCATTTTCTATGAATTAAACAACTTCTAGGAATTATTTTTATATTAAAAACTCATTTTCTAATTCATTTAATCAATTTCAAACCGCACTGGACTGGGCGCGCTATTACAGAGAAGTGCAGGGGGTATTTCAGAAGAATCCCTAAGACTCAGAATTCTGCGCCGCGGACTGCGGGTTGATATCTAAATTCTTCGGGGGCTCTTTAGAAAAACGACCAGGGCCGAAGGGGTATCGTGGGATGCTAGCCGTCTGATCTTAAACGGAGCGCCCAGATTAGATCACGCTTTAATCAAACCGGTATACGATTCAAGCCCACAGATCAAGATCCAAAGGCCAGGATTTTATTAAGACGCAAACCGATCCGTGCCCTCCAACCAGGATCTAACGGCCCCAAAGCGTCCCAGCCGAACGGGTATACACGCTCTAATCCTAGCCGCACGCTACCAGATCAACGGATCCCGGCTGTCTTCTTCACCCTGGTCGACGGACGCAAGGGATGCGAGCGCCCAGGCAGCGGTGCCATTGCCAGTCAATCCCGCCCGGCGGCCGGATGCATATTTCCAATCATTAACTAGCGCAGGATTAAGCGAAAACTAAAACGAACTCGAGAGGGGTGCCTCACCGCGGGTTGGGATGAAGGCGGGGCCGATCGATGGTGCCCAGGGGAGGGAAATACGTCAATGGCGCCAAGGTCTTGATGAGGTTTGTGGATGCACCAATGGTGACGGCACAGGGAAGCTTGGGGACCCATGATTTTATATCCTAGCGGCGGTGTCCGAGCTAGGAACCAGGGTTGGAGTTGCGAGCTTCGCGGCCAGCCGTTGCGACGAACGCGGCGGGCAGCGCAAGTCTGTTAAGCGCGAGTTTGTTGAGAGCGCAGACAAGATGGGTCCCCAGGGCAGTGAGATCTGGGGCGCGGCAACAACCTGATCCATAAGGATTTGCGGCGGCCGCAACCACCAACGCCGAGATCCCCGGCTCTGCTGCGCTGGTTGATCCCGCGGGGTCTGTTGAGCTCCACGCGCGCGCGGCCATTTTGGTAAGGAAGGAGATGACACGCGGGACCCACTTGTAAGCGCCTGACTCAGCGGAAAGGAGATGGGCCGCGCGGGGCGCGCACTGGGCCGACCAAAAGAGAAATCGCTGGGCCGGTGGTGAGGAATTGGCCCACACGTGTGGTCATCCTTTTGTTTTTATCCTTTTTCTGATTTCTTCCCCAAATTTGAACTTCAATTCAAATTTTAAATCATGTTTGAACTTCAGTTTTCCAAATATGTCTTATAAAATTCTAATGTGAAGATAATGTCTATTATTTATTTTAGATTAAAATTCCCCAAATTCCAAATACCAATCATCTCCCTAATGAAAATGTAACATCCACTATTTATATTATTTTTCTTGTCATACATTTAGGGTAGGAATAAAGGGTTTCATTTGAATTTCATTTCTCATTCCTATTTTATGTTTTCATTTAAAATTGGAGGTCTACTTTATGTCTCCCATAAAATACATTACCAAAATTTATCATCACTAGATCAATACTTTCTTTATCTACTTATTGATTACTTGATTAGTTTAGTACTTCTCAATTGATAATGGAGAGGGAGGATCCTAAGGAGTTACAAAGGTTTCAAAAGTTCTAGAAACACTATCATAGATATATTTGTTTACTTTATTTTATTTTATTTTATCCTATATATATATCTCCTAATTTTAGAGCTTTACAGTCGTCTTCATCATCGTCTTCATCGTCGTCATCGTCATCATCAGGCGTCTCCAGTGATGGCTCCCTCGGGAGCCCATCCCTCTCCTGCCGACGACGAAGCCTTTCCAAGGCGTCCCGAGCCCGCATCCGCTCGCGGGCCCGAGCCTTCTTCGCGTCCTTCTTCTCCTTCATCTTCTCCGCGGCGACCCTCCACGCAGCTCGGTCCACCGCGTCCTCCGGGACCGGTGGCAGGGAAGACTTGTGAAACCCCACCTCCTAGAGACGGACGAAAGGTCTCGACTGTGAGAACCAAGGGCAATCTGACACAAGAAGGAAGAAGGAGCGGACACTCACCAGGGACACAAACCCGCGATCGGGACACATCGAGAGCTGGGAAAGGACGCCGACGTCCGGCTTCCCCAACGTGCCCGCTACCCGCCTGTGGAGGTCTTCGATGGGAAGGGGATCCGAGGACATCCGCGAACCCTCCAAGTCGACCCCCAGCGTCATCTCCCAAAGCGGCAACCGCCGCTCCGTCAAAGGAAGCACCCTCCGGCGGTGAATGGCGGCAACCACCCCCGCAGCGGTGAGCCCTCCTTTCTGCAGCTCCTCCAGGGCCTTCAGAAGGGGCTGGAGATTTTTCTGTCTGTCGCGCGGGGTCCCGTAGCGCCAGTTATCGGCGGCGGCGGTCACCACTCGCTGAGAAAACGACGGGAGCCTCCCGTCGTCATTTCGGAGATAGAACCACTGGCGCTGCCACCCTTTGTTCAAAGACGCCAGGACGACGGGGATGTACTGCAGCGCCCGCGCCTGCCTCAGCTGGAGGATGCAACCATCGGCCCGCACCGCCATGCGGACCCTCCTTTCCCCCGTCGGCGAGGCAAAAAGCTCCGCAGAGAAGAGATGGGTCCACAAGTCCCAGTGAGGGTCAATCCCCAAGTATCCTTCAAAAACCGCCGCAAAGATGGTAGCTTGCGAGATGGAGTTGGGACTGAGGTTGTGCAGCTCCACCCCGTAGACATGCAGAATCGCCCGCATAAAACGGCTTGCCGACACTCCGAATCCCCGCTCGTGAAAGGAGACAAAGCTCATGACATATCCCGACGGCGGGGACGGGGCGGCTCCGCTCGAAGGGGCCATCCACTCCGGCTACGAGTCACCGGAGAGAGGGCAAAGCAAACCCTCAGCAACAAGGGCCTCCAGGTCATCTGCCGTGACGGTGGAGAAGGGCCACGGATCGCGTGGCGGAACAATGGTCACCCGGTCAGCCATCACCAAGCGGAAGAGGTGGCGGCGGAGGAACTGGGTGTGCGGTTTCCTTTCTCTGGATGTTCCCTCGGGTTGCGAAAACCTAAGTGGGAGGCAAGCCGCTGAGTAAAGAACCGTCACCAGCCCCTCTCCCGAATATATAAAGGCCCAGGCGAGACCCATTCAACACTTCACCCGAACCCGCCACAAGGTTCAAAACTCAAAGCGAGACGCCCGTCCCTCGAACGGCTCGCGCACGCGCAACGGCCGCCCCGTGAACCACTCGTCCTGTCGCATTAACTCTGCGGCAGGACAGGCGGCACCTTTGGCAGGCGACGCTTCACCTCCACCATAATGACCGTGTCAAAAAAGGTGTGCCACGTCATTCGATTTCGTATCCTTTTCACTTCCTCTTTCTCTCTCTTGCCTCAGGGGTCGGAAAAGGGGATACTCCGAAAGGGATCCTTCTCTGCGAAGGAAGCGGGCCCCGAGCCCCCCTACTGATCAGAGGTTCAAAGGTTGGCCCCTCGGAAGGGTTCAACAGCCACCTCAGAGCACTCGGGCTCCGCGCCCACTACTGGTCAGAGGTTCAAAGGCCGGCCCCTCGAAAGGGTTCAACGGCCGCCTCAGG
Source organism: Zea luxurians (assembly GCA_029449295.1). Lineage (NCBI taxonomy): Eukaryota > Viridiplantae > Streptophyta > Magnoliopsida > Poales > Poaceae > Zea > Zea luxurians. The sequence goes on from JAOPSE010000012.1 coordinate 91,357,136, forward strand.
CCACTCGGGCTCTGCACCCACTACTGATCAGAGGTTCGAAGGCTGGACCCCGAAGGGTTCGACAGCCGCCTCAGACGTAGAGCGAGGGATGACCCTGGGTACGTTCGATACATAACCGAGGCTCGGGCTGCGCTCCCGAGGTACCCTAGGACATTTCCGAGACCAACGGGAATGATTTTTGTAACGGAATCCCACTAGAGGGAGGCATCGAGCCCTCGGACCCCGTCAAAAGGGGACCGGGTCCGGCAAGTCACTCGCAGGTACTTTTGGAGCGCGCCTTCGGGCCACTAGCCGACCCCTAACAAATGGGGCACGGGCGTCCACTCGGATTACCCATAGCAACTCACTGGAGACACCATGTTCGGCGCCCTCCGAGGGCAACATGGCGCTTCCCCCCTCCTCCTTGCGGAAAGGCGACACAGGGGCGTATGTAAAAAGCCGAGTCTGTCCCTGACCATCCTCTCGCTCTGTGCGGAGGCTCGGGGCTGCTCTCGCAAACCCGGCTCCGGCCAAACCGTTGACAGCGTCAACATACCAGCCCGAGAACTTGGGACTCGACTGTTCACCCGGGCTACGACCAGTTCGCATGAGGGAGCAGCTAGACCGGCCGAAGCATTACGAAACGTACTAAGACCTCGAAGGAGTCAAACTACTCCACCCGGCGGGTGCGCTCGCGCGCACCCACCGGAACAAAAGGCAACTGAGGAAGGCCGGTCCCCTTGCAAAAAAGTGCGACAAAAGCCTCTAAGCGAGTATCAACACTCCCTTCGAGGCTCGGGGGCTACTGTCGGGGACCATAATTAGGGGTACCCCCAAGACTCCTAATCTCAGCTGGTAACCCCCATCAGCACAAAGCTGCAAAGGCCTGATGGGTGCGATTAAGCCAAGGCTCGGTCCACTCGAGGGACTCAACCTCGCCTCGCCCGAGCCCAGCCTCGGGCAAGGGCAGCCGACCCCGGAAGATTCATGTCTCGACCGAGGACCCCCTCAAGCGACGTACACACCTTCGGCTCGCCCGAGGCCCAGTCTTCGCCAAGAAGCAACCTTGGCCAGATCGCCACACCGACCGACCAAATCGCAAGAGCATTTAATGCAAGGATGGCCTGACACCTTATCCTGTCACGCGCCCTTCAGTCGATAGAGCCGAAAGTGACCGCAGTCACTTCGCCGCTCCACTGATCGGCCTGACAAGAAGACAGCGCCGCCTGCATCGCTCCGACTGCTGTGCCACTCGATAGAGTGAGGCTGACAGTAGCCAAGTCCGGCCTCGGGCGCCATAGGAAACTCTGCCTCGCCTAACCCCAGGGCTCGGACTCGGGCTCGGCCCCGGAAGACGACGAACTCCGCCTCTCCCGACCCCAGGGCTCGGACTCGGGCTCGGCCCCGGAAGACGACGAACTCCGCCTCGCCCGATCCTAGGGCTCGGACTCGGGCTCGGCCCCGAAAGACGACAAACTCCACCTCGCCCGACCCCAGGGCTCGGACTCGGGCTCGGCCCCGGAAGACGACGAACTCTGTCTCGCCCGACCCGGGGCTCGGACACGACCTCGACCTCGGAAGACCGACTCGACCCCGACCTCGGAGGAGCCTCCGCCTCGCCCGACCCAGGGCTCGGACCGACTGCGTCACAGGAGGGGCCATCATTACCCTATCCCTAGCTAGCACAAGCTACGGGTAACAGGACCGGCGTCCCATCCGGCTCGCCCCGGTAAATAAATAATGATGGCGCCCCGCGTGCTCCATGACGACGGCGGCTCTCAGCCCCTTACGGAAGCAAAGAGACGTCAGCAAGGACTCGACAGCCCCGACAACTATCCTTCCGTAAGGCTCCAACGCTCCTCCGACGGCCACGACATCACATGAACAGGGTGCCAAAACCTCTCTGGCTGCCACGACGGCATGTACTTAGGGCACTAGCTCCTCTCTGCTAGACACGATAGCGCACTGCTACACCCCCCATTGTACACCTGGACCCTCTCCTTACGCCTATAAAAGGAAGGTCCAGGGCTCTCTTACGAGAAGGTTAGCCGCGCGGGAGGACGGGATGACGCGTAGAGTCCCTCGCTCTCCCCCCACGTGGACGCTTGTAACCCCCTACTGCAAGCGCACCCGACCTGGGCGCAGGACAAACACGAAGGCCGCGGGTTTTCCCCTTTTATCCCTCTCTTCTACCCCCCTTCGTGCTCCGTCTCGCGCCGATCCATCTGGGCTGGGACACGCGGCGACAATTTACTCGTCGGTCCAGCCGTCCAGGGACCCCCCGGGGTCGAAAAGCCGACAGATAGTCATGTGGATTATGGTGCATATGGTTAATGGTTTAATGGTGCTTTAAGATTGTTTTAAATTGGTATCTTAGTTTAAATTGGTATCGTAATGGTGAATAGTGGTAGGTTGATATTCCTATGATATATCCACTCAATTGAATGGTGTTTAACTCTGATTCTGTACATTTGTGTGTTATACGCATCATGGTTTGATCCTTGACACAATGCATCCCACAGGTGCTAAGGTGTAGCAATGCTTCGATTTAGCCTAAGTATGTGCATTTTGGCATTTAAAGCCAAAGCTAAGATTTTAATGTAGGCACATATTTAGGGGGAGCATTCTACAATCTTAGAACTCAAAATTTGTGCTTTAAATTTCACTCTTATGTAAGCTTTAATTGTGTTGCCATCAATCACCAAAAAGGTGGAGATTGAAAGCTCTCTTGTGGGTTTTGGTGTTTGGATGACAACTCAATTAAAGGACTAACAAGTGTACTAAGTGTTGAACAGGTGCTTAATGTAAAGCTAACAGGGTTCAACACAAGTGAACAAGTGTAATGGTCCAAGGACTAGATGATGGATAGATAATGGGCATCACAAGTAAGATGGACATTGCATAAAGTGAGACTCGGGTGCGTAGCTCTGAGACAACTGATCAAGCTAAGGATGGAGGCAAGAAGAGCTTCGAGGTACCAAGTGCACGGGAGAAGGTCAAAGAGGCTGAGGAACCCAAAGCCAAGGGTGAAGAAGAAGACTTGCAAAGTCAAGGGTGATCGAGTTGAGAAGAGCTATGGCACATCAAGGATCACTAAATAAGGACGTGACTTACAACCAATGAGGAAACATCTCTAGTTATGTGGTGTAAGTCATAAAGCTCAAGATCAAGCTCTAAGAAGGGAACAAAGTCACTAGAAGGAGAACAAATGTCAAAACAAGAATTGGAAGCAGCCTAAAAGAGCTAAGTGCACTCTGACCTTTAGTTTGGGTTGTTCCTATGTTTGGAGATATTCTATGTGACCTTTGCATGATGTTGGAGCTCAGAAATGTTAGTCTAGATCAAGTTAAGCTGACTTGATGATTTATGAGTCCAACATCAATCTTAAGCATGTCAAATGATAGAGAGGTGAAAATCCAAGAGAAGGTATGTTTCTAGACTCAGTACATTGGTTTTTGTGTACTAACGTATTTGTCTAAGTGTTAGAAACAGAGTAAAGAAGAAAAGAAAAGAGATGCAAAAGGCTTGGCTGTGTACAGCCAAGACTCAGCATAGTCTGGCACACCGGACTGTCCGGTGGTGCACCGGACAGTGTCCGGTGCGCCAGGCTAAACTCTGGTGAACAGGCCGCTCTCGGGAGAAGCCTGACGACGTACGGCTATAATTCACCGGACTGTCCGGTGGTGCAGCGGACTGTCCGGTGAGCCAACGGTCGGTCGCGCAATCCGCACGTGACGCGTGGTCGAGCCAACGGTCAGATGGAGGCACCGGACTGTCCGGTGTGCACCGGACAGTGTCCGGTACACCAACGGCTCCAAGACTGCAACGGTCATCTGCGCCATTTTTGGGAGAAAATCGGGCACCGGACAGTGTCCGATGGTGCACCGGACTGTCCGGTGCGCCACCCGACTGAAGGCAAGATTTACCTTCCTGGATTGCTTCCAACGGCTCCTAGGCCCCTTGTGCCTATAAAAGGGTCCTCTAGGCGCCTCAATCAGTGAGACAAGTGCAGCCAACAAGTGTAGACATCACTCTGATCAATTCTCACTCTCCCTCTTGTGTGTATCTCTCTAGTTTGTGTAGAAGGCAAAGCTATAAGCCTTTATAGAGTGGAGAAGAGCTGCTAAGAGCTAGAGCAAGGTCTTGAGCATATCGTTACTCTGCCGGAGTGCTGCCAAGAAGATTGTAAGCAGTCGCTGTTTCGTTGTAACCATCTCGACATAGTGGAAGGCTCTATCTGTCAGATTGACAGGTTTGAGCAAACGGAGGAAGGAGTTGAAACAGACTCCAAGCCCAGGTGTGGCTAACTCCAACGAGGACTAGGCAAGCGTTTCAGGCTTGGCCGAACCTCGGGATAAATCCTTGTGTCTGTGTGCTCTGTTATGTAGTGTATTCTAACTCTCTGTCTTACTTGCTTTTATATCTGCACTTCAACACTTATCTGTGGTATAAGCCTTATTTGAAGTACAGGACATTTTGAGACATGATCTTCTATTCAACTGCAACCTACTTGTCGGCGTTTCGAGACCGGGGGGTCCCTAAGCCGACGAGTGAGTGTGCCGCGTGCCCCAGCCCAGATGGGTCGAGCGCGTGGGCGAGCGCGAAGGGGGGAAAGCGAGGTGGCCGGAGACGGGCGTGAGAGAGGTGGAAATCCCGCGGCCTTCGTGTTCGTCCCGCGCCCAGGTCGGGTGCGCTTGCAGTAGGGGGTTACAAGCGTCCACGCGGGTGAGGGAAGCGAGCTGCCCCAAGAGAGCGCCTGCCCCGTCCTCGTCCCCGCGCGGCCAACCTTCTCTAAGAAGGCCCTGGTCCTTCCTTTTATAGGCGTAAGGAGAGGATCCAGGTGTACAATGGGGGTGTAGCAGAGTGCTACGTGTCTAGCGGGGGAGAGCTAGCGCCCTAAGTACATGCCAATGTGGCAGCCGGAGAGATCTTGGCACCCAGCTGGTGTGGTGTCGTGGCTGTCGGAGGAGCAACGGAGCCTGGCGGAGGGACAACTGTCGGAGCGGTTGGGTCCTTGCTGACGTCCCCCTGCTTCCGTAAGGGAGCTGAGAGCCGCCGTCGTCACGGGGCTAGCGGGGCGCCATCATTGCCTATCTGGCGGAGCTGGCCAGATGGGACACCGGTCTTGTTTTCTGCGGCCCGAGTCGGCTCGGGGTAGGGCAATGATGGCGCTTCCTGTTGACGTGGCGGGCTTGTGCCCTAGATCGGGCGACGTGGAGGCTCCTCCGAAGCCGAGGTCGAGTCTGTCTTTCATGGCCGAGGCCGAGCCCGAGCTCCTGGGTCGGGCAAGGCGGAGGTCATTCGGCAGAGGCCAGGGCGGAGTCCGACCCCTGGGGTCGGGCGAAGCGGAGTTCGTCGTCTTCTGGGGCCTAGCCCGAGTCCGAGCCCTGGGTCGGGCGGAGCGGAGTTCGCCGTCTTTCGGGGCCTTAGCCCGAGTCCGAGCCCTCGGTCGGGCGGAGCGGAGTTCGCCGTCTTCCGGGGCCTTAGCCCGAGTCCGAGCCCTGGGTCGGGCAGAGCGGAGTTCGCCGTCTTCCAGGGCCTTAGCCCGAGTCCGAGCCCTGGGTCGGGCGGAGCGGAGTTCGCCGTCTTCCGGGGCCTTAGCCCGAGTCCGAGCCCTGGGTCGGGCGGAGCGGAGTTCGCCGTCTTCCGGGGCCTTAGCCCGAGTCCGAGCCCTGGGTCGGGCGGAGCTTCCTATGGCGCCTTTGGCAAGGCCTGACTGCCTGTCAGTCTCACTCTGTCAAGTGGCACTGCAGTCGGAATGGCGCAGGCGACGCTGTCCTTCTGTCAGACCGGTCAGTGGAGCGGCAAAGTGACGGCGGTCACTTCGGCTCTGTCGGGGGGCGCGCGTCAGGATAAAGGTGTCAGGCTACCTTCGCGTTAAATGCTCCTGCGACTCGGTCGGTCGGCGCGGCGATTTAGTCAGGGTTGCTTCTTAGCAAAGGCAAGGCCTCGGGCGAGCCGGAGATGTGTCCGCCGTTAAAAGGGGGCCTCGGGCGAGACGGAAACCCCTCGGGGTCGGCTGCCCTTGCCCGAGGCTAGGCTCGGGCGAGGCGTGATCGAGTCGCTCGTATGGACTGATCCCTGACTTAATCGCACCCATCAGGCCTCTGCAGCTTTATGCTGATGGGGGTTACCAGCTGAGAATTAGGCGTCTTGAGGGTACCCCTAATTATGGTCCCCGACAGTAGCCCCCGAGCCTCGAAGGGAGTGTTAGCACTCGCTTGGAGGCTTTCGTCGCACTTTTTTGCAAGGGGACCAGCCTTTCTCGGTTGCATTTTGTTCCGGTGGGTGCGCGCGAGCGCACCCGCCGGGTGTAGCCCCCGAGGTCTTAATGCCTTGCGTAATGCTTCGGCTGGTCTGGTGGTTCCCTCATGCGAACTGGCCGCAGCCCGGGTGCACGGTCGGGGCCCAAGTTCTCGGGCTGGTATGTTGACGCTGTCAACGGTTCGGCCGGAGCCGGGTTTGCGAGAGCAGCCCCCGAGCCTCCGCACAGGGCGAGAGGGCGATCAGGGACAGACTCGGCTTTTTTACATACGCCCCTACGTCGCCTTTCCGCAAGGAGGAGGGGGGGAGAGCGCCATGTTACCCTCGATGGGCACCGAACATGGTGTCTCCGGTGAGCTGCAAGCGGGTAATCCGAGTGGACGTCCGTGCCCCGTTCGTTGGGGGTCGGCTAGGGGCCCAGAGGCACGCCCAAAAGTACCTGCGGGTGATCTGCCGGACCCGGTCCCCTGGCGTCGGGGTCCGAGGGCTCGATGCCTCCCTCCGATGGGATTCCGTTACAAAATCGCTCCCGCTGGTCTCGGAAATGTCCTAGGGTACCTCGGGAGCGCAGCCCGAGCCTTGGTTATGTATCGAACGTACCCCTGGTCATCCCTCGCTCGGTGTCTGAGGCGACTGTGAACCCTTCGGGGGCCAGCCTTCGAACCCCTGATCAGTAATGGGCGTAGAGCCCGAGTAGCCTGAGGCGGCCGTGGAACCCTTCGGGGGGCCGGCCTTCGAACCTCTGACTAGTAGTGGGTGTAGGGCCCACGCGATCTGAGGCGGCTGTTGAACCCTTCGGGGGGCCAGCCTTCGAACCCCTGATCAGTAAGGAGGCTCGGAGCCTGGTTCCTTCACGGGGAAGGACCCCTTTCGGGGTATCCCCCTTTCTCGGTCCCTGTCGCAAGAGATAGAGAAAGAGGAAAAAAGGAAAAAAGGATACGAAAACGAACGACGCGGCGTACCTTTTTTGGCGCGGTTGTTTCGGCGAAGGCGAAGCGTCGCCCGCTGCGCCTGCCAGAAGCGCCGTCTGTCCAGCCGCGGAGTTAATGCGACGGGGCGAGTAGTTGGCGGGGCTGCCGTTGCGCGTGCGCGAGCCATTCGAGGAACGGCCGTTTCGCTTCGCGTTTTTGAATCCCGCGTCCGGTCCGGGCTGAACGTTGGAACCATCTTCGCCTTGGTCTTTATATACCCCGGAGAGGGCCCGGTGACGGTTCTTTGCTCTGCTTCCTGCCTCTTCCTTTAGGCTTTCGCAACCCGAGAAACTTTAGCCAGAGAAGAGGAATACGCCCTTCCTGCCCCTTGCGCCGCCACCCCTTCCGTTTTGGTGATGGCTGATCGGGTGACCATAATCTCCCCGCGCGACCCGTGGCCCTTTTCCACGGTGACGGCGAGAGATTTGGAGGAGCTGGTCGGCGAGGGTTTGCTTCGCCCTCTCACCGATGAGCAGCGACCAGAATGGATTCCTCCCATGGGCGGAGTCGCTCCATCCCCACCGCCGGGGTACGTCGTGAGCTTCGTCTCCTTCCACGAGCGGGGATTCGGTGTGCCGACGAGCCGCTTTATGCGGGCCATCCTGTTCCACTATGGGGTGGAGTTGCATAACCTCACCCCCAACTCCATCTCGCAGGCCGCTATCTTCGTAGCGGTGTGCGAAGGGTATTTGGGGATCGCCCCCCATTGGGATTTGTGGACTCATCTCTTCTTCGCCGAGCTTTTTGCCTTGCCGACGGGGGAGAGGAAGGTCCGTGCAGCGGTGCGGACCGGCGGCTGCACCCTCTTGTTGAGGCAGTCGCGGGCGTCGCAGTACATCCCTGCCGTCCTCGCGTCCTTGAACAAGGGGTGGCAGCGCCGGTGGTTCTACCTCCGGAATGACGGTGAGTTGCTCCCGTCGTTCTCCCAGCGGGTAGTCACCGCCGCCACCGACGCCTGGCGCCATGGGACTCCACACGAGAGACAGAAGAACCTCGAACCCCTTCTCCAGGCCCTGAAGGCGTTGCGGGAGGGAGGACTCACCGCTGCGGGAGTGGTTGCCGCCATCCACCGTCGGAGAGTGCTTCCCTTGGCGGAGCGGCGGCTGCCGCTTTGGGAGATGACCCCGGAGGCTGACTGGGAGGGGTCACGAATGTCCCCTGATCCTCTTCCCTTCGACGCCCTCCAATGGCGAGTGTCGGCCGCGATGGGGAAGCCGGACCCCCACGCCTTCTCCCAGCTTCGGATGCGCCCCGACCAGGGGTGCGTGACTCTGGTGAGTGCTCGCTCCTTCCTTCTTCATACACCGGGTTGCTCCTGGTTCTTACGATTGGGTTTCTTTCCCCCCTTCTTTAGGAGGTGGGGTGGCACAAGCCCTCCCTGCCACGGGTCCCGGAGGACGCGGTGGACCGGGCAGCGCGGCGGGTCGCCGCGGAGGAGGAGAAGAAGAAGAAGGACGCGGAGAAGGCCCGGGCCCGCGAGCGGAGGTGGGCTCGGGACGCCTTGGAGAAGCGCCGTCGCCAGCAGGAGAGGGAAAGACTCCCAAGGGAGTCGTCGCCGGAGACACCCGATGACGATGATGACGACGGTGATGAGGAGGAGGACGACATGGCCGCCCGTCTCGGCCTCAGCCCCGACTTGGGGTGTGGCCAGGAGCCGTCGAGCCAGCCCCCGAGCGGGCCGACACCGTCGGTCCCCGGAGTTGGGGCGTCGGGGTCCCGGCCCGAGGCACGGGGGCGACCCGAGAGGTCACCTGACCCCTCGGCTGGAGGAGCTGAGGTGGCTGCGGAGGGCCAGGTCAGGGCGTCTGCTCCCCAGGGGCCGCCGCTCGTACCGACAACCATGGGGGTGACCCTCAAGTCATCGCGACCGTGCCCGGGCCATCTGCTCCCCGGGCGTCCAAAGCAAGGGTGGCGCCGAAGTTGCCGGCGAAGCGGACCTCGGCGACTGTTTCGGGAGCCGGGATCCAAGAAACCTCCCCCCAGGCACGGTGGATCATGGCCCGAAGTGGGTAAGTACCTCGGAATATCTTCGTCTTGGCTTCCCATTCATAGGTCTCGGCCATGATTTTCCCTTTCTCTTTTTTTTCTTTTTTATTCAGCAAGCGAAGCCATGGCCAGACCGACCTGGCACCCCGGAAGGCCCTTAAGACGGCGTCGGTCTGGGCGGCCAGCGCCGCCCCGGGCCTTGTCATTCAGCCGACCCTTTCGCAGGGCGTTTCACCGTAGGGGGCTCGGGCGTCGCCTGTCTCTGGGGAGGAAGTTCCCGAGGCGGGCTCTTCTGCCGAGGCGGCCATCGTGATAGGGGAGGCGGCTGGCGCCGACGTGGTCCCGAGCCCGCCTGCCGTGCCGGCCACGCTGGCGCCTGCCGCCACCGAAGTCGCCGCCGTCCCAGTCGGAGAGCGACTGGTTGCTGCCAGCGTCGGGATGGCTGATGCGTCGGTGCCCAGTGCCTCGGAAGAGGTGGGCGTGGACGCGCAATCCGTCCAGCCGGGCGGCAACCTCGTCGCTGTGCGGCGGAGCCCCGAGGCCCGGCGCCAGTTGCTCCGATTCCGGACCCGCGAGGCCTCGGACCCTGTCTTCGTTCTCGACGATGAACAGGAAGACCAGTCCTGGGATGAGCTCCGCGAGCGTGCTGAAGCGACGGTGGGGTCGCTCCGGTCGTCGCTGGAGGTTCTCTGCAGGGACGTCCCCAAAATCCTCCAGGTAACGGTTTCAGGCATACCTTTTCCTTTCGGTGAGCGAGGCGTTCGTCGTGACGCCCTGTTTCCCTCCCCCAGGATCTGACGGATCGGAGCGCCGCCAAGTCGTCGTTCATCCGCCGCGAGGTCGATGTCTGGGGCTCGCTGCGATCCCTGAGGACCTCGCTCGCCGGGGCTACCACGCGCCTTTCTCAGCAGGATGCCAAGATAGCGGACCTCCAGTTGCTCTGCGCTGATCTGAGAGCCGAGGCAGCAGCAGCACGCGCGGAGGCGCAACGGCAGCGGTCGGAGTTCGTCCAGGTCATCGAGGAGCGGGACCAATCTTGGGGCCTGGCTGCCGAGGCCGAAAGCCGGGCTGAGACCCTCGCGGCCGACCTGGCCGCAGCCCAAGTCGCGACCTCGGAGCAGCGTGCCCGAGCCGGAGGTATGCCTTGGCCGTCCCTGGTTCTTGTTCTTGTCTGTTTCTTCTGCTTGTGCTTGAGGTCTTTCTTCTGGTTGTTCGCAGAGCTTGAGTCCGCCCTTGACGAGTCCGCCAAGGCGCTCACCGAGGCGTTTGCTGGAGCTGCCGAGCAGAGGGAGGCCGACCTCGCGGCCATGTCCGAGGCCGTCTCGGACGTTTATCGAATCCTTGGCCCCGGCGACGTCCCTTCAGGAAGCTCCCCTCAAAGCCGCCTTCAAGCCTTGGGTGATTACGCGCGCGGCAAGGTCCGCGAGGCGCTACACCACGGCGTCAGGCGGGCCTTCGCCGTGCTCGCTTCCCATTATGTTGTGGACCTGGAACGGGTCAGTGAGGGGTATTGTCTTCCTGATGAAGACGAAGCTGCCCTGGCAGAAGTTCAGCGGCTCGACGCGGTCGCCGCGGGTCCGAGCGCGGCGCTGGCGACCACCTTTGAGGCAGAGATCCTTCCTCCTGTGCCGTCGCCGGAAGCCGAGGTGGACCTTACCGACGGCGGGGGCGGAACTGAGGGTGCGGCTCCTTCCCAAGGCGGCGCCTGACTCTTGTTGGAACAGTTTCTGTTGGATGTGCGCCTTACCGCGGCCGCCGAGGCCTGAACACTTTGTTTTTCTTGCATGAAGTCGCACTCTTCTTTATTTCAATTCGCGCGTCCGGCCTAGCTCGTCAATAATAGGGTGACTTCCCGAGTTGGGTCATTTTTCGTGGCAGGTGATGAGTGAGGTGTCCCTAACCTGGAGGTATAGGAGTTCCTCGGCTCAGTCGGCCTCGCCACTTACATGTACCCACGTTCGCCCCTCGGGACCCTGCTTCTGACATAGCCGGGAGAACGCCAAAGCCCCTTTTTGATCAAAAATTTTTGATGCGGGAAAGTACACCCACTCTCGACACGGAGGGGCGCAACCCCCGGGCGTCATCCGCGCAGAGGCCATTTGACGAGTCGGGCTCCTGCCCGAATATCCGGCGAGTGCTCGGCGACATCCCTCGGTATGCCGGGCATGTCCGAGGGACTCCACGCAAAGACGTCGGCGTTTGCGCGGAGAAAGTCGACGAGCACTGCTTTTGGGGTCGAGCCCGGAATCGGTCCGGATCTGCTTGGAGGTGTCGCCACTGGGGTCGAGAGGGACGGCCTTAACCGTCTCCGCTGGCTCGAAATTGTCGGCGTGTCGCTTCACGTCTGGCACCTCTCTGGAGAGGTTTTCCAGGTCGGCGATGAGGGCCTCGGACTCGGCGAGGGCCTCGGCGTACTCCACGCACTCCACGTCGCATTCGAACGCGTGTTTGTACGTGGGGCCGACGGTGATGACCCCGTTGGGGCCCGGCATCTTGAGCTTCAGGTAGGTGTAGTTGGGGACGGCCATGAACTTCGCGTAGCATGGCCTCCCCAATACCGCGTGGTGGGTTCCTCGGAACCCGACCACCTCGAACGTCAAAATCTCCCTTCGGAAGTTGGAGGGCGTTCGAAGCAGACAGGAAGGTCGAGCCGTCCGAGGGGCTGGACGCGCTTCCCAGGAATGATCCCGTGGAAGGGCGCAGCGCCTGCTCGGACGGAGGACAAATCGACGCGCAGGAGCCTGAGGGTCTCGGCGTAGATGATGTTGAGGCAGCTGCCCCCATCTATCAGGACCTTGGTGAGCCTGACGTCGTCGATGATGGGGTCGACGACGAGCGGGTATTTCCCCGGGCTTGGCACGTGGTCGGGGTGATCAGCTTGGTCGAAGGTGATGGGCTTGTCGGACCAGTCTAGGTAGACTGGCGCCGCCACCTTCACCGAGCAGACCTCCCGACGCTCTCGCTTGCGATGCCGAGCCGAGGCATTCGCCGCATGCCCTCCGTAGATCATGAAGCAGTCGCGGACCTCGGGGAACTCTCCTGCTTGGTGATCTTCCTTTTTGTCGTCGTCGCGGGCCCTGCCACCCTCAGCGGGTGGCCCGGCCTTGTGGAAGTGGCGCCGAAGCATGACGCACTCCTCGAGGGTGTGCTTGACGGGCCCCTGATGGTAGGGGCACGGCTCCTTGAGCATCTTGTCGAAGAGGTTAGCACCTCCGGGAGGCTTCCGAGGGTTCTTGTACTCGGCGGCGGCGACAAGGTCCGCGTCGGCGGCGTCGCGTTTCGCTTGTGACTCCTTCTTGCCTTTCTTCTTGGCGCCGCGCGGAGTAGACGCCTCGGGAGCCTCTTTCGAGGGGCAGCCCTGGGGCTGCTTGTCCTTTCGGAAGATGGCCTCGACCGCCTCCTGGCCAGAGGCGAACTTGGTGGCGATGTCCATCAGCTCACTCGCCCTGGTGGGGGTCTTGCGACCCAACTTGCTCACCAGGTCGCGGCAGGTGGTGCCGGCAAGGAACGCGCCGATGACATCTGAGTCGGTGATGTTGGGCAGCTCGGTGCGCTGCTTCGAGAATCGCCGGATGTGGCCCCGAAGAGACTCTCCCGGCTGTTGCAGGCAGCTTCGGAGGTCCCAGGAATTCCCGGGGCGCACGTACGTGCCCTAGAAATTGCCGGCGAAGGCTTGGACCAAATCATCTCAGTTGGAGATCTGCCCCGGAGGCAGGTGCTCCAACCAGGCGCGAGCAGTGTCGGAGAGGAACAGGGGGAGGTTGCGGATGATGAGGTTGTCGTCGTCCGTTCCACCCAGTTGGCAGGCCAGGCGGTAGTCTGCGAGCCACAATTCCGGCCTCGTTTCCCCCGAGTACTTTGTGATAGTAGTCGGGGGTCGGAACCGGGCCGGAAACGGCGCCCGCCGGATGGCCCGGCTGAAGGCCTGCGGACCGGGTGGTTCGGGCGAGGGACTCCGATCCTCCCCGCTGTCGTAGCGTCCCCCACGCCTGGGGTGGTAGCCTCGGCGCACCCTCTCGTCGAGGTGGGCCCGACGGTCGCGACGATGGTGCTCGTTGCCGAGGTGGCCCGGGGCCGCAGGCGCGGTGTTGCGCGTGTGCCCGGTGTAGACCGAGGCTTCCCGCATGAATCGGGAAGTTGCGGCATGAGGTTCCGAGGGGTACCCCTGCCTTCGGGAGGCAGAGCTCTCGGCCCGCCGGGCCGCAGCGCCTTCCAGGAGATTCTTGAGCTCTCCCTGGATTCGCCGACCCTCGGTGGTTGATGGTTCTGGCATCGCGCGGAGGAGCATCGCTGCGGCTGCCAGGTTCTGACCGACCCCACTGGATGCGGGTGGCGGCCTATCCCTGACATCGTTGGCGACGCGGTGCTGGAAACCCTGGGGCAGGTGACGTATTTCTCCGGCCGGGGGTTGGCCCGCCCATACCTGCCCGACGTCCCGGCGGATCGACTCGAGCGCTCCTGCTCCCTCGTCGAGCCTGGCCTGCGCCCCGCGGACTTGCTCGAGCTGTGGGTCGTGACCCCCCGCCGGAACGGGGACCACAGCTAGCTCCCGCGGGATGTCGGCGCGAGGCACCGGCCTAGGGAGATCACCGTCCTCCGGCATGCCGAGATGGTTGCCTTCGGAGGGATCCCCTAGCTCGACGTGGAAACATTCGCGGCTTGGGCCGCAGTCCTTGTCGTCAAGGCTGCGGCTGCCGTCGGAACAGTCGGAGAGGCAGTAGTCACATGCGGTCATAAAGTCCCGCATGGCACTGGGGTTGCCAAATCCAGAGAAATCCCAACAGACGCTGGGATCGTCATCTTCCTCAGACCCAGAGGGCCCGTAGGTCGAGACGTCCGTCAATCGGTCCCAAGGCGACCGCATACGAAACCCCAGAGGGGTTGCACTCGCCTCAACGTGAGCGCCCGCCAAAGCGAGGTTGCTAGGCGGGTTGAGGCCGAGTCGAAATGATGTAGGATGGGAATCAGTCGGTACCTTTTGGTCGACGAGGAGCGACATAGTCACGTCGGGGACTGATTGCGCCGTCGTCTTGGGTACGAGGGCGACGTCCTGCAGGCCCTCCGCGAGCGTGCTGGCGTCGTCCACTTGCTCGGGATTGGCGTGTCGTGGGGGGACGGCGCTCGCCTTCGTCTCAAACGCGAGGTCGACGCCCGACGCGCCCTCCGTTGGGGCGCTGGGGACGTCGATTCGCTCGACAGCCGACGGAGCGCGGCCTCTCGCTCGGCCTTGGTTGCCTCGCCTCCTCCTCCGATGGCGGGGGAGAGGACGGGGCGAGCTCGAATGTTGTTCTTCCACCACGCGGGGAAGACGTCGTCGATTCCGCCGCCGGCGGGCGGGCTGTCGGCCGCCATTGTCGTCGTCGCGCGGCGGTGGAAGGAGTATCATGTCGTAGCTGCCGTCGAGAGACATGAACTCGAGACTCCCGAAACGGAGCACCGTCCCGGGTTGGAGAGGTCGTTGGAGACTGCCCATCTGGAGCTTGACGGGAAACTGCTCGTCAACACGCAGCAGGCCCCTACCTGGCGCGCCAACTGTCGGCGTTTCGAGACCGGGGGGTCCCTAAGCCGACGAGTGAGTGTGCCGCGTGCCCCAGCCCAGATGGGTCGAGCGCGTGGGCGAGCGCGAAGGGGGGAAAGCGAGGTGGCCGGAGACGGGCGTGAGAGAGGTGGAAATCCCGCGGCCTTCGTGTTCGTCCCGCGCCTAGGTCGGGTGCGCTTGCAGTAGGGGGTTACAAGCGTCCACGCGGGTGAGGGAAGCGAGCGGCCCCAAGAGAGCGCCTGCCCCGTCCTCGTCCCCGCGCGGCCAACCTTCTCTAAGAAGGCCCTGGTCCTTCCTTTTATAGGCGTAAGGTGAGGATCCAGGTGTACAATGGGGGTGTAGCAGAGTGCTACGTGTCTAGCGGGGGAGAGCTAGCACCCTAAGTACATGCCAATGTGGCAGCCGGAGAGATCTTGGCACCCAGCTGGTGTGGTGTCGTGGCTGTCGGAGGAGCAACGGAGCCTGGCGGAGGGACAACTGTCGGAGCGGTTGGGTCCTTGCTGACGTCCCCCTGCTTCCGTAAGGGAGCTGAGAGCCGCCGTCGTCACGGGGCTAGCGGGGCGCCATCATTGCCTATCTGGCGGAGCTGGCCAGATGGGACACCGGTCTTGTTTTCTGCGGCCCGAGTCGGCTCGGGGTAGGGTGATGATGGCGCTTCCTGTTGACGTGGCGGGCTTGTGCCCTAGATCGGGCGACGTGGAGGCTCCTCCGAAGCCGAGGTCGAGTCTGTCTTTCATGGCCGAGGCCGAGCCCGAGCTCCTGGGTCGGGCAAGGCGGAGGTCGTTCGGCAGAGGCCAGGGTGGAGTCCGACCCCTGGGGTCGGGCGAAGCGGAGTTCGTCGTCTTCTGGGGCCTAGCCCGAGTCCGAGCCCTAGGTCGGGCGGAGCGGAGTTCGCCGTCTTCCGGGGCCTTAGCCCGAGTCCGAGCCCTGGGTCGGGCGGAGCGGAGTTCGCCGTCTTCCGGGGCCTTAGCCCGAGTCCGAGCCCTGGGTCGGGCGGAGCGGAGTTCGCCGTCTTCCGGGGCCTTAGCCCGAGTCCGAGCCCTGGGTCGGGCGGAGCTTCCTATGGCGCCTTTGGCAAGGCCTGACTGCCTGTCAGTCTCACTCTGTCAAGTGGCACTGCAGTCGGAATGGCGCAGGCGGCGCTGTCCTTCTGTCAGACCGGTCAGTGGAGCGGCGAAGTGACGGCGGTCACTTCGGCTCTGCCGGGGGGCGCGCGTCAGGATAAAGGTGTCAGGCTACCTTCACGTTAAATGCTCCTGCGACTCGGTCGGTCGGCGCGGCGATTTAGTCAGGGTTGCTTCTTAGCGAAGGCAAGGCCTCGGGCGAGCCGGAGATGTGTCCGCCGTTAAAAGGGGGCCTCGGGCGAGACGGAAACCCCTCGGGGTCGGCTGCCCTTGCCCGAGGCTAGGCTCGGGCGAGGCGTGATCGAGTCGCTCGTATGGACTGATCCCTGACTTAATCGCACCCATCAGGCCTCTGCAGCTTTATGCTGATGGGGGTTACCAGCTGAGAATTAGGCGTCTTGAGGGTACCCCTAATTATGGTCCCCGACACTACTCGAAGGGTCTTCTCATTCCACTGCGTTCTAGTTTTCGAGTAGAGTAAGAATTTAAGTTTTAAAGTGATAATTTTTATTCGCCTATTCACCCCCCTCTAGGCGACATCTAGATCCTGTTCCCGGGCCAAAGGGAATTTTCAGGCATGAGGGGAAAGAGAAAAGAAGTAGAATGATAATCGAGGTGGTGGCAACTGAGGTGAGGACCATCATTATCGTGCGTAGGTATAGATGACCAAATGAGTCGTGTCTGGTGAGCCGGCCCGAGGCACGACCCATTTAATAGTGCCTGGACCAACCTGGCACGAGCGTCGTGCGGTGCTTGGGTCGTAGCCTCGGCCCGTAGTGCCGGCCTGGCCCGGCCCAACACGATTATTTTTTTATTTTACAAAAATTCATATATACATATGTACAATTTATATTCGATATTATAAACACCTGAACATGATGTCCTATTGGTTAGATAGTTTCGTCTAGTGTCTCCCACCCTTCTTTCATCAGGGTGTGGGTTTAAACCCTATCTTCTACACCGCTTTTTTCAATATTTTTATGATGAATTGATTTTAAAGAAATATAGAAACTTTTGTAAAAAGATGACACAGGACGACCGTTCTCATTTCTCTGTATATATATGTCTATATTTATTATCATCTAATTTAATATAAACATATAAATAAAGAAAGCTAAAATAAATATTATTTTGCTATGGAGGGATTAGTTATTTTAGGAAGGAGGAATGAAGTAGCTTTTCTCTATCAGCAGTACGAGAAAGCTAACCGATTAGTTGAGTGAGCGCGAGCACGACGACATCGATCTGTTGCTTCGTCTTAGGGTCCGTACACAACAGGACTACAATCATTTTCGGCGGCCTATATTATTTTCAACGACCATATTATACACCAAGAACAAAGCAATACAATTGTTAATGATGAAAGACATTTGTCCTTCGAAACATTATCTTCTTCTAGATATAATGATCTTCAGACGAAGGTCATGAAGAATATACCTTCATCATTTTTATGAGCAATAGAAACACGTGAAGCATAAAAAGAATATAAACAACCTTATCAGATCACTAAATTATTTAAATTTATATTTTATAAACATGAATAAACATCAATAATGTTTATATGACATTTGTACCTTCGGCTTGACAGAAGGCAGAAGTACAAGAATAACGCAAGAATGGTTACAGGTCAGCGTGAACAGTACGATGCTACTGTTCATCTATTTATAGGCACAGGACGCAGCCTAGGTGAGATTACACTCGTATCCTTGACATTTACTGTTGACCTTAAGACAAACTGTTAAGGGCTAAACAGTCTTTTTCCCTTTAAGTCGGTTTCTCCTTTTATCGTCAACGCACTGAGCCAAAGCTTCTTCAGCCACAGCTTCGGAGCTGGCTTGTCCCTTGTTCAGATTGCACCTTCGTACTATGCATAGCTTCATCTTAAAGTCGAAGCTTCCTGAAATAATTATTATACTGGAAAACACGTTAGCTATATTTTTTGAGTACCTTCGGAAGAGAAAAACCCCAAACAGAAAAAAATACAATTTTCGATGGCTAGGTTATTTTTGGCTCTGACACCAATCACCGAAATTAGGATTACTTTTGGCGGCCCTAACAACAGCCGCCAAAAATTAAGTTCTATACTCTGTTGGGGTTACCTTCTCTCCTTCTCTTCCCTCCTCTTCTCTGTTTTCTCTTCTACCCGAGCACGCCGCCTCGAGACTGTGCCACTCCACGACGTCTCCATGGAACCAGCCCTACCCGCGCGGCCCCTCCTCTGGCGATCCGGCCCACGCCCTCGCCCAACATTGCCTCGACGACCCACCCCCGCCCCACGCCGTCCGTCCTCCGGCAAGCTCGTCGAGCCCTCCCCGACCTGCGCTCGCGTAGCCTCGGCCCATGCACGTGCGCTGTTGAAATTCTGAGATTACCTTATTGTGATATACATTCCTGATGAAAATTGCTTTTAATTTCTTATTTTCATTTTTTTGCCCTGGAATACCTTATTTTAGGTGGTTACAGCTAGCCACAAAAAATTAATGCATTATTTTCGGCATCTACCATCTGTCGTAGAAAATTCTCTATTTTCGATGGCTGGCTGAGCTGCCGAAAATTAAATTCTTATTTTTTAGTGTCACCTAATTAGCCGTAGTTCGTGGCCGCCGAAATTTAATACTTATTTTTGGCTTTTTTTAGCGGCCAGAAACTGTCGAAAATATAGCGACAATAATAGTCCTATTTTCAATGATTCCTGGGCGTCCAAAATGGTCTATTGTATCGTAGTTGTAGGAATACCATACCAGTATATGCTACGTCAAATCGGAGGCTGCGGTCGGAGCCATACGGTAGACCGCAGCCGTAGATTTCCTGTCCTAACGGTGCCAAATACTTGTATGGTGCGTCAAATCGGAGTGATTTGGTGGACCGTGTGGTCGTAGATTTGCTGTCCTAATGGTGTCGTCGTATCGGTCTCCTACAGTCCTGTTGTAGGCACAAAAGCGTACCTTTAGGCTTTGTTCGTTTGTGTCGGATTGGTGGGTCGGAACCATTCCTAACCGGATTGCTTCTCTAATTTATATAAATTTTGATTAGCCGGAACGATTCCGGGTGCAATCTGACGTAAACGAACAAGATCTTATGTTATTATTAAATAAGATAGAGTAGAAATGTAGAATGATCCTATCTCTCTAATAAAGAGGGATGAGATGAACTCGTTTTCTTTTTGTTATGCAGACATCAAATGTAGGATCAGCTAGCGACAAGGATTTGTTAGTTTTTTTTCTTCTTCCTTGTCTGCTTATCTCTTTCGTCCGCCGCCTCTTGCGCACTTCCGCTCCCCGTGACTCGCGCTTGTTCCGCCCACGAGCTGCACGTGCCTCCTCCGCTGGTGCTCCCCCGGCCCGCACTCTGGCGGGGCCACAGCTCGTCCGCGCGGCGGCGGGGCTAGAGCTCGCTGACCTCCTCTGTGCGGCGGCGGTGCTGTAGCTCGACCACGCCCCGGCGAGCCACGGGTCATCTGCTCGCTGCTCGCTGGTAATGATCGAAGCCCGACCGCGCGCCGACGGGTCAATCGCAAACTGGAGACCGACTGACCGAGTATGATGAAGGCTTGGACCGAGGTGATGAGGTGGACTACGGACAGCTAACATTTTGGTGATGTCAATAAGAAAGTGCACGTGAGGGATTGTTGTCAGTGTAGTGATGGGCAACATTTCTCTTAAACCATGTTTGGATCCTTGAATTCAGTTATTCTAATAAATTATAATTTAGTCATATATCAGTTAAGCTACTGTTAACTATTTAGAGGAGATATTTATATGATATACTTCTAGTATAGGATTACTAGGAGAGTGAGCCCCTTCAATCAACTTATTATTGAAGATTAAATAGTAAACGGATTTTAGCACCTACAACTTCCTCCATCCCCTTTTTGAAAAGTAAGGGGGATTTTAACCCCCCACCATTTCTCTCCATCCCCTTTGCTTCTAGAGGAGGAAACCTAGTATGTTGTGAAAAGCGAAGGAAACCAAGCTCTTTCTGGGAAGAAAGGAAAAGAAGAAGGAATTTTGAAGGATCGAAATCCTATACAAATTTTTTGTTATGTAACCCTCCTTTGGACCAATCCCAAAGGATTGAATGCCTATATATTCTATAAAATTTCTATGAAATAGGTCATTGTAGCAAGATTTGCAAGGATTTCTAACATGAGGTCTGATCTCAAAAAAAAAAAATATAGAATTTCAAGTGCCATACAAATCTACATTTTTTTTTTCTTATCGCTATGTTTTACCAATCCTGCGTTTTCAAAGAGACCTCTAGTTTTCTTTGGTTCCGTATGATAGCTTTTGTTTGGATGTAGTACCATACATTCATTGCATCTCATTGTGTTTTTTCTCTGTCCCTTGCGCTTCTTAACGCATGGTATGTTTGGTTTGGTATGAGGCCGTGACCCGAGCTGTCTAATCTTCCTATTTCTTTCTGGCCTTGGTCTTGGCCGGCGCCGCCGCTGACCGGAGTCGTGGCGCTGGTGGATGGATGTGCCGGACCGAGCTTTTGTTTGCTTCCGGTGCGGAAAGGGAGGGCATCTGCCGATGACTGAACTACTGAAGGCTGACCCTGACCCTGCCAGCAGCAGCAGTCCACTTTTCCACTACGTGCGCGGTGGCGTCATGAGCGTGAGCACGCGTTGCGTCATCCACGACAGGTGGGCCTTATTACCTACGGTAGATACGAGACGCGTGCGGAGAAGTCGCCGACGCCGAGAGCGAGAGGCGGTCGCAGAGGAGCGATCGCTCTTGGAAAGCTCCTCCAAGCGGCATGGTGTCCAAGCAGCAGGAGCCCACAGCTGCACAGCACAGCACAGGAGTTCCAATTTCCAAAACGATCGCCGACAATTAGCGTATGCTCTGTACAGTGTTTGGAGGCTGCATGGATACCGACTCCGACGTGCACTGTCCCCGACTTGCCTGGTAAGCAATTGCCGCGGTGGATCGCTAGCAATTATACAGTGCACTACTGTTTGTCTCCTGGTAGCATGTTCCACTTCAACGCAACGGCAACGCAACGCATGCCTGCTGCTGCTGTCCACTCCGTTGCGATGATCCAAACAAGAGAAGGTTCCTTCTTCTTGTCTTCCGGGAACTCTTTCTTGACTGCCGGGGGGAAAGAGCTAAAACACAAGCTATATCAATTACCAGGCAATGCAATGCAACTCAACTTAGCACTTGGATTCCACAGAGTAAAACAGCAGAGGCCCAATTTTCCAAGACAGGCCAACACACCAAGCAAGACGGTGAGTTAAAACACAAATTTATACTTAGTCCTTAGTATATACTTCAAGTCAGAACACACAGTTTACATCAGGAGTAAGGACCAATCATACCTCTCACAGATCTCTGAAAAAAAATGGCAGATTTCAGACCATCACTGCAGCTTAAACGAATCTGTGTGTCAATGGTATACTGTAGGCCCCTAATGTTCTGGCTGCCTGCATGTCCAGACAGACAGACAGGTGATGGAAGTAGAAGATATGTCTCAACTTATATGAATGAGAAAGGCCAGAAATCAGCTTTGGCAACAAAAAAAAAATGGCATAGATATTGCACGACAAGAGTAAACTGGAGGACTAATGGTTCCTTGAGTGTCAGCAGTGTCACTTAAATCCCTATGAGTTCATTTTGGATATCCCAATTTCCTGCCTCCACCTTCTTGTTGTGCACTCAACTTAAACAATCGACAGATCATTAGATCAAGGGGTGAAATGGAAAGAAAAAAAAATGCCAATGCTCTTGGTTCCAGTGGCAGTTACTTACTAAGAAAAATGTATGTCTCAGAAACAAAAATAAAGTATAGGCATGGTTGTGCTGTTCCAAAGTTATTTGCCATCCAGTCCACTGGGGGAAAAAAATCAAATTACTTCGCTTGGCGGAATAAAGAATTGGAGGTTGTCGTTCTGGACATCTTCACCAAGAATGGATAGAGACAATAATTCTGTTTCTGTGTTCTTTCCCTCTTTTTTGATGATCACCAGCAATAGCTACTGAGCTGAAAACTTTGTAAGAACTGGCTGGCTGTAGAGGTCAGAACTATTCCTTTTTTTTCCCTAAAAAAGCATGACTTCATAGCAACTGGATTTTTTTTTCATGAAAAAAACGGGTCAAGATGTCCAACAAAGATGCTAGATATTCATGCATAGCCTACTGATACACTATCCTGACATATAGTTCAGTGCATACTTCGGGTGGTGTTTGGTTTATAGGGACTAATTTTTAGTAGGCATGAAAACGGTCGGAAACGGTATTTATTCGATAATCAGTTTTTTCTTTGATTGTGAATAAATAGGATATAGAATATACAATACAAATTTGTATTCTTGTTTTTAACATCCAGCTTGTTAAGATTCATAAAAGATAAACCTCAAATTCATTCTACATTTTCTCAAATAATAGATATAAACTTCGGTATGTATTCGGAAACAAATTCGGTAATTTTTTTAACTTTTTGTGTTGTAGGGAGCAAATAATACATAAAACAACTTATATAATATTTTATTCATATTTGTACTAATGTGCTTGATAACATAAGAAAAGATCAACATCAAATTTTATACATATCTATTTTAAAATATTAAATTTATTCTAACCGTTCGGATTACCACTTTCATCCCTAATTTTTAGTCCCTCTATTTTATTCCATTTTAGCCTATAAATTGCCAAATATTTATGAGAACTAAACTAGAGTTTTAGTTTCTGTATTTGACAATTTAGGGACTAAAATGGAATAAAATAGATGAACTAAATATTAGTCTATAAAAACCAAACACCCCCTTCATATATCAAGATAACTGTTACTACAATCCAAAACTAAGAAACACCAACCGCGATGATTATGCACATTTATATGAAATATGGGTTTACGAATCTGTATGCCTTTAACATTCACTAGAGGATTGTGCTTGTATAGTGACCTTTTAGCATTGCCATGTGGGTTCCTCGAAGGGTGATGTGCTTGGTGACAGGAATCAGCAGGGCGACTCAAAAGACAAAGGGCTTTGCAACTAGATACTATGATAAAAGAACTAAGATTATAGATTAATGATTCTATCAATCAGAAGTTCAAAAACACCTCAATTTACCACCGTTCCCTTGGTCTGCCATCAGGAAATACAGGAACAGGTGCGCTGCCGTTGGCAGAACCATCAGCAATTTTCATGGCGACCTTGACTTGTTGTGGACTCGAGTCGTCATCTCCAAAGTCTGGCGGTGTGTCATCGTTCTCGCCAAACCAGCCATCACCCCACTCGTAGTCAGCATCCGATTTGCCACCAGAAAGCTCACTAATCAAATCTTCCATATCAGAGAGCCCCTCATCTTCATCGTCGTCACTCACTTCGTCCCGCGACTGCAGTGATCCATTCATTCCCTCAGCCTCCTCGCCAGTCCCATTCCCAACTGCGGCCCTTCTGGGGAAGCGTGGTACGGCCACAAGAGCCCTCATTTTCTCCTTAAGTAGCACCAGCTGGTTCTTCTCGACCAGCTGCGAGTCCTTGTACGCCTCACGGAGGAAGACCGAGTCCCTATCTCCTTTGAACGATACGTAAAACATGTCCGGGTGACGAATGATCATGCCGCGCAGGGACTGCGAGAACCTGAACTCCTCCCTGAAGTGCGTCAGGTGGTCCACCAACGTGCGCTTCTCCACCGTTAAGCTAAGAATTTCATGAACCACTCCACAAGCGTGCTTTTCCTTCTCGTCTGATCCGGAGCGCAGGTGCGAGAAGTCGGCATATGGGGAAATGTAGGGCATCTCCTTGAACCGCGCAATCCTCCTGGCCTCCCCCCGCGTCAATTTGAGGCCCTTGGGGAGCCTGACACGGTTGAACTTGAGTGGGCGGTCGATGATGAGGTTCCTCTCCTCAGCTTCCCTCGCCCGGCTCTCCTCCTCGGCGAGCTCCGCCGCGGATACGGCGAGCTCGGGGTCCCAGTGCGTGAGCTCCAGCGCCGGGCCCCGGTCCATCCGGACGACGCGGAAGTACTGCGGGTACCTGAGGCAGATGGTGTCGCGGAACTCGGGCGGGAGGCCGAGGTCGTGCTTGAGGTGCGCGACCTTCTCGATGAGGATGCGCTTCTCCTGCGACATCATGAGCAGCTTGCGGAGCTTGGCGACGGCGAGGCCCTCGGACTCGTTCCTGAGGCGGAGCTCGTCGAGGTAGAGGCGCTCGGCGGCCGGCGTGAGGCGGAAGCGGAGGGAGTAGACGCCCTCCTCGACGACGTCGAAGACCCCCGGGAAGCGCCTGAGGAGCGCGATGAGGCGGCGCTTGCGGGTGAGGCCGAGGTCGCGGCGGAAGCGGCCGAGGTCGCGGAGGCTCATCACGCGGTCGGGCTGCGCCACCAGGATGTTGCGCAGCTTGAGCACCAGCTTGAGCTTCTTGTCCCGCTGGATCACGGTGTCGAAGGGGGCCTCCTTGCGGCGCTTCACGGCGGCCTGCGCCACCACCGCCGCGGGCCGCGGGCGGAGGCGCAGCGGGAACGGCGGCGGCCGCGGCGGCGGCGGGAGCGGGGCGCCAAGGAAGAGCGACTTGGGGGACCTGGTGGCCGCGGCCGGCGCGAAGGGGAAGGGGAGCAGCAGCTTGGCGTCCATTTCCGCCGTCGCCGCGTTGGGGGGAGTGGTAGGCTGGTAGGGATAAACCTTTGCGGCTCCGCTTGATGGGTTTGGATATTTTTGTTTTTTTTTGGTGGGTTCAGTTCTGGGTGGCGATTGGCGATATTTCGTTGAGGATGTGGGCTCGGCCTTTGGAGTACTTGGGCCTTCCTTGAGGTCCATGTTATGGGCCGGACCGGTTGCTGGTTTCCCTCTCGTGTCTGCTAAAGATTGCAAGCACATGATGATTGATTACATTACATGCGCTTGAACTGAACAACTGCAGTGCGGCCACCAAGGCGAAGGCACCAAATCACGATGCAAAACGATAAGACCGGCCGGCGACCTTACCGAGAACGGAGGTGGCATCACGGGAAGGTCTCATACTCTCGTTGCCCTCCATGCCAGAAGGCGGACATGTTTTCTTCATATATTAAGGGGGTGTTTGGTTACCCCAAACTAAAATTTAGCCCATGTCCCATCAAATGTTTGAACCTCCGTTCCGGGTATTAAATGTAGTCGGATTATAAAACTAATTTGTCAGCCGAAGATTAAAAGACGAGACGAATCTAGTCCAGTTGGTTGGGTCTATATTTCATACTCCTATTTAAAAGTCAAACGCTTGATGTGACCCGGGCTAAACTTTAGCAGGAGTAACCAAACACCCCTTTAAGGTGAATACTAGGTGAATACCTGTACGTTGCTATGGAGTGAACATCTTTCTCTTGCAGCTGTAGCATCACAAAACAATCTCTATCTCCCTTTGCCTCTTGCTGTGACTGTTATTGCTACAATAGTAATACCCGACAAAACAAAGTGGGCAACAACAAGAGAGAAAACGATAACTCTCCACAATTGTTAAGTAAGTTTTACAAAGAATCAATGTTGAGCTTATCTAAGGACTCAATGCCATCAAGCATGGGCCAATTTTACATCATATTCGTTCTGTATTGTATAACAAAGAAATGAGACAATCAAAACTATAATATGGTCTATGGAATGTATGCAATGAGCTTGTCAACATGAAAAACCAAATTATAAATGTATGGGGCATTGCAGCTCGAGGTTGAAGCATCCAGATAACAAAGTGGCGTATCAGGATAAGGAGGTTTGGGTCCTGCTAGCCACTTCAACTTCCCGTTGACAATGTCAAGTTACAGATTTCTTCCAGATTCATCAAAAGCATACTGAAATAGTGAAACATTGTACCTAGAAACAATAATGTGATGTCAGCAATTTATCGAACACTTAAAAACTCTAGTTCATCTATAAACCTCATATAGATAATAAGGAAGCTCGGGACATTGGTCAAGTTAATTTCAACTTATAAATCTGTTGCAAAATAGTATGGCTACACAAAGAAACATAATTACAATTAAAGACAACTCATCCTAGAATTTAAAACTTCCTCTCATTTAACCATAGCATCTTCTAATCACAGTTGAAAATACCTGAAACGTGGACGGTGTCAAGCCTGCCGAACATGACACCAGAGGCAGGCTGGTGGTCTTTGCCCTCGCTGATCTAGCAAAGGACATGGAAGCGGTGCTCATTGACCAAGACGTCGTTGCATGGATTATGTGAAAAAGGCAAGGTTGAAGGTTATGCTCCATTGACTGAAGTAACTTGATGAGCTAATTCCATTTGGTGGAATCACATATGAAAATTGCATTGTACTTGAAAAATACTTAGATTAATAAGCTCATAAATAAAATGTAGGCTCATAAATAAAATGACAAGTGTGATAGACCTTTTAGGAAAATAAAATCTTGAGATATGTACTGGAGTTCCTGCGCACACTGGCACATCAAACCCAAGGCAATCAACTCTGATCACTACTGCAATCTGTGAAAACAAAAAATGGGCAATGTTTTAGTGCTTCAGGTCCATCATCATTGTACATAAAAAGTGTTGTCAATCTATGCAATCAACTATCATGCAGTTATGTTCATTGTTTCTCCTTAACAAAGATACTGCAATTGATAGAAAATTGATACTCTAGCTACAAGATTTGTGATATTCATATTCACTTACATGGACAATGTATACAACAAAAGGAGACATGAAAACATCATTAAATCTTTCCTAGGAGAAGCCCATGCTAATTCAGAATTCACTATGTTGCAGCCCTAACCTCATATGTAGTCATCACCATGACATGGTGGATCAAGAGAAGAACAAGCAAAATAAAAAGATCATTGCATTGTGAGAAAAACACGACCACGACATGGTGTATAAATACATAATTAATCTAATGAGCTGTGGGTAGAGTTTATCAGTAATACCACAACTATGTTATCCTCTTTGTCGAAATCTAATGGGACCTGCGCAATAAACTTGAGGTTCTTCTCCCTTCCCGCTAAAACAATGCAAGCATATAATTAGTCAAAACACCAATAGGATTGACATAACCGTCCGCGTATGTAGTCACACATACAATAAACTGTTTTAGTGTAATAGCTGATGGTTGTGTTCTCATTTTCATGTACAATAGTTGTGTTTCTATTTTCTCTTTCAAACTCTACATGTTACATTCAGATCGAGTTCATGTAATTTTCTAGAAAAATGGAAAGATGACTGCTACCAGACATGGTGTAAATTATGAAGAACCATACCTGCACAATGAACTTGAGGTTCTTCTCCCTTCCTACTGAAACCATACAAGCATATAATTAGTCAAAATAGCAATAGGTTGGTTACATCCATCTATCGAGTAGAATAATTTAAAAAGAAAATAACCAAAGATGATAATAGCTAGCATGAACATAACAAAAAAATTAGACATTGGCGTATGGGAAAGGGAAACATATAACGGTAATTCTAACTCCACATATTACATTTAGATGATTGTAATGGCATTTTTAACTAAATAATAGGATTGTCCAAAAATTTTAATGGCATTTTTTTCTCGAATATCCAAAGAGTTGTGCATCAACGCAAGGAGAAGAGTGTATAAGAAAACAATGCAGACACACAATAGCACTGAATAAAATGAAAAGGCAAACTAACTTAAATAATTGGCCAAATGCAAAATTTGGAACTGTCCCGAAGATTGGAAGTTCATTTCACAAATATTATTCTTACTATAGGATAGTGTTTATTCATGTCATTAGTTTAAGTGACGAGGCACAAGTGATA
This sequence comes from Zea luxurians, assembly GCA_029449295.1. Lineage (NCBI taxonomy): Eukaryota > Viridiplantae > Streptophyta > Magnoliopsida > Poales > Poaceae > Zea > Zea luxurians. Next base: position 91,384,717 of record JAOPSE010000012.1, read on the forward strand.
AAGAAAATTGTGGAAGGCACAAGTGACGAGGAAAACAAGTTTGAATATAACTACCAATTGCATAAATGAGTAGTGAATCAAACTGGACAACAGCACAAGCCATTTCTGTCGACGTTTCGAGACCGGGGGGTCCCCGAGCCGACGAGTGAAGTGTCGCCGCGTGCCCCAGCCCAGATGGGTCGACGCGAGGCCGAGCGCGAAGGGGGGAAAGCGAGGGGGCAGGAGATGGGTCGTGAGAGAGGTGGAAATCCCGCGGCCTTCGTGTTCATCCCACGCCCAGGTCGGGTGCGCTTGCAGTAGGGGGTTACAAGCGTCCACACGGGGGAAGGAGCGAGCGGCCTCACGCGAGCGCCCGTCTCGTCCTCGTCCCCGCGCGGCCGACCCTCTCTAAGAGGGCCCTGGTCCTTCCTTTTATAGGCATAAGGAGAGGATCCAGATGTACAATGGGGGGTGTAGCAGAGTGCTACGTGTCTAGCGGAGGAGAGCTAGCGCCCTAAGTACACGCCATCGTGGCGGCCAGAGAGATTTTGGCGCCCGGTTCGTGTGATGTCGTGGCCGTCGGAGGAGCGCCGGAGCCTGGCGGAGGGACAGCTGTCGGGGCCGTCGAGTCCTTGCTGACGTCCTCTTGCTTCCGTAAGGGGGTCGAGAGTCGCCATCGTCAGGGAGCGTGCGGGACGCCATCATCGCCTATCTGGCGGAGCGAGCCAGATGGGACGCCGGTTTTGTTCCCCGTAGCCTGAGTCAGCTTGGAGTAGGGTAATGATGGCGCCTCCTGTTGATGTGGCCGGTCTGCGCCCTGGGTTGGGCGAGGTGGAGGCTCCTCTGAGGTCGAGGTCGAGTCCGTCTTCTGTGGCCAAGGCCGAGTCCGAGCCCCCGGGTCGGGCGAGGCGGAGTTCGTCGTCTTCTGGGGCTGAGCCCAAGTCCGAGCCCTGGGTCGGGCGGAGCGGAGTACGTCGTCTTCTGGGGCTGAGCCCAAGTTCGAGCCCTGGGTCGGGCGGAGCGGAGTTCGCCGTCTTCCGGGGCTTAGCCCAAGTCCGAGCCCTGGGTCGGGCGGAGCGGAGTTCGCCGTCTTCCGGGGCTTAGCCCGAGTCTGAGCCCTGGGTCGGGCGGAGCGGAGTTCGCCGTCTTCCGGGGCTTAGCCCGAGTCCGAGCCCTGGGTCGGGCGGAGTGGAGTTCGCTGTCTTCCGGGGCTTAGCCCGAGTCCGAGCCCTGGGTCGGGCGGAGCTTCCTATGGTGTGCGACCGGGCCTGACTGCCTGTCAGCCTCACTCTGACAAGTGGCACCGCAGTCGGAGTGGCGCAGGCGGCGCTGTCTTTCTATTAGACTGGTTAGTGGAGCGGCGAAGTGACGGCGGTCACTTCGGCTCTGTCAGCTGAGGGGCGCGCGTCAGGATAAAGATGTCAGGCCACCTTTGCATTAAATGCTCCTGCGATTTGGTCGGGGTTGCTTCTTGGCGAAGACAGGGCCTCGGGTGAGCCGGGAACGCATTCGCCGCTGGAGGGGGGCCTCAGGCGAGGCGGAGATCCTCCGGGGTCGGTTGCCCTTGTCCGAGGCTAGGCTCGGGCGAGGCGTGATCGAGTCCTTCGAATGGACTGATCCCTGACTTGATCGCACCCATCAGGCCTTTGCGGCTTTATGCTGATGGGGGTTACCAGCTGAGAATTAGGAGCCTCGAGGGTACCCCTAATTATGGTCCCCGACAGTAGCCCCCGAGCCTCGAAGGGAGTGTTAGCACTCGCTTGGAGGCTTTCGTCGCACTTTTTTGCAAGGGGACCAGCCTTTCTCGGTTGCGTTTTTGTTCCGGTGGGTGCGCGCGAGCGCACCCGCCGGGTGTAGCCCCCGAGGCCTCGGAGGAGTGGTTTGACTCCTCCGAGGTCATAACGCCTCGCGCAATGCTTCGGCTGGTCTGGTCGTTCCCTCATGCGAGTTGGCCGTAGCCCGGGTGTACGGTCGGGTCCCAAGTTCTCGGGCTGGTATGTTGACGCTGTCAACGGTTTGGCCGGAGCCGGGTTTGCGAGAGCAGCCCCCGAGCCTCTGCACAGGGCGAGAGGGCGATCAGGGACAGACTCGACTTCTTTATATACGCCCCTGTGTCGCCTTTCCGCAAGGAGGAGGGGGGGAGAGCGCCATGTTGCCCTTAGTGGGCGCCGAACATGGTGTCTCCGGTGAGCTACAAGCGGGTGATCCGAGTGGACGCCCGTGCCCCATTCGTTAGGGGTCGGCTAGGGGCCCAGAGGCGCGCCCAAAAGTACCTGCGGGTGATCTGTCGGACCCGGTCCCCTGGCGACGGGGTCCGAGGGCTCGATGCCTCCCTCTGATGGGATTCCATTACAAGATCGCTCCCGCTGGTCTCGGAAATGTCCTAGGGTACCTCGGGAGCGCAGCCCGAGCCTTGGTTATGTATCGAACGTACCCATGGTCATCCCTCGCTCTGTGTCTGAGGCGGCTGTGAACCCTTCGGGGGCCAGCCTTCGAACCCCTGATCAGTAGTGGGCGCGGAGCCTGAGTAGCCTGAGGCGGTCATTGAACCCTTCCGAGGGGCCGGCCTTCGAACCTCTGACCAGTAGTGGGTGTGGAGCCCACGTGCTCTGAGGCGGCTGTTGAACCCTTCCGAGGGGCCAGCCTTCGAACCTCTGATCAGTAGGGAGGCTCGGAGCCCGGTTCCTTCACAGGGAAGGATCCCTTTCGGGGTATCCCCCTTTCCCGGTCCCTGTTGCAAGAGAGAGAAAGAGGAAAAAAGGAAAAGGATACGAAATCGAACGACGCGGCGTACCTTTTTTGACGCGGTCATTATGGCGAAGGCGAAGTGTCGCTCGCTTCTCCTGCCAGAGGCGCCGCCTGTCCCGCCGCGGAGTTAATGCGACGGGGCGAGTGGTTCTCGGGCAGCCGTTGCGCGTGCGCGAGCCGTTCGAGGAACGGAACACGGGCGCGTTGTCTTCACGCCGTGAGAGAGGGTTCTCTCGCTGCCCCTGGATGGGACGTAAGCTTGGCTGACGACGTGACCGCTGCTTCTGCCCGCCTGCCACCGCCATCACTGCCGGCCCAATTTTGACCGCATTTGACTGTCGCGCTTGGCTGGCATTGCAGGGTTGCCTCGAGTCGCGGTATTGACTCCGCAGTCGAGGGGGCGTGGTAGTGGCATGAGTGGCGGTGCAGTTACTCACACGTAGCAACCGGCGCGCCAGTTGCATGACGCGTGGGCCTGGTCCTCCAAGCTGGGCGCGTTGGAAGTCGGAGAGGTGCGCCCACTTGGCGCGGTTGCATGCCATCTGCATGACTGCCCGCCCTTTCGCCCGCTGGTCTGGGCAAAAGTGGAGAGCCACTTGTAACCGCTGGGCGGTTGTACGCACCGCGCGCGGCGGTTTGGCTTCTTCTGCCCTGGGCCGGCTTGCATAACGCGTGGGACCTAGCCCCCGCGCCGTGGGGGAGGACCTTGGAGCGTGTTGGGGAAGACTCAGCCCACAATGGCTGGGGACGCAAGTAGGGAGAGTCGCCTTTAAAAGGAGGGTGGCCCTCTTGGAAGGCGACCATGTCTTCGCGCTCCCTTATGCATCGTATCTTTCCACCTTCCAAGCCCCCGGATGGGGGACATCCGCCGTCTTTCTGCTTCGTCGTTGGAGGAACGCAACTCTGCGGGAGTTGATACCTTTCAGCCGTCGTTCGGCTTCAAGGATTTTCATCATGCAGCCCGGTCGCATCCCTCCGCCGGTGGTCACCCAAGATGGTGACCTCCAGTTCGATGGCGGGGGAGAGCGTACCGGGTCGCGGCCTCTGCCCCTCCCTCAGCCTCAAGGATTTTCATCACCAGGGCTGGGGAGGGGAGTGTGCCGAGTTGGGGTCGGCCCCCCGTGTGTGCGGTGGCTCGCTCCTTCCCTCAGTGATCGGGGGGAAGGGCGGGAGTCGTCCGTGGCGCTGGCAGCTGCACCGTGCACGGCAGCTGGAAGAGGTTCCGCCGCCGACGAGCTTGCCGGCGCCACCCGTGGACCGACCTCCAACTCTACGGCCTTCTGCCCGTCCTTGCCTCTCGAGTTGGGGGCATGGGCGAGGGCCTCCTGGCAGCAGCATCCGCCCTGAGGTCATCGCTGCTGCTGTTCGGCCCCCCGGAGCAGAAGTCGTCGTCGTCGCCGCTGCTGGGGCGGGCGACGACAAGCCGTTCGTCGGTCTTCTGTTGCTCCGCATGCCTCCCAACCGCGTGAGGTTGCTCGCACCTGCGGAGGTGGAACTGAAGTTCCATTTGTAATGGCACTTCGAATGCCAATGTTTTTGTTCATCGTGGCTGTCGAGGCCTGAACATGTATGTAATTTCGGCACGGAGCCGTGCTTTTTCCTCATTTTCGAGCACTAAGACTCGCCTGTTGGTTGTCTGAACCGCTTCACCAAGCGCAAGTCGCCTCGTGTAAAGGTGACGAGTGAGGTATCCGTATCCCGGAGGCGTAGGAGTCCCTCGGCTCGGCCAGCCTTATTGTCCGAGGCTTCCCTTGCTTAGTTAGAGGAAAGCCCTCGGCCGCTCTTCGATGAGTCGAGGCCAGGGGTAGCAGTGCCAACGCAAACAGAGGCAGAGTTGGCTCGAAAAGAAGGCCAGGTCGGCCGGGGCCTGGCCGGGTCGTCCGTTAGCGGGACCAACACCAGAATCGACCTGTCGAGGCCTCGGGCCGGGCTGATGTCCTTGGGGGATAGCTAGCCGAGGCCCCGGGGTGACCGGCCGAGCCGCCTGCTCGGGCCGGATTCTTGGAGAAGACCCTGGCGGCGATGGCCCGGGCTTGGTGATGACGTTGTCCTTCAGAGCGGAGACCCTTGGACCGCGTCGCCGTCCGAGGCTAGGTCGGACCTCGCCAAAGGTGTTGTCGATGCCGAGGGTGCTGCCGCTCCCTTTAGCCGCCAAGATCCGAGCCTGCAGGATCGGATTATGTTATAGCGCGTGTTTTCTGCGGCCGCCGAGGCCGAAACACACCCTCTCCGTATTGTAAAGCCGCGTCTCCTTTCCTCTTGTTTCGAGTATCTGGACTTTTTTGTCGGTAACAGGACTGTTTGTGCGAGCGAAAGTTGCTTCTCACGGAAGGTGATGTGTGAAGTATCCGTATCCCGGAGGCGTAGGAGTCCCTCGGCTCGATCGGCCTTGCCGCTTACGCGCACTCTTACCCGTCCATGGGGTTCTATCACCGACGCAGCCGAGAAGGCTCGAAGAATCGCTCCGGCGGAAGAGCTTCCGAACATGAAGACTTGTTCGGTCCGCAGAATCACTTATCCGAACGTGAGTTACTTATGGCAGAAGGTGATGAGTGAGGTATCCGTATCCCGGAGGCGTAGGAGTCCCTTGGCTCGGTCATCCTTGGCTGCTTACGTGTACTCCGTCGTTTTCAGGATCCACTTTCGAAGTAGTCGAAAAGCACGAAAGACATTCCGGCGGAAAAGATCTTTTTTCGAGGAAAATTTCGACGCAGAGGGGGTTCCCCCCTTTTAGCCCCCGAGGGAGGGTCGGGCTTTGCCGAGGCAAGGCTGACCCTTCCTTGATGACTAAACTTTGCGTGGGAGCGAGGTATATGAACAACTTGAAAACATCTTAAGGGTAGAAGCGACGTAGCTGTTGGATGTTCCAAGCGTTGTTGTAGACCTCGCCTTGACTGTTGGCCAGCTTGTAGGTTCCGGGCTTTAGAACTTTGGCGATGACGAACGACCCCTCCTAGGGGGGCGTGAGCTTGTGTCGACCTCGGGCGTCTTGTCGCAGCCGAAGCACCAGGTCGCCCACCTAGAGGTCTCGGGACCGGACCCCTCGGGCGTGGTAGCGTCGCATGGACTGCTGGTACCACGCCGAGTGTAGTAAGGCCTTGTCCCGAGCCTCTTCCAGCTGGTCCAGCGAGTCTTCTCGACTAGCTTGGTTGCTTTGGTCGTCATAGGCCCTCGTCCTCGGGGAGCCGTATTCCAGGTCTGTGGGCAAGATGGCCTCGGCCCCATAGACTAGAAAGAACGGCGTGAAGCCCGTGGCTCGGCTCGGTGTCGTTCTCAGGCTCCAGACCACCGAGGGGAGTTCCTTCATCCATCGCTTGCCGAACTTGTTGAGGTCGTTGTAGATCCAAGGCTTGAGCCCTTGTAGAATCATGCCGTTGGCACGCTCTACTTGCCCATTCGTCATGGGATGAGCCACGGCGGCCCAGTCTACCCGGATGTGGTAATCCTCACAGAAGTCCAGGAACTTTCTGCCGGTGAACTGGGTGCCGTTGTCGGTGATGATGGAGTTCGGGACCCCAAAACGATGGATGATGTTGGTGAAGAACGCCACCGCCTGCTCGGACCTGATGCTGTTCAGGGGTCGGACCTCGATCCACTTGGAAAATTTGTCGATGGCGACCAACAGGTGCGTGTAGCCCCCGGGTGCCTTCTGCAAGGGGCCGACGAGGTCCAGACCCCACACAGCAAAAGGCCATGTGATGGGTATCGTCTGCAGAGCCTAAGCGGGGCAGGTGGGTCTGCCTTGCGTAGAACTGACACCCTTCGCAGGCGCGGACAATTCTAGTGGCGTCGGCTACCGCCGTTGGCCAGTAGAAACCTTGTCGGAAAGCATTTCCGACAAGGACTCGAGGTGCTGCGTGGTGGTCGCAAGCCCCCGAGTGTACTTCTCGGAGGAGTTCCTGACCTTCGGTGATGGAGATGCATCGCTGGAGGATGCCTGAAGGGCTGCGGTGGTAGAGCTCCTTCCCTTCTCCCAGCAAGACAAACGACTTGGCGCGCCGCGCCAACCGCCGAGCTTCGGCTCGGTCAAGGGGTAGCTCTCCTTGGTGGAGATATCGCAGGTACGGGGTCTGCCAGTTTTGATCAGGCGTGACCCCGCTTTGCTCCCCCTCGACGCGCAGCGTTTCGCCCTCGGGGGCCGAGGGTACCTCGGGCCAAATCGAGGGTGCCTTGGGCAGAGCCGAGGTTGCCTCGAACTGAGCCGAGGGTACCTCGGAAGGTGCCGAGGGTACCTCGGGCTGGGCCGAGGGTGCCTCGGGCTCGGGCGCGTCGTCGATCTTGATGGAGGGTTGATGCAGATCTCGGGAGAAGACGTCCGGGGGAACCGTCGTTCGCCCCGAGGCTATTTTAGCCAGCTCGTCCGCAGTCTCGTTGTAGCGCCGAGCGATGTGGTTGAGCTCAAGCCCGTAGAACTTGTCTTCCAGGCGCCGAACCTCATCGCAGTAGGCCTCCATCTTTGGGTCGCGGCAGTGGGAGTTCTTCATGACTTGGTCGATGACGAGCTGCGAGTCACCGCGAGCGTCGAGGCGTCGGACCCCTAGCTCGACGGCAATCCGCAACCCGTTGACTAGGGCCTCGTACTCAGCTACATTGTTGGACGCCGGGAAGTGGAGGCGTAACACGTAGCGTAGGTGCTTCCCGAGGGGCGAGATGAAGAGTAGGCCCGCGCCGGCTCCTGTCTTCATCAGCGACCCATCGAAGAACATGGTCCAGAGCTTCGGTTGGATCGGGGCTGTTGGTAGCTGGGTGTCGACCCATTCAGCCACGAAGTCCGCCAAGACCTGGGATTTGATGGCCTTCCGAGGGGCGAACGAGATTGTTTCGCCCATGATTTCCACCGCCCACTTTGCAATCCTACCCAAAGCCTCTCGGCAGTGGATGATCTCCCCCAGGGGGAAGGATGACACCACAGTCACCAGATGAGACTCGGAGTAGTGTCACAACTTCCGTCGTGTCAGGATCACCGCGTACAGCAGCTTCTGAACTTGTGGGTAGCGGATTTTGGTTTCGGACAGTACCTCGCTGACAAAGTAGACTGGCCTCTGAACGGGCAATGCATGCCCCTCTTCTTGTCTCTCGACCACAATCGCGGCGCTAACCACCTGAGTGGTCGCGGCGACGTAGACCAAGAGGGCTTCTCCGGCAGCTGGGGGCACCAAGATAGGCGCCTTTGTGAGGAGCGCCTTCAGGTTCCCGAGGGCTTCCTCGGCCTCAGGGGTCCAAGTGAAGCGCTCGGCCTTCCTTAAGAGGCGGTACAGGGGTAGACCTCTTTCGCCGAGGCGTGAGATGAAGCGGCTCAGAGCCGCGAGACATCCCATGACCCTCTGTACGCCTTTCAAGTCCTGTATGGGCCCCATGCTGGTGATGGCTGCGATCTTCTCCGGGTTGGCTTCGATGCCTCGCTCGGAGACGATGAACCCCAAGAGCATGCCTCGGGGCACCCCGAAGACACACTTTTCGGGATTGAGCTTGACGCCTTTCGCCTTGAGACACCAGAATGTCACTTCAAGGTCAGAAAGGAGGTCAGAGGCTTTCCTCGTCTTGACTACGATGTCATCGACGTAGGCCTCGACCGTGCGGCCAATGTGCTCGCCGAACACATGGTTCATGCACCGCTGGTACGTCGCGCCCGCATTCCTCAAGCCGAACGGCATGGTGACATAGCAATACATGCCGAAGGGTGCGATGAAAGAAGTCGCAAGCTGGTCGGACTCTTTTATCCTGATTTGGTGATACCCTGAGTAGGCGTCGAGGAAAGACAGGGTTTCGCACCCAGCAGTGGAATCCACGATCTGATCGATGCGAGGCAGAGGGTAGGGAACCTTCGGACATGCTTTGTTCAGACCAGTGTAGTCTACACACATCCACCATTTCCCCCCTTTCTTTCTCACAAGCACAGGGTTGGCAAGCCATTCGGGATGGAATACCTCTTTGATGAACCCTGTCGCCATTAGCTTGTGGATCTCCTCGCCTATGGCTCTACGCTTCTCCTCGTCGAATCGGCGCAGAGGCTGCTTGACAGGTCGGGCTCCGGCCCGGATGTCCAGCGAGTGCTCGGCGACATCCCTCGGTATGCCGGGCATGTCCGAGGGACTCCACGCGAAGACGTCGGCGTTCGCGCGGAGAAAGTCGACAAGCACTGCTTCCTATTTGGGATCGAGCCCGGAGCCGATCCGGACTTGCTTAGAGGCGTCGCTGTTGGGGTCGAGGGGGACGGACTTAACCGTCTCCGCTGGCTCGAAGTTGCCGGCATGACGCTTCACGTCTGGCACCTCCTTAGAGAGGCTCTCCAGGTCGGTGATGAGGGCCTCGGACTCGGCGAGGGCCTCGGCGTACTCCACGCACTCCACGTCGCATTCGAACGCGTGTTTGTACGTGGGGCCGACGGTGATGACCCCGTTGGGGCCCGACATCTTGAGCTTGAGGTAGGTGTAGTTGGGGACGGCCATGAACTTCGCGTAGCAGGGCCTCCCCAATACCGCGTGGTAGGTTCCTCGGAACCCGACCACCTCGAACGTCAGGGTCTCCCTTCGGAAGTTGGAGGGTGTTCCAAAGCAGACGGGAAGATCGAGTTGTCCGAGGGGCTGGACGCGCTTCCCAGGGATGATCCCATGGAAAGGCGCAGCGCCCGCCCGGACCGAGGACAGATCGATACGCAGAAGCCCGAGGGTCTCGGCGTAGATGATGTTGAGGCTGCTGCCTCCGTCCATGAGGACCTTGGTGAGCCTGACGTCGCCGATGACGGGGTCGACGACGAGCGGGTATTTCCCCGGGCTCGGCACATGGTTGGGGTGGTCGGCTTGGTCGAAGGTGATGGGCTTGTCGGACCATTCTAGGTAGACTGGCGCCGCCACCTTCACCGAACAGACCTCCCGGCGCTCTTGCTTGCGGTGCCGAGCCGAGGCGTTCGCCGCTTGCCTGCCGTAGATCATGAAGCAGTCGCGGACCTTGGGGAACTCTCCTGCCTGGTGATCTTCCTTCTTGTCGTCGTCGCGGGCCCTGCCACCCTCCGCGGGTGGCCCGGCCCTGTGGAAGTGGCGCCGAAGCATGACGCACTCCTCAAGGGTGTGCTTGACGGGCCCCTAGTGATAGGGGCACGGCTCCTTGAGCATCTTATCGAAGAGGTTGGGACCTCCGGGGGGTTTCCGAGGGTTCTTGTACTCGGCGGCGGCGACAAGGTCCGCGTCTGCGACGTCGCGTTTCGCTTGCGACTTCTTCTTGCCCTTCTTCTTGGCGCCGCGCTGAGCTGACAGCCTTGGGGGCATCTTCCGATGGGCGGCCCTGGGGCTGCTTGTCCTTCCGAAAGATAGCCTCGACCGCCTCCTGGCCGGAGGCGAACTTGGTGGCGATGTCCATCAGCTCGCTTGCCCTGGTGGGGGTCTTGCGACCCAGTTTGCTAACCAGGTCGCGGCAGGTGGTGCCGGCGAGGAACGCGCCGATGACATCCGAGTCGGTGATGTTGGGTAGCTCGGTGCGCTGCTTCGAAAATCGCCGGATGTAGTCTCGGAGAGACTCTCCCGGCTACTGTCGGCAGCTTCGGAGGTCCCAGGAATTCCCGGGGCGCACGTACGTGCCCTGGAAATTGCCGGCGAAAGCTTGGACTAGGTCGTCCCAGTCGGAGATCTGCCCCGGAGGCAGGTGCTCCAACCAGGCGCGAGCGGTGTCGGAGAGGAACAGGGGGAGGTTGCGGATGAAGAGGTTGTCATCGTCCGTTCCACCCAGTTGGCAGGCCAGACGGTAGTCCGCGAGCCACAGTTCCGGTCTCGTCTCCCCCGAGTACTTTGTGATAGTAGTCGAGGGTCGGAACCGGGTCGGGAACGGCGCCCGTCGTATGGCCCGGCTGAAGGCCTGCGGACCGGGTGGTTCGGGCGAGGGACTCCGATCCTCCCCGCTGTCGTAGCGTCCCCCACGCCTGGGGTGGTAGCCTCGGCGCACCCTCTCGTCGAGGTGGGCCCGACGATCGCGGTGATGGTGCTCGTTGCCGAGGCGACCCGGGGCCGCAGGCGCTGTGTTGCGCGTGCGCCCTGTGCAGACCGAGGCTTCCCGCATGAATCGGGAAGTCGCGGCACGATGTTCTGAGGGGTACCCCTGCCTCCGGGAGGCGGAGCTCTCGGCCCGCCGGACCGTGGCGCCTTCCAGGAGATCCTTGAGCTCTCCCTGGATTCGCCGCCCCTCGGTGGTTGATGGCTCCGGCATCGTGCGGAGGAGCATTGTTGCTGCAGCCAGGTTTTGGCCGACCCCACTGCATGCGGGTGGCGGCCTGACCCTGACATCGTCGGTGATGCGGTGCTAGAAGCCCTGGGGTAGATGATGCATTTCTCCGGCCGGAGGTTGGCCCGCCCATGCCTGCCCGGCGTCCCGGCGGATTGGCTCAAGCGCTCCTGCTCCCTCGTCGAGCCTGGCCTGCACCCCGCGGATTTGCTCGAGTTGTGGGTCGTGACCCCCCGCCAGAACGGGGACCACATCTAGCTCCCGCGGGATGTCAATGCGAGGTACCGGCCTAGGGAGATCACCGTCCTCCGGCATGCTGAGCTGGTTGCCTTCGGAGGGACCCCCTAGATCGACATGGAAACATTCGCGACTCGGGCCGCAGTCCTCGTCGCCGAGGCTACGGCTACCGTCGGAACAGTCGGAAAGGCAGTAGTCGCATGCGGTCATGAGGTCTCGCATGGCACCAGGGTTGCCAAGTCCGGAGAAATGCCAATGGAAACTAGGCTCGTCGTCTTCCTCGGGCCCAGAGGGCCCGTAGGTCGAGACGTCCGTCAGCCGGTCCCAAGGTGACCGCATTCGAAACCTCAGAGGGTTCGGATTCGCCTCTACGAGAGCATCCGCCAAAGCGGAGCCGCTAGGCGGGTCGAGGCTAAATCTGAAAGGCGTGGGATGGGAATCGGTCGGTACCTCTTGGTCGACGGGCGGTGATGAGGTCACGTCGGGGGCTGACTGCACCGTCGTCTCAGGTACGAGGGCGACATCCAGCAAGCCTTTCGCGAGCGCGCTGGCGTCGTCCGTTTGCTCGGGGTTGACGTGTCGCGGAGAGACAGCGCTCGTCTTCGTCACAGGCGCGAGGCCAATGCCCGGCGCGCCCCCCGTTGGAGTGCTGGCGTTGTCGTCTCGTTCGACGGCTGTCGAGGTGCCGCCTCCTGCTTGGCCTTGGTTGCCCCGCCTCCTCCACCTCCGTCGACGGGGAGGAGGACGGGGCGAGCTCGAAGGTTGTTCTTCCACCATGCGGGGAAGACATCGTCGATCCCGCCGCCGGCGGGCGGACTGTCGGCCGCCATTGTCGCTGTCGCCCGGCGGTGGAAAGAGTATCATGTCGTAGCTGCCGTCGAGGGACATGAACTCAAGGCTCCCGAGACGGAGCACCGTCCCGGGCCGGAGAGGTTGCTGGAGACTACCCATCTGGAGCTTGACGGGAAGCTGTTCGTCAACACGCAGCAGGCCCCTACCTGGCGCGCCAACTGTCGGCGTTTCGAGACCGGGGGGTCCCCGAGCCGACGAGTGAAGTGTCGCCGCGTGCCCTAGCCCAGATGGGTCGACGCAAGGCCGAGCGCGAAGGGGGGAAAGCGAGGGGACAGGAGATGGGTCGTGAGAGAGGTGGAAATCCCGCGGCCTTCGTGTTCATCCCGCGCCCAGGTCGGGTGCGCTTGCAGTAGGGGGTTACAAGCATCCACACGGGGGAAGGAGCGAGCGGCCTCACGCGAGCGCCCGTCTCGTCCTCGTCCCCGCGCGGCCGACCCTCTCTAAGAGGGCCCTGGTCCTTCCTTTTATAGGCATAAGGAGAGGATCCAGATGTACAATGGGGGGGTGTAGCAGAGTGCTACGTGTCTAGCGGAGGAGAGCTAGCGCCCTAAGTACACGCCATCGTGGCGGCCGGAGAGATTTTAGCGCCCGGTTCGTGTGATGTCGTGGCCGTTGGAGGAGCGCCAGAGCCTGGCGGAGGGACAGCTGTCGGGGCCGTCGAGTCCTTGCTGACGTCCTCTTACTTCCGTAAGGGGGCCGAGAGTCGCCATCGTCAGGGAGCGTGCGGGACGCCATCATCGCCTATCTGGCGGAGCGAGCTAGATGGGACGCCGGTCTTGTTCCCCGTAGCCTGAGTCAGCTTGGAGTAGGGTAATGATGGCGCCTCCTGTTGATGTGGCCGGTCCGCGCCCTGGGTTGGGCGAGGTGGAGGCTCCTCCGAGGTCGAGGTCGAGTCCGTCTTTCGTGGTCGAGGCTGAGTCCGAGCCCCCGGGTCGGGCGAGGCGGAGTTCGTCGTCTTCTGGGGCTGAGCCCAAGTCCGAGCCCTGGGTCGGGCGGAGCAGAGTACGTCGTCTTCTGGGGCTGAGCCCAAGTCCAAGCCCTGGGTCGGGCGGAGCGGAGTTCGCCGTCTTCCGGGGCTTAGCCCGAGTCCGAGCCCTGGGTCGGGCGGAGCGGAGTTCACCGTCTTCCGGGGCTTAGCAAGAGTCTGAGCCCTGGGTCGGGCGGAGCGGAGTTCGCCGTCTTCTGGGGCTTAGCCCGAGTCCGAGCCCTGGGTCGGGCGGAGTGGAGTTCGCTGTCTTCCGGGGCTTAGCCCGAGTCCGAGCCCTGGGTCGGGCGGAGCTTCCTATGGTGTGCGGCCGGGCCTGACTGCCTGTCAGCCTCACTCTGACAAGTGGCACCGCAGTCGGAGTGGCGCAGGCGGCGCTGTCTTTCTATCAGACTGGTTAGTGGAGCGGCGAAGTGACGGCGGTCACTTCGGCTCTGTCAGCTGAGGGGCGCGCGTCAGGATAAAGGTGTCAGGCCACCTTTGCATTAAATGCTCCTGCGATTTGGTCGGGGTTGCTTCTTGGCGAAGACAGGGCCTCGGGCGAGCCGGGAACGCATTCGCCGCTGGAGGGGGGCCTCAGGCGAGGCGGAGATCCTCCAGGGTCGGCTGCCCTTGTCCGAGGCTAGGCTCGGGCGAGGCGTGATCGAGTCCTTCGAATGGACTGATCCCTGACTTGATCGCACCCATCAGGCCTTTGCAGCTTTATGCTGATGGGGGTTACCAGCTGAGAATTAGGAGCCTTGAGAGTACCCCTAATTATGGTCCCCGACAATTTCTAAGTCATTTTAGAAGTTAATAGAAACCGAATGATCCAATTGAACTCAATGGAGGTAGTTATCGCAACGCGTGGTTCTCCGTATCTGCAACATATAAGATATTCCTTTTGGAATTGTAAGCAAGACCCTGTAATAGGTGGCAAGGAATAGTTGTATGACTTTACATGCATGACAAGAGAAAGTTCAGATCATAAAGATTTAAATAATTTTGTCTCAAGAAAGATAGGCATAAGAAAAAGAACATCAGTTCATAACTTCAGAGCATGCAGACTAAGGACATGACAACACACAATACACTCATTCAATTTAGCAGCAATTACATATGGATGACTACTATTGCCAAGTTATCTCAAACGTTAAGAGCTCATAGCATGTTTATGTAAGAGCGATATCTATTGCATGGAAATAATAGTTATTTCTTCCCTTGAGGGTGGTCAAATAGGGCAGCATCAAATTGGCCATTAAACAATCCTTCCTCAGAACTCCCAACTTGACATATGAACTACCCTTCCAAGTTGGTCACCACTTTAATCACAGAAGAGAGAAGTAAGGCTTTAGTAGTAAAAAGAACAAAAATCAATTTTCTAAGATAAGTAAACAGTCTAACTGATGTGCCATATTTATTCGATTGAACTTGAGGTCACAAGTGTAATTTGCTTTCCCCCAATTTTTTCAATGCTAATCCCTAATATGAATAGCTAGCTACACGCAATCCGGCATCAAACACATGAATTTTGGAACAATGATGTACATACCCGCATCACATGCCGCTCGCTCTAACCTTCAGATCGGTTGCAAACAAACTCTCGTCGTCCTATCCTCCAAACATAAAACATATTATTACATATGTACGTACATATATATGACACAAACAACAACACAGGAAAAAGAAGGGGACAACAACAAGAATCAATTTGTTACCATGCGTCATCCCTAGGTCTGGTGTCTTGGACGTAATCATCTACTTCCATGTTAAGTAACCTCTTCTCTAGGCCTCCTCTTCTTTTAGCTTCTTTAGAGGCATCTTTTTTAGCCTGCAACATAGTTAGAGGCATTTTTTTAGCCTGCAACATAGTTCCAGACCTCACGTGTCCAACCCATCTTGCCAATTGAGTCACCAAAATCGAGATGGGCACAAGATCTGAGGAACATAAGAAGCAGCACGAAGGGAGAGAAGAAATGAACCAAGAGCAAAAAGGCGCACCTCCTTCCTAACAAGGTTCCAGATCCTTACGTGTTCTTCTCCTGCGAGCTTCGCATCGTGTTGACCTGCGTGCACCACACGCAGATCGATCAGCACATACCGCGGTTCACCAGCGAGGAAGGACGTAAGCACCAGGGACCGGGAACACGACCCTCCATCGGCCTCAGCCTAGGTTCATGCAGACCCTCCATTATCCTCAGCGTCGTTGCAATGGCGACGGATGACCCATCCCTAGCCTCATCTGTGCCTACCATCGGGCGGAGAGAGCGGTGCTCATGCCATCAGGGAGGGAGGGGGGCTCTACCTCGGTGTCGTGGACTCTGCGGCGGCCACCACGCCTAGCTGCAGGATCATTTGCGTGGGACAACATCGTCACCCCTGACTTCGAGGCCGACCAGATACCATCGCGAGGGGGTGGGTGCGGAGAGTGGTGATGACGATGCAAAGCGGACATGGAGTGAGGCGCCGAGGACGTGGGCTGACAGGGCACGACGAGAGGAGATGAGGAGGGCTGGTGGGGTGGGTGGGGATGTGGGGAGAGATTTCTGGCGGGGAGATATGCAATCGCGGTAATGGAGGGCGCGGAGATCTACATGCGCGGTTCTTGCGGCGCACAACGGGAGCTGTAGAGGTGTGCGGCGGGGTCGCACGGGGCACGGGTGCAAGCGGGGGCGCGTGGGGCCATGGTGTCGCCCTGCGCCCACCTTACGTTCCTAATAGTAGTAGGGATATTATATAAACACAACTCAAAGCAACGGTTTTGTCTAGATCACAACATTTTTGTGAATACTTTCTTTTATACTTTGAAACAAAATGTTATTATCAGGAAAAAAAACTTTCATGGTCCAGCAGATAGAAAATTAAACCTAGTGTTCCTTTCGCTCAAGAGGGGTGGGGGATATTGCAATTTACTACAAGCATAAAACGTAACGATTCAAGATTTTTTTTTATTTGGACTGACGCGAAACGAGCCTTCTCTGGCGAGGAGGAACGTATGTTACAAGCACATAGGGATGAAAACGAACGGGAACGGACGGGAAACATCATCAACCGTTTCCGTTACCATATTTTTTTTCATCGGGAACGGGAGCGGGACAGTCGGAAATGGGAACGGGAGCGGGTTATACGGGTATACGAAAACGAATAAATACGAACGAAAATTAAACGAAAACGGACGGTAACTGAAATATCTTCTAGGACTTAGCGAAGAAAGGAAGCTATATGTTATTGTTTAGTGTTTACAATCAATCAACCAAAGAGTTACTGGCTTTCTGAATTGCACGGGCACACAACAGGCCAAATGATCAACAGACAATAGCCAACGAAGCGAAGCTTCAACGTTACACAACCACATACGGCCACACTGACCAACAGCTGGAGCAGCAACACAGGCACGTATCCTCAGCCCAAGTGTACAAGTACAGCAGCAGCAGCGACACAACCCATAGGCCAACAACAATACAATAGCAGTATGTGCATCCGTAAGGCAGTAACAGCATAGGCGGATTGCTTCGTGCTTGGGCCTGGCTACCTGGGAGGCTAAGGGCCTGTTTGGTTCAACTTTTTTTCTGACCAGCTTTTCTGAAAATCTGGCTGTGGGAAGAATCTGGCTATGGGGAGAATTTGAGTATCATTACGATTACGTGTGGAGGAAGATAAAGTTGTTCATAGGGCTCAGGATCTAGAAAGTGACGGATTCCTACTATTACAATGACTCAACCGATTATGTGTTTATGTTGATTTTGGATGGTTTTTGCCTCCAACGAATTTTATGGAAGCTGGCTGAAAAGCTGAGCGTTTGGTAGTCCGCAGCAGCTTTTGGTGGCCAGAAGCTGCCAGAAGTCGAAACAAACAGCCTGTAAGTGGGCCAATCGGGCCATGCCAAATAGATTTTCCGGTCTAATGTAAAGCGGGATAATACGGGAAAATACCAGATCAAAACGGGATACCGGAAATACGGGCGGGAAACTACCTTAACTGTTTTCGCACCCATTTTCGGTTGGTCCCATCCCGTTTTCGTACCGTTTTCGTATTTTTCCGGAAATACGAAAATAGTCAGGACAAAATGGGAATACGGAGTGGGTCAGGACCGGAAATTTCCCTTTCGTTTTCATCCCTACAACCACAACGACGTCGCCTTCAGATATCAGTCGTAGTATATGTTATCTTTCCAGAAATGGGAAACGAGCCCCATACTCTACTGCCGTGCCCAGGCGTGCTGTCACGTACGTTCGTTGGCCTCTCATCTCACCCAGAAAAGGAAAAGAGAGAACGAAGGCACGCGGGTGCACGGCACGTACGGAGTACACGTATACTATACCAGTGTCACTTTCCCCCCATCGCTTGTTGCACCGGTGCTGCGGCGCGGAAAGACAGAGGACGGCTGGCTGGCTGGCTGGCTGGACGGACGGACTGGACGACCGTGGGAGTACGAACGAGAAGATGGGCGGGGGCTCCTGACCTCACGATTTTTTTGGTTTGGCATGGACCGGGCGCCGAGCCGAGATCGCGCGGTGCGGTGGGAATAGTTTAAGGCCGGAGGTGGTGGCGGGCAGCGCCCCACGTCGCGGCCTCACCTCACCACGTATACGCGTGCGAGCCGAGGCCAAGACAAGCGACGGCACTCCGCACTCAGCTTCGCTCCTCGCCATCGATCTTCATCCACGTGAGAGAGAGAGAGAGAGAGCATGTGTCGCCGACACCACTATTATGCGGTACCGTAAGATGCATCACCTATATACCGACCTTGTCACCAGTCATACAAACAAAAATGTCACCAATGTCTGGCTCTTTGATGGGGTGTTTGGTCCCTTGAAAAAGTTGAGTCTGTATCAAATTGAATATTAGTTATGAGTCTTAAATAGCTCCGTGTACTTATACTTTAGTTCAGTAGAACCCAACAACCGTTGTGCCGTAGAAATTTACTAACAGTAGAACTGTAGGTCTCTCTCCGCATCTCAATTTATAATTTGTTCGACTTCTATTATCAAGTTTGATCGGTTCGTCTTATTCAAAAATCCGTAATTACTATTAGTTTTTACAGTGGTATCGTTTGAACACTTATCTATTTGCCTTAGTGATAGATGGGGCCACAAGTGATACACAAGAAGATATCCCTTGGTGTGTATGCTTTTTCGCTGACGATGTAGTTATAGCAGATGAAAGGCGGGAAGAAGTAAATAGAAAGCTAGAGTTATGGCGTCAGACCCTAGAATCAAAAATGATTTAGAATTAGCAGGACCAAAAACCGAGTATATGAGATGTGACTTTGATACTATAATTAGCGAGGATGGGAGATGTAAGTTTGGGAGGCCAGGTAGTACCAAAGAAGGACACCCTTCTGTTATTTGAGATCGATACTACAGAGAGATGGTGATATTGATGAAGATGTTAGTCATAGAATCAAAAGCGGGGTGGATGAAATTGCGTCGAGCATCGAGAGTCCTATGCGACAAGAGAGTGTCATGGAAGTTGAAAGACAAGTTCTACAGGACAACGATTAGGCCTGCAATGTTATATGGGGCTAAGTGTTGGCCTACTAAGAGACGACATATCAAACAACTAAGTGTCGCAGAGATGCGTATGTTGCGTTGGATATGTGGGCACACAAGATTGGATCGAGTGAGAAACGATGACATACACGATCGGCTAGGAGTAGCGCCAATTGAAGAAAAGCTTATTCATGTCACACCCAGATTTAAGGGGTAAACCCAGGTGCGTCTCATATGTGCACCAAAGAAGAACAACACATATAACGACCAAGTGTATATAGATAAATGTCACAAACATTATTACATAGCGGAAGTGTTTTACAAAATTAAGCGAACTAATATTATTTCCTTGGCGCCATTAAGTTGACTGGGAGACGCCACCTAGACTTGATCAAACTCCTCATAGTAGTCCTCCTCGTGGGCCACCTGCTCTTCACCTGTGAGGGGTTTATATATCGCAAGGATGAGCTCACAAAAGTTCATCGCTCGACAAGTGTGGGGAATAATGTGTATAAGCTCACCAAAAGTGAGGGCTCATGTGAAGTGTAAGGCTGGTCAACAAATAATGGTTAAAGCTGAGCATTGCTTTTAATAAGTTGGCCAAAAAACTTAGCAGTTACTAAATATAAGTATATGTTGGGGGCCTTGGTCTTCCGAAGGTCCTCAAAAATATGACTAACATGCTTTCCAAGTATAATATGCTATTACAGGGACCTTCGGACTTGGTATGGAACTGTACGCAATGAGGAAAGAGCAGTCTGGGAGAAGGTCAAACCAGTTCCAAAGCTACTCGTAAAGATGCTTCGGCTTATCGATGGATAATGTAACCGACCTAAAAGGGAAAAGGCTATCTGGTCCTCGACAAATTGTTCTTGAGTTAATAGTGAATGCCATGGGCATGAATGTAATTTCACACAGGCTGCGTCCTGTGCCTATAAATAGGTGAACAGTACCCCATACTGTTCACGCTGACTTGTATTCGCTCGTGCGTCACGCCCGAATCTTTGCCTTCTGTCAAGCCGAAGGTATAAATGTAAATTCAATATTGCTCTTATTCATTCATGACTATATAAAAAGGACATATAAATGATATTATATGATTATTCATGTTATTTCTCATGTTTCACATGCTTATTATTTCATCAATGTAAACTGTGATGATGAAGATATGTCCTTTATGACCTTCGTCCGAAAATCGTTATATCCTAAGTGAAATAATGCTTCGAAGGACGAAGGCCATTAACCATTAACTTCTTTCTGTGTTGCCTTGTTCTTAATTCATAGCATTTGAGAACAAGTCCCCAACATTGGCGCCCACCTCCGGTGAACTCATTCGACCACCTTCGACAAGCTGTGACCTTCATCATGCCGCCGAAGAAAGCTTCAGGTCTAAGGGCTGCACTGCAGCCACTAGACGTCAACCAGGATACGTTGCGCGAAGCCCGAACTCAAAAGAGGAAGGCTACAAGTCCAACCCCCCAAGAGGACGAGCTGGACTAGGAGATAAGGGACCTCGAAGCTATTCATCAACAGGTTCAGAGGAAGAAGGAGAAGATGCTTCGCCTCTCCGAATTACAGAGGAAGATTGATGAAGCTGCTAAAGAGATGCGTCATCTCACTCAAGATGACCAGGGTCGAAGACCTCCACAGAGAGAGCTTCGTCAAGACAATTGCTACAGTGATGATGATTGGTATGAAGATTTCCATCATGGAAATTTTGCTTTTGATGATGCTTCTCCTCTATCAGCAGAACTGCAGGCTACAACATGGCCCCCATCATACAAGCCACCTCAGCTCCCCATGTATGATGGGCACTCAGATCCGAAGTTTCTGATGAGCTACGAAGCAACTATATCTTTGTACGGGGGCAACACTGCAGTCATGGAAAAATCCTTCGTCATGGCAGTCCAAAGCGTGGCCTAGACATGGTACTCTTCTCTTCGGCTAGGAACGATCACGTCATGGCAAAAGCTAAAGGACATGCTGGTCACCAGTTTTCAAGGCTTTCAAACGAAGCCAGTCACAGCTCAGGCCTTGTTCCAGTGCACACAAGACCATGAGGAATACCTTCAGGCGTATGTCCGAAGGTTTTTGCGACTCAGAGCACAAGCACCCACAGTGCCCAATGAGATCGTCATTGACGCAATGATCAAGGGTATTTGGCCCGGGCCTACGACCTAATACTTCGCCAGGAAACCTCCCCAGACTCTGGAGAAGCTGCTTCAGAAAATGGATGAGTACATCCGAGTAGACAATGACTTCCGCCAAAGAAGGGAAGAAGCTTACAGATTCTCTGAGATGACTAGGGGCTTCGGAGGGAGAGTCCACCCTAGGCACATCAGATCAATCCATAGCTCCAGTCAGAATGATGACAAAGGAAGCCAGCTTCAGAGGCCGCAGCACACCTCATTGTCTTCGGGACAGCAGCAAAGCTCCTTCAGGCTGCCAGCTCCAAGGGGCAGAGGCACCAGGGGCTTTGGAGGAAGATATGGGGATCAGCGCAGGAAGATCTATTGCTTATTCTGTGGTGAGGACAAGGGCCATACTACAAGACTGTGCCAAATCACTATTCTGAAGCAAAAGGAGATCGCCGAAGCCGAAACTCCGCAGAATCAGCCGAAGCAGGTCTTGCACACTGCTTCGTGCCACTCTCCCTACATACCAGAATAGGTGGGCAATCATCCTACAGCTTCTGTTGCTTCGGCAAGCCATTCACAGGCTTCTTGGCCTCAGCCCCCACCGCCACCACCACTGCAACCTACTTATTCCCGAAGCCAGCAGCCAGAAGGACGCCAGCACTCCCAACAGCAACGTAAATTCAGAGAGGAATCCGAAGCTTGTACAGTCAACAGTACTATGCCAGAATCAAAACACATATACTGAACGATATCCTGCCTCTGAAATCCTTTTATGTTCCATGCCATTTTGCTTTTTAATAAGGAACAAGTGATGTAAATTTAGTTTTAATTTCTTGCAATTATTTTGCTTCTATCAGAATGAAATAAATCTTCTTCACAGATTTACGAAGTTCAAAAGTTACAAAGCTACAAAAAGTCATTCCTAAGGGAGCACAACGTAAGTTTTCTGCTCGAAAGTCGTTCCAAAGGGAATGCAGAGCCAAATACCGCCGAAATATAAGGCGAAGAAGTTCAAAAGTCGTTCCTAAGGGGATGCAGAACTTATACCACCGAAATAGAAGGCGACGAAGTTCAAAAGACGTTCCTAAGGGGATGCAGAACTTACACCGAAAAATAAACGGTGAAGAAACTCAAAAGTCGTTCCTAAGGGGATGCAGAATTTGTGTATTCCAGTGTGGGTGTGTCGGTGTGTGTCTTCGGCATCGGTATCATTTTGCATCATATCATCACATCATTTCGCATAGCAACACATCATACATCATACCACATCAACGACACGAGAATCGAATATGGAGTAAGCTTCGGCGAATGCTTCGTAAAAATGAAAATGTGCTAAGGCACGAAGTAAGTTTCGGGAAATACAGCTTCATCACCTTTGTCACAAAAGAAGGGATCCCTCTTTGCGAAGCATGGATATTTTTACGAAGCATGGATTTTTTTTCTTTACGAAGCATGAAAAGAAGGGAGGTGTTTTTTCGCCGAAGGCTCAAAAACGGTATTGTCGGGTACCGTAATTAGGGGTATCCCCACCACTCCTAATCACGGCTGGTAAACACCTTCAGAGCAAACCGTGAAGACTGACGGCTCGGGTTAAAGTCAAAGCTTCGTCTACCGAGGGACGCGGTCTCACCTCGCCCGAGCCCGGCCTCGGGCGGAACAGTGGTCCCGGACGAATCCACGTCTCGCCCGAGGGTCTCCTCAGACAGTGAGCGCACCCATGGCTCAGCCAAAGGCAAGCCTTGTCGTGCAAGCGACTTTGGCCAAATCGCCTTACCAGCCGACCGTGTTGCATGCGCATTTAATGCTGGGGTCGCCTGACACCTTATCCTGACACGCGTGCCTCAGTCGGCAAGGTCGAAGTGACCGCAGTCACTTTGCCCTTTCACTGACCGATCTGACAGGAAAACAGCGCCGCCCGCCCCGCTCCGGCTGCTGTGCCAATCACCCGGGCGAAACCGACAACGGTCGAGTTCAGCCTCGGGCGCAACAGGAAGCTCCGCCTTGCCCGACCCTAGGGCTCAGCCTTGGCCTCGGCCTCGGGAGGAAATCTCCGCCTCGCCCGACCCTAGGGCTTGGCCTCGGCCTCGGAGGAGTCGCCACCTCGCCCGACCTCAGGCTCGGATCAACCGTGCCACAAGGGATGCATCATTACCCTACTCCTAGCTAGCTCAAGCTACAAAGGAACAAGACCGGCGTCCCATCCAGCTTACCCCGGTAATAGGCGATGGTGGTTTCCTGCATGCAACCATGACGTCGGTGGTTCTCAAGCCCCCTACGGAAGCAAGGAGACGTCAGCAGGATCCATACAGCACCAACAACTGTACTGCTATAGGGCTCAAGGCACTTCTCTGACGGCCACGATACCACCTCTACAGGACTCGAGACGTCCCCCCGACGGCCACGTTGTTATCTGTACAGGGCTCAGGGCACTTCCCTGCCAGCCACGTTAGCTCCCAGCTACACCCCCTTGTACAGCTGGGCATCTCCTTACGTCTATAAAAGAGGGTGTCCAGGGCCCCACTGGGAGAGGGAGGAAAAAATGGGGACAGAGGGACGAGCATACGAACATACGAGCATACGTACGCACGGCAGGAGAGACGAGTAGACGCACGACAAAGGGACGGGAGAAGACGAGTAGGGGCCGGACCCTCTCTCTCTCGCTCTCTCCTACTCTCTCTCTCGCCCTCGCTCTCTCGCAAGGCTTGTAACCCCTACTACAAGCACCCTGGTGCAGGATAATACAAGGCTCATTCCTCCACTTGTGTTCCATCCCGTGCCAACCCATCTGGGCAGGGGCACGCAGCGACAAATTTACTCGTCGGTCCAGGGACCCCCTGGGTCCGAAACACCGACAGTTGGCGCGCCAGGTAGGGGCCTGCTGTGTGTTAACGAACACTTTCCCGTTGAGTTCCAGATGGGTAGACTTCAGCAACCTCTTCAGCCCGGGACGGTGCTCCGCTTCGGGAGTCTCAAGTTCATGTCCCTCGACGGCAGCTACGACATGTACTCCTCCCTCCACAGCACGACGACAACGACAGTCAATGGCTCACCCGACGGAGGTGACCTCCACGACGGCATCTCCCCGCAGTGGAAGAGGAACACTCCAGTCGTCCCCGCCACCCTCCTCGCCGGAGGAGACGGAGACGGGGCAACCGTGGCCACGCAGGAGGCGGCACCTTATCGACTGTCGAACCAGATGTGAATCATCTAGGCCCCTTTGGTGATGTTTTGGTAATTAATGACAAACTGCTTGTGGACTAACGATTCTTGGAGAAATAAGAATGCAGGGTTGGACCACATAGAACAGGAAATGTTGGAGAATCATAAGCATTGGTTGTGGATCAAATGAAGGCAAAGGTATAATATAGGTTTCGTTTTTGCCGGTCTTGAGGAGTTTAGAGAAGATACCTGACCGGATTAGTAGGCTAGATAGCCGTACTATTAAGAGGGGTCAATGACTTTGATCTGTGTAAAACTTAGTGCCTCATAGAGCATCAAGTAGTTGCATTTGCATAAGGACTAACAGCGCTTCAAATTTCTTGAGTTAAAAATTCTTTCAAAAGCGAGTCTGAAAAATGCAGAGTCTTGGATGCGTGGACCGTCCGGGCCTTGAGGGCGGACCGTCTGCGATCCACCAGAGGGGTCCAAAGTCTGACCACTTCGGGAGCCATCTTGTTCCTTTGCACTGCGGACCGTCCGGGCCTTAGGGCCGGACCGTCCGCAGTCATGACCAGAGAAGGTTGGTTTCAGGCCAGTCCCTGAATTATAGCGCGGACCGTCCGGCTGTGTTGGGCGGACAGTCCGCAAGTGTCAAACATGTTTTGAACAGGGACTATGTGATTTTGTAGATTTGTACTACGGACTGTCCGGGGGACTAGTCCGGACAGTACAGTCTCAGGTCTCGGACCGTCCGGCCTTATAGGCGGACGGTCCGCCCGTGTTAACTATTCTTGGTCAGATGTCCGGGTGCCTCAAGTTGCCAGGTCGCGAACGGTCCGGTCTTGATGGGCGGACTGTCCGGTGCCACCTTTTCTGACAGCTCTGACAGTTTTCAAACGAGAATTATAGCCGTTATATGTACGGCGGACCGTCCGGCCCTATGGCGCGGACCGTCCGCGTATGCGCAGAACTGGTGCTTTTTGCACATAACGGTTGGAATTTGATGGGGGGCTATAAATAGAAGGGTAGCTCGTGTGAGAGAGCTCTCTTGGCCATTCCTTGCACACTTTGAGCTCATTTGTGATCCTCCAACTCACTCTCTCACACTCTTTGCTTGAGATTGCATTCTAGTGAGAGATTGAGGGTTCCTAGTGCATTTGCATCATTCGGTGATTCTTGAGGCACTAGGTGGTACACCGAGCAAGCGTCATTGGCTTGTTACTCTTGGAGGTTGCCGCCTCCTAGACGGCTCGGGTGATTGTCTCCGTCGAGATCTCCAAGAAGATTGTGGAGAAGCCGCGGTGTTGATTGTGTGGGGTTCGCACCTACCTCGCCGGAGCGGCAAAGGTGACATTAGTGGAATCGAGGTATTGAGTGATTTCTTGTCCACTTGGCTCAAAGATCAAGCCGTGTCTTGATAGAGGAGCAAGTGAGAGCTTGAAGTCCACCTCAACGTGGATTAGGGGTGATCGGCAAATCACCGATACCACGGGATAAAATTCGGTGTCTTTACTTTCTTGCATTACTTATTGCCTTGCAAGTGATTAGTGTTTAGCATATTGTTCCTCAAGTATTCAATCACCGTAGTTGATTCTCATACATTGTTTACTTGTTGTCACTAGAGAATTTATTCCTCTTATTATATTGATTAAATTTACCTAGAGTTTTTGATTTTAGTTAAAATCGTCTATTCACCCCCCTCTAGCCGGTGTCCTAGATCCTACAAGTGGTATCAGAGCCGAGGACTCCATTGTTTGTGGATCTAATCATCCCGGAGTGGGACAAAATGGCTAGTAACAACAATGTGCACATTGGGAAGCCACCGCATTTTGATGGGAATAATTATGACTATTGGAAAATAAGAATGTCAATGCATCTTAGAGCAATGGGTGGAAAAATTTGGCCAATTGTTAGGGATGGATTTGTTGTGTTGAAAGAAGATGAACCATCCGTTAGTGACAATGAGAATATCCTCATAAATGATCAAGCCATGAATGTCTTTTATGATGCTCTTGATATAAATGAGTTCAATCGCATCAAGAATCTCACAACCGCTCATGAGATTTGGATTAAGCTAATGGAAATTCATGAAGGAACTACAATTGTGAAGAGTGCCAAACTATATGTGTGCAAAGGGAAGTTTGAGCAATTTATTATGAAAGAAGATGAGAGTGTATCCGATATGTTCAATCGGTTAAATGAGATAGTGAATGAACTCAAGGGACTTGGTTTTAATGTACCGGATGTGGATTTCACTCACAAGTTCCTTAGATCACTTCCGGAGAAATATGAGACCATTGTGACAATGTTAGTAAGAAGTGATCTATCTACAACTTCTCCAACCGAGGTATTGGGAGAAATTCTTACTCAAGATATATTTAAGAAGTCTCAAGTCGATGCTTTAAGTTTGGCAAAGAAGGTGAAAAATGAATCAATTGCTCTCAAAGCTAAGGCCTCAAAGGTAATTGAAAAAGAAGATAGTAATGATGAAGAAAATGAAAGTGAGAGTGATGGTGACATGGCTCTATTTGTAAGGAAATTTAGTAAATTCATGAAGATGAAGAGAGGTCAACCTAGAAGAGGTCAAACATCAAGAAGAAATGCCTTCAATGATAGAAAGTGTTTTGAGTGTGGGGAACCCGGTCACATTGCCATAAATTGTCCAAGCAAGAAGAAGAAGGGCAAAGATGAAAGTGACAAGAAGAAAAAGAAATATTACAACAAGAAGAAAGATGGCAAAGCATACTTAGTTGAATGGGACTCGGATGATAGCTCAGATGATGATGATGATGACACCTCATCCAAGCTTAATGCCAGAATTGCCATCAAGGAAGCTCCCTCACTCTTCTCATCCCCCCATTGTCTCATGGCAAAGGGTGATCCTAAGGTAAAAATCATCACCGATTTAAATGATATAAATGATGATGATGATATCGATGATGTTGATGATGATGGCTATTCATATGATGATCTTGTTAGAATGTTAGGTGAGGCCGATGACTACATGCACAAGGAAAAAGAAAAATTTAAGACCTTGAAGGAATTGTATAAAAACCTCCAAGTGTATTTTGAGGAGCTCAAGACCTCTCACAATGACCTAAAAGAAAATTGTGAGAAGCTTGCGGATGCTCAAAAATCACCCATTGTGCATGAAGTTGTGGTGGTCACTAAGGATGTTGGAGTCACTTGTGACTTACTTGATAGTCTTACAAGTGAACCACTACCTACTAACTCTATTTGTGATAAATGCAAAATTTCTCTCAATGATAATATTGCTCTTGATGAATCAAAAATTATCGTTGAGAATGAAGTGTTAGTAGAGAAAGTAAATACTCTAACTCATGACCTAGAAAAGGCATATGGTGGTAAGGCTAAATTGGATTTCATATTGGAAAGTCAACGGTGCTCACTTAACCGTGAAGGTCTTGGATATGTTCCCAAGAAAGGAAAGAATGCTTTTATAAAGCAAAAGACATTGTTTGTAAAAGAATGTGACAAAGTGTGTCACAAGTGTCACAAGAAGGGACATGTTAGGAAAAATTGTCCCAAGCTCAAAAATGTATCCTCCACTTGTTTTGAGCATTGTTATGTTCTTTCTCATAATGCAAAAGGTGTTCATGCTAAATTTGTTGGTACCTCAATTATTGGAAACAAAAAGAAAGCTATTTGGGTGCCAAAGACCTTGGTCACTAACATCCAAGGACCCAAGCAAGTTTGGGTACCTAAAAGAGATTGATTTCCTTTTGTAGGTAAACTACAAGGCGGGAGGGAATCATTGGGTGTTAGATAGTGGATGCACTCAACACATGACCGGAGATATGAAAATGTTCACCCAAATGAGTGAGGAAGATTGCTCAAATTATGATAGTATCACATTTGGAGATAATCGCAAAGGAAAGGTTAAAGGTTTGGGTAAAATTGCTATTTCAAATGATCATTCCATATCAAATGTGCTCTTGGTTGAGTCTTTGAATTTTAATTTACTTTCCGTAGCTCAATTATGTGATTTAGGATTTTGTTGCAATTTCACGGTTGAAGATGTTATTATCTCTAGTGTTGATGGTAGCAATCTTAAGTTTAAAGGTTTTAGACATGAAAATCTTTATCTTGTTGATTTCTCATCTAATGAGGCAAAGCTCACAACTTGCCTATTCTCAAAAGCTTCACTAGGATGGTTATGGCATAGAAGACTTGGTCATGTTGGAATGAAGCAACTCAATCGGTTAACCAAGCATGACTTAGTTCGTGGCTTAAAAGATGTGAAGTTTGAGAAGAACAAATTGTGTAGCTCTTGTCAAGCCAGGAAGCAAGTGGCAAACACTCATCCAAATAAAAGTCAAATGTCCACTCACCGACCTTTGGAATTACTTCACATGGATTTATTTGGGCCCACATCTTTTGTGAGTATTGGTGGTAATTCTTATTGTCTTGTGATTGTGGATGATTATTCAAGATTTACTTGGGTTTATTTTCTTCGAGACAAATCTAATGTGTTTGAAACATTCAAGTCTTTCGCTATATTGGCTCAAAATCAATTTGATTTCGACATCAAAAAGGTTAGAAGTGATAATGGGTCGGAATTCAAAAATGCAAGAATTGATGAATATTGTGATGACAAGGGTATTAAACATGAATTCTCTTCCAAATATACCCCGGAACAAAATGGTATTGTTGAAAGAAAGAATAAAACTCTCATTGATATGGCTAGGTCTATGTTAGCGGAATATAATATATCGGATTCTTATTGGGCCGAGGCAATAAATACCGCTTGTCATTCATCAAATAGACTATATTGTCACAAGCTTTTGAAGAAAACTCCATATGAATTGCTCATTGGTAGAAAGCCAAATATCTCATATTTTAGGGTATTCGGTTGCAAATGTTATATTTTAAGAAAGGGAAGCCGGCTTTCTAAATTTGAGAAGAAATGTGATGAGGGTTTCCTTCTTGGATATTCATCGAATAGTAAAGCTTATAGAGTCTTCAATAAAAATCATGGTATTATTGAAGAAGCATATGATGTTGAATTCGATGAAACAAATGGGTCTCAAGATGAGAGTGATAATCTTGATGATGTTGGTGGAACTCAATTGATAAATGAAATGAAAACAATGGCCATTGGTGAAATAAAGCCAAAGGAAGATGATGATGAAAATAGTGTGGTTGTCATTTCTTCATCTTCAACCCTAAATGAGGAAGATCACCAAAGCCAACAACATGATGAAACTATGGATACTCATGATCAAGGTACTTCAAGACACTCGGGTCCTCCTAATGCTTCAACTAGCAATTATCAAACGGTATCAAGAATTGATCATTCCATTGTGAAGGATCACCCGGTTGATCAAATTGTGGGTGATATTAGTAAGGGTGTTCAAACTCGCTCTCGCATAGCTTCATTTTGTGAACATTTCTCTTTCGTATCTTGTATGGAACCTAACCGTGTAGATGAAGCTCTACTTGATGTTGATTGGTGAATGCAATGCATGAAGAATTAAATAACTCATGACTTAGAAAAAGCATATGGTGGAAAAGCTAAACTTGATTTTATCTTGGGAAGTCAACGTTGCTCCCTTAATCGTGAGGGTCTTGGGTATCTTCCTAAGAAAGGAAAGAACGCATTTGTAAAGCAAAAGACCATGTTTGTGAAAGATGTGACAAAGTGTGTCACAAATGCCACAAGAAGGGACATGTCAAGAAAAATTGTCCTAAATTCAAAATTGTATCCTTGCCATGCTTTGAGCATTGCTATGTCCTTTCACATAATGCAAAAGGTGTACATGCTAAGTTTGTTGGCACTTCAATTGTTGGTACCAAAAAGAAAGAAATTTGGGTGTCAAAATCCTTGGTCACTAACATCTGAGTACCCAAACAAATTTAGGTACCTAAAAGAGATTGATTTCCTTTTGTAGGTAAATTACAAGGCGGGAGGAAATCATTGGGTGTTGGATAGTGGTTGTACTCAACATATGACCGGTGATATGAGAATGTTCACCAAAATGGGTGAGGAAGGTTGCTCAACCTATGATAGCATCACTTTTAGAGACAATCACAAAGGAAATGTTAAAGGTTTGGGTAAAATTGCTATTTCAAATGATCATTCCATTTCAAATGTACTCTTAGTTGAATCTCTTAACTTTAATTTGCTATCCGTAGCTCAACTATGTGATTTAGGTTTTAGTTACAACTTTACCATTGATGATGTCCTCATCTCAAGTGTTGATGGTAGCAATCTAATATTCAAAGGTTTTAGGCATGAAAATCTTTATCTTGTTGATTTTTCATCTAATGAGGCAAAACTTACAACTTGTCTATTCTCTAAGGCTTCACTATGTTGGCTATGGCATAGAAGACTTGGTCAAGTTGGTATGAGACAATCGAATCAATTATCCAAGCATGATTTAGTTCGAGGGTTGAAGGATGTGAAATTTGAAAAGAACAAATTGTGTAGTTCATGTCAAGCCGGGAAGCGAGTGGCAAATACTCATCCCTACAAGAGTCAAATGTCTACTCATAGACCATTGGAATTACTTCACATGGATCTTATTGGACCAACATCCTTCATGAGTATTGGTGGTAATTCCTATTGTCTCGTAACTGTGGATGATTATTCTAGATTTACTTGGGTCTATTTTCTTCGAGATAAATCAAATGTATTTGAAACATTTAAGTCATTTGCTATATTGTCCCAAAATCAATTTGATTTTGACATCAAGAAAGTTAGAAGTGATAATGGGTCGGAATTAAAAAATGCTAGAATTGATGAATATTGTGATGACAAGGGCATTAAACATGAATTCTTTCCAAATACACACCGGAACAAAATGGAATTGTTGAAAGGAAAAATAGGACTCTTATTGATATGGCTAGGTCTATGTTAGCAGAATATAATGTGCCAGACTCCTATTGGGCCGAAGCCATTAATACCGCTTGTCATGCATCAAATAGATTATATTGCCACAAGCTCTTGAAAAAGACTCCCTATGAATTGCTTATTGGAAGAAAGCCAAACATTTCTTATTTTAGGGTGTTTGGTTGCAAATGCTATATTTTGAGGAAGGGTAGTCGACTCTCTAAATTTGAGAAAAAAATGTGATGAAGGCTTTCTCCTTGGATATTCATCAAATAGCAAGGCATATAGAGTTTTCAACAAAACTCATGCGATCATTGAAGAAGCATATGATGTAGAGTTCGATGAAACAAATGGTTCTCAAGATGAAAATGAAAACCTTGATGATGTTGGTGGAGTTCATTTGAGAAACGCTATGAAAACTATGGGTGAAATAAAGCCAATGGAAGACGATGATGATAGTATGGTTGTCATTCCATCCTCTTCAACCATAAATGAGGAAATTCAACAAAGCCAATATAATGATGAAATTGTGGATGATCATGTTCAAGATATCTCGGGTCATTCGATCCCTCCTCAAGCTTCAACTAGTGATTTTCAAATTACTTCAAGAATTCATCATTCAATCATAAAAGATCACCACCAAATCAAATTGTGGGTGATATAAGTAAGGGTGTTCAAACTCGATCACGTATAGCTTCATTTTGTGAACACTTCTCTTTTGTATCTTGTATTGAACCTAAACATGTAGATGAAGCTCTACTTGATGTTGATTGGGTGAATGCAATGCATGAGGAATTAAATAACTTTACCCGTAATGAAGTTTAGAAGCTTGTTGAAAGACCAATGAATCACAATGTTATTGGAACCAAATGGGTATTCCGAAACAAGCATAATGAAGATGGTTTGGTGGTAAGAAATAAAGCAAGACTAGTGGCACAAGGTTATACACAAGTAGAAGGATTGGATTTTGGTGAGTCATTTGCACCCGTGGCAAGATTGGAAGCCATTCGAATTCTCTCGCCTATGCTTGTGCTCATAATATCAAGCTCTACCAAATGGATGTTAAGAGCGCCTTCTTGAATGGCAAGATTAGTGAATTAGTGTACGTGGAACAACCTCCCGGTTTTGAGGATCCCAAAAAACCTAACCACGTGTACAAGCTCTCTAAGGCTCTCTATGGGCTTAAGCAAGCTCCACGCGCTTGGTATGAAAGGCTTAGGGATTTCTTGCTTTCCAAAGACTTCAAAATTGGGAAAGTTGACACTACTCTATTCACTAAAAGAATTGGTAAAGATTTATTTGTTTGTCAAATTTATGTTGATGATAGCATTTTTGGATCAACTAATGAGCTATTCTGTGATGAGTTTGGTAAAATGATGTCAAATGAGTTTGAAATGTCCATGATAGGAGAATTAAGCTTCTTTCTCGGTCTTCAAATCAAACAATTGAAAGATAGAATCTTTGTAAGTCAATCTAAATATTTGAAGGATATGCTCAAAAAGTTTGGATTGAAAAATGCAAAATCTATTAAGACTCATATGGCAACAAATGGTCATCTAGATTTAGATGAGGGAGGTACCATTGTTGATCAAAAACTTTTTCGTTCAATTATTGGTAGTTTGCTCTACATTACCGCATCTAGGTCCGATGTTATGTTTAGTGTTTGCACGTGTGCTCATTTTCAAGCATCACCTAGAGAGGTTCACTTAAAGGCCACTAAAAGAATTCTAAGATATTTGAAGCATACCCCCAATATTGGTCTATGGTATCCCAAGGGTGCTCAATTTGAATTAATTGGTTATTCGGATTCGGACTATGCGGGTTGTAAGGTTGATAGGAAAAACACATCAGGTTGTTGTCAATTTTTTGGAAGGTCTCTTGTTTCATGGTCATCCAAGAAACAAAACTCGGTTGCTCTCTCTACCATCAAGGCGGAATATATATCGGCCGGTAATTGTTGTGCTCAATTATTATGGATGAAACAAACCTTATTGGATTATGGGATTTCATTCAAAAAAATTCTCTCTCGTGTGACAATGAAAGTGCCATAAAATTGGCTACAAATACCGTTCAACACTCAAGAACGAAGCACACTGATATTAGGCATCATTTCTTAAGAGATCATATTGGCAAAGGAGATATCTCTGGTTATTCTATCGGCACAGATGATCAATTGGCGGATATATTTACAAAGCCGCTAGATGAAGCAAGGTTTTGCAAATTGAGGAGTGAAATGAATATGATTGATCACTTGAATGTTGCTTGAATATGAGTACACACGTGTTGCACTTGGTTTGATTACTTTTGTGATATTTATCTTTTATTTTTGATCATTTATTCTGATTACATGAGGGAAATACTATATGTGCAAAAGACTACACTCTCAAGTTTATTATATATAAACTCATCTATACAAACCATTGGATTGATAAAATTGTCTATTTTTTGAGGTAAGAATCTATGTTGAAACTCGTTTTCAATAACTGCACAAGGTATGGAAAACTCTCTGTCAGGTCGCGGACCGTCCGCCCGTGACCGCGGATCGTCCGGTGCATCTACTGTTGGATTGTCCAGTGGACAGAGCAGACCGTCTGTGTCCATCAGGTCACGGACCGTCCGATCTTTTTCGCGGTCCGTCCGCGAGTGGGTTTTTATGTTACCCGATGCTGCCAGCAGCATTTCCTTCTCCATTTCCCTCACTCACTCTCACTTTCTACCCTTTCAAAAACCATTCTCTGTGTTTGCTGTCATTTCGATTTTGAACGTGGACTGTCCGAGAGACTTTGTAGTGATCAACTACGATGTCTTCCTCTCGGTATTAAAATTCTTCATGCACTTTATTAAATTATTGCACTTTTTAGGGTTTACATAAATCGGTCTCTAATCTGTTCTTGGATAGATTTTTCATCAAATTGTTCGGTGGAATTTGTTATGATTGTCCAAATGAACTCACTGCAAAAATTTGGTTTCACTTTCTTGGATTTCTTTGTCTAATTTTGCGATTCATGTTTGGAGCACATTAGGAATCTAAAATCGCCCCTAACCTGTCGCGGACCGTCCGGCCCTGGGTGCGTGGACCGTCCGGTACACTAGCGCGGACCGTCTGCCTTCTGGCAGATTACCCCATAGACCTTTCTGTAATTTTTAGGTTATTATCTTATTATTGGGATTATTTATATTCTATTTTTAGTGGATTCGGTGGTCTCAAGAAGAAGCTTGCAGGGCGGTTTCTGTCCAAACGTCGTCGTGCAGACGATTCAGAATATAACCCTAGCCCTGCCATAGACTATGAGGCCCAACCGTCAGCTGGGAGCAGTGTTTCATTGGACACTGAAGATGCTCTCCACTCTCATCTAGACTACCCCATTGACATTACAGGATGGACATATCCCAAGATGCGTTTTTCAATGGCTGAGTATTCCTCTAGGAGGATTGTGGATCAATTCTCTTTGTCAGTGACACAAACATCTAGTACTTCCATACTCAGTTGCAGTTTGATGTGTTCTAGGGTACTCTGATGGACATAAAATTTTATAAGCATCAAGTTATTGACTGGGACTATATGTAGGGTCAAACTGTTATGGAAGGATTACTCGCTAAATTCCAGGCCTGTGGTTTATATGAGTTCATGGGTCAACGAACTGACTTCAATGAACTAACTGTCAAGCAGTTTCTTGCAACTACTAAAATCAACATTGAAGATCAGCTCATTGTCTGGATGACTGGGTTTAAGAGATATGTGGCTACATTTGTTGAATTTGCAGCGGCTAATAGTCTTGATTATGCAATTATGTATCTGGGAGTCGATCTTTATACTGAGGACTAGTTTGAAGATTTTGCTCAGTATTATGAACATGCCAGGCTGGGTTGAAAGTCGCCTAGAAGGGGGTGAATAGGCAAAACCTAAAATTTATAAAATTAAGCACACACTAAAGCCGGGGTTAGCGTTAGAATTAAATTCAAGTCCGAAAGATTGTTTCTCTTGCTAATAGTTGCTCAAGGAATGCGGATGACGTATGGGAGCTGTTGGGGGCCTTCGGCTTCCGAAAGTCCTCAAAAACATGATTTAACTATGTCTCTGGAGCATAATGTGTAAACAGGTACCTTCGGACACAAATCAAAACCACAGCATGAAGATGCACAAAGAGTATGAAGGATGGCGCAGAGCCGAAGATATGCGCAGGGGAGCTTCGGCGTGATAGCAGAAAAAGAAACCGACTTAAAAGGGAAAAGGCTATCTGGACCCCGATGAATTGATATAGAGTTATTAGCAAATGTAAAGGGCATGGGTGTAATTTTACATGGGCTGCGTCCCATGCCTATAAATAGATGAACAGTACTCTCGTACTGTTCACGCTGACTTGGCATTTACTTTCGCGTCACGTTTGTACCCCTGCTTTCCTTCGAGCCGAAGGTACATTTATAATTGTTTATTGTTGTTACAGTCACGCAAATAAAAATAAGTTGGTAATAACATTTAAAGTGTTAATATTATTTTTTCATATCTTGTGTATGAATCTTTCTTCATCATCTATTGTGTTCAACAAGACTTGTTCTTCATAACCTTCGTCTGAAATTCATTATATCTGAGGGGAGATAATGTTTCGAAGGATGAAGGACTTTAACATTTAACACTTTTTATGTTGCCTTGTTCTTAACTCTTAGCATTTGAGAACAAGCCCCCAACATTGGCGCCCACCTCCGGTGAACTCACTTCCACTTTTTGAGTTTCGAACACCTTCGGCAAGCATAGACCTTCGTCATGCCGCCAAAGAAAGCTTCAGCAACAGGGGCTGCCGCTCTGCAGCCGCTGGACCCCAACCAAGAGACCCTCTCTCTTCGGGAGGCCCGAAGCCAAAAGAGGAAGGGCACCAGTCCAACGCCTCAGGAGGACGACTTGGACCAAGAGATCAGAAATATGGAGATGCTCCATCAGCAGGTGCAAAGGAAGAAGGAAAAGATGGCTAGGCTGGCTGATCTGCAAAGGCAGATAGATGAAGCCTCTGAAGAAGTTCGCCATCTTACTCAAGATGAGCAGAACCGAAGGCCTCAACACAGAGAGCTTCATCAAGAGGGCTTCTTCAACGAGGATGACTGGTATGAGAATTTCCATCATGGGAATTTTGCTTTTGATGATGCTTCTCCTCTGTCAGCAGAACTACAGGCTACACCTTGGCCTCCGTCTTACAAGCCACCTCAACTCCCCATGTATGACGAACATTCAGATCCGAAGCAGTTTCTGATGAGTATGGTGGCAATACTGCAGTCATGGCGAAGTCTTTTGTCATGGCCGTCAAGAATGTTGCACAAACCTGGTACTCCTCCCTTCGGCCAGGAACAATCACATCATGGCAGAAGCTGAAGGATATGCTGATCACCAGTTTCCAAGGGTTTCAAACGAAGCCGGTCACCGCTCAAGCCTTATTCCAGTGCACCCAAGACCACGAAGAATATCTCCAGGCGTATGTGCGAAGGTTCTTACGCCTGAGGGCACAAGCGCCAACAGTGCCCAATGAAATTGTCATTGAGGCCATGATTAAGGGGCTTCGGCCGGGACCTTCAGCTCAATACTTTGCCAGGAAGCCCCCTCAGACTTTAGAGAAATTGCTTCAGAAGATGGATGAATACATCCGCGCTGACAATGACTTTCGGCAAAGAAGGGAGGAAGCTTACAGGTTCTCTGAAATAGCCAGAGGTTTCGGAGGGAGAATTCATCTTAGACATGTCAGATCGATTCATTCCGCTCAGAATGATGACAGGGGAAGCCAGCAGCAGAGGCCGCAATATTCCTCCCAGGCTTCGGGGCAGCAGCAGACCTATCCTCGGCCTCCAGCTCCAAGGGGCAGAGGTGCCAGGGGCTTCGGAGGAAGATTTGGGGATTAGCCCAGGAAAATTTATTGCCTATTCTGTGGTGAGGACAAGGGCCACACCACCAGGATGTGCCATGTCACTATCCAGAAACAAAAGGAAATAGCAGAAGCTGCAGCCCAATAGACCCAGCCGAAGCAAGTTATGCATACTGCTTCGTACCACTCG
Organism: Zea luxurians; assembly: GCA_029449295.1. Classification (NCBI taxonomy): domain Eukaryota; kingdom Viridiplantae; phylum Streptophyta; class Magnoliopsida; order Poales; family Poaceae; genus Zea; species Zea luxurians. The sequence goes on from JAOPSE010000012.1 coordinate 91,421,386, forward strand.
CCTTATATCCCAGAGTATGTGGGCAACCACCCTGCAGCTTCTGTTGCTTTGGCAAGTCAATCTCAGACATCTTGGCAACAGCTTCCGCCTCCACCACCAATGCAACGAGGCCAACAACCAGAAGGGAGTCAGCATACTCAACATCAACGAGACTTCAGAGAAGAGTCCGAAGCTCGCACAGTCAATAGTACTGTGCCAGAATCAAAGCACATTTACTAACAAATATCCTACCTCGGCAGCAGTTTTTGCATTCAGTATCATTTTCTTTAAGGAACAATTATTGAAAGCCTAAGTGTTTTTTTGTCGTTTTCAATTTCTTGTAATAGCTTCGCCTTTGCCATAGTACAAATATACTTTCTTCACAGAATAACGGAGTCCAAAAAGTTTACGAAGCATAAGAACTTATGGTTACAGGGAGAACCTCCGGAATAACAAAAAGTCGTTCCTAAGGGAGCGCGGCGTAAGTTTTCTGCTCAAAAGTCGTTCCGAAGGGAATGCAGAACTTACAGCGAAAAATAAACGCTGATTCTGCTGAAGTAAAAGGCGAAGAAGCTCCTAAGGGAGGCTTACAGCGAAAAATAAACGTTGATTCCGCTGAAGTAAAAGGCAAAGAAGCTCCTAAGGGAGGCTTACAACAAAAAATAAACGCTGATTCCGCTGAAGTAAAAGGCGAAGAAGCTCCTAAGGGAGGCTTACAGCGAAAAATAAACGCTGATTCCGCTGAAGTAAAAGGCGAAGAAGCTCCTAAGGGAGGTTACAACAAAAAATAAACGCTGATTCCGCTGAAGTAAAAGGCGAAGAAGCTCCTAAGGGAGGCTTACAGTGAAAAGTAAACGTCGACCTTCGGCAAATATCATTTTGCATAACATCACATCATCACATCATGTGCATAGCATAACATCATTCATCATATTGCATCAATGACGCAAGAAGGGGGTTCAATGTTAATATTCGGAGATTGTTTCGAAGAAACAGCCCCAAGACACAAAAATAATTATTGAAGAAGCATACCTTCGTCAAACTCTGAAATGAAAAGATCTATTGGTTACTGATTTTACGAAGATTGGATGTTTTCTATGAAAATACGGATATCATTTACGAAGCATGAAAAGAAGGGAAGGTGTTTTTTCGCCGAAGGCTCAAAAACGGTATGTATGTAAAGTTTCATGCATCGTAAAGAATTGAACCATAAATAGCTTATATATTACATTCAAAGTTACAAAATATTACACATATTGTTCAACAAATATTACATTCCAAATGTTTTCACAATAACATCTAATCTTCCCTTAGAACTACTTCTGCAGCTTCGTTTAGTAGTTGATCAACAACTTTGTCCATGATAGCTTCGGCCATTTTTCTAATCTCGTCATCCCCCTTTAAGTTGGGGTCCGCTAATGGCTCGGCGGGCTCTGAGGGAGGAGAAGGTGCGGCTATGTTACAAAGTGTAGGCAAGTTCGAAATCAAAAAGTTACAACAAAAACCCAAAAACTAGTAGTTAATACCTATTTGCCCTTCGAGATCCGAACTTTTCTCAGCGGCTTCTGCTACTTTTCTAGCGTCATGAATACCTTTTTCGCTTCTTCGTATAATTTCTTGAGCCATCTCTCGGCCACCATTTTCCCAGATATCGGTGAAAAATTTTCCACCAACCAAACTTGCCTCGGCCGAAGGGTCTTTTATGTCTTCAGAAGATAAATCGGTTTCGGTCTGTGCCAAGGATTTCACGTGATCGCAGCCTTTTTTCTCCAAAACAGTAGCAATCCCCCTAGCACCCGAGAAGGCGCATATGTCTCCGTGGCTATTCAAGATTTCTTCAAAAGCTTCAGCTTCGTGGCTGATCCACCCAATTGGGCCTTCGGGGTCGCCCCTTATGAAATTTTCTTCGCTTGAGAACGCGCCGACGCTGGCGAAGCTGGTTCTTATTTTCTTAACACATTCTATAGATTTTTCATAACACCTTTTCTTGGATGCACGAAGCTCTTCAACGTTTTTTTCTAAATGATTTGCCCATTGTTCACTAATTTCTCGTTTTGCTTCTTTAACCGTACATTCTTCTTTAGCTCTGGCTAGCTATTTCCGAAGATCCTCAAGTTCGCGCTTCTGAGCTTCAGCTTGAGCTTTGAAAGCAGCTTCATCTTCTTTTATTTTATTCACCAACGAATGTAGTATTTTATCTTTTTCGAGACCTTCGTTCCTTAGTTCAATTACCTCGGAACGAAGGTTGCTCAAGGCTATGGTACACCCTTCATCTTTGGCATCTTTTTGTGCCCTGAGGCCATTGCTAAGTATAAGGCCCTGCAAAAATGCGTTAATAAGTTTAAGCAAATGAAAAATTTTGGTTTCAAGGAATAATACAAAGATCTCATTTTTTCACCTTTAAACTATTGTACGCTAAGCTGTCGGCCAGCTCGTCCTTTGACAACACCGAGAGCCCGTCTTCTAATGTTGGGAATCCGAAGCTCTTGCTCATCTCCCGACAGACAAAAATTTCCTTGCTGTCAGGGAGACAATACAAGAAGTCTTCTTCTCCGCTGCCGTTGAATATCAGCGCCCCTTTTGGATATTTCAATTTTTGCGCATAGAATTGAGCTTCTCTTTTTCCTTTTTCGCTCAAATTTTTACCCGAAGCATGACGTAATACATAGTCAGAAGCTTCAGAAAATGCTTCGGGAATAGGTGTGGCGATTTTCTCAGATAAAGCTTCTTCTGTAGATTCTTTTTCCGTTTCTTTTTCAATTTCCAAGAATTCCCTCTTGGTAGGCTCTGAAAGCCCAGTTTTAGTTTCCTCTTGACTTTTGATAGCTTCGGCCTCAGTTTGTGTCTTTGAAACTTCGGCAGCTATCTTCGGAGTAGCGCTTGAAGATTTTATCGTTTCCAGTACATCTAGCACATTAACCGTTCTTTTCCTCTTGGGGGTTGTAGTAAGGTCTTTTTGTGTCATCGGCATTGCCATTGGCACCTCAACTCTTGCTGAAGGACTTAAAATTTCCGATGTCTTTGTTTCTTTAGCTCTCACTTCTTTTATTTTTTCCATCTCCAGTATTTTGGCCGGCTCTTCAATATTTGACAGGGGAATCGGCTCCTTGGCTTCGGTGGCCGAAGAGGTCTCACCGACAAACACATGCACTGTGGCTGGTTCAATATAGCGTGGCCGGTGTGTAAGAACCTTCATCTTTTTCCTCTTTGGCGCTGGCTCACTAGGAGCGGCTGAAGCAACTTCCTTCACAGAAGTCGTATCTTTCCTTTTTTGACCCCGTGTTGGGTAATGATAGTCAGGATAGACGAACCCAATGGCATCAAATACTCGATTGAGTCTTTTCTTCTTCCGGCCTCCGAAGGCCGCAGACAGTGCAGTATCTTCTGCCTTCGAGTATGGTCCAAGCAGTTCATCGCTTATGGCCTCAATACATTTTAACCAGTCATCATCTGGCTCGACAAACTTATCCCCATATCTGAAGGTGTATCTTAACCTAACTAGTCCACCTTCGTCAGGTTTGCTGATGGTTTCCTTTGGCATTTCCCAATCTTCTACAAGTGGCCATACTCTGAAGGCAATGTGTTCCTGGATCAAATCCCTCGTCCCAATGAAAGAGCAAACTACCCCGAAGGCTCTCCGGCATTCTTCGGCGGCTTCGTCAATATCCACCTTCGGTTTCCGAAGGCCAAAACGCTGCCAGATGGGGCGCATGATGATACCTTTAATATCTTCTCGCGTTTTCAAGTCATTTTTCACATAGAACCATTCCTTCATCTAGTCTCCGCCCATCTCTTTCGAAAAGTTGGCACGGGACAGCTTGACCCAGAGCGGGCAACGAAACTGTAACAGCCAAAATTGTTATGATATTGCTCTTTACCCCATGGTTTCGTCTCATATAATAACTCATGCATACTGCAGAAACTTTTTGCATTTGGCTCCAAACCTTGGCTCTTCACGGCCCATACGAAGATTCCCATCCTTATGATTGCTTCGGGAGTAATTTGATGAAGGCAGATTTCAAATATCTTCAAAACTTCTACCACAAAGTTGCTCAAAGGAAATCGAAGTCCAGCCTTGAAGAAACTTTGGAATATCATGACTTCATTCTCCTCGGGAGTTGGACAAGTTTTCTCTCCTTCGTCAGCCCTCACGATAGATAAATCCCGAAAATATCTACCCCTCATATTGACAAGATGGCTTTGCTTTATGCTTGATTTTCCAAAAATTGCATGGCTTGGTCGCCAGGGTCGATCTTCGGAATCTTCACCACCACTTTCCACATCATAGCTATCACTATCACCAGTGGCTTCAGATAAACCCTCTAAGATCTCCCTAGTAATCTTCTCTGTATTTGTCTTTGCTATTGATTCAAGAAAGCCGAGATTCATCTCCTCAGAAAGACAGCTTCGATTCAGCAACAGCTTTCTTATCTTCAGACATCTTTGAAAATGCTGAGAAAGTGCTCTCGAAACCGAAGCCTAAAAATTTAAAAAGCCAAGCAAGTGTTGGTGTGCAAGGGCTAAAAGTTGGATGAGCAAGAAGTAGATGGCGAGAAAGTGTGCCAAATGAACTCGTGGTGAGCTCTTATTTATACGCCTAGTGCGTTAAAAGCTGGAGGGTCCCGCTTGTTAATGACTGTTGCTATTCTAGCAAAGGGAAGGTGTTTTTTCGGACCTTTGGCTTAAGGCCTTTGTCCATGTCGTAATCTGAATTTATTACTTTAACAAATTAATATTGCGAGGGGCTACTATTGGGGGCCTTCGGCTTCCGAAGGTCCTAAAAAACATGATTTAACTATGTCTCTGGAGCATAATGTGTAAACAGGTACCTTCGGACACAAATCAAAACCACGGCATGAAGATGCACAAAGAGTATGAAGGATGGCGCAGAGCCGAAGATATGCGCAGGGGAGCTTCGGCGTGATAGCAGAAAAAGAAATCGACTTAAAAGGGAAAAGGCTATCTGGACCCCGATGAATTGCTATAGAGTTATTAGCAAATGTAAAGGGCATGGGTGTAATTTTACATGGGCTACGTCCCATGCCTATAAATAGATGGACAGTACTCCCGTACTGTTCACGCTGACTTGGCATTTACTTTCGGGTCACGTTTGTACCCCTGCTTTCCTTCGAGCCGAAGGTACATTTATAATTGTTTATTGTTGTTACAGTCACGCAAATAAAAATAAGTTGGTAATAACATTTAAAGTGTTTATATTATTTTTTCATATCTTGTGTATGAATCTTTCTTCATCATCTATTGTGTTCAAGAAGACTTGTTCTTCGTAACCTTCGTTCAGAATTCATTATATCCGAGGGGAGATAATGTTTCGAAGGACGAAGGACTTTAACATTTAACACTTTTTATGTTGCCTTGTTCTTAACTCTTAGCATTTGAGAACAAGCCCCCAACAGGAGCAACAAATCAATACTAGCAAGAAAAAGTTTAGAGAGAGGAAAGAGGGCAAACAAATCAAATGGAAATCAACACAAGTGGACACGATGATTTGTTTTACCGAGGTTCGGTTCCAAAGAACCTAGTCTCAGTTGAGGAGGCCACAAAGGCCGGGTCTATTTCAATCCTTTCCCTCTCTCTCAAACGGTCACTTAGACCGAGTGAGCCTTCTCCTTAATCAATCGGGTCACTAAGACCCCGCAAGGACCACCACACACTTAGGTGTCTCTTGCTTAGCTTTACAAGCACTTAGAAAAGGAATGAGGAAGGAAGAAAGGTGATCCAAGCGACAAGAGCAACAAAAGAACACAAATGATCCTCTCACAAGCCCTTAAGCACTAGAGTTGATTTTGAGGACTTTGAGTGGATTGATTGCTTTGATTGTGTCTTGGAGTGTTGAACTTTGCTCTTGCAATGAATGAGAAACTTAGAATGTTTGGATGGCTTTGAATGAGGTGGTTGGGGGGTATTTATATCCCCCAACCACTTCCTAGCTGTTGGTGAAGTCTGCTGGCGATGGGCGCACCGGACAGTCACTGTTCACTATCCGGTGCGCGCCACATCAGCGCGTTCGTTAGGGTTTGGAGCAGTTAACCATTGGAGCTGTTTGTCTTCTTGCTGCACCGGACAGTCCGGTGCCACACCGGACAGTCTGGTGACCTCTGACTTCTGCGCTCTGACTTCTGCCGCGGCACTGTTCATCTGACAAAGCGACCGTTGGCGCGCAGGGAGCCGTTGCTCTGCTGACTCACCAGACAGTTCGGTGAATTATAGTGGAGCACGCCCAGAAGAAACCTGAGAGTGGCCTGTTTGATGTTGGCTGGCCTGGTGCACGAGACAGTGTCCGGTGCACACCAGACACTGTCCGGTGCGCCAAAAATCAGCACACTCTAAGTCTTGCTCCAATTTTTGATTGAGTCCCTAACTGAATTTCTTTCTTGGTTTGTGTTGAACCTTATGCACCTGAGATAAATGATATCTAGACAAACTAGTTAGTCCACGTGGTTTGTGTTGTACGTCAACCACCAAAATCGATTATAGGAAATGGTTAACCCTATTTCCCTTTCATGGGTATACCTAGGCGGTTCGGCAGGACTCCAGGCCTACGCCATCATCCTGCAGTCACAAACAAGATTGCTAGAGTCACCATTTTTCCAAAGAGTGGGGACAAAAGCAGGATCCGGGGAAAATCTGGAACATTATTGATCATGTCGTGAAAGGGGAGGTCATGGATGTTGTTCTCTTTATGATGCGCTAGTTAAATGATCTAAAGATGGACAAGAACCAGAATCTGGCATATGATCCATATATTATGGCTTTGATTAAAGCCAAAACCAGATTCGAAGGGCGGTGTGAAACTGCTCACACCCCGTTCAGGCCATTCAAAAATGAAATTGGTTTCTTACCAGGCCTCTCACACCGTTTTCTGATAATGAGGGAGCTCAGGGAGATGCTTTTGATGATTAGCCTGAGGCGCATCCCACTCAGCAAATGCCACCACCTCCACCTCCACAGCAGCAAGGATAGTACTGACAGCCTGCACCTATCTATTTTGATCCATATTTTCAACAAATGCACTAAGGGCTCCAGACTCATATTGATGGTCAGTTTCAAGGTATAATGTCACATGTTGATGACCAGTTTGATCACATGCATTCCACATTTGATGGTCAATTCTCTGACTTGCATGAGCGATTTACAGTTGTTGACACTTAGCTGGATGGGGTTCATACACAGTTCAATGATCTTCGCTCTCATATTCAAACTATTGTGCATGATCCAATTATGAGCAGAATAAACAACATGCAACAAAGCTTTCAGGGTAATATGGGTGCTTTGTCCAGCCAATTTGAAACCCTGTCTACCAGTGACAGCGTTCACTCACTGGATGAAAGACAACAACAACTTCAGAATGATTTCAGTCAGTTCACTTCAATATTTAATAGCTTCAGCTCTCATTTTTACAACATGTATCCTCATCCTTCACCCGGTGCGCAGTAATGTCCCCTTTGTGGAAATTGATGCCAAAGGGGGAGAGAGGTGTGATGATTCAAGGGAGAGCTTGCTGCATATTTATGCTACTTAGTTATTATGCTACATCTGTGTTTAATGCTACTCAGTTATTATGTCGCTTTAAACTTTGTTTACATTGTTGTTTTTAAGGCTCTATCCGTTTGAATTCTTAATGGTTAATCGAAGTAGTATTTCACTTGCCGCTTTCATCTTCATACTACTATTTATATGTGTCTCGATAACCAAGATTATAGGAAGATCTCCGCCAAAACTCTGATATACTATGTGTGTGAATTCATGATCTGGGTATTCTCTATGCACACATAGGGGAGTTACTCCTATTCTCTGAGTTTTTCTGTGATGACTTATCAACATTTTAGATGAACCTCAAAATCAAGATAAGTCACTCAAAACTCATCTCAAATCTTTCTTATACCCGTAATGTAAGAAAGGTTGGGAAACAAAATCCACTTTTCTCAAAAATATGTGATGTCATCTATTACCAAAAAGGGGGAGATTGTGAATCATCTAGGCCCCTAAGTGGTGTTTTGGTAATTAATGACAACTGACTGTGGACTAACAGTTCTTAGAGTGATAAGAATGCAGGACTGAACCACATGATACATTAAAGTCTTTTGGGGACTCATAACCATTGATTGTGGATCAAGTGAAGGCAACGGTAAAACATAGGTTTTTTGCTTTTGCCGGTCAGCAGGTGTTTAGAGAAGAAACTGACCAGATTAATAGGATAGACAGTCGTACTATTAAGAGGGGTCAATGAACTTGAATGGTGTAAAACTTAGTGCCTCGTAGAGCATAAATGGTAACATGTGCAAGAGGGCTAACAACACTACAGGTTTCAAAATTAGAATTCTTTTGAACTAGCGCAAATTAATTTTCTCTGTGGATGGCGAACCGTCCGCGACTTTGCCAGAGAGGTCAGCTGGTCGTCTATCTCTGTCTCTTTTTGGCGGACCGTCCTGACCAGGAGGCCGGACCGTCCACATAAGATAAATTGAGTTTTGGCAGGGATGGTGTTTTTTGAGACTTTGTACTACGGATCGTCCGGGGTTTTTAGCCGGACAGTAAGTGGTCCATGTGCAGACCGTCCGGCCATGAATGGCAGACCGTCCGCTCGAATTACTTTGATTGACCAAGCGCTCTGTTATTCCAAGTTGTCAGGTTCCGGACCGTCCGGCCCCGGTGGGCGGACCGTCTAACCCTGACTTTTCTGACAGCTCTGACATGTTTGAAACAGTCGATATAGCCGTTACTGGTACGGCGAACCATCTAGCCATAGAGCGCAGACCATCCGTGTGTGCGCAGAAGCTGTGCTAGTTGCACATAACGGCTATGTTTGTGTTGAGAACTATAAATAGAAGTGGAGCTCGTGTGTGAGGGCTCTCTTGGCCATTTCTAGCACACATTGAACTCATTTGTGATCCTCACACTCAAACGCTCACACTAGTTGATTGAGATCACATTCTAGTGATTGATTCAGACGCTCTAGTGCATTTGAATTCGTTGTGATCTTTTGAGGCACCAGGTGGTACATCGGGCAAGCGTCATCGGCTTGTAACTCTTGGAGGTTGCTGCCTCCTAGACGGCTCGGGTGTTGTCTCCGTCGAGCTCTCCATGAAGATTGTGGAGGAGCCACGGGATTGATTGTGAGGGGTTCACGCCCACCTCGCCGGAGCGGCAAAGGCGACACTAGTGAAATTGAGGTATTGAGTGAGTTCTTGTCCACTTGGCTCAAAGATCAAGCCGTGTCTTGGTAGAGGAGCAAGTGAGAGCTTGAATTCCACCTCAACATGGATTAGGGGTGAACGGCAAATCATCGATACCACGGGATAAATCTCGGTGTCTCTCTCTCTCAACTATTATACATTACTTACAAGTAGTTGGTAACTTGTATATTGTTTAACTTTGTGGCATTAGCTTAAATTTCTCATTACATTTTGTTGTTTCATCAAGGCTAGAAATTTTTATATCTCTTGTCGATTTGATTAAATTTCTCTAGTGTATTTTATTCTAGTCAAAACCGTCTATTCACCCCCCTTTAGCCGGTGTCCTAGATCCTACACCCCCAAACTCTGCTATGAATGATGTTATACACTGTCTAGAACCCGACGAATAGTTAGGTATTGGACTCACCAGCAGTGTCGAGGTGGGGAAGCAAGCCCACGCTGGGGGGCGGATTCACGGTTGCACCGAAGTCCAATGTGCAATCGTCGACGACGCGACCACCCACACGCCACTAAAACTTCACCGATCACCCTCCGTGGCTCTGGTGAGTATCCCATAGCAAGAACCGCGAGCGGCTTTGGCTGTGGGCGCGAGATTTGCTAGCGGTTGCCCCGCCGACTCTCCTTTCCTCCCCTTCGCTCGCCTGCACGCGTTTGCTCCTCTCAACTCTCTGGTCTGGCTTGGGGTCTTCAAATGATGGACATATAGAGGAATCAGGGACGAGTATATGCACCCAGGATGACGCTCGAGGCGAGGGAAGATCGGCGCATGCTCCCTCACATTTCTCAACGGAACGCTATTGAGATACCCCGTGTGGGAGGGGATTTATCCGATGAGATGGGCCCGCTCGTCAGTGGCCGGTAGGGACTCCGCGCACGGGAGAGAAGAGTGCTGGCCGGGATGGCCCACATGCCAGCGCATCCGAGCCAGGCCGCGCGCAGCTATCGCGTGGGGTACCCCTGTGGGCTGGGGAAAATTCGGCCCATGCGACCGAGGGAGGCTTTTCCCTTTTATGATTTCTATTCTTCCTTTAATATTTCTTTTCCCTTTTTATTTTAAATTCCAATGAAATTTGATCACTGATTTAAGTGCAGAAATCAAAGAATGTCACCATGAGTGCATATTGGTTTTAGATATTTTTATTTGATAATTGTTTTTACAACAAACCTTATATATTGTTGGGATGCTAAAATTATAATAACCAAAATCACTTAAACACTTAGCCTCAAGGATTATTGTATTCCTCCAACTTTTGGGTATTACAATTCAACACCGGTTGAGATGGTTTGGACATGTCCACCGGAGACCTCAGAGGCACTGGTGCATAGAGGCATCATAACACAGGACAATAATGTGAAGAGAGGTAGAGGTCGACCAAACTTGACATGGGAGGAGGCAATCAAAAGAGACTTGAAGGATGGAATATCCCAATGGAGTTGTGTTTGTTATTCATTTTGGGGTTTTCCCTTTATTTTCTTTTGAGGAAATAAAGAAATGAATTAAATAAAAAAGTGGCCAGCCGGACTAGGCCTTTACTAGGCCCGTAAGCCAAGCAGCCCAGCCGGCTGGGAAATCCCTAGGGCAGAGACCGCAGTGCCTCTAGCAGAGACCGCAGGGAGAGAGAGTGAAGCGAGCGGAGCGGCGGCGGCTATGGCCGAACGACTTCTCCAAGTCCTTCGGTGAGATTGCCAGCGCTTTGATGCTCATCCGTTTTGCCTCCTCCTCCCCTTCTCGGCTCCTTAAAAGGCATGAGCTGAAAATCCCCTGGGGCTTCACCCTCGAAACGTGAGGTTATCTGTTCTCTCTTTCTTTCACAATTTCAGTCCCGATTTTGGATCGATTCGTTCGTTCCTGGTGTTCTTGTGTTGAGTGAGCCATTGGTGACTGGAAACTGGGAGAAAGAGGAGCTGCGCTCGTGGATTTCTAGCGCGCTGTTACTGTATTTCAGCGCTAGTGCGGTGCCGTTCTGCTCTGATTATTGTCCACCGTGGCCTGGTGCTTGAGCTCCCTGCTGCGCGGTGTTCCTCTTCTCGGGCTGGTGCCGTGGACGTCTCCCTCGGCTCCGGCAGCAGCTCTAGTATCTCCGTCAACCTCCCGTCGTGCAGGTCTGGGACAGAACCTTGTGTTCACTGAGCTGGTCTTCTCACGTAGACAATCTGCGTGCTCTGAGTTATTCGTTGTCTCACTTTATTTACTATTTAATTTTGTGCAATCTGCTAGTATTAAATACTTGAGTGTGATTGCACTGTTGTGGGCGGATTTGTGTGCTTGATGATGATAGCGGTGTAGTGAGACAACGTGACAGTCTGGATTTTAGTGTATTATCATTTTCAGCATTGATATTATTTGTGCCTAATTAAATCTCTCTTTGTTGAGGCTGTTTACCTATGTTAAATTCAGTTATTTTATTTAGTACACAGCTCCTTACTATTAGCATTTATACTTGATTATTAGGCTTATTACATCTGATCTAAAACCCTGATTTGGTAAGATAAGAATGTCACGTTAGTCGAGGATCTCTGATCACCTTTTAGCGTTGGAGGACTGTTTATTACAGCAACCCGCTATTTTGAGAGCAATATTTTAAGATAAACAATCATGTTTATTTGTTTAATCTGCCTTCTTCATCTGCAAGCCATGTTTAATTATGGAATGGACATGAGCAGCTATTTTACATGTTTACATGTTCTAGAATTGCTACTATTCATTGCTGCAATAATTACATATGACATTTATCTGAGTTATATGCTTGTTTTATTCGGAATTAGAATATTTAATTTATTTAAATATGAAGGAAGCATGTCACTTATTTCTCTAATATTACAACAATCCAGAAAACCAATTTATATAATGGCCTCCAGTTCTGATGTCATTAAGCCTGAAGCGTTCGACGGCGCAAGCTTTAAGCGCTGGCAGATTAAGACTCGCATGTGGCTCACTGACCTAAAATTATTTTAGGTAGTGACGTCGGCTGTTCTCCAGGCTGCATCAGATGATTCTGATGATGCAGCGAAGGTCGCCGCACTTGCGGAGAAGGCCAAGTGGGACGAAGCCAATGAGGCATGCTTGTCTCTTCTGCTGAACGTCTTGTCGAACCGCTTATTTGACGTGTACTCTGGTTTTACCTCCGCTAAGGGTCTATGGACTGAACTTGAGAATGAGTTCTCTGAAGTTGACAATGGCAATGAGTCATTCACAACGGAAAACTACCTCAACTATAAAATGGTTGAGGGAAGGTCTGTTATGGAGCAGCTACAGGAGATTCAACTCCTTGTTAGGGACTTAGTCCAATATGGTTGCGTCCTACCAGACAGTTTTCAGGTGAATGCAATACTGGCAAAGCTCCCGCCTTCTTGGCGAGACTTTATGACTTCACGCCGCCACATGAAGAAGCAAATGACTCTCACTGAGTTATCAGCTGCGATAAATGTGGAAGAGCGTGCAAGGTCTAGTAACAAGCCATCCCAGCAACTCCAGGCTCACGTTGTTGTGAAGGGTGGAGATAGAAAATTCTAGAAGAAGAAGAAGAACTCTCCACAGAAGAATCTGAACCAACCTAAGTCCAAAAAGATGAAGAAGAAAAAGGAGGACTTTATCCGCTACGTTTGTGGTGTCTCCGGGCATACAGCTCGGAGGTGCAAACTTAGGAAGGGAAAAGGTCCTCCACCTCAGCGCAAAGAAGGGAACGTGGTGGTTAATTCCACTCCAGGGTATGCACCTCAGGCCTTTATGGCAAGTCCATCAGATGATTGGTGGATGGATTCCGGTGCTATTGTTCATATTTGTGCTGATCGATCCATGTTCTCTTCATTCCAGGGATACATCAGCGCACCAGTCTTGATGGGAAATGGTGTTCCGGCAGCAGTTCGAGGTACTGGACAGGTCTACCTGAAGTTAACTTCAGGAAAGACGCTCGTGCTGAAGGACGTACTCTATGTGCCATCGATGAGCCGGAACCTCATATCAGTGTCGCTGCTATGTCGACAGGGTCTCAAATTAGTGTTTGAGTCTAATAAAGTGGTCCTGTCTAAGTTTGGTACTTTTGTTGGAAAGTCATATGAGTCAGGCGGTTTGTTCCGTCTTTCTGTTTTGAATAATCATTCTTCTTACCATGTTAATGTGGTCTGTAATAACGATTCCATTAATAATATATGGCATTCCTGTTTGTGTCATGTGAATTTTGAGGCCATTAAGAGATTAAGTGACATGTCTTTAATTCCTGAATATAAACATGTTAAAGGTGTAAAATGTGGTATTTGTGTGCAAGCTAAGCAGCCTAGAAAACCGTTTCATATGGTTGAAGGCAGAAGTACCACTCCTTTAGAACTAATTCACTTAGATATCTATGAGATGAATGGTATAATCACAAAAGGCGGTAAAAGATACTTTCTTACCTTGATAGATGATGCTACCAGGTTCTGTTATATTTACTTACTCAGAACTAAAGATGAGGCACTAGAACACTTTAAGATCTATAAGACTGAAGTTGAAAACCAGCTAGACAAGAAAATTAAAAGGCTACGGTCTGATAGAGGAGGTGAATACCTTTCCAACCTTTTTGATGAGTACTGCAAAGAGTGTGGAATCATTCATGAAACCACCGCCCCATATTCACCTCAGTCAAATGGGGTAGCTGAAAGGAAGAACCGAACAATGTGTGACTTAGCTAATGCTTTGTTGCAAAGTTTGGGGATGCCTGACATCTGGTGGGGCGAGGCAGTACTCACGGTGTGCTATGTCCTGAATAGGGTGCCGCCTCGCAACCGTGAGGCCACGCCCTATGAAGGATTTAAAGGAAGGAAGCCAGATCTTTCGCATCTTCGAACTTGGGGCTGCCTTGCAAAAGTGAATGTCCCATTGCCAAAGAAGAGAAAGCTAGGCCCTAAGACCGTAGACTGTGTCTTCCTGGGTTATGCACATAACAGTGCAGCTTATAGATTTCTAGTGGTCCATTCCGAGACAAGCGAAATCGCTGTAAATGTAATAATGGAGTCTTGGGATGTGACATTCTTTGAGAGCATCTTCCCTATGCGGGATAAGGAAGTAGTAGCCCCAGATGGTCCATCTCAGACATATTCTCTGCCCTCGAGTGTCCATGACCAGACTCTAGATTTGGAGTTAAGGAGGAGTAAGAGACAAAGGACTGAAAAGTCTCTGGGTGATGATTATATTATTTATCTAGTGGATGAAGAACCACGCTCCCTCATAGAGGCATATACATCTCCGGATGCAAAGTACTAGAGGGAGGCTGTCCGTAGCGAGATGGATTCAATCATCTCGAACGGAACTTGGGAGATAACTGATCTCCCAGCTGGTTGCAAGCCTGTGGGCTGCAAATGGATCTTTAGGAGGAAGAGGAGACCCGATGGTACTATTGAAAAGTACAAGGCCCGTCTTGTGGCTAAGGGTTTTACTCAAAAGAAAGAGGAGGATTATTTTGGTACTTATTCTCCAGTGGCTCGATTGCCCATAATCTGTGTGCTTTTAGCGCTGGCAGCTGCTTATAAATTTCTTGTCCATCAAATGGACGTAAATACAGCATTCCAAAATGGAGAGCTGGAAGAGGAAATTTATATGCAGCAACCAGAAGGATTTGTGGTTAAAGGACAAGAGAGCAAAGTGTGTCGCTTGATTAAATCCTTATACGATCTGAAGCAAGCTCCCAGACAATGGCATGAGAAGTTTAATAATACTCTGACCACTGCCGGGTTTTGTGTAAACGAAGCCGACAAGTGTGTGTATTATCGCTTCTCTGGGGGCAAAGGTGTCATCATGTGTTTATACGTTGATGACATATTGATATTTGGGACCGATTTGGAGGCTATCATGGAGACAAAAGCATTCCTCTCTAAGAACTTTGATATGAAGGACTTGGGTGAAGCTGATGTAATATTGAACATCAAGCTAATAAAGGGTGAGGATGGGATTACTTTGTCACAATCCCATTATGTGGAAAAGGTCCTGGCTCGCTTTGGACATATGGACTGTAAACCAGTCACCACGCCCTATGATCCATCCTACACGCTCAGTAAATATGAAGGCGAGCCTGTGAACTAGCTACTATATTCACAAATCATCGGATCTCTCATGTACCTGAGCAGTGCAACTAGACTAGATATCTCATATGCAGTATGCAGACTGGCTCGTTATTCGGCTAGTCCAGGAGATAGACATTGGGTAGCCTTGTACAGAGTGCTTCGGTAATTGAAGGGAGCGATGAATCTTGGTATTAAATATACCAGATTTCCGTCAGTACTTGAAGGATTTAGTGATGCAAACTGGATCTCTGACTCGGATCAAATGAAGTCTACAAGTGGCTATGTGTTCACTTTAGCTGGTGGGGCCGTGTCATGGAGATCGTCTAAACAATCAGTGTCGACACGTTCCACTAAGGAGGCTGAATTAGTTGCACTTGATTCAGCAGCATTGGAGGCTGAATGGTTGAGAGACCTGTTGTCAGACCTTCCAATGCTAGCAAAGCCAATACCGGCTGTCCTAGTATACTGTGACAACACTTCTGTGTTGCTAAAAGTGAACAGTAGAAAGGACAACCAAAAATCCTCGAGGCATATCAGAAGACGACTTGATTCATGTCGGCATGCTAGAGAGACGGGTGTAATAACAGTAGATTACATCAAGTCTGAAAGGAACCTTGCTGATCCTTTCACCAAAGGGCTAGCTCAAAAGCCAATCCAAGCAGCGTGCATGGGAATGGGACTCGTACCCTGTTAGCGGTTTCAACTGTGGATAACTGTCCTCTGTGACCGGAGGTCCCGAGATCCAGGCTCCAGGAAACGAAGCACTGTGGAACCAAGAGCACAAAAGACAAAGAGTCTCATTAGCTGTTGTGCTCTGTCTGTGTGGCAGGCTGAGCGATATGCTCTTAATGAAGTCAATGCTATAAGCAGGGAAATTGTCCTACATAATTTCCTTAACAATTTCACCTATATGAGCTGACTGTGGGGTCACAGTCTGGGAGAGAATGGGGTTTTCTCTCTAGTGAGCTCATGAATAGATATTAAAGGGCATGACTGTAACGCCCTGCCCCATAAGAGAAGCAGATAATCTGCCTAGTACTATGTGCCTTTTGTGCGAAGATTCTCACACTAGGGTTTGTGGATCAAGGCGTAGTCCTCCGCTTACTCGTGCAGGGTTGGAGTACACTGGGATAGGCTTTGGTTCAAACCTAACAAGTACCTCTGCCGAAAAGTAGTATATAAACAGTACGGGAGCTCAATGACATTGATCAGAAAATAAGAGTGAAAATAGTGGGGATTGTTATTCATTTTGGGGTTTTCCCTTTATTTTCTTTTGAGAAAATAAAGAAATGAATTAAATAAAAAAGTGGCTAGCCGGACTGGGCCTTTACTAGGCCCGTAAGCCAAGCAGCCCAGCCGGCTAGGAAATCCCTAGGGCAGAGACCGCAGTGCCTCTAGCAGAGACCGCATGGAGAGAGAGCGAAGCGAGCGGAGCGGCGGCTGTCGGTGTTTTGGGTCTGACCGCGCACCCGGGTTGCCCCTCAAGGTGCTTTTTGGAGTAGGACGGTGTTACCGACTGTAGCTCGATGATTCGTGCTGGATGCACGAGAGATAGTGGACGGTTGTGTACAAGTTTGGGCCGCTTTGAGATGCGTAACACCCTACATCCTGGCGTGAGTACTTTTTGTGAGGGGTTACAAGGCGGTTCTCTAGCGTTGGAAACGTAGAGAGCCGGGTGGATGGCTAAGTAATGAGGAAGATCGTCTTGAAGGGGTGCCCCCTAAGCCTTATATACTCGACCATGGGGCATTACATGTGGATATGATAACAACATGCGCCTAAATAATAGTGAACTGACTGAGTCTATCTTCCTATAATTAAGCCGACCCATCCTCGCTCAGTTCCAATGTACGGGGCTCCTGCGCGGGAAGGTCGGGTCACTGTTGTGATCACTCTCAGATTCATCGGGTCGCCTGGGCTTGCGTCAATCTGATCTTGTGTCGATCCATTTCACTAGGCGTTCTTTCCCAGGCCCACGAAGGGATGATCTCACGAATTATTGGGCCCACGGGCCTTTTGTGAGGTCTTTTATCCTTCCGGTGGACCCGGGGGATATCTGTCCCCCACAAGCCCCCGATCTTTGGGTCGATTTTGAAATAACCGGCCCGAAGATCCAAGGTCTAGCTTGCAGTTTTTTAATTTTGATAAGGAATAATTCGAAAGTAAGTCCGCTGGGCCATTGCTCCTGAAGTCTGAGTGATCCAGTAAAAATGATCTTTTACTGCCTTTTTCCATTATTGCTCTTCAAAACTTGATGTTCTGCCTTGAGTTTATGCTTTGGAGGTCAGCATTTTGATTTTTTAGGACTCGAATTTCATTGGGTGCACCGAAGGTGCACCCAATGGGTGTAGCCCCCGAGCTTCGAGTGGATTTTTGTAAATAATCCACTCGAATGTCTTCATTTTAAGTCTTCAAGAATCACTTTTATCTTCTCTTTGTGCTTTTTCAGAAGTCAGCCTTGTCTTAGTTTCACCATATGCTTTAGAGGTTAGCATTCTGCTTCTCGGGGTAGATGATTCATTGGGTGCACTGAAGGGTGTAGCCCTCAAGCTTTGAGTGGATTTTTGTGAATAATCCACTCGAAGGTCTTCATTTTAAGTCTTCAAGAATCACTTTTATCTTCCCCTTGTGTTTTTTCAGAAGTCAGCCTTGTCTTAGTTTCACCATATGCTTTAGAGGTTAGCATTCTGCTTCTCAGAGTAGATGATTCATTAGGTGCGCCGAAGGTGCACCCAATGGGTGTAGCCCCCGAGCTTTGAGTGGATTTTTGAAAATAATCCGCTCAAAGGTCTTCACTGTCATATTGGAATCCACATAAGGCTTTAGAGATCAGCATTATATCATCAACATTATGCTTTAGAGGTCAGCATTCGTTTTTGTGTTCGGAATCGAGCACAAGATCTGTCCATATCTTGCTAGGTCTGGCAATTTATTTGATCTGCGACTGATTGGACGTTCGATAGATGGCCTTTGGCTAGTCTTCCGATCACTTCGTGCTTCAATGCTTCTGTCGATTAGACTTGTACCTCATCAGCTATATTTGGCTTTCCTTTGATCCTTGTTGATATCTTCCTTCTGTGTTGAGGTATTCATTGCGTATACTGTATGGATGTGACTGCTTGGGAAAATCTACTAAAAATTCCTGGACGTCCCCCCCCAATGGGTGTAGGCAAGGGACGGCTTGGTGCGCTGAGCGTTTAGCAAACTGCTTCTGAGTAGTAACTTGACGTGACTGCGGGTGTAATCATATCACCCGAGCAGTTAACTGGAGTCCCAATGGGTGTCGTGTTACGTGGAACGGCGTCACCCGCCTGACGTGTTTCCAGACGGTTTGAATTGCATATTGAATTTTTGCGACTGTTCAGTGGTCGTGGTAGGAGGTGAGCGGTTGCCTTCTCCTTCTATAAATAGTGTTCTTGCTTCTCCGGTGTCTTCACATCTCTTACTGCTGCTCGTTGCTTACTCTTTCCACTTTCCTTCTACTCTACCATGGGCAAGAGCAAGAAGGGTGGTAGTTCTTCGCATCACTCCGGTGATAAGCGGAAACGTGAGCCGACTCCTCCCTCTGAGGACTTCGATGACTCGAAGTACTCGGAGGAGGAGTTCTCCTCCGAGTCAGAGGGCTCTCCGGTCCACACCTCTCCCCTAGAGTCGTCTGATGATTCAGACGACTCCCAGGGGATTGTCGCGAAGGTGTGGACTTACATCCGGGCTGTTAAGCGAGCCAGGCTTGAGGGCTCGGATGAGTCGGAGTACTCCTCGGACGAGGAGAACTCCTCGGACTCGTCCGAGGAGGGCGGCGGCGACGACGATGGCGGTGACGGCGACGACGACGGAGGCAACGGCGACGGTGGCGGTGACGACAGCGAAGGCGACGGCAAGGGTGGCAGCGGTGACGGCGGCGGCAGGGGTGGCAGCGGCGACGGTGGCGATGGCGACAAGGGCAGCAGCAGGGGCAGCAACAAGGCCAGTGGCTAGATGCCACTGGTTTTAGATGTTAGTATAGTTTAGTAGTAGAAGTAGTATTAGTGAAATAATATAGTAGTAGTTAGTAGTTTAGTGTAGCGAAATGTATTGTAGTAATAGGGAGGATATCAGCTCATAATGAGTTGATTTGTAAGTTCGGTAATGCTCCCCTTTGATAATGAAGAAGGATTTCGCCCCATTCTGTGTGCACCATTTTGCCTCTCTGTTAATCGTCGACCGTATTTATGCTTATCGTGGATGTTGTTTTTGGATGTAACGCTTGAGTAGCAACTTAGAACCGTCGAGTTGCATTTCAGACTGCCTTCTTCACGATGTCAGCGCTTTAGTGGTAGCGACCGAGTCCTTTGGGGTCACGTTACTGCTTTAGGAATAACAGCCGAGTGATAGCGAGCCACGTCGGTGTTTTAGAAGTAACAACCGAGCGGTTACTGGTGATGTCGGTGTTTTAGAGGTAACAGCCGAATCCTTTCGAGCCACGTCACTGCTTTAGGAATAACAGCCGAGCGACTGCTGGCGACGTCGGCGTTTTAGAAGTAACAGCCGAGTGATAACGGGCCACGTCGGCCGCTTTGGAAATAGTGGCGGAGTGAAGTCTGGTAACGTCAGCGTTTTTAGAAATAACAGCTGAGTTAAATTGGGCTGCGTCGACCATTTTGGAAATAACGGCTGGGTGATGACATGGCACGCCAGCGTTTTAGAAATAACAGTTGGGTGATGACATGGCATGCCAGCGTTTTAGAAATAACAGCTGGGTGATGACTGGGCGCTTTTTAGAAATGGCGTCTGGCCCAGAAAAAACCCATATGTACTGCACTGTCGCATGCCTCTGCATTCTGTGCCCTAGTTTTGCTTTTCTGCATGCAGGCCTTCTCTGCTCTCTTGCAATACAGCCTCCGCTCTGTTCGCCAGCAAGGTTGAGATGGTGCCCAAGCGGAAAGCCCAGAATTCGTCTGCCGCAACCATTCCTCCTATCGATCCCAACAGTCAGTTGCCTTTCGCAGGTAACCACATGTCTGTCGTCTCTGAATCTGACCTTTTCCATCTCGTATCCATCGAAGTTCTTCCTCCGAAGGAGCTCTGTTCTTGGCGGATCTGCCGTGGGGTCACTGTTCCGACAGAAGACACCCACGAATCCGTCATTTACGTTCCTTTTCTCATCCGCGGCCTTGCTCTTCCTATTTCTCCTTTCTTCCGCGGTCTTCTTGATTTCTATCACTTGAATCTGACCATTCTGAATTCCAACTCCATTCTGCAAGTTTCCGTTTTTGTTCATTTGTGTGAAGCTTTCCTTGGTATTCTGCCACACTTTGGACTATGGAAGTACTTGTACCACTGCCGGCCTGGGATGGCCGGAGGGCAGCACCAGCTTGTGGGCGGCGCGAGTTTGGAGATGCGCCGTGGGAGGAAGACCGACTACCTCGACATCCCACTCAAGGACAACATCAAAGGATGGCGCCTGGAATGGTTTATCGTGGATAATCACGGGAATTCCCTCCCCCCACGATCAGGGAGACAGCCAGATGTTCGCACTTCGAGCTAGACCGAATCCCCCACAGACCTGGAGGTGGCTAAGGCAGGGGCTCTACTTGCTGAGGTTGGATTGTTGAAAGAGAGGGGTTTGACTGCAGAAGCTGTGGTCGTCGATTTCATTTTCAAGAATATTTAGCCACTAAAAGACAGAGCGTACCCGGCATATCTGTATCGAGGCCTCGCTGATTCGACCCGGGTTACCAACAGAAGAATTCCTGCTGTGGATTTGGTCAGCCGGCTCGAGATGATACTCAGAGGCAAGGTGTCAAACATCGGTGCTCCTATTGCATACTCAGCCTGGAATCTGCCTCCTTCCAAGGCTTTTACCAGTTTTGTGTCAAATCCTCCTGCTGGTGATAGCGGTTTGGGCCTTAGAGTGCGACCCTCTCCCGAAGAGGTTAGTGCTTTGGTCGCCTCACTTGGTGAAATCCCTGACGACGAGAGGTAGGTTCATTTCGAGGTACCTTTGAATCCAAGTGATGCAGAGATAAGTGCCATGCTGGATATGTTGGCTGAAGATTTCTCTGATGCAGCTCCTGCTGAAACACTGGCTGTAGCACCCATCACCGAGGCTGGCAAAGCTTTGGATATTCAGAGGTCTGATAGTGTTCGCCCGAAGCATCCTCGCCGAGCCACTCAACCAACTTCTCCTGCTGAGGGGAAGAAAAGAAAAAGAGACGTCTTCGTCGAGTGTCATGCTTGGATCAGGATGCCGGTCCTTCTGCTCCTGCTGCTGAGGAAGTGCCGGTGTCAGTTTTTGCTGAAGCTGATCCCAATGGGTGTGATCTGACTGATGTTGATCCCAATGGGTGTAACCCGACTGATGCTGACCCCAATGGGTGTGACCTAGATGACCCCAATGGGTGTGATCTGGCCAAAGCTATCCCCAATGGGTGTATCGTCCGCATTGTTGATGAAGATGAGGAAGAGGAGGATGAAATCCCTCTAGTTCAGAAGAACAGACGACGCTACATAGCCAACGGGGAGAGTAGTGGTGTTCCTTCTCCAGCTTTGTCTGCCCTCGTTGGTCTGCAAGAATTGTTTCTGGCAAATTTTGATCAGACTCTCGAAGATATGGTCCCAGAGGATCTGTTGTCGGAGCCAGCATATGGTGGGATGATGGATATTTGTGCTAGTGTGCCTAATGCCGGGTTGGAGTTATCCCACGCGGCATCCCATGCCTCATCGACCTTGGATCACGGTCTTAAGGGTCAGGAGGCTGGTCTGGATTGCCCTGCTCCCATGGAAGTGATTGAAGGTCCTTCAGCCTTAGAGGTGGCTGTTACAAAGGATTCAGCCCTCAAGGATGGCGCTAGCGCTTACCTAGCCCCCGAGGGTGTTGTCGGGGATGATCCGGCTCGGATGGGTAGCGCGAGCTATGACCCAGCCCTCGAGGGTGTCCGAGTTGATTCTCCCTCTCATACTTCCATGGATGTTCACGTAGGGTCTTCTACTCCGCATTCTGGTTGCCTGGCAGCAGCTCAAGCTTCAGGTCAGGGAGTCGCCTTAGAGGCTGGTGCTCCTGATGACAGAGTTTTGATTTCTACTGATGACACTGACTTGGTCCCCACTGATGCATTGCGAGTTGTTCCGGTTGATGTTCCTTCATCGAGCCATCACTTGACTTCCCATGACTTGGTTGTTTCTTCGTTCTTCTCCAACCTCTAGGTAATTTGGTCTTTCCTGATCTGGTTGTATCCCGGGTGTGATATTGTTCTTTACACTCATCTGTTTTTGTCGTCAGGCATTGGTTGACGAAATGGCTGGTCAGCTGAAGTCGCAGGGTGCTTCTGTCCCGGAAAGGGCTCTGTCTCTAACAGCATTGGAATCCAGTGCTGCTTCAGCGACGGGTATCTGATTTGGAGATGGCAAATGCTGGTTAGTGCCCTTTGTTTCTTCTTTGGCTACTTGATTAATCTGCTTTTTAGCTGAACACCCTTGCTTGACTATTTCTTGACAGATATGGCTCGGCGGTACTCTGATCTTGAAGAAAAATATTCTCAAGGTCAGACTGAATTGGCCCGGGTTTCTGTTTCTCTGAATGATGCTAACACGCTGAACTCCACTCTCCATGCTCAGCTTGGCTCTGAAAAGGTGACCAGTGAATTAAGTTTTACTTGGCTTTGTCTGCTGTGTTCTTAGTGCTTGCTTGACGTTGGAGAAACTGATTCTTGTCTGCAGGAGGAAAAACATGCTCTTGCCACTTCTCGTGACAACCTTGATAAGCTATATCGCGACGTCAGCAACTCGTTGACCATCTTAGAGAGGAGTCATCGCTTCACCATGGAAGATTTGGATAATCATCGTTATAAGCTGTAAGAGTCCTTGGATGATATGATTCGCCTCAGGCAATTGGTGTCGAACAAGGATACCATCATCAAGGATCTGCGTGCTTCCAAGAAATCAGTCGTCCAGGAGCTAGAAACTGCTCGGTTGGCTGTCAAAACTACTGAAGAGACTTCTGCTACTCCGAGGGCTTAGCGCAACAAAGCTATGCACAAAGCTATTCGCGCGGGGCGGATCCTGATGAGGAGACCCAGCGTGGTTGTTCCTGACGACATAGTGGCTGACGTGAATGCCGCTCCAGATTCTTCGAGTCGCCCTTCTTCGTCGGTCGCTCCTGAGAAGAACATTACCAAATAGAAACACTGAATGTTTTGTATACGTGGTTAGTGTGCTCGGATATTCCGTCGAAAAACATTTTTCAGTACTGAATGCCGTTATTGTTTTTCCGTTGTTAGAATATAACCGTATCTATCACCGCAGAAGTAAATGTAGTATGATGGTTTTGAAATTTCTTCATATTTCGCGGGGCATAGAGGTTGCCCTAAGATGAGTAATTGCAAACATGCTCGTGTTGGATTAAGTGGACGCGAGTGTATTGTGCCGATTTAAGTCATTACCGACTTAAACCGACTGCTCCACTAGTAGGGTATAGTGGTCATCCCGAGTTAAGCGTGAGCATGTCGCACCGCCTTAAGTCATTGTCGACTTAAGCCGATTGCTCCGATAGTAGGGTATAGTGGTCACCCCGAGTTAAGTAAGCATGAGCATGTCGCACCGCCTTAAGTCATTGTCGACTTAAGCCGATTGCTCTGATAGTAGGGTATAGTGGTCACCCCGAGTTAAGTAAGCGTGAGCATGTCGTACCGCCTTAAGTCATTGTCGACTTAAGCCGATTGCTCCGATAGTAGGGTATAGTGGTCACCCTGAGTTCAGTAAGCGTGAGCATGTCGCACCGCCTTAAGTCATTGTTGACTTAAGCCGATTGCTCCGATAGTAGGGTATAGTGGTCACCCCGAGTTAAGTAAGCGTGAGCATGTCGCACCGCCTTAAGTCATTGTCGACTTAAGCCGATTGCTCCGATAGTAGGGTATAGTGGTCACCCCGAGTTAAGTAAGCGTGAGCATGTTGCACCGCCTTAAGCCGTTGCCGACTTAAGCCGATTGCTCCGTTAGTAGGGTATAGTGGTCACCCCATGTAGGTTGACAGTGAACAATTTGAGTGCCTTTGAAGTCTTTTTATTGATGATATATTTCCCAGTTTACAGAGTACATTGTCGTCCCAATAGCTTTTGAGATATAGCTAGGGGTAAAAATTCCTGAGATGTTCTATGTTCCATGAGTTCCCAATTTCCGTGCCATCCATTTGAGTAAGGCGATACGATCCAGGCCGAGTGACTTCTGCTACTATGAACGGTCCTTCCCATAGTGGTGACAGTTTGTGTCGTCCCTCCCCCGTTAGAATTCGGCGGAGGACGAGGTCTCCCACTGCAAAGGATCAATTCCGTATGGCCTTATCATGATAGCGCCTCAGAGTTTGCTGATATCGAGCTGACTGAATCACCGTATTCAATCGTTCTTCTTCTAGTATATCGACATCCTCCAGTCTAGTAGCTTCAGCTTCTGCTATGTTTTCGAAGATTAACCTTGGTGCCCCAAACTTGAGATCAACAGGTAGCACTGCTTCCGAACCATAGACCATAAAGAAAAGTGTGTTTCCATGCAAGGCTCGACTAGGTTGAGTTCTCAGGCTCCAAACAACATACGGCAGCTCTCTGATCCACTTTCCTGCGAACTTTTCATTCTTGTCAAAGACTTTCTTTCTGAGCGCTTCCAATATCATCCCGTTGGCTCTTTCTACCTGCCCGTTGGCTCTTGGGTGCACCACCGAGGCATATTTGATCTGAATGCTCTTTTGCTCGCAGAAATCGAAGAACTCTAAGCTTGTGAAATTGGATCCCAGGTCGGTTATGATGCTATTCGGTATTCCAAACCTAAATATTATGTCTTGTATAAATTCCACTGCCTTGGCTGAAGTTAGAGAAGTAATGGGTTTGAACTCTATCCATTTAATGAATTTGTCGATAGCAACCAGTACATGAGTGTATCCTCCTTGAGCTTTCTTGAAAGGTCCAATCATATCCAATCCCCAGCATGCGAACGACCAAGTTACGGGTATGGTTTGCAGTTGCTGTGCTGGTAGATGTTGCTGTTTTGACAAGTACTGGCAGGCTTCGCACCTCTGGACTAACTCGGCTGCATCACTCTTTGCTGTTGGCCAGTAGAAACCCGACCTGAAGACCTTCCCAACCAGGGTCCTGGATGCTGCGTGTATCCCGCATTGCCCAGCATGAACCTCTTCTAGCAGTTGCTTTCCGGTGGCTGAGAGAATGCATTTCATGAGGACTCCTGATGCGCCCCTTCTGTATAGCGTTTCCCCAATGAGAGTATAATGAGCTGACTGCCTTGCAACTCATTCTGCTGTATTTTTGTCATCTGGTTCCTACTCATTTTTTATGTACTTGATGATCGACTCCCTCCAGTCATCAGAATTTGACTCCGGTTGGCTCAGAGCACTGCATTCCTCCGCCCGATCTAGTGAAATGCTCGGATGCAGTATTTCTTGAACAAAAACTCCAAGCGGGACCTGAGTCCGACTGGATCCTAGCTTGGACAATATATCAGCTGACGTGTTGCGATCTCTCTCCACATGATGAAATTCCAGGCCTTCAAATTTGTCTTCTAGTTTCCGGACAGCAGTGCAGTATTTTCCCATGGAATCATTCGAGCAATCCCATTCTTTGTTTATCTGACTTATGACCACCAGAGAATCTCCATATACCATCAGTCTCTTGATACCCAGTGATATGGCAATGTTCAGTCCATGAATTAGAACTTCGTATTCTGCTGCATTGTTGGATGCTGGAAATAACAATTGAAGAGCATATTTGAGTTGTTCGCCTCCAGGTGCAATAAAGAGGATCCCTGCGCCTGCTCCCTGCAGTTTCAACGAGCCGTCGAAATACATTCGCCATACTTCTGCAGTTTCCGGGTTATCTGGCACTTGTTGTTCAGTCCACTCTGACACGAAGTCAACCAGTGCTTGAGTTTTGATGGCACTGTGAGGTCGAAATTCAATGTCATGAGATCCCAGTTCATAGGCCCACTTGGCTATTCTTCCGATGGCTTCTTTATTGTGGAGAATATCCCCTATCAGAAATCCAGTGACTACTATGACTTTGTGGTCGTCGAAGTAGTGACGGAGCTTGCGTGCAGTTAGAAGTACTGCATATAATAACTTCTGAACTTGAGGGTATTTTTTCTTCGAAGGACCTAGAACTTCACTGATGAAATAGACAGGGTGTTGTACTGGGTACGCATGTCCCTCTTCAGCTTGCTCGACTACCAACGCGGTGCTCACCACGTGAGTCGTGCAAGAGATGTATAATAGTAGATCTTCAGCTGGTTGAGTCGGTGTGGCTCGGCGCGGCGGTTTTAGCACTGGCGGTGTTGTCAAGAATTTTTTCAGCGCATCTAAAGCTTCTTGTGCTTCTGAAGTCCACTGGAATTTGTCTACCTTCTTGAGCAACTTATAGAATGGTAAGCCTTTTTCTCCTAGCCTTGATATGAATCTGCTCAGAGCTGCCATACATCCGGTAAGTCTTTGTACTTTCTTCTGTGATCGCGGTGCTTCCATCCTCATGATAGCCTCGATCTTTTCTGGATTTGCTTCAATTCCCCGGTGGCTGACAATAAACCTGAGCAACTTTCCTGCTGGTACTCCGAAGACACATTTTTCGAGATTAAGCTTCCATCGGTATCGCCATAGACTGTTGAAGGCCAGTAAATCTTCAATGAAGTTTTCTGAATTCTCCGTCTTGATCACCACATCATCCACATAAGCTTCCACATGCTTGCCCTAGTGGTCGGCTAAACATGTCTGAATAGCTCTCTGATAAGTCGCTCCAGCGTTTTTGAGGCCGAACGGCATGGAGGTATAGCAAAAAGCTCCGAACGGGGTGATGAATGCTGTTTTTTCCTCGTCTTCTTTCGCCAAGCTAATCTGATGATACCCGGAGTAGCAATCCAAGAAAAACAACACAAAACACCCGGCGGTCGAGTCCACCACCTGGTCTATCCTAGGAAGTCCGAAGGGATCCTTCAGACAGTGTTTGTTGAGATCCGTATAGTCGACGCACATGCGCCAATCCACCTTATTCTTTTTTAGTACAAAAACAGGATTAGCTAACCACTCAGGATGTAACACCTCTCTAATGAATCCAGCCACGACCAAGCGAGCCAGCTCAGCACGGATGGCTTCTCTCTTGTTAGGCGTGAAGCGACGTAATTTTTGTCAGATCGGCCTCGCCTGGGGGTAGACCTTCAATTTGTGCTCGACCAGTTCTCTCGGGACTCCCGGCATATTCGCAGGTTGCCATGCGAATATGTCTCGGTTATCTCACAAAAACTGGACGAGCGTGCCTTCCTATTTGTCATCCAGGCTGGAACTGATGATAGCAGTTTTGTGCTCGTCGGCGAACCCAAGATTGATTCTCTTGGTTTCTTCAGTCGGCCGTATAGAGGTCACGGCTTGAGCTTCATTCGCGGGTACCGCGAGGTCTTCCCCAGGCTTTGAGTTCGCCTGCGCAGAAGAAGTCGTCGATGGTTTGATGGTGAGGGCCGCCTGAATGGCCACTCGAAAACATTTTGCGGCTCCTTGGAAGTCAGCGCGCACAGTTATGATTCCTTGTGGTCCTGGCATCTTCAATATCATGTATGTATAATGCGGAATGGCCATGAACTTCGCTAATCTAGGCCTCTCGATGATGGCATTGTATCCGCAGTCGAAGTTCGCCACCTCGAACCTCAGGAACTCGGTTCTGTAGTTTTCCAGAGTTCCGAAGGTGACCGGCATGTAGATGTGGCCCAGCGGATATTCTCCTTCAGTCGGCACGATGCCGAAAAAGTGAGTGTCCGACTCGTGGAGCTCTTTGAGGAGAACTCCCAAGCCTTGGAGCGTCCGGGGGAAGGTGACGTTGATGCTGCTTCCCCTGTCCACTAACACCTTCTTTACCCTGCTCTCTCGGATCACCGGATCGATGAGGAGCGGGTACTTGCCTGGGTGGTCGAAGTTGAGACACTGATCTGCCCGGGTGAAGGTGATCAGATGCTCAGACTATCGGTACGGGGCGGGAGGACCGGTAGCCGCCACCAGTATATGACGACCGTTGAGTTTTTGTTGTCTCTTGCTTTCTTGCGACCCATGTCCGCCGAAGATGACATTGACTTCCCTGTCAACGCGTAGGAAGGCTCCACCTCCTCTCTCCTCCTGCTGCTGGGGTTGTCGCGGTTCTCATGGTCCTCCTTGCGGCGGGGGAGGAGGTAGAGGTTGGAAGGGTCGGCCGTTCCCCATGGAGTGCTTGAAGTCTCTGCAGTTCCGGAGGGTGTGGTGCATGTCCTTGTGGTACGGGCATTGGGCGTGGAGGATGTCGTCCAACATGCGTTCGCCTCCGCGAGGTCCTCCTCGGGCGCGAGAGGCGGGCGGTCCGGCAGCGTGGACCTCTTCGCGAGGCCTCTTCTCCCAGCGTTTGTCGGGCTACTGGTTCGTGTCACGTCGCGGTGCTGCCGGTGCGGGCTTTGTTCCTCCGATGAGGTCTAGAGCTCGCTCATCGGTGGTGATGTAGAGGTCGGCTTCCCAGAATAGCTGCTCCAAAGTGGTCGGCGCTTTTTGTAGTATGGCTTGGACGAAGGCCGAGTCATTGGATCCTCGGTAGAAGTCCTCGATCACTGCTGCCTCCGCGACCTCGGGGATACAATTTCTCATGGTCTGGAATCTTTTGAGGTACGACCAGAGAGTTTTGTCCCCCGGCGCTTGATGGATTTGAGGTCCCATGGTTGCGCCGGTTTGTCGGAGAGAGATTGGAAGTTGGCGATGAAGCACCGACTGAAGTCGCTCCAGTCGTCGATGTAGTACTGGGGTAGGTGTCACAGCCATTGCAGTGCGTCTTGCCCAAGGATGATAGACAAGTACGCGGTTATCACGTCCTCAGTTGCCCCAGCGGCTCGAGAAGCGGTGGTATAGACGGCCTGCCAGCCTCCCGGATCCTGCTTAGGTTTATATTTGTCGACATTGGAGACCTTGAAGTTAGGGGGCCATTGAATGGCCCTGAGGCGTGGAGTAAGCGCCGATACTCCACAGCTGTCTTCTTGTCATCGGTGATGATGTCTTTCCCGGGGAGGGGAGTGGTTGTCGTGGTGCCTCGACCGTTCCCGGGTGGTGCCACTAGTCGAAGCCGTGGCCGACTCAGTCCTGGTGGCCTGATTCCGTGCCGGGATGTCGTGATCCCGGTCGTACTCTTCCCGGCGACGGATCTCGTTCTCGTGTCGTTGTTCGTGTGAAGCGTTGATGGAGCTCCGTGCGTCTCGCCGACTGTTGATGGCGTGTCGTAGATCGTTCGGCAGATGAGCGAGGGGCAGAAGGTGATTGGCTGCTTGAGTGAACAACCGCCGATAGCCCTCGACGTCGGGAGTCCGAGGGAGGCCATCACCTATCCAAGCCAACACTCCACCGACTTCACTCGGCGTGTTCATGGCTCGGGCGAAGTCGGGGTTCAGGTTGCATCCAAAGAGTGGATTCTCTCGACGTTGCCTTGTTTCCTGCTCAGCCTGTTCCTGAGCTTGCCGACGGTCACGTCGTCGAGAGTTCCTTCTTTCTCTGAGGACCCGTTCTTCCGGAGTTTCTCCCACTTTTGAGACCTCGTCTCGCAATACAGGCTGTGCTGGATCCCGTTCTCCAACCTCGTGATGTCGCCGAATATTTCGGCGTCGGTTCCTCCACCGGCGAGACTCCCGATGAAGAGGTTCTTCTCCTGGTGTAGTTGGTTCATCGTCGGAGATAGGATTCGATTCCACTCTTCCCCCGATGAAGAGGACGTCGGGGTAGAATGGAGCAGCTGTCGCAACGATCTTCTTTCTGTCCTTCTTTAAGGATGGAGGCACAGAAAGAGCGGCTTGACGATCCTTTGCCTCATTTGCTTCCTTTTTCCTTGTGTTCCGTGTCCATTTTTCCGTCGGAGAGGTGGACAGCGGAGTTCTCTGGGTAGACGGACCCTCGGCTCCTAGCTTGCTGAAGGTGATCTTTTCTCGGAGCGCTGGAGGTTGCGCTTTTCCCTGCTTCGCTTCGATTTTCTCGGAGATTTTTGAGGAAGATTTTCTCTCCGGTGGATCCACGATGCGATGCAGAATTCCCTCCTCATCCGCTACAGATGAGATAGTTCCAAAGAAGAACATGGACCCGGGACGGAGGATGATCTTGTGTTGAAAGGTGACGGTCATTGAGCTAGCTTGGATCGATGACACATCCCCTACCTGGCGCGTCAGTTGTCGGTGTTTTGGGTCCGACCGCGCACCCGGGGTTGCCCCTCAAGGTGCTTTTTGCAGGACGGTGTTACCGACTGTAGCTCGATGGTTCGTGTTGGATGCACGAGAGATAGTGGACGGTTGTGTACAGGTTCGGACCGCTTTGAGATGCGTAACACCCTACGTCCTACGCGTGAGTACTTTTTGTGAGGGGTTACAAGGCGGTTCTCTAGCGTTGGAAACATAGAGAGCCGGGTGGATGGCTAAGTAATGAGGAAGATCGTCTTGAAGGGGTGCCCCCTAGGCCTTATATACTCGACCATGGGGCATTACATGTGGATATGATAACAATGTGCGTCTAAGTAATAGTGAACTGAATGAGTCTATCTTCCTATAATTAAGCCGACCCATCCTCGCTCAGTTCCGATGTACGGGGTTCCTGTGTGGGAAGGTCGGGTCACTGTTGTGATCACTACTCGGATTCATCGAGCCGCCTGGGCTTGCGTCAATCTGATCTTGTGTCGATCCACTTCACTAGGCGTTCTTTCCCAGGCCCACGAAGGGATGATCTCGCGAATTATTGGGCCCACGGGCCTTTTGTGAGGTCTTTTATCCTTCCGGTGGACCCAGGGGATATCTATCCCCCACAGCGGCGGCTATGGCCGAACGGCTTCTCCAAGTCCTTCGGCGAGATTGCCAGCGCTGATGCTCATCCGTTTTGCCTCCTCCTCCCCTTCTCGGCTCCTTAAAAGGCATGAGCTGAAAATCCCCTGGGGCTTCACCCTCGAAACGTGAGGTTATCTGTTCTCTCTTTCTTCCACAATTTTAGTCCCGATTTTGGATCGATTCGTTCGTTCCTGGTGTTCTTGTGTTGAGCGAGCCATTGGTGACTGGAAACTGGGAGAAAGAGGAGCTACACTCGTGGATTTCTAGCGCTGTTACTGTATTTCAGCGCCAGTGCGGTGCCGTTCTGCTCTGATTATTGTCCACCGTGGCCTGGTGCTTGAGCTCCCTGCTGCGCGGTGTTCCTCTTCTCGGGCTGGTGCCGTGGACGTCTCCCTCGGCTCCGGCAGCGGCTCTAGTATCTCCGTCAACCTCCCGCCGTGCAGGTCCGGACGTGGGCGACGGAATTGGTTTTCTGGGACAGAACCTTGTGTTCACTGAGCTGGTCTTCCCACTTAGACAATTTGCGTGCTGTGAGTTGTTCGTTGTCTCACTTTTTTTACTGTTTAATTTTGTGCAATCTGCTAGTATTAAATACTTAGGTGTGATTGCACTGTTGTGGGCGGATTTGTGTGCTCGATGATAATAGCGGTGTAGTGAGACAACGTGAGAGTCTAGGTTTTAGTGTATTATCATTTTCAGCATTGATATTATTTGTGCCTAATTAAATCTCTCTTTATTAAGGCTGTTAACCTATGTTAAATTCAGTTATTTTATTTAGTATATAGCTCCTTACTATCAGCATTTATACTTGATTATTAGGCTTATTACATCTGATCTAAAACCCTGATTTGGTAAGATAGAACTGTCACGTTAGTCGAGGATCTCTGATCACCTTTTAGCGTTGGAGGGCTGTTTATTACAGCAATAAGCTATTTTGAGAGCAATATTTTAAGATAAACAATCATGTTTATTTGTTTAATCTGCCTTCTTCATCTGCAAGCCATGTTTAATTATGGAATGGACATGAGCAGCTATTTTACATGTTTACATGTTCTAGAATTGCTACTATTCATTGCTGCAATAATTACATATGACATTTATCTGAGTTATATGCTTGTTTTATTCGGAATTAGAATATTTAATTTATTTAAATATGAAGGAAGCATGTCACTTATTTCTCTAATATTACAACAGTGTTTGGTTAGAAATAATTGAAAAGAAGCTATCCACGTATCCGAACCATGATTAGGCCATTTTCTTTTTAGTGCTCTCAAAACTTTTCCTCTCGCCTTTCTCTCTTTCTCATTTTAGTGATATCTTGTTGTGTTTTAATTCTAGCCTACCACAACTTATTTGGACTAAAAGGCTATGATGATATTGACGTTGATCGTTCAACATATGATATTTTGAAATTTCTATTTTAGTACTATTATTAATTTTGTTAGTGATATCGTCTAGCCTACTATATATTTTAAATATAGCTTTCAATTTTTAATTTTCGTATCAAACTTAATTTTAAAAAGTTAAACGGATTATATATTGCCTTTCCACGAGTGGGTGGTGGCTGGTTGCCCCGGCACCACAGACACAGAACCCGCACCGAGCTACAGGATTCCTGGCCGAAACAAGCGGCCAGGGTTGCAACAGGCTGCCACGCGCGAAAGAAAGCAAAAAGCAGAGCTCGTTTCCCCACCCATGAGCGACTGCCGAGCCGACTACTCGACTTCCTCCTCGCCCTTCCTTCCACCGCTTCCCTCCCTTCCCTTCCTTCCAGCACGCCACGCTCGCCCGCAAGTCGCAAGTCGCAACTCGCAAGGGGTAGCGCAGAGGCGGGTCGGACGGCGAGAGAGAGAGAGAGAGAGCCTAGTCGACTTTCCGTTTCGGGAAATTCCCGTGCCGCTGCTCGCCGCGGCGAGTGTCGCCCTTTGGATCGGGCGAATCATCCTGACCCGCGCCCCGGAACCGCAGCCAATCGCTCGCGGGAGGGGGGGGGGGGGGGGGGGGGCTCGTGGCGGCGCTGCGCGCGAGGATGCGCCGCGCGGGCGGCTCGCTTCTGCTGGTCTGCTGCGCCCGCGCGCGCGCGCCCGCCGCGAGGTACGAGCGCATGACTCCCCGCCGCTGAACTGAATCGGTCCTGGGCTGGTTTTCGGCTTTTGCGCGACTGGGCCCGTGCGCCGTGACCTTATTGCGCGGGCGCCGCGCGGTTTGCGCAGGGTAGGTTTGGTGCGATGGAAGGGGCGGCGGCGGCGGAGGTGGGCGGCGGCGGCGAGGATGTGCAGATCAAGGGCGCCAAGGAGAGTGGGCAGCCTGCGGCGGCGGCGCAGCAGCCGCCGCCGCTGCCGTCCGGCAGCGAGGCGCTGGAGATGCCGGCCACGCCGCTTCCGCGGGACATGGACTGGTCCGAGCACTTCTCCTTCTTCACCTCGCCGGGCGGGTTCGCGGGCAGCTCGGACGGCGCGAGGGGCCTCGCCAGCGTCGGCCTGTCCAACTCCGAGTCCAGGCCGGACAGCGTGACGCAGCGCGGCGTGGACCACGGCGCGGAAGAGAGGGTGGAGGAGCTCACATTGAAGAACTGCATCAGCGCTGATGCTGCCCAGCCCGAAGCCTCTGCTGGTGGGAGCACGAGCGGCGGGGATAGGCCTGCTGTTATTAAGGGCCTGTGGGGTAACTTCACACGGATGGCCCGGAGAACCAGCTATTTGGCCAGCAGGGAAAACGCCGCACTGAGCTATGGCGACATTGCAAGCTCGAGGGCTGGTGATGCTTCTAGCAGGGAAAATCTGGCGACGAGCCTTGCCAACAATATCATCTCAAGGAACAACGATGTGTCTGGCAATGAGGCACCTACGAGTCGTGTCGGATATGTGAATAATGAGTTCAAGACGCCATTTCACAGCCAGCAGATTCTCTTGTCCCCTTGGTCTAATCAGGACAACGCTCTTAAAGTAAGCAGCTTCTCGAATAGGATTCTTGATCAGATGAGAA
Organism: Zea luxurians; assembly: GCA_029449295.1. Lineage (NCBI taxonomy): Eukaryota > Viridiplantae > Streptophyta > Magnoliopsida > Poales > Poaceae > Zea > Zea luxurians. The sequence goes on from JAOPSE010000012.1 coordinate 91,455,425, forward strand.
GTAAGACTGTGGCACCCCCATCTGGGGTTCTAGGGTCACCGCTTAAAAGCAAATCAAAAGGTAAAGGGGTTGCATACCAACGTGCACGGGAGGATATCCGAGTGCAAGCTAATGCAAGACCCAGAGACCCTCTGGACAAGATCCCGACAATTCCTACCTCAATTCATGATTCTGTGGCCAGAGTGGACATGCTTTTCAGTACTAGTGGAGATGTTTCAAAATCCCACTCTGAGGGAACTAGCCTGAGGGAACTGATTAAGCCTGGGCGGCAAACGATGACCAAGTTTGAGAAATTGCATTTGTTTAAGCAGATCCTTGATCTTGTGGATAAGTGTCATGCACAGGGTTTTACTTTACAACATTTGCGACCATCATATTTTACGATCCTATCTTCAAATCAAGTTAAATATATCGGTTCTTATACCACACAAGATTTGCCAACATCAATCAAACAAGAGTTTGCTAGAGAAGATCTTGTGAGTAGAAAAAGAGCTTTTGGCCATAGAATTGATTACCAAGACTCTAATGGCCATGGAAATTTGATGCTGAAGCATCAAAAGGTTGGTGAGCAAGGCTTAGTTGCTGTCAGGCGGCTGGCAAATACATTTTTGACTGACAAAATACGCGACAATCAAATTGAAGATAACGATCCAGGTATTTCAAGGCAAGAAAATTTTAGTTACACTACCAGAGAACATTTTAAGTTCGTCGAATCATATGGCAGCAATATGTCCAGTGCTCAGCATGTATCTAGTTCTGGAACCCAACAACCAGCATTTGAATTGAGGAATATTGAGGAAAGCTGGTACAAAAGCCCAGAGGAGCTCAGTCAATTTAAAGGCACACCCCCATCAAACATCTATAGCCTTGGGGTTCTTCTATTTGAGGTATATCCAGTACTTAAGTGCCATTTTTTTTGCAGCAGTATCCATAATTGGATTTTGTAGAAGTGATGTGAGTCACATCATGTGACATTGTGCAATTGCAATTTGTAGTTTTGCGGGGTGGTATATTACTATCATTTACTAGCAAATTCAAGTGGTTTACCTAAAATCTATGAGCTGTTGGACTTCTGACATGCATAAGCATAACATGGTGTTTCCCACGTCCCACCACATTTTAAACACGAAAGATTAACATATCAGGAAAATAAAAAAATGACACAGATAATCACATTAATTTTGAGATATTTTTGGTCCTTTCACAATGATCTCCATTGCCAATGAAAGAATATGATAGGCATTCTGTTTTTTGGTGCATCAGCTTTTGGAATGCTGAAAGCACTTCACTATGCAGCATATTTGCACGACACATGCACCTTATAGTGAATCTGGTTGTGGTTTCCAATTGCTATTGAGGTTCAAGACCATGGAATTACAGGCTACGCTTGCCTTGGTTACATGTGGATGCTGACTAATGCCCTTGTTCTTACTATATCCAATTCTTATGTAGTCTCTTGTTATTATATATGAGAATTGCAGTTGTTCCACTAGCACCATGCTTGCACAGATTTAATTGCTTACTAATTGAAACCACACTTGCAGTTGGACTTCTCTACTTTCTGTGTGATTCTGTAGACTATTTTTTTTCTGAATGAAATGTAAGATTCTATCTTAAGTCTGGCAGGCAGGTATTTAATTAACCTAATATTTTTGTCAGCTCTTTTGCTGTTCTGAGACATGGGAGATGCACTGTGCTGCAATGTCAAATCTTCGCCAACGCATCCTTCCTCCAAATTTTCTTTCAGAAAGTCCCAAGGAGGCTGGCTTCTGCCTTTGGTTACTGCATCCAGATCCTTGTTCAAGACCAAAAGCAAAGTCAGTTTATTTATCTCTCTCATTTGGAGACATAATAAGAAAAATGTTTACTGATTAGTAAATTACTTTGATATAAGTAAAGGCCAATCTTCTTCGCTTTGGTGAATTTTGTATGTTACAGTTAAGTTTAGTTAACTCTTTGTATAAGGATTACTTCTGACATTCATTGCATGTGGAAATATGTTAGATATGCTTAATGTTATCCCTTTCGTGCCCTTCTACTTGATGTTTCTTTGCTGTTTAAAGACTGGAAATAACAATTATATTGCTGTTCGTGCCTAATAGCCAGCATACTGTTTTTTCAGAGAGATTCTTGGATGTGACTTGATAAATGAGGGTCGGGATTTGTCCTTGTTAGATAAGTCACCAGTTTCCATCAGTGAAGATGACACTGAATCTAGTTTGCTACTTAACTTCCTTTCTCAATTGAAAGAAGAAAAGGAGATGCAGGCTGCCAAGTTATCGGCAGAGCTTGGAAGCTTACAAACAGATATCACAGAGATTGACAGAAGACACTCAGCAGGAATGAGATTGAGTTTAGAGGATATGGATGTACTGCCAAGTTCTAGTTTGCCAGGAGCTTCTGTGAGTGCCCTACAGGGTGCATTGCTGTCAGGTTTGCTACCGGCATCGTGCAAGTCGAGCATATATGAGGAGAGGGTAATGAGGAATTTGGTGCAGCTTGAAAATGCTTACTACTCCATGAGGTCCTCTGTGGACACCTGTGAAACTAATGTAATCAAACGTCCAGATAACGAGGCTTTGAGGGTCCGTGAAAATTTCCATCAGCGTCACAGTGATTCTGATGCAAAGGGAGAGAAAACAGACCGTCTTGGATGCTTTTTTGATGGTTTATGCAAATATGCCCGACACAATAGGTTTGAAGTACGAGGAATTTTGAAGAATGCAGATGTACTTAGCTCTCCAAATGTCATCTGTTCATTGAGTTTTGATAGGGATGAAGAATATTTTGCTGCTGCTGGAGTTTCAAAGAAAATAAAAATATTTGAATTTGATGCACTCTTAAATGATCGTGTTGATATTCATTACCCACTGGTAGAAATGCCTAGCAAGTCCAAGCTGAGCTGTGTCTGTTGGAACAGCTATATAAAGAACTACCTGGCATCAACAGACTATGATGGTACTGTTCAGGTATGTATCTAACTGTTTGTAATTTTCAAAATACTCATTCATCTTATCATCCATGAACAAGGTGGCATATTTTTCACCCCTTGCTTGTAGTTTTTCTATATTTATTTTATTCTGATGGCAACATTTATCCGGTTCAGATGGACTTGATCTTATATAATTTGGTGCTGCTGCTTTTGTAATGCACCAAAATATGTTGACTGGATTTGAGATATTGTCATTCTTATTGGATTGGTTTATGTTGCGGGCACGGATCTGTGTTCCATAAGCTGTATACTGATTTACACTTCACATATAGTTTTAGCTTCGGTGAAGCATTCTGTCTCCTGTGCCAATTTCATCTGCTTTGATGCCTTCTTTATGATTAGTATTATTATCTGAGAGGGAGCACAACTAATCAAGTATATTGATGGTTAAAACAAGTACTGTGAAGGGGGTCTTGGCTTATGGGCCTTTGTATTAGGGGTTGACAAGTCTTGTCTCTCCTATGTTTTTTCTTATTAATATAATGACGCACAGCTTTCCTACGTTTGTTCAAAAAAAATTTGGTCAGCTTTAGGCTTGTCATTGTTTGACAGTTTGAGATTGCATTTTCTTTTGTTGAGTCCGATGCACATGTTACACTGAAAAGTTTAAGGGCTTGTTTGGGGTGGATTAGAGTTCAGCCAAATAAGGCCTAAGGAGTTGAGGAAAACAAGGGTAGTTAGTTATGTAGGCAGGCCAATAACACCATTTCATATCTAGATTGCTTGGATCTTCTAGTTACATCTTGTGAAAAGCAGCAATCCTTATCATTTAGCCTTTTTAGCAGTCAACAATTCTCAATAGCGACATGTTTATTTTTTGAGCTGCTACCTTTTCAACTCATTTATAATTTTATTATGGTTTGGATACCTCTTTGCTGTTTTCTTGATAGTTTGCATCACAGAGCAAAAGCCTCTATGCTATAAGCTTTATGCTCTGGGAGTTGGGCTTTGTATTATTGCCATGTTTCCTTTTATTTTTAACCATTTGGCTTCATTATTATTGTCAAATGCAGCTATGGGATGCTGGCTCTGGTCAAGGATTCACACAGTTTACAGAGCACCGCAAAAGGGCTTGGTCTGTGAGTTTTTCACAAGTCGACCCTACTAAGTTGGCAAGTGGCAGTGATGATTGCTGCGTGAAATTATGGAGTATTAATCAGGCATGTTACTGAAATACACCTACTCTTTTCTTTATCAGCTTATCAGGCAGTTTTCTTACTTTTGAGCCCTTATTTTGAGCATGGATCAATGGATGTTATGTCATTCATACCTTCTATATCCTGAATTAAAACCATTGTAGATAATTGACACTTAAGGTGAGATAGAGACACATCAAAGTATGCGTTCAAAAAGAAAGGCATACCAAAGTCATCTAGCCGTAGTTTTATTTTGCTGTCCCTTGAATGATAATTCAAACTTTTTTTGAAGACTGAAAGCTAAATAGTGTTAGACTCCTGGTTAGGGTTTCCCTGATTACCCATACAATATTCTTTGGCCCAACTAGCTCTTCTATATAATATAATCCCAACCCAAGATTAGGGTTAGGGTTTCACACATTCCAATAGTGGTGGAAGATCCACTTGCCGTTAATCACGTTGGTGCCCGGTGAACATGGCACCAGGTCCCAAGTGTGGTTAGTCAACAGGGCTACGTACTCCTCCATGGCGCGGCGCCAGTGAGAGTCGGTGAGAGCAGTGTGAATGGAAGAGGGGACCAGTGAGGGCTCCAGATCATCGTCGGCTTTGAGAACTAGCCGGTCGACAGGCGAAGAACGCTGGCGAAGAGACGTGCCGACGTGTCACCATCACTCCATCAGTAATGTTCGCGTTCTTCGCATTCCGACCACCAGTTCGCTGACATTTTCGTCAAGGGGCTGCCGTCGAGTGTATTCACTGAGTTCCGATCCAGTCTCAACATCTGTACATGATAGAGTTGAGACTGCGGGGATGTTAGGTTAGGGTTAGGTTAGGGTTTTCCTGTATTTCCTTGATTACCCCTATTGTAATGGGCTTTGGCCCACCTAACTCTTGTATATAATATACTCCCAACCCAGGATTAGGGTTATGGTTTCACACATTCCAATAAATAGTATATCACAGAACACAAAAATCTGCAGTGCATGTGTACCGTGGGTCGATTGTTGACCCCTACTTTTATCATCCTCATCCATAACTTCAGTTTCATACTATGTTTTTAATAGTACTTTTTTCTCTCAGAAAAACTCTATTGATACAATCCGAAACGTGGCCAATGTATGCTGTGTACAATTCTCTCCATACTCCTCCCGCATGCTAGCTTTTGGTTCAGCTGATTACAAGATATACTGTTATGATCTGAGGAACACAAGGATACCTTGGTGTACTATTTCGGGACATGGAAAGGCTGTCAGTTATGTAAGGTTCTTGGATCCAGAAACACTTATCTCTGCATCAACCGACAACACATTGAAGATATGGGATCTTAACCAGACTAATTGCAGTGGATTATCTGCTGATTCTTGCAGCCTGACTCTGAATGGTCATAGCAACGAGAAGGTATGAGAAGGTTTTATGTACTGCATGTTTGTTTTCTTACATTAAGTTGTTTGTGGGATTAATCTGAATCTCACTAATAATTGCTTGTGCAGAATTTTGTAGGGCTATCTGTTCATGATGGATACATAACTTGTGGCTCTGAAACCAATGAAGTGAGTATTTTGTTTACTGCATACATTTTCCTTGGCATGCATAACTTGTTTTAGTCAAGATCAGTCAGGAATTGAGTTTTCTTCTTGAGTTGTAAGATTCTGAGTGAACATCTATGTGTTGAGCACAGTGGAATATCAATGAAGCATATTGATTTCATTAACAAAAGAAGCATATAGACGAATCTACTAAGTAGAAGGATTGCTCATATGCCTTTTGGTGTGTGCAGGTGTTTTCTTACTACAAAGATTTCCCCATGCCAATAACTTCTCATAGGTTTGGTTCCATTGACCCGATAACTGGACAAGTGACAAATGAAGACAACCAGCAGTTTGTGTCGAGTGTTTGCTGGAGAGGGAAGTCAAACATGGTAGTGGCTGCCAACTCCAGTGGCAGCATCAAAGTGCTTGAGCTTGTGTGAATGATCCAACGAGAGTGTCATATTGGAGAGAAGAAGGTTCTAGGGTTGCCATGCGGGCCTGTGATGCTCTCGTGCCCTCGGTGATGCTCCAATGGCCCTGCTTATCCGGTGTCTGCATCCTCAATGGAAGCACTAAGCGAACTGGGTACCTCTTCTAGGTCTGCATTTCACTGTTTTGCCAGGGCACTAAAAGATGCGACTGCTCTATGCAAGCAACCTACAGCACCGATCATTGGTCATTATTGGAAGCTTTGCTTGAAACTCCCAAGCGAACCAAAGAAAAATAAAATAAAATCAAGAGTATGTTGTGTCTGGAAATCTCTGGCATTTTGACACGGTACCTTATTCATCGTCGTAAGGAGGGCCCCAGGTCTGTACAGAATTAGGGGGCCATGGGGCTGATGAAATAGAACATGTGATGCATGCAAACTTCTTTTGGGCTAGAGAGGCTGACGGACGCCGTGGCGCCTTACTGAATCAGTGGGAATTTAACCCAGTTTTGATGTGCGCCGGACTTGCCAGGACTGTTAAGAGCGAACGATGGGGAGAAAGGAGAAATGATCCTGTAGCTCGAAGAAGTTAATCGTGCCGTGTGAATGTTTCAAGGAGAATGTGTGTAGTAATTTTCTTTCTACCTCCCTTCATTATTGTACATATGTTTAGGGCTGCCTAATGGAAGGCCTTGTAACTAGAGTAGAGATGCTCAAAAGACTCGGTCATGAGTTCAGTATAATGAATGGTCTTCTCAAAAGATTAATTACTGGCAGATTTATACATGTGTATGGTTACTATTATTCTGTTGTTGCTGGAACAAGTGGACTGTTACTGGAGGAGGAACGAAACCATGTTCAGAAGAAACCAACACTGCGACCAGTATCCTGTCGTGTAGTCTGATGTATATTTTTGTCATTGCACCAAAAAATTGGTCCCGAAGTTCCAAAGGTCGGCACTGGTATGCAACGACAGATGGAATGGACATCATACCCTGACATACGTCGGCTGGTGTATGAGCTGGAACCATCACACCAGGCGATGGAGATATTGCTGCGCCTACCGGCCTCGAGTTGGCGACATTTGTAGCACTGGGCTTAGGGGGTGTTTGGTTTCTAGAGACTAATTTTTAGTACCTCTATTTTATTCCATTTTAGTCCCTAAATTGCCAAATACGGAAACTAAAATAGAGTTTTAGTTTCCGTGTTTGGCAATTTAGAGACTAAAATGGAATAAAATGGAGGGACTACAAAATTATTCACTAGAAACCAAACACCCCCTTAATTACTGGACCTGGGCTGGGAAGCAGCGATGCGGCAAAACAGCACCGTTCCGTGATTGCGCTTACGGTGGTTTCTGCACCTGCAAATATAATTTTGGTTAGCCACTTTCTTGCCTGCTCTGGCGCATAGAACAGGGCTCGAGCTAGTTTTACTATCCCGTGAAGCAACTGATGAGAGGTTTCGTTCGTGCAACTACTTGTCGAGAGGAAAAATGCAACCAAGACCACCAACCAAGGAATAGCACAGTATTAGAGAACAAGATGACCATACCTTCTGATCGTTTTACATCGCTGCATAATCACAAGTAGATAGCTTCAGTTTACCAAAATATCTCTACCGATGCACGTGATAGGACAATCATCCAAATACTACCTAGCTACCAAAGTAGAAATTATATTTGTTTCTAATATATAGATAATCTGGTACTGGTAGTGTAGCACTCATACGTTATATACGAATCAAGATTAAGACATCAAACTAATTTAAAACTGTTTTTAGCATCACATATTTTATTGCTGACTTACCCAATGCTGTTTTATTAGATGAATCAAAGTTAAAGAAGCATGCATCTACCTGCCAAAGCCCAAAGGCTAAAGAGCGGACGACGACAACAGATGGGCAAAAATAGGCGACAACAGAAAGATTAGAAAAGTAGAATCGACAGCAGCAGATGAGCACACTCGGCGCGCAGCGACAGAAAGAGCAGCAGACATAAGTTGCAAGAACCATCTCCCGCACCTAGATAGAAGCTAATAGAAGCTAGGCTTTTCTTCTTCATATATGGGGTAATGCCGTGGCCCACCTAGCAGATCCGCCCCTGCTCGAGAGTATTTGATTTACTAGAATAGAGTAGGGAGTACAGAACGGGAAAACTTCGAAGGAAGGAAGAACAGGAAGGGGAGAAACTTGTGGAAGAACAAGCTTGTAGCTATGCTGTTACATGATGCCTTTACCCACTCGCCTACTATTGAGAAAACTAATCTTCTTCACATTGGTCAGGCCCTCCACTCTAGATCTGAATCACAGGATTCATCTTTAGTTCCCGAGTGCTCCTTCTTCGCCCATCTGCAGCACACACAGTTGGCCCAGCACGCAGCACCGTCTTCGACTCTTCCTATAGTTCATCACGCAAGTCACCTATAGACGCCGAGTCACTGACAGAATATGCGCAATCGTTGCGAATTGCAGCAGGGAAATTGTAACCAGACAGATGACAAATGCAAGGACAGAAGTTTAAGTTATGTTTCACCTTGCTTAACCCCGTGTGGCAAGTTCCAAGCGACCAGGTCACGATTAGGCTATGTTAGCGGCGGCCATGATATGCTCAGAAGCCGACAGACGTCATGGTGAACGACTCTGTGAGCAGGGACAATGACACTAAAGAGGTGCTGCTCCAGGGCGAAGTAGATCAGTTATAGGTCCGACGGACACACGACAGCAAACACGGGTACGATTTGTGGTAACTCAGTCTTTCCGTAGCTTTTGTCCTACCAGATCGTGCATAAACTCATCATGTAGGTTCTCCGGAGACGAAGTCGATGCGGGAGGATATGGAGGACAGATATCCTCTGGGTCCACTAGAAGGTAAAAAGGCCTCGCGAGAGACTTTAGACCTGTTATCTCGCTAGACCACCCCTTCGTGGGCCACGAGAAAACTGCTGACGGAATGGGCCGACACGAGAAAGAAGCAGACTCAGGCCCAAGCGTCTCGTTGGACTTAAGCGCTATCCACAGCGCCCACCCGACTTTCCCGCGTGCAACGACCTTAAATATCAGAGCGAATTAGGAATAAGTCGGCAAAATTATAGGAAGATCAGTTCAGTCGGTTTACTATTGTTTAGGAACATATCATTATCACATATGCATGTAGTGACCCACGGTCGAATTTATAAGGCCTAGGGGTACCCCATCATTTCTAGGTCAATCACCAACCCATCTCACTAATTTCTCCCCATTCCGGAGATTCCTCTTGTAACTCACCACATAAAGATCCTCACTAGGAAGTAGGGTATTACGCCTCTCCAAGCGGTCCGAACCTGTAGAAAATTGCATGTCGTCTCTCGTGCATCTCACACGAACCATTGCGTTACAGTCAACAACACCGTCCTACCCAAAAGCACCGCGAGGGGTAACCCCGGGTGTGCGGTCGGGCTCTAAACACTGACAGCTGGCGCGCCAGGTAGGGGGTGTGTCGTTGATCCAAGCTAGCTCAATGGCCATTACTTCTCAGCGCAAAATCGCTCTTCACCCTGGATCCATGTTCTGCTTTGGGACCATCTTGTCCATAGCAGAAGAGGATGGAATTCTACACCGCATAGCTGATCCACCGAAGGAGAAATTCTCCTCGAAAATTCCCAGGAAAGCTGGAACAAGACAACAGATAGCACGACCTCCTGTGCCTCGGGCGAAGACTACTTCTTGCAAGCCGAGGATCGAAAATTCACCGGCCCGAAGAACTCTGTTGCCCACTTCGCCCACAAAGGAGTGGACACGGATTACAAGAAAGAAAGAAGCAAGCGTTCCTAGAAAAGGGACGAAGGTCCGTCGAGTTATCTTTCTAGCATCTTCACCCTCAAAGGAGGACAGAAAGGAACTCACCATCACAACCACTCCTTTCTACCCCGACGTCCTCTTCATCGGGGGAAAATTGAAATCATCTCCCATCTCCGACGATGAGCCAACCGTCCTAGGGGAAGAACCTCCCTAGCGAGAAGCTCGGCGACGAAGGAACAGACGCCAGAATATTCAGCGACATCACGAAGCTGGGGAGCGGGACCCAGCGCGGCCCATATCTCGGGATGAAGTCACGGAAGTGGGAGAAACTCTCGATGAGCGGGTATTCAGAGAAAGGAGGAATTCTCGCTGACGTGACCACCGGCAAGCTCAAGACCGAGACCGAGAACAAGCTGAATAGGGCGCAAGGTTACACCGAGAGAACCCTCTCTTTGCTCGAAACCTAAACCCTGACTTCGCTCGCGCAATGAACACACCGAGCGAAGTCATAGGAGTGCTGGCTCAGATAGCTGATGGCCTCCCGCGGACTCCGGATGCTGAAGGCTATCGACGACTGCTTACTCGGGCAGCTAATCATCTTCTACCCATCACTCATCCCCCGAGCGACCTACGACACGCCATCAACAGTCGGCGAGACGCGCGAAGCTCCATCAACGCTTCACGCGACCGATGACATGAAAACGAGATAAGGCGCCAGGAGGAGTATGATCGGGACCATGGCGTCCCGGCTCAAAGTCATGCCACCCGAGTTGAGTCGGCTGCAGCCTCAACCAGTGGCCCGATCCGGGGACGAGACGACACATCACTGACTCCCCTCCCCGGGACCTATACCATGAACGTCTATAGGAAGACACATGTGGAGTATCCACGCTTACTCCGCGTCTCAGGGCCATCCAGTGGCCCATAAACTTTAAGGTCTCCAACGTCGACAAGTACGAGGCTAAGCAGGACCCACGAGGCTGGTTGGCCGTCTATACGACCACCGCCCGGGCCACAGGGGCAATAGAAGACGTGATGACCGCATATTTGCCCATCGTCCTCGGACAAGATGCATTGCATTGGCTACGACATTTGCCATGACACTGCATCGACGATTGGAGCGACTTCAGTCGGTGTTTCATCGCCAACTTCTAGTCCCTCTCTGACAAGCCGGCGTAGCCATGGGACCTCAAATCCATCAGGCGCCGGGGCGATGAAAAACTTCGGTCGTACCTCAAGAGGTTTCATACCATGAGAAATCGTATCCTTGAGGTCACTGAGGCAGCAGTGATTGAGGACTTCTACTGGGGATCTAATGACTCGACCTTCGTCCGAGCCATACTGCAGAAAGCGCCGACCACCTCCGAACAATTGTTTCGAGAGGCGGACCTCTACATCACCGCTGATGAGCGGGCCCAGGACCTCATCGGAGGAATGAAACCTGCACCACCGGCACCGCGGAGTGACGCGAACCAGCAACCCGACAGGCGTTGGGAGAAGAGGCCTCGTGAGGAGGTCCACACTGCCGGACCACCCGTCGCTCGTGCCCGAGGGGCACCCCGTGGAGGCGAGCGGACACTGGACGACATCCTCGACGCCCAGTGCCCGTACCACAAGGACATGCGCCACACCTTACGGAACTGCAAGGACTTCAAGCACTCCAATGGAAATGGCCGACCGTTCGAGCCTCTACCACCTCCCCCACCACGAGGAGGGCCTGGCGAGCCCAGGCAGCCTTAACAACCAGAAGGGGGAGGGGGTGGAGCATTCCCACGTGTTGACAGGGAGGTCAACGTCATCTTCGGAGGCCACGGATCGCAAGAGAACAGAAGGCAACAGAAGCTCAATGACCAGCAGGTCTTGGCGGCAACCACCAGTGCCCCAGCTCCTTATTAGTGGTCAGAACATGCAATAACCTTCAGCTGAGCGGATCAATGGCTCAACTTCGACCACCCTGGCAAGTACCCGCTCCTCGTTGATCCGGTGATCCGAGAAAGCAGGGTAAAGAAAGTACTAGTGGACAGGGGAAGTAGCATCAACGTTACCTTCCCCTGGACACTCCTGGGCTTGGGGGTCGCACCCAAAGACCTCACCGAATCAGACACTCCTTTCTTCAACATTGTGCCGACCGAAGGAGAGTACCCACTCGGGCATATCTACGTGCCCGTCACCTTTGGAACTCTAGAAAACTACAGAACCGAGTTCGTGAGGTTCGAGGTGGCGCGTTTCGACTGCGGTACAACGCCATCATCGGCAGGCCGGGATGTAACACCCCTGGTGTTACTATAACTAAAACTTGAGCATGACATCATAAGCATTGGCATTGCATATGTTTGACACACCTAGAGTGCATTCACTAGGCAAAAATTTCAAACAAGTTGTATTGTTTTAATGTTTTACAAATAGGACCCTGGTTAAAGGACTTAACCCTAAATAGTGATTAAAGGGGTAAAACTTAACCCAAGTTAAGAAAACCTAAAGGCTTTAGGGTAAAAGTCATAAAATGACTCCAAGAATAAAGTTGAATCCCACTTATACCCCTGGAATACCAGAAACCCTAATTGAAACCCTAAAACCAAACCCTAGGGACCTAAGTGCAAAATTTGTCCACTTTTGGGCTAAAGTGCAAAAACCAAGTCAAATAAGTATCTTAAGTCATTTGGGTCACTCATGTGTGAATTTGCAAGCCAAACCCTGAGTTTTGGACTTATTTGCAAAAGAGCCCTATTTGAACTCTTTTGATTAAGTCTGAAATTCAGTGTGTTGTGCCCATCTTTGTGACTTTGTAACTTACAAAGTATAGGGTTTTTGCCCTAGGTCACCACATCAAAGTTGAAGACCCATTATAGGAGAACAACTTTGCTAAAGAGTGTGAGCTTAGTTGTTATGAGAAATTTGGAGAAAAACCCAATCCAAAACTGGCTGTCAGGCTGTTTGATCTGAAATTCAGTTTAGCAGATGAGTGACATCAACTTCTAGCTCAAATCCAAGCATGATCCAGTGCTCAAATGAGTTTGATCTCTATAGTTGGATTGTAGCTGGTTTGTAACTCTACAACTTTGGTACAGAGTATTGACAAAGTTGCAGTGTAAAATTTGGAGAAATACTGCTCTGAACTTGCTCTGTCAGGCTAACTGATGGGGTCTTCGCCATGGTACAGTGACGGGTATACTGAAGAAGATCTTCCCCGTGTCCGTCGCCGATAGCCGTCGCCGTCGATCGTCGCTCGCCGAGATTCGTGCTCTGTGGTCCTTGGATAAGCGTAGCTCGGTAAAGATCTTTACCGCCGGTGAGCTGGCCACCACTCCGACGACCCCCCCTGTCTTCCTTCTGCTTTGCGGCTGGCGATAAGTTCGCCGTCGACCGCCGCTTCCCGACCGTGCGCCGCGTGGCCTAGCCGTTTCACAGCACCGCCGTGATGTCCTATGACTGTCCCATCATCGCCGGGAGAGTTGCCACGGCGGTAGACACGTACTCACGAAGCCAGTGCTTCTTCTTCACCTCCGACCACCGCGCGTCTCCTCGAAATTCACCGGCCACCGTCCTTGGAGCCTATAAATTGAGGGCGGGGCTAGTTGCGCCATGAAATCGTGAAGCTATAGCACCCACTACCGTCTCCGATTAACTCCCATAGCCAGAGAATTGCTCGTTTCCCCCAATTCGGTTCTCCGCCACCGTGGAACGGAGCTCACCGTCGCCAGCCCAACTCCGGTCAGTTCCCGCCCTTTGCTCCCTCGTTTGAGCATTCTCATGCCTCTGTGATGCTCCCCGACCCCTTTAATTGGACTAGACCGACGCCCATCGCCGGGAACACGATCATTTCGCCGCTTTGCTTACGGTCACCGTGGCCGGAGCTCCATAGTTCACCAAGAGTGCGATTAAGTTAGGGGAAATGGTCAGGCTGACCCCAATTCCATGTCCGCCGCTCGGAGAACCCGGTCTTAGCCTCAATCGGCCGGCGTAGATGCTCGCCGGAGCACGGCCGCGCTTGAACGCCGTCGGGGACATGAAACACAAAATAGACAGAAACCAGAGGGCCTTTTCGTGAAGTGTCAGCGACTTGGAAAAACAGTGAACGAACCTATCTCCAGTTAGGCAAAACGCCGAGGGCCTCTGCGCAAACTCGCCTCGCGCGCGCGGGCGCGAGCGCGCTGTCCCCTCTGTTCTGGGCTGCTTGGGCCGAAATCAGCCCAGAACTGTTACAAGTTTTTCCTTTTCTTTTTATCCCAGAGTTAAAACAATTCTAGAAAATGGTAGAAAAATCCTAAAAATATGAGACCAATTTTCCTAGGCTTGTTATTTTCCATAGTATTTAATAAAAATAGTTTTATGAATTTTTAGTTTGAACAAAGAATTTTAGAGTATTTAAAATAACCTAAACCATTGGTTCTGGATTTTTAGAGAATAAATAATAAGTCCAAAATTTCCCAAACTTTTTATGTGAGCTTTTCACATTATTTAGAAGCCATGGGTAGAGTTTGGTTTGATTTGGACCTTGTTTGATCACTAAACCCAAAACCACCCCCCCTGCTCCATGAACTCCTTTACTGACTCCGGAAACCCTAGGTTCTCGGAGTACCGTGAAGAAAAGTTGTACTCAAGACATAAATAATAAGTTTATGCTATCTTTGCATCCTCATGAACATTCCATGACATCCATTCTTATGCATGTATATGGTTATATTAGAGCACGAAGAAGAAGAAGAAGTTTCTGAAGAAGGGATACCACCATCCTCTGATCCTCAAGCAGACAACTGCTTTTATTTCGATATTTGTGGATCCGAGCAGGACACACCTGATAACAAAGGCAAGCCCCGGTGCATTTGCCACCTTCCTTGATGTTTTTAAAATCTTTCTCACTTGCTTGCTGCATTAGGTGATAGGAGTTGATTGATTAAACAATTCCTGCATTACCTTCCTTGCTCTTGATTACCGTCCTTGAAACCCTGTTTTTACAAAAAGGTTTTACTATGCTTAGTATTGCCTTAGAAAAACAAAAGGATTTGTTTTACAAAAGATGTTTGGCAAAGTGGGAGGGATGTTTTCGAAAACAAAACTTGATGGTGGATCCATCATGGCCATGATGGGTCCAACATCGGAAAAGATGTACCTCTGTCAGGTACCAAGTTTTTGGGTTAAAAAGATTAAGCTGAGACCGGGCGGGTGACTTGCATGAGAAAGAGAGTCTCGGTGTAGTGTCTCCGTCTGAGTCAATTAAGGACCGTCTCGATGTAGGCCTGCTGACCGAGGACCCTTTAACTGGTCACATGCCTCGTCATGGGTAAGCCTTGCCTCGGGCAGACTAAGGCCGGAATAAGATAACACGAAATGGGAGTGGAGCGGTGGCGAGAGTAGCGTGTACCCTCCGTGGCAAGAGGCTGGACGGTGGTGTATCTGTGCTCTCGGTTTGCGTGAACCTGATCCGGTCTTAAGAACCCCGGTGGCGGGTTGACATATGCAAGGGTTAAGTGCTACATATGTCGTGTGATTGGAGATCCTCAGCTGAGTATAATCGATTCGGATCGCCGTACCTCCGCGGTTATGGAGACTTGGCCACTGACTTACACGTAGCATTCCACTAAAGATGATGGGTTTTTGTTAAGAAACTGGCTAGTGCAGGACCAGTGATTGAACTAGGGTAGAAAGAACTCTAGTTGCAGGTAATTGAACCTAACTTGACAAATAAAATTGGATTTTTAAGGATCCACTTTAGTAAGCATTTCTGCAAAACAGAGTCTTTGATTATTGAGAAGCCTTACCTTGACTCCCATATAGCCAGCATACCCTTGAGAGTCTTTTCCTTAGACGGGTAAGACTTGCTGAGTAATTCCATACTCAGGGTTTATCCCTTTGTTGTTTTTAGGTGGGGAAGTAGCAGACTTTTGCTGCTTCTGTGCCAAGGTGGTTCCCAAAGAAGAAAAACAAGACTGAAGTGCGGGAGGACTCGGTCCTCCATCTAGAATCTTTTGTTTATAGCCTTTCGGGAGAAGTTTGTGTCTCCCTTGGTTTGTATAATTATTACTTCTATGCACTCACTTTTAGACTGGTCTGTAATAAATTAACTCGAGCTTGCTGTTGAAATAAATGTAAGTTTATGTAATTCGCTTCTGCATATCTTCATCTCCGATGGTCTGTAATGTCTGCAAGACGGGTGAAACGTTCCTGGTAAGGTCGGGAAAGATACCGAGCTTGTCAAGTAACTTAGGAACATCTACAGGGTGTCTGATGTCTGTTAGACAAGGACAACTGTAGGTGGGCCTGATTACTTGGGAGGTTTCGTCACAGCTGGTATCGGAGCGTAGCCCTTCTTTGCAGATATTACGAGGCATCTTCAAAAGGATTTTCGAAAGTCTTACCCAAAAACTCTTTTCTCCTCTTACCTAAGTATTCTGAAGAGTTTATCTTAAAGACCAGATAGGAAGAGTGCAATGTATAGAAGGTTGAATCGACCAAGGTTGATTCTGTACTTATTCATGCATCATGCTAAGAATTATGCTAATAAATTTTCCCCCTTAGAAAGATGCCGCCACGCACGAGGCTAACGGCACGAAAGTCAACGGGACCAATTGGAGTACCCCGGCATCAGCTAGCCCCTCGACACGAAAGCAGTAGCAGCGGAAGTAATGACCCTATAGGAGACCTGGAAGCCGAAGTGAGCCGACTTCAAGCAACGCTGCGACACAGGACCAATACTTGGATCGCAGACGGAGATAGAATCAACGAACTAAGAAGGGACATCCGCCACTTGCAGGATCAGCTGACTGATCGGGACTTAGCACTTGACTGGGCAGTACAGTCACATATGTTGGCATGTGCTAAGGAAGCGAGGGCTCAGGCCCGAATTAAAGAACTTAGCTCAGCTGTCGACAACCTGCAGGTCTACTGCAATACGTTGCATGAGGAAGTCCATGTGCTATACTCACAACTACACCCTAGTGAGCCTGCACACTCTGCTGAGGCGGAAGCCGGACCCTCTCACGTTGCGGGACGCGCGTTGGGTGGGGAGTTAGATCTTTTTGAACCCCCTCCTTCTTTGAGGTTGGTTGACGTCTGGACTCCCACACCTGACAATGAAGCCGCCAAAAGCAACGGAAAGCAGGACTAATGGTGTAATAAAAGTAGAGTAGTGTATTGTAGGGTGTACTGTTGTGTAATATCGAGTCTGTATCATTACTCTTTATAGTAATGTAAAATGGAAGGTTTTCTTTGGCACATTATGTTTATTCAAATGTTTTTGCCTCAGATGCCGACCAGGACTCGCGGACAGGACGCAGCCGGAACATCTGGGGGTCGGGATGTCACCCCGAATCCACCTCCAGTTCCACCCACGCTAGCCGAGGCAATTGCTGCCTTGGTGAATGCTACCGCCGACAATACCCGCTTCCTGAGGGAGATGGCGGGTCAGCAACAGTTCCAGCAACAAGCAGGAAGAGGTTTTCAACAAGGTCCCCGTGAGACTACTTATCTAGATTTCTCCGAGACTCGTCCACCTCTATTTATCAAAGCAGAAGACCCGCTCGAAGCCGACGAATGGATACGGGTCATTGAACAGAAGTTTGGCCTTCTTCGTTGTTCGGAAACACAGAAGCCATTGTTTGCGGCACAGCAACTCCGAGGCCCTGCCAGTACTTGGTGGGGGAACTTTGTGGCTATCCAACCTGACG
The DNA here is from genome assembly GCA_029449295.1 of Zea luxurians. Lineage (NCBI taxonomy): Eukaryota > Viridiplantae > Streptophyta > Magnoliopsida > Poales > Poaceae > Zea > Zea luxurians. The sequence continues at coordinate 91,472,953 of JAOPSE010000012.1, forward strand.
ACCATCAAATTACATGGAACGAATTTAAAGCAGCATTCCGCGAGCATTACATTCCTGAGGGAGTGCTGCACATGAAACAAGAAGAGTTCATGAAACTGAAGCAAGGGGGGGATACTGTTAATCAGTATCTCAACAAGTTCAATCACCTGTCACAGTATGTAATTGATCAGGTGAACACGGATTTGAAGAAAAGGAACTGTTTTATGAGAGGTCTGAATGACCGAATGCAGCGAAAAATGGCTGCATGTATTGATCTCACCTATGGGAAGGCTGTCAGCACAGCCTTATCTGTGGAGGCCAAATATGCAAATTCTGGGAAAAATAAGGGATTCAGTGGTGATAGGCCTAATCAGGGCCCGGTAAAGAGGCAACGGTTTATTCTCCGGCCTTCTAACCAGAACCGTTCAAGTGCACCATCTTTCCCTTTCAAGCAGCCCATAATTATTCGTCCCAACAAAGCCCCTACTGTCCAAAGTCAGCCGGGTGCCCCAGGCACTCGATTCCCTGCTCTGCCAAGTTCTTCAACTGGATGTTTTAACTGTGGCAAATCTGGGCATTTTATTAAAGATTGCCCCTATCCTAGGCAAAATCAGGCTAATAATCAACAAGGATCGGGAAATTCAGCTCCAGGCAAGGGAAGTACTTCGGGCAAGAATACCAAGAAGACGGGGCGAGTATATTATACTCAAGTGGCTACTACACCGGAGGGAGAGCCGGTGATGATGGGTATGTTTCCTGTGGCCAGTCATCCTGCAATTATTCTTTTTGATTCTGGTGCTTCGCATACCTTCATTAGCAAGACATTTGTGGAGCAACATCACATTGCATGTCATGAATCAAAAGAGGGATTTAAAATTCATTCACCTGGGGGACACATTTTTACTAGAGAAGTGGCCTATGAAGTGCCAGTAACAATGGCCGGACGGAACTTTCCTGCTAACATGATTGTTCTAAGAGGCCAGGATATAGATGTAATTTTGGGTATGAATTGGTTAACTCAACACAAGGCAATTCTCAACACTGAACTCAGAACCGTCAGGTTGAGTTATAATCAAGAAGAAATTCTCTTGTCTCTCCCCAAAACCAATCCAGCCAAAGCTTCTGGTAGAATATTTGAAGCCATTGTACCGGAAATCAAGAACATTCCGGTAGTATGTGAGTTTCCAGATGTATTTCCGGAAGAATTGCCTGGGCTACCCCCTGAAAGAGATGTAGAATTCGTAATTGAGCTAAAGCCCGGTACGGCTCCCATCTCTCGAAGATCGTACCGTATGCCCCCTAATGAGTTGGCGGAATTGAAGATTCAATTACAAGATCTACTGAATAAGGGATTTATCCGGCCAAGCTCGTCCCCGTGGGGTTGTCCCGCCATTTTTGTGAAGAAGAAGGATCAAACCTTGCGCATGTGCGTGGACTATCGGCCCCTAAATGAGGTCACCATTAAGAATAAGTACCCTCTTCCAAGGATCGATATCTTATTTGATCAACTGACTGGGGCGAGGGTATTTTCCAAAATTGATCTCAGGTCGGGCTATCATCAAATCCGTATTCGGCCCGAGGATATACCGAAGACCGCATTTACTACGCGGTATGGATTGTTTGAGTACCTGGTAATGTCTTTCGGGCTCACCAATGCTCCTGCCCACTTCACCTATTTGATGAACTCGGTGTTCATGCCCGAGTTGGACAAGTTCGTGGTGGTCTTCATCGACGATATTTTGATATACTCTAAAAATGAAGAGGAGCATGCTCAGCATCTACGGGTTGTATTGACGCGCCTGAGGGAACATCAGCTGTATGCCAAGTTCAGCAAGTGCGCGTTCTGGCTGGAAGAAATTCAATTTTTGGGGCACGTGTTATCAGCTAAAGGAATTGCGGTAGATCCTAGCAAAGTCAAAGATATTCTAGAATGGAAACCCCCAACAACTGTTCACCAAGTCCGGAGTTTTCTTGGACTAGCTGGATATTATCGCAGATTCATACCAGATTTTTCTAAGCTTGTGAAGCCAATCACAAGTTTGTTGAAGAGTGACATTAAGTTCAATTGGTCTTCTAAGTGTAATGAAGCCTTTGAGCAATTGAAGACATTATTAACCACTGCTCCGGTATTGGCTCAACCGGACATCACTAAACCTTTTGATGTATATTGTGATGCGTCAGGCAGTGGACTCGGCTGTGTGCTGATGCAAGAGGGCCGAGTAATTGCATATGCTTCAAGGCAGTTACGCCGACATGAAGAGCATTATCCAACACATGATCTCGAGCTAGCTGCTGTGGTTCATGCCCTGAAAATATGGCGTCACTATCTGCTGGGAAATATTTGTCACATATATACAGATCATAAGAGTTTGAAGTATATATTTACCCAGTTAGAGTTAAATATGAGGCAAAGACGATGGCTTGAGCTCATTAAAGACTATGAACTGGAGATCCATTATCACCCAGGCAAAGCCAATGTGGTGGCAGATGCATTGAGTCGTAAGACTTCCTGCCACTGTCTTATGGTAAAGACCTCCGAAAACACTTTATGTCAAGAAATGGAGAAGTTAAACCTGGGGATAATCCAACAAGGGACTCTGAATCAGCTAAAGCTTGAGTCAACCATTTTGCAAAGGATAATTGATGCTCAAAAGGATAATCTGGGCATGAAGCACATACGAGAGAAGATAAGGGCTGGAACAGCCAAATGTTTCAAGGAAGACGATCAAGGTGTGTTATGGTTTAACAACCGCATAGTAGTGCCAAAGAATGAAGAACTCCGCCAGCAAATCTTAGATGAAGCGCATCTTAGTCGCTATTCTATTCATCCGGGAAGCACTAAGATGTATCACGATCTAAAACAGCACTACTGGTGGACGAAGATGAAGATTGAAATTGCACGCTATGTGGCTAAGTGTGACACTTGCAGACGTGTCAAGGCCATACACATGAAAACTGCCGGTCCATTGCAGTCATTACCAATACCAACATGGAAATGGGAAGACATCAGCATGGACTTTATTGTGGGACTGCCCAGGACGATAAAAGGGTATGACTCTATTTGGGTTATAATTGATCGGCTTACAAAGATTGCTCACTTTCTGCCGGTCAAGACAAATTCCCCGGTTACTGTCTACGCCCAATTGTACATTGCTCGTATTCTTAGTCTGCATGGTGTTCCAAAGACCATAGTGTCGGATCGTGGACCTCAATTTGTAGCCAAGTTTTGGGAAGCACTTCACAAGTCTTTGGGTACTAAGTTACTCCACAGTTCGGCCTATCATCCTCAAACCAGTGGGCAGACTGAGAGAGTGAACCAAATACTGGAAGATATGCTGCGGGCATGTGTCCTGGATTTCTCACCAAAATGGGATGAATGTTTACCTTTGGCAGAGTTTTCATATAATAACAGTTATCAAGAAAGTATCAAGATGGCACCTTTTGAAGCTTTATACGGACGTCGGTGTCGAACTCCGCTAAATTGGTCTGAACCTGGTGAAAGGTATTTCTTTAGGCCTGATATGGTAAAAGAAACCGAAGAAAAGGTTCAGAAAATAGTACATAATATGAAGAAGGCACAGGCTCGTCAGAAGAGTTATGCAGACAAACGGCGAATGCCCTTATACTTCTTAGAAGGAGACTACGTCTACTTAAAGGTTTCACCAATGAAGGGAGTATCGCGTTTCGGGGTAAAGGGAAAACTTGCACCCAGGTACATTGGTCCATTCCCTATTCTTCAAAGATATGGGCCAGTAGCGTATCAACTCCAACTCCCCGAAACATTGTCTGCTGTGCATAATGTGTTCCACGTGTCACAATTGAAGAAGTGTCTTCGGGTTCCTGATCGAACCGTTGAAGTGACTGATGTTGTCCTGGAACCAGATTTAACATACTCGGAACATCCCATTCGAGTTCTGGATCAAAAGGACAGGGTTACTCGGAGAAAGACTCTTAAGTTTTATAAGATACAGTGGAACCAACATTCGGAAGATGAGGCTACATGGGAAACCCAAGACTTCTTAGATAAGAATTTCCCAGGCTTTCTAGCCTCTTGTAAGTTGTAAAGTTTGTATAGCTGTGTAGTAAAGGAATGAACCCCCACACCACCCTTGCCTTGTACCAGAAATAAGGAAATAAAAATGTGACACATTTCCTTTTCCATTACTCACCTTAGGATTTTAAATCTCGGGACGAGATTCTTTTATGGGGGGAAGGATGTAACACCCCTGGTGTTACTATAACTAAAACTTGAGCATGACATCATAAGCATTGGCATTGCATATGTTTGACACACCTAGAGTGCATTCACTAGGCAAAAATTTCAAACAAGTTGTATTGTTTTAATGTTTTACAAATAGGACCCTGGTTAAAGGACTTAACCCTAAATAGTGATTAAAGGGGTAAAACTTAACCCAAGTTAAGAAAACCTAAAGGCTTTAGGGTAAAAGTCATAAAATGACTCCAAGAATAAAGTTGAATCCCACTTATACCCCTGGAATACCAGAAACCCTAATTGAAACCCTAAAACCAAACCCTAGGGACCTAAGTGCAAAATTTGTCCACTTTTGGGCTAAAGTGCAAAAACCAAGTCAAATAAGTATCTTAAGTCATTTGGGTCACTCATGTGTGAATTTGCAAGCCAAACCCTGAGTTTTGGACTTATTTGCAAAAGAGCCCTATTTGAACTCTTTTGATTAAGTCTGAAATTCAGTGTGTTGTGCCCATCTTTGTGACTTTGTAACTTACAAAGTATAGGGTTTTTGCCCTAGGTCACCACATCAAAGTTGAAGACCCATTATAGGAGAACAACTTTGCTAAAGAGTGTGAGCTTAGTTGTTATGAGAAATTTGGAGAAAAACCCAATCCAAAACTGGCTGTCAGGCTGTTTGATCTGAAATTCAGTTTAGCAGATGACTGACATCAACTTCTAGCTCAAATCCAAGCATGATCCAGTGCTCAAATGAGTTTGATCTCTATAGTTGGATTGTAGCTGGTTTGTAACTCTACAACTTTGGTACAGAGTATTGACAAAGTTGCAGTGTAAAATTTGGAGAAATACTGCTCTGAACTTGCTCTGTCAGGCTAACTGATGGGGTCTTCGCCATGGTACAGTGACGGGTATACTGAAGAAGATCTTCCCCGTGTCCGTCGCCGATAGCCGTCGCCGTCGATCGTCGCTCGCCGAGATTCGTGCTCTGTGGTCCTTGGATAAGCGTAGCTCGGTAAAGATCTTTACTGCCGGTGAGCTGGCCACCACTCCGACGACCCCCCTGTCTTCCTTTTGCTTTGCGGCTGGCGATAAGTTCGCCGTCGACCGCCGCTTCCCGACCGTGCGCTGCGTGGCCTAGCCGTTTCACAGCACCGCCGTGATGTCCTATGATTGTCCCATCATCGCCGGGAGAGTTGCCACGGCGGTAGACACGCACTCACGAAGCCAGTGCTTCTTCTTCACCTCCGACCGCCGCGCGTCTCCTCGAAATTCACCGGCCACCGTCCTTGGAGCCTATAAATTGAGGGCGGGGCTAGTTGCGCCATGAAATCGTGAAGCTATAGCACCCACTACCGTCTCCGATTAACTCCCATAGCCAGAGAATTGCTCATTTCCCCCAATTCGGTTCTCCGCCACCGTGGAACGGAGCTCACCGTCGCCAGCCCAACTCCGGTCAGTTCCCGCCCTTTGCTCCCTCGTTTGAGCATTCTCATGCCTCTGTGATGCTCCCTGACCCCTTTAATTGGACTAGACCGACGCCCATCGCCGGGAACACGATCATTTCGCCGCTTTGCTTACGGTCACCGTGGCCGGAGCTCCATAGTTCACCAAGAGTGCGATTAAGTTAGGGGAAATGGTCAGGCTGACCCCAATTCCATGTCCACCGCTCGGAGAACCCGGTCTTAGCCTCAATCGGCCGGCGTAGATGCTCGCCGGAGCACGGCCGCGCTTGAACGCCGTCGGGGACGTGAAACACAAAATAGACAGAAACCAGAGGGCCTTTTCGTGAAGTGTCAGCGACTTGGAAAAACAGTGAACGAACCTATCTCCAGTTAGGCAAAACACCGAGGGCCTCTGCGCAAACTCGCCTCGCGCGCGCGGGCGCGAGCGCGCTGTCCCCTCTGTTCTGGGCTGCTTGGGCCGAAATCAGCCCAGAACTGTTACAAGTTTTTCCTTTTCTTTTTATCCCAGAGTTAAAACAATTCTAGAAAATGGTAGAAAAATCCTAAAAATATGAGACCAATTTTCCTAGGCTTGTTATTTTCCATAGTATTTAATAAAAATAGTTTTATGAATTTTTAGTTTGAACAAAGAATTTTAGAGTATTTAAAATAGCCTAAACCATTGGTTCTGGATTTTTAGAGAATAAATAATAAGTCCAAAATTTCCCAAACTTTTTATGTGAGCTTTTCACATTATTTAGAAGCCATGGGTAGAGTTTGGTTTGATTTGGACCTTGTTTGATCACTAAACCCAAAACCACCCCCCCTGCTCCATGAACTCCTTTACTGACTCCGGAAACCCTAGGTTCTCGGAGTACCGTGAAGGAAAGTTGTACTCAAGACATAAATAATAAGTTTATGCTATCTTTGCATCCTCATGAACATTCCATGACATCCATTCTTATGCATGTATATGGTTATATTAGAGCACGAAGAAGAAGAAGAAGTTTCTGAAGAAGGGATACCACCATCCTCTGATCCTCAAGCAGACAACTGCTTTTATTTCGATATTTGTGGATCCGAGCAGGACACACCTGATAACAAAGGCAAGCCCCGGTGCATTTGCCACCTTCCTTGATGTTTTTAAAATCTTTCTCACTTGCTTGCTGCATTAGGTGATAGGAGTTGATTGATTAAACAATTCCTGCATTACCTTCCTTGCTCTTGATTACCGTCCTTGAAACCCTGTTTTTACAAAAAGGTTTTACTATGCTTAGTATTGCCTTAGAAAAACAAAAGGATTTGTTTTACAAAAGATGTTTGGCAAAGTGGGAGGGATGTTTTCGAAAACAAAACTTGATGGTGGATCCATCATGGCCATGATGGGTCCAACATCGGAAAAGATGTACCTCTGTCAGGTACCAAGTTTTTGGGTTAAAAAGATTAAGCTGAGACCGGGCGGGTGACTTGCACGAGAAAGAGAGTCTCGGTGTAGTGTCTCCGTCTGAGTCAATTAAGGACCGTCTCGATGTAGGCCTGCTGACCGAGGACCCTTTAACTGGTCACATGCCTCGTCATGGGTAAGCCTTGCCTCGGGCAGACTAAGGCCGGAATAAGATAACACGAAATGGGAGTGGAGCGGTAGCGAGAGTAGCGTGTACCCTCCGTGGCAAGAGGCTGGACGGTGGTGTATCTGTGCTCTCGGTTTGCGTGAACCTGATCCGGTCTTAAGAACCCCGGTGGCGGGTTGACATATGCAAGGGTTAAGTGCTACATATGTCGTGTGATTGGAGATCCTCAGCTGAGTATAATCAATTCGGATCGCCGTACCTCCGCGGTTATGGAGACTTGGCCACTGACTTACACGTAGCATTCCACTAAAGATGATGGGTTTTTGTTAAGAAACTGGCTAGTGCAGGACCAGTGATTGAACTAGGGTAGAAAGAACTCTAGTTGCAGGTAATTGAACCTAACTTGACAAATAAAATTGGATTTTTAAGGATCCACTTTAGTAAGCATTTCTGCAAAACAGAGTCTTTGATTATTGAGAAGCCTTACCTTGACTCCCATATAGCCAGCATACCCTTGAGAGTCTTTTCCTTAGACGGGTAAGACTTGCTGAGTAATTCCATACTCAGGGTTTATCCCTTTGTTGTTTTTAGGTGGGGAAGTAGCAGACTTTTGCTGCTTCTGTGCCAAGGTGGTTCCCAAAGAAGAAAAACAAGACTGAAGTGCGGGAGGACTCGGTCCTCCATCTAGAATCTTTTGTTTATAGCCTTTCGGGAGAAGTTTGTGTCTCCCTTGGTTTGTATAATTATTACTTCTATGCACTCACTTTTAGACTGGTCTGTAATAAATTAACTCGAGCTTGCTGTTGAAATAAATGTAAGTTTATGTAATTCGCTTCCGCATATCTTCATCTCCGATGGTCTGTAATGTCTGCAAGACGGGTGAAACGTTCCTGGTAAGGTCGGGAAAGATACCGAGCTTGTCAAGTAACTTAGGAACATCTACAGGGTGTCTGATGTCTGTTAGACAAGGACAACTGTAGGTGGGCCTGATTACTTGGGAGGTTCTGTCACACGGGACTGGCGAAATTTATGGCCATTTCGCACTATTCATACATGATATTGAATATGCTAGGACAGCAAGGAATCATCACCGTGCGTGCTGACTTCCAAGGCGTCACAGAATGCTTTCGGGGAGCCATCCAGGCAGCCCTTATTGCTGGACCCTCGACGACTTCCTCCACACGGGCGGACACAAAGCCTGAGGAAGACCGCGCAATGCCCACAAACGAAGCTCAAGCCATGACCTCTATACGGCCGACTGAGGAGACTAAAAGAATCAACCTGGGGTTCTCCGATGAGCGCAAGACTGCCATCATCAGTTCCAGCCTTGACGACAAATAGGAAAGCGCGCTCGTTCGATTCCTGCAAGATAACCGAGACGTATTCGCATGGCAACCTGTGGATATGCCAGGAGTCTCGAGAGAATTGGTCGAGCAAAAATTAAAGGTCTATCCTCAAGTAAGGCCGATTCCACAGAAGCTGCGTCATTTCACACCTGATAAAAGAGAAGCTATTCGCGCCGAGTTAGCTCGCTTAGTGACTGCAGGGTTCATTATGGAGGTACTGCATCCCGAGTGGCTCGCAAATCCTGTTCTTGTACTAAAAAATAATAAAGTGGATTGGCGCATGTGCGTGACTATACTAATCTTAACAAGCATTATCCGAAGGATCCCTTCGGGCTCCCTAGAATAGATCAGGTGGTTGATTCGACCGCTGGCTATTCTATGTTGTCCTTCCTAGACTGTTATTCTGGGTACCATCAGATCAGCTTGGCAAAAGAAGATGAGGAGAAGACTGGTTTTATCACCCCGTTTGGAGCTTTCTGCTATACCTCCATGTCGTTCGGCCTCAAGAACGCATGAGCAACTTACCAGAGAGCCATTCAAACATGCTTAGCCGATCACTAGGGCAAGCGGGTGGAAGCCTACGTCAATGATGTAGTGATCAAAACAGAAAACTCAGAAAACTTCATCGAAGATTTGCAGCTGGTCTTTAATAGCCTGAGGCGTTACCGGTGGAAACTCAACCCAGAAAAGTGTGTTTTCGGAGTACCAGCAGAGAAGTTACTCGAATTCATTGTCAGCCACCGAGGAATTGAAGCTAACCCAGAAAAAATCGAGGCCATCATGAGAATGGAAGCACCACGATCACAAAAAAGGTACAAAGGCTTACTGGATGCATGACAGCCCTAAGCAGATTCATATCAAGGCTAGGCGAGAAAGGCATGCCATTCTACAAGTTGCTCAAAAAGGTGGACAAGTTTTAGTGGACCACAAAGGCACGGGAAGCTCTAGAGGCACTAAAAAAGTTCCTGACTACACCACCAGTACTCAAGCCACCACGCCGAGCCACACCGAATCAGCCAACATAAGATCTATTGTTATACATCTCCTGCACAACTCATGTGGTGAGCACCTCGTTAGTAGTCGAGCGGGTGGAGGAAGGACATACATACCCGGCGCAACATCTGGTCTACTTCATCAGCAAAGTTCTCGTCCCCTCAAAAATGAAGTATCCCCAAGTCCAGAAACTGCTATACGCGGTACTTCTAACCGCTCGCAAGCTCCGTCACTACTTTGATGACCACAAAGTCATAGTAGTCACAGGATTTCCAATAGGGGACATTCTCCACAACAAAGAAGCTATCAGAAGGATAGCCAAGTGGGCGTGTGAGCTGGGAGCTCACGACATAGAGTTCCGACCTTGCACGGCAATAAAGACTCAAGCACTGGTTGACTTCATATCAGAGTGGACTGAGCACCAGGTCCCAGACAACCCGGAGACTACCGAAGTATGGAGAATGTACTTTGATGGCTCGCTGAAGTTGCAAGGAGCAGGTGCAGGGATTCTCTTTATTGCTCCTGGAGGTGAACAACTCAAGTCTGCACTCTAGCTATCATTTCCGGCATCAAATAATGCAGTAGAATATGAAGCATTGATCCACGGATTAAACATCGCCGTATCACTCAGCATCAAGAAGCTGATGGTATATGGAGATTCGCTAGTGGTCATAAGCCAGATAAACAAAGACTGGGATTTCTTGACTGATACCATGGGCAAGTACTGTGCAGCCATCCAAAAATTAGAGGACAAATTAGAAGGATTGGAGTTCCATCACGTGGAAAGAGACCGCAACACGGCGGCAGACGCGTTGTCGAAGATGGGATCTAGTCGGGCCCAGGCTCCACCCGGGATCTTCGTCCAAGAAATATCGCAACCAAGTATCCTCTCAGATCAGATGGAAGAGTGCAACACCTTGAGCCAACCAGAGTCGGACCCCAATGACTGGAGAGAGCCTATCATCAGGTACATAAAAAATGAAGAAGAACCGGATGACAAGGCAGCAGCGGAACGCATCGCAAGGAAGTCAGCCCACTACATCCTCATAGGGGGCATACTGTACAAAAGAGGTGCGACAGGAGTGCTCATGAAGTGCATTCACTTGGCTATCGGGAAGCAACTGTTAGATGAAATCCATGACGGGCAGTGCGGAGTATATGCAGCGTCCAGAACTCTGGTCGGAAAGGCTTTCAGATCTGGTTTCTATTGGCCAACAACAAAGAGTGATGCTGCTGAGTTAGTCCAGAGATGTGAAGCTTACCAATTCTTATCAAAGCAACAACATTTGCCCGCACAACAGCTACAAACCATTCCTGTAACATGGCCATTTGCATGCTGGGGGCTGGACATGATCGGACCTTTCAAGAAAGCTCAGGGAGGCTATTGTGACGGAACCTCTCAAGTCATTAGGCCCACCTACAGTTGTCCTTGTCCAACGGACCTCAAACAACCCTGTAGGTGCATCTGATCACTTGTTAAGTTTGGTATCTGTATTCCTTTCCTTTCCCAAGAGCGTTTCACCCGTCACGCAGATATTACAACACATCAGAGGTACGAAAATGGGGAAGCAGTTACAATAACTTACTTTATTTTAAAGTATAGAAAGATTAGTATTATTATAGACCACAACAAATATAAGAGTGTTGGAGTAATATTATTACATAACTTGGGAGGCAAAAAACCCCTCCGGATAAACAGTAAAAAGTTTTTAAAGGAGGACACTTCCTCCCGAGGCTTCAATCTTGATTTTCTTCTTTAGGCACCACCTTGGAACAAAAGCAACAAAAATTTGCTGCTTCCTCACCTAAAACAACATGGGATAAAGCCCTGAGTACGAAGTGTACTTTCGCAAGTCTTACCCGTCAAAGTAAAAGACTCTCAAGGATATGATGGCTTTTGGGGATCAAGGTATGGCTTATCAAGAATCAAAGACTCTGTTTGCAGAAATGCTTACTAATAGTGGATCCTTAAAAAATCCAGTTTTACTTGTCAGGTTAAGTAAAGTTACCTGCATCTAGAGTTTTTTCTACCCTAGTTCAATCACTTGGCCTAACTAGCCAATTTCTTATCAACCCTTTATATTCACTGGAATGCTACGTGTAAGTCAGTGACCAAGTCTTCATGTCCGAGAAGTAACGGCGATCCGAATCGATTAATACTCAGCTGAGGATCTCCAATCACACGACATATGTAGCACTTAACCCTTGCATATGTCAACTTGCCACCGGGGTTCTTATGACCAGATCAGGTTCATGCCAACCGAGAGCACAGATACACCACCGTCCAGCCTCTTGCCACGGAGGGTACACGCTACTCTCACCATATCTCCACTCCCATTGAGTGTTATCTTATTATGGTATTAGTCTGCCCAAGGCAAAGCTTACCCATGACGAGGCATTTGACCAGTTAAAGGGTCCTCGGTCCTTAATCGAGAAGGTCCTTAATCGACTCATACGGAGACACTACACTGAGACTCTCTTCTCGTGCAAGTCACCCGCCCAGTCTCAGCTTTATCATTTCAACCCCAAAGTTTGGTACCTGACAGAGGTACATCTTTTCCGATGTTGAATCCATCATGGCCATGATGGATCCACCATCAAGTTTTATTTTTGAAAACATCCCACCCACTTGAAGCATCATCTTTTGTCAAAACAAAACATTTTGTTTTTCTAGAGCAAGGCTAAGCATAAGAAAAACCCTTTTTGTAAAACAGGGGATCAAAGGAAGGTAACCAAATTCTCAAGGAAGGAAAATGCAGTAATTTGTTTAGCACACAACTCCTATCACCTAATGCATCAAGCAAGTGAGAAAGATTTTAAAAGTAGCAAGGAGGTGGCAAATGCACCGGGGCTTGCCTTGTGTTATAGGTGAGTCAGGCTTTGCTCCACAGATGTCAAAATAAAAACAATTCCTAGCCTGAGGTTCTTCTGGTGGTGGTGGTGTAGTCCTTGCTTCTTCAACTTTTATCTCTTCTTCGTTTTCTATATATAGCCATATATAATCATGAATGCTCATGTAATGCTCATGAAAAATCAAAGATAATAAAAGTATATTATCTTAGGTCTTGAATATAATTTTCCTTCACGGATCTTCGGGAAACTAGGGTTTTTGGAGTCTATAGTGAAGTTCATAAGGCTGGAGACTAGGGTCTTGGGTTCTAGGTACCAAACATGGTCCAAATCATTCCAAACTTTACCCAAGGCTTCTAAATATTATTATAAGCTTACCCAAAAAGTTTAGTGATTTTTGGGATCATTAATTAATCTCTAAAATTCCAGAAGTATGGGTTTTGGCTATTTTAAATAAACCATAATTCCCTATTTGGGATAAAAATTATAAAACTATTTTTATTAAATACTATAGAAAATCAGGAGCCTAGCAAAATTGGTCTGGTATTTTTAGCATTTTCCTGGAATTTTCTATGGATTTTATAACTCTGGTAGAAAAGGAAAAAGAAAAAGAGCCAACAGAACTGGGCCGAAACTGGCCCAAGCCGGCCCGGCCTAGGCAAAACGCGCCCGTGCGTGCGCGCCTGCGTGGCGATTTTGCACCGAAGTCTTCGGTGGTTTGAAAATCTAGCAATAAACCTGCACACTATTTGTTTGTCTCACTGACCTTTGCGAAACCCCCCCGCGCTTCTATTCCTTCACACCCCGAGGTCCACGACGGGGAGCGGCGGAGAACAGAGCTCCGACGAACTCATACCGACTAAAATAATCAATGGCTGGTGCCCTAATTCGGCTGAGACCTAATTCAACCCTTAACAAGTGTTTCCCCTCAATCAATTTCACTAGTGGAGCTCTAAATCGTCCAGTCCACGGAGAAAGCGCAGACAACGGATGAGTAAACGTGTTCCCGGTGATCTAGGGCCTCCTAGCTTAATCAAATAGGTCAAGGAGCATCAGGAGAACCTAAGGATGCTGAAACAGAAGAGCAGAGAGTATGATCGAACCTGAAACAGGCTAGCCACGGCGAGGGCTCTTTCACAGTGGCGAAAACCGATTTGGGGAGAATGAGAAATTAGAAAGCTATGGGGGCTAATCGGAGGCAGGAGCGGGTGCTCTGGCTTCGTGATTATCTAACGGAGCTAGCAACTTGCTTAATTTATAGTGTTCAAGAGCGGTGGCCAAGGAATTTGATGGAGACGCGCGACGGCCGGAGAGGAGGAGGGGCACTGGCGCAAACGCTTAGTGGCTTTCACCGTGGTGGACTCACTGGCGACGAGTCAGTGACATAGAGCGGGTTGCAGCGACGTGGTGAAGCTTCAGGGCACGTGGCATCCGATCGATGGGCGGCCAACGCCGGTGAACTTATTTGAGCCAGTCGCAAAGCAACAGGGGTACGACGGCCAACCTCCAGTGCTATCCTGTGGCGAAGATCTTTTACCCAGGAGCGTTATCCGGGCACCGGCGAGCACGAATCACAACGGCGGCATAAATCCAACTGCGGAGATCGCCGGCGGTGACATTCAGTGTACTGGGGATATTTTTAGGGCACTGTACCATGGGAAATCTTATTCAGAGCATCTGAACGACAGGATTTCAGTGCCCAGTTCTCGAATTTTTGTGCAAACACTCACCAATCCGTTTGTGGCAAATTTGTAGCCCTTTATATCAGCTATAATTCTGCTATAGCAACCTCCCCCAATCAAGCAACGGATCTTACTGTAATGCAAGCTCCGAGTTCATCCTAGGGTTGCCTGACAGCCCGACTTTGGAGCTAATTATCTCCAAATTTCTCATGACACCAAGGCTCAATCCCTATAGCAAAGTTGTTCTCCTATAATGGCTCTAGATTTTTGATGTATTGATCCTAGTCAAATTCTTTGTATTTCTAGAACTACAGAGCTCCAAAGTTAACCTTGTTCAACTATTTTCAGACTTAGTCACATGAGCACAAGGGTGGCCTTTTTGCATTTAGACCCAAATCTTATGGTTTCTTTTGCAAATCTTCAAATATGTAAACCATATGACTTAAGGTACCTAATTCCATGGTTCTTGCACTTAGGTCCAAAAGTGTGCAACATTTGCATATAACCCCCTAGGGTTTCTATTTGGGGTTTTCAGTGGTCCTTTCTAGGGTTTTTGGCACTTCTTGAGTTTGGATGTTATAAATTCCTATTAGAGTTGATATCTTATTACCATCTCCTATGAATTTTGAGAATTTAACTTATTTGGGCTTTATTGCCACCCTAAGCTCAGTTCTGGGTTAAGTACCCTACTCTAGGGTTTCACCCATGACATGTCACATCAATACAACTCATTTGAAATTTTTACCCGGTGAATGCATTCTAAGTGTAACAATCACATGATATGCTAATGCTTAAGATGTATGCTCAAATTTTAGTGATAGTAACACCAGTGGTGTTACATCCTTCCCCCATAAAAGAATCTCGTCCCGAGATTTTAAAGTCCTAGGGCAAGTAATGGAAAAGGAAACGCGACATATTTTTATTTCCTTCTTTCTTGTACAAGGCAGGGGTGTTATGGAGTTTATTCCTTTATTACAACAAGTGTACATATCTTACAATTTACATGAAGCTAAAAAGTCTGGGAAATTCTTTTCTAGAAAATCTTGAGTTTCCCATGTAGCCTCATCTTCCATGTGTTGGTTCCACTGTATCTTATAGAATTTGAGAGTTCTCCTTCGGGTAATCATGTCCTTTTGATCCAAGACTCGAATAGGGTGTTCTGAATATGTCAAGTTTGGTTCTAAGGCAACATCCGTCACTTCAACGGTTCGATCTAGAACCCGAAGACACTTCTTCAACTGAGACACATGGAACACATTATGTACGACAAACAATGTTTCGGGTAGTTGGAGTCGGTATGCCACTGGTCCATATCTTTCAATAATAGGAAACAAGCCAATGTACCGAGGTGCAAGCTTCCCATTTACCCCGAAACGCGATACACCCTTCATTGGTGAGACTTTCAGGTAGACATAATCTTCAACTATAAAGTACAAGGGTTTCCGTCATTTGTCTACATAATTCTTTTGTCGAGCTGGGGCTTCTTTCAAAATATGTACAATCCTTTGAACCTTTTCTTCCATTTCTTTTACCATGTCTGGCCTAAAGAACCATCTTTCTCCTAGTTCAGACCAATTTATTGGAGTACGACACTGTCGTCCATATAAAGCTTCAAAGGGTGCCATCTTGATACTTTCTTGGTAGCTGTTGTTATATGAGAATTCTGCTAGTGGTAAGAATTCATTCCATTTTTGTGGGAACTCTAGAACACATGCTTGTAACATATCTTTAAGTATCTGATTTACTCTCTCAGTTTGCCCACTAGTTTGGGGATGGTAGGTCGAGCTGTGAAGCAACTTGGTACCTAGGGATTTATGTAGTGCTTCCCAAAACTTGGCTACAAATTGCGGCCCACGATCCGATACTATGGTCTTTGGAATTCCATGCAAACTAAGAATACGAGCAACATATATTTGAGCATATACAACAACTGGGTGATCTGCCTTGACGGGCAGAAAATGGGCTATCTTGGTAAGTCAATCAACTATAACCCAGATGGAATCATACCCTTTTGCTGTCTTGGGCAATCCCACAATAAAGTCCATGCTGATATCCTCCCATTTCCAGGTTGGGATAGGTAAAGATTGCAATGGACCAGCCATTTTCATGTGTATGGCCTTGACACGTCTACAAGTGTCACACTTCGCCACATAGCGTGCAATTTCAATCTTCATCTTTGTCCACCAATAATGCTGTTTTAGATCATGATACATCTTAGTGCCTCTAGGATGAATAGAATAGCGACTAAGATGAGCTTCATCCAAAATTTGTTGGCGGACTTCATTATTCTTGGGCACAACTATGCGGTTGTTAAACCATACAATGCCTTGATCATCTTTTCTAAAACAGTTTGCCTTACCGACCTTTATTTTCTCATGAATGTGTTTCATACCCTCATCATTTCTTTGGGCATCAATTATTCTTTGCAGAAGAACCGACTCAAGCTTGAAGTGATTGAAAGTTCCATGTTGAATCATTCCCAGGTTCAACTTCTCCATTTCTTGGCATAATGTACTATCAGAAGTCTTCATTGTAAGACAATGGCAGGAAGCCTTGCGACTTAGCGCATCTGCCACTACATTGGCCTTGCCTGGGTGATAATGAATTTCCAACTCATAGTTCTTAATAAGCTCAAGCCATCTCCTCTGTCTCATATTCAGCTCTGACTGGGTAAAGATGTATTTCAAACTTTTATGATCTGTATAGATATGACAGATATTCCCCAGCAGATAATGATGCCATATTTTCAGGGCATGAACCACAACAACTAATTCTAGGTCATGAGTTGGATAATGCTCTTCATGCCGGCGCAACTGCCTTGAAGCGTAGGCTATCACTTGGCCCTCTTGCATTAGAACACAACCTAGACCACTGCCTGATGCGTCACAATACACATCAAAGGGCTTTTTAATGTCCGGTTGAGCTAATACCGGAGCAGTGGTTAATAACACCTTCAGCTACTCGAAGGCTTCATCACATCTTTAAGACCAATTAAATTTGGTATCATTCTTTTATAAACTTGTGATTGGCTTCACAAGCTTGGAAAAATTTGGAATAAATCGGCGATAATAACCAGCCAGTCTAAGGAAACTTCAGACTTAATATACAGTGGTGGGTGGTTTCCACTCCAAAATATCCTTGACTTTGCTGGGATCAACCGCAATCCCCTTGGCAGACAATACGTGTCCCAGAAATTGAATTTCCTCCAGCCAAAATGCGCATTTACTGAATTTAGCATATAATTGATGCTCCCTTAAGCGCGTTAACACGATCCACAAATGCCGAGCATGCTCCTCTTTATTCTTGGAATATATCAAAATATCATCAATGAAGACTACCACGAATTTATCCAACTCGGGCATGAATACCGAGTTCATCAGATATGTAAAGCTGACAGGAGCATTTGTTAGTCCGAAAGACATAACCAGATATTCAAATAATCCATACCGCGTAGTGAATGCGGTCTTGGGTATATCTTCGGGTCGGATACAGATCTGATGGTAACCCGACCTGAGGTCAATTTTGGAAAATACCCGAGCTCCGGTAAGCTGATCAAATAAGATATCAATCCAGGGAAGAGGGTACTTATTCTTGATTGTGACCTCATTAAGGGGTCTTGAGAGCACCTAGAGGGGGGGGGGGTGAATAGGTGATCCTGTGAAACTTTAAACTTAAGCCACAAAACTTGGTTAATCGTTAGCACAATAATTGCCAAGTGGCTAGAGAGGAATCTTCAACAAAACACAATAACCAACAAGGATCAATCACAGATATGGCACGGTGGTTATCCCGTGGTTCGGCCAAGACCAACGCTTGCCTACTCCATGTTGTGGCGTCCCAACGGACGAGGGTTGCAATCAACCCCTCTCAAGCGGTCCAAAGACCCACTTGAATACCACGGTGTTTTGCTTGCTTTTTCTCAATCCCGTTTGCGAGGAATCTCCACAACTTGGAGCCTCTCGCCCTTACACTTGAAATTCACAAAGAAACACGGAGCAAGGGAGGGATTAGCAACACACTTAAGACAAGAAATCACAGCAACACCACGCACACAAGTCGCAATGAGAGCTCACAACACAACTCAATGAGTTCACTACTCAACTAGAGCTCTAATTGCTATCGCAAAGAATCAAAGGCGCGGAATCGATGTCTTGGTGCTTAGGAATGTTGTAGAAATGCTTGGTGTGCTCCTCCATGCGCCTAGGGGTCCCTTTTATAGCCCCAAGGCAGCTAGGAGCCGTTGAGAGCAATCTAGGAAGGCTGATCTTGCCTTCTGTCGACTGGCGCACCGGACACTGTCCGGTGCCCGATTTCCTTCCATAAATGACGTAGTCGACCGTTGGCAGCCTGAGAGCCGTTGGCGCACCGGACATGTCCGGTGCACACCGGACAGACCGGTGCCCCCTTCTAGCCGTTGGCTCGGCCACGTGTCCCGCGCAGATCGCGCGGCCGACCGTTGGCCCTGCCGACCGTTGGCTCACCGGACAGTTCGGTGTACACCGGACAGTCCGGTGAATTATAGCCGTACGTCGCCGATGAATTCCCGAGAGCGACGAGTTCGCCTGTGAATGGCCCACCGGACAGTCCGGTGCACCACCGGACAGTCCGGTGATTTATAGCCGTACACCACCGTCGAAGTCCCGAGAGCAGCCTTTTCGCCAGAGCCAGCCTGGCGCACCGGACACTGTCCGGTGCACCACCGGACAGTCCGGTGCTCCAGACTGAGCAAAGTCTTGGCTGCTCGAGCCAAGACATTTTCAATTTGATTTTTCCTGTTTCCAGCACTTAGACACAATACATTAGTCCATAAAACAATGTACTAAGTCTGAGAAACATACCTTTATCCTTGATTTGTACTTTGTCCACCATTTTACACTTAGGCACATGTGTTGGACACTAAACCACCAAAATCCTTAGAAATGGCCCAAGGGCACATTTCCCTTTCAATCTCCCCCTTTTTGGTGATTTATGCCAACACAACATAAAGCAAGTAGAACAAGTACAAAATCAATTCAAATAAGAACTCAAATTGTTTTGATTCAAATTTGACATATATGGATCACTCTTTGCCACCACTTGGTTTGTTTTTGCAAATCAAACACAAATTTCTATCTCAAAGTCAAACACACATGTTAAGACATAAAGAGAGTCATTCCAAGAGAAATTGATTCAAGATTTCAAAAACTCCCCTTTTTCCATAATCAATACTTCTCCCCACAAGAAGCCATCTTTTGACAAGAGAGACAATCAAATAGTTTTGACAAACCAAAAGCTCTATTCTACTATTTTCAAAATCTCTCAAGTGGTAGCTGATCCATTTATCGCTTTGGCCTTTATTTTCTCCCCCTTTGGCATCAAGCACCAAAATGGAATCAATCTTGGCCCCTTATCCCCATTGCCTCACCAAAATCTTCAAATAAGAACACAAAGGCAATAAGAGTACATGAGATGAACTTGGAATAAGTTACCCTCTCATCGGAGTCCAGTGGAAGTCTTTCATGGTCCAAGTCCACCTTTTCCCTTTCAATCCTCCTTGGAGACTTCTTTGTTGAGGTCGGTGTGTCTGTCGGTTCCCATCGGCGTCTTTGCGGGCTTGGCGTCCTTCATCCCAAACCGCTTTAGCAAGTCTTGCGTGTACTTCGTTTGGGAGATGAAAGTGCCATCCTTGAGTTGCTTCACTTGGAACCCAAGGAAGTAGTTCAACTCGCCGATCATCGACATCTCGAATTTCTGCGTCATTACCCTGCTAAACTCTTCACAAGACTTTTGATTAGTAGAACCAAATATTATGTCATCGACATAAATTTGGCACACAAAAAGA
Source organism: Zea luxurians (assembly GCA_029449295.1). Taxonomy (NCBI): domain Eukaryota; kingdom Viridiplantae; phylum Streptophyta; class Magnoliopsida; order Poales; family Poaceae; genus Zea; species Zea luxurians. The sequence continues at coordinate 91,492,847 of JAOPSE010000012.1, forward strand.
TCACCATCGCAAGTCTTAGTAAAAAGAGTTGGATCGGCTTTCCCGACCTTGAAAGCATTAGCAATTAAAAAGTCTCTAAGGCATTCATACCATGCTCTTGGGGCTTGCTTAAGTCCATAGAGCGCCTTAGAGAGCTTACACACGTGGTTGGGGCACCAGTGTCCAAACTTCATTGCGCTTGAAGTTGTTGAGTTCCTCCTGCATAGCCAACACCCAGTCCGGATCTAGCAAGGCCTCTTCTACCCTGAAAGGCTCAATAGAAGAGACAAAAGAGTAATGCTCACAAAAATTAACTAATCTTGAACGAGTAGTTACTCCCTTGCTAATATCACCCAAAATTTGGTCGACGGGATGATCCCTTTGGATCGTCGCTCGAACTTGGGTTGGAGGTGCCTGAGGTGCTTCTTCCTCTTCAACTTGATCATCCTGTGCTCCCCCTTGATCAAGCGCCTCCACTTGAGGTACCTGTTCGTCATCTTGGGTTGGGGGATGCACCATAGTTGAGGAAGACGGTTGATCTTGCTCCAATTGTTCCTGAGGCCGTACATCTCCAATCGCCATGGTGCGTATCGCGGCCGTTGGAACGTCTTCTTCATCTACATCATCAAGATCAACAATTTGCTCTCTTGGAGAGCCATTAGTCTCATCAAATACAACGTCGCTAGAGACTTCAACCAAACCCGATGATTTGTTGAAGACCCTATACGCCTTTGTATTTGAATCATAACCTAATAAAAACCCTTCTACAGCTTTGGGAGCAAATTTAGAGGTTCTACCTTTCTTCACAAGAATATAACACTTGCTCCCAAATACACGAAAATAAGATACATTGGGTTTGTTACCAGTTATCAGCTCGTATGAAGTCTTCTTGAGGAGGCGGTGAAGGTAGACCCTGTTGATGGCGTGGCAAGCCGTGTTCACGGCTTCCGACCAAAAGCGCTCGGGGGTCTTGAATTCTCCAAGCATAGTCCTCGCCATATCTATGAGCGTCCTGTTCTTCCTCTCTACCACACCATTTTGCTGAGGTGTGTAGGGAGCGGAGAACTCGTGCTTGATCCCCTCCTCCTCAAGGAACTCCTCCACTTGAAGATTCTTGAATTTGGACCCATTGTCGCTTCTTATCTTCTTCACCTTGAGCTCAAACTCATTTTGAGCTCTCCTGAGGAAGCGCTTGAGGGTCCCTTGGGTTTCAGACTTATCCTGCAAAAAGAACACCCAAGTGAAGCGGGAAAAGTCATCAACAATAACTAGACCATACTTACTTCCTCCTATGCTCAGATAGGCGACGGGTCCGAAGAGGTCCATATGCAACATCTCCAGAGGTCTTGAAGTGGTCATCACATTCTTGCTGTGATGTGCTCCTCCCACTTGTTTACCTGCTTGACAAGCTGCACAAGGTCTATCTTTTTCGAATTGCACGTTAGTCAAACCTATCACGTGTTCTCCCTTTAGAAGCTTGTGGAGGTTCTTCATCCCCACATGTGCTAAGCGGCAATGCCACAACCAGCCCATGCAAGTCTTAGCCATTAAGCATGCATCTAGACCGGCCTCTTCTTTTGCAAAATCAACTAAATAAAGTTTGCCGTCTAGTACACCCTTAAAAGCTAGTGAACCATCACATCTTCTAAAGACAGACACATCTACATTTGTAAATAGACAATTATATCCCATTTTGCATAATTGACTAACAGATAACAAATTATATCCAGGCGACTCGACTAAAAACACATTAGAAATAGAGTGCTCAGATGAAATAGCAATTTTACCTAACCCTTTTACCTTGCCTTGGTTCCCATCACCGAATATAATTGAATCATGGGAATCCTCATTTTTGACGTAGGAGGTGAACATCTTCTTCTCCCCCGTCATATGGTTTGTGCATCCGCTGTCGATAATCCAGCTTGAGCCCCCAGATGCATAAACCTGCAAGGCAAATTTAGGCTTGGGTCTTAGGTACCCAACTCTTGTTGGGTCCTACAAGGTTAGTCACAATTTCCTTAGGGACCCAAATGCAAGTTTTATCACCCTTGCATTTTGCCCCTAATTTCCTAGAAACTATCTTCCTATCCTTTCTACAAATAGCAAAGGAAGCATTTAAAGCATGATAAATTGTAGAGGGACCATTCATAACTTTTTTTAGGAACACGATGAATATTTTTCCTAGGCACATGATGAATATTTTTCCTAGGCATATCTCTATCATGCATATAGGAAGAACTGGGAGCAAACATAGCATAAGAATCATAGGCATGTGAATCAAAAGCATTACAACTCCTATGAGACTGTCTTCTATCATTGTACATAAAAGCATGGTTCTTTTTAGTACTACTTGCCATAGGGGCCTTCCCTTTCTCCTTGACGGAGATGGGAGCCTTATTGCTTGTTAAGTTCTTGGCTTCCCTCTTGAAGCCAAGCCCATCCTTAATTGAGGGGTGTCTACCAATTGTGTAGGCATCCCTAGCAAATTTTAGTTTATCAAAATCACTTTTGCTGGGCTTAAGTTGGGCATTAAGACTAACCATTTCATCATTTAACTTTGCAATAGAAACTATGTGTTCACTACAAGCATCAATATCAAAATCTTTACATCTATTGCAAATAACAACATTTTCTACACAAGTTGTTGATTTACTAGCTATTTCTAATTTAGCATTCAAATCATCATTAATGCTCCTTAAACTAGTAATCGTCTCATGGCAAGAAGATAATTCACAAGAAAGAATTTCATTCCTTTTAACTTCTAAAGCATGAGATTTTTGTGCTTCTATAAATTTGTCATGTTCTTCATACAACAAATCTTCTTGTTTTTCTAAAAGCCTATTCTTATCATTCAAGGCATCAATCAATTCATTGATTTTATCTACCTTAGTTCTATCTAGGCCCTTAAATAAACATGAATAATCTATTTCATCCTCATCACTAGATTCGTCTTCACTTGAAGAAGCATAGGTAGAGTCTCGAGTACATACCTTCTTCTCCCTTGCCATAAAGCATGTGTGACGCTCGTTGGGGAAGAGGGATGACTTGTTGAAGGCGGTGGCGGCGAGTCCTTCATTGTCGGAGTCGGACGAGGAGCAATCCGAATCCCACTCCTTGCCAAGATGTGCCTCGCCCTTTGCCTTCTTATAGTTCTTCTTCTTCTCCCTCTTGTTCCCTTGATCCTGATCACTATCATTGTCGGGACAGTTAGCAATAAAATGACCAAGCTTACCACATTTGAAGCATGAGCGCTTCCCCTTTGTCTTGGTCTTGCTCGGCTGCCCCTTGCGACCCTTTAGCGCCGTCTTGAATCTTTTGATGATGAGGGCCATTTCTTCATCATTAAGTCCGGCCGCCTCAATTTGTGCCACCTTGCTAGGTAGCGCCTCCTTGCTTCTTGTTGCCTTGAGAGCAAGAGGTTGAGGCTCGTTGATTGGACCATTCAATGCATCGTCCACGTACCTCGCCTCCTTGATCATCATTCGCCCGCTTACGAATTTTCCAAGGACTTCTTCGGGCGACATTTTGGTGTACCTGGGATTCTCACGAATATTATTCACCAAATGAGGATCAAGAACGGTAAAGGACCTTAGCATCAGTCGGACGACGTCGTGGTCCGTCCATCGCGTGCTTCCATAGCTCCTTATTTTGTTGATAAGGGACTTGAGCCGGTTGTATGTTTGGGTTGGCTCCTCGCCCCTTATCATCGCGAACCGTCCAAGCTCGCCTTCCACCAACTCCATCTTGGTGAGCAAGGTTACGTCGTTCCCCTCATGAGAGATTTTGAGGGTATCCCATATTTGCTTGGCGTTATCCAAGCCGCTCACTTTGTGGTATTCATCCCTGCACAATGAAGCTAGAAGAACAGTAGTAGCTTGTGCATTCTTATGTATTTGCTCATTAATGAACATGGGACTATCCGTACTATCAAAGTGCATTCCACTCTCTACAATCTCCCATATACTAGGATGGAGAGAGAATAGGTGACTACGCATTTTGTGGCTCCAAAATCCGTAGTCCTCCCCATCAAAGTGTGGAGGCTTGCCGAGAGGAATGGAGAGCAAATGTGAATTTGAACTTTGTGGAATACGAGAGTAGTCAAAAGAAAAGTTCGAATTAACCGGTTTTCCTCTCTCGTAGTCGTTGTGGTCGTTGTCCTTTTGGGAAGAAGTAGACTCATTGCTGTCGTCGTAGTAGACAATTTCCTTGATGCGCCTTGTCTTCTTCTTCTTCCCATCTTTCCGTCTATGGCCCGAGCCGGAGTCTGTAGGCTTGTCATCCTTCGGCTCGTTGACGAAGGATTCCTTCTCTTTGTCGTTGATCACGATTCCCTTCCCCTTAGGATCCATCTCTTCGGGCGGTTAGTCCCTTTGTGAAGAGAACGGCTCTGATACCAATTGAGAGCACCTAGAGGGGGGGGGGGGTGAATAGGTGATCCTGTGAAACTTGAAACTTAAGCCACAAAACTTGGTTAATCGTTAGCACAATAATTGCCAAGTGGCTAGAGAGGAATCTTCAACAAAACACAATAACCAACAAGGATCAATCACAGATATGGCACGGTGGTTATCCCGTGGTTCGGCCAAGACCAACGCTTGCCTACTCCACGTTGTGGCGTCCCAACGGACGAGGGTTGCAATCAACCCCTCTCAAGCGGTCCAAAGACCCACTTGAATACCACGGTGTTTTGCTTGCTTTTTCTCAATCCCGTTTGCGAGGAATCTCCACAACTTGGAGCCTCTCGCCCTTACACTTGAAATTCACAAAGAAACACGGAGCAAGGGAGGGATTAGCAACACACTCAAGACAAGAAATCACAGCAACACCACGCACACAAGTCGCAATGAGAGCTCACAACACAACTCAATGAGTTCACTACTCAACTAGAGCTCTAATTGCTATCGCAAAGAATCAAAGGCGCGGAATCGATGTCTTGGTGCTTAGGAATGTTGTAGAAATGCTTGGTGTGCTCCTCCATGCGCCTAGGGGTCCCTTTTATAGCCCCAAGGCAGCTAGGAGCCGTTGAGAGCAATCTAGGAAGGCTGATCTTGCCTTCTATCGACTGGCGCACCGGACAGTCCGGTGCACACCGGACACTGTCCGGTGCCCGATTTCCTTCCATAAATGACGTAGTCGACCGTTGGCAGCCTGAGAGCCGTTGGCGCACCGGACATGTCCGGTGCACACCGGACAGACCGGTGCCCCCTTCTAGCCGTTGGCTCGGCCACGTGTCCCGCGCAGATCGCGTGGCCGACCGTTGGTCCTGCTGACCGTTGGCTCACCGGACAGTCCGGTGTACACCGGACAGTCCGGTGAATTATAGCCGTACCTCACCGATGAATTCCCGAGAGCGACGAGTTCGCCTGTGAACGGCCCACCGGACAGTCCGGTGCACCACCGGACAGTCCGGTGATTTATAGCCGTACACCACCGTCGAAGTCCCGAGAGCAGCCTTTTCGCTAGAGCCAGCCTGGCGCATCGGACACTGTCCGGTGCACCACCGGACAGTCCGGTGCTCCAGACTGAGCAAAGTCTTGGCTGCTCGAGCCAAGGCATTTTCAATTTGATTTTTCCTGTTTCCAGCACTTAGACACAATACATTAGTCCATAAAACAATGTACTAAGTCTGAGAAACATACCTTTATCCTTGATTTGTACTTTGTCCACCATTTTACACTTAGGCACATGTGTTGGACACTAAACCACCAAAATCCTTAGAAATGGCCCAAGGGCACATTTCTCTTTCAGGTCTGTAATCCACACACATCCGAAGCGTTTGGTCCTTCTTCTTGACAAAGATAGCTGGACAACCCCAAGGTGATGAGCTTGATTAGATGAATCCCTTTTCTAGCAGATCTTGTAATTGTGTCTTTAGCTCTACCAACTCATTCGGAGGCATTCGGTACGACCTAGAAATAGGAGCCGTACCGAGCTTCAATTCAATCACAAATTCTACATCTCTTTCTGGAGGCAATCCAGGCAGATCTTCCGGAAAGATGTCCGGGAACTCACATACTACCGGAATATCTTGGATCTCCGGTATGATGGCTTCATAAACTCTGCCAAATGGTTTAGCTGTAGTAGCTACGGGGATGGACAAGAGAACCTCTTCCTGGCATAGCTCAACCTGATGGTTCTCAGATCAGTGTTGAGGATAGCTTTATGCTGGGCTAACCAATTCATGCCTAGAATTACATCTATATCTTGGCCTTTCAGAACAATCATATTTGTGGGGAAGTCCCGTTCAGCCAATGTTACGGGCACATGGAAAACCACTTCTTTAGTGAATATTTGTCCCCCAGGCGAATGAATTACAAACCCTTCCCTTGAATCAATGTATGGAATGCAATATTTCTCCACAAACTTCTTGCTTATGAATGTATGTGAAGCACCAGAATCAAAGAGAATGACTGCAGGGTAATTGGCCACAAGAAACGTACCCATCATGACCGGTTCTCCCTCCGGCGTAGTGGCCACTTGTGTATAATAGATTCACCCAGTTTTGTTCATATTCTTGCCCGCTGTATTATTTGCCGTGTTTCCCTTGCCTTGGCTGGAACTCCCCGGGTTCTGCTGATTATTGGAGTTGTTCCGCTTTGGATATGGGCAGTCCTTGATAAAATGTCCGGACTTCCCACAATTAAACCAACTCATATATGAACTCGGGAGTGCAGGGAAACGAGTACCAGGGGCACTCGGCTGATTTGTTGAGGTGGGGGCAGTGGCAGGGTGGATAAAGACAGGTTGTTTGAAAGGGTAGGAGGGTGGACGTGGTGAAGAATAGTTTTGATTGAAAGGTCGGATCACCAATGTTTGTCGCTTCTCAGGCCCTTGGTTGGACCTGTCACCTCCATAGCCCTTTGACTTGCCTAGGCCTGCATACTTGGCTTCAACAGCCAGCGTTGTGCTGACAGCCCTGATGTAGGAGAGATCAATACAGGTGGCCATCTTTCGTTGTAGCCAGTCATTAAGGCCCCTCATAAAATAGTTCCTCTTTTTCAGGTCAGTGTTGACCTGGTCAATGGCGTACTGGGACAAATGATTGAACTTGTTGAGATACTGTGTAACAGTATCTCCACCTTGCTTAAGCTTCACGAATTCTTCTTGCTTCATATGGAGCACTCCTTCTGGAATGTAGTGCTCCCGAAATGCCAACTTAAATTTGTCCTAGGTAACTTGATGGCCGATAGGCTGAATGGCCACATAACTTCCCCACCAGGTGCTGGCAGGGCCTCTTAACTGCTGCGCCACAAATAATGGCTTCTATGTCTCCATGCATCGGAGGAGTCCAAACTTCTGCTAAATGACCTGAATCCATTCGTCAGCTTCAAGGGGATCTTCAGCCTTGACGAATAGTGGGGGACGTGTTTCTGAGAAATCCAAATATGATGTTTCGTGGGGTCCTTGCATAAGCTCTCCCGCCTTGCTGCTGTAGTTGCTGTCCCGCCATTTCATGAAGGAAGCGGGTGTTGTCAGCGGTCACGGTGACCAAGGCGGCGATAGCCTCGGCCAGCGTGGGCAGAACCGACGGTGGATTTGGTGTATCTTCTTGGCCACAGGATGTTCCCGCGCCGTCATGTGCACGAGTTCGAGATGGCATCTGAAGCAAAGAAATATTTGGAAAATATCACATGCTGATACATACCATCATTTTACATTACATAAGAGGTAATGTTACAAACTCAATGTACAACATGACATCACCACCTATTTTACATTAACATTATTTCAAAACTATACTACTACTAGAACTTATTATCCTTAGCAGCTTCGTCATCGGGTGTAGGGGTCCATTCATCAGCTAGGTTCATTGAAGGAGGAGGCCTGAATAGGTCCAACTCCCCACCAAGTGCTTCTCCTGCTGTTCCAAAAGGTCCTGCTCCCATTCCAACGGGGTCGGCGGGTACTTCCGGGTGTAGTTGCGGATACAGTATATGAACTTCCTCATGTAATGTATCGTAGTATACCTGCAAGTTGTTGACGGCCGTGCTAAGCTCTGCCACATGAGCACGAGCCTTTGCCTCCTTGTCCCAAGCAATGGAACGTGAGTTAACAGCCCAATCGAGTGCCAAATCTCGTTCGGCAAGCTCGTCTTGCAGATGGCGGATGTCAGTTCTCAACTCATTTATTCGCTGACCATCCTCGACCCACACATTGTTCCTGTGACGGAGCTCCGTTCGAAGCTGCTCTACCTGAGGTTCTAGATCTCCAATGGGATCATTGCTGCCGCTACTGCTATCCTCATGTCTCGGGGCTAGTTGGTGCCAAGGCACGCCAATCGGTCTGGTGGATTTGCACGCGGTTTTCCTTGTGCGCGACGACATATCTCTAAGGGGGAAAATCTTATTAATATAGTTTTTAACATAATGCATGCATAATTACAGAATCAACCTTAGTTGATTCACAGCCTTCTATACATTGCACTCTTCTATCTGGTCTTTAAAATAAGTACTTCAGAAGGTAGTTAGATAAGAAGGAAAGAAATTTTCTCAGATAAGTATTTTTTTTTAAATTCTTTTTGAAAATGCCTTATAACATCTGCATAGATGGGCTTCGCTCCGATACCAGTTGTGACGGAACCTCTCAAGTCATTAGGCCCACCTACAGTTGTCCTTGTCAAACGGACCTCAAACAACCCTGTAGGTGCACCTGATCACTTGTTAAGTTTGGTATCTGTATTCCTTTCCTTTCCCAAGAGCGTTTCACCCGTCACACAGATATTACAACACATCGGAGGTACGAAAATGCAAAAGCAGTTACAATAACTTACTTTATTTTAAAGTATAGAAAGAGTAGTATTATTACAGACTAGAGCAAATATAAGAGTGCTAGAGTAATATTATTACATAACTTGGGAGGCAAAAAACCCCTCCCGATAAACAGTAAAAAGTTTTTAAAGGAGGACACTTCCTACCGAGGCTTCAGTCTTGATTTTCTTCTTTAGGCACCACCTTGGAACAAAAGCAACAAAAATTTGCTGCTTCCTTGTGACGGAACCTCCCAAGTTATTAGGCCCACCTACAGTTGTCCTTGTCTAATAGACCTCAGACAACCCTGTAGGTGCCCCTGAATCACTTGACAAGTTCGGTATATGCTTTTCTTACCTTTCCCAAGAGCGTTTCACCTGTCACGCAGACATTACAGATCATCGGAGATACAGAACTACGGAAGCGATTACATAAACTTACCTTTATTTTAAAAGTAAGATTAGGTTATATATTACAGACCAGGGTAATTAAACGAGTGCTGAGTAGTATTATTACAAAACCAAGGGAGGCAAAAACTCCTCCCGATAAGTATCAAACAAAAGTTCTTATGGAGGATCCTTTCCTCCCGCAGCTTTACTCCTGGGGTTCTTCTTTTGTGACCACCTTGGAACAGAAACAACAAAAGTTTGTGGCTTCTTCACCTAAAAACAATGGGGAATAAAACCCTGAGTATGGAATTACTCAGCAAGTCTTACCCGACTAAAGAAAAGACTCTCAAGGGTACGCTGGTTTAAGAGAGTCAAGGTAAGGTTTCCCAATGATCAAAGACTCTGTTTTGCAGAATGGTTATTAAAAGTGGATCCTTAAAAATCCAGTTTTATTTGTCAAGTTAAGTAAAATTACGTGTAACTAGAGTTCTTTCTATCCTAGTTCAATCACTTGACCTGCACTAGCCAATTTCTTAACAATTCCTTCATCATTACTGGAGTTCTACGTATAGGGCAGTGACCAAGTCTTCATAACCGCGAAGGTACGGCGATCCGAATCGATTATACTCAGCTGAGGATCTCCAATCACACGACATATGTAGCACTTAACCCTTGCATATGTCAACCCGCCACCGGGGTTCTTAAGACCAGATTAGGTTCACGCCAACCGAGAGCACAGATACACCACCGTCAAGCCTCTTGCCACGGAGGGCACACGCTACTCTCGCCACCGCTCCACGCCCATTCCGTGTTATCTTATTCTGGCCTTAGTTTGCCCTGAGGCAAAGCTTACCCATGACGAGACATGTGACCAGTTAAAGGGTCCTCGGTCATCAAGCCTACATCGACACGGTCCTTAATCGACTCAGACAGAGACACTACACTGAGACTCTCTTCTCGTGCAAGTCACCCGTCCGGTCTCAGCTTAATCATTTCAAACCCAAAGCTTGGTACCTGGCAGAGGTACATCTTTTCTGATGTTGAACCCATCACGGCCATGATGGATCCACCATCAAGTTTTGTTTTCAAAAACATCCCACCCACTTTTGCCAAATCATCTTTTTGTAAAAACAAAACCTTTTGTTTTTCTAAAGCAATGCTAAGCATCCAAAAATTCTTTTGTAAAACGGGTGATCAAGGAAGGTAATTGAATTTAAGGAAGGTAATGCAGGAATTGTTTTAGCAATCAACTCCTACCACTTAATGCATCAAGCAAGTGAAAAAGGTTTTTAAAACACAAGGAGGTGGCAAATGCACTGGGGCTTGCCTTCGTTTATAGGTGAGTCAGGCTCGGACCCGCAGATGTCAAAGTGGAAACAATTTCCTGCCTGAGATTCCGAAGGTGGTGGTGTCTTCTCTTCTGTTACTTCAACTTCTTCTTCGTTTTCTAGATATAACCACATATATGTATATAAGAATGAATGCCCATGGAATGCTCATGAGAGTTCAAAGATAGTAAAGATTTATTATCTAAAGTCTTGAATACAACTTTCCTTCACGGAACTCCGAGAACTTAGGGTTTCCGGAGTCAGTAAAGGAATTCAAAGGGCAGGGGGTAGGGTTTTGGGTTCTAGTTATCAAACAAGGTCCAAATCAAACCAAACTCTACCCAAGGCTTCTAAATAATGTGTAGAGCTCATATAAAAAGTTTGGAAATTTTTGGAATTATCATCTATTTTCTAAAAATCCAGAAGCAATGCTTTAGGCTATTTTAAATAACCCAAAATTCCCTATTTGTCCTAAAAATCATAAAACTATTTTTATTAAATTCTATGGAAAATTAGGAATCTAACAAAATTGGTTTGCCATTTTTAACATTTTTCTACAATTTTCTAGAATTTGTTTATCTCTGGTAGAAAAAGAAAAAGGAAATCTGTGAATAGTGCTGGGCCTAATTCAAACCAGGCGGCCCAACAACGGGTGAAAGCTCGCCCGCGCCCGCGCGCGATGGTGACTTTGCAAAAAGGCCCTCGACTTAACGGCTAACCCGAAATGGGTTCATTTACTATTGTACTGAGTCGCTGACGGTTTGCAGAAAAGACCTCCACGTTCTATTCCTTCACCGCGCCAGGTCCTCGACGACGGTGAGCACAGAACCGAGCTCCGGCGAGCTAGACTGGCCGAAGGGAGCTAAGATCGGCGCTAATCTTCGGTTTACACCTAATTCTAACCCTGAGGAACATTTCCCCTAACTTGATTTCATGTTTGGTAAACTATCAAGCTCTGTCCACGCAGACCGCGAACGATGAGAATAATTGCACGCGTTCCCGGTGACCAGAGGTTTCTCAGTTCAATTAGGTGGGTTAACGAGTATCACAGACATATGAGAGTGCTTAAACAAGGGAGCAGAGGGTAAGAACTAGCCTGAATTGAGCTGACCTCGGTGAGATGTTCTTCGCGGTGTCTCAGAACAGATTTGGGGGAAACTTAAAATTGGCGCTCACGGTTGCAAGATTGGGGGCGATACTAGATGGTGGAGTGTGTGATGATGTTGCGGAGCTGACCACAGGCTCAATTTATACTAAGCGGAAGCGATGGCCGGGAATTGGGACGATGACGCGCGGCGGTCGGAGGGACAGGGAGTTACTGACGCGCATGACCTCGTGTCTACCGTCGTGGCGACTTCACCGGCGACGATTAGATGGCTATAGAGAGTCACGGCGACGCGACGGAGGTGCCAGAGCACGTGGCGCAAGACCGGAAGACGGCTGTCGCCGGCGAGCTTATCTGCTCAAGCCGCAAAGCACGGGGGCACGGTGGTGAGTCATCGGAGTTACCCTCAGGCGACGAGCTATTACCTCGCAGGCTTATCTAGTTACTAGCGGCGTAAATCGCAACGGCGGCAGCGTGAATCGCGGCAGAGATCGGTCATCAGTGGCGAGACTGTCGCGCTGGCGTTCTGATCCATAGCAGGCTACTGTACCATGGTGTCTCATTCAGATAGCCTAACAGCGCATGTTTAGGTCCCATTTTCTCCAGATTTTCTATGGCATCTCCCCCAAAGATCTGCAGCAAAGTTGGAGAGCTACAAATCAGCTACATCTTTGTCATAGCAACCATGGGCAGATTCTTGCTTGATCATACCTAAATTCATGCTCAAAGTTTCTGTGGTTGCATTGTCTGTCTGAAATTCAGACCTTATCAGACTGACAGCCCGACTTTAGGCTTAATTATCTCCCATTTCTTCTTAACAACTATGCTTACACTCTTAAGCAAAGTTGTTCTCCTTTGTTAGGTCTACAAGTTTGATGTGGTGACCTAGGGCAAAAACCCTAGAATTTGAAAGTTACAAAGCTCCAAAGTTGAGCTTATAACATTGATTTTCAGACTTAGAGTGAAATCACAAATGGGTTTTTTGTGCAAATTAGTCCAAAACGTAGGGTTTAGCTTGTAAATCTTCATAAATGTGAACCATGTGCTCAAGATACCTTGTTGCCATGGTTTTTGCATTTTGGTCCACAAGTACATTATTTTTGTACATAGGCCCCTAGGGTTTGAATTTAGGGTTTTCCAGGGTTTCAATTAGGGTTTCTAGTATCTTAGGGGTGTAAATGCAATATGGGTCCATCTTTGGTAACTTTTTATGATCATTCCACTTAAACTTTAGGATTTTCTCCATTTGGGTCATGTTTTGCCCCTCTAATCCCTATTTAGGGCTAAATATCCTATTCCAGGGTTTTATTTGCAAAACACCAAAACAATACAACTTGTTTGAAATTTTTACCTAGTGAATGCACTCTAGGTGTGTCAAACATATGCAATGCCAATGTTTATGATGTCATGCTCAAGTTTTAGTAGCAGTAACACAAGGGGTGTTACATTCCTCACCTAAAACAACATGGGACAAAGCCCTGAGTACGAAGTGTACTTTCGCAAGTCTTACCCGTCAAAGTAAAAGACTCTCAAGGATATGCTGGCTTTTGGGGATCAAGGTATGGCTTATCAAGAATCAAAGACTCTGTTTGCAGAAATGCTTACTAATAGTGGATCCTTAAAAAATCCAGTTTTACTTGTCAGGTTAAGTAAAGTTACCTGCATCTAGAGTTCTTTCTACCCTAGTTCAATCACTTGACCTATACTAGCCAATTCCTTATCAACCCTTTATATTCACTGGAATGCTACGTGTAAGTCAGTGACCAAGTCTTCATGTCCGAGAAGAAACGGCGATCCGAATCGATTAACACTCAGCGGAGGATGTCCAATCACACGACATATGTAGCACTTAACCCTTGCATATGTCAACTCGCCACCGGGGTTCTTAAGACCAAATCAGGTTCACGCTAACCGAGAGCACAGATACACCACCGTCCAACCTCTTGCCACGGAGGGTACACGCTAATCTTGCCATCTCTCCACTCCCATTGCGTGTTATCTTATTCTGATATTAGTCTGCCCGAGGCAAAGCTTACCCATGACGAGGCATGTGACCAGTTAAAGGGTCCTCGATCAGCAGGCCTACATTGAGAAGGTCCTTAATCGACTCAGACGGAGACACTACACTGAGACTCTCTTCTCGTGCAAGTCACCCGCCCGGTCTTAGCTTTATCATGTCAAACCCAAAGTTTGGTACCTGGCAGAGGTACATCTTTTCCGATGTTGAACCCATCATGGCCATGATGGATCCACCATCAAGTTTTATTTTTGAAAACATCCCACCCACTTGAAGCATCATATTTTGTCAAAACAAAACATTTTGTTTTTCTAGAGCAAGGCTAAGCATAAGAAAAACCTTTTTGTAAAACAGGGGATCAAAGGAAGGTAATCAAATTCTCAAGGAAGGAAAACACATCAATTTGTTTAGCACACAACTCCTATCACCTAATGCATCAAGCAAGTGAGAAAGATTTTAAAAGTAGCAAGGAGGTGGCAAATGCACCGGGGCTTGCCTTGTGTTATAGGTGAGTCAGGCTCTGCTCCATAGTTGTCAAAATAAAAACAATTCCCAGCCTGAGGTTCTTTCGGTGGCGGTGTAGTCCTTGCTTCTTCAACTTCTATCTCTTATTCGTTTTCTATATATAGCCATATATAATCATGAATGCTCATGTAATGCTCATGAAAATGCTAAGATAATAAAAGTATATTATCTTAGGTCTTGAATATAATTTTCCTTCACGGATCTCCGGGAAACTAGGGTTTTTGGAGTCTATAGTGAAGTTAATAAGGCAGGAGACTAGGGTCTTGGGTTTTAGGTACCAAACATGGTCCAAATCATTCCAAACTTTACCCAAGGCTTCTAAATATCATTATAAGCTTACCCAAAAAGTTTAGTGATTTTTGGGATCATTAATTAATCTCTAAAATTCCAGAAGTATGGGTTTTGGCTATTTTAAATACACCATAATTCCCTATTTGGAATAAAAATAATAAAACTATTTTTATTAAATACTATAGAAAATCAGGAGCCTAGCAAAATTGGTCTGGTATTTTTAGCATTTTCCTGAAATTTTCTATGGATTTTCTAACTCTGGTAGAAAAGGAAAAAGAAAAAGAGCCAACAGAACTGGGCCGAAACTGGCCCAAGCCGGCCCGGCCTAGGCAAAACGTGCCCTTCCGTGCGCACCTGTGTGGCGGTTTTGCACCGAAGTCCTCGGTGGTTTGAAAATCTAGCAAGAAACCCGCGCACTATTTGTTTGTCTCACTGACCTTTGCGAAAAATCCCCCGCGCTTCTATTTCTTCACACCCCGAGGTCCACGACGGGGAGCCGCGGAGAACAGAGCTCCGGCGAACTCATACCGACTAAAATAATCAATGGCTGGTGCCCTAATTCGGTTGAGACCTAATTCAACCCTTAACAAGTGTTTCCCCTCAATCAATTTCACTAGCGGAGCTCTAAATCGTCCAGTCCACGGAGACAACGCAGACAACAGATGAGTAAACGTGTTTCCAGTGATCTAGGTCCTCCTAGCTTAATCAAACAGGTCAAGGAGCATCAAGAGAACCTAAGGATGCTGAAACGAAAGAGCAGAGAGTATGATCGAACCTAAAATGGGCTAGCCACGACGAGGGCTCTTTCACGGTGGCGGAAATCGATTTGGGGAGAACGAGAAATTAGAGAGCTATGGGGGCTAATCGGAGGTAGGAGCGGGTGCTCTGGCTTCATGATTATCTAACGGAGCTAGCGATGTGCTTAATTTATAGTGTTCAAGAGCAGTGGCCAGGGAATTTGATGGAGACGCGTGGCGGCCGGAGAGGAGGAGGGGCACTGGCGCAAACGCTTAGTGGCTTTCACCATGGCGGACTCACCAGCGACTTGTTAGTGATATAGAGCGGGTTGCAGCGACGTGGTGAAGCTTTAGGGCACGTGGCATCCGATCGACGGGCAGCCAACGCCGGTGAACTTATCTGAGCCGGTCGCAAAGCAACAGGGGTACGGTGGCTAGCCTCTGGTGCTATCCTGTGGCGAAGATCTTTTACCCAGGAGCGTTATCTGGGCACCGACGAGCACGAATCACAACGGCGGCGTGAATCCAACCGCGGAGATCGCCGGTGGTGACATTCAGTGTACTGGGGATATTTTCAGGGCACTGTACCATGGGAAATCTTATTCAGAGCATCTGACCGATAGGATTTCAGCGCCCAGATCTCGAATTTTTGTGCAAACACTCACCAATCCGTCTGTGGCAAATTAGTAGCCCTTCATATCAGCTATAATTCTGCTATAGCAACCTCCCTAAATCAAGCAATGGATCTTACTCTAATTCAAGCTCCAAGTTCATCCAATTTCAGTGCTACTGAAAGTTCAGTCCTAGGGTTGCCTGACAGCCCGACTTTGGAGCTAATTATCTCCAAATTTCTCATGACACCAAGGTTCAATCCCTATAGCAAAGTTGTTCTCCTATAGTGGCTCTAGATTTTTGATGTATTGACCCTAGGCAAATTCCTGGTATTTCTAGAACCATATAGCTCCAAAGTTAACCTTGTTCAACTGTTTTCAGACTTAGTCACATGAGCACAAGGGTGGCCTTTTTGCATTTAGGCCCAAATCTTATGGTTTCTTTTGCAAATCTTCAAATATGTAAACCATATGACTTAAGGTACCCTAATTCCATGGTTCTTGCACTTAGGTTCAAAAGTGTGCAACATTTGCAAATAACTCCCTAGGGTTTCTATTTGGGGTTTTTAGTGGTCCTTTCTAGGGTTTTTGGCACTTCTAGAGTTTGGATGTTATAAATTCCTATTAGAGTTGATATCTTATGACCATTTCCCATGAGTTTTGAGAATTTAACTTATTTGGGCTTTACTGCCACCCTAAGCTCAGTTCAGGGTTAAGTACCCTACTCTAGGGTTTCACCCATGACATGTCACATCAATACAACTCATTTGAAATTTTTACCTGGTGAATGCATTCTAAGTGTAACAATCACATGATATGCTAATTCTCATGATGTTATGCTCAAATTTTAGTGACAGTAACACCAGGGGTGTTACAGCTATACTCACGTACTGGTTGCCATTGACAAATTCACAAAGTGGATAGAGTACAAGCCCATTGCCTCTTTGACCTCAGCCAAGGCAGTGGAATTCATACAAGACATAATATTTATGTTTGGGATACCAAATAGCGTCATTACCGATCTGGGATCCAACTTCACCAGCTCTGAATTCTTCGATTTCTGTGAGCAGTGGAGCATCCAGATTAAGTATGCATTAGTAGCGCACCCAAGAGCCAATGGCCAAGTAGAAAGAGCCAACAGAATGATACTGGAAGCACTCAGGAAGAAAGTATTTGACAAGAGTGAAAAGCTTGCAGGAAAATGGATTAGAGAGCTGCCATACGTGGTTTGGAGCCTGAGAACTCAACCCAGTCGAGCTCTGCATGGAAATACCCCGTTCTTCATGGTCTATGGGTTAGAGGCAGTGCTGCCCGCCGACCTAATATTCGGGGCGTCGAGGTTGACTTTCGAAAGCATAGCCGAAGAAGAAGCTACCAGGCTAGAAGATATCGATGTGTTGGAGGAAGAACGATTGAACGCAATAATTCAGTCGGCTAGGTACCAGCAGACCTTGAGGCGCTATCATGATAAAGCTGTGCGACATCAGTCCTTTGCAGTGGGAGACTTGGTCCTTCGCCGAATTCTAACGGGGGAAGGACGGTACAAGCTGTCAACGCTATGGGAAGGTCCATTCATCATATCAGAGATCACTCAGCTAGGATCATACCGGCTTACTCAAATGGATGGCACGGAAGTGGAGAACTCATGGAACATAGAGCACGTCAGAAAGTTCTATCCCTAGCGAGGCCTCAAAAATTCTCGAAGAAACATTGTACTCTATAATCTGGGGACTTCATCATAAATAAAGTTTTCGTTTTCAAAGGCCTTCAGACTCTTGACTTACATCTGACTTCGATTGGGTTGGGCTTGAAATCAGCACGCTCACTCGACTTAGGGTGACCACTATACCCTACTAACGGAGCAATCGGCTTAAGTCAGCGACGACTTAAGTCGGTGTGATATGCTCGCGCTTAATCGACTTAGTGTGACCACTATACCCTACTAACGGAGCAATCGGCTTAAGTCGGCGATGACTTAAGTCGGTGTGACATGCTCGCGCTTACTCAATTTAGGGTGACCACTATACCCTACTAACGGAGCAATCGGCTTAAGTCGGCAACGACTTAAGTCAGTGCAACATGCTCACGCTTACTCGACTTAGGGTGACCACTATACCCTACTAACGGAGCAATCGACTTAAGTCGGCGAAGACTTAAGTCGGTGTGACATGCTCGCGCTTACTCGACTTAGGGTGACCACTATACCCTACTAACGGAGCAATCGGCTTAAGTCAGCGATGACTTAAGTCGGTGTGACATGCTCGTGCTTACTCGACTTAGGGTGATCACTATACCCTACTAACGGAGCAATCGACTTAAGTCGGCGACGACTTAAGTCGGTGTGACATGCTCGCACTTACTCGACTTAGGGTGACCACTATACCCTACTAACAGAGCAATCGACTTAAGTTGGCGACGACTTAAGTCAGTGTGACATGTTCGCGCTTACTCGACTTAGGGCGACCACTATGCCCTACCAGCCAGACGATCGGCTTAAGTCGGAAAACACCTTTAAACCAGCATTGCGCACTTGCTTTCGCGTTGTTCAGGGTGACCACTATACCCTAACAGCGAAATAATTAGCCAAGATTAAAAGCTCTTCAGAAAAAAGAACGTTTTACTTGCTGGTGCCAGGGGCGTGTTCTGGCACCCTGTTCACAAAATATTTGAGTTCTAACACAACTGCCACATGCACATAGAATTCATATTACATCCTCTAAAAAAGATGCTAACTCAATAAAAAAGAGTGCTTTGCAGGACATCACTGCATCGAAACATCTTTGCTGGCAATGTCTTTCATAGGTGCAACGGAAGAAGGACGACTTGCAGCATCGGGCGCGGCCTTAACATTAGCAACAATATCGTCAGGCACCGCGACACCGGGCCTCCTCATCAGGATCCGTCCAGCGCGAACGACTTTATCCATAGCTTTGTCGCGCTGAGCCTTCAAGACAGTGCAGCTGTCCTCTAAAGCTTTAACAGCCAATTGAGTAGCCTCTAGCTCCTGTGCGACAAGCTTCTTGGAAGCGTGCAGATCCTTGATGGTGGAATCCTTGGTCGATAGCAGTTGTCCAAGTCGCAGAACTTCATCTTGGGATACCTGCATCTCATGGCGGTGATGATCTAGGTCAGACATGGTGAAGCAGTGGCTCCTCTCCATGATGGTCAAGGAGTTACTGGCGTCACGGTACAACCTGTTTTGATTGTCACGAGAGGCAACAAGTGCTCGCTTCTCCTCCTACAAATAGAAAACAACATTCAGTACCAAGGCAACAATAACATAGCAGGGTCAGCCAAGGAAGTTTACCTCATGCACCATCTTTTCAGAGTCAAGCTGGGCATTAAGAGAGGAATTCAGAGAGCGTGCACCGTCCAGAAAAGCAGAAGTCTAGGCCAAGTCGGCTTGACTTTGAGAATACTTCTCCTCAAGGTTAGAGCATCGTTGAGCCATATCTGATAACGCACCTGAAAGGGAATGCACGATTAAGAACAAGTTGATCAATCAAAGCAGCTAGGGAAGCTATAAGCTCACTAACCAGCATTCGATGCCTTCAGATCATGGATCTGTTTCTGAAGCAGCAATGGATTCCACTGCATCAGAGATAGAGCTTGTTCAGGAACAGCGGTGCCGCAGGACTTCAACTGGACATATACTCCATCAACAAAATCCTGTGATCATAGACAAATGAGCAGAATAAAGATAATTCGCTAGTATGTACAACATACAGCAAAAGACCGACTCACGTGGAGATTGGAAAGGAACAACGGTAGACCCAGGGCAGGAGGAGCTGGGGCATGGCTTGACAAGGGAAGGTCAGCAAGAACAATATGACGAGCACTATCTAGGGTGACCTCAGCCCCATCAGCAGACAACAGGCTCCTTGCATCTAGCTCGCCGACCTCTAAGCGACTTGTCTAGTTAAAGCTGTAGAAGCACGTGCTGCCGTTGCTCCATCGGACCGAGGTGGGGATGACCCGATGTGGACATCCATGGAGGCACTGGAAAGAGAGCACACCTGAACACCCTCAAGGGCTGGGTTGTAGATTGCACTACCCACAAGAGCTGGATCGCTACTAGCAACACCCTCAGGGGCTGGGTAGCTGCCAGCGCCACTCTCGAAGGCTAGGTCTTCTGCAGTAGCCACCTCTAAGGCTGAAGGCCCCTCAGCCACCTCCATGGGAGTCGGGTGACTCAGATCAGCGTCTTTGCATGGAAGACTGCCCTCCAAGGTCGACGATGCACGAGACACCACTCGGGTTACCTCTTGCCCGGCGGAATCAAGCAACGAAAACCCACCATCTGGGACCTCTGAACAGACGGCTGGGATATCATCTTCAGGAGGCTCTGATAGCATATCTTCGGGGATGACCTCCTCCAGTGCTTGATCAAAATCTGATATTGAAAGCCCCTGAAGACTGACAAGTGCCGATAGAGCTGGGGAGGGAATATCGCTACCCCCTCGCTGCCTCTATAGTGCCAACTGTTCTTGTGGATCAACGGAACTTCTTCTTCTTCTTCTTCCTCTTCGTCCTCATCAAACATGCAGCCAGCAGCCTGTGCACGATCACAACCCTTGGCATCAACCTCGGGAATGGCCTCTGCTAGGTCATCATCAGGAACCGGTACTGAAGGGCCGGCATCCTGATCCAAGCACGACAGTCACCGAAGTCGCCTCTTCTTTCTTTTATCCTCGATAGGTGCAGTCGGGCGGTTCACTCAGCGTGGACCCTTTGGGTGGGCACCTTCGGGTTTCCGAGTTTCCACCTATTCACCAAATTATTGCCCAGTTGTGATGGCCATCGGCTCGATGCGGGTAGAGTTGGATGATTCCCCAGCTAGCAGGCTAAGCACATCATCTATCTCAGCGTCATCAGTGCTGGTTGGCATCTCAAAGTGAGTCTGCCTCTCATCCTCGGGAAGACTCCAAAGTGGAGCAATCAAAGCCACAATATCCTCAGGAGAGGGTCACACTCTATGACCCAGGCTAACGTCATAAGCAGGAGGGTTGGATACAAACTCAGAGAATGGCCTAAGTGGCGGTAGGTTCAATGCAGAATAGGCCACAGGAGCACCAACATTTGAAACCCTGCCCCTCAGGATCATGTCCAGTCGACTCAGCAAATCTTCAGTGGGAATCCTTCTGTTCATGACCTGGGTAAAATCGTTAACACCGCTATATAAGTAAGCGGGGTAAACCCTGTCCTTTAAGGGTTGAATATTCTTGAATATGAAGTCAGCAACTGCAGCTTCAGCAGTTAGACCCCCATCCTTCAGCGAGCAGACCTCGGCAAGCAGCACTTTGGCCTCTGTTATCTCCGAAGAGATCGGAGATTCTATCTAGCTAGGTGTGTGAACATATGGCTGTCTCCCCGACCGAGGGGGAGAGATTTGAAGTGGTTCTCCATAATGAACCACTCAAGGCGCCACCTCTTGATACTGTCCTTGAGAGGAATGCCAAGATACTCTGCTTTCCTCCCCTAGTGAAGCTCTAGACTTGCGCCACCAACAAGCTGGTGCTGTCCCCCAGTCATCCCAGGCCTACAATGATAAAGATATTTCCAGAGACCAAAGTGGGGGAGAATCCTGAGAAAGGCCTCACACAGATGTACAAAAATGGAAATTTGCAGAATGGAATTAAGGTTCAGATGCATCAAACTCGTAGAAATCAAGGAGACCACGGAAAAAGGGGGATATGGGAAGAGCAAGCCCACGAATGAGAAAAGAAACGTAAACGATAGATTCATGGGTATCCTCTGTCGGAACGGTGACACCGCAACAAATCCGCCAAGAGCAAAGCTCTTTTGGAAGCAAAACCCTAACTTCAACGAGATGAAGGAGGTCGGATTCAGAAATGATAGACATATGGTTACCAGCGAATGGAAACTGGCTGTTGGGGTCGATGGGCGGGATGATTGCAGCAACGGTGTTCTGCCTCTTCCGCTTTGGCGCCATCGCGATCTTTCCGGCGGAGCGTGCAGGATCGAAATCTCAGGGAAGCAGAGGAGTGGTTCGAAGGGAAAAAGTGAAGTTAGGGCTTAGAAAGCAAAAAAGCACGTCGACACGAGTATAAATGGGGTTTTCTAGGTCGGACACTATTTCTAAAGTGCCAAGTCACTACTCAGGAAAGCAAAGTTTCAGGCATCACTCGGCAGTTACCTCTAAAACGCCGGCAGTATCAGGCATATGGGCAAACCATCAAGCGTGTAAACAGAACAAGCAACAAAAGATAGCAATCACTTGGAGCAACTAAAGTTCTTCATTAATATTGGAGGGGGTTACACAAACTCAAAAGCCGACTCATCATGAGTCGGCCTTCCCCCCTTTTTTACTACATTACATTACATTACTTCACTACTTACACTACACTACTAACTACCACTACATTATTCTACTACTACTACTACTACTACTACTAATTATCTATACTAATATTTAGACCAGTGGCGCTTTGCCACTGGCCTTGCCGCCGCCACTGCCGCCCTCGCCGCCACCGTCGCCGCTGCCATCGCCGCCTTCGCCACCGCCCTTACCGCCATCGTCGTCGCCTTCGCCGCCGTCACCATCACCGCTGTCGTCGCCGCTGCCACCGCCCTCATCATCGCTGTCATCGCCGCTCCGCTCCTCGGATGAGCCGAAGGAGCTCTCATCCGAGGAGACCTCCGACTCATCTGACCCCTCGAGCCCGGCGCGCTCGACGGAACAGATGCACGTCCAGACCTCAGCGGCTAACCCCTGGGAGTCGTCCGAGTCATCGGACGACGCCAGGGGAGAAGCGAAAGCCGACGATCCCTCGGACCCGGAGGAAACTTCCTCCGAGTACTCTGAATCGCCGAAGTCCTCCGAGGGAGGACTTGGGGCGCGCTTTCGCTTGTCACTAGCACGACGGGGCGAGCCTCGACCCCTCCTGCCTTTGCCCATGGTTGGATGGAGAAGAAGAGAAAGTTAGAGGAAAGCAACAAATGATCGAAAGATGAGTGAAGAGAACAACGGTGCAAGTAGGCTATTTATAGAGGCCGGGGGTGACCGTCCACTTCCTACCACGCTCGCTGAACAGTCACAAGTATTCAATAAGCAATTCAAGCCACCTGAATATGAGTCAGGAAACAAGCACCGCTTCACGTAACACGACACCATTTGGACCAAGGTCAACTGCTCGAGCAGTATGATTAAAAACCCTACGGTCACATCAAGTTACTACTCTAGGACAGTGTGCTAAACGCTCTACGTACCAAGACGCCCCTTGGTCACTCCCATTGGGGGGGGGTAACCATGAATTTTCAAATGATTTTCTGAAGAAGTCATATCCATACAGTATATGCAATGAATGTACTGAGACAGAAGGAAGAGATCGGCAGAGATAGGAGGAAATCCAAATATAGCTACTGAACCGCAAGTCTAATCAGCAGAGGCATTGAAGCACAGAGCGGGGTGATGACCAACCAAGAGCCATCTACCAAACGTCAAATCTGTCACCGATCAAATAAATTTCAGTCCTAACAAGGTGTGGGCAGATAATATCATTTGAATCCACAAGAGCATGAGATGAAGACAAAATGCTGATTTCTAAAGCATAAGATGATGACAAAATGCTGATTTCTAAAACATGAGATAAAGACCTTTGAGTGGATTATTTTCAAAAATCCACTCAAAGCTCGGGGGCTACACCTATTGGGTGCACCTTCGGTGCACCCAATAGATTTTTAATCCCAGAAGACAAAATGCTGATTTCTAAAGCATAAGACGATGACAAAATGCTGATTTCTAAAGCATGAGATGAAGACCTTTGAGTGGATTATTTTCAAAAATCCACTCAAAGTTCAAGGGCTACACCCATTGGGTGCACCTTCGGTGCACCCAATAGATTTTTAATCCCAGATGACAAAATGCTGATTTCTAAAGCATAAGACGATGACAGAATGCTGATTTCTAAGGCATGAGATGAAGACCTTTGAGTGGATTATTTTCAAAAATCCACTCAAAGCTCGGGGGCTACACCCATTGGATGCACCTTCGGTGCACCCAATAGATTTTTAATCTCAGAAGACGAAATGCTGACTTCTAAAGCATGATATGATGACAAGACGCTGATCTCCTAAGCATCAAATGAAGACCTTTGAGAAGACTGTTTTTACTGAGTCACTCAAAGTTTAGGAGCAACGCTCAACAGGTGCACCTTCGGCACGCCCGTTGCCAGAGTGGAAATCATGCCACAAACTCCCAAGCTGGACCTAGAATCTTTGGGCTGATTATTTCAAAATCAACTCAAAGATTGGGGGCTTGTGGGGGACAGATATCCCCTAGGTCCACTAGAAGGTAAGAAGGCCTCGTGAGAGGCTTTAGGCCTATTATCTCGCTAGACCATCCCTTCGTGGACCAGGAGAAAACTGCTGACGGAATGGGCCGACACGAGAAAGAAGCAGACTCAGGCCCAAGCGACTCGTTGGACTTAAGCGCTATCCACAGCGCCCACCCGACTTTCCCGCGTGCAGCGACCTTGAATATCTGAGCGAATTAGGGATAAGTCGATAAGATTATAGAAAGATCAGTTCAGTCGGTTTACTATTGTTTAGGAACATATCATCATCACATATGCATGTAGTGCCCCACAGTCGAATATATAAGGCCTAGGGGGTACCCCATCATTTCCAAGTCAATCACCAACCCACCTCACTAGTTTCTCCCCATTCCGTAGATTCCTCTTGTAACCCACCACATAAAGATCCTTACCAGGAAGTAGGGTATTACGCCTCTCCAAGTGGCCCGAACCTGTAGAAAATCGCCTATCGTCTCTCGTGCATCTTGTATGAACCATTGAGTTACAATCAAAAGCACCATTCTACCCAAAAGCACCGCGAGGGGTAACCCCGGGTGTGCGGTCGGGCTCCAAACACCGACAGAGGACATGAGCGATTGTTACTGACGTCGTTGGACTTTGGTTCTTCTGGATGTCCGCTGCGAGCGACTGATTGAGAGGAAGGGATCGGGAAGTAGAAGGTGCGGCCACATGAGGAAGGGGAAGGGAGGCAGAGGAATAAGGCGTGGACTACTTTATAGAAATAGAGAGTTTTACAGCTTAGCAGAAGGCCGAAAAACATATGTTGTTATTTTCCTATAATGTGGTGACATGCCTTACAATCTTACATGATATGCACTAGGTCTACAAGTGAAAATTGAAACATGGCGTTTTGGTTTCCTCCAATAGTTCAGACTTTCCCTCCCCATATATTCATATCTACATAATGCAAAGTTTCTATATATATCTCTTGCAACATTTGTGATGCCATGGAAGGGCATGGGTGTAGAATATATACAATAGTATGTGGTCCTGATTTACATTATTGTTTGTGATCATGCAAACCATATTGCAAGTTATTCAACTAGTAATGCATCATTTATTTATCATGAGTATACTCTAGAAAATCATGCATCCATTTCTATCTTTGATGAGTGTTTTGTGCCTAATGCCAATATCGTATGACATGAAGGAAAGTGAACAATGAATAGGCTGAATTGATACCATGCTTTCCTGTTAGTCTATTGTTAGACTTGATTTACCACCCTAGAATGAAATTTGTTGTTGTCCTCGGTGGTGGCAAACTCTCATGACTATGTACAAAAATGAGACCAACCTAGATGGAATTTCATTGTGTATAAATGCTAAAAATACGGTGTTACTTTTCTCTTTATTTACACACTTTGCTAACAGCCATGAAGCTAATTAACATGATTGCATTACCAAACTCAGAATACGAGATGCACTCCTACGTCAGAAAGGGTGGTGTGACAGTGTGGATGTCTATTATTAAGGGCTTATTTAGGCCATATTTAGAATATCTAGAACTAATAGTTAGCTACCAAAAATTAGTTATTGGATTCCGAACACCCTCAACTAATAACAAAGTTAGGGGATATTTGAATGCACTAGAGATAATAGTTAGTGGCTAAAATTAGCTACATACATCCAAACGTCCTAGCCAATAGTTTAGCTATTAGCTATTTTTAGTAAATTAGCTACTAGTTAGCTAACTATTTATTAGCTAGCTAATTCTACTAGTATATTTTTAGCTAACTAACTATTACCTCTAGTGCATTCAAACACCCCCTTAATTGTTAGCTACCTTATAACTAACAATTAGTTCATTAGCTGGCTCAACCCAGCTAATAATTTATTAGCTCGCTAACTATTAGCTCTAAGGGTTCTAAATAGGGCCTTAGCATATAGATTAGCCACGGGCTTTATGAGATGTTTAAAGTTGTTTTTTACTAAATAGATATTTTGCAAATAGCTTTGCCAATGAAACCCTGTAAATCATGCTTTGACGTAATAATGGGATGTGATAAAGCTGAAAAATAATAGCTCTTTATATATAGCTTCACCTCAAGTTTGTCGGTCTTGTATAGAATTATTTAAGACCATACTTTTTAAGGATTATATTATCCACACAAAACCAGGTATAACTAGCGATTCTCTTCTCTCTATGTATATATATGTTGTAATTTTTTTTCAAACATAAAAGTTTTGTCATGCATGTTGTGTGACATGGAGGAAATTGTTAGGTTGAGGGTGCAACCCCTTGTGTTGCGGTCTATCTGGAGCGTGTGTACGGTCGCCGCGTATATGGGTGACCTGACGAACGTGACACATCCGAGCCATTAGAGATTGCATCATTAACCTTATAAACCATGTTTCTGTTACTATGTGCGGAATGTCTAAGCTAATGTTACTATGTGCGGACTTTATTAGTGTGTGTCTCTTTCATTGTTTAAACACTGAAACAAAAAGGCGCATATCATCATCAATTTATCACTCGCCATGTATGCATGACGATAGTTATCAACATCGTGTATGTTATGGCTGCATGACCTTGCGTCGCTTTTCCAAACTCTCGTCTTGAACGAGCAGGGGATGGAGTGATCGATGGGTATATATATATAATACCCAATTTATAATTTGTAAGAGATAATATAAATGGAAAAACAATTTCTCTTTAACTATACGTGAGTTTGACCTTTATTTACCATCACATTTAAACACCATACTTAAAAACAAATAATTAATAAGATATATGCCACTAAAATATGCATCATGCTGGTTTTCATTTTTGTGTGCATCTTGTGACCATATAAGAAATCATATGAAAAGAAAATATTAAAGTCCCAAAGTGGAACTTAGAATATAAAAGAAAATTCAGAATTTAGAAGTGGAGAAAGAAAAGAAAATGTGTATACAAAATAAATATTATAAATAAAGATAATAATAGTATGTGCAAAATGATTCTCTTAATTTGAGGAAGATTTACCATAGAGTTAAATTTGAATTTTGAATTCAAATGGAAAGGGAAAAACAAATTAGGAAAAGAAAAAGAAAATAAAATAAAAAGGGAAACCCACCTGGGCCTTGCTATCACATTTCGGCCCACCTCCTCTTTGCCTCCCTCGTGCACGGCCCACCAGTGCCTCAACATTGCGCCGACAGGCGGGCCCGCGCGGCCAGTCCCTCCGCGCGCACGCAAGCCCGTTTGACTGTCGCGTGGGGCCCCGTGACCAGACTCCACCTCCGCGCCGCGCGTACTCTGTAGTCGCTGCACCGCGGGACCCAATGCCAGCCACACCTTTGCTCCGCTCGCACGGTTGGCGTGGCCCGCTGACCGGTAGGCCCGGCCGGTCAGAAGCATCTCCTACACCTAACTCGCGCATCGAAAGGCGCGAATACTGCCGCCATGACCGGGGGTGTGGGCGACCTCCCTCTCCCTCCAAACCGGAACCCCATGGGATAAATGGGAGTCCCCATGACTCGTTCTCTCCCCTGCTACCGTCATGCGCGAGCTTGTTCTCCTAGGACACCGCCGCCTTCGTGTTCCTCGCCACCACCACGAACAACCACCTATAGTGCGAATTGGACCTCAATCGGGAAACCATTCGTGGGCGCAATCAGAGGGTGGTGACCGGAGGCCGTGTGAATTCCTCACTGAGGTTGGAGATCCGCCGTGCATCGCAGGTGGCTTCGCTCGGTTCTCAACTCCGGTGAGTAAACCCTATACCTCTTTCGCTCGTTCCCTGCGATGGTGTAGCACCCAGCAGAATCAAGCATAGGGCACTAAATCACCGGGTCCGGGAGTCTGGCGATGGTTCTCACCGCGGGTTAGCGCGCGCCGCCGTGGCTCTCCGTCGGAGTTGAGGAAAGGGTTTTGGCCGTTGGATGAGCGATCTGTGGCCTGGATTAGACTCGGGCTACCGCTTCGGCCAGAGGGGGCGTGTGCCGTCCGATTCGAATCGAGCGGACGGTGATTGTCATGTAGGTATTTAAATCCAGAGCGTTGTTGTCCGATCCAACGGATGTGGTGGCATACCGATTCGATCGCGGGTGGGTTTGATCTGTGCGTAGACTTCTAATCCGGCGGTCGTGATCGCTGTGTACCCCTTCGCGGGTATGTTTTACTAAAGAACCCCTAGGCTTTCACATAAATAACCCGTCGTCCATGTACAACTGTTCCCTGAGTCTAGGAAGTTTTACCCTAAGGCCCTGTCTTTCCTGGTAAATGAGGCCCAGTCCAGAATAGTATAAAACCAGCGAAATTAGATTATAAATGGATTTTTAATATTTAAATAAGTGCTAGAACTTGTAAAATGCATAGAAAATTCATTTTTAGTCTAAATTACTCCATTCTAGTTTCTAAAATTTTGTAATATTATTGTCTATCACTTAGAGTCTCTGTTTTGACATGAAAACAATAAGAAAATTTATTTCTCACTTAATCATATATCAAGCTCATAAAACCTTTGGAAATTCATAATTTACAATCTATAGCTCCAAAATTAATGATTCCTGTTCCTAGGATTTTATTTTAATGCGTAGATTATTATTATGTATTTTGTTTACATGTTTGGTGTGATGTTAATTTTCTCTATATACTGTGCTTGTTTGTATTGTGGCGAGTAGAAGAACCTATGACTGAGGATTCTGGTGCCCAGCAGATAGAAGTTGCTGAGGAGGAGCTCATTGAAGGCAAGTTGTGCCCTTGACCACTTTTTACCCAATAATGTTCTTTAATATCACTTATTCATGCATATATTTAATTTTGATGGGACCCAATAGGTCACGCTAGACTGTTTATCTCTTTACCTTGTTATCCCTGAATCACTTGGGTAGTTTTGCTATTGCTTTACATGGTTTTGGGTTAACATTTCATTATATCCATGTTCCAATTATTTTGTTATTCTATTTATGTTCATGTCAAGATCATTATCTTTAATTGGAACATGGAGCTTAACTTGAGAAACACGTGCCACCACAAGGGTGGAACGGGACGCCCTTGGCTGACTAATTAGGAAAGCTAGTGGAAGACTACCTTACCAGAAAGGGGCAAGGGCAGTAGGGGAGTTGCATGTAAGGAGGTTCTCGGGTTGATTTTGCTATGATGGCGGTTAGACGGGAATTCTTGCAAGTGCTCTTCCCATAAACTGTAGCGGGTTTTCGGAAGCTAGTGGAACTTTATAAAGGCCTCGTAGTGTTGCCCTGCCTCGCTTCATTGGTAGAGGTGCATGGGAGTCGCTATCCCTTGGCAGATGGGTAACATGACTTGTGGGTACAGGGTACAACCTCTGCAGAGTGTAAAACTGGTATACTAGCCGAGCTCACGGTCATGAGCAGCTCAGGACTCTCGCATGATTAATTTATGGAACTTAAATTCAATTTGTCATTTGCATTGCATGGTATTATGTATTAACTTTGTTCGATTACTTTTATTAAGGTTTGGTATTTACTTACATCTAGTAACTGCTAATAAAATTTTGACCAACTGATTAAAAGTAATTGTTGGGACCATGCTTCGTCGCCGAAGGTCCTGCAGGAAGAAACAGCTTCGGCTAAAGCTGCTTATACATGATGACCGAAGCTATCACTCATGAAGCTTCGGTGTTATAGCATGCCCGAAGACGAAGGATCGAACCGACTTAAAGATAGAATGACCTTTTAGCCCATAAGGGTCTGAGTCATTGTTGTAAACTTTTATAAGGGGCATGATTGTAATTCCTTACAGGCTGTGTCCTGTGTCTATAAATAGTGAACAATATTCCTTTACTGTTCACGCATTCCTGTAATTGCAGACGCATTGCTCGGGAATTATCATCTGTCAAGGAGAAGGTATAAATGTACTCAAATTTTATGTTCTGACATTTTTATGATCAGATAATGAAATATGTGAATAATGTTGCTTATTTCTGATACATTTATCTTTAATGTTTCATGTTTTATATATTAATTCATATTATTTTGTAAGTTTAATTACGAAGGTATGACCTTTGTAATATTTCACTCATGGTATTCGTCCGAAGTTCATTAAATCCTTGGGGATATAATGCTTCAGCGGACGAAGGGCATTAATATTTAACATTTTATGTTGCCTTGTTCTTAATTCATAGCATTTGAGAACAAGTCCCCAACATTGGCGCCCACCTCCGGTGAACTCACTTCCACTTTCCTGAGACAATGGCTTCGTTCAAGAACTAAGCTGGAACTGCTTCGGCTCCGAAGCTGATTCTCCCGATAACAGGCGGTTCATGCTCAAAGCCGGCTAACAAGAAACAGAAGAAGGAGGCACAGAGAAGAGTACAACATGTAGGGGTACAAGGACCCTTCATCAAATCAAGATGGTCTCACATCCCAATTACCTTTTCTCAAGAGGATCTTCAGCTCAAGGATTACCCACACAATGATGCCATGGTTATTTCTTGTGTGATCAAAGGATTTCTGGTCCATAATGTTTTGGTTGATACAGGCAGTGCAGCAGATATCATATTTGTTAAGGCCTTCAGACAAATGCAAGAGCCCAAAGACAAGATCCATGATGCTACGCACCCTCTTTGTGGCTTCGGAGGGCGGCAGATTGTAGCACTTGGGAAGATTACCATGCCAGTAACCTTCGGATTCGTCAACAACACAAGGACTGAGCAAATTGTGTTTGACATTGTTGACATGGAGTATCCTTACAATGCTATCATTGGTTGCGGAACACTTAATGCTTTCGAAGCAATTCTTCATCCAGCATATCTCTGCATGAAGATACCTTCGGATCAGGGACCTATTGCTATTTATGGGAGTCAGGAAGCCACCAGAAAGGCCGAAGGGAATTGGACTGATTCAAAGGCAATCCATAACATAGATGAAGCCGAAGCTTGTGAGCAGTACAAGCATAGAAGGGAGAAGGCTGCTTCGGCCGATCAGCCGAAACCCATGCTTTTATGCGAAGATATCGCAGAGCAGAAGGTGCTGCTGGGATCTCAATTGTCTGAGGAACAAGAGAGAACCTTGATAAGATTCTTGTTCAACAACAAAGATGTCTTTGCATGGTCGGCTAATGATCTTTGCGGAGTTAATAGGGATGTTATTGAGCATTCGCTTAATGTTGATCCATCTTTTAGACCCAGAAAGCAGAGGCTTCGTAAGATGTCTGATGACAAGGCCGAAGGTGCTCGAAATGAAGTGAAAAGACTTCTCAGTGCTGGAGTTATCAGAGAGGTAAAATACCCAGAATGGCTGGCTAACACTGTCATGGTAAAAAAGGCCAATGGTAAATGGAGGATGTGTATCGATTTTACTGATCTCAACAAGGCCCGTCCGAAGGACGAGTTTCCATTGCCAAGGATAGATTCCTTAGTTGATGCAGCAGCTTCATCAGAGCTTATGAGTCTGCTGGATTGTTATTCAAGCTATCATCAAATCTGGATGAAGAAGGAGGATGAGCCGAAGACCAGCTTCATAACCCCTAGTGGAACATATTGTTACCTTCGAATGCCTGAGGGGCTCAAGAATGCCGGAGGAAGCTTCAGCAGAATGACAGCGAAGGTTCTTCAGTCTCAGATAGGTAGAAATGTGGTAACTTATGTTGATGATATCATTGTAAAAAGCACGAAGCAAGAGAATCACATTACTGACCTCCAGGAAACCTTCACTAATTTCAGACAGGCCGGTTTAAAATTGAATCCAGAAAAATGTGTCTTCGGGGTGAAGAAAGGGAAATTTCTTGGCTGCCTAGTTTCAACAAAAGGGATTGAGGCTAATCCAAATAAAATCGAAGCTATCCTTTGAATGGAACCACCCAGTACAAAGAAGGGGGCTCAAAGATTGACAGGAAGACTGGCATCTCTCAACAGATTCATATCTAGATCAGCAGAGAGAAATTTACCATTCTTCGAAGTGCTGAAGACAGCCAAAGTTTTTCAATGGGGACCGGTCCAGTAGAGAGCCTTCAAAGAGCTGAAGCAATATTTGATAAACCTGACAACGCTAACTCCACCAACGCTAGGGGCTCCTCTGTTGTTATATGTGGCAGCTTCGCACTCAGCGGTAAGTGCGGCTCTTGTCCAAGAGAAGCTTGAAGGGCAAATCAAGAAGCAAGCTCCAATATACTTTGTATCTGAAGTTCTTAGTTTATCAAAGAAAAATTATACAGAATTGGAGAAGGTGCTATATGCTGTTTTGATGGCTTCTAGAAAGCTTCAGCATTATTTCCAAGCATACAATATAATTGTCCCTTCACTACTACAGATCATGCTATATGAGACGGTTAATTTTCAGTTATTAAGACGCTTATGAAGTGTCCAATTTTGATGGAGTCGCAAAAGATGTCCCACATTTAAGATGGTTATAAACCGTCTTAAAAGATATTATATAAGACAGTTTTTAATTTATAACCGTCTAAAAAAGGTATTTGTTTAAGTCATTTTGTCCGATAAACCGTCTGAAAAAGGTATTTGTTTAAGTCATTTTGTCCGATAAACCGTCTTGAACTAGGTTTTTTTAAGACACTGTTTATAAAGAACCGTAGAGAATACAAACATTAAAAGTCATAAAGTATTTATCAAACCGTCTCGAACATCCTACAATAATAGACGATTACAATAGGAAAACCATCTTATTTAGGTGACCAATAATGGACGTTTTAGAAATTGTCTTATTTAAGAGACTGATATTAGACATTTTGGTGACCGTCTTATTAAGATTTAAACGAAATGACTTACACGGCAGTAAGTTCTTCAATTTATAATCATTTGTCAGACATCACGTTATAATAATTTGAAAGAGAAATATACATACACATATATTGAACAACATTATAATTAATATAATATAAATAAGTATCATTCAATATATCATAAATAAGCATTGTCAAGCAAGACATACATAAGTGTACTCTAAATCTAAACTAAAATACAACTGTTTGCATTAATGTTAAGCCTAACTTTATATGAATCCAAGTCTCCACACTTTTGCGACCACCAAATTTGAATTCCATTCTATGTTTTCCTGTACAACAAATAGGAGAAAACTAGACATAGCATGCAAAAAACTCCAAACAGCACGTCGATGACCTCGAAGATGCCCTTGTGCTTCTCCCAGTTCTTAATCACTCCTACACGCCCGGTGTTCCTCCCGCCGGTCACCATGACCACGTTATCGACGTCAAACTAAACAGACCTCCCGTTGCAGAGCTTGAACTGCACACAAACCAATAGAAAAGCAGTGAGCATTTCACAGACGTACTATGAAAGGGTAAGGGAATTTCCAGTGATGTAACTGTATAGATAGACAGAGCAACATCTATTAATAGTCCTAACGATTGTAGCACATGACATTTTGAATGCAAGACTTTCATGCACACAACATATATGGACTGTATAGCAAGGATAAGGTACACAGATCTACTAATGGAAAACAGCAACCTCACACAGCTACCAAGATCATCATGCTCAACTAGAACAATGAGAGATGATGTGTAAGAGAATTGAGCTAACCTTGGCATCCTCATCCCTGATTGGGTGAAGATGGAAGCAGCCTGTAGTTCTTGTTTGTCTTAGGGATGGAAATGACATCTGCCAAAAAAATGACACCACAAATCAGCAACCAAAATAGGTGTATAGGTATCTTTATGCATTAATAGAGATATAGGCATACCCATGAACCCAGCAGGGTAGGTCTTGTCAGTCCTGACCTTGCCATCAACAAGTACATGGCGTTGCAAATTCATGTAT
This sequence comes from Zea luxurians, assembly GCA_029449295.1. Taxonomy (NCBI): domain Eukaryota; kingdom Viridiplantae; phylum Streptophyta; class Magnoliopsida; order Poales; family Poaceae; genus Zea; species Zea luxurians. The sequence continues at coordinate 91,526,607 of JAOPSE010000012.1, forward strand.
GGTATGAGCTGAATATATAACATCAAATATGAAAAATCTAAAACAGACATACATGTCCAATCATCTACAGTATTAATCATTCATGCACAACCTGCTTGTTCCAGTAATGCTCTTTCGCGCACAAGTTGCTTGTTCCAGTTCATGCATATTATTTGATGGACGGACGCAGGCAGCAGCAGTGCCAACTCACCAGCAATCAAACATGCCACGATGGCAACTGGGCAGGGCACGCAGGAGCAGAGCAGCAGCTAGCAGCTCTAGCTAGGGTGGTAAACCGGGCCTAGACAAGCAGGTGCCAAGTGGTAAGTAGTTAAGTGCATAGTCATCGTGTAATAAAGAGATCAGCTCCTGTTGCCAACAATGTTATATACTAGTATATGATATAGTTTGGGGATATAGGCTATAAATATACTAAGAATATAGAAAGTAAATGTAACAAAATATGCCCCACTATGTACCAAATTGCATGGAACAATGGTTCATGCTAGTAGATAACACAGGGACCACATGCTGTTATATTTTTTTTGAAGTGTCTTGCAGAAGCCAGATATAAAATAATTGAAATGTAATTTAAAGGGAAGATTGACTTGTATCTGGTCCTTTAACATAACAGCCAGAGAGAAAAAAGGAGCATATGAGAAGGTAGCACTCAAATGAGTTCTAACAGCAATAACCAATTCGGAATTCATTTTAAAAAAAAACCTGTACATGCACCACAACAATTAGGAAATAAGGATATAAGGATGGTACTCAGTAGCAGCAACTGTGGCGTTCCAGATGGAGTTTTCTGCAAGAAAAATGCAGTGAAGTTCAAAACTACATTGCGAGGCATCATGTTCATGTAATTCTGCTAGACAAATAATGGGATCATACATGGAAAAAAGGGTTGTTTACTTGTTTCTCTCCCAAATGATTGTCACAGTGACGGAACAGATCTATAAGAAGATTTCCCCCTTGCCTGTGCATTGTCGAGAACATGAGTATTTACATGAACACTAGTTCCATTAGCAATCCTTTCAGATACATTAGACTGTACCCTTACCCTCTTGGGACATTGGTAATGCACTTCAGTTGCATGCATTTACATGTGAACCTACAAGAGGAAACAGATAGCATTAGCCATCTGGTGTTTGTAACTTTTGTCATTAAAAATACTCAAGTTACTCAGCTGACCTTCATGAAAAACAAGCGCTCAAATCTAACCAGAACTTTGAAGTGAAAACTGAGTAAGACCAAACTTACCACATCGCACATGTTAATCATTAGATTTGTCATTGAATCACCTTTACCAAGTTCTTGGTGACTTCCATGTGCAATTAGCAATCCTTTCCCTAATTCAGGTTGTAAGGCATCTGGTATTGTTTTCTCTTTCCTTTTCCAAAATTATCCTGAATATTTGTGAACAAATATGACCCCGACGATGAAGAAAACAGAGACAACCTACAAAACATATGACAAAGCTCAAAACATTTGTGACCTTGTCCGATGTTACCTTCCTAAATCTCCAAAACCAGTAGCATCATAATCTTCACAACCCGTAAGCCTACCCATTTTGGAGTAAGAATCGGCTTGCAAGCTGGCAACTCCTGCTGTATGAACTTGGAATCTGTACACAAGAATTTCAGAGTAAGAATAGGTTTGCAATCCGCAAATGCAAGTCACATCACAGTCTTAGCATTTGTCAAGCAGGTGATCACAATTTCTGACCTCATAATGTCATTGGAACCCAGTGTCCAAAGTCCAAACACATGTACTGTAAACAATACCACCATTCCACAACTAGTTTGACGATTTTCATCTTTACTGAACTAGCTACACCACTAAGAAACTTATACTGTTGTGTATCAACTAGACTGACATGTTTCCTTCTGTACTTAATATGACAGGATATCACTAACGAAATAATACCATCATATAACACCTGGATTGATGGTTTCTCTTCTATATAATTCTTGATGCATCAACAGTAGTGCCTCTTGAGAAAACATACCTTATTCCCAATCACTGCTCCGTCTGGGATTTCTAGCTTGACGCCAGGTTTTGCAGTGATGGTCACTTTGCCCTAAAGTTACAGAGAAGAAGTGTCATTACTCCATGACTTAAGCATTGTAAGATACGTGTCTTCATAAAGGAGTCATAACAAACAACATGGGAAAAGAAGCTGCAAATTGTTCCCATTAAGTTTCTCCATCTTTTTAGCATGATACATGCGGTCTTCGAATAAATACATGAAACTTGTCTGAACTTAGGAAGTTGTTTTGCAACTTAGGAATGTTATAGCTGTTCTGTAACTTAGGAAGATGTACCTTCAGTACAATTCCAGAACCGAACCAAACATCACCGGAAACCTTCAAGCTGACAAGCTCAACAATGCTAGGTATGGACTTGAAGCGACCAAGGAAGCTCCCAACCTGCCAATATGTGAAGAAACACGATCATCCTAACCGCGTTTGGACCTCACAAGTTAATGTTTGAACCTCTTTTTTAATGAAAATATAAATGCTAGAATCTGACCTTCTTGAACTCAGGACCAAGTTCAATTGAGGGATTTGATGGATTTGTTCTAGCTGAATTACGTGTAACGAAGCCATCAACCAAGGTATATAGATCAGACTGCAAAGCAAAAATAGAAGTTTTCATTTAGACGCATAGAGAGCACATCACATACTCAATTTTATTCAGCATAGCATACAAACCTGTACTAGCTGCAAATCGGATGTCGCCTTAACTGGTAGGAAGCGGGACCTTGGAACGTTGATACCTATGGCATGGTCAAAGAACTGGTCCAATAATGGTTGACATATTCAGATCTAAATGACGATGATGACAGCAGCGGCGCGGTAAGACAGACTAAAGTCTAGAGCAAGCATTAAGAAAGAAAAGAACAACCATATGCAACTATAAGACTTTATTAATTAAGACAAGAACTAACCAAATCTAGGTATCCAGTATCCACACAAAAGAAAACTCCAAACAGTCATTTAAATACTTGCTGATTTGGACAGCAGAACAACAACTATTTGTTTAGTTCATAACTCACAAAATAGGTATCTAAAAATAGTAAACTAGGACTTTCTGGAAAGCTTAGAAAGTCATCTATAACTCTTATATTATGATCACAACCTGATTCGACAGTTTAAAAGGCCAAACAATGCTAAACTTTAATTCTGTCCAGATTTGGACAGAATTCGGCTCTTTATTTCAAAAATTTATAACTGGAGTTTCAGAAATCCAAATCAGGTGATCCTAGAATTTTTAGAATGCTAATATAATTGTCTACAATTCATTTATAAACATCTCAAGGTGATTCAATGTATATAAAGGTCAGAAAACATGAGAAAAACTCTGCTGTCCAAATTGGGACAGATTCAGAGATCCTAACTCAAACAGTTGTAACTTAATTTATAGATCACCAAAAAGGGTGATCCAAAATTTGTTGGAAAGCTTAAGGAAAGTACTACAATTCTCCTATAATTTCTAATAACTTATTCTCATTTTAACTTAGCCAAACAATCCAATTTTCGAAACCTGTACAGAATTTGGACAGATTCTGAAACTGGACTTGGAAAAATCATAACTCCTAAACTACTAAACCTATGATCTTGAAATTTTTACACAAGATAAAGAAGTTATCTACAACTTTCCTATATAAAATTGCTACAGAAAACATGGTTTACTTCACTGAACTAGCTGCATAACTAAAACTGGTCATGCAGTCTCAAACAGCAAGCAGTAGATTTTATTCAAGTTCTATACTCTTTTAAGATCAAGCATTCATCGAAAGACAAATAACTTTAGATTCTTCATTACGAGACACTTAGAACAAATATAAGGATAGAAGCAATCTGCTAACTTTCTAAATCATTTTGTTGGATACTAGAATTACACAATACTAAGGAAATCATCTCACTGATCATTGTAGCAAGTAGAGCACCATCAAAACATTACACGATTCCACTCGACTATAACTTAGAAGTAAAGACTTAAAGTACTTAACACACCTTCTATTAAGTAGATTTCAGATTTCAAACAGAAGACCTATCGATGTTACTAGATTTCAATTACTCGGAGAAAAATAGTAACCTCCAACTATGGCATTAGCCAGCCACTAATATGGATTGGGTGACTCCTAAAGCAACTCATTGACTTCAACACATCAACACAATCAGCACAACACACTGATAGGACCTGTCGGATAATCGATAAAAATTCTAAACTCATCCTACGCAATATTTTAGTTCACCAAAATCACAACATTGAACCTATAAAACCATACTTGGTAACCATGAGAGCATCACCGACACAAACATCTAATCATCCATTCATCAAATTAATTTTGCAAGGACAGTGACCGGGCTCACCATGTCATAAACCAAATCGATATGTGTAAGGGCGATGACGATTTTCGGTTTAAGCTTTTTGCCAAACACCTAAAGCGCGCCGAATGGACTTTCTTCTTCCACGATAAACCTAGGGTTTCACTCCACATATTGTACACGCATAAACATACATAATCATAATATGGGAAGGATGACAATATAACATCGGCTCTCACCGGCAGCAAGACGAGGGAGATCGACGCTGGGGTTAGAGGGCTGAAACCAGGGGGACAGCGATAGACTCCGGGATCGAGAGGGCAGCATCGAGCAGTAGCTGGAGGGGCATCAGCCATCAGCAGAGAAACGGCTGGGCGAGCTCGGCTAGGGAAGAAGACCAGGCGCCATGGAAGGGGATTCTGCAGGGGGAAGCTCTACCATGGAGATCCAGGGCGGCCATGGGAGGGGTAGGGACGACTTCTGAGTGGGGAGAGATGGAGGGAGCAGCTGGGGAGGGAGGAGATGGCTGGGCGAGCAGGGAGGGCGCGGCATGGGAGAGGGCACCGGCCAGGGAGCGTCCATGGATCAAGAGGTGGAAGGCAAAAGGTGTGGGGAGGAGGTAACGTGAAGAAACAAAGCTCCTGGTGAGCGGCGTGAAGATAGGGAGGTGAAAGGATAAGGAAGCATTCTGGATTTTTTTACACAAGTGACATAGATATACACGATTATGAGATTAAGGTTAAAAAGAGACATAAACAAGTTGGACCAAAATAATTTTGAGTACATAATTTTGACATGATTTTATTTGGTGAATACTCTGGAGTCAGATGAATTTTTACCCAATATTTATTTTCGAATATTTAGATCTGGACGAGAAACGCACGGACCAAACCAAACGACATCAGAGTCGATATATTAAGACTGTGCTTAATTTGATTTGATTTGAAACCCAATAATTTTATCCGCAGTCTGAACAGAGAAACAAATTAATTATGAATACTCAATATCGACTGTAATTATCTCGGTGAAATTTAATCTCGCATCAACACTCTTGCTGCTGATGGTGCCACGAATGAACGTCGCAGGCTGGCGTCGGTCGTTCTGAGCCACCACAACGTGAGACGGCCTCCAGCGGCGACAATTCTTGGGGTTCGGAGTCCATGATTATTGGGCGGCGGCTGTCGTTCCCGAGAGAGGCATTGGGTGTGTATGGTGAGAAGGCGTCGCGGATGGAAACAAAATGATAGCGATTTGTATATATCATCAGCTCAAGGTGATTTCACTATTTGCTACATTTTTCATATACGTCTTGTCAGACTATCATGTGAAGACGGTTCCATATTTATAAGTGTCTAGTATACTCACTAACATCTATGACGGTTCTTATAGTCCAGACGACTCTAATAGTATTCTTATTTGAGATGGTTTCATAAATAGAAGTGTCTCAAATACTCATTGCCATCTAAGACAGTTGTTAAAGTAGGGGTGACTCAAATACTATCCTTATTTGAGACAGTTAATAATAAAAACATGTCTTAAATCAATATAAGACATTTTTTACGACGTAACTGTCTCAAAAAACTTTTCCAATTAAGACGGATTTCCAAAAAATTGTCTTATCTTACTCAACATCGTATGATATAAGACACTTCTATAAAATATACTTATATGAGTCTTTAATGGTGTGTCTTAAATAGCATGATCTGTAGTAGTGCTTCTTCACAACCATTGAAGGACATTATGAGAAATAGAGAAGCTACTGGAAGAATTGGAAAGTGGGCCGTGGAACTTAATGAATTCTGCATTGATTATGTACACAGATCTTCGATTCAGTCCCAGGCGTTAGCTGACTTCATTGCTGACTGGACACCAGGGGCTCAAGTAGAAGAGGCAAATAAAGATGCCGAAGCATGGACAGTATTCTGCGATGGTTCTTGGGGAACCTTCGGAGCAGGAGCAGCCGCTGTGTTGGTCGCACCCTCCAAAGTTAAAACTTGCTACGCAGCAAGACTTGATTTTAGCTGCACAAATAACATTGCTGAGTACGAAGCTTTACTTTTGGGTCTTCGGAAGTTAAAGGCAATGGGAATCAGAAGGGCGGTTCTTAAAACTGATTCCCAGGTTATCTCTGGTCATATTGACAAAAGTTGTAAGGCAAGAGACCCGAAGCTTGAGAAGTATCTAGATACTGTCCGAAGGATTGAAGCTTCCTTTGAAGGGTTTTCTGTAAAAAATATTCCACGAGGAGAAAATGAGCATGCTGATTTGCTAGCCAAGTCAGCAGCACAGGGGCTGCCCTTACCTTCGGAAGTATTTTTTGAAACAATAAAAGCACCTTCGGTTGAACTTCTTGAAAGAGCGGTCCTTAACATATCTCCTGTTTATAGTGAAGACTGGAGAACTGAAATCATCTCTTACCTTAAGGGTAATTTCCTTTCAGATGACGAAGCTTATAACAAGAGAATAGAGGCAAGAGCTTGTCCATATGTAATAATAGAAGGGGAGTTGTACAAGCATGGTGTCTTCTCTCCGTTACTCAAATGTTTATCTAGAACCGAAGGTATAGAGTTGATGAAGGAAATACATGCAGGCTTGTGTGGATCTCACATTGGATCTAGGCCTTTGTTGGGAAAAGTTTTTCGCCAAGGATTTTATTGGCCAAAAGCAGCTTCGGATGCAGCGGAACTAGTCCAAAAGTGCGAAGGTTGTCAGAAATGTGCAAGAGATCAAAAACAACCTTCGTCTCTAACTCAGTTAATACAACCCACTTGGCCGTTGCAAAGGTGGGGCCTTGATTTGTTAGGTCCGCTACCACCAGCACAAGGAAATTTAAGATATGTTGTAGTGGCAGTGGAATATTTTTCTAAGTGGATTGAGGCAAAGCCTTTAGCCACAATAACTTCGGTCACTGTCCAAAAGTTTTTCTAGCAAAACATTGTTTGTCGCTTCGGAGTGCCGAAGGCTATCACTGTGGACAATGGAACACAGTTTGACTCCGAAGCTTTTAAAGAATTTTGTGACCAAATTGGCACAAAGATCCATTTTGCGTCAGTTCGACATCCCGAATCAAATGGACTAGTTGAAAGGGCTAATGGCATCATAATGACAGGAATAATGAAGTTAATATTCAATCAGCCAAGGGGAAAGTGGCCAGAAGAATTAATTAAAGTGGTGTGGAGCCACAACACAATAGTATCAAGGTCAACAGGTTTTACACCATTCAAATTGCTGTTTGGTGATGAAGCAATAACCCCAGAAGAGGCTAAGGCAGGATCAATAAGAACAGTGGCTTCGACGATAGACGAAGCTGATTGTTCTGTGGACAAAGATGCTATAGAAGGGATCAGGCTTCAGGCTGTGGAAAATATCAATAAATACCAAGCCGAAACAATAAAATGGCGTGATAGAAAGGTTCGGTTGAAGAACATTAAGCCAGGACATTTGGTGCTTCGAAGAGTGGCCAACCCAGACACAGTGGGCAAACTACAACTAAAATGGGAAGGCCCCTTTTTGGTAGTATCTTCGTCAAGACCCGGTTCCTATAGATTAAAGGATATGGACGACAACGACATTCCTAGATCGTGGAATGCGGATGAGCTTCGGCGGTATTATGTGTAATTTGATGTAATCTTTTCTATTTTTTTTGTTGTTTTAGTTTTTCCTTATGACACCCTTTTCCTTTCCAAAGGGGGAGAAAGGTTTTTAATGGGGCCACAACATGTAATTTTTCTTTTCCTTATTTCAATTCTATAAGAGTGATATCCCCCAAAAATGTAAATGTAAAAGCTGACGACGCACCATCGAGTGCAATGGAAAAAGAAAAGAAGAAGCTCAAAAGTCGTTCCAAAGGGAATGCAGAGCTTACAGCGAAAAATAAACGCTGATTCCGCCGAAAGTAAAAGGCGAAGAAGCTCCTAAGGGAGGCTTACAGCAAAAAATAAACGCTGATTCCGCCGAAAGTAAAAGGCGAAGAAGCTCCTAAGGTAGGCTTACAGCGAAAAGTCAGCGCTGATACACCGAAAAGTAAACGGTGAAGCCGAAAAATAAAGGGCAAAAAGATTTGAGTCATTCTCAAGGGAATGAGGGCTATGATTATGGTTTGCACAATGCATTACATCATGTCATTTGCATTCATAAACATTCATTTAGACATATATAGGATCATCATCATCGTATCATACAGAAAGGGCAAATGCTTTGGCTATGAGGAAAAACTTCGGAGAAAGAGGAAATTTTCATGCTTCGTTGTGTACGAAAAGAAGGGAAGGTGTTTTTCGCCTTCGACTCAAAAGTAAAGTTTCGTTCGCAACAAAGCAGATTGTACACGGATAAAGGAGAAACGATATATTACAAGGTATGCACAAATTTACATTAGCTTTTTCCACAATTATATTACAAAGATCTCTTCAGAATTTTTTGCAGGAAAGTCTTTTACAGCAACTGTTAAGCTTCAGCCCGTCATTCTTCAGCTTCATCATCCTGCATATATTAAAGCAGAATAAGAAAAGTGCAAATTTCAAGGAGAAGGCGAAAGTAACAAGTATAAGTTTCTCACCGGCTTAAGGTGGCTCTGAGCTTCGTCACCAGCCATTTTACGCCCGCCATTTACCCAAATCTGAGTCATAAATCTGTTTCCAATGCTTCGGGCTAGGCTTGGGCTGTCAACCAAATCTGCTGGTGACAAGCTGAAGTTTGGCCTATTTACAATTTTTCCGTGCGTACAGCTAGCCTTCAGAAAAGCGGTGGCTGTGCCTCGAGAAGCTAGCAGGGCGCAGAAGTTAGCATGCCCAGCGATAACTTCGTCAAGTGCATCAACCTCGCCTTCAATATATTCTAGGGTGCTAGATAGGTTCTCAGCTGAAGGTGTAAATGCATCAGAGCTGACTCCGATTGAGTGAAACACATCCTTCAGCCGCTGCACGCATCGGCTGCCGAAGTTTAAGCATTTCTCCTGAAGCTCCTTCAATGATTTTTGCAAATTTGAATTTTTCTCAATTTCAGTCTTAAGACTTGTTTTGAGGTTCTTCTTTTCCTGCTCAGATTTTTCTGACTTTTTGAGTAATTCATTATTTAACCTGTTATTTTCGGCTTGGGCTTCAGCCAATGAACCTTCCATAGATTGAATGACGAAGTCCTTCTTTTCCAAGGCAGCTTCGTGATCTTTAACTTTGATTTTGAGATCTTGAACAGAGTCTTTTTCCTTCAGAGCAGCTTCGTAATCTTTGACTTTGTTTTCTAGATCTTTGATAGTAGTTTCGTTCTTTTCATCCTCAAGATCTTGTTGCATTCTCAGCACTTTACTTAGAAGTATACTCTGCCAAAACAACCTTCGTCAGAAAACAACTTAATTCAAAATAAAAAATATATAATAATAAAAAGTCGAGACTTTTTTACCTTGAAATTAACATAGAGCAAACTACCAGCAATATGCTGTCGCTGGTATCTGCAGAGGTCTGCTTCAATCTTCGGCAAGCCAACGCTTTTGGAGAAGGTCCTAACAACCTTGGCCTCGGTTCGGTTCCGAAGGCATCTCAGCTTCCCTTCATTGACTCCACCAAATAGCAGAGACCCTGGTTTGTATCCACAGGATATAGCATATTTCTTCAGCTCTTCTTTTTCAGCGTCTGACAACTCTTGTCCAAGTATATCTTGAAAATTAAAATCTTCTTTTTCCAAAATATCTTCAATATGCTCTTTTCCTTTTTCTGTTGCCGTGTTCACTATAACCACAGCAGTTTCTTCTTCAGCCATTCTCAGAAGCATATTGTCAATATCTTCAAGTGTAGTTTCCAGGTTAGGATCTTCGTTGGTCCCGGTTTCGGCCCCGGTGGCTTCGGTTCCGGTGGCTTCGGCTCCTCCGGTTTCGGCTCCGGCGGTTTCAGCTTCGATGGCTGTGGGATCGGCAGTAACAATTTTCGACGCCGAGGTCGGTGGCGGTGTCTGATGAATGACATCAGCCACTTGGATCATTCTTCGTTTTTTCGGCTTTGCGGGACTTTCTGCTGCCGAAGCTTCTTTGCCCTTCTGAAAAAACTTCATCAGTTCTAGCGCCAGCGGGCTTAGCTTGACAGGCAAAGGTTCAGTCATTACCTTCAGAATCTCTTCCACTTCGGTAGCAGAAGGTGGCGCAGTAGTTTCCTCCTCCTGGGCCGACGTCTTGGGTTTTGGAGATGCAGGTTTTGGAGATGTACCTTTTCTTTTTCTTGAAACATTTACCCTCGGTCCAGGGCTCAGTTTTTCAGAAATTTCTTTTTCCTTTCTGGCCAATTTGGTGCTTTCTTTGTCAAGGGCGATGGCAATCCTCTTTCTCTTTGGGCCTTCGGCATCTCCGCCAGTTGCTCATAATCAGGGTAATCAAAATTCAAAGCATCTAGCACACGGTTCAATCTTCGCTTCGGATGAGTGCCGAAGGCTGCAGTCATCAACTGATCTTCTTTCTTTGAGTAATTTCCGAGGATATCGTTGCACATAATCTCGATTGAGTCCAGCTACTCTTGGCAGGGTTTTTTAAAGTGTTTTTTTAAACTTGTAGTAATACAGCAATCGAACAAATTCTCCCTTTTTCTTTTCTCCCTCCAGCTTCGACATTTCCCAATCCCTCATTGTTGGAAACACTTTAAAAGCCAGAAATTCCTGCACCAAATCTCTAGTGCCAATATGATCTGAAATCACGCGAAATTTAGCCAAAGCAATTTGGCTCGGGCTTCCACTTATCATGTTGCATCGGGGCCTCGTTTCTCCGAAGGTTAGCTCTAGTGGACTCTGGACCAATTTATCTTCATCTTTATCAACTTTAACATAAAACCACTCAGATTTCCATCCGGCTGGCCATTTGCTTCGGTAGCTTATCACTGAAACTTCAAAGTTTTACGATAAGCAAAGTTGTAACATCCAAAATTCTCATGAAGACCATCTGCTCTGGCTTTAGTCTGATAGTGTAGTTCATGGACTCGACAGAAACCTTCACCGAACGGTTCCACTCCCTGGCTACGAAGGGCCCAAATATAAACACTTAATCTAACAATAGCGTTAGGGGTCAGCTGATGAAGGTAAACCCCAAACTTCTTCAACACATCAGCAATCATCCCATTCAAAGGAAATCTTATTCCTGCTTTAAAGAAGCTTTTGAACACAACCACTTCATTCTTTTCCGGCTTCGGAGTAATCTCCTCCCCGCCAAAACGAACCAGCTCCTTTTTGTTTCACTAAAGTAGCCCAGCTTCACCATTTTTGGAAGATCAGCTTCAGAGATGGTGGACTTTCCAAAGTCCAAATGACTAGGTTTGCTTGGCATCCCGCAGTTGTACTCATCTTCGGAACCAACTTCTTCAACATCAGCTTGCGTTGCTTCGGCAGCAGGTGTGTCTTCTAATGGAACCAGCCCGGAACGCCTCATCGCTTCAGAAATCGGAACAGTTTCAATGGCTTTGGTCTCGTCTTCACCACGCTCAACCCTAGCAGTGGAGCGTATCCTGGCCATTTGATTTTAAATTTTCTTGAAAAAATTCTTTGGAAGTCAATAACCTTTTTTCCGAAGCTATCCTCGTGACGAAGCACAAACCAAATTGGAGCTTCGTTTTGAATGCAAAAACCAACCTTCGGCTATGGTTAAATTTTTGGCAGCAAAACAGTGCAATAGCAATGAATGCCGTGGTAACTTCACACCTACCTGTCTATTTATATAGTGCTACAGGTAAGAAGGCGAATCGCCAGGATTTTTTCACCGGGCAAACAGTCACTCGCACCCACTGCACGGTGGGCCGCAACAACCAAGAAGGTGAACCTGCATGGTAGGACCGCTCCGCGCTTGAAAACTGTATCGTTTCTCGGCAACGAGCTCAGGGAAGGTGTTTTCGGACCTTCGGCTTCCCGAAGCCTAAGAGACTTTTTTCACGGATCAAGCTCGTTGCGAAAAACGATCTAGCACCGCGAAGGGCTACTGTTGGGACCATGCTTCATCGCCGAAGGTCCTGCAGGAAGAAACAGCTTCGGCTAAAGCTGCTTATACATGATGACCGAAGCTACCACTCATGAAGCTTCAGTGTTATAGCATGCCCGAAGACGAAGGATCGAACCGACTTAAAGATAGAATGACCTTTTAGCCCATAAGGGTCTGAGTCATTGTTGTAAACTTTTATAAGGGGCATGATTGTAATTCTTTACAGGCTGTGTCCTGTGTCTATAAATAGTGAACAGTATTCCTTTACTGTTCACGCATTCCTGTAATTGCAAACGCATTGCTCGGGAATTATCATCTGTCAAGGAGAAGGTATAAATGTACTCAAATTTTATGTTCTGACATTTTTATGATCAGATAATGAAATATGTGAATAATGTTGCTTATTTCTGATACATTTATCTTTAATGTTTCATGTTTTATATATTAATTCATATTATTTTGTAAGTTTAATTACGAAGGTATGACCTTTGTAATATTTCACTCATGGTCTTCGTCCGAAGTTCATTAAATCCTTGGGGATATAATGCTTCAGCAGACGAAGGGCATTAATATTTAACATTTTATGTTGCCTTGTTCTTAATTCATAGCATTTGAGAACAAGTCCCCAACAGTAATGTTCAGCTTTAACCCCTATTGTTGATTAGCCTTACACATCACATGAACTCCCACCTTTGGTGAGTTCATGCCCACTGGTTTCCCCATAACTTATTGAGCTATGATCATTTGTGAGCTCACCCTTGCTGTCTCACACCCCCCACAGGTGAAGAACAGGTGGTTCAGGAGGAGCCACAGAACGAGGAGTTTGATTTGATCTAGGTGGCGTCTCCTAGTTGACTTTATGGCGCCAAGGATGATCCTTAGTTCGTTTTATATTTATCTTTTATTTTGTAAGACTTCCGCAATGTAATAAGTACTCTGATGTTATTGTGACATTTATCTCTATACACTCTGTTATTATATATGTTGTCTTCTTTGGCGCATGTATGAGATGCACTCGACTTTGTTCCTTAAATACGGGTGTGACAGAAGTGGTATCAGAGGAAATGTTGACTGTAGGATGAAACCTAGATAGAAATGGACAAAACCCTTACCTACTTACCTTACTCTGATTATACTCATCTTATCTTGATCCTATCTCACCTTTTGCTATCATGCTCTGATTACTCTTATCTTTTCCACTCTAAGCTAAGATGGGTTTCACACCTTGGAATCCTACACTTATGATCTTTTTAAGAGATAGGAAACCTAAGACAAAATTAAAACTATTTTCTCTATTTAAAAATGTTGGTTGATTGTTCTGATGATAAATGTCTGATTTGCTTCTTTGATTGATCGAGATATTATAAATGGACATCTTAGCATGTACCACCATAAGGTAATGAATTAGCTTTGGTAGGTAAAACATTAATCTACTTAGCTAATAAATCCCCCAAAGTAACATGCCTTGTAATTACCTGCCTTGTCTACAATCCTTTCTCTCTTACCATATGTTTCTAACTCAGATGATCAATACCAGGAAGGGTGGTGGAATTGATCTACCTCCCAGTCGACACACTCGGAGGATATATAGACAACCACAACAACAACGACCTGAGATGGATCCTCCACAGCCTCCACCAGCAGGAGTTGACCCCGCTGTTGCAGCACAGATGAGAATAATGCAATAGATGGCTGACACCATGGCGGATATGCACGCACAGATGCGGCAAGAATGCCAGGAGATGCGCCAAGAGTGAGAGGATATACGCCAGGAGATGCGCCAAGAGCGAGAGGATATACGCCAGGAGAGAAGGGCGCAACAGCAACAACAACTGCAACAACAACATCAGCAAGCACCATTGCCTCCACCACCACCAGTTCCACCCTGGGACAAGAACCGGGAGTTCATGAGAAATAATCCACCAACATTTGCTAACTCTCTCGATCCACTGGACGCGGATGATTGGTTGAAGTCTGTAGAGAAGATGCTGAATATTGCTCAATGCTCTGATCGGGAGAAGGTTCTATATGCTTCTGGTTGTCTGACAGGTCCTGCTGCTGATTGGTGGGATTCATATACTGCTGCCCACGATGCTGCTGATACTATCACATGGGCAGAGTTTGCTACTCAGTTTAGGAACTATCATATACCAGCTGGACTGATGAAGATTAAGAAGAAAGAGTTTCTATCTCTGAAGCAGGGGAGCATGTCAGTTAGCGAGTATCGCGCTAAGTTCATCCAGCTGTCCAGATATGCACCTGATGAAGTTGCAGAAGATGAGAGGAAGCAAGAGCATTTTATTGAAGGACTTAATGGACCTCTGCAGTATGCTCTAGTGGCACATACATTTCCATCATTCCAGAGGCTGCTTGACAAGGCCCTAGCTATTGAACACAAGCGTGTTCAGCTAGGATATTTGAAGAGGAAGGCTATATTCCAAGGACAGGGAAGCATCAGTGTTCGTCCTCGCTACAGTTCACCCTAGGGTACACCAGTGCGCACTGGTGGAGGCCAGCGCCCAGCTCAGCACTCACCTCAGGGGACTCCACCGACTCGTCAGGCTACCCCCACTGGCACCCCGACGAAGTTTTCAGGACAGAGTGCAGGTACTACTTGCTACAAGTGTGGGAAGGCTGAACACTATGCAAATGTTTGCCCACAGAGGATTGCTACTACCCCAGTTCAAAATGAGAAGCAGACTCCAGGATCTAGCAAGGGATTCTGTTGGGGACTTGTTCTCAAATGCTAAGAATTAAGAACAAGGCAACATAAAAAGTGTTAAATGTAAGACTCCTTCGTCCTTGAAAACATTATGTCCCTTCGGATATAATGAATCTTGGACGAAGATTATAAAGAGAAAAACCTTCGTAAGATTAATAATGGTAAAAGAGAGCACATATACACAAAATATGAGTAATGATGCGGGTATAATCATCAACTTATTTTTATTATCAATTTCATAAAAACAAATTACAAATATACCTTCAGATTGATGGAAAGTAAAGGTACAATCGTGATGCGCGAAAGCGTATGCCAGGTCCGCGTGAACAGTACGGGAGTACTGTTCATCTATTTATAGGCACGGGACGCAACCCGTGTAAAATTACATTGATGCCCTTTGCATTTGATAATAACTTTATGGCAATCCTTCGAGGTTTAACTTGACTTTTCATCCTTAAGTCGGTTCCTCTTTTTTTCGTCATGCCGAAGCTTTTTTGCACGTAGCTTCGTGATCGTCCTATCCTTCGTCGTGATCGCTTTCCACCCCAGTCAAGCTTCGTCTTAACCATCCCGCAACCTGACTCCAAAGATACCTGTTCACATGTTTCACTCAGAAAATATTGTCAAATCATGTTTTTGAGGAGCTTCGGAAGCCGAAGGCCCCCAACAGTAGCCCCTCGTAATATTAATTTACTGCAATGATAAATTCATATTGCGACATGGACGAAGGCTTTGAGCCGAAGGTCCGAAAAAACACCTTCCTTCTGCTAGAATAGCAACAGTCATTGACAAACGGGGCCCTCCAGTTTTCGACACACTGGGTGTATAAATAAGAGCTCACCGCAAGTTTATTTGGCACGCTCTCTTGCCATCCGCTTTTACTCACCCAAAAATTTTTAGCCTGCACGCAACAATACTTGCTCGGTTTTAGATTTTTAAGCTTCGGTTTCGAGTGTGTTTTGTTAGCATTTTTCGAAGATGCCTGAGGATAAGAAAGCCGTTGGTGGTTCGAAGCTGAGCCTTTCTGAGGAGATGCACCTGGGCTTTCTTGAATCAATGTCAAAGACTAATACGGAGAAGATTACCAGGGAGATTTTGGAGGGTTTATCTGAAGATACTGACGACAGTGAAAGTTACGATGTGGATAGTGGTGGTGAAGATTCTGAAGATTGACCCTGGCGACCAAGCCATGCAGTTTTTGGTAAGTCCAGTATTAAGGAAAATCATCTTGTCAATATGAGAGGGAGATACTTTCGGGACTTGTCTATTGTGAGGGCTGACGAAGGAGAGAAGACTTGTCCGACTCCCGAAGAAAATGAGGTCGTGATATTTCGAAGCTTCTTAAAAGCTGGATTACGATTTCCCTTGAGTAGCTTTGTCGTGGAAGTGCTGAAGACATTTGAAATCTACCTTCACCAACTTATCCCCGAAGCAATCATAAGGATGAACATCTTTGTGTGGGCCGCGAGAAGCCAAGGTTTGGAACCTGACGCAAAAAGCTTCTATAACATACACGAGCTATTGTATGAGACAAAACCCTGGGGCAAAGAGCAGTATCACAACAACTTTGGCTGCTACAGCTTCGGCGCTCGGTCCGGGTCAAGCTGCCCTGTGCCAACTTTTCGAAAGAGGTGGCCCGGCGACTGGATGACAGAATGGTGTTACGTGAAAAATGACTTGAAATCACGTGAAGATATCAAAGGTATCATTATGCACCCTATCTGGCAACGCTTTGGCCTCCAGAAGCCGAAGGTGGAAATGGATGAAGCAGCCGAAGAATGCCAGAGAGCCTTCGGCGTGGTTTGCTCTTTTATTGGGACAAGGGATTTGGTCCAAGAGCATATTGCCTTCAGAGTATGGCCACTTGTGGAAAAATGGGAAATGCCGAAGGAAACCGTCAGGGAACCAGACGAAGGTGGACTAGTTAGGCTGAAATACACATTCAAATACGGAGATAAGTTTGTTGAACCAGATGATGACTGGTTAAAAAGTATTAAGGCCATAAGTGACGAATTGCTTGGGGTATATTCGAAAGCTGAAGATACTGCATTATCAGCGGCCTTCGGAGGCCGAAAGAAGAAGAGACTTAACCGAGTATTCGATGCAATTGGGTTTGTCTACCCCGACTACCATTACCCAGCGCGAGGCCAAAAAAGGAAAAATACTTCTCCTGCAAAGGAAATTGCTTCAGCTGCTCCTAGTGAGCCATCCCCGAAAAGGAAAAAGGTAAAGGTGCTCACACACCGGCCACGTTATATTGAACCGGCCACAGTGCCTGAGTTTATTGGTGAGGCCTCTTCGGCCAGCGAAGCTAGAGAACCAACTCCAATGCCAAAAATCGAAGAAGCGGCCGAAGCACCAACAACAGAGAAAATAGAAGAACCGAGGACTGGAGAAACAAAAACATTAGAAATTTTAAGTCCTCCAACAAAAATTGAGGCCACGAAAAACCAAAAGGGTCCAGCAGCGACCCCGAAAAGAAAAAGGATGGTTAATGTGCTAGATGTTTTGGAAACAATTAAATCTTCAAGCATAACTCCAAAGAAAACTGTTGAAGCTTCTGAAATGTCTACAGAAGCCTTTGTTGCTGAAGCTTTGAAGCAACAATTTGAAACTGAAGCTGGGCCCTCAGAGCCCACCAAGGTAAAACCTTTGAAAGCTGAAGAAAGAAAATTGACAGAGGCAACTTTGGAAACCGAAAAAATAAAAATGACAGAGCCAATTTTGATTGAAGAAATTGACACTGGCGCCCCCGAAGCATCTTCCAAAATACATGATTATATTGTGCGACATGCTTCGGGGAAGAAACTATCTGAAGAAGAGATTTTTGAAGCTAATCACTATGCCCGAGAACTGAAGTATCCGAAGGGGGCCGTAGTGTTCAATGGAACAGACGAAGATGACTTCCTATACTGTCTCCCAGACAATAAAGAATTATCCGTCTGCCGAGAGATGGCTAGGAGCATGGGGTTCCCGAAGCTTGAAGCTGGCCTTTGCGCCATGACGAAGGAGGATCTTGCAGATAGCCTTGCATATAATAGTCTGAAGGTACAAAAATTGTGAATTTTGAAATTTATGAATTTTGAATTAGTCTTTTGCTGTTATGTTAATCCATTCATTTTTTTGAATAGGGCTTAATACTCAGCAATGCCTTAAGGGCACAAAAGAATGCTGAAGACGAGAGCTGCACTATTGCTCTTAACAACCTTCGAACATAGGTTATCAGGCTAAGAAACGAAGCCTTGGAAAAGGACAAAATTCTGCTTACATTGGTGGATAAAATGAAGGAAGACGAAGCTAGCTCTAAAACTCAAGCCGAAGCTCAGAAGCGCGAAATCGAAGATCTTCAGAAACAATTAGCCCGAGCTAAAGAAGAACGCATTCTTGAAGAAACAAAACGAGAACTAAGTGATCAATGGGCAAATCATTTGGAAATAAATGTTGAAGAGCTTCATGCTTCGAAGAAAAGGTGCTATGATAAATCCATAGAGTGTGTTAAAAAGATAAAATCCAGCTTCGCCAGCGTCGGCGCATTTTCTAGTGAAGAAAATTTCACAAGAGGGAATCCAGAAGGCCCGATTGAATGGATCAGTCACGAAGCTGAGGCCTTCGAGGAAATCTTGAATAGTCGCGGGGATATTTGTGCTTTTTCGGGTGCCAGAGGAATTGTTACTATTTTGGAGAAGAAAGGGTGCGAGCATGTGAAATCTTTAGCACAATCTGAAGCTGCTTTATCCTCTGAAGATATTAAAGACCCTTCAGCCGAAGCAAGCCAGGTCGGTGGAAAATTTTTCACCGACATTTGGGACAATGGCGGCCGAGAAATGGCTTAAGAAATCATTCAGAGAAGCGAAAAAGGCATCCATGACGCTAGGAAGGTAGCGGAGGCTGCTGAAAAAAGCACAGGGCCCGAAGGGCAAATAGGTATTAATTAGTGGTTTTTATTCTGTTGTGATTTTTGATTTTGAACTTTGTTCGCGGTTTGTAATAGTAATATAGTCGTGTCCTCTCCTCCCTCAGAACCTGCTGAGGCAGCCCCGGACCCCCCCGAAGGGGGACGACGAAATTAGACAAATGGCCGAAGCCATCATGGACAAAGTTATCAATCAGCTACTAAACGAAGCAGCAGAAGTAGTTCTTAAGGAAGATTAAGTGCTATTGTAAAAAATACTTGGAACATGACATGTGTAAAACTTTGTAACTTTGAATGTAATATATAAACTATTTATGGTTCAATTCTTTACGATGCATGAAATTTTGCATACATACCGTTTTTTGAGCCTTCGGCGAAAAAACACCTTCCCTTCTTTTCATGCTTCGTGAAGAAAATCTTTTATGTATCACAAGAATTTCCATACTTCTCTGATGAAGAATATCCAAGCTTCGTGAAAACATTCTTCGAAGCTATAAAAAAGTTTTATGTTGCCTTTCTGACGAAGCTATACTTCTTCTCAATTTATCTTATGCTTTAGCACAATTTTCTCTTTTTCCAAAACATTCTTCGAAGATCAATACTGTGTCCCCTTCTTGTTCTACATGCGATATGATGTATGATGCTTATGTTATGCAAAATGATGTGATGATGTTATGCTATGCAAAATGATATTTATGCTGAAGATACACACATCTCTGCAATAGAGCACACAATCTTTTTATCTCAGCGCTGACTTTTCGCTGTAAGCCTCCCTTAGAAGCTTCTTCGCCTTTTACTTTCAGCGGAATCAGCGTTTATTTTTCGCTGTAAGCCTCCCTTAGGAGCTTCTTCGCCTTTTACTTTCAGCGGAATCAGCGTTTATTTTTCGCTGTAAGCTCTGCATTCCCTTCGGAACGACTTTTGAGCAGAAAACTTACACTGCGCTCCTTTAGGAACGACTTTTTACTACTTCGAAGAAGTTACAGTGTGTTCCTTAGAACAAGTTTTTGATAAGTTGAAGGTTCTCCATGCCACCATAAATTCTTGTGCGTCGGTAACTCAAGCCTATGGAGAAGATATATTTTCATTATGATGATAAGCTAAACTGCTACAAGAATTTGAAAAAACGATAAAAGACACTTAAACTTCCCATAATTGTTCTTTACTGCAAAGAAAGTAAAACTGAATGCGAAAATGCGAAAAACTGCTGTCGAGGTAGGATATTTTGTCAGTAAATATGCTTCGACTCTTGCACAGTGCTATTGACTGTGCGAGCTTCGGACTCCTCCCTGAGGTCCCTCTGGAGGTGAGAGTGCTGGCTCCCTTCTGGCTGCGGACCACGTTGTATTGGTGGTGGTGGTGGAAGCTGTTGCCAGGAAGCTTGGGGTTGGCTTGCCGAAGCAACAGAGGCTGCAGGGTGATTGCCTACATATTCTAGAATGTAAGGCGAATGGTACGAAGCAGTATGCATGACCTGCTTCGACTGGTTCTGTTGCACTGCAGCCTCTGCTAGCTCCTTTTGCTTCTGGATGGTAACATGGCACATCCTGGTGGTATGGCCCTTGCCTTCACCACAGAATAGGCAGTAAATTTTTCTTGGTTGATCTCCAAATCTTCCCCCGAAGCCCCTTTTGCCTCTGCCCCTTGGCGCTGGCGGCCGGAAAGAGCTTTGTTGTTGCCCCGAAGCTTGCGAGGAGCACTGTGGCCTTTGTTGTTGACTTCCTTTGTCATCACTTTGGGTAGAATTGTGAATTGACCTGACGTGCCTCGGATAAAATCTTCCTCCGAAGCCCCTGGCCATTTTAGAGAACCTGAAAGCTTCCTCCCTTCTTTGGCGAAAATCATTGTCAGCTCAAATATACTCGTCCATCTTCTGGAGCAGCTTCTCCAAAGTTTGAGGAGGCTTCCTGGCAAAGTACTGAGCTGCAGGTCCAGGCCGAAGCCCCTTGATCATGGCCTCAATGACAATTTCATTGGGCACTGTTGGTGCCTGTGCCCTCAGACGTAGGAACCTTCGGACATATGCCTGAAGGTATTCTTCGTGATCCTGGGTGCACTGGAATAAAGCTTGAGCAGTGACTGGCTTCGTCTAAAACCCTTGGAAGCTGGTTATCAACATATCCTTCAGCTTTTGCCATGAGGTGATTGTCCCTCGCCTAAGGGAGGAGTACCAGGTTTGTGCAACGCTCCTGACAGCCATGATGAAGGACTTTGCCATGACCGCCGTGTTGCCACCGTACGAAGATATAGTTGCCTCATAGCTCATCAAGAATTGTTTCGGGTCTGAATGACCGTCGTACATGGGGAGCTAGGGTGGCTTGTAAGACTGTGGCCAAGGAATAGCTTGTAGTTCTGTTGACAAGGGAGAAGCATCATCAAAAGCAAAATTTCCATGATGGAAATCTTCATACCAGTCGCCCTCATTGTAGAAGCCCTCTTGATGAAGCTCTCTGCGCGGGGGCCTTTGGTTCTGGTCATCTTGAGCAAGATGTCAAAGCTCTTCAGAGGCTTCGTCTATCTGCCTTTGAAGATCAGCTAGACGAGCCATCTTCTCCTTCTTCCGTTGGACCTGTTGATTGATCATCTCTAAATTTTGGATTTCTTGATCCAAGTCGTCCTCCGGAGGTGTTGGACTGGTGACCTTCCTCTTCTGGCTTCGGGCCTCCCTAAGAGAAACGACATCTTGATTGGGGTCCAGCGGCTGCAGAGTGGCAGCCCCTGTCGTGGAAGCTTTTTTCGGCGGCATGACGAAGGTGACGCTTGCCGAAGGTGTTCAAAATTCAAAAAGTGGAAGTGAGTTCACCGGAGGTGGGCGCCAATGTTGGGGACTTGTTCTCAAATGCTAAGAATTAAGAACAAGGCAACATAAAAAGTGTTAAATGTTAGACTCCTTCGTCCTTGAAAACATTATGTCCCTTCGGATATAATGAATCTTGGACGAAGATTATAAAGAGAAAAACCTTCGTAAGATTAATAATGGTAAAAGAGAGCACATATACACAAAATATGAGTAATGATGCGGGTATAATCATCAACTTATTTTTATTATCAATTTCATAAAAACAAATTACAAATGTACCTTCAGATTGATGGAAAGTAAAGGTACAATCGTGATGCGCGAAAGCGTATGCCAGGTCCGCGTGAACAGTACGGGAGTACTGTTCATCTATTTATAGGCACGGGACGCAGCCCGTGTAAAATTACATTGATGCCCTTTGCATTTGATAATAACTTTATGGCAATCCTTCGAGGTTTAACTTGACTTTTCATCCTTAAGTCGGTTCCTCTTTTTTTTGTCATGCCGAAGCTTTTCTGCACGTAGCTTCGTGATCGTCCTATCCTTCGTCGTGATCGCTTTCCACCCCAGTCAAGCTTCGTCTTAACCATCCCGCAACCTGACTCCGAAGATACCTGTTCACATGTTTCACTCGGAAAATATTGTCAAATCATGTTTTTGAGGAGCTTCGGAAGCCGAAGGCCCCCAACAGATTCTCTATTGCTAGGGTTAATCAAGTCAGCGCCGATGCTACTCCTGATGGAGCTGACATTGCACTTGGTATGTTTTACATTAATGCTATTCTTGCAACAATATTATTTGATTCTGGTGCTACACATTCATTCATGTCTTCTCGATATGCCAACACAAATGAGTTACCACTAAAAAATATGAAAACACCAATGATAGTAATAACACCTAAAGGGCCTATTGAGGCAAATCATATGACACATAAATTGACATTGACAATTATGGGAAGATAATTCTGGGCTACCGCTATAATATTAGTGGCAAGCAGCATAGATCTAATCCTTGGCATGTCATGGTTAAGAAAGGCAAAGGCCATTATACAATGTGGTAGCGGTACTGTAGAACTCACCAGCCCTAAAGGACAAAGATTTCAAGTTGAAATTGCAGTAACTACCTCTTCCAGACGTGCGATGTTCTTTATAGATGAGGAGTTTGTTGGTAACAACATCCGTGTGGTTACAGATTTTTCGGATGTCTTTCGAGAGGAGTTACTAGGGATGCCACTAGATAGGGAAGTTGAGTTTGTTATTCATCTCTTACCTGGGACTACTCCTATTTCTAAACGGACATATAGGATGTATGTAGAAGAGTTAAAAGAACTTAAGAAGCAGAGGCGGGGTACATTCGTCCGAGTTCCTCATGTTGGGGAGCGCTGGTTCTGTTTGTACAGAAGAAGTATGGATCACAAAGGATGTGTGTGGACTATAGATCCTTTAATGATGTTACTGTGAAGAACAAGTATTCGTTACCCTGCATTGAGGATTTATTTGATCAGATGAGGGGTGCTAGGGTATTCTCGAAGATTGATCTCCGAACGGGTTACCATCAAATGAAGATTAGGCCATCGGATATTCCCAAGACGGCTTTCTTGACTCGATTTGGTTTATATGAGTTCACGGTTATGTCATTTGGACTAACTAGCTGTGATAGAACCTCCCAAGTCATTAGGCCCACCTACAGTTGTCCTTGTCCAACGGACCTCAGACAACCCTGTAGCTGCACCTGATCACTTGTTAAGTTCGGTATCTGTATTCCTTTCCTTTCCCAAGAGCGTTTCACACGTCACGCAGATATTACAACACATCGGAGGAACGAGTATGCAGAAGCAGTTACAATAACTTACTTTATTTTAAAGTATAGAAAGAGTAGTATTATTACAGACCAGAGAAAATATAAGAGTGCTGGAGTATTATTATTACATCACTAGGAGGCAAAAACCCCTCCCGATTAACAGTAAAAAGTTTTTAGAGGAGGACAATTCCTCCAGAGGCTTCAGTCTTGGTTTTCTTCCTTAGCCACCACCTTGGAACAAAAGCAACAAAAATTTGCTACTTCCTCACCTAAAACAACATGGGACAAAGCCTTGCGTATGAAGTGTACTTTCGCAAGTCTTACCCGTCAAAGTAAAAGACTCTCAAGGATATGCTGGCTTTTGGGGATCAAGGTATGGCTTATCAAGAATCAAAGACTCTGTTTGCAGAAATGCTTACTAATAGTGGATCCTTAAAAATCTAGTTTTACTTGTCAGGTTAAGTAAAGTTACCTACATCTAGAGTTCTTTCTACCCTAGTTCAATCACTTGACCTATACTAGCCAATTTCTTATCAACCCTTTATATTCACTAGAATGCTACGTGTAAGTCAGTGACCAAGTCTTCATGTCCGCGAAGTTACGGCGATCCGAATCGATTAATACTCAGCTGAGGATCTCCAATCACACGACATATGTAGCACTTAACCCATGCATATGTCAACTCGCCACCGGGGTTCTTAAGACCAGATCAGGTTCACGCCAACCGAGAGCACAGATACACCACCGTATAGCCTCTTGCCACGGAGGGTACACGCTACTCTCGCCATCTCTCCACTCCCATTACGTGTTATCTTATTCTGGTATAAGTCTGCCCGAGGCAAAGCTTACCCATGATGAGGCATGTGACCAGTTAAAGGGTCCTTGGTCAGCAGGCCTACATCAAGAAGGTCCTTAATCGACTCAAACGGAGACACTACACCGAGACTCCTTTCTCGTGCAAGTCAACCGTCCGGTCTCAGCTTTATTAATTTCAACCCAAAGTTTGGTACCTGGTAGAGGTACATCTTTTCCGATGTTGAACCTATCAAGGCCTTTGAGAGATCCATCATCAAGTTTTATTTTTGAAAACATCCCACCCACTTGAAGCATCAACTTTTGTCAAAACAAAACATTTTATTTTTCTAGAGCAAGGCTAAGCATAAGAAAAACCTTTTGTAAAACAGGGGTCCAAGGAAAAGTAATCAAATTCTCAAGGAAGGAAATGCAGCAATTTGTTTAGCACACAACTCCTATCACCTAATGCATCAAGCAAGTGAGAAATATTTTAAAATAGCAAGGAGGTGGCAAATGCACCGGGGCTTGCCTTGTGTTATAGGTGAGTCAGGCTCTGCTCCATAGATGTCAAAATAAAAGCAGTTCCCGGCTTGGGGTTCTTCAGGTGGTGGTGGTGTAGTCCTTGCTTCTTCAACTTCTATCTCTTCTTCGTTTTCTATATATAGCCATATATAATCATGAATGCTCATGTAATGCCCATGAAAATGCAAAGATAATAAGAGTATATTATCTTAGTTCTTGAATATAAGTTTCCTTCACGGATCTCCGGGAAACTAGGGTTTTTGGAGTCTATAGTGAAGTTCATAAGGCAGGAGACTAGGGTTTTGGGTTCTAGATACCAAACTTGGTCCAAATCATACCAAACTTTACCCAAGGCTTCTAAATATTATTTTAAGCTTACCCAAAAACTTTAGTGATTTTTGAAGTCATTAAACAATTTCTAAAATTCTAGGAGTATAGGTTTTAACTATTTTAAATACTCCATAATTCCTTATTTGGACTAAAAATCATAAAACTATTTTTATTAAATACTATAGAAAATTAGGAACCTAGCAAAATTGGTCTTGCATTTTTAGCATTTTTCTGGAATTTTCTATGGATTTTCTAAGCTTGATAGAAAAGAAAAAGAGAAAACTGTGAACAGTTCTGGGCTGAATCTGGTCCAAGTCGGCCCAGAAGCTGGGAGAATGCGCGCCCACGCGCGTTGTGGTGTCCATTTTGCGCAAGGGACCCTGGCAGTTTGAAATATCTATGAAGACCCCACCCCACTGTTCCTCTGTCTCGCTGACATTTGCCCAGAGGTCCCTCGACTTCTGTTTCTTCTCTAACTCAACCCCTTGGCCATGGCGCGCTCACCGCCGACCACCCCGTTGCTCGGAGCAGCCAAGGACAACGGTGGCTGCCGAAATTAACTACTGGGCAAGCATCACTGACCCGAAATAAGTCTAGAACAAGCTTTAAATGGGGTTATTACGGCCCTGGCTTAGCCTGACCACGGTGATGGCAAACACCGTACACAGATCAAGATGTTCCGATTGATTAAGTGGGGTTAAGCTCAATGGGTTGAGCAGACGATGATCGCAAACATGTGTGGGTGCTAAAACATGGACAAGAAGAGCGAGGGCAGACCTGGAGGCGGCTGGTCACAGCGCGACGTCTCACGGTGGCGCAGATATATGATTTGGGGGAAGAATGAAATTCTCCGTCTATGGTGGCTAATTGAAGGTGGGGATGGGTGCTCTGGCTTCGTGATAACATGGCGCAACAGACCGGGCCATAAATTTATAGGGCCTTTAAGCGGTGGCCAGTGAATTTGGTCTCGCACGGTGTTGGCCGGAGAAAGAGGGGATCACTGGTGCAAACGATTGGTGGCATCTACCGTGGTGGCTCTTCGGCGGTCACCGGATATCGATTACCCGAGCTATTGCGACGTGGTTAAAGGCCTGAGATGTGGCGCAATTGTGGTGAACGACACGGACTCCGGTGACGGCCGTAAGGCCACGTCGCCGGCGCAAGTGGTCGGGGAACAACGAGGCCACAGTAGTCCAAACTCATCCGCGGCGCGATCTTTTCACCGTCGAGCTCAATCCACAGACCTAAAGCTCAAATCGTGGCGATCGGCACCAATCACGACACGGGGGTCGCTGGCGGCGAAGGGTGATGTATCTGAAGATTTTTTTGTACTGTACCATGGTCACCCCCATCAGTCGTTTTGATAGAGCGATTTACAGCGCTATGTTCTTCAATTTTTGCGTAACAACTCGATCGTCGGCCAGCAGGAAAATTGTTGCCCTATAATCCCTTTCTAACTTTGTTATAGTGTCCATCATCAAGTAGTTACAGGATCTTATTCAAAATCGAGACCTAAGTTCATCCCACTTCACTGCTAGTGAGGATTCAAACTTAGGGTTGCCTGATAGCCCGACTTTGGATCTAAATATCTCAAAATTTCTCTTGACACCAAGGCTTAATTCCTATAGCAATGTTGTTCTCCTATATTAGCTCTACAAGTTTGGTGTGTTGACCCTAGGCAAAATCTTTGTATTTTTAGATCTACAAAGCTCCAAAGTTAGCCATATTGACTGATTTTTAGACTTAGCCATACATGAGCACTAGAGTGGCCTTTTTGCATTTAGGCCCAAATCTCATGGTTTCTTTTGCAAATCTTCAAATATGTGAACCATATGACTTGAGGTACCCTAACACCTTGGTTTTTGCACTTAGGTCCAAAAGTGTGCAACATTTACATATAACCCCTTAGGGTTTCAGTCTAGGGTCTTCCAGGGGTTTGTTTAGGGTTTTTGGCACTTCTAGAGTTTGGATGCCACTTAAGTCCATTAATGGTGACATTTTATGATCATTACTAAAAAGTTTTGAAGTTTTCTCTTATTTAGGCTTTGTTTACTCTTTTAAGCCCAGTTTAGGGTTAGGTACCCTATTCTAGGGTTTTACCCATGACCAGTCATATCAATACAACTTGTTTGAAATTTTTGCCTAGTGAATGCATTCTAAGTGTAACAATCACATGATATGCTAATGCTTATGATGTCATGCTCAAATTTTAGTGACAGTAACACCAGGGGTGTTACATCCTTCCCCCATAAAAGAATCTCGTCCCGAGATTTAAAAGTTCTAGGGCAAGTAATGGAAAAGGAAACACGACATATTTTTTATTTCCTTCTTTCTTGTACAAGGCAAGGGTGTTGGGGTTTATTCCTCCTTTACAACAATTGTACCTATTTCATAATTTACATGAAGCAAAAAAGTCTGGGAAATTCTTTTCTAGAAAATCTTGAGTTTCCCATGTAGCCTCATCTTTCGTGTGTTGGTTCCACTATATCTTATAGAATTTGAGAGTTCTCCTTCAGGTAATCCTGCCCTTTTGATCCAAGAATCGAATAGGGTGTTCTGAATATGTCAAGTCCAGTTCTAAGGCAACATCCGTTACTTCAACGGTTCGATCT
This sequence comes from Zea luxurians, assembly GCA_029449295.1. Lineage (NCBI taxonomy): Eukaryota > Viridiplantae > Streptophyta > Magnoliopsida > Poales > Poaceae > Zea > Zea luxurians. The sequence continues at coordinate 91,554,353 of JAOPSE010000012.1, forward strand.
GGAACCCGAAGACACTTCTTCAACTGAGACACATGGAACACATTATGTACGACAGACAATGTTTCGGGTAGCTGGAGTCGGTATGCCACTGGTCCATATCTTTCAATAATAGGAAACAGGCCAATTGTACCGAGGTGCAAGCTTCCCTTTTACCCCGAAACGCGATACACCCTTCATTGGTGAGACTTTCAGGTAGACATAATCTTCAACTTGAAAGTACAAGGGATTCCGTCGTTTGTCTGCATAATTCTTCTATCGAGCTTGGGCTTCTTTCAATTTATGTACAATCCTTTGAACCTTTTCTTCCATTTCTTTTACCATGTCTGGCCTGAAGAACCATCTTTCTCCTAGTTCAGACCAATTTAATGCAGTACGATACTGTAGTCCATATAAAGCTTCAAAGGGTGCCATCTTGATACTTTCTTAGTAGCTGTTGTTATATGAGAATTCTGCCAGTGGTAAGTATTCATCCCATTTTTGTGGGAACTCGAGAACACATGCTCGTAACATATCTTCAAGTATCTGATTTACTCTCTCAGTTTGCCCACTAGTTTGGGGATGGTAGGCCGAACTGTGAAGCAACTTGGTACCCAGGGATTTATGCAGTGCTTCCCAAAACTTGGTTACAAATTGCAGCCCACGATCCGACACTATGGTCTTTGGAATTCCATGCAGACTAAGAATACGAGCAACATATATTTGAGCATATACAACAACTGGGTGATCTGCCTTGACGGGCAGAAAATGGCCTATCTTGGTAAGTCGATCAACTATAACCCAGATGGAATCATACCCTTTTGCTGTCTTGGGCAATCCCATAATGAAATCCATGCTGATATCCTCCCATTTCCAAGTTGGGATAGGTAAAGATTGCAATGGTCTAGCAGTTTTCATATGTATGGCCTTGACACGTCTGCAAGTGTTGCATCTCGCCACATAGCGTGCAATTTCAATCTTCATCTTTGTACACCAATAATGCTGCTTTAGATCATGATACATCTTAGTGCTTCCGGGATGAATAGAATAGCGACTAAGATGTGCTTCATCTAAAATTTGCTGGCGGACTTCATCATTCTTGGGCACAACTATGCGGTTGTTAAACCATACAACGCCTTGATCATCTTTTCTGAAGCAGTTGAATTTTCCGGCCTCTATTTTCTCATGAATGTGTTTCATACCCTCATCATTTCTTTGCGCATCAATTATCTTTTGCAGAAGGACCGACTCAAGCTTCAGTTGATTTAAGGTTCCATGTTGAATCATTCCTAGGTTCAATTTCTCCATTTCTTGGCATATTGTGATTGTAAGGAAAATGGACCCCGGGCCATTTGGCTAATTGAGTTTTGGTGTTTGATGAACAACACAATCCGTGAACTAATAAGCTTTCTAGTGTTTGTGTTTTGTAGTTCACAGGATGCGAAGAGAATTGGACCAAGGCAATGAGGATGCAACACCTCAAAAGAAGACATAAAAAGATGCATAGGAGTCCAATACTCAAGAACAAAGAAGCCCGAAGAAATCAGCGAACAGAGAGGCCACAGATAGGCGCTCTCTGGCTGTAGCACCGGTCTGTCCGGTGTGCACCGGACTGTCCGGTGTGCCATGGGCAGACGACAACAGTCGGATCCAATGGTCGACTGCTACAGGCGCCAACGGTCGGCTGACGTGGCGTGCACCGGACATCTACGGTGCAGTGTCCGGTGGTGCACCGGACTGTCCGGTGCACTCGACGACAGAAAGCTGCTGCTTTCTGTCCAACGGCTAGTTGGGGGTGTGGAGGCTATAAATACCACCCCAACCGGCCATTCTCAAGTGTGAGAGCCCAAGCAACATACCAAGACACATAGTGCATATTTCCAAGAGCTCAAACACCCAAGTGCTTAATAGAATCACTCGGTGATTAGCGTAGGTGCTTTGCGAAGTGCTTAGGTTAGTTAGACCGCTTTAGCGCTTGCTCTAGGTGAACCCTAGTTAGTTGAGTGAGTTTTGTAAAACCACACAACCCCTCGGCTCTTGCGTGAGTCGTTATAATTGTACCGAGTGGGGCGAGAGTCTTGCGAGAACGTGACAACCGCGTTTGTGTCACGGCCGCCACCGTGTACCGGAGGGAACGAGGCCTGCGGCGTTTCCGCCGGAAGCTCAATAGTGGAGACGGCGGGGAGCGTCCGAGAGGAGCCGGAAGCGGAGCACCACTTGCGCGTGGAGAAAGGCCCGTGGCTCTCTATGGAGTTACTCGACCGTGGTGCTTGGCCCTCGCGTGGGCTTCCCTTTGCGTAGGGGCACCAACGAGGATTAGTCAGGACCTTGCGTGGTTCCGGATACCTCGGTAAAAATACCGGCGTCATCCACGAGAGTTTGCTTCTCTACTTAGCTCTTTACATTCCGCATTTATATTAAGCATTTAAGTTTCAATCTTGTAGTCATACTTATTTAGTGTAGATTGAAACTTAGCCTTTGCGGTAGAGATAGCAACACTTGGACAAAACCTGATTTGCACTCTAGTTTGATTATTTGCATAGGTTTTGCTCTAGAGATTTAATTGTGGCCTAGTTTAGTAAAAGTTTTTAGAAGCCCTAATTCACCCCCCCTCTTAGGCGTCACCCGTTTCCTACAAGTGGTATCAGAGCCCGGTTTGGCTCATTTGAAACGCTTTAGCTTCACCGCTAAAAGAGCCGACGCTTTTTAGAGGAAGGGATGGATACCCATAGGCCACCACACTTCGACGGCACTAACTTCCCATATTATAGTGCTAGAATGGCTTGTTACCTAGAGGCCGTTGATCTAGGTGTTTGGAGAGTCACTCGTGATGGGATGAAACCCCTCAAGAATCCCGAGAAACCTACCACGAGTGAGGAAAAAGAAATCCATTTAAATGCTAGAGCCAAAAATTGCTTGTATGAATCTCTTAGCATGGATATTTTTAATCAAGTATTTACCCTGAAAACTGCTAATGAGATTTGGCTAAAATTGCATGAGCTTCATGACGGCACATCCAATGTCCATGAGCAAAAACATTGCCTAGTCTTAAATGAGTATAATTCTTTTGCTATGAAAGATGATGAGCTTGTTAGAGACATGTATTCTCGATTGAATCTAATTATCAATGAGCTCAATTCTATTGGCATTAATAAGCTAGGTGATGCGGACATTGTGAGGAAGATTATCTCCCTGCTACCACAACAAAGATATGGGAGCATCATCACCATCCTTCACAACATGGAGGATTTGAGCAACATGACCCCGACCATTGTGATTGGGAAAATCGCGGCCTTTGAGATGTCGCGAAAAATGAGTCGGGGAGAGGAGCCAACTTCCTTAAGACCATATGCTTTTGCATGTGATGAAAGGAAGGGCAAAAAGAAGGCTCCCACTCCAAGTTCCTCAAGTGAAGAAGAGGAAGAAGAAGAAAGTGATGATGATGAAGATAATCAACCATGCACATCATCCTCCGAGGACGAAGAAACAATCCGACGCGTCGGAAAGGTAATGAGCATGATCCGCAAGATTAATCTAATGGGTGTGCCCCTGCAGGTCGAGGATCTTCTCTTTAACATTGACAGGAAAAAGCAAAGGAAGAGAGGATGCTTCGCATGTGGGGAGAAGGGCCACTTCAGTGACAACTGTCAAAATATGGCCAAGCCCAAAAAGGAGAGGAGCAAAGGCAAGGCGCTAACAAGTGTTAGAACTTGGGATGATTCTTCAAGTGAAGATGAACCTCCAAGGACGCGCAGCCACTGGTCCTCATCACGATCATCACGGTCATCACACGAATGCCTTATGGCAAGAGGTAACAAAAGCATTCCATCCTCTAGTGATGAAAGTAGTAGTGATGATGAAGGTGAGGGAAAGCCCTCTCTAGATGAGCCTGCAGAAGCCGTAGAATTTTTCCAGGATGTTTGCACTAAGCAAAAAGCTCAACTTAAAACTTTGAAAAATAAGTTGGTTAGCTCTCAAAATGATTACAAAGGTTTGCTAGAAAAATTTAAAACTTTTGCAAACTTAAATAGTGAGCTATCAACGAAAATTGAGCTATTAGAATCTAGTGCTCCATCCACTGCTACCGATGATAGCCTTATTAAAAAGAATGAAAAACTTAAGGCTAAGTTAGCTAGCTCCCAAGAAGCTATTGAAAATTTGCTAGAGAAAATGGAAATTCTTAGCATACACAACAATGAGCTAACTACTAAGCTAGAAAACATTGGTAGCACCCCAGCAGCATCTTTAGTTGAAATACCTGAAATAATTAAGAAAGATGCTTCTACTTCCTGCTTTGATTTAATTGATGATTCTAACCCCTGCAACCAAGTCGTTGTTGAGAATATTGTTATAGAGACATGTACGGATGAGGTTGCAAAGTAAAATGAACAATTAAAGCAAGAAGTGGCTCGCCTTGGCAAGGCTTTGTATGACAAGAAAGGCAAAGCCAAACAAATCCAACCTCCACAGGATAACACCACTGCGGGAGTGAACAAGCCTATGGAGGGAGAAACTGTGATTTGTAGGCTATGCCACAAGGAAGGCCACAAGTCTTTCCAATGCAAGGCGATGACCGGGGATAAAGAAAGACAAAAGCTCAAGCAAAAGCCATCAAGCAAAATCTCAAACACCTACATCAAAAAGGTGAACAAAAAGGATGCTACACCATATTTGATCAAGAAGAAAAAGAACGGAAAGGTGATAGCAATCAAGGCCAACAAGCAAGCCAACAAAGGAAAGGGGGCCAAACGCATCTGGGTGCCAAAGGAGATAATTTCAACCATGAAAAGCACCAAGAAGGTTTGGATCCCGAAAGGGAAGTGAGTGGACCGAAGGTGTGCGGGAAATTTGGAGACTTGGCAAATTCGGGATGTATATCATGGGATACATCATATTGGATCAAGTTTATTGCCAAGTGGGTTAGTAAAAATTTTGGACCCAAATTTCCCACCCATGACTAAGGTAACTAGTTTTATTGTATTTCTTGTTTTTAGATATGCGTATCTATTTATCTTTTATCTAGTTTACCTTTCTTGCCTAGTATTACATTTGTTATATACTTTTGTTCAAAATCATGCATACTAGGTAAATCATATGGTAGGATTGCTTGTTTTTAATTCATATACTTAAGCAAACCTACATGGCTTAAAATGTTTTAGTTAAAGCACGGCACATAGCTTTTATATCACTCCATAGTAAATGATGCATCAATTGAAAATTTTGATTTCTACAAAGTGTATTATTTAACTTATATGTGCCAAAGTTTGGATTATGGATAATTTGCCCCTCTTGATATCAAATCAAAGTGCATGTCTCCTACAAGTATTCAAAACTTGTATGCACACCTTTAGGGGGAGGTTACTCTATAATCTAACACTTTGAGACTAACACCTTTTCAAGTCTATTTCATGTGATAGTCTCATTGTAAGGAAAATGAAGTCCCCGGAGAAAGACAACAATCTTCCACTGCAAAATCTCCAAGAACTCTCATGTTTCTCAAGCTCGCCATTGATCTTCAATTGGTATCTTTTGAGACTACATTTAGTATCATTTACATGTCTTCTCCAATATTTGATTAGACTATATTTCATATCATATGCTTCCATGTTGCTAAAAATGCATAAGTAGTTAACTCATATTCTGTTACCTATGCATAAGGGAAGTTAGTCTTTTCAAACCATGTCTTGCATCTCTAATTTTCACATGCTTTTTCCTAAGTAGAGGATCTCTGTCAGGGGGAGTATTTCCTCATCTCTAAAAAGGGGGAGAAACTTCTTTCTAAGGAGAACACTCATTTAGGGGGAGTAATCGTTTCAACTGGTATCATTCATATGGTTTAATTTAATATCCTTCTAGTGATATCATTTGATACAATTCTTGTTGAGGGCAAGCTTTTATTTACTTCCTACATGCTTTTAATGTCTTCCTTTTCGGTGGTTGATGCCAAAGGGGGAGAAGTTTAGGGACCAAAGCAATGAAAACTATATCAAACACCAAACACCACCAATTTTAAATTTTATATCTTCAAATGGTTTTTCAAGTGGTTTTGGTTATTTGGTCCAAAAATAGGAAGTAAGTGAATTATGGAGTTAGGGGGAGGCTTAAGTCCATAATATCACATTGTGGGGACAATCATGCATCTTAGCAAGTAGATTGCATATTTTCATTCAAATACTTGTATTATTTGCTTGCTTTGGTTGTGTTGTCATCAATCACCAAAAAGGGGGAGATTGTAAGGAAAATGGACCCCGGGCCATTTGGCTAATTGAGTTTTGGTGTTTGATGAACAACACAATCCGTGAACTAATAAACTTTCTAGTGTTTGTGTTTTGTAGTTCACAGGATGCGAAGAGAATTGGACCAAGGCAATGAGGATGCAACACCTCAAAAGAAGACATAAAAAGATGCATAGGAGTCCAATACTCAAGAACAAAGAAGCCCGAAGAAATCAGCGAAGAAACCCAAGATGAGGGCTGTCAGCCAGCGCCTGGTGGCGCACCGGACAGTCTGCGCAGAGAGGCCACAGACAGGCGCTCTCTGGCTGTAGCACCGGTCTGTCCGGTGTGCACCGGACTGTCCGGTGTGCCATGGGCAGACGGCAACGGTCGGATCCAACGGTCGACTGCTACAGGCGCCAACGGTCGGCTGACGTGGCGTGCATCGGACATCTACTGTGCAGTGTCCAGTGATGCACCAGACTGTCCGGTGCACCTGACGATAGAAAGCTGCTGCTTTCTGTCCAACGGCTAGTTGGGGGTGTGGAGGCTATAAATACCACCCCAACCGGCCATTCTCAAGTGTGAGAGCCCAAGCAACATACCAAGACACATAGTGCATATTTCCAAGAGCTCAAACACCCAAGTGCTTAATAGAATCACTCGGTGATTAGCGTAGGTGCTTTGCGAAGTGCTTAGGTTAGTTAGACCGCTTTAGCGCTTGCTCTAGGTGAACCCTAGTTAGTTGAGTGAGTTTTGTAAAACCACACAACCCCTCGGCTCTTGCGTGAGTTGTTGTAATTGTACCGAGTGGGGCGAGAGTCTTGCGAGACCGTGACAATCGCGTTTGTGTCACGGCCGCCACCGTGTACCGGAGGGAACGAGGCCCGCGGCGTTTCCGCCGGAAGCTCGATAGTGGAGACGGCGGGGAGCGTCCAAGAGGAGCCAGAAGCGGAGCACCACTTGCGCGTGGAGAAAGGCCCGTGGCTCTCTACGGAGTTACTCGACCGTGGTGCTTGGCCCTCGCGTGGGCTTCCCTTTGCGTAGGGGCACCAACGAGGATTAGTCGGGACCTTGCGTGGTTCCGGATACCTCGGTAAAAATACCGGCGTCATCCACGAGAGTTTGCTTCTCTACTTAGCTCTTTACATTCCGCATTTATATTAAGCATTTAAGTTTCAACCATGTAGTCATACTTATTTAGTGTAGATTGAAACTTAGCCTTTGCAGTAGAGATAGCAACACTTAGACAAAACCTAGTTTGCACTCTAGTTTGATTATTTGCATAGGTTTTGCTCTAGGGATTTAATTGTGGCCTAGTTTAGTAAAAGTTTTTAGAAGCCCTAATTCACCCCCCCTCTTAGGCGTCACCCGTTTCCTACAGTGATGTCAGACATCTTCATTGTAAGACAATGACAGGAAGTCTTGCGACTTAATGCATCTGCCACCACATTGGCCTTGCCTGGGTGATAATGAATTTCCAATTCATAGTCCTTAATAAGCTCAAGCCATCTCCTCTGTCTCATATTTAATTATGACTGGGTAAATATGTACTTCAAGCTTTTATGATCCGTATATATATGGCAGATATTTCCCAGTAGATAATGACGCCATATTTTCAGGGCATGAACCACAACAGCTAATTCCAGGTCATGAGTTGGATAATGCTCTTCATGCCAGCGTAACTGCCTTGAAGCGTAGACTATCACTCGTCCCTCTTGCATTAGAACAAAACCTAGACCACTGCCGGATGCGTAACAATACATATCAAAGGTCTTTTCAATGTCCGGTTGAGCTAATACCGGAGCAGTGGTTAATAATACTTTTAGCTGCTCAAAGGCTTCATTACATTTTGAGGACTAGTTAAACTTCGTATTGTTCTTCAATAAACTTGTGATTGGTTTCACAAGTTTGGAAAAATCTGGAATAAATCGGCGGTAGTAACCAACCAGTCCAAGGAAACTTTGGACTTGATGTACAGTGGTGGGTGGTTTCCACTCCAAAATATCCTTGACCTTAATGGGATCAACCGCAATCCCCTTGGCAGACAATACGTGTCCCAAAAATTAGATCTCCTCCAGCCAAAATGCGCATTTACTAAATTTAGCATATAGTTGATGCTCCCTTAAGCGCGTTAATATGATTCGCAAATGCCGAGCATGCTCCTCTTCATTCTTGGAATATATCAAAATATCATCAATGAAGACTACCACGAATTTATCCAACTGGGGCATAAATACCGAGTTCATCAGATATGTGAAGTGGGCAGGAGCATTTGTTAGTCCGAAAGACATAACCAGATATTCAAATAATCCATACCGCATAGTGAATGCGGTCTTGGGTATATCTTCGGGTCGGATACAGATCTGATGGTAACCCGACCTGAGGTCAATTTTGGAAAATACCCGAGCTCCGGTAAGCTGATCAAATAAGATATCAATCCGGGGAAGAGGGTACTTATTCTTAATTGTGACCTCATTAAGGGGTCTGTAATCCACGCACATCCGAAGCGTTTGGTCCTTCTTCTTGACAAAGATGGCTGGACAACCCCAAGGTGATGAGCTTGGTCGGATGAATCCCTTTTCTAGCAGATCTTGTAATTGTGTCTTGAGCTCTGCCAACTCATTCGGAGGCATTCGGTACGGCCTTCTAGAAATAGGAGCCGTACTAGGCTTCAACTCAATCACAAACTCTACATCTTTCTCTGGAGGCAATCCAGGCAGATCTTCCGGAAAGATGTCTGAGAATTCAAATACTACCAGAATATCTTGGATCTCCGGTATGATTGCTTCATAAACTCTGCCAAATGGTTTAGCTGCAGCAGCTACGAGAATGGACAAGAGAACCTCTTCCTGGCCATAGCTCAACCTGATGGTTCTTAGATCAGTGTTGAGGATAGCTTTATGCTGGGCTAACCAATTCATGCCCAAAATTACATCTATATCTTGGCCTTTCAGAACAATCATATTTGTGGGAAAGTCCCGTTCAGCCAATGTTACGGGCACATAGAAAGCCACTTCTTTAGTGAATATTTGTCCCCCAGGTGAATGAATTATAAACCCTTCCCTTGATTCATTGTATGGAATGCAATATTTCTCCACAAACTTCTTGCTTATGAATGTATGTGAAGCACCATAATCAAAGAGAATGACTGCAGGGTGATTGGCCACGAGAAACGTACCCATCATGACCGGTTCTCCCTCCGGCGTAGTGGCCACTTGTGTATAATAGATTCGCCCAGTTTTCTTCATATTCTTGCCCGCTGTATTATTTGTCGTGTTTCCCTTGCTTTGGCTAGAATTTCCCGGGTTCTGCTGATTATTGGAGCTGTTCCGCTTCGGATATGGGCAGTCCTTGATAAAATGTCCGGACTTCCCACAATTAAAACAACCATTTGATGAACTCGAGAGTGTAGGGAAACAAGTACCGGGGGAACTCAGCTGAGTTGTTGAGGTGGGGGCAGTGGCGGGGCCGATAAAGACAGGTTGTTTGAAAGGGTAGGAGGGTGGACGTGTTGAAGAACGGTTTTGATTGAAAGGTCGGATCACCAACCTTTGTCGCTTCTCAGGCCCTTAGTTGGACCTGTCACCTCCATAGCCCTTTGACTTTCCTGGGCCTGCATACTTGGCTTCAACTGCCAGCGCGGTGCTGACAACCCTGCTGTAGGAGAGGTCGAGGCAGGTGGCCATTTTCCGTTGTAGCCGGTCATTAAGGCCCCTCATAAAACAGTTCCTCTTTTTCAGGTCAGTGTTGACCTGGTCAATGGCGTACTGGGACAAATGATTGGACTTGTTGAGATACTATGTAACATTATCTCCACCTTTCTTAAGCTTCATGAATTCTTCTTGCTTCATATGGAGCATTCCTTCTGGAATGTAGTGCTCCCGAAATGCCAACTTAAATTCGTCCCAGGTGATTTGATGGCCGGCAGGCTAAATGGCTACATAATTTCCCCACTAGGTGCTGGCAGGGCCTCTTAACTGTTGCGCCACGAATAACGGCTTCTGGGTCTCCGTGCATCGGAGAAGTCCAAACTTCTGCTCAATGACTCGAATCCATTCGTCAGCTTCAAGGGGATCTTCAGCCTTGACGAATAGTGGAGGACGTGTTTCCGAGAAATCCAAATATGAAGTTTCGTGGGGTCCTTGCGGATAAGCTCTCCCGCCTTGCTGCTGCAGTTGCTGTCCCGCCATTTCACGAAGGAAGCGGGTGTTGCCAGCGGTCGCGGTGACCAAGGCGGCGATAGCCTCGGCCAGCGTGGGTGGAACCGGCGGTGGATTTGGTGTATCTTCTTGGCCACGGGATGTTCCCGTGCCGTCATGTGCACGAGTTCGAGATGGCATCTGAAGCAAAGAAATATTTGGAAAATATCACATGCTGATACATACCATCATTTTACATTACTTAAGAGGTAATGTTACAAACTCAATGTACAACATGACATCATTACCTATTTTACATTAACATTATTTCTAAACTATACTACTACTAGTACTTATTATCTTTAGCAGCTTCGTTGTCAGGTGTAGGAGTCCATTCATCAGCCAGGTTCATTGAAGGAGGAGGCCTGAATAGGTCCAACTCCCCACCAAGTGCTTCTCCTGCTGTTCCAGAAGGTCCTGTCCCCATTCCGACAGGATCGGCGAGTACGTCCGGGTGTAGTTGCGAATACAGTACATGAACTTCCTCATGTAATGTATTGCAGTATACCTGCAAGTTGTCGACGGACGTGCTAAGCTCTGCCACACGTGCACGAGCCTTTGCTTCCTTGTCCCAAGTGATGGAACGTGAATTAACAACCCAATCGAGTGCCAAATCTTGTTCGGCAAGCTCGTCTTGCAGATGTCGAATGTTAGCCCTTAACTCATTTATGCGTTGAGCATCTACGACCCACACATTGTTTCTGTGACGTAACTCCGTTTGAAGCTGCTCTACTTGGGCTTCTAGATCTCCAATGGGATCATTGCTACCGCTGCTGCTATCCTCATGTCTCGGGGCTAGTTGGTGCCGAGGCACGCCAATTGGGCCGGTGGATTTGCGCGCGGTTTTCCTTGTGCGCGGCGACATATCTCTAAGGGGGAAAATCTTATTAGTATAGTTTTTAAAATGATGCATGCATAATTACAGAATCAACCTTAGTTGATTCACAATCTTCTATACATTGCACTCTACTATCTGGTCTTTAAAATAAGTACTTCTGAAGGTAGTTAGATAAGAAGGAAAGAAATTTTCTTAGATAAGGCTTTGAAAATTCTTTTTGAAAATGCCTCATAACATCTGCAGAGATGGGCTTCGCTCCGATACTAGTTGTGATAGAACCTCCCAAGTCATTAGGCCCACCTAAAGTTACCTGCATCTAGAGTTCTTTCTACCCTAGTTCAATCACTTGACCTATACTAGCCAATTTCTTATCAACCCTTTATATTCACTGGAATGCTACGTGTAAGTCAGTGACCAAGTCTTCATGTCCGCGAAGTTACGGCGATCCGAATCGATTAATACTCAGCTGAGGATCTCCAATCACACGACATATGTAGCACTTAACCCTTGCATATGTCAACTCGCCACCGGGGTTCTTAAGACCAGATCAAGTTCACACCAACCGAGAGCACAGATACACATCCGTCCAACCTCTTTCCATGGAGGGTACACACTACTCTCGCCATCTCTCCACTCTCATTGCGTGTTATCTTATTCTGGTATTAGTCTGCCCAAGGCAAAGCTTACCCATGACGAGGCATGTGACTAGTTAAATGGTCCTCGGTCAGTAGGCCTGCATCGAGAAGGTCCTTAATCGACTCAGACGGAGACACTACACCGAGACTCCTTTCTCGTGCTAGTCAACCATCCAGTCTCAGCTTTATTAATTTCAACCCAAAGTTTGGTACCTGGTAGAGGTACATCTTTTCCGATGTTGAACCTATCAAGGCCTTTGACAGATCCACCATCAAGTTTTATTTTTGAAAACATCCCACCCACTTGAAGCATCAACTTTTGTCAAAACAAAACATTTTGTTTTTCTAGAGCAAGGCTATGCATAAGAAAAACCTTTTGTAAAATAGGGGTCCAAGGAAAAGTAATCAAATTCTCAAGGAAGGAAATGCAGCAATTTGTTTAGCACACAACTCCTATCACCTAATGCATCAAGCAAGTGAGAAAGATTAAAATAGCAAGGAGGTGGCAAATGCACCGAGGATTGCCTTGTGTTATATGTGAGTCAGGCTCTGCTCCACAGATGTCAAAATAAAAGCAGTTCCCGGCCTAGGGTTCTTCAGGTGGTGGTGGTGTAGTCCTTGCTTCTTCAACTTCTATCTCTTCTTCATTTTCTATATATAGCCATATTAATCATGAATGCTCATGTAATTCCCATGAAAATGCATAGATAATAAGAGTATATTATCTTAGGTCTTGAATATAATTTTCTTTCACGGATCTCCGAAAAACTAGGTTTTTTGGAGTCTATAGTGAAGTTCATAAGGTAGGAGACTAGGGTTTTGGGTTCTAGATACCAAACATGGTCCAAATCATACCAAACTTTACCCAAGGCTTCTAAATATTTTTTAAGCTTACCCAAAAAGTTTAGTGATTTTTGATGTCATTAAACAATTTCTAAAATTCTAGGAGTATAGGGTTTAACTATTTTAAATACTCCATAATTCCTTATTTGGACTAAAAATCATAAAACTATTTTTATTAAATACTATGGAAAATTAGGAACCTAGCAAAATTGGTCTTGCATTTTTAGCATTTTCCTGGAATTTTCTATGTTTTTTCTAAGCGTGACAGAAAAGAAAAAGAGAAAACTGTGAATAGTTCTGGGCTGAATCTGGTCCATGTCGGCCCAAAAGCGGGGAGAACACGCACCCGCGCGTGTTGCGGTGTCCATTTTGCACAGGGGACCCTGGCGGTTTGAAATATCTATAAAGAGCCCACCCCACTGTTCCTCTGTCTCGCTGACATTTGCCCATAGGGCCCTCGACTTCTGTTTCTTCTCTAACTCGACCCCTTGGCCATGGCGCGCTCACCGCCGACCAGCCTGTTGCCCGGACCGGCCAAGAACAACGGTGGCTGCCCAAATTAACTAGTGGGCAAGCATCACTGACCCAAAATAAGTCTAGAACAAGCTTTAAACGGGGTTATTACGGCCCTGGCTTAGCCTGACCACGGTGATGGCGAACACCATACACAGATCAAGATGTTCCGGTTGATTAAGTGAGGTTAAGCTCAATGGGTCGAGCAGACGACGATCGCAAGCATGTGTGGGTGCTAAAACACGGACAAGAAGAGCGAGGGCAGACCTAGAGGCGGCTGGTCACAACGCGACGTCTCACGGTGGCGCAGATAGATTATTTGGGGGAAGAATGAAATTCTCCGTCTATGGTGGCTAATTGAAGGTGGGGATGGGTGCTCTGGCTTTGTGATAACATGGCGCAACAGACCGGGCCATCAATTTATAGGGCCTTTAAGCGGTGGCCAATGAATTTGGTCTCGCACGGTGGCGGCCGGAGAAAGAGGGGATCACTGGTGCAAACGATTGGTGGCATCTACCGTGGCGGCTCTCCGGCGATCACCCGATATCGATTACCCGAGCTATTGCAACGTGGTTAAAGGCCTGAGATGTGGCGCAATTGCGGTGAACGACGCGGACTCTGGTGATGGCCGTAAGGCCACGTCGCCGGCGCAAGTGGTCGGGGAACAGCGAGGCCACAGTAGTCCAAACTCATCCATGACGCGATCTTTTCACCGTCGAGCTCAATCCACAAACCCGAAGCACGAATCGTGGCGATCGACACCAATCATGGAACGGGGGTCACCAGTGGCGAAGGGTGATGTATCTGAAGATTTTTTTGTACGGTACCATGGTCACCCCCCCCCATCAGTCGTTCTGATAGAGCAATTTACAATGCTATGTTCTTCAATTTTTGCGTAACAACTTGATCGTCGGCCAGAAGGAAAATTGTTGCCCTATAATCCCTTTCTAACTTTGTTATAGTGTCCATCATCAAGTAGTTACAGGATCTTATTCAAAATTGAGCCCTAAGTTCATCCCACTTCACTACTAGTGAGGATTCAGACTTAGGGTTGCCTGACAGCCCGACTTTGGATCTAAATATCTCCAAATTTCTCATGACACCAAGGCTTAATTCCTATAGCAAAGTTGTTCTCCTATATTAGCTCTACAAGTTTGGTATGTTGACCCTAGGCAAAATCTTTGTATTTTTAGATCTACAAAGCTCCAAAGTTAGCCATATTGGCTGATTTTTAGACTTAGCCATACATGAGCACTAGAGTGGCCTTTTTGCATTTAGGCCCAAATCTCATGGTTTCTTTTGCAAATCTTCAAATATGTGAACCATATGACTTGAGGTACCCTAACACCTTGGTTTTTGCACTTAGGTCAAAAAGTGTGCAACATTTAAATATAACCCCTTAGGGTTTCAGTCTAGGGTCTTCCAGGGGTTTGTTTAGGGTTTTTGGCACTTCTAGAGTTTGGATGCCACTTAGGTCCATTAATGGTGACATTTTATGATCATTACTAATAAGTTTTGAAGTTTTCTCTTATTTAGGCTTTGTTTACTCTTTTAAGCCAGTTTAGGGTTAAGTACCCTATTCTAGGGTTTTACCCATGACCAGTCATATCAATACAACTTGTTTGAAATTTTTGCCTAGTGAATGCATTCTAAGTGTAACAATCACATGATATGCTAATGCTTATGATCTCATGCTCAAATTTTAGTGATAGTAACACCATGGGTGTTACACTAATGCACCAGCCTATTTTATGAATTTGTTGAATAAGGTGTTTATGGAGTATTTGGACAGATTTGTCGTAGTATTCATCAACGATATTCTTATTTATTCCAAGAGTGATAGTGATCATGAGGAACATCTGAGATTGGTGCTATAGAAGCTGCGAGATAATCAACTCTACGCCAAGTATAGCAAATGCGAGTTTTGGATTGACGAGGTGCCATTCCTTGGACATACCATTTCTAATGGAGGGATATCAGTGGACCCTGCTAAAGTCAAGGAGATAATGGCATGGAGCATACCCACTATAGTTACTAAGATCCAGAGTTTCCTGGGACTCACAGGATATTATCGAAGATTTATTGAAGGATTCTCTAAGATTGCTAAACCTATGACCTCGCTTCTGGAAAAGGGAAGAGAGTTCAAGTGGGACAAGAAGTGCCAAGATAGCTTTGATCAATTAAAGAAGAGATTGATGTCACCACCAGTGTTGGTTATGCCAGATCTACAGAAGGGATTTGACATTTATTGTGATGCATGTGGCCAAGGCTTGGGATGTGTACTTATGCAAGAAGGACACGTGATTGCCTACGCGTCTCGTCAGTTGCGGAAACATGAGTTGAACTATCCCACTCATGACTTAGAACTGGCAGTCGTAGTGCACACACTTAAGATATGGAGACATTATATCATGGGAACCAAGTGTCAAGTATACACGGACCATAAGAGTTTGAAGTATATATTCACTCAGAAGGATCTCAACCTTAGGCAACGCCGATGGTTGGAGCTTATTAAGGATTATGATTTGGAGATTCACTATCACCTGGGCAAGGTGAATTTGGTTGCAGATGCCTTGAGTCGGAAGGAACACATTCATTCAGCTATTGTGGCCCAGCTACCTAAGGAGATTGTTGAGGATTTTAGGAGACTCAACCTGGGAATTGTTACACACACTGAAGGAGTCACTATTGATGTGGAACCTACCTTGGAGCAAGAAGTTCGCAAAGGTCAGTTTGGTGATGATAAGATACAAGAGATCAATGATCTTATTACTGAAGGTAGAGGTCCGAAATTCACGGAGGATGAGCAAGGCACCATATGGTTCAAGGACAGGATATGTGTTCCTGATATTGAGGGCCTTCGTGAGACTATATTGAAGGACACCCATGACTCTGATTATTCTATTCATCCTAGTAGAACCAAGATGTATCAGGATCTGAAGTAGAAATACTGGTGGTATGGATTGAAGAGAAATGTGGCTGCACATGTGGCTATGTGCGATGTGTGACAGAACCTCCCAAGTCATTAGGCCCACCTACAGTTGTCCTTGTCTAGCAGACTTCAGACAATCCTATGGGTGCACCTAATCACTTGTTAAGTTTGGTATATGAATTCCTTTCCTTTCCCAAGAGCGTTTCACCCATCACACAGACATTACAACACATCGGAGGTACAAAAATGCGGAAGCAGTTACAATATCTTACTTTATTTTTAAGTATAGAAAGGGTAGTATTATTACAGACCAGAGCAAATATAGGAGTGCTGGAGTAATATTATTACATAACCTGGGAGGCAAAAACCCCTCCCGATAAACAGTAAAAAGTTTTTAGTGGAGGACACTTCCTCTTGAGGCTTCAGTCTTGATTTTCTTCTTTAGGCACCACCTTTGAACAAAAGCAGCAAAAATTTACCGCTTCCTCACCTAAAACAACATGGGACAAAGCCCTGAGTACGAAGTGTACTTTCGCAAGACTTACCCGTCAAAGTAAAAGACTCTCAAGGATATGCTGGCTATTGGGAATCAAGGTAAGGCTTATCAATAATCAAAGACTCTGTTTGCAGAAATGCTTACTAACAGTGGATCCTTAAAAATCCAGTTTTATTTGTCAGGTTAAGCAAAATTACCTACAGCTAGAGTTCTTTCTACCCTAGTTCAATCACTTGACCTATACTAGCCAATTTCTTATCAACCCTACTTGTTCACTGGATTGCTACGTGTAGGGCAGTGACCAAGTCTTCATATCCGCGAAGTTACGGTGATCCGAATCGATTAATACTCAGCTAAGGATCTCCGATCACACGACATATGTATCACTTAACCGTTGCATATGTTAACTCGCCACCGGGGTTCTTAATACCAGATCAGGTTCACGCCAACCGAGAGCACAGATACACCACCGTCCAGCCTCTTGCCACAGAGGGTACACGCTACTCTCGCCATCTCTCCACTCCCATTGCGTGCTATCTTATTCTGGTATTAGTTTGCCCGAGGCAAAGCTTACCCATGACGAGGCATGTGACCAGTTAAAGGGTCCTCGATCATCATGCCTACATCGAGAAGGTCCTTAATTGACTCAGACAGAGGCACTACACCGAGACTCTCTTCTCGTGCAAGTCAACCGCCTGGTCTCAGCTTTATCATTTCAAACCCAAAGTTTGGTACTTGACAGAGGTACATCTTTTCCGATGTTGAACCCATCATGGCCATATGGATCCACCATCAAGTTTTATTTTTGAAAACATCCCACCCTCTTTGAAGCATCATCTTTTGTCAAAACAAAACATTTTGTTTTTCTAGAGTAAAGCTAAGCATAAGAAAAACCTTTTTATAAAGCAGGGGATTAAGGAGAAGTAATCAAATCCAAGGAAGGAAATGCAACAACGGGTTTAGCACACAACTCCTAGCACCTAATGCATCAAGCAAGTGAGAAAGATTTTAAAATAGCAAGGAGGTGGCAAATGCACCGGGGCTTGCCTTGTGTGATAGGTGAATCAGGCTCTGCTCCACAGATATCAAAGTAAAAGCAGTTTCCTGCCTGAGGTTCTTCAGGTGGTGGTGGTGTAGTCCTCGCTACTTCAACTTCTATCTCTTCCTCGTTTTCTATATATAGCCATGTATAATCATGAATGCTCATGTAATGCTCATGAAAATGCAAAGATAATAAAAGTATATTATCTAATGTCTTGAATATAACTTTCCTTCACAAGACTCCGGGAAACTAGGGTTTTTTGGAGTCTATAGAGAAGTTCATAAGGCAGGGGACTAGGGTTTTGGGTTCTAAGTACCAACATTGTTCAAATCATACCAAATTTTACCCAAGGCTTCTAAATAATATTTAAAGATTATTTAAAAAGTTTGGTGATTTTTGGAATTATTAATCAGTTTCTAAAATTCCAGAAGTATGGGTTTTAGCTCTTTTAAATACACCATAATTCCCTATTTGAACTAAAAATCATGAAACTATTTTTATTAAATACTATAGAAAATTAGAAGCCTAGCAAAATTGGTCTGGTATTTTTAGCATTTTTCTGTAATTTTCTAGAAATTCTCTAGTTCTCACAGAAAAAGAAAAGAAGAAAGGTGCTACAGTTTTGGGCTGAATCTGGCCCGAGTCAGCCCAGCAACAGGCGAAGGTGCGCCCGCGCGGTGGTTTTACACAAAAGACCTCGACGGTTTGAAATATTTAAAAAGAACCCTTTTCACTGTTCCTCTGTCTCGCTGACCTTTGCAAAAACACCCCTGCGCTTTCATCTCTTCACAACCCGAGGTCCATGGCGGCGAGCGGCGGAGGGCCATGCTCCGGCGATCCTATACCAGCCGAAGCACTCAACTACCAGCGTTCCCGTGCGGTTGACACCGAATTCGACTCCAACTAACCATTTCCCCTCCATCAATTTCCGAGTTCTAACCCTAAATCGCTCTGTCCACTGTGACAGTGGGTACAACGGACAACACGACGTGTTCCCGGCGATCTAAGGGGTCCTAGCCTAATTGGCGGGGTCAGGGAGTACCAGGAGCACATCAGAGCACTGAAACAAGCGAATAGAGGGCATGAACGAACCTGTAGAGTGTTGACCACAGTGAGCCCACACACGGCGGCGCAGAGAACCAAATTGGGGGAAGAGAGAAATTGGGAGGCTCTAGTGGATAATCCGAGGTAAGGACCAGTGCGATGGATGCGTAATTACCTAGCGAAGCCGCGTGTGCGCTCAATTTATAGGCTCCCAGGGTGGTGGCGCGTGAATTTGTGTTGCCGCGGTGGTGGTCGGAGAAGAAAGGGGTTACTGGCGCACGAGATTAGTGGCTTTCACCATGGTGGCTCTCCGGCGATCACCGGGCATGCATGACGTGATTCACTGCGACGTGGTACTATGCTTAAGCACGTGGCGCACAGGCGGCAAGCGACCAACGACGGCGAGGTTTATCCCGACTGATCGACAAGCAAGTGGGTACGGTGAACCCAGCCGTGACCGAGCCCCAGTCGATCCGGCCGTGAAGATCTTTACTCTCCTCAGTTATCCACTCGTACAGTGCACGAATCGTAGCGGTCGGCGTGAATTGCAGTGCGGAGGTTGCCGGCGACGAGCTTCTCTGCGCTGGCGTTCTAATCCAAACACTGTACCATCGCGCAGTCAGTTCAGAACGACTGATAGAGCAACTTTGGGCTGCTGTTTCTTCGATTTTTGTACAACCGAAGAAAACGACTGTACCAAAGTTACTCTCCTATAATCCAAGTTTAATCCTGCTACAAGGGTCTTAGCCAAATACCCACTAAATCGAGCTCCACCGAATCTTGAAGTTGGCCCAGTACCACTGGCTTTTCTGAACCACACAGACTTTCAGCGTGACAGTCATACTTTGGATCTAATCATCTCCAAATTCTTCATGACATCAGGGCTTAATTCCTATAGCAAAGTTGTTCTCCTTACATAGCTCTACAAATTTGATGTGCTGACCTAGGGCAAAATCCATATAGTTTTGAAGATACAGGGCTTCAAAGTTGATCCCATTCACTGAAATTCAGACTTAGCTATATGATCACAAAAGTGGCCTTTTTGCATTTAGGCCCAAATCTCATGGGTTCTTTTGCAAATATCCAATTATGTGAACCATATGACATGAGATACCCTATTTCCATGATTTTTGCACTTAGGTCCAAAATGTGCACATTTTTACAGATAACCCCCTAGGGTTTCAGTCCAGGGTTTTTCAGGGGTCTATTTAGGGTTTCTGGCACTTCTAGGGTTTGGATGCCACTTAAGTCTACTCATGGTGACCTTTTGTGACCATTACTAATGAATTTTTAAGTTTTCTCTTATTAGGCTTTGTTTACTCTTTTAAGCCCCGTTTAGGGTTAAGTACTTGTTGGAACTTGCTCTCCAGGGCAAGTCAATCCAACGGGGGAGCGAAAATAGTGCAGGCAAGGTTTCAACTCGAGATGGCAATAGCTCTCTCAAATTCAGCCTCTCAAGGGCACTGTACGGGGGTATTTATAGGTGCCTGAGTGCCCAGCGTCTCGGGTTAAGGACGCATGTGCCCTCGGGCGCCCTGGTTATCCCTGGAATATTCCCATAAAGCAGGGTTATAGATTGTAATTACAGGGAAGCCTTTACAGATTAGGCCCGTAATGCGTAGCGGCCACGCAGGGCCTGCCGTGATGGGTCTGGTCACACGTGGGCCTCCATGTTGGATGAGGTCGCGGGATGGGATGACTTCGCCGTAGGCCTTCGTCTTCCGATGCGTGGGATGAAGGGTAGAGTCCGCCAGTCGTCTTGTCTCCGTTGTTGCAGCGAGTCTAGTGAAGGCATCGAGCGAAGGGTGGCGTCTTCACCTTCGCCCCAACATTTGCCCTCCGAGTGACCAGTTCGACTAAGTCATCTGGTGCCGAAGGCGTCGCTAGATGGTGGAGACGCTACCCTTGCTCGAAGTGGTTCCGCGGGGGTTTTTGACATGACCATTGATTGACGCCACACTGTTGGATTGCGGGTTTCTCGAAGCGTTGCGTCCTGTGTATAAAAAGGGGTGGGGGTGGTGCGGATTGAAATTTACCTTTCTGCGTGTCGCGAAAACCCTAGCCTCCCTTGTTCAAACTGCTCGCTTGCTCGTCTGCCCTCCTTGCTCCTGATCGCCGGAGAACTGGCCCGCGTGAAGCAGACCGCGTGCCACCACCGACGGTACATAGCCATGCCGACCTCCTCCTCGTCTGCTGCGACCACGCCGACGGCCGAGACGCCTTCCGAGGATCTCTCGGGCGGTGCGGCGGCGGCAGAATTGCTACCGGGTGATACGGTGGAATTTGGTGTTTCGCGGATGTCGTCGGGCCGCGTGCAAGATATGCAACAGTTGGGGTATTTTGGCGGCGGGGTCAGGCGTGTGCCGGGGGTAGAGGAGATTCCCGAGCCCGAGGGTGAATTGGTTGTGTTTGAGGCATTTTTTATTGCCGGCCTTCGTCTGCCTGCGCATCATTTCGTGTCGGAGGTGCTGCAGAAGTTCGGGGTCCAGGTTCATCAACTGACACCGAACGTCGTGGTGGCGTTGGTGAAGTATGTCTGGGCAACAACGTCGTATGGCGGTCAGCCTTCGGTGGAAGTCTTCGCCAAGCACTACTGTTTGCACTGGCAGAAGAGAAGAATTGGAGACGAGATTGCGCAATTCGGATCGTGCACTTTCACGCCGAAGTCCGGGAAGACTTCGATGGAGGTTGTGGAGCTGGTCCCCTGTGCCCGAAATAAGTGGGGCAACTGGTGGGACTACTGGTTCTATGTTTCAGAGGCTGAAGTCGAAAATCACCCTAGGCTCCCTGCTGCCATCATGTGTTCTCATTATTATGTGGCGTACCCGCCATTTGAAGTGGCGAAGGATGATGAGAATGAACGGGCCCTTCGGATCGCTGCCCGTAGGAGTAGCGGGCGTGATCTGGTTGAGGAATTCATAGGGTATGGGGTGTGGCCCTTGGCACATGGATGGACGCTGGGCGAAGTATGCCCTCACGTGATGCCCTCCCTTGGTGGGCGGAAAGTGCGAAGTCCGCTCTTTGCCTTGGATGTGCGAGGGCGGGATCCTGCCGCGGTTGTGCGTGAGGCGGAGGATGGGGCGATGCGAATTGTTGGTCGCTACGTGCCGAGGACTGAGGCCCAGCGGAGCTGGGACATACGTGGATCCAACGACCGCCTGAATAGGGTCTTTGAGTTGAATGGTTTGCCGTATGGCGGTTATCCCAGAGTAGACGTTGTCGACCGCCGGGGGAAAAAACCAGCGGCAGTGCTCGAAGATGACCCCGCGCCGGAGGCCGCCCCATCCACTAAGAAGAGGAAGCTAGGTACTGCGATGGGAAAACTGGGGGTCTCCGATAGTTTTGCTATGGAGTTGATGGGGACATGCGTGGCCCCCGGGGGAAGGATGTCTTCGCCCGAGCTCCGGGAGTCTTCGGCGCGGATGCTGGAGGTTACCGGGGGTCGATGTCCCAAGAACGTTCCTATCCCCCGCGCGGCTGGCGAAGACTTTTTTACATCTCGCATGGCCCGTGACTTGAGAGTGTTTCCTTACGGACGGAATATTGCTGCTGTTGTGTCGGCAGTGATGAACAAGGATCGGCAGGATGCTGCGCAGAAGCGACGGGCGGTCGTCAGGCTCCCTGAGGCTAGGCCGAAGAGGGCGCGGGGGAGTGCGAAGGCTGCCGTCCCCGGCGGTAGCCAGCACTCGCTGGCTGCGAAGGCGGCCACGCCTAGATCTGGCAAGTTGCCGGAGAGCGCGAAGGCGGCCGGCGCTGGCGGGACCAAGTCCGCCCCGGAGGGAGCTGCGAAGGTCCGGGAGCAGCCTTCGCCGGGGAAGCGTGTTGCCAACTTCGGCACAGATATTAGCTGGACGACTATCTCGTCGGTAAGTTTTTTTTTGGACCGGTGATACGTTGTAGGGTCGGGCGAAGGGCAACTTGTTGCCGTCTCGCCTGCGGTGGCAACCGCGGCGTCTACCGCGATTTTGGGGTGAAGGGTGGCGCTTTCAGCGGTGGCGGCGAGGTTTCGGCAGCCACTGCCGTCAAGGACGAGGCGGGCACTGTGTCCCGCCGGCTGCAGGAGGCGTCGCTGCAGCTAACGCAGCAGCTGAATCAAGTAAGTTGAAGTAGGCTTCGTTGTGTGCCGCATTCATGGTGATTATGGACTCATGCGTGTCTGTTAGGCGGCCGACTTCACCGACCGCGTGGAGTCGGGCGCCCTTACGGTGGACGTGGCTGCCGAAGTCGAGAGACTTCGGGCGCAGCACGCGGACGCCGTCCGGGAAAAATCGGCTGTGGAGAGCAAAAACCGCAGGCTGGCGGAAAAGGTGGCCGCCCTGGAGAGCGAGAGGACGGACCTCCGGCGCCAGCTGGTGGAGGAAAGGAGGGAGGCCAATCAGGCCATCACCAAGGCGCAGACGGCGCAGGCGGAGGCCAAATTGGTGAGGGCGGAGGAGAGTCTCGCCAGCCAGCGCGCCGAGGAATGGGAGGCGCGGTTCAACGCTCTGCAGGCCCGCATGGAGAGGGCCGAGGCCTCTAATCGCGTGGAAGTTGAGCGGACGCGCAAACAGCTCGTGGACTCATACCGCGAGCTGGGTGCGCGGACTGCTGACTTCGAGGTGCCCGACCGAGAGGCGGGCCTTCGGTTCCTCGAGTGGCTGCAAGAGGAGTTGCTAGCGCTCCCGACCATCGTGGCGGGCTTCATGTCCTTTGCCTCCCTCGTCACCTGCGAGGGGGCTATGAATGCACTGTCCCGCGAGGGGTGCAGTCACTATGAGGGCTTCGACCGATCCGATGAAGATTTTGGGCCCGAGATTTTTAAGGTCGAAGACCCTGTGGTGAAGGACTTCGCGGGGGCCCTCTTCGACCGGATGTGGGGCCCCCACGGTCGGGAGGCGGTTAGGGAACGGGCTGACCGGGCGAGGGATCAGGTAAAGTTTGTGTTTTGTTTTGTGTTGTTGAATGTGGGTGTACGCGGGTGTGCTGAATCAGTGTGTTTTGTTGCAGATGGCGCGTGCTGAGGAGGTGGAGGACATCGGACGTCTGAACAGCGCGTTGCCCGAAGCGGAGGCCAACCCGGTGGTGGCCGAGGCTGAGGTCGACCCAGCGCCGCTCCCGGAAACCGGTGAAGGTTCCCACGCTGCCCCGGCGTCTACTGTGTCTGGTGGAGGCTCGCCGGCAGCCACTGTGCCGGTGGCGGGGGATCTCCCGAAGGCGGCGACGGAGCCAGCAGCGGAAGATCCCGTGGCGGCTGCTGGGTCTTCGCAGGTGGCTTAGTGTGTATGGGGTAGTTAGGGAATTTTGTCTGTGTTACTGAACCTTGGTTGCTGCGCAGGTTCAGGATTTTGGGCCTGCGCACGCAACCGCTACTGCTAATTTTGTAGCGGCTTCGACCGTGGTCGCTGGGAATGAATCGGATGAGTCTACGTCTAAGTTTTCTGAGTTTGACGACTCTGGGAGTTCGGTTTTGTGGATGGAAGAGTCTTCAGATGAGGGCTTAGATTACTTTGCGGCCTTGGATGTGGCTGAGGCGGAGGCTTCTTCGCGTGTTACGAATGCTGAAGTTTTGCCTGGTCCTAGTGTTGGGCGTAGGCGGCGAAGGGCGGTGGCGAAGCGTAGAGTGAGCGGGTTTGATGGTGGTCGGCTTCGTGTGGGCGGGGCTGGTAGGCAGGAATTGTTGTCCTCGTCGGTTGGGGCGAGTATGGGTGAGGGGGAGTTGCGAAGTCTTTTTGAGGGTGAGGAGCTGAGGATAATGCTATTTAACTATAGGGAGATGGGGATCATTCCGAAGGTTGAACCAATGTAAGGTGTGATGCCCTCGCTGTACGCGTGTAACTGTCGTTTGTATGATAAGGTTGATTGCCTTCGCGCATCTGGCTATGTTTGTAAGGTGTTGCACACCTGATCTAGCATGTTTATTGTGTCGGTCCAGCTGCGCCTGTAAACTTTCGGACTGATGTAATGCGCCTTCGATTTTTTGCACTCGTTATGCTAGTCCGGCTGCACCCTTAGGCGACTTTTGCACGTATAGTCTTTTGGAGAAGACTTCGATTTTACGCACTTGTTGTGCTAGTCCGGCTGCATCCTTAGGCGACTTTTGCGCGGATTGTCTTTTGGAGAAGACTTCGATTTTACGCACTTGTTGTGCTAGTCCGGCTGCACCCTTAGGCGACTTTTGCATGGATAGTCTTTTGGAGAAGACTTCGATTTTACGCACTTGTTGTGCTAGTCCGGCTGCACCCTTAGGCGACTTTTGCATAGTTTTGGAGAAGACTTCGATTTTACGCACTTGTTGTGCTAGTCTGGCTGCACCCTTAGGCGACTTTTGCACGGATAGTCTTTTGGAGAAGACTTCGATTTTACGCACTTGTTGTGCTAGTCCGGCTGCACCCTTAGGCGACTTTTGCGCGGACTGTCGCACGCGAGGTTAGCCATCGCTGCCCCTCGCGGTGACTTTTGTGTCGGTCGAATGCCGAAGACCGTTGATACGGTCTTTTTCGACGTAATTTTTGCGGGGGATTTTTCGCGTGTATATTACATGGCTCCGCCTCGTTAAAAACCTCACACCCTAGGAGGAAAAGAGTGTGGGCCGGCTTAAAACTGTTCTGCGGATTACAAGGGCGAAGTGGCCCTAAGGAGTTAAACAAAAAATTTGCGAAGATTATCAATGTTCCAAGAATGTTCTAAGTCTTCGCCGGATGGCGTTGTGAGCCTGTACGCGCTGGAGGACGCCTTCGTCTTGACGATGAAAGGGCCCTCCCATTTTGGCTCCAACTTGCCCCGGGACTCTGTCCGAGCTGTCCGGACTAGTACGAGGTATCCTTCGCTGAATTCCCTCGGGATGACTGTGTGGTCGTGCCATGCTTTGGTCTAAGCTTGGTATTTGTTTAGAGCCTGTAGGGCGAAGACGCGATCGCCATCGATGAGGTCCTTCGAAGTAGGCTCGTCTACGTCGGGGATGGCCGACGCGACTGTCCGTGGTGACCCATGTTTTATTTCTTGCGGAGTCATAGCCTCCGATCCGTATAGAAGGCAAAAAGGGGTGAACCCAGTCGCCCTGCACTCAGTCGTGTTCAGCGCCCAGACCACTTCGGGTAACAGGTCGGGCCACTTGCCTTTTTTGTCGTCGAGGAGCATTTTCTTGACGGCTGTGAAAATTTTACCGTTGGCGCGTTCCACGACTCCGTTGGATTGGGGGTGGTACACTGAGGCGAAGGCAAGCTTGGTGCCGATGAAGAAGCAGAAATCCTTGAAGTCTTGGCTGTCGAATTGCTTGCCGTTGTCGACTGTGAGTTTGGACGGGACTCCGAAGCGGCAAACGATATTTTGCCAGAAGAATTTCTGGGCTGTCTTCGATGTTATCGTGGATACAGCCCTCGCCTCAATCCATTTGGTGAAATACTCAATGGCGATGAAGGTGAACTTGAGGTTCCCCTGAGCCGTGGGCAGGGCCCCGACAATGTCCAGGCCCCAGCGCTGAAGGGGCCACGTGTGGGCGATTAGCTTCGTGAACTGCGAAGGGCTTCCCAAGCATGGAGAAAATTTATGACAGGCTTCGCAGGACCTTGTGACCCGATTTGCGGCGCAAATCATGGCGGGCCAGTAGAAACCTTGACGAATCACCTTTGCCGCTAGGGCCTTAGGCCCTGCGTGGGAGCCACAAGTCCCGTTGTGGACATCGCGCAGAATTTGGACGCCTTCGGTCTCGGTGACACACTTAAGCATCAGTTGGCTGACCCCCTTCTTGTATAGTTGGCCTTCGATTAGTGCGAAGTCCCGGCTTCGATGTTTGAGGCGCTTGGCTTCATTGACGTTGGTGGGATGATAGTACCCCTGCAGGAACAGGGTTATTGGTGCCCGCCAGTCTTCGGTCATGATGAGGTTGACTATGCGGTGACCCTCACTGTCATTGGTTATTTGGAGCCCCTCTGGGCTGCGGACGGCTGACGTGCTAATGACGTGGTAGAACACGTTAGAGGGCACGGCCTCACCCCTGGCGGCTGCCTTGGCCAATGCATCGGCCTCCTCATTCTTGGCTCGGTCCACGTGTTGCAATGTAAAACCCTTGAATTGTCTTTCGAGGCTGCGGATGGCCGCGAGGTACTGCATGAGTGCGGGGTCCTTCGCTGCATAGTCTTTCTCAACCTGGCCGGCGACTACCTTGGAGTCTGTTCTGATGATGCAGGTGTAGACACCGAGCACCCTTAGCTTGCGAAGGCCGAGGATGACAGCCTCGTATTCTGCTATGTTGTTGGTGCACCTATCAGACTCCAAAGCAAAGCTGAGGCGTGCTGCGTATCTGTGCTTGACCCTGGTGGGCGAAGTGATGACCGCAGAGGCGCCTGCCCCCGCATGGCACCATGCGCCGTCGCAATGGATTGTCCACACTTTCTCTACGGACGGGTCCGGCTGCGTTATTGGCCCAGTCCAGTCAACAACGAAGTCTGCCAGGACTTGCGACTTGATGGCTGTCCTGGGTTCAAATGTGATGTGGTAGCTTGAGAGTTCGGCTGCCCACTAGGCAATCCGTACTGATGCCTCTGGGTTTCTAAACAGTTCGCCGAGTCCTCTATCTGAGGTGACCCGGACCTTGAATGCCTCGAAATAATGGTGCAATTTGCGCGAGATCATCACGACTGCATAGGCGATCTTTTCCAGCTCCGTCATATTACATTTTGATGTTGTGAGCACTTTAGAGACGTAATAAACTGGACATTGCCTGGTCGTGCCCTCTCTGGTCTGCTCTTGAACCAGTGCTGCGCTGACCGCATGTGGCGAAGCCGCGACATAGAGCAATAGGGGTAGCGAGGGGTCGGGGCTTGTAAGAATCGCCAATTCCGACAGGTACTGTTTTAATGAAGCGAAGGCTGCCGCCTGCTCTGGTCCCCATGCGAAGTCTTTTGCGCCGCGGAGTGTTTTGAGGAAAGGGAGGCTTCGCTCTGCGGACTTGGAGATGAATCTGTTAAGGGTGGCCAACCTGCCTGTTAGTCGTTGTACTTCTCTAGCTGACTGCGGGGGCGTCATATTGATGATAGCCTAGATTTTGGTTGGATTGGCCTCAATTCCGCGGCATGACACCAGGTAGCCCAAGATTTTCCCCTAGCGAACGCCGAAGACGCACTTTTCGGGGTTGAGGCGAAGTCGTGCGTCCCGCATGTTCACGAACGTTTCGGCGAGGTCAGCCAGGTGGTCTTCCTTGCTTCTGCTGGCGACGACGATGTCGTCCACATATGTGAATATATTTCTGCCGACCTGGCTCTCGAGCACCGTTTTGGTGAGTCGGGAGAAAGTGGACCCGGTGTTCTTAAGTCCCTCTGGCATCCTGATGAAGCAATACGTGCCAAAGGTTGTTATGAAGCTAGTGCTTGCCTTGTCCTCCTCCTTCATATATATTTGGTGGTAGCCGGAGAAGCAATCAAGGAGTGACATGACTTCGCACCCGGCTGCGCTATCGACGATTTTGTCGATCCGAGGCAGCGGGAAGTTGTCCTTGGGGCAGGCCTTGTTAAGACTGGTGAAGTCTATGCACATCCGCCATTTGTCGCTCTTCTTCTGCACCATCACTACATTGGCGAGCCATGTGGGGTAGGCGATTGGCTCGATGAATTTGGCTTCGAGCAGGCGATGCACCTCGGCCTTGGCGGCTTCCGTCTTCTCGTCAGATATCTTACGCAGCCGCTGTTTCTTCGGCCTCACTAAAGGGTCGATTCCTAAGCCATGCTCGATGATGGAGCGGCTGACTCCGACCAGGTCGAGGGCGGACTAGGCGAAGACGTCTTTATTCTTGGACAGACACTAGAGGAGCCTCTCCTCATCATGCGAAGTGAGGTCTTCGCTGATGGTAACCGTCTGCTTGGGCATTGCCTGGTCGAGGGGGACAGTCTTGGTCCCGTCATTGCTCTGCAGCTGTGCTTTTTCATGCTCTTTGGCGGTTGGACTGGCCGACCCGGGGACCTCGCGTTGGGCCGTGAGGCAATGTACGTTTCTTTGTCCGGGGACGAAGTCTCTTTCTATGTTACGCGCAACCTGCTGGTTGCCGTAAACTGTGATGGCGCCTTGCGGACCTGGGATCTTCATGCACAGGTAAAGTCCGTGGATAGCTGCCTCAAACTTGTTGATGGAGCCCTGGCCCATTATGGCGTTGTACGGGTACACCATGTCGACGATGTCGAACGTGACTTGCTCACTTCGGGCATTGGGTGCTACACCGAAGGAGAGGGGCAACTCTATTTTGCCGACGGGAAAGGTGCCCTTGCCGCCGAAGCCGTACAGGGGGTTGTCCAAGGGCTTGAGCAGGCTGTGGCTTATGCCCATGCAATCGAAAGCATGGAGGAAAATGATATCCGCCTGGCTGCCATTGTCGACTAAGACTTTGTGCAAGTCCCAGCCTGCCATGCTGCAGTTGATGACCATGGCATCGATGTGGGGGGCGCTGCGCAGATCGACGTCTCGGGCGTCGAAGGTCA
The DNA here is from genome assembly GCA_029449295.1 of Zea luxurians. Taxonomy (NCBI): domain Eukaryota; kingdom Viridiplantae; phylum Streptophyta; class Magnoliopsida; order Poales; family Poaceae; genus Zea; species Zea luxurians. The sequence goes on from JAOPSE010000012.1 coordinate 91,583,534, forward strand.
ATGGCACGTGGGACCACTTCGTCTGCACAACCGAACCGTTGATGGTGACGTGGTTGATGTTGCGGTAATGGTCTCTCTTCTGCCGCTTTGTGTCGAAGTCGACGCTGGACCCCACAGTAATCATATGAATGACTCCGCGATTGGTCGGCGAAGTCCTCTTGCTTTGGGGCTTGGGGGTGGTTGGGGTGGTGGATGTTTTGCTGTTGATGGTGTGGGGGTGGGGGTGGGAGAGGTACGATTTGTACCTCCTGGTGGTGTTGGTATGCGTGGTGCAGTGGAAGCGGAGCGGGGCCGTGGTTGTATGGCTGAGGGGGTTGCTGATATGTGTGCGCGACAACTCTAGAGTTGTCGGCTGGTTGCGCCCGTGCCATACTGTCTCTGGTGGCCTTCGTCTCTGGGAAGTCTCTTGTAGGATGCGCGCAGTCTTCGCCGTGGAACAGGCAGTAAAATCTACATGGCTGGTGCGCACGCCCTCGACCCCGACCGCGAGTTCCGTTTCCTCGGCCCTGGGGGGGATACTCCTGGCGGCGAGGGGCCTCACTAGCGGGGGGCTGGTTGGCGATGTTGTGCACCTGCTACTGATTGCGGCCGTCCCGGTCGGAGTCTGCCTACGAAGGCCTTGTCCATGTGCGGCTGGACTACGGAGGGTCTTTGGGCTTCCTCTGAGACTCGACTTTGCGCTGGTGGAGCTCTTCGGATCTGGCGTATTTCTCAAACAGCTGATACAGCTCCTGGAGGTTCCTGGGCGGATCCTTGATGCAGTGGCTGTAAAGGACGCCGGCCCGAAGGCCACTGATGGCGTAGTGGATGGCAATCTGGTCATCGACCGAAGGCAGTTGTGACTTGAGGGTCAGGAACTTGCGGTAATACTCTCGCAGAGTCTCTCGTTCCAGCTACTTGCATAGTGAGAGTTCAGCCAACACGTCGGTGTCTGGGCGGTACCCTTGGAAGTTGAGCAAGAATTTGTCCCGGAGACTTCTCCAGGAGTCGATGGACAATGGGGGCAACCTGGTGTACCAGGTGAGGGCTGGGCCTTCGAGGGCAATGATGAATGACTTGGCCATTGTGGCATCGTCCCCTCCAGATGATGCAACGGCGACTTGATAGCTCATGATGTACTGTGCAGGGTTAGTGCTGCCGTTGTACTTGGGATAGGTCCCTGCCCTGAAGTTGGCGGGCCATGGTGTCACTTGCAGATGAGGTGCCAGGGGACTTCGCTCGTCAAGGTAGTTGACGCCTTGGAACGCCGTGGCATGAGGGGTGGCGTGCCCGCCTGAGGAATGAACAGGTCTTCGATATGTGCGCGCTGTTGGAGGGGTGGGTCGTGTTGCAGGCCGAATTGGCCTTCGCCCTGCATGAGGGCGATTTCTTGCTCAAGCTCCTAAGCCTTCTGCTCTTCGTCGCGTATCATCTGCCGCACCTGTTGGGGGCTTGTTCTCAAATGCTTCGGATTAAGAACAAGGCAACATGGAAAATGTTAGGTGTTAATGTCCTTCGTCCTCCAAAACATTATATCCCCTCAGGATATAAAGAATTTCGGACGAAGGTTACGAAGGACGTACCTTCGTAAACATAATATCAAGGAACGAAGCATTCATATCATATAAATCATGAAACATGAAATAAATATTTAAATATGATCGTGGAATTATTTCCATCTCTATCATCATAACTGAATGAATATAAATGACTTCAAGTTACAAATGTACCTTCGGTCCGGAGGAAAGCGAGAATACAAGTGTGATGCGAAGGCAAATAACAGGTTCGCGTGAACAGTACAGAGGTACTGTTCATCTATTTATAGGCACAGGTCACAGCCTATGACAAATTACAATTATGCCCCTTACAAAAGTTTACAACATTGACTCAGACCTCTATGGATAAAAAGGTCATTCTATCTCTATGTCGGTTTGTAACGCCGAAGCTCCATGAAAAGGAACCTTCGGCCATCTCTTGGAGACGACTTCAGCCGAAGCTGCTTCTTCGTGTAAGACCTTCGGCGCACCGAAGCACGGCCCCAACAGTAGCCCCTTTCGCGGTGCTAGATCGTTTTTCGTAACGAGCTTGACCCGTGAAAAAAGCCTCTTCAGCTTCGGGAAGCCGAAGGTCCAAAAAACACCTTCCCTGAGCTCGTTGCGGAGAAACGATCCAGCTTCCGAGCGCGTGCCAGGCCCACCTTGCAGAGTTACTGTTTGATCTTTGCGGTCCACTGCACAGCGAGTACGAATAACTGCCCGCTTGGTGTAAAAAATCCTGCCGCTTCGCCTTCTTACCTGCAGCACTATATAAACAGACGGGTAGGTATGAAGTTACCACAGCATTCATTGTTATTTGCATTGTTTTGCTGCCAAAATTTTTAACTATAGCCGAAGCTTGATTCTCAGAATCGAACGAAGGTCCATCTCGACGTCTGCTTCGTCAGAAAGAAGAGCTTCGGGAGAAAAGAAAAAAGAAAAAAGTTCCTGACTTCCCCAAACCCAGAATCCAATGGCGAGAGTGCGATCTACGGCCAAAGTTGTACGTGAGGGAGACGAAGCCGAAGGTTCGAACACTGTGCCCATCTCCGAAGCGATGCAGCGTTCCGGTCTAGTGACTGCGGAAGAAATGCCTGCTGCTGAAGCAAACCCGACAACTGCCGAAGGAGAAGAAGAGAACATTGAAGGGACTGATCCCGAAGATGACTACCGTATTGCCATGCCCAGCAAGCCGAGTCACCTGGATTTTGGGAAATCAACTGTTTCAAAGGCTGATCTTTTGAAGATGGTGAAAGCGGGTTATTTCAATGAAGACCAGAAGAAGCTACTTCGCTTCGAGGGAGAAGAAACCACCCCGAAGCCAGGGAAGGACGAGATTGTTATCTTCAAGAGTTTTTTAAAGGCTGGGCTTAGATTCCCTCTTCACGAGATTATTGCGGATATACTGAAAAGGTTTGGCATCTACCTTCACCAGTTAACTCCCAACGCTATCGTTAGACTTAGCGTTTATATTTGGGCCCTCCGAAGCCAAGCAGTGGAGCCACTTCCCGACAGTTTCTGTCGAGTTCATGAGTTGCATTATCAAACCAAGGCCAGAAAAGATGGGCTACACGATAACTTCGGTTGTTACAATTTTGCCTACCGGAAAACGGCAAAGTTTCCTGTAATTAGCTACCGAAGCAAATGGCCGGCAGGCTGGAAATCGGAATGGTTCTATGTCAAAGTTGATGACAACAAGGAGAAGCTTGTGCAAAGTCCAATCGAGCTGATCTTCGGAGAAACCCGACCCCGCTGCAACATGACGCCAGAGGGTGAAACACAGCAGGCAATGGATGAATTCGGAATTATTGCAGAGCATATCGGTACCAGGGATCTGGTCCAAGAATTCTTGGCATTCAGAGTCTTCCCTACTCTGAAAGAATGGGAAATGCCAAAATTAAAGGGGGAGAAGAAGAAGGGGGATCTTGTCCGGCTGCCCTATCACTTCAAATTTAAGAAATACTTTAAGAAGCCCTGCCAAGAGTGGCTGGACACAATTGAGGTGATGTGCAATGAAATCCTGGGGAATTATTCCAAAAAAGAGGATCAACTAATGACAGCGGCCTTCGGCGCCCGACCGAAGCGAAGGCTGAACCGAGTGCTTGATGCCCTGGGCTTCGAGTACCCTGACTATGAGCAGTTGAACAAGGGTGCCGAGGGCCAAAAAAGAAAAAGAGTGGCCGAAGCTCTGGACAAGGGTGAAGAAAGACCAGCAAAAGAGAAGAAAATTCCCAAGAAAAGAAAAATATCAACTCCGAAACGAAAATTATCCGAAGAAGATGGGACCCCCACGCCACCTTCTACCAGCGACGTGGAGGAGATTTTAAAGGTAATGACTGAACCCATGCCCACGAAGCTAAGTCCATTAAAGCTCCAACTGACGAAGCTTTTTCGAAAGGTGGACGAGCCGGATCAAACGAAGATAAGCAAACCCAAGCGGCAAAGAATTATTGCGGTAACTGAAGTTATCGACAAGACGCCGCCTAGGGCGTCAATTCAGAAAACACCAGCTATCGAAGGCACCACAAACGTCGAAGTCGCACCTTCGGAGGTCGCGGCTACCGAAGCCGCTACAGCCGAAGATGTAAACTTAGAAACTACTATTGAGGACATTGACAAAATCTTGCAAGACATGGCTGCAGAAGAAGCTGGCACTGCTGCTGAAAAAACCATGGCCACAGTGCCTGGGAAGGGGAAAGAAATAGCCGAGGACACTTCGGACGACGAAGCCTACACATTCCAAAATTTAATTGGGCAAAAACTGTCGAAGGCCGAAATGGAAGAACTTAAGGACTATGCCAAATCTTGCGGCTACAAGCCAGGAGCTCTCCTATTTGGAGGTGTGGACGATGAAATATTAGGCTGCATTCGAGACCAAACTGGAGCTAAGGTAATCGGTACTCTATCAAAGAGTATCGGTTTTCCGAAGCTAGAGACAGACATCAGCCGCTACCGACGACAACATATCGTCGGCAGCTTATTTTATTCCAACTTCAAGGTAAACAATCTTTTCTCTGGTTTTTATTGTTGTTAATAATGAAAATGTTACTAACAAAAGCTGTTTCTGTGCAGAGCATGCTACTGAGCAAAGCTCTGAAGATGCAACAAGATTTGGAGGACAAAAAGCACGAAGCTATAATTCAAAATTTAGAGAGCAAGATAAAAGAACAATCAGCTATCATTGAGAAGAAAGACTTCGAGCTTCAATCAACCGAAGGCTTGCTGGCAGAGACTGAGGCTAAGGTATCAGAGTTGAATTCGAAGCTTATCAGTGAATCAAAACAATTTGAACAGGAAAAGCTAGAACTTAATTCGAAACTTGAAGCCGAAGTCCAGGCCAACTCAAACTTGAAGAAATCATTGACAAGCCTTCAAGACAAATGCTTGAAATTTAGCAATAATTGTATTGAACGATTAAAAAAGATATTTTACTCTGTTGGAGCTAGCAGCGGGAAGTTTAACCCTTCAGCGGAAAATTTACCACAAGCGTTCGATCATATTGAAGCTGAGATCGAAGAACTTGACGAAGTTATAGCCGGGCACGGTGACTTCTGTGCCTGGGTAGCTTCTCGAGGTACCGCTGCAGCATTCCTGAAGGCCGGCTGCGAGCATGGAAAAATCGTCAACAGGCCCAACTTCACCTTGTCTCCATCAATCCTGGACGATATACCTGACCTCGCCCGAAGCATCTCAAATAGATTTATAAAAATGATATGGACAAAAGGCGGGCGGGAGAAGGCTGGAGACGAAGCTCGAAGTCATCTTGAACCAGTAAGAAATGAAACTTCGTACTTACTTTCTCCTTTGCACTTGATTTTTACTCACGATACCTTGATTTATGTAGGATGACGAAGCTGAAGGTGATGCTTAAAGTATATGCCGCCGAAGCTGTCGCCGAAGCTGAAGCTTAATGAAAATCAGTAGAAGTATACTATAGGAAAAACTTAGGATACTTTTGCAACAACTTTTGTAAATACAATTGAACTGTTCTCAAGGAACTTTGTACATACCTTGTAATATATTCTTACCCTTCTGCTGAGGCGCTTTGATGTGGACGAAATCAGTATTTTGAGCCAAGGGCGAAAAAACACCTTCCCTTCTTTTCGTACACAACGAAGCATAAGAGACCAATTCTTCTTTTGCCGAGCGACGAAGCTTTTCTTTTTTGTACACAACAAAGCATAAGGGACCACTTCTTTTTACCGAAGCTTCTCTTTTTTGTACGCAACAAAGCATAACGAATCACAAAAAACCACTTCTCCTTTTTGCCGAAGCTTTTCTTTTACATAACGAATCATAAAAATCCTCTTCTTCTTTTTGCCGAAGCAACCACTTTGGTACATAAATGCTATGAATGAATGCTTATGCATGCAAATGCCATGATGTAATGCAATGTGCGAATGAATGTCCACAACATATGTCCAAAGCCACACTCTCAGCCATTATTCCTTTAGAAGCAACCACACATCAGCTCTGCATTCCCTTAGGAACGTCTTTGGAGCTTCTTCGCCTTTTACTTAGGCAGTATAAGCTCTGCATTCCCTTAGGAACGTCTTTGGAGCTTCTTCGCCTTTTACTTAGGCGGTATCAGCGTTGACTTTTCGCTGTAAGCTCTGCATCCCCTTAGGGACGTCTTTGGAGCTTCTTCGCCTTTTACTTTCGGCGGAATCAGAGCTCTGCATCCCCTTAGGGACGTCTTTGGAGCTTCTTCTCTCTTTTTTTTTCAGTTTCGGCACTCGATGGTGCGTTCTCAGCTTTTACATTTACATTCTTTGGGGGATTCTGCTCTTATAAAACTAAAAAGGAAATTACATATGATGGCCCCATTAAAAACCTTTCTCTCCCTTTAGAAAGGAAAAGGGTGCCATGAAAAAGAAAAAGAAAAACATAAAAAGTTACATCAAGTTATACATAATATCTCCGAAGCTCATCTGCATTCCAAGATCTTGGAATTTCGTTGCCATCCATGTCCTTTAATTTGTACGAACCAGGCCTCGACGAGGATGCTACTAAGAAAGGCCCTTCCCATTTCAATTGTAGCTTGCCCACTGTATCTGGGTTGGCCACTCTCCGAAGCACCAAGTGTCCCGGCTCAATATTTTTTAGCCGAACCTTTCTATCTTGCCATTTGACTGTTTCAGCCTGGTATTTATTGATATTCTCCACGGCTTGAAGCCTGATCCCTTCTAAGGCATCTTTTTCCACGAGACAAGTATCTTCGGGACCTGATTCTGCCGAAGCTACCACTCTTATTGATCCAGCTTTGGCTTCTTCCGGGGTTATTGCTTCGTCACCAAATAACAACTTAAATGGGGTAAAGCCTGTAGACCTTGATGTTGTTGTATTATGGCTCCACACTACTTTGGTCAACTGATCTGGCCACTTTCCCCTTGGTTGATTAAAGATTAGCTTCATTATTCCTGTCATTATGATGTCGTTGGCCCTTTCAACAAGCCCATTCGACTCCGGATGCCTGACTGATGCAAAATGGATCTTCGTTCCAATTTGATCACAGAAATTTCTGAAAGCTTCGGAGTCGAACTGCGCTCCATTATCTACAGTGATGGCCTTCGGTACTCCGAAGCGACAGACAATGTTCTGCCAGAAAAACTTTTGGACAGTGGCCGAAGTTATTGTGGCTAATGGCTTTGCCTCAATCCACTTGGAAAAATACTCCACAGCTACTATAACATATTTTAGATTCCCTTGGGCCGGTGGTAATGGACCCAACAAGTCAAGGCCCCACCTTTGCAATGGCCAGATGGGTTGTATCAGCTGTGTCAAAGACGAAGGTTGCTTTTGATCTCTTGCACATTTCTGACAACCTTCGCACTTTTGTACTAACTCCGCTGCATCCGAAGCTGCCTTCGGCCAATAAAATCCTTGGCGGAACACTTTTCCAAGTAATGGCCTGGATCCGATGTGGGATCCACACAGGCCTGCATGTATCTCTTTCATTAACTCTATCCCTTCGGGTCTAGACAAGCACTTGAGCAGCGGGGCACAAACTCCATGCTTGTATAACTCCCCTTCTATCATGACATACGGACGAGCTCTCGCCTCTATCCTTTTATTATAAGCTTCGTCATCTGATAGGAAGTTACCCTGAAGGTAAGAGATTATTTCAGTTCTCCAATCTTCGCTGTAAACAGGAGAAATGTTAAGGACTGCTCTTTCTAGTAGCTCCACTGAAGGTGCCTTTATTGTTTCGAAGAACACATCCGAAGGTAGCGGCAGACCCTGTGCTGCAGACTTGGCTAACAAATCAGCATGCTCATTTTGTCCTCGAGGGATATTCTTAACAGAAAATCCTTCGAAGGAAGCTTCGATCCTTCGGACCGTGTCTAGGTATTTTTCAAGCTTCGGGTCTTTAGCCTTGCAACTTTTGTCAATATGACCCGAAACAACCTGGGAATCAGTTTTAAGAATCGCCCTTCTGATCCCCATTGCCTTTAGTTTCCGAAGGCCCAGGAGCAAGGCTTCGTACTCAGTTATATTATTTGTGCAGCTGAAGTCAAGTCTTGCTGCATAGCAAGTTTTAACCTTGGACGGTGAGACCAACACAGCAGCTGCACCTGCTCCAAAGGTTCCCCAAGAGCCATCACAAAACACTGTCCATACTTCGGCATCTTTATTCGCTTCTTCGTCCTGAGCCCCTGGCGTCCAGTCGGCAATGAAATCTGCCAATGCTTGAGACTGAATTGAGGATCTATGCACATAATCAATGTAAAATTCATTGAGCTCCGCAGCCCATTTTCCAATACGCCCAGTAGCTTCTCTATTTCTCATGATATCTTTCAACGGCTGCGAAGAAGGAACAATAATGTTGTATGCCTGAAAATAGTGCCGAAGCTTCCTGGATGCCATTAAAACGGCATACAATACCTTCTCCAGCTCTGTATAATTTTTCTTTGAGACGCTAAGGACCTCAGATACAAAATATACTGGGACCTGCTTCTTGACTTGTCCATCAAACTTCTCCTGGACAAGTGCCGCACTTACTGCTGAGTGCGAAGCTGCCACATATAACAACAGAGGAGCCCCTGGCGTTGGTGGAGTTAATGTTGTGAGATCTATTAAGTATTGCTTCAGCTCTTCGAAGGCTTTTTGTTGACTTGGGCCCCATTGAAAGACTTCAGCTGACTTCAGCACCTCGAAGAATGGTAAGTTTCTTTCTGCTGATCTGGATATAAATCTGTTGAGAGATGCCAGCCTTCCTGTCAATCTTTGGGCCCCCTTTCTTGTGGTTGGTGGCTCCATTCGAAGTATAGCTTCGATTTTATTTGGATTAGCTTCGATTCCCTTTGTTGAAACCAAGCATCCAAGAAATTTGCCCTTCTTCACTCCGAAGACACATTTTTCTGGATTCAGCTTCAGACCAGCTTGTCTGAAGCTGGCGAAGGTCTCCTGCAGATCAGCAATATGATTTTCCTGCTTCGTGCTTTTTACAATAATGTCATCAACATAAGTCAACACATTTCTGCCTATCTGAGACTGGAGAACCTTCGCAGTCATTCTGCTGAAACTCCCTCCGGCATTCTTGAGCCCCTCAGGCATCCGAAGATAGCAATATGTACCACTTGGGGTTATGAAGCTAGTCTTCGGCTCATCTTCCTTCTTCATCCAGATTTGATGATAGCCTGAGTAGCAGTCCAGGAGACTCTTGAGCTCCGAAGAAGCTGCTGCATCAACTAAAGAGTCTATCCTTGGCAGCGGGAATTCATCCTTCGGACAAGCCTTGTTGAGATCTGTGAAATCAATACACATTCTCCACTTGCCATTGGCCTTCTTCACCATAACAGTGTTAGCTAGCCACTCTGGATACTTCACTTCTCTGATAACTCCTGCACTGAGGAGTCTTTTTACTTCATTGCGAGCCCCTTCGGCCTTGTCATCAGACATTTTCCGAAGCCTCTGCTTTCGGGGTCTGAAGGATGGGTCAACATTGAGCGAATGTTCAATAACATCCCGATTTACTCCACAGAGATCATTAGCTGACCATGCAAAGACATCTTTGTTGTTAAATAAAAACCTTATCAAGGTTTTCTCCTGGTCTTCAGATAATTGCGAGCCCAACAACACCTTCTGCTCTGCTATGTCTTCACACAATAACATGGGCTTCGGCTGATCCGCTGAAGCTGCCTTCTCCCTCCTGAATTTGTACTGTTCACAAGCTTCAGCTCCATCTATGTTATGGATTGCCTTAGAGTCAGTCCAGCTTCCTTCGGCCCTTCTAGCAGCTTCCTGGCTTCCATGAATAGCAATAGGCCCTTGGTCCGAAGGTATCTTCATGCAGAGATAAGCTGGGTGAAGAATTGCTTCGAAGGCATTAAGAGTACCACGGCCAATGATGGCATTGTAAGGATACTCCATGTCAACAATATCAAACACAATTTGCTCAGTCCTTGTGTTGTTAACAAATCCGAAGGTTACCGGCATGGTAATCTTCCCGAGTGCTACAATCTGTCGCCCTCCGAAGCCACAAAGGGGGTGCGTAGCATCATGAATCTTGTCTTCAGGCTCTTGCATTTGTCTGAAGGCTTTAGCAAATATAATGTCAGCTGCACTGCCTGTATCAACTAGGACAGTGTGGACCAGAAATCCTTTGATCACGCAAGAGATAACCATGGCATCATTGTGAGGATAATCCTTAAGCTGAAGGTCTTCCTGAGAGAAAGTAATTGGAATGTGGGACCATTTTGACTTGATGAAAGGCCCCTGCACTCCAACATGCTGCACCCTTCTCTGAGCCTCCTTCTTCTGCTTCTTGTTAGCCGGCTCTGAGCAAGAACCGCCTGTTATCGGGAGCACCAGCTTCGAAGCCGAAGCAGCTCCAGCTTGATTGTTGAACGAAGCCATCAGCTCAGAAAAGTGGAAGTGAGTTCACCGGAGGTGGGCGCCAATGTTGGGGGCTTGTTCTCAAATGCTTCGGATTAAGAACAAGGCAACATGGAAAATGTTAGGTGTTAATGTCCTTCGTCCTCCAAAACATTATATCCCCTCAGGATATAAAGAATTTCGGACGAAGGTTACGAAGGACGTACCTTCGTAAACATAATATCAAGGAACGAAGCATTCATATCATATAAATCATGAAACATGAAATAAATATTTAAATATGATCGTGGAATTATTTCCATCTCTATCATCATAACTGAATGAATATAAATGACTTCAAGTTACAAATGTACCTTCGGTCCGGAGGAAAGCGAGAATACAAGTGTGATGCGAAGGCAAATAACAGGTTCGCGTGAACAGTACAGAGGTACTGTTCATCTATTTATAGGCACAGGTCACAGCCTATGACAAATTACAATTATGCCCCTTACAAAAGTTTACAACATTGACTCAGACCTCTATGGATAAAAAGGTCATTTTATCTCTATGTCGGTTTGTAACGCTGAAGCTCCATGAAAAGGAACCTTCGGCCATCTCTTGGAGACGACTTCAGCCGAAGCTGCTTCTTCGTGTAAGACCTTCGGCGCACCGAAGCACGGCCCCAACAGCACCTTGGCTTGTGCAGACACGCGTTGGCGCTTGGCCTCGAGGATCTCTTTTTGCTTCTAGAGGTTGCGGTTCTTGAGGCGCAAGGCGCGCAGCTGTAGCTGCTCTTCGGCCGAAACGCCGATGACTTCGCCGTCCTCGATGGCGTCCGCGCCCTCTAGTGGAGCAAAGCCTAGGGGAAGTTGCGGTTCTCCGGAGCTGCAGGTGCGGAGGCTGCCTTCGGTAGTGGGTTGTTCGTTGCGCTGCCTCTTGCTGTTTGCGTCGTCTTCGCAGGGCTCTTGGTGTGTGGTGTCGACAAGGGCCTTGCCCTTTTTCTCGGCCAGAAGTGCTGCCTTCGCGGCCTCGTCAGCCTTCGAGGTGGTTCTCTTGGGTGCCATCGCGGGTGATGTTTTTGTAGCACGAACGGTGGGCGCCAAATGTTGGAACTTGCTCTCCAGGGCAAGTCAATCCAACGAGGGAGCGAAAACAGTGCAGGCAAGGTTTCAACTCGAGATGGCAATAGCTCTCTCAAATTCAGCCTCTCAAGGGCACTGTACAGGGGTATTTATAGGTGCCTGAGTGCCCAGCGTCTCGGGTTAAGGACGCATGTGCCCTCGGGTGCCTTAGTTATCCTCGGAATATTCCCATAAAGCAGGGTTACAGATTGTAACTATAGGGAAGCCTTTACAGATTAGGCCCGTAATGCGTAGCAGCCACGCAGGGCCTGCCGTGATGGGCCTGGTCACACGTGGGCCTCCATGTTGGACGAGGTCGAGGGATGGGACGACTTAGCCGTAGGCCTTCGTCTTCCGATGCGTGGGACGAAGGGTAGAGTCCGCCAGTCGTCTTGTCTCTGTTGTTGCAGCGAGTCTGGCAAAGGCATCGAGCGAAGGGTGGCGTCTTCGCCTTCGCCCCAACAGTACTGTACCCTAGGCTTTCACTTATGACATGTCCCATCAATACAATTTTGTTTGAAATTTTTGCCTAGTGAATGCATTCTAAGTGTAACAATCACATGATATGCTGATGCTCATGATGTTATGCTCAAGTTTTATTGGCAGTAACACCAGGGGTGTTACATCCTTCCCCCCATAAAAGAATCTCGTCCCGAGGTTTAAAAAGTCCTAGAGCAAGTAATGGAAAAGGAAATGCTTCACAACTTTATTTCCTTATTTTTGGTATAAGGCAGGGGTGGTATGGGGTTTATTCCTTTATTACAACAAGTGTACCTACCTTACAATTTACATGAAGCTAAAAAGTCTGGGAAATTCTTGTCTAAAAAGTCTTGAGTCTCCCAAGTAGCTTCATCTTCCGTGTGTTGGTTCCATTGTATCTTATAGAATTTGAGAGTTCTCCTTTGGGTAATCCTATCCCTTTGATCCAAGACTCGAATAGGGTGTTCTGAATATGTCAAGTCTGGCTCTAAGGTAACATCCATCACTTCAACGGTTCGATCTGGAACCCGAAGACACTTCTTCAGCTGAGACACATGGAACACATTATGTACGTCAGACAATGATTCGGGTAACTAGAATCAGTACGCCACTGGTCCATATCTTTCAATAATAGGAAACGGGCCAATGTATCGAGGTGCAAGCTTCCCTTTTACCCCGAAATGTGATACACCCTTCATTGGTGAGACTTTTAAGTAGACATAATCTTCAACTTGAAAGTACAAGGGTTTCCGTCGTTTGTCCGCATAATTCTTCTGCCGAGCTTGGGCTTCTTTCAAATTATGTATAATCCTTTGAACCTTTTCTTCCATTTCTTTTACCATGTCTGACCTAAAAAAACATCTTTCTCCTGGTTCAGACCAGTTTAACGGAGTACGACACCGTCGTCCATACAAAGCTTCAAAGGGTGCCATTTTGATGCTTTCTTGATAGCTGTTATTGTATGAGAACTCCGCCAATGGTAAGCAATCATCCCATTTCTGCGGGAATTCCAGAACACATGCTCGCAACATATCTTCAAGTATCTGATTTACTCTTTCAGTTTGCCCACTAGTTTGAGGATGATAGGCCGAACTGTGGAGCAATTTAGTACCCAGGGATTTGTGAAGTTCTTCCCAAAATTTGGATATGAATTGAGGTCCACGATCCGACACTATTGTCTTCGGAACACCGTGCAAACTAAGAATGCAAGCAATATACAGTTCCGCATATGCAATTACTGGATACTTTACTTTGACTGGGAGAAAATGGGCGATCTTCGTAAGTCGATCAATGATAACCCAAATAGAGTCAAACCCCTTTGCTGTCCTGGGTAATCCCACAATAAAGTCCATGCTGATATCCTCCCATTTCCATGTCGGGATAGTTAACGATTGCAATGGACCAGCAGTTTTCATATGTATGGCCTTGACACGTCTGCAAGTGTCACATCTTGCCACATAGCGTGCAATTTCAATTTTCATCTTCATCCACCAATAATGCTGCTTTAGATCATGATACATCTTAGTGCTTCTGGGATGAATAGAATAGTGACTAAGATGCGCTTCATCTAAAATTTGTTGGCGGATCTCATCATTTTTGGGCACAACTATGCGGTTGTTAAACCATACAATGTCTTGATCATCTTTTCTGAAGCAGTTGGCTTTTCCAGCCTTTATCTTCTCACGAATGTGTTTCATACCCTCATTATTCTTTTGTGCCTCAATTATCCTCTGTAGAAGGACTGACTCAAGCTTTAGTTGATTTAAGGTTCCATGTTGAATTATTCCCAGGTTCAATTTCTCCATCTCTTGGCATATAGTGATGTCAGAAATCTGCATTGTAAGACAATGACAAGAAGTCTTGCGACTTAAGGCATCTGCCACCACGTTGGCCTTGCCTTGGTGATAATGAATTTCCAATTCATAGTCCTTAATAAGCTCAAGTCATCTCCTTTGTATCATATTCAGCTCTGACTGGGTAAATATGTACTTCAAGCTTTTATGATCTGTATAGATGTGGCAGATATTCCTTAGCAGATAATGGCGCCATATTTTCAGGGCATGAACCACAACAACCAATTATAGGTCATGAGTTCGATAATGCTCTTCATGCCGGCGCAACTGCCTTGAAGCGTAGGCTATCACTCAGCCCTCTTGCATTAGAACACAGCCTAAACCACGGCCTGATGCATCACAATACACATCAAATGGTTTTTCAATGTCCAGTTGAGCTAACACCGGAGCAGTGGTTAATAACACCTTCAGCTGCTTGAAGGCTTCACTGCATTTTGAGGACCAATTAAATTTTGTATCATTCTTCAATAAACTTGTGATTGGCTTCACAAGCTTGGAAAAATCTGGAATGAATCGGCAGTAATAACCAGCTAGCCCAAGGAAACTTCAGACTTGATGTACCGTGGTTGGTGGTTTCCACTCCAAAATATCCTTGACTTTGCTGGGATCAACCGCAATCCCTTTGGCAGACAATACGTGCCCCAAAAATTGGACCTCCTCTAGCCAAAACGCGCATTTACTAAATTTAGCATATAGTTGATGTTCCCTTAAGCGCGTTAACATGATCCGCAAATGCCGAGCATGCTCTTCTTCATTCTTAGAATATATCAAAATATCATCAATGAAGACCACCACGAATTTACCCAACTCGGTCATGAATACCGAGTTCATAAGATAGGTGAAGTGGGCAAGAGCATTTGTTAAACTGAAAGCCATAACCAGATATTCAAATAATCCATACCGCATAGTGAATGTGGTCTTGGGTATGTCTTTGGGCCGGATACGGTCTGATGGTAACCCAACCTGAGGTCAATTTTGGAAAATACCCAAGCTCCGGTAAGTTGATCAAATAAGATATCAATCCGTGGAAGAGGGTACTTATTCTTGATGTGACCTCATTAAGGGGTCTATAATCCACGCACATCCGAAGTGTTTGGTCCTTCTTCTTGACAAAGATGGCTGGACAACCCCAAGGTGATGAGCTTGGTCAAATGAATCCCTTTTCTAGCAGATCTTGTAATTGTGTCTTGAGTTTTGCCAACTCATTTGGAGGCATTTAGTACGACCTTCTAGAAATAGGAGCCGTACCGGGCTTCAACTCAATCACAAATTCTACATCTCTCTCTGGAGGCAATCTAGGCAGATCTTCCGGAAAGACGTCCGGAAATTCACATACTACCGGAATATCTTGGATCTTCGGTATGATGGCTTCATAATTTCTACCAAATGGTTTAGCTGTAGTAGCTACGGGAATGGACAAGAGAACCTCTTCCTGGCCATAGCTCAACCTGATGGTTCTCAGATCAGTGTTGAGGATAGCTTTGTGTGGGCTAACCAATTCATGCCCAGAATTACATCTATATCTTGGCCTTTTAGAACAATCATATTTGTGGGAAAGTCCCGTTCAGCCAATGTTACGGGCACATGGAAAGCCACTTGTTTAGTGAATATTATTCCCCCAGGAGAATGAATTATAAACCCATCCCATGATTCATTGTATGGAATGCAATGTTTCTCCACAAATTTCTTGCTTATGAAGGTATGCGAAGCACCCGAATCAAAGAGAATAACTGCAGGGTGATTGGCCACGAGAAACGTACCCATCATGACCGGTTCTCCTTCCGGTGTCGTGGCCACTTGTGTATAATAGATTCGCCCAGTTTTCTTCATATTCTTGCCCGCTGTATTGTTTGCCGTGTTTCCCTTTCCTTGACTGGAACTCCCAGAATTCTGTTGATAATTGGAGTTGTTCCTCTTCGGATATGGGCAGTCCTTGATGAAATGTCCGGACTTCCCACAATTAAAGCAACCAGTAGATGAACTCGGGAGTGCAGGGAAATGAGTACCAGGGACACTCTGCTGATTTGTTGAGGTGGGGGCAGTGGCGGGGCGGATAAAGACCGGTTGTTTGAAAGGGTAGGAGGGTGGACTTGGTGAAGAACGGTTCTGATTGAAAGGTCGGATCACCAACCTTTGTCGCTTCTTAGGCCCTTGGTTGGACCTGTCACCTCCATAGCCCTTTGTTTTTCCTGAGCCTGCATATTTGGCTTCAACTACTAGTGTTGTGCTGACAGCGCTTCCGTAGGAGAGATCAATGCAGGTGGCCATCTTTCGTTGCAGTTGGTCATTAAGGCCCCTCATAAAACAATTTCTCTTCTTCAGGTCAGTGTTGACCTGGTCAATGGCGTACTAGGACAGATGATTGAACTTGTTGAGATACTGTGTAACAGTATCTCCACCTTGTTTAAGCTTCATGAATTCCTCTTGCTTCATATGGAGCACTCCTTCTGGAATGTTGTGCTCCCGAAATGTCAATTTGAATTCGTCCCAGGTAACTTGATGGCCAGCCGGCTGAACGGCTACATAATTTCCCCACCAGGTGCTGGCGGGTCCTCGTAACTGCTGCGCCGCAAATAATGGCTTCTGGGTCTCCGTGCATCGGAGGAGCCTAAACTTCTATTCAATGACCCGAATCCATTCGTCTGCTTCAAGGGGATCTTCATCCTTGACAAATAGTGGGGGACGTGTCTCCGAGAAATCCAAATATGAACTTTCGCGGGGTCCTTGCGCATAAGCTCTCCCACCTTGTTGTTGTAGTTGTTGTCCCGCCATTTCGTGAAGGAAACGAGTGTTGTCAGCGGTCGTGGTGACCAAGGCGGCAATGGCCTCGGCCAGCGTGGGTGGAACCGGCGGTGGATTTGGTGTATCATCCTGGCCACGGGATGTTCCCATGCCGTCATGTGCACGAGTTCGAGATGGCATCTGAAGCAAAGAAATATTTGGAAAATATCACATGCTGATACATACCATCATTTTACATTACATAAGGGTAATGTTACAGACTCAATGTACAACATGACATCATTACCTATTACACATTATTATCATATCTAAACTATACTACTCTAGCTTCTTATCACTTTTGGTAGCTTCACTGTCGGGTGTAGGAGACCATTCATCAGCGAGGTTCATAGAAGGAGGGGGCCTGAAAAGGTCCAACTCCCCACCAAGTGCTTCTCCCGCTGCTCCAGAAGGTCCGGCTCCCATTCTGACAGGTTCGGTAGGTACACCAGGGTGCAGTCGTGAATACAATTCATGAACTTCTTCATGTAGTGTATTACAATACACCTGCAAGGTTTCCACGGTGGTGCTAAGCTCCTCCACACGGGCTCGAGCTTTGGCCTCCTTGGCCCAAGCAAGTGAACATGAGTTAACATCCCAATCGAGTGCTAAATCTCGTTCAGCAAGTTGGTCTTGCAGGTGTCGGATGTCAGTTCTCAACTCATTTATTCGTTGACCATCCTCGACCCACACATTGTTTCTGTGACGTAATTCCGAATGAAGCTGCTCTACCTGAGCTTCTAGATCACCAATGGGATCATTGCTCCCGCTGCTATTATCCTCATGCCTTGGAGCCAGTTGGTGCCGAGGCACGCCAATCGGGACGGTGGATTTTGCGTGCAATTTTCCTTGTGCGCGGCGGCATTTCTCTAAGGGGGAAAATCTTATTAATATAGTTTTTATCATGATGCATGCATAATTACAGAATCAACCTTAGTTGACTCACAACCTTATATACATCGCACTCTATTATCTGGTCTTAACTTAAGTACTTCAAAAGGGAGTTAGATAAGAAAGAAATAAATTTTCTTAGATAAGTCTTTGAAAATTCTTTTTGAAAATGCCTCATAACATCTGCAGAGATGGGCTTCGCTCTGATACCAGTTGTGACAGAACCTCCCAAGTCATTAGGCCCACCTACAGTTGTCCTTGTCCAGCGGACTTTATACAATCCTGTGGGTGCACCTAATCATTTGTTAAGTTCGGTATCTGAATTCCTTTCCTTTCCCAAGAGCGTTTCACCCGTCACGCAGACATTACAACACATCGGAGGTACGAAAATGCGGAAGCAGTTACAATATCTTACTTTATTTTAAAGTATAGAAAGGGTAGTATTATTACAGACCAGAGCAAATATAGGAGTGCTGGAGTAATATTATTACATAACCTGGGAGGCAAAAACCCCTCCCGATAAACAGTAAATAGTTTTTAGTGGAGGACACTTCCTCCTGAGGCTTCAGTCTTGATTTTCTTCTTTAGGCACCACCTTTGAACAAAAGCAGCAAAAATTTACCGCTTCCTCACCTAAAACAACATGGGACAAAGCCCTGAGTATGAAGTGTACTTTCGCAAGACTTACCCGTCAAAGTAAAAGACTCTCAAGGATATGCTGGCCGTTGGGAATCAAGGTAAGGCTTATCAATAATCAAAGACTCTATTTGCAGAAATGCTTACTAACAGTGGATCCTTAAAAATCCAGTTTTATTTGTCAGGTTAAGTAAAATTACCTGCAGCTAGAGTTCTTTCTACCCTAGTTCAATCACTTGACCTATACTAGCCAATTTCTTATCAACCCTTCTTGTTCACTGGATTTCTACGTGTAGGGCAGTGACCAAGTCTTCATATCCATGAAGTTACGGTGATCCAAATCGATTAATACTCAGCTGAGGATCTCCGATCACACGACATATGTAGCACTTAACCCTTGCATATGTCAACTCGCCACAAGGGTTCTTAAGACCAGATCAGGTTCACGCCAACCGAGAGCATAGATACACCACCGTCCAGCCTCTTGCCACGGAGGGTACACGCTACTATCGCCATCTCTCCACTCCCATTGCGTGTTATCTTATTCTGGTATTAGTCTGCCCGAGGCAAAGCTTACCCATGACGAGGCATGTGACCAGTTAAAGGGTCCTCGATCATCAAGCCTACATCGAGAAGGTCCTTAATCGACTCAGACGGAGACACTACACCAAGACTCTCTTCTTGTGCAAGTCACCCGCCTGGTCTCAGCTTTATCATTTCAAACCCAAAGTTTGGTACCTGATAGAGGTACATCTTTTCCGATGTTGAACCCATCATGTCCATGATGGATCCACCATCAATTTTTATTTTTGAAAACATCCCACCCTCTTTGAAGCATCATCTTTTGTCAAAACAAAACATTTTGTTTTTCTAGAGCAAAGCTAAGCATAAGAAAAACCTTTTTGTAAAGTAGGGGATTAAGGAGAAGTAATCAAATCCTAGGAAGGAAATGCAGCAGCGGGTTTAGCACACAACTCCTAGCACCTAATGCATCAAGCAAGTGAGAAAGATTTTAAAATAGCAAGGAGGTGGCAAATGCACCGGGGCTTGCCTTGTGTGATAGGTGAATTAGGCTCTGCTCCACAGATATCAAAGTAAAAGCAGTTTCCTGCCAGAGGTTCTTTAGGTGGTGGTGGTGTAGTCCTCGCTTCTTCAACTTCTATCTCTTCCTCGTTTTCTATATATAGCCATGTATAATCATGAATGGTCATGTAATGCTCATGAAAATGCAAAGATAATAAAAGGATATTATCTAATGTCTTGAATATAACTTTTCTTCACGAGACTCCGGGAAACTAGGGTTTTTGGAGTCTATAGAGAAGTTCATAAGGCAGGGGACTAGGGTTTTGGGTTCTAAGTACCAAATATGGTACAAATCATACCAAATTTTACCCAAGGCTTTTAAATAATATTTAAAGCTTATTTAAAAAGTTTGGTGATTTTTGGAATTATTAATCAGTATCTAAAATTCCAAAAGTATGGGTTTAGCTCTTTTAAATACACCATAATTCCCTATTTGAACTAAAAATCATGAAACTATTTTTACTAAATACTATAGAAAATTAGAAGCCTAGCAAAATTGGTATGGTATTTTTAGCAATTTTCTGTAATTTTCTAGAAATTCTCTAGTTCTGGCAGAAAAAGAAAAGAAGAAAGGTGTTACAGTTTTGGGCTGAATATGGCCCGAGTCATCCCAGCAACAGGCGAAGGTGCGCCCGCGCGGCGGTTTTACACAAAAGACCTCGGCTATTTCAAATATTTATAAAGAACCCTTTTCACTGTTCCTCTGTCTCACTGACCTTTGCAAAAACACCCCTACGCTTTCATCTCTTCACAACCCGAGGACCATGGCGGCGAGCGATGGAGGGCCAAGCTCCGGCGATCCTATACCAGCCGAAGCACTCAACTACCAGCGTTCCCGTGCGGTTGACACCGAATTCGACTCTAACTAACCATTGCCCTCCATCAATTTCCGAGTTCTAACCCTAAATCGCTCTGTCCACTGTGACAGCGGGTACAACGGACAACACGACGTGTTCCCGACGATCTAAGGGGTCCTAGCCTAATTGGCAGGGTCAGGGAGTACCAAGAGCACATCAGAGCACTAAAACAAGTGAATAGAGGGCATGAACGGACCTGTAGAGTGTTGACCACGGTGAGCCCACACACGGCGGCGCGGAGAACCAAATTGGGGGAAGAGATAAATTGGGAGGCTCTGGTGGATAATCTGAGGTAAGGATCGGTGCGATGGATGCATAATTACCTAGCGGAGCTGCGGGTGCGCTCAATTTATAGGGTCCGGGGTGGTGGCGCGTGAATTTGGGTTGGCGCGGTGGCGGTCGGAGAAGAAAGGGGTTACTGGCGCACGAGATTAGTGGCTTTCACCGTGGTGGCTCTCCGGCGATCACCGGGCATGCATGATGTGATTCACTGTGACGTGGTACTGCACTTAAGCACGTGGCGCACAGGTGTTAAGCGACCAACGACGGCGAGGTTTATCCCGATTGATCGACGAGCAAGTGGGTACGATGAACCCAGCCGTGACCGAGCCCGAGTCGATCCGGCCGCGAAGATCTTTACTCTCCTCAGTTATCCACTCGTACAGTGCACGAATCGTAATGGCCGGCGTGAATCGCAGCGCGGAGGTCATCGGCGATGAGCTTCTCTGCGCTGGCGTTCTAATCCAAACACTGTACCATCGCGCAGTCAATTCAGAACGACTGATAGAGCAACTTTGGGCTGCTGTTTCTTCAATTTTTGTACAACAACAAAAGAAAACGATTGTACCGAAGTTACTCTCCTATAATCCAAGTTTAATCCTGCTACAAGGGTCTTAGCCAAATACCCACTAAATCGAGCTCCACCAAATCTTGAAGTTGGCCCAGTACCACTGGCTTTTCTGAACCACACAGAATTTCAGCCTGACAGTCATACTTTGGATCTAATCATCTCCAAATTCTTCATGACATCAGGGCTTAATTCCTATAGCAAAGTTGTTCTCCTTACATAGCTCTACAAATTTGATGTGCTGACATAGGGCAAAATCCTTATAGTTTTGAAGATACAGGGCTTCAAATTTGATCCCATTCACTGAAATTCAGACTTAGCTATATGATCACAAAAGTGGCCTTTTTGCATTTAGGCCCAAATCTCATGGGTTCTTTTGCAAATCTCCAATTATGTGAACCATATGACATGAGATACCCTATTTCTATAATTTTTGCACTTAGGTCCAAAATGTGCAAAGTTTTACAAATAACCCCCTAGGGTTTCAGTCTAGGGTTTTTCAGGTGTCTATTTAGGGTTTCTGGCACTTCTAGGGTTTGGATGCCACTTAAGTCTACTCATGGTGACCTTTTATAACCATTACTAATGAATTTTGAAGTCTCTTATTAGGCTTTGTTGATTCTTTTAAGCCCCTGTTGGGGACTTGTTCTCAAATGCTTCGGATTAAGAACAAGGCAACATAAAAAGTGTTAAATGATAAGGCCCTTCGTCCTTTAAAACATTATTTCCCTTCGGGATATAATGTGTTCCGGACGAAGGTCATAAACAGCATATCTTCGTAAGCATAATAAGTTATGATGAAGAACTTGCATAATATAAACATTTAAATATTATCACAACGTCATTTCTATGTTATTATCATATAAGAATAGAAATAACTTCAGATTACAAGTGTACCTTCGGATTGCAGGAAGGCAGAAATACAAGGATGACGGAAAGCAAATGCCAAGTCAGCGTGAACAGTACGGGGGTACTGTTCATCTATTTATAGACACAGGACGCAGCCTGTGAAGAATTACAATTATGCCCCTCATAAAAGTTTACAACATTGACCCAGACCTTTATGGATAAAAAGGTCATTCTATCTCTAAGTCGGTTTGTAATACCGAAGCTTCATGAAGAGGGACCTTCGGTCATCTCCTGGGGACAACTTCAGCCGAAGTTGCTTCTTCTTATAAGACCTTCGGCGCCTCGAAGCATGACCCCAACAGCCCCCCGTTTAGGGTTAAGTACTGTACCCTAGGGTTGAAATTTTTGCCTAGTGAATGCATTCTAAGTGTAACAATCACATGATATGCTGATGCTCATGATGTTATGCTCAAGTTTTAGTGGCAGTAACACCAGGGGTGTTACATGATGTGTGTCAAAGAGTTAAGGCCGAACACCAGAGGCCAGCTGGACTACTGCATCCACTGAAGATACCTGAATGGAAGTGAGAAGAAATTGGCATGGACTTCATTACTGTATTGCCTCGCAGCCAGAAAGGATATGATTCTATATGGGTGATTGTGGATAGATTGACTAAAGTTGCCCACTTCATTCCTGTCAAGACTACTTATAAAGGTTCTCAGCTGGCAGAGTTATATATGGCTCGGATTGTGTGTTTACATGGAGTACCAAAGAAGATCGTGTTTGATCGAGGTTCACAGTTTAGCTCAAGATTTTGGAGAAGCTTTCATGAGAACATGAATACCAAGTTGAATTTTAGTACGGCTTATCACCCTCATACTGATGGATGGACTGAAAGGACTAATCAAGTATTGGAAGATATGTTGAGAGCTTGTGCCCTTCAACATGGAGGAAGTTGGGATAAAAGTCTACCATATGCTGAGTTCTCATATAATAATAGTTATCAGGCCAGTCTGCAGATGTCACCCTTTGAAGCTTTGTATGGCAAGAAGTGCAAGACTCCTTTATATTGGGATCAGACTGGAGAAAGACAGTTCTTTGGGCCTGAACTTATTCAAGAGGCAGAAGAACAAGTCCGTATAATTCGGGAGAATTTGAGGGTAGCTCAGACCAAGCAAAAGGGCTACGCTGATAATAGAAGAAGACCACTGGAATTTGAGGAAGGAGATCATGTGTACCTCAAGGTGTCACCACTTCGTGGAATGAGGAGATTTAAAGTTAAGGGCAAATTGTCCCCTCGCTTTATTGGACCATTCAGAATCTTTAGGCGAGTTGGAGAGATGGCATACCAACTCGAGCTACCTAATAATATATCTGATGTGCATAATGTATTTCATGTGTCTCAACTTAAGAAGTGTCTTCATGTCCCTGAGGAACAGTTACCAATGGAGGAGCTAAGTGTTCAGGGTGATTTGACCTATACGGAGTATCCGATCAAGATTCTTGACACTTTGACTCGAGTTACAAGAAATAATGTGATAAAGATGTGCAAAGTGCAATGGAGTCACCATGGAGAGGATGAAGGTACATGGGAAAGAGAAGAAGAGCTTCGCATAGATTTTCCCCATCTTTTATCTAGTCCTTCCTAAATCTCGAGGACGAGATTCTTTTTAAGGGGGGGGGGGGTAGGATTTGTAATACCCAATTTGTAATCTGTTAGAGATAATATAAATGGAGAAACAATTTCTCTTTAACTATATGTGAGTTTGACCTTTATGTACCATCACATGTGAACACCATACTTAAAAACAAATAATTAATAAGATATATGCCAGTAAAATATGCATCATGCTGGTTTTCATTTTTGTGTGCATCTTGTGACCATATAAAAAATCATATGAAAAGAAAATATTAAAGTCCCAAAGTGGAACTTAGAATGTAAAAGAAAATCCAGAATTTAGAAGTGGAGAAAGAAAAGAAAATGTGTATACAAAATAAATATTATAAATAAAGGTAATAATAGTATGTGCAAAATGATTCTCTTAATTTGAGGAAGATTTACCATAGAGTTAAATTTTAATTTTGAATTCAAATGGAAAGGGAAAAACAAATTAGGAAAAGAAAAAGAAAATAAAATAAAAAGGGAAACCCACCTAGGCCTCGCTATCACATTTGGCCCACCTCCTCTTTGCCTCCCTCGTGCACGGCCCACCAGCGCCTCAACACTGCGCCGACAGGCGGGCCCACGCGGCCAGTTCCTCCGCGCGCACGCAAGCTTGTTTGGCTGTCGCGTGGGGCCCCGTGACCAGACTCCACCTCCGCGACGCGCGTACTCTGTAGTCGCTGCACCGCGGGACCCACTGCCAGCCACACCTTTGCTCCACTCGCACGATCGGCGTGGCCTGCTGACTGGTAGGCTCAGCCGGTCAGAAGCATCTCCTACACCTAACTCGTGCAACGGAAGGCGCGAATACTGCTGCCATGACCGGGGGTGTGGGCGACCTCCCTCTCCCTCCAAACCGGAACCCCGTGGGATAAATGGGAGTCCCCGTGACCCGTTCTCTCCCTACTACCGTCACGCACGAGCTTGTTCTCCCAGAACACCGCCACCTTCGTGTTCCTCACCGCCACCGCGAATAGCCACTTATAGTGCGAATTGGACCTCAATCGAGACACCGGAGGCTTGTGCTGCTCGCGTAGAAACCATACGTGGGCGCAACCGGAGGGTGGTGACCGGAGGCCGTGTGAATTCCTCGCCGAGGTTGGAGATCCGCCGTGCGTCGCGGGTGGCTTCGCTCGGTTCTCAACTCCGGTGGGTAAACCCTATACCTCTTTCGCTCGTCCCCTGCAATGGTGTAGCACCCAGCAGAATCAAGCATAGGGCACTAAATCACCGGGTCCGGGATTCCGGCGATGGCGCTTGCCGCGGGTTAGCGCGCGCCGCCGTGGCCCTCTGTCGGAGTTGAGGAAAGGGTTTTGGCTGTTGGATGAGCGATCTGTGGCCTGGATTAGACTCGGGATACCGCTTTGGCCAGAGGGGGCGTGTGCCGTTCGATTCGAATCGAGCGGACGGTGATTGTCATGTAGGTATTTAAATCCAGAGCGTTGTTGTCCGATCCAACAGATGTGGTGGCATACCGATTCAATCGCGGGTGGGTTTGATCTGTGCTGTAGACTTCTAATCCGACGGTCGTGATCGCTGTGTACCCCTTCGCGGGTACGTTTTACTAAAGAACCCCTCGGCTTTCACATAAATAACCCGCCGTCCATGTACAACTATTCCCTGAGTCTAGGAAGTTTTACCTCGAGGCCCTGTCTTTCCTGGTAAATGAGGCCCAGTCCAGAATAGTATAAAACCAGAGAAATTAGATTATAAATGGATTTTAATATTTAAATAAGTGCTAGAACTTGTAAAATTCATAGAAAATTCATTTTTAGTCCTAATTACTCCATTCCAGTTTCTAAAATTTTGTAATATTATTGTATACCACTTAGATTCTCTGTTTTGACATGAAAACAATAATAAAATTTATTTCTCACTTAATCATATATCAAGCACATAAAACCTTTGGAAATTCATAATTTAAAATCTATAGCTCCAAAATTAATGATTCCTGTTCCTAGGATTTTATTTTAATGCGTAGATTATTATTATGTATTTTGTTTACATGTTTGTTTTGATGTTAATTTTCTGTATATATTGTGCTTGTTTGTATTGTGGCGAGTAGAAGAACCTGTGACTGAGGATTCTGGTGCCCAGCATATAGAAGTTGCTGAGCAGGAGCTCATTGACGATAAGTTGTGCCCTTGACCACTTTTTACCCAATAATGTTTTTTAATATCACTTATTCATGCATAGGTTGAATTCTGATGGGACCCAATAGGTCACTCTAGACTATTTATCTCTTTACCTTGTTATCCCTGAATCACTTGTGTAGTTTTGCTATTGTTTTACATGGTTTTGGGTTAACATTTCATTATATCAATGTTCCAATTATTTTGTTATTCTATTTATGTTCATGTCAAGATCATTATCTTTAATTGGAACATGGAGCTTAACTTGAGAAACACGTGCCACCACAAGGGTGGAATGGGACGCCCTTGGCTGACTAATTAGGAAAGCTAGTGGAAGACTACCTTACCCGAAAGGGGCAAGGGCAGTAGGGGAGTTGAATGTAAGGAGGTTCTCGGGTTGATTTTGCTGCGATGGCGGTCAGACGGATGATTCTTGCAAGTGCTCTTCCCATAAACTATAGCGGGTTTTCAGAAGCTAGTGGAACTTTGTAAAGGCCTCGTAGTGTTGCCCTACCTCTCTTCCTTGGTAGAGGTGTATGGGAGTCGCGATCCCTTGGCAGATGGGTAACATGACTTGTGGGTACAGGGTACATCCTCTCCAGAGTGTAAAACTGGTATACTAGCCGAGCTCACGGTCATGAGCAGCTTAGGACTCTCGCATGATTAATTTATGGAACTTAAATTCAATTTGCCATTTGCATTGCATGGGATTATGTATTAACTTTGTTCTATTACTTTTATTAAGGTTTGGTATTTACTTACATCTAGTAACTTCTAATAAAATTTTGACCAACTGATTAAAAGCAATGCTCAACTTTAACCTCTGTTGTTGATTAGCCTTACACATCACATGAACTCCCACGTTTGGTGAGTTCATGCCCGCTGGTTTCCCCACAACTTGTTGAGCTATGATCATTGTAACGCCCTGAATTTGAGGGTAGATTTTTTTCTTCTTTTTACTCACCAAATTCAGGCGTTACTCTCTTTTCTCTTCCTGTTTTGCTCCTTCTTCCCAATTTCAAAGCAGTATAGCGACTAGCGTCCATATCATGTGTAAACAAAACCTAAGTTGACATGGGTGTTGCATCATGCCGAATCATATTTCTTTTGTCTGATTTCGTGCTTAATCGCGTGTTTGCCTAGTCTCGTTTCGGTTCCCATTTCGCGAATTAGATTCCAATATGTGGTTGTGCGTGCCGCGGGATTTTCACCCGCGGTGCGGCCCAGCCTAGCCCGGCCCAGCCTAGCTCGGCCCGGCCTTGGCCCGCGCGCCCCTGGCGCCCTGCCCCTTCCCATGCCGCCCCTCCCCTAGTCTCCTTCCCCTCATTCAATTCTCCCGCGCACAACTCCCTCTCTCTCCCACCTCTCTCTCTCCCCCGTTGTGCCCTAGGTTTTGGAGACGGTGATCGCCGGATTTGGACCCCGAGGTGAGCTCCCTCTCCCTCTCCCTCTCTTTCTTCCCCTCCCCCTCCCCATCCTTCTCCCCTGCGCGCCCGTGGCCCTGCGCACCCCAGCGGCCCCCGCCCCTCCCTGCCTCGGTGGCGGCTCGCCCCAGGGGCCCCGTGCCCCTCCCTGTCCCGGAGGCGGCTCGCCCCCGCGGCCCCACGCGCCCACGTCCCCTCGCCTACGTCCCGGCGGCGGCTCGCCCGGCGGCTCCCGCGCTCGTGCCCTGGCGGCCCGGTGACCCCGCGCCCGCGCCCCTGCCCCGGTGGCGGCTCGCCTCGCGGCCTCTCGCCCGCGCCCCTGCCCCGGCGGCCCCCGCGCACGCGCCCTGGCGGCCTCGCGCCCCTATGCCTGCGTGCCCCGGCGGCCCTCGCGCCTCGGCGGCCTCGTGCCCTCGTGCCCCGGCGTGGCCTCGCGTGCCTCGACGTGGCTCACGTGCCCCCGACACGTGTAGCGTGTTCTCACGCGTGCGACTGTAGTTGAGCGGCGTTTGACTTTCAGTTTAATTAATTTTAGATTCATCTTTATTAATGAGCTGTGTCGCGCGCTTCGTCGCGCGACGTTTCATTCTAAATTCAGTTCAGATGACGTATGCCGTCGTGCGTTTCGTCGCGCGACGCTTAACGTCTCTTTATAATTATTGCAAGTGTCTCGTTGCGCGCTCTGTCGCGCGACGAGTCGTTTATTTCTTAATTCAATTTAAGTGCTGTGTTGTGCGTCTCGCCGCGCGACAATCCTTTTAATTTACCTTTATTTGCTTATAATAATTAAACATGGAACATGAATTTACCCTATGCTAAACGCGATGGCTAAATTAATACCATTCCGTTTAGACGAGTATTTTAATTTGTAAATGTGTGACGTGATCGCTCTTCGACCGTAGTCTCGACCGTTACTTTCTCTTTCTCGCTTAGTCGTAGGTGTGAGCCCTGCGTCGAGTGTCTGTCTGTTTATTGCATTCTATTATTTGGTGTATTGTTCTTTTGTATTAAAACTTGTGGAATGTATGTTTGAAACTCGTATAGATAACGGTCAGTTGGCGGAGTCCGAAGGAGTTGCAGGTGAAGACCCTGAGCAGCAACTGGTTGGTGAAGGCAAGTGTCCCTTGACCCATCTATGTCCTACTCATTCTTATAATTCATTCCTCGCATTTACACAGTTTATACCTAAGGATTTACTAGCTTTTGTCTATCATGTCCTTGTTTACCTATTCTGGTTGGGTTATTTTGGTTTAGCTTCATGCTAGTGCTTTACATTAATCAATGAACATGATGAGATCTATCTATGATATGATGTTTTCCCTTTTTATTATGATGATATACTTGTGGCCCTTAAGGGGACTCGAGCCGTTTCTCGAGTGCCTCTCTGTAAGGACCTGTTCGTTGGATGACCGCCCGGGAAAACAGTGCAACCATGAGGGTGGAGTGGGACGCCCTTAGGTGAGTAATTAGAGGAACTGGGGTGTAGTTCGCTTCGCCATCATTCCGTTAATGGGGCTCGGTGTATGCGGCTCGCTCTGCCAAGGTTGGGTCGCACCTTGGGGAGGAGTGAGGTGCATTTAGGAAACCTAACGGGCGGCTACAGCCCTAGGAAATCTTTGTAAAGGCTACGTAGTGAGACCCTACCTATTCACCTTAGTAGTGTTTAAGGGTTTGATCGGCCTGAGGCAAGAGGGAATCATGGCTTGTGGGTAAAGTGCGCAACCTCTGCAGAGTGTTATGAAACTGATATATCAGCCGTGCTCGCGGTTATGAGCGGCCAAGGGAACTCCATTGATTAGAGATACTCGATCAGAGATGTATGGTTCGTAGGTGGTGATGAGGATGATGATTTTGGTTATGACTATGGTAATGGTAAGTGGTATTCTTTCCGTTTGGAAAGGGTACATCTGGGTTAATAACTTGGGTTAATGCTAAAACCTGGCTTTCTACTAGTAAATAATAACCTAACCAACTAAAAGCAACTGCTTGACTTAACTCCACATAAAGCTAGTCCACTACAGCCAAACATAACATTTTGCTGAGTATGTTGATGTGTACTCACCCTTGCTTTACAAACCAACCCCCCCCAGGTTGTCCGCGTTGCAACCACTACTCAGGTGAAGATGAAGTCGTGGAGGAGGACTTCCAGGAGTTCCAAGAGTACGATGAGTTCTAGGCGTGTGTTAGCGGCAAACCCCCAGTCGGTTGCCTGTGTAGGCCGTGTGTATCTACGTTTCTTTTCCGCACTTTGATTATTGTTAAAGACTATGTGGATGTCTCGGACATCATGATGTAATCGACTATTATACCCTCTTTTATGTCATTATTTTAGCACTGTGTGATGATGTCCAGTTATGTAACTGCTGTGTACGTGAATTGCTGATCCTAGCACGTACATGGTTCGCATTCGGTTTGCCTTCTAAACCCGAGTGTGACATAGGTGGTATCAAATCCCATGCTGACTGTAGGACCACTAACCTATAATAGAATGGTCGTTCTAAGGATTATAGACCCCTATTATCGCCTTGACTTTGGTATCCCTTCAAAAGTTGGTCATATCGACCAAACCTATGTTCTACTATATATTATTATACCTTGCTGAAAATTTTGTTTTATTCTAATTCCTCATTTATTTATGGTCTACTTGCTGGTCATATTAGTTATGTCCTCACTCTTATGCTTACTGTGTCTTTCGTAGATGGCTCGTCTTAGACACACTGCACGAAAGTCCGTCATTCCTTTCTTGCCTTCTCGTCTCGTGGAGCGTCCGCTTCGCCGTCCGGTGACTGGTCAGTCTAGCCACTTGGAGAGGCTGCACCACCGCCTGCATGAGGAGCAGGAGCGTCGGCGACAGGAGCTAGAGCAGCAGGACTCTTCTTTCTCGCTTCAGCAGGAGATAGAGTCTGTGAGGAGCTGCTCCCCTATGCCCCCGCTGGAGGTGCCCCCTGCACCACCACTGAGCGCCCCAGCCGCTGGAGTAGCTGCTGGAGGAGACCCAGATGACGGAGTTGGTGACAGCAGCTCGAGCCACAGCACCGACCTTTCAGAAGAGCAGGAGCTGGAAGGATGGGTTGCCCAACCCATCACCCGTGATGCCGCTCGTGGGTGTCACTTCCACGATGCGCTCGACACCTTGCTATGCCAGGCACTTGACTGACGCACTTGGTCTATCGAGTATCGTTGTGTGGTCTTCCAGCACAGTCGCGGGGTTTACTCGGACCGTCGGGAGGCGACCTGCTTGGTGCGCCGTCCGGAGAATAGTCTCCGGGGTGCGGAGGTCTGCTCAGAGCACTATTCTACCTGTGAGCGGGACTCAGCTGAGGCGGCCATGCAAGATGCCGCACGGCGTGCGCTTTCGCACTACTGCTCAGTGCTCGGTGGGGTAGCTGATGGTCTCAAACTGAAGTATTACCCCTGCCATCCATCTGGCAGCACAGGAGGCGTGGTTGTCTCACCTGTCGGTGAGGACAATCCTAGGTTGAGCAGCACAGTCAACCTAGCCGCCGTGCTAAACACGGAGCTGGACCATGCATTATATGAGCTGAGTAGGGCTCGTGCTGAGATCGCCCAGCTGCGGGCTGAGCGCGCGGAGCATCGTCACCTGGAGGATGGCTCCACTGCTCCCATCGGGACTCAGCACCCGTACCTCTCACCTCAGCGTGGACACCATGCTTATGGTAACCCCGACTACAGGACAAAGATAAATCTAGAACCATAGATCATCAGCGTCAGATCTTGTAATTAATACGAATATATATATAGAAGCTATAGACTTAGCGTCAGTCTTCCTCTTAGTTAGTCTTAGTTAGATAGGGTAGTTTGCTTATCCTGTGTCTTTATGTTTGTCATGATGAACTATGTTGGATTTGGATCTTTGTAATGAATGTCGCCAGGGTGTAGGTATCCCCTACACTTTGGTTTACCTATTAAATGTTAATAAAAATTAGTTATCTAGTTGGGAAGCCTTTTGTTCTACTTTCCTCTTTATCTGAGAAGCTGTGTTTGCCTGTGTTGGAAGTCAGTGAAGATGCTCATCTGTTCACTATTGTGGAAGGATTCTATACTCTTTTCTTATGTTGCAAGTTGCAAGATCAAATCTGATGTATGATTGCATTCTGCAGATGTCAGACAACAGGCGCAGAGGAGGAAGGCGTGCTCAGCAGGAGCAGGCAGCCCCGCAGGATGAGGCACCCCGTCAGCAGCTGCCACCCCCACCCCCGATGACGATCGAGCAGATGTTCCTAATGCAGACTCAGGCAGTTCAAGCCATCGGTCAGACTCTGGCCACCATTCAGCAGCAGCAGCAGCCACAACCTCAGCCTCAGATGCCTCAGATGCCTCAGATGCCCAGAGACAAGCGTGTTGAATTCATGAGAGGTCATTCCCCGGTGTTTGCTCACTCTTCTAATCCCATGGATGCTGAAGATTGGCAGCGTACTGTGGAGCGGGAGTTGCACACCGCTCAGTGCGACGACACGGAGAAAGTTCTATATGGTGCCCGTCTGTTGAGAGGAGCAGCCCAGTCTTGGTGGGAGTCTTACCTCGCCACCCATGCCAACCCCGACACCATCACCTGGGAAGAATTCAGAGATAGCTTCCATCAGTACCATGTTCCAGCAGGGCTGATGACAGTGAAGGAGGAGTTCCTAGCGCTCAAGCTAGGGCCTATGTCTGTCAGTGAGTACCGAGACAAGTTTCTGCAGCTGTCCCGCTATGCTCCTGAAGATGTCAACACTGACGCCAAGAGGCAGTATCGTTTCCTGAGAGGCTTGGTTGATCCTCTGCAGTATCAGCTGATGAATCTATTGGGGCCATGCTTTGTCGCTGAAGGTCCTGCAAGAAGAAACACCTTCGGCAAATCCTTTTAAACGCGACGCTGAAGCTACCACTCATGAAGCTTCGGCATTATGACGTGTCTGAAGACGAAGGATTGAACCGACTTAAAGATGAAATGACTTCTTAGTCCATGAGAGTCTGTGTCATAATTGTAATCTTTTGTAGAGGGCATGATTGTAATATCTCACAGGTTGCGTCCTGTGCCTATAAATAGGTGAACAGTATCGCTGTACTGTTCACGCAATCTTGTAATCTTTGACACGTCACACTGGAATTATTGCTTTCTGTCAAGGCGGAGGTATGAATGTATTTAAATAATATGTTTCGATATTCAAGTTTATGTAGTGAATATGCAAATAGTATTATCTGTTTTTGATACATCTTTCCTTAATATTTTTTATTTATATACTTCGTCTTGTATCGATTCCGTAATTCTGATCACGAAGGTGTGACCTTCGTAATATTTGCTCATAACCTTCGTCCGAAGTTCATTAAATCCCTAGGGAGAAAATGCTTTAGCGGACGAAGGGCATTGACATTTAACACTTTATGTTGCCTTGTTCTTAATTCATAGCATTTGAGAACAAGTCTCCAACATTGGCGCCCACCTCCGGTGAACTCACTTCCACTTTCTGAGCTGATGGCTTCGTTCAACAACCAAGCTGGAACTGCTTCGGCTACGAAGCTAGTGCTCCCGATAACAGGCGGATCATGCTCAGAACCGGTCAACAAGAAGCAGAAGAAGGAGGCACAGAGAAGGGTACAACATGTCGGGGTGTAGGGACCCTTCATCAAGTCAAGATGGTCTCATATCCCAATTACCTTCTCCCAAGAGGACCTTCAGCTCAAGGATTACCCTCACAATGATGATATGGTTATTTCTTGTGTTATCAAAGGGTTTCTGGTCCACAATGTTCTGGTTGATACAGGCAGTGCAGCGGATATTATATTTGCTAAAGCCTTCAGACAAATGCAAGAGCCAGAAGATAAGATTCATGATGCTACACACCCTCTCTATGGCTTCGGAGGAAGACAGATTGTAGCACTTGGCAAGATCACGATGCCAGTGACCTTCGGATTTGTTAACAACACCAGAACTGAGCAAGTTGTGTTTGATATTGTCGACATGGAGTACCCCTACAATGCAATCATTGGTCGTGGAACGCTTAATGCTTTCGAAGCAATTCTTCATCCAGCATATCTTTGCATGAAGATACCTTCGGATCAAGGACCTATTGCTATTCATGGGAGCAAGGAAGCTGCCAGAAAGGCTGAAGGGAACTGGACAGATTCAAGGGCAATCCATAATATAGATGAAGCCGAAGCTTGTGAGCAGTACAAGTACAGAAGGGAGAAGGCTGCTTCGGCCGATCAGCCGAAGCCCATGCTTTTATGTGAAGATATCGTAGAGCAGAAGGTGCTGCTGGGATCTCAATTGTCTGAAGAACAAGAGAAAATCCTGATAAGGTTTCTGTTCAACAACAAAGATGTCTTTGCATGGTCAACCAATGATCTCTGTGGTGTTAACAGGGATGTCATTGAACACTCGCTCAATGTTGATCCATCCTTCAGACCCAGAAAGCAAAGGCTTCGGAAAATGTTTGATGACAAAGCCGAAGGTGCTCGGAATGAAGTGAAAAGACTTCTTAGCGCTGGAGTCATCAGAGAAGTGAAATACCCAGAATGGCTAGCCAACACTGTTATGGTGAAGAAGGCCAATGGTAAATGGAGGATGTGTATTGATTAATTTTACTGATCTCAACAAGGCTTGTCCGAAGGATGAGTTTCCATTACCAAGGATAGATTCTCTAGTAGATGCAGCAGCTTCGTCAGAGCTTATGAGTATGCTAGATTGTTATTCGGGCTATCATCAAATTTGGATGAAGAAAGAGGATGAGCCAAAAACCAGCTTCATAACCCCTAGTGGAACATATTGTTATCTTCGGATGCCTGAGAGGCTCAAGAATGCTGGAGGAAGCTTCAGTAGAATGACAGCGAAGGTTCTTCATTCTCAGATAGGCAGAAGTGTGCTAACTTATGTTGATGATATCATAGTAAAAAGCACGAATCAAGAAAATCACATTGTTGATCTGCAGGAGACATTCGCTAATTTCAGGCAAGCTGGTCTGAAGCTGAATCCAGAAAAGTGTGTCTTCGGAGTGAAGAAGGGGAAATTCCTCGGTTGCCTAGTTTCAACAAAAGGGATCGAGGCTAATCCAAATAAAATCGAAGCTATTCTTCGGATGGAGCCGCCAAGCACAAAGAAGGGGGCTCAACGGCTGACGGGAAGACTTGCATCTCTGAATCAATTCATATCCAGATCAGCAGAGAGAAATTTACCATTTTTTGAAGTGCTGAAGTGAGCCGAAGTTTTTCAATGGGGATCAATTCAGCAGAAAGCCTTTGAAGAGCTGAAGCAATATTTGATAGATCTAACAACACTAACTCCACCAGCGCCCGGGGCTCCTCTGTTGTTATATGTGGCAGCTTCACACTCAGCAGTAAGTGCGACACTTGTCCAAGAGAAGCTTGAAGGACAAACCAAAAAGCAAGCCCCAATATACTTTGTCTCTGAAGTCCTCAGTCTATCAAAGAAGAACTATACAGAATTGGAGAAGGTGTTATATGCTGTCTTAATGGCCTCCAGGAAGCTTCGACATTATTTTCAAGCATATCATATAATTGTTCCTTCGTCACATCCTTTGAAGGATATCATGAGGAATAGAGAAGCTACTGGAAGAGTTGGAAAGTGGGCTGCGGAGCTCAACGAGTTCAGTATTGACTATGTGCATAGATCTTCGATCCAGTCCCAGGCGTTAGCAGATTTCATCGCTGATTGGACGCCAGGGGCTCAGCAAGAAGAAGCAAGTAAAGATGCTGAAGCTTGGACAGTATTTTGCGACGGTTCTTGGGGAACCTTCGGGGTAGGAGCAGCTGCTGTGTTAGTTGCACCTTCCAAAGTTAGAAAATGCTATGCAGTGAAACTTGATTTCAGCTGCACAAATAATATTGCTGAGTACGAAGCTTTACTTTTGGGGCTTCGGAAGTTAAAGGCAATGGGGATAAGAAGGGCGGTTCTTAAAACCGATTCCCAAGTTATTTCTGGTCATGTTGACAAGAGTTGCAAAGCAAGAGACCCGAAGCTTGAAAAATATTTGGATACAGTTCGAAGGCTCGAAGCCTCCTTCGAAGTGTTTTCTGTCAAGAATATTCCGCGTGGAGAAAATGAACATGCTGATCTGTTAGCCAAGTCAGCGGCACAGGGGCTGCCTTTACCTTCGGAAGTATTCTTCGAAACAATAAAAGCACCTTCGGTGGAACTTCTGGAAAGATCAGTGCTCAATATATCTCCTATTTATAGTGAAGATTGGAGAACTGAGATTATGACTTTTCTCCAGGGTAACTTCCTTTCAGATGATGAAGCTTATAATAAAAGAATAGAGGCAAGAGCCCGACCATATGTCGTAATAGAAGGGGAGCTATACAAACATGGAGTTTGTTCTCCATTGCTCAAATGTTTATCCAGAGCTGAAGGTATAGAATTGATGAAGGAAATACATGCAGGCCTGTGTGGATCTCATATTGGATCTAGGCCCTTGCTGGGAAAAGTTTTTTGTCAAGGATTCTATTGGCCGAAGGCAGCTTCGGATGCAGCAGAACTAGTTCAAAAATGCGAAGGCTGTCAAAAATGTGCAAGAGATCAAAAACGGCCTTCGTCTCTAACCCAGTTAATACAGCCCACTTGGCCACTACAAAGGTGGGGCCTTGATTTGCTAGGTCCACTTCCACCAGCGCAAGGAAATTTAAAATATGTTGTGGTGGCGGTAGAATATTTCTCTAAATGGATTGAGGCGAAGCCTTTGGCCACAATAACTTCGGTCACTGTGCAGAAATTTTTCTGGCAAAATATTGTCTGTCGCTTTGGAGTGCCGAAGGCTATTACTGTGGACAACGGAACACAGTTTGATGCCGAAGCTTTCAAAGAGTTTTGTGAACAAATTGGTACGAAGATTCATTTCGCATCAGTCAGACACCCGGAGTCAAATGGACTTGTCGAAAGAGCTAACTGCATTATAATGATGGGAATAATGAAGTTAATCTTCAATCAGCCCAGAGGAAAATGGCCAGATGAATTAATCAAAGTGGTGTGGAGCCACAATACAACAGTATCAAGGTCAACAGGCTTTACACCATTCAAATTATTATTTGGTGACGAAGCAATAATCCCAGAAGAAGCAAAAGCAGGTTCAATAAGAATAGTGGCTTCGGCAGAGGACGAAGCTGATTATTCTGTGGAGAAAGATGCTATAGAAGGGATCAGGCTTCAGGCTGTCGAAAACATCAATAAATATCAAGCCAAAACAATAAAATGGCGTGATAGAAAGGTTCGGCTAAAGAACATTAAGCCAGGACACTTGGTGCTTCAGAGAGTGGCCAACCCAGATATAGTAGGCAAGCTGCAGCTAAAATGGGAAGGACCTTTTCTGGTGGTATCTTCGTCAAGACCCGGTTCTTATAGATTGAAGGATATGGACGGCAACGACATTCCCAGATCATGGAATGCGGATGAGCTTCGGCGATATTATGTCTAGCTTGATGTAATTTTTTCTATTCTTTCCTATGACACCCTTTTCCTTTCCAAAGGGGGAGAAAGGTTTTTAATGGGGCCATAGCATGTAATTTCTTTTATTTCAGCTCTATAAGAGCAATATCCCCCAAAGATGTAAATGTAAAAGCTGAGCACGCACCATCGAGTGCAAAGAAAAAAGAAAAGAAAAAGAAAAGAAAACAGGGAGAAGCTCAAAAGACGTCCCTAAGGGGATGCAGAGCATGACAAAGCTACAAAAAGCAGCTCCTAAGGGAGCGCAGCGTAAGTTTTCTGCTCAAAAGTCGTTCCTAAGGGAATGCAGAGCTTACAGCGAAAAATAAACGCTGATTCCGCTGATGTAAAAGGTGAAGAAGCTCCTAAGGGAGGCTTACAGCGAAAAATAAACGCTGATTCCACCAAAGTAAAAGGCGAAGAAGCTCCTAAGGGAGGCTTACAGTGAAAAGTCAGCGCTAACACACCGAAAAGTAAACGGTGAAGCCAAAAAATAAACGGCAAAGAGACTGTGTCTATTCCTAAGGGAACGGAGACTATGATTATGGCTTCGGATAAGTGTTTGGACATTCATTTGCACGATACATCACATCATAGCATTTGCATTCATAAACATTCATTTAGACATACATAGGAACATTATCATCATAACACAAGCAATCGCTTCGGCTCTGAAGATCATGCTTCGGTAAAAAAGAAAAAAGAAGCAGTCTTTTTGCTTCGCTGCGTACGAAAAGAAGGGAAGGTGTTTTTCGCCTTTGGCTCAAAAATGCAAGTTTCGTCCACATCAAAGCAGATCGTACATAGATGAAGAGGTAAAGATATATTACGAGGTATGTGCGAATTTATATAACTAAGCAGTTGATCTTCGAAATAACAATATTCTTTACAATCATATTACAAAATTTTCTCTAGAGTTTTCTACAGCAAGGTCTTCATCTGCAGCAGGGTCTTCAGCTTTGACATTAGCGGATTTCGGATTATTTAGGCTTCGGAACATTTGTCAGGCTTCGGCTTATCATTCTTCAGCTTCGTCATCCTGTACATATTAGAACGGAATGAGAAAAGTGCAAAGTTAAACGAGAAGGTAAAGAAACGAGTATAAATTTCTTACTACCTTAAGGTGGCTTCGAGCTTCGTCACCAGCCATTTTTTGCCCGCCATTTATCCAAATTTGAGTTATAAATCTGTTTCCTATACTTCGAGCTAGGCTGGGGATGTCAATCAAATCTGCTGGTGACAAACCGAAATTTGGTCTGTTAACAATTTTCCCGTGCGTGCAGCCAGTTTTCATGAAAGTAGTAGCTGTGCCTCGAAAAGCTAACAGGACGCAGAAATCGGCGTGCCTAGCTATTACTTCGTCGAGTGCATCAACTTCGCCCTCAATATATTCGAAGGTGCTTGGCAGGTCTTCAACTAAAGGTTTAAACTTCTCAGAACTGGCTCCAACTGAGTTAAAGACGCGCTTCAGTCGTTGCACGCATCGGTTGCCGAAGTCTAAACATTTATCTCGAAGCTCCTTCAGTGATTTCTCCAGATTTGAACCCTTTTCGATTTCGGCTTCAAGCTTTGTTTCAAGATCCTTCTTTTCTTGCTCAAATTTTTCTGATTTTAGAAGTAGTTCACTGTTTAATCTGTCAATTTCGGCATGGGCTTCCGCCAGCGAGCCTTCCATAGAGTGGAATGCGAAGTCCTTTTTCTCAAGAGCAGCTTCATGATCTCTGATTTTCTTCTCTAAATCTTCAATTGTAGCTTCGTTTTTCTTGTCTTCGAGGTCTTGTTGCATCCTCAGCACTTTACTTGGTAGTAAACTCTGAAAAAAATCTTCATCAGAAAACATCTTCATGTAAAAATAATAAAAAATTAAGAGTTTTTTACCTTAAAATTAGCATAAAATAGGCTACCGGCGATATGATGTCACCGGTATCTGCAGAGGTCCGCCTCAATCTTCGGGAGGCCAACACTCTTTGAAAAAGTCCTAACGACCTTTGCTTTGGTCCGATCCTGAAGGCATTTCAATTTCTCTTCGTTAACTCCACCAAACAGCAAAGCTCCTGGTTTGTACCCACAAGATATAGCATATTTTTTCAATTCTTCTTTTTCAGTTTCTGATAATTCCTGACCATGTATATCTTGAAAATTGAAGTCTTCTTCTTCCAAAATATCTTCGATCTTTTCTTTTTCTTTCCCAACCATTGTGCCCATGCTCCCCTTAGCGGCTACGGCAGCTTCTTCCGCAGCCACTTTCAAAAGCATGTTATCGATATCAGCAAAAGTGGTTTCTAAATTAGAATCTTCAACGGTTTCGACTTTGGTATCTTCAGCTTCGGTGGTCGCAGCTTCGGCAGCGCCAGCACTCTCAATAGTTGGTATTTTTGACACTGGTGCCGGTGGCGGTGTCTGATGAATGACATCGGCCACTTGAATAATCCTCCGTCTTTTCAACTTAGCAGGACTCTCCACTGCCGAAGGCTCCTTTTCCTTCTGAAAAAGCTTCGTCAGATGCGGCGCCAGTGGGCTTAGCTTGATAGGCAAAGATTCAGTCATTACCTTTAGAATTTCTTCCACATCGGTGGTAGAAGGTGTTGCAGAAGCTTCTTCCTCTTGGCCAGTCGTTTTTGGTTTCAAAGCCGTAGCTTTTCTTTTCTTTAAAGCAGCCACCTTCGGCTCAGGGCTTAATTTTCTTTTCTTTAAAATTTCTTCATCCTTTTTCACTGATTTAGCAGCTTCTCTATCAAGGACGCTGGCAACTCTTTTTCTTTTCTGACCTTCGGCACCTCTGCCCAGTCGCTCATAGTTAGGATAATCAAAATTCAGGGCATCCATCACCTGATTTAGTCTTCGCTTCGGACGAGTACCGAAGGCCGCAGTCATTAATTGATCTTCTTTCTTAGAGTAATTGCCAAGGATCTCGTTGCACATAACTTCGATCGTGTCTAGCCATTCCTGGCATGGTTCTTTGAACTGTTTTTTGAATTTATAATAATAGGGTAGCCGGACAAGCTCTTTCTTCTTCTTTTCCCCTTTTAGCTTTGGCATTTCCCATTCCTTCAAAGTTGGGAATACTTTGAAGGCTAAGAATTCTTGGACCAGATCCCTAGTGCCGATATGCTCTGCAACAACCCGAAATTCGCCCATTGCAATTTGGCATGGACTATCTAGTTTCATGACGCATTGGGGCCTAGTTTCTCCGAAGGTTAAACTCAAAGGGCTTTGAACCAGCTTCTCCTCATCTACCTTGACATAAAACCATTCAGTCTTCTAGCCAGACGGTCATTTTGTACGATAGCTGATAACTGGGTACTTTGCATCTTTCCGATATGCAAAATTGTAGCAGCCGAAGTTATCGTGCAGCCCGTCTTCTCTAGCTTTTGTCTGGTAATGAAGCTCGTGTGCCGGCAAAAACCTTCGGCAAGTGGCTCTGCTCCCTGGCTTCGGAGTGCCCAGATGTAGACACTAAGCCTAACGATGGCGTTAGGAGTTAATTGGTGAAGGCGAATCTCGAATCTCTCTAAAACATCTGCAATCATCTCATGCAGGGGAAATCTTAACCCTGCTTTGAAGAAGCTCTTAAAAACCACCACCTCATCTTTTTCTGGCTTCGGGGTAATTTCCTCTCCCCCAAAGCGAATCAGATCCTTTTTGCTTTCACTGAAATAACCTAGCCTCAATATCTTAGCCATATCATCTTCGGTAATAGTAGACTTCCCAAACTCTAGGTGGCTGGGTTTAGATGGCATTGCCCCATACTCATCTTCAAATTCGTCTTCTTCAACGTCAGTCTGCTCTGCTTCGGCAACAGGTGCATCCTCTGATGCTGCTAACCCAGACCGCCTCATCGCTTCGGAAATTGGAACAGTTTCAGTAGCTTCGGTCTCATCTCCCTTACGGTCAACCCTGGCAGTAGAACGTACTCTTGCCATCTGATTATGAATTTTTTGAAATTTTTTGAAGTTGATCGACTTTCTTGATTTCTCCGAAGCTCCTCCTTTTGTGACGAAGCAGAATCGAAAGCGGTGCTTCAACTGAGCACGATGATCAAGCTTCGGCTATGGTTATTTTTTTGGCAGTACAACAGTGCAATAGCAATGAATGCTGTGGTAACTTCACACCTACCCATCTGTTTATATAGTGCCGCAGGTGGGAAGGTGAATCGATAAGGTCTTCCGCACCGGAAAAACATCCACCCACACTCACTGAACGGTGGGCCACAAAACCTGAGAAGGTGAATCGCCAGGATGCGCAACGAGTTCAGGAAATTTTATCGTTTCTCGGCAACGAGCTCAGGGAAGGTGTTTTTCGGACCTTCGGCTTCCTGAGGCCTAAGAGAATTTTTTCACGGATCAAGCTCGTTACGAAAAACGATCTAGCTCCGCGAAGGGGCTACTGTTGGGGCCATGCTTCGTCACCGAAGGTCCTACAAGAAGAAACACCTTCGGCGAATCCGCTTAAACGCGACGCCGAAGCTACCACTCATGAAGCTTTGGCATTATGACGTGTCTGAAGACGAAGGATCGAACCGACTTAAAGATGAAATGACTTCTTAGTCCATGAGAGTCTGTGTCATAATTGTAATCTTTTGTAGAGGGCATGATTGTAATATCTCATAGGTTGCGTCCTGTGCCTATAAATAGGTGAACAGTATCGCTGTACTGTTCACGCAATCTTGTAATCTTTGACACATCACGCTGGAATTATTGCTTTCTATCAAGGCAGAGGTATGAATGTATTTAAATAATATGTTTCGACATTCAAGTTTATGTAGTGAATATGCAAATAGTATTATCTATTTTTGATACATCTTTCCTTAATATTTTTTATTTATATACTTCGTCTTGTATCGATTCCGTAATTCTGATCACGAAGGTGTGACCTTCGTAATATTTGCTCATAACCTTCGTCCGAAGTTCATTAAATCCCTAGGGAGAAAATGCTTTAGCGGACGAAGGGCATTGACATTTAACACTTTATGTTGCCTTGTTCTTAATTCATAACATTTGAGAACAAGTCTATAACAGAATCATACCTTCCCCACATTTCAGCACATGATCGACAGAGCGACCATGACAGAGAAGAAGCGCAAGGAGATGGAGGATCGCAAGCGCAAGATTGGTGGACCTCAACCTGGAAGCAGCAATCGCCCTCGTTTCTCGGGCAATCCACCTTAGCAATTTAGACAGAACCAGCGCTCGCCTCAGCAGCAGCAGTTTCAAAGGCAGTACCCTCAGCACCAGCAGTAGAATCGCCAAAACAATCAGTCAGGAGGAGGTCAGTTCCAGAGGCAAAATCAGCAGGCACCTCGTCTTCTCGCCCCAGCAACCAACCAGTGCAGTCAAGCAGCTCCAGTTCAAGGTGGAAGCAGAGCATGTTTCCATTATGGAGAGCAAGGCCATTGGGTGATGCAATGTCCGAAGAAGGCAGCCCAGCAGCAGTCAGGCCCCAGTGCCCCAGCAAAGCAGAATGTGTCTCAGCCTGGAGCAGGCAACTGCTCTCAGCCACGCTATAACCACGGGAGACTGAACCATTTGGAAGCTGAAGCAGTTTAGTAAATCCCCAGCATGACAGTAGGTATGTTTCAAGTCGACTCCCATATGGCAGAAGTGTTATTTGATACTGGATCAACGCATTCATTTATTACTGCATCATGGGTAGAAGCACATAATCTTCCAATCACTACCATGTCAACCCCCATCCAAATTGACTCAGCCGGTGGTAGAATTCGAGTCGATAGCATTTGCTTGAATGTAAGTGTGGAAATAAGGGGGATAGCGTTTCCCGCTAATCTCATAGTAATGGGTACTCAGGGAATAGATGTCATCCTAGGGATGAATTGGATAGATAAGTACCAAACAATTATCAACTATGATAAGAGGACAGTTAAGTTGGTGTCCCCACTAGGAGAAGAAGTGGTAGCCGAGTTAATCTCCCCTGAGCCAAGGAAAGGAAGTTGTCATCAGATGGCTATTGATAGCAAGGAGCCAGATTCACTCGAGATTATCAAAGTGGTGTCTGAATTCCCAGATGTGTTTCCGAAGGACTTACCAGGTATGCCACCTGAGCGGAAAGTTGAGTTTGCTATAGAGCTTCTTCCTAGCATTGCCCCCATTTCTAAAAGAGCCTACAGAGTATCCGGACCAGAGTTGGTTGAACTCAAGAAGCAGACCGATGAGCTGTCATAGAAAGGTTATATAAGGCCAAGCACCTCACCTTGGGCCACCTCTGTCTTGTTCGTGGAGAAGAAAGATGACACCAGAAGGATGTGCATCCATTGTCGAGCTCTGAATGAGGTCATGATCAAGAACAAGTACCCCTTGCGCAGAATAGAAGATCTGTTCGATCAGTTGAGAGAAGCCAGTGTGTTCTCAAAGATAGATCTGAGGTCAGGTTATCACCAGCTCAGGATTCGACCTTCAGACATTCCGAAGACGACATTCATTACCAAGTATGGGTTGTATGAGTTCACTATGATGTCTTTTGGCCTAACAAATGCACCAGCCTTCTTCATGAATCTGATGAACAGTGTATTCATGGATTATCTTGACAAGTTTGTGGTGGTATTTATTGATGATATTCTTATATATTCCCAAAGTGAGGAAGAACACGTGGATCATTTGAGGATGGTTTTGCAGAGATTGCGAGAACATCAGTTGTATGCAAAGTTGAGTAAGTGCAAGTTTTGGATTGATAAAGTCCTGTTCTTGGGTCACATAATTAACAAAGATGGATTGGCTGTGGATCCGAAGAAAGTGGCAGACATTCTGAACTGGAAAGCGCTAATAGATGCCCGAGGAATCAAGAGCTTCATTGAAATGGCCGGATAATATCGGCGATTCATTGAAGGGTTTTCGAAGATTGCGAAACCGATGACAGCTTTGCTAGGCAACAAGGTTGAGTTCAAGAGGACCCAGAAATGCCAAGAAGCCTTTGAGGCACTGAAAAAGAAGTTGACTACAGCGCCTGTCTTAGTCTTACCTGATGTGCACAAGCCATTCTCAGTGTATTGCGATGCTTGTTTCATTGGTTTGGGATGCATGTTGATGCAAGAGGGAAGAGTTGTGGCTTACTCGTCCCGATAGCTGAAGGTTCACAAGAAGAATTACCCAATCCATGACCTAGAGTTGGCAGCAGTGGTTCACGCACTGAAGACATGGAGACACTATCTGTATGGACAGAAGTGTGACATTTACATAGACCACAAGAGTCTGAAGTATATATTCACTCAGTCGGAGCTTAAATATGAGGCAACGAAGATGGTTAGAGTTGATTAAAGACTATGAATTGGAGATTCATTACCATCCAGGCAAAGCGAATGTAGTTGCAGATGCTTTGAGCAGGATGAGTCAAGTCAATATGATGGTCGCTTATCCGATGCCTTATGAGTTGGCCAAAGAGTTTGACAGGTTGAGCCTCGGATTTCTGAACAATATGCGAGGAGTGATAGATGAGTTAGAGCCTACCCTAGAGTGGGAAATCAAAGAAGCACCGAAGAATGATGAGAAGATCAGTGAAATCTGGCAGCTGATTCTAGAGGGCAGAGGCAAAGACTTTCGGGAAGATGAAGAAGGTGTGATATGGTTCAAAGATCGTTTGTGTGTTCCCAATGTCCAGTCCATTCGGGAGTTGATCCTCAAGGAAGCTCATGAGTCAGCTTATTCGATACACCCTGGAAGTGAGAAGATGTATCAAGATCTGAAGAAGAAATTATGGTGGTACGAAATGAAAAGGGAGATCGCAGAGCACGTGGCTATATGTGACAGTTGTCAAAGGATCAAGGCAGAGCATCAGAGGCCAGCTGGATTGTTGTAGCCTCTGCGAATTCCTCAATGGAAATGGGATGAAATCGGTATGGACTTCATAGTCGGATTGCCTCGCTCCCGAGCCGGCTACAATTCCATTTGGGTATTAGTGGACCGTTTAACCAAGTCAGCCCACTTCATACCCGTCAAGACCAACTACAACAGTGCAGTATTGGCAGAGTTGTACATGTCTCGGATCGTTTGTCTTCATGGTGTGCCAAAGAAGATAGTGTCAGACAGAGGAACGCAGTTCACCTCTCATTTCTGGCAGCAGTTGCATGAAGCTTTGGGTACACATTTAAATTTCAGTTCAGCTTTCCATCTGCAGACAGACAGTCAGACTGAAAGAACCAATCAAATCCTTGAAGATATGTTGAGAGCTTGTGCGTTGCAAGATCAGTCCGGATGGGACAAGAGGTTACCTTACGCAGAAT
Source organism: Zea luxurians (assembly GCA_029449295.1). NCBI lineage: Eukaryota > Viridiplantae > Streptophyta > Magnoliopsida > Poales > Poaceae > Zea > Zea luxurians. Next base: position 91,628,148 of record JAOPSE010000012.1, read on the forward strand.
TTTCCTATAACAACAGGTACCATGCCTGCTTGAAGATGTCACCATTTCAGGCGCTTTATGGAAGGAGTTGTAGAACTCCGTTGCAATGGGATCAGCCTAGAGAAAAGCAAGTGTTCGGGCTAGACATTTTGCTCGAAGCTGAAGAGAACATCAAGATGGTTCGGGAGAATCTAAAGATAGCGCAATCAAGGCAGCAAAGGTATGCAGACACAAGAAGGAGAGAGCTAAGTTTCGAAGTTGGAGATTTTGTCTATTTTAAGGTATCGCTTATCAGAGGAGTCATAAGATTCAGAGTCAAAGCCAAGCTAGCACCCTGCTATGTTGGTCCGTATCAGATTCTCGCAAAGTGTGGAGAAGTGGCCTATCAGCTCAGTCTGCCAGAAGGCTTGTCCACAGTGCATGATGTCTTTCACGTGTCTAAGTTGAAGAAGTGTCTGCGTGTGCCAGAAGAGCAGTTGCTAGTGGAAGGTCTGGAGGTCCAGGAGGACCTGACCTACATAGAGAAGCCAGTGCAGATTCTTGAGACTGCAGATAGAGTCACCCGGAGGAAAACTATCAGAATGTGCAAAGTCAGATGGAGTCACCACTTTGAGGAAGAAGCAACCTGGGAGCGTGAAGATGACCTGATGGCCAAATACCCTGAACTCTTTGCTGGCCAACCTTGAATCTCGAGGGCGAGATTCTTTTAAGGGGGATAGGTTTGTAACACCCTGAATTTGGGGGTAGATTTTTTTCTTATTTTTACTCACCAAATTCAGCTTTACTCTCTTTTCTCTTCTCGATTCGCTCCTTCTTCCCGATTTCAAATCTGTAAAGCGACTAGCGTCCATATCGTGTGTAAACAAAACCTAAGTTGACATGGGTGTTGCATCATGCCGAATCATATTTCTTTTGTCTGATTTCGTGCTTAATCGCGTGTTTGCCTAGTCTCATTTCGGTTCCCATTTCGCGAATTGGATTCCAATCTATGGTTGTGCGTGCCACGGGATTTTGATCCGCGGTGTGGCCCAGCCTAGCCCGGCCCAGCCCGGCTCGGCAGGCCTTGGCCCGCGCGCCCCTGACGCCCTGCCCCTCCCCATGCTGCGCCCCCTCCCCTGGTCTCCTTCCCCTCATTCAATTCTCCCGCGCACAACTCCCTCTCCCTCCCACCTCTCTCTCTCCCCCGTGGTGCCCTAGGTTTTGGAGATGGTGATCGCCGGATTTGGACCCCGAGGTGAGCTCCCTCTCCCTCTCTTTCTTCCCTTCCACCTCCCCTTCCTTCTCCCCTGCGCGCGTTCCCTGCGCGCCCGCGCCCCTATGCGCCCCTGCGGCCCCGCGCCTCTCCCTGCCCTGGCGGCGGCTCGCCCCCGCGGCCCCGCGCTCGCGGCCTCGCGCCCTCCCTGCCCTAGTGGCGGCTCGCCCCGCGGCACCGAGGCCTCACGCCCGCGCCCCGGTGTCCTCGGCGATCCCCGCGCCCGTGCCCTGGCGGCCTCGCGCCCTGGCAGCCTCGCGCCCCGCGCGCCTGCACGCCCCACGACCCCGCGACCCCACGCCCTCGTGCCCCGGCGTGGCGTCGCGTGCCCCCGACACGGCTCGTGTGTTCTCGCGCGCGCGACTGTAGCTGCACGGCGTTCGACTTTCAGTTTAATCCATTTTTAATTCTAGTTTAGTCAATGTGCTGCGTCGCGCGCTTTGTCGCGTGGCGATTCATTTTAAATTTATCTTTATTAATGAGTTTTGTCGCGCGCTTCGTCGCGCGACGTTTCGTTTTAAATTCAGTTCAGATGACGTATGTCGTCGTGCGTTTCGCCGCGTGACGCTTAACGTCTCTTTATAATTATTGCAAGTGTCTCGTGGCGCGCTCTGTCGCGCGACGAGTTGTTTATTTCTTAATTCAATTTAAGTGTTGTGTCGCGCGTCTCGCCGCGACAATCCTTTTAATTTACCTTTATCTATTTATAATAATTAAACATGGAACATGACTTTACCCTATGCTAAACGCGATGGCTAAATTAATACCATTCTATTTAGACGAGTATTTTAATTTATAATCGTGTGACGTGATCGCTCTTCGACCGTAGTCTCGACCGTTACTTTCTCTTTCTCTCTTAGTCATAGGTGTGAGCCCTGCATCGAGCGTCTGTCTATTTATTGCATTATATTGTTTGGTGTACTGTTCTTTTGTATTAAAACTTGTGGAATGTATGTTTGAAACTCGTATAGATAACGGTCAGTTGGCTGAATCCGAAGGAGTTGCAGGTGAAGACCCTGAGCAGCAGCTGGTTGGTGAAGGCAAGTGTCCCTTGACCCATCTATGTCCTACTCATTCTTATAATTCATTCCCCGCATTTACACAGTTTATACCAAAGGATTTACTAGCTTTTGTCTATCTTGTCCTTGTTTACCTATTCTGGTTGGGTTATTTTGGTTTAGCTTCATGCTAGTGCTTCACATTAATCAATAAACATGATGAAATCTATCTATGATACACTGGTTTCCCTTTTGATTATGATGATATACTTGTGGCCCTTAAGGGGACTCGAGCTGTTTCTTGAGTGCCTCTCCGTAAGGACCTGTTCGTTGGATGACCGCCCGAGAAAACAGTGCAACCATGAGGGTGGAGTGGGACGCCCTTAACTGAGTAATTAGAGGAACTGGGGTGTAGTTCACTTCGCTGTCATGCCGTTAATGGGGCTCGGTGTATGCGGCTCGCTCTGCCAAGGTTGGTTCACCCCTTGGGGAGGAGTGCGGTGCATTTAGGAAACATAACGGGCAGCTACAGCCCCAGGGAATCTTTGTAAAGGCTACGTAGTGAGACCCTGCCTATTCACCTTGGTAGTGTTTAAGGGTTTGATCGGCCCGAGGCAAGAGGGAATCACGGCTTGTGGGTAAAGTGCGCAACCTCTACAGAGTGTTATGAAACTGATATATCAGCCGTGCTCGCAGTTATGAGTGGCCAAGGGAGCTCCATTGATTCGAGATACTTGATCAGAGATGTATGGTTCGCAGGTGGTGATGAGGATGATGATTTTGGTTATGACTATGGTAATGGTAAGTGGTATTCTTTCCGTTTGGAAAGGGTATATCTGGGTTAATAACTTGGGTTAATGCTAAAACCTGGCTTTCTACTAGTAAATAATAACCTGACCAACTAAAAGCAACTGCTTGACTTAACTCCACATAAAGCTAGTCCACTACAGCCAAATAGGACATTTTGCTAAGTATGTTGATGTGTACTCACCCTTGCTTTACACACCAAACCCCCCCCCCCCCAGGTTGTCCGCGTTGCAACCACTGCTCGGGTGAAGATGAAGTCGTGGAGGAGGACTTCTAGGAGTTTCAAGAGTACGATGAGTTCTAGGCGTGGGTTAGCGGTAAACCCCCAGTCAGCTGCCTGTGTAGGCCGTGTGTATCTATGTTTCTTTTCTGCACTTTGATTATTGTTAAAGACTATGTGGATGTCTCGGACATCATGATGTAATCGACTATTATACCCTCTTTTATGTCATTATTTTAGCACTGTGTGATGATGTCCAGTTATGTAACTGCTGTGTACGTGAATTGCTGATCCTGGCACGTATATGGTTCGCATTCGGTTTGCCTTCTAAAACCGGGTGTGACAATCATGTGTGAGCTCACCCTTGCTGTCTCACACCCCACAGGAGAAGAACAGGTGGTTTAGGAGGAGCCACACAACGAGGAGTTTGATCTGATCTAGGTGGCGTCTCCCAGTTGACTTTATGGCGCCAAGGATGATCCTTAGTTCGTTTTATTTTTATATTTTATTTTGTAAGACTTTCGCAATGTAATAAGTACTCTGATGTTATTATGACATTTATCTCTATACACTCTATTATTATATATGTTGTCTTCTTTGGCGCATGTATGAGATGCACCCAGCTTTGTTCCTTAAATCCGGGTGTGACAATATAGGACGCAAGCTAGGTATATATGGTGATCCCAGTCCATGATATGCCATGCACTTCATGTTATACAGTGGGAATTGGTTAATCTAGCTCCAAATCAGCTCAAGCAGCTTCATACGATATCAATATATGCCGTCCCAGCGCAACAATTATGTGTTCATAAGCCAAAACAACAACACACTATCGGAATCGGGATCTTTGCCGAGTGCCTGAAGCACTCGGCAAAGCCTAGAAAACACTCGGCAAAGTCTTTGCCGAGTGTAGCACTCAACAGCTCGGTGAACTGTACATTGGCAACGACTTCTTTGCCGAATACTTTTTTATCGGGAAAGAGTTTGCCGAGTGTCACTCGGTACTCGGCAAAAGAAAAGCCGCTATCACGATGACTGGTAACGGAGACGGTGCCTTTGCCAAGTGTATAAGGTGACAATCGGCAAAGAGTTTCCCTCTTTGACAAGTGTCGGTAAGCCTACACTCGGCAAAGGGGCCACCAGTGGGCCCCGTTGTCAGTTTCTTTGCCGAGTGCGTTAGGAGGCACTAGGCAAAGCTTGCTTCTTTGCTAAGTGTTAGGGCCGTAGCACTCGGCAAAGAAGCTTTACCGGTGTCTAGGTTTTCCTTCTTTGCCAAGTGCTATGACCCTGGCACTCGGCAAAGAACCTCTTTGCCGAGTGTTACACTCGGCAAAGTGACCAGTATTGCCACACCCAAATTTAAAGGATTAAGACGGGTGCGTCTCATATGTGCGCAAAAAAAAAACTTCACATATAATGACAAATTGTATAGAGATAAATGTCACAAGTATCATTATTACATAGCGGAAGTCTTACAAAAATAAATGATAACAATAAAGCAAACTAAATATTATTCCTTGGCGCCATCAAGCTGACTGGGAGACGCCACCTAGATAAGCTCGTACTCCTCGTTGTAAGGCTCCTCCTGGACCACATGTTCTTCTCCTGTGCGGGGGGGGGGGGGGGGGGGGAGGTCTATATATCGCAAGGGTGAGCTCACAAAAGGTCATAGCTCAACAAGTTGTGGGGAATAATGTGCATGAACTCACCAAAGGTAGGAGTTCATGTGAAGTGTAAGGCTGATGAACAAATAAGGGTTAAAGCTGAGCATTGCTTTTAATAAGTTGGTCAAATTTTGTTAGCAGTTACTAAATGTAAGTAGATTCTAAACCAGAGTAATAATAGATCAAAATTAATAATTAACCACAATGCGATGCAAATGACAAATTGAATTTAATTCCATAAATTAATCATGTGAGAGTCCCGAGCTGCTCATGACCGCGAGCACGGCTAGTATACCAATTTTACACTCTGTACCCTGTACCCACAAGTCGTGTATCCCATCTAGCCTGGGTTTGCAAGGCCCTTAGACACTTCCAATGTGTATGGCTAGGAATCCACTACGAGGCCTTTACAAAGTTTCACTAGCTTCAGAAAACATGCTACAGTTTCTAGGAAGAGTAATGCAGGAATCCCCTGTCTGACCACCATCGCAGCAAAATCAACCTGAGAACCTCCCTACACGCCTACTCCCCTACTGCCCTTGCCCCTTTCGGGTATGGTAGTCCTCCACTAGCTTTCCTAGTTAGTCAGCCAAGGGCGTCCCATTCTACCCTCGTGGTGGCACGTGTTTCTCAAGTTAAGCTCCATGTTCCAATTAACATAATAATCTTATCATGAACATAAATAGATCAATAATAAAGAATGATCATGTGTAATAGTTATCTCAACACCCACAACCATATATAGCAATAGCAAAGACTACCCAAAAGTTCAGGGGTACACAAGGTGTTAAGATAACCAGACTAGGGTGACCTATTGGGTCCCATTAAAATTAAGCCTATGCATTATAAAATGATTATAGAGAACATTATTGGGTAATTAAAAGTGGTCAAGGGCACAACTTACCTTCAATGAGCTCCTGCTCAGCAACTTCTACCTGGTGAACACTCGGATCCTCGGCCACTGGCTCGTCTACTCGAAGCAATACAAATAGACATGGTATAGGAGAAATTAACATCACACCAAACAGGAATACAAAATGCATAATAATAATCTATGCATCGAAACGAGATCGTAGGAACAAGAATCACTAAATTCGGAGTTACATATTTCAAGTTATGATTTTCTGAAGATTTTATTTGTTTGGTGCGAGATTAATTAAGTGAGCAATTTTATTATAGGTGTCATGCTAAAACAGAGGTACTAAGTGGTAAACAATATTTATACAAAATTATAGAAACTAGAATGGGCTAAAAAGGAGTTAAAATGAATTTTCTATGACTTAAACAAGTTTCTGCAATTATTTTTACATTAAAAATCATTTTCAAAATGAATTATCTGGTTTCCCATTTCCTTGGATTGCGCACAACACTACTGAGAACTGTAGGGTGCATTCTGTGAATATTTGGATCTCTGCGCAATTACTCTATACTAGAGTCAGACCGTGGGTTGGTTCGTGATAAGTTTAGGGGTTCATTTACAAAAACGGATGGCCGAAGGGGTATCCTACATTTCAGGTCATCAGATGTAATCCCGACGTACCAAATTAGACCCATACTTAAACGAATCGGTACACATTTTTGGCCATTGGATCGAACGTCTGCGACCCAGATTTAAAATGATCCTAATCAACTCTCGCCCTCATGATCCCTATCTTACAGACCAGATCTGTTAGCACGAAAGGGTACACGTTCTCCTAATCGAGGCTGCTGGCTACTAGATCAACGGTTGGCTCAAACGGTGGGACACGATAATCGTCGGATCCACATCTCACATGAAGCGAGTATGCGTTCTTCTCCCGACCAGATCCCGTATGTCCATTATGGATCCAACGACGCTCGCCCATCGCTACTACCCCGGACACCAAAAGCGGCAGCGACCAGACAGCCACGACGACGAGCTCACTAGAGCACCCCCGAACGGCCACCATGACCCCAAAGACCCCACCCAGAACATGACCAACATCGCCACTAAGTCGTAGATTGGTATAGGGTAACAAATCCCGGCCACGGCGCTCCGCGAGACGGCGGTGGTGGAGCGCAACGGCAAGAAATTCCGCAAGTACGAGGCTGCCTCCTCACAATCACCGGCCACCGAGTGGTTCGCCGTGATGCGCCCGCCGCCCCCAACTCCAATCCCCGGTGTCAACGGTCCACAGGTGGCGGCACGATGGATTCCGTCGCGCCCACTCCCTCCAACTAACTCGCCCATGTCTCTGTCTCCGACGTTCCAGGGTCTGGGGTGGGTGCAAACTAGGAGGGGGAAAAAGGGGGGTGCACGGATCCATTTGTAACTAGCCTGGATGGCTACCTGGTTAGCCCACGCCCGCGAGCTTCGTGGCAGAGCGGTTGCGCCAGCCGGATTCCGCGGCGGGATGGAGGAGCGGAAGACACTGAGACTAGCGGTGGGTCCCGACTGCCAGCATACGAGATCTCATGCCCGTGCACACGAGAGATACTGACCAACGGGCCCCGCATGTCAGCCGCGGAGCACACGACGTGGTGCGCGCACGGGTAAGGCAACTGAGCCACAAGTGGGCTGAGCGGTGACATTTGGCCCAAACACAGGTATGTTCTCCTTCTTTCTTTTTCTTTTATATTTTCTGTTTTGTTTTTTTCTCCTTTATTGTTTAACTTTCAAATTTGAATTTTGAATTTCGCTGTGAGTTTCATATTTAGGCTAGTTGCACGACTTCAAAACCTAGTATATGAAGAATATATATTTATTTATATCTTTATTTTATTTATATAGTATTTTCTTTCCCTTCCTCTTCTCTTTGTCATGTTCCCATTCCTAAATCTTCAATTTAGGTATTAAATCCTCACTTTGGATATTAATTTATTTCTGTCACTATGATTACTATTATTATTAAATGCACAACCAAATAACTCCAACATGATGCACAAGTTATTCATGTGTCATTTGTTAATTATTCACTTTTATATGTGGGTGTTCACATGTGCTAATAAATAGAGGCAAAACATATAAGGGAAATCATCTCCTTTCTTATACTTTTACAAATTGGGTATTACAAATCCTACCCCCCTTAAAAATAATCTTGACCTCGAGATTAAGAAGCATTAGGGAAGAGGTGGGGAAATTCTATGTGTAGCTCGTTTTCTCTCTCCCAGGTAGCCTCATCTTCACCGTGGTGACTCCATTGCACTTTGCACATTTTGATCACTTTATTCCTTGTAACACGGGTCAAAGTGTCAATGATCTTGATAGGATACTCCATGTAAGTCAAATCACCTTGCACACCGAGTTCTTCCATTGGTAGCTGTTCCTCGGGGACACGAAGACACATCTTGAGTTCAGATACGTGGAATACATCGTGTACATCGGACAAATGATCTGGTAGTTCGAGCTGGTAGGCCATCTCTCTAACTCGCCTAAAGATTCTAAAGGGTCCAATAAAGCAAGGGGATAGATTGCCCTTAACTTTGAATCTTCTCATCCCACGAATTGGTGACACCTTGAGGTACACGTGGTCACCCTCTTCGAATTCCAATGGTCTCCTCCGGTTATCAGCATAACTCTTCTGCCGAGTTTGTGCTACCCTCAAGTTCTCCCGGATTATACGGACTTGTTCTTCTGCCTCTTGAATAATTTCAGGCCCAAAGAACCGTCTTTCACCAGTCTGATCCCAATACAAAGGAGTTCTACATTTTCTGCCATATAAAGCTTCAAATGGTGACATCTTCAGACTGGCCTGGTAACTATTATTATAAGAGAACTCAACATATGGTAGACTCTTGTCCCAACTGCCTACATGCTTAAGGGCACAAGCTCTCAACATATCCTCAAGTACTTGGTTAGTTCTCTCAGTCTGGCCATCTGTCTGGGGATGATAGGCCAAACTGAAGTTCAACTTTGTATCCATGTTCTCATGAAGGCTCTTCCAAAATCTTGAGGTAAACTGTGATCCTCGATCAGATACAATCTTCTTTGGTACACCGTGTAGGCACACAATTCGAGCCATGTATAACTCTGCCAACTGAGAACCTTTATAAGTAGTCTTGACCGGAATGAAGTGAGCCACTTTGGTCAGTCTATCCACGATCACCCATATGGAGTTATAGCCCTTCAGGGTGTGAGGCAACCCAGTAATGAAATTCATACCAATTTCTTCCCACTTCCATTCGGGTACTTTTAGTGGGTGTAGCAGCCCAGCTGGTCTTTGATGTTCAGCTTTAACTCTTTGACATACATCACACACAACCATGTGTGTAGCTACATCTCTCTTCAGCCCATACCACCAGTACTTCTGCTTTAGATCTTAGTACATCTTAGTGCTACAAGGATGAATAGAGTAATCAGAGTCATATGCTTCCTTCAGTATAGTCTCACGGAGACTGTCAATCTCAGGAACACATATCCGGTTCTTGAACCATATTGTGCCTTGTTCATCCTCCGTGAAGTCTAGACCTCTACCTTCAGCCATCAGATCTTTGATTTCTTGGATTTTAGCATCACTGATCTGACCCTTGCGTATTTCTTGCTCCAAGGTAGGTTCTACTTCAATAGTGATTCCTTCAGTGTGTGAAACTATTCCCAGGTTGAGTCTTCTAAAATCTTCTACTAACTCATCAGGTAGCTGGTCGACAATAGCTGCATGGACATGCTCCTTCCAACTCAAGGCATCCGCAACTAGATTCGCCTTGCCTGGATGATAGTGAATCTCCAAGTCGTAATCCTTGATGAGCTCCAACCAATGGCGTTGCCTAAGATTGAGGTCTTTCTGAGTGAAGATATACTTTAAGCTCTTATGATCAGTGTAAACTTGACATTTAGTCCCCATTACATAATGTCTCCAAATCTTGAGAGCATGCACTACGGCTGCGAGTTCTAAGTCATGAGTGGGGTAGTTCAACTCATGTTTCACAACTGGCGAGACGCGTAGGCGATCACATGTCCTTCTTGCATAAGAACACATCCCATGCCCTAGCGGCACGCATCATAGTATATATCAAATCCCTGCTATAGATTTGGCATAATCAACACTAGGGCTGACATCAATCTTAACTTTAGTTGATTGAAACTATATTGACATTCACGAGACCAATTAAACTCCTTTCCCTTCTCTAATAGTGAGGTCATAGGCTTAGCAATTTTGGAGAATCCTTCAATAAAATGTGTGTAATACCCTGCAAGTCCCAAGAAACTCTGGATTTCAGTAACCATGCTTGGTATCTTCCATGCCACTATCTCCCTCACTTTAGCAGGGTCCACTGATATTCCACCATTAGAGATGATGTGTCCAAGGAATGGCACTTCGTCAATCTAGAACTCACACTTGCTATACTTGGCATAGAGCTAATTATCCCGTAGCTTCTGTAGCACCATCTGCAGATGTTCCTGATGATCACTATCATTCTTGGAATAAATAAGAATGTTGTTGATGAATACCATGATGAATCTATCAAGATACTCCATGTACACCTTGTTCATCAGATTCATGAAGTAGGCTGGTGCATTCGTTAAGCCAAACGATATGACTGTGAACTCATATAGACCATATCGGGTAGAGAAAGCCGTCTTGGGAATGTCAGATGGCCTAATCTTCATTTGATGATATCCCAATCTGAGATCAATTTTAGAGAATACCCTAGTACCTCTCATCTGATCAAATAAATCTTCAATACGAGGTAAATGATACTTGTTTTTAATGGTGACATCATTAAGTGATCTATAATCAACTCACTTCCTTTGTGAACCATCCTTCTTTTGTTCAAATAGAACCGACGCTCCCCAAGGTGAGGAACTCGGACGAATGTACCCAGGCTCATATAACTCTGTTAACTGTTTCTTAAGTCCCTTTAGTTCTTCTACTGACATCATGTTTGGCTTTTTTGAAATAGGAGCGGTTCGAGGTAAGAGGTCAATGACAAACTCAACTTCCCTATCTGGTGGCATCCCGGGTAACTCCTCTGGAAAGACATCGGGGAAATCTCTAACCACACGAATGTTGCTTCCTACAAATTTCCCGTCTACTAGATATACGATGGGTCTGGTAGAGGCGGTTATGGTAATCTCGACTTTGAATCTTTCTCCCTTTGAACTAGAAAGTTCTATGGTTCCCCTAGCACAATGTATAACTGCCTTGGCCTTCCTTAACCACAACATACCAAGTATCAGATCTATGCTGCTTTCCTCTAATACTATAGGTGTAGTTCAGAATTCCCTTCCCATAATTGTTAAGTTTAATCAGTTGGTCATATAATTTGCTTCAATAGGCCCTTTAGAGGTAATTACTATCAGTGGATTTTGCATATTTTGAAGTGGTAACTCATTTGTGTTGGCATAGCGAGCAGAAATAAACGAATGCGTAGCACCAGAATCAAATAGTATTACTGCAGGAATAGAATTAATATAAAACATACCAATAGCGATGTCAGCTCCGTCAGCGGTAGCATCAACACTAACTTGGTTGACCCTGGCAATGTTGAACCCCTTGCCAGAGCCTCGAGTTGCTTGCTTGCTTTGGACGGGTGTACTAGGAACCCTCTTCGGACAAACATTGGCATAGTGTCCAACCTGACCACACTTGAAGCATGTGGTGACTGTACCCTGTCCTACAGGTCTCGCCGGGGTGCCAGTGGGGGCAGCCTAACGAGTGTGTGGAGTCTGTGGAGTCCCCTGTGGTGCATACTGAGCTGGGCGCTGTCCTCCTCCAGGACAAGCTAGTGTACCCTAGGGCAGAACATAGCGAGGACGAATGCTACTGCTCCCCTGCCCCTGGGTGATAGCCTTCCTCTTCATTTCACCCAACTGAACACGCTTGTGTTCAATAGCTAAAGCCTTGTTTAGGAGCCTCTGGAATGATGAAAAGGTGTGAGCAACCAGTGAATAATGAAGTGGTCCATTATGTCCCTCCATGAAATGCTCCTGCTTTCTTTCATCATTTGCCACTTCGTCTGGAGCATACCGTGATAGCTGAATAAATTTGTCACGATATTCACTGACTGACATGTTGCCCTACTTCAGTGATAAGAATTCTTTCTTCTTGATTTTCATTAGGCCATTAGGAATATGGTAGTTTATGAACTGAGTAGCAAATTCTACCTAGGTAATATTATTAGCAGCATGCCAGCATCATGGGCAGCAGTGTAGGAATCCCACTAATCAGCAGCGGGGCCAGTAAGACGACCAGAAGCATAAAGCACCTTCTCTTGGTCAGAGCATTGGATGATATTTAGCATCTTCTCCACAGACTTTAACCAATCATCAGCATGTAATGGATCTGGAGAGCTAGCGAATGTAGGTGGCTTGTGACTCATGAACTCCTGGTGCTTGTCCTGAGGTGGAGCTAGTGGTGGTGGTGGAGGCATTGGTGGTTGTTGCCTTCGTACTCGTACCATTATCTCTTGCCTCATCTCTTCTCGCATCTCTTGCCTTTCCTGCTGCATCTCCTGGCGTTCTTGCCTCATCTGAGCTTGCATTTCTGTCATAGTATTTGACATATGTTGCAGCATCTGCATCTGAGCTGCAACCACTAGATATGTCCTAGCCGGTGGAGGATTCAGAGGATTCATTTCTGCTTGCTGTTTTCTAACAACCCTCCTGTTGTGTGGGTTGGCAGGTAGATCGATTCCACCTCCTATTGGAGACTTGTTCTCAAGTGCTATGAATTAAGAACAAGGCAACACAAAAAGTAGATTAAAGGTTAAAGCCCTTCGTCCTTCGAAGCATTATTTCCTCGAGGATATAACGATCTTCGGACGAAGGTCATGAATGACATACCTTCATCATCATAATATCACATATATGAACAAAGGATGGAATATGTAAAACATAAGAAAACAACATAAACAATTATATGAAGTTATAATATGGATATCTCTTATTAAATGATCGTGAGTAGATAAAAATAATATCAAATTACATTTGTACCTTGAACTTGACAGAAGACAAGGGCACAAGTGTGATGCCAGAAAACGTGAACAGTAAGGGGGTACTGTTCACCTATTTATAGGCACAGGGCATAGCCTGTGTGAATTTTCAGTTATGTCCTTTACAAATGATTACAATCTTAACACAGTCTGTCACGGATCAATTGGCCATTTCATCTTTAAGTCGGTGCACCTGAAGGTATACTACGAAGCTTCCTGATCGATAGCTTCGGCATTGCTTCTGTGTTGATCTGCCCAAAGGTGTTTCTTCTCACAAGACCTTCGGCGACGAAGCATACCCCCAACAGTAGCCCCTTCACGGTGCCAGATCGTTTGTCGTAACGAGCTCGACCCGTGAAAAATTCTCTTGGGCTTTAGAATGTCGAAGGTCCGAAAAACACCTTCCCTAATCTCGTTGTCGAGAAACAATTTAAATAATCTGATGGTGAGGTGGTCCCACCATACGACGGGTACGTGCGATCTGGTGATTCACCTTCTCGCACACTGTGGTCTACCGTTCAGTAAATGCGGGCGACTGTTCAGTGGGTGCGGATGACTTGACGATTCATCTTCCCTCCTGCAGCACTATATAAACAGATGGGTAGGTGTGAAGTTACCACAGCATTCATTGCTATTGTACTGTTGTGCTGCTGAAAAATTTGACCATAGCTGAAGCTTATTCTTCGTATTATTGATTAGAGCATTGTCTTGTTTTAGCTTCGTTATAAGAGGGAGCTTCGGCAAAATCAAAAAGTGAACAACTTCGTCAAAAATTGCAAGAAATTCAGCATCAAATGGCAAGGGTGTGTTCCACTGCTAGAGTTACATGTGACGGAGAAGAAGCTGAAGCTGCTGAAACTGCTCCAATTTCCGAAGTAATGAAACAGTCAGGGCTGGTAGTGACGGAGGGTGGTTCTAACGAAGGTGTACCTGCTGCCAAAGCTGAGCAGGTTGATATTGAAGAGGGTGATGTTGATGAAGAAGAGATAGATTACAGTGTCATGCCATCTAAACCCAGCCACCTGGAGTTTGGAAAGTCTACTGTGTCTGAGGCCGATATGCCCATGTTGATAAAGCTAGGCTACTTCAGGGAGGCGGAGAATAAGCTGATTCATTTTGGCGGAGAAGAAATCACTCCGAAGCCAGAAAATGATGAGGTGGTAGTTTTTAGAAGTTTCTTTAAAGCAGGATTAAGGTTTCCTTTGCATGGAATGATTGCGGATGTTTTGGAAAATTTCAAAATTTATCTTCATCAGCTGACTCCTAACGCCATCGTTAGGCTCAGCGTCTTTATCTGGGCTCTCCGAAGCCAAGGAGTGGAAACGCTTGCCGAAGGTTTCTGCCGGGTGCACGAGCTTCACTATCAGACGAAGGCTAGGGACGATGGGCTACACGAGAACTTTGGCTGTTACAACTTTGCTTACCGCAAAGATACGAAGTCTCTGGTGGTCAGCTACCGCACCAAATGGCCAACCGGCTGGAAAACTGAGTGGTTTTATGTTAAGGTTGATGAGAAAAATGAGAAGCTGGTTTAGAGCCCACTAGACTTAACCTTCGGGTTAACTAGGCCCCAGTGCCGTATGTCACCGGAGTCACCATGCCAAGTTGCTATGAGTGAATTCCGCGTTATTTCTGGACATATTGGTACTAGGGATTTGGTGCAGGAATACTTAGCCAATACAGTATTCCCAACTTTAAAGGAATGGGATATGCCGAAGCTCAAAAGAGAAAAGAAAAAGAAGGAACTTGTTCGACTGCCCTATCACTTTAAGTTCAAAAAAAATTCAAAGAGCCCAATCAAGAGTGGCTAGAGATGATTGAAGCCATGTGCAATGAAATCTTGGGCAATTATACGAAGAAAGAGGATCAATTGATGACGGCAGCCTTCGGCACTTGACCAAAACGAAGACTAAACCGAGTAATGGATGCTCTGAAATTTGAATATCCTGATTATGAACGGTTAAACAAGAGTGCCGAAGGGCCAAAATGAAAAAGGGTTGTAAGTGTTATGCAAAGACAAGGTGCCAGAATGATAAAAGAAGATGAAAAATTGGTGAAGAAGAAAAAACCCAGCCCTGAACCGAAGATGGCCGTTCGGAAGAAAAGAAAAGCTACAGCTCCAGAGCCAAAAGCTGACATAGAAGAAGAGATCCCCTCAACACCTTCTGCCACTGACGTAGAAGAAATTTTGAAGGTAATGACCGAACCTTTATCTCACAAGCTAAGTCCATTAGAGCCACAACTGATGAGGCTTTTACAGAAGAAGGAGAAGCCTGCAGCAATCAAGAAGCCTGCTAAAAAAAGCACATAATTATTACTATTATTAATGCTATTTAAGAAACGCCACCGTCGGCTTCGGGGTCAAAAATTCCAGTTGCCGAAGCTGCTCCTGCCGAAGCTACAACTGCCGAAGCTGTAGCAGCCGAAGCTACAAATCTTGAGGGTGTATTTTCTGATATTGATAAGATGATTTCGGTTATGGCCTCAGAAGAAACTGTTGCGACTGCCGAGGAAACCCTGGCTACAGTGCCTGGAAAAGGGGAGAAAATGCCTGCTGAAGAAGCTTCGGAAGAAAAGGACTTCAACTTCCAAAACATAATTGGGCAAGAGTTGACCAAGGCCGAGAAAGAAGAATTAAGAGATTATGCCATATTTTGCGGTTACCATCCAGGGGCGCTAATCTTCGGAGGAGTTAACGAGGAAGACTTAGGATGCCTCCGGGACCGGACTGGAGCGAAGGTTGTCAGCACTCTATCGAAGAGTGTTGGCTTCCCGAAGCTTGAGGCAGACCTCAGTAGATATCGATGGTAGCATATCGCCGGTAGCCTGTTTTATTCTAACTTTAAGGTAAAACTCTTTCCTTAACTTTTATTGTTTTGAGAAGAAGATGTTTTCTGATGAAGATTATTTTTTCAGAGCCTACTACTAAGCAAAACCTTGAGGATGCAACAAGACCTCGAGGACAAGAAAAACGAAGTTATAATTGAGGGTTCAGAAAGCAAGATTAAAGACCATGAAGCTGCCCTAGAAAAGAAAGACTTCGTACTTCAAACCATGGAAGGTTCACTGGCAGACGCCCAAGCCAAAATTGCCAGATTGAACAGTGAACTTTCCATGGAAAAGAAAATTTTCGAAACAAAACTCAAAGCTAAAGCTGAGAAAAGTTCAAATCTGCAGAAATCGCTTCAAGATCTCCAAGAAAAATGTTTAGGCTTCGGCACTCGGTGTATACAACGGCTGAAGCAAGTCTTCAACTCCGTTGGAGCTAGTTCGAAAAAGTTTAAACCTTCGGTTGAAGACCTGCCGGGCACATTAGATCATATTGTAGGTGAAGTTGATGCTCTCGACGAAGTTATAGCTGGACATGGTGACTTCTGTGCTCTGCTAGCTTCTCGAGGCACAGTTGTTGCTTTCATGAAGGCTGGTTGTACACATGGAAACATTGTAAACAGACCAAACTTCAGCCTATCACCAGCAGACTTGGATAACATCCTTGGCCTGGCCCGAAGTATCGGGAACAGATTCGTCACTCAAATTTGGGCAAAGGGCGGGCGAAACTTGGCTGCTGATGAAGCTCAAAGCCACCTCAAACCGGTAATAAACTTGTGCCTGCTGCTTTACCTTCTCCTTGAAATTTGTAATTTCCTTATACCACTATTATGTACAGGATGACGAAGCCGAAGATCAATGAGCCGAAGCTTGATAAGTGATGACGAAGTGATGAAGCTTCTACAAAAGAACTCCTAGAGACACTTGAATTATTCTTGCAAAAAAATTGTAATTTAGAAATTAAACAATACTTTGTAAATTTGTCGATACCTTGTAATATATTTTACCTTTCCATCCATGCATGATTTGCTTTGATGTGGACGGAACTTGTCCCTTTTGAGCCGAAGGCGAAAAACACCTTCCCTTCTTTTCGTACACAACGAAGCATAATTCTACTTCTTTTTCATTTGCCGAAGCCTTGTCATTAGAGCCGAAGCAACTATCTGTACTTTTATGATATGATGATGATGATCCTACGAATGTCTACATGAATGTTTATGAATGCAATGTATGATGTGATGTAATGTGCAAATGAATGTCCGAACACACACATACGAAGCCATATCCAAACCCTTCATTCCCTTAGGAATGACTGAAATTTATTTGTCGCTTATTTTTCGGCTTCACCGCTTATTTTTTGGTGTAAGTTCTGCATCCCCTTAGGAACGTCTTTTGAACTTCTTCGCCTTCTATTTCGGCGGTATTTTTCGCGTTGACTTTTCGTGCTTCGCCTTATATTTCGGCGGTATTTGGCTCTGCATTCCCTTAGGAATGACTTTTGAGCAGAAAACTTACGCTGCGCTACCTTGGGAACGTCTTTTTTGTAGCTTCATCGTGCTCTGCATCTCCTTAGGGACGACTTTCGAGCTTCTCCTAGTGTTTTTTCTCTCTCTGCACTCGATGGTGCATGCTCAGATTTTACATTTTACATGATTTGGGGGATCTTGCTCTCATAGAGCTGAATAAGAAAGGAAAAATTACATGCTATGGCCCCATTAAAAACCTTTCTCCCCCTTTGGAAAGGAAAAGGGTGCCATAGGAAAAAATAAAAAAAAATACATCAAGTTATACATAATATCGTCGATGCTCATCCGCATTCTAAGATCTAGGAATGTCGTTTCCGTCCATATCCTTCAATCTGTAAGATCCGGGTCTTGACAAAGATACCACCAGAAAAGCTCCTTCCCACTTCAGCTGTAGCTTGCCTACTGTGTCTGGGTTGGCTACTCTCCGAAGCACCAGATGCCCTGGCTTAATATTTTTCAGCCGAACTTTTCTATCACGCCATTTTATTGTTTCAGCTTGATATTTATTGATATTTTCCACAGCCTGAAGTTTGGTCCCTTCTATAGTATCTTTTGCCATAGAATAATCAGCTTCGTCTTCTGCCGAAGCTACTGTTCTGATTGACCCCATTTTAGCTTCCTCCGGGGTTATAGCTTCGTCACCAAACAATAACTTGAATGGTGTAAAACCTGTTGACCTTGATATAGTTGTATTATGGCTCCACACCACTTTAACCAACTTATCTGGCCACTTTCCTCTGGGCTAATTAAAGATTAACTTTATTATTCCCATCATTATAATACCATTTGCCCTTCCAACTAGTCCGTTTGATTCTAGGTGCCTGACTGATGCGAAATGAATTTTCGTGCCGATCTGAACGCAGAAATCCTTGAAAGTTTCAGCATCAAACTGTGTCCCATTGTCCACAGTTATAGCCTTCGGCACACCGAAGCGACAAACTATATTCAGCTAGAAGAATTTCTGGACTGTAGCCGAAGTTATTGTAGCTAAAGGCTTCGCTTCGATCCATTTAGAAAAATATTCTACTACCACCACGACATATCTCAAGTTGCCCTGCGCTGGTGGAAGTGGACCTAGCAAATCCAGGCCCCATCTTTGCAACGGCCAGGTTGGTTGTATTAATTGAGTTAATGACGAAGGTTGCTTCTGGTCTCTTGCACATTTTTGACAATTTTCACATTTTTGAACCAAATCCGCTGCATCCGAAGCTGCCTTCAGCCAATAGAATCCTTGTCTAAAAACCTTTCCTAGAAGAGGTCTGGACCAAATGTGGGATCCACAGAATCCTGCATGTATCTCCTTCATCAGTTCTATACCTTCGGTTCTAGATAGGCATTTGAGAAGCGGAGAACAAACTCCAAGTTTATATAACTCTCCTTCTATTATAACATATGGTCTTGTTCTTGCTTCCATTCTTTTGTTATAAACTCCATCATCCGAGAGATAGTTACCCTAGAGGAAAGATATAATCTCAGTCCTCCAATCTTCACTGTGGACAGGAGATATTGTGAGTACTGCTCTTTCGAGGAGTTCAACCGAAGGTGCTTTTATTGTTTCAAAGAATACTTTCGAAGGTAGAGGGAGCCCTTGCGCTGCTGACTTGGCTAGGAAATCAACATGCTCATTTTCCCCTCTTGGAATATTCTTAACAGAAAATCCTTCGAAAGAAGCTTCAAGCCTTCGAACTATGTCTAGATATTTCTCAAGCTTCGGATCTCTTGCTCTACTACTTTTGTCCACATGGTCTGAAATGACCTGAGAATCAGTTTTTAGAATGGCCCTTCTTATTCCCATTGCCCTTAACATCCGAAGTCCTAAAAGGAGTGCTTCGTATTCAACAATATTATTTGTGCAACTAAAGTCAAGCTTAGCTGCATAACATGTTCTTATTTTCGAGGGTGCTACTAGAACAGCAGCTGCTCCTGCGCCGAAGGTTCCCCAAGAACCATCATAGAACACTATCCAAGTTTTGGCATCTTTATTCAGTTCTTCTTCCTGAGCCCCTGGCGTCCAATGAGCAATGAAGTCTGCAAGCGCTTGGGACTGAATTGAAGATCTATGCACATAGTCAATACTGATTTCGTTAAGCTCCGCAGCCCATTTTCCGATCCTTCTAGTAGCTTCTCTATTCCTCATAATATCCTTCAGGGGCTGTGACGAAGGAACAACTATGTGATATGCTTGAAAATAATGCCGAAGCTTCCTGGAGGCCATTAACACAGCATACAACACTTTCTCCAATTTTGTATAGTTTTTCTTTGATAAACTTAGGACTTCGGAGACAAAGTATACTGGGGCTTGCCTTTTAATTTGTCCTTCAAGCTTCTCTTGTACAAGCGCCACACTCACTGCAGTGTGCAAAGCTGCCACATACAATAGTAATGGAGCCCCTGGCGTAGGTGGAGTCAACGTTGTTAGATCAATCAAGTATTGCTTCAGCTCTTCAAAGGCTTTCTGTTGAGCTGGGCCCCATTGAAAAACTTCGGCTGACTTTAGTATCTCAAAGAAAGGCAGATTTCTTTCTGCTGATCTAGATATGAATCAATTCAATGATGTCAGTCTTCCTGTCAGGCGTTGAGCCCCCTTCTTTGTGCTTGGCGGCTCCATCCGAAGGATAGCTTCGACCTTGTTTGGGTTAGCTTCAATTCCCTTTGTTGAAACTAGACAGCCAAGGAACTTTCCCTTCTTCACTCCGAAAACACATTTTTCAGGATTTAATTTTAGGCCAGCTTGCCTAAAATTAGCAAATGTTTCTTGTAGATCAGTAATGTGATTTTCTTGCTTCGTGCTTTTTATTATGATATCATCAACGTATGTAAGCACATTTCTGCCTATCTGAGAATGAAGGACCTTGGCTGTCATTCTGCTGAAGCTTCCTCCAGCATTCTTGAGCCCCTCAGGCATCCGAAGATAGCAATAGGAGCCACTAGGAGTTATGAAGCTAGTCTTCGGCTCATCTTCCTTCTTCATCCATATCTGATGATAGCCTGAGTAACAATCCAGCAGACTCATAAGCTCTAAAGAAGCTGCTGCATCTACAAGAGAGTCTATTCTTGGCAATGGGAATTCGTCCTTTGGACAAGCCTTGTTAAGGTCTGTGAAATCAATACACATCCTCCATTTGCCATTGGCCTTCTTCACCACCATGATAGTATTGGCTAGCCATTCTGGATATTTTACCTCTCTGATGACACCAGCACTGAGAAGTCTTTTCACTTCATTTCGAGCACCTTCTGCTTTATAATCAGACATTTTCCGAAGCCTTTGCTTTCTTGGCTTGAAGGATGGGTCGACATTAAGTGAATGTTCAATGACATCTCTTTTGACACCAAAGAGATCATTGGCTGACCAAGCAAAGACATCCTTGTTGTTGAATAAAAACCTTATCAAGGTTTTCTCCTGTTCTTCAGATAATTGAGACCCCAGCAGTACCTTTTGCTCTGCTATGTCTTCACATAAAATCATGAGCTTCGGCTGATTAGCTAAAGCAGCCTTCTTCCTTCTGTATTTGTACTGTTCACAAGCTTCGGCTCCATCTATATTGTGAATTGCTTTTGAGTCTGTCCAATTACCTTCGGCCCTTCTGGCAGCTTCCTGACTTCCATGAACAGCAATAGGCCCTTGTTCCGAAGGTATCTTCATGGATGAAGTATTGCTTCAAAATCATTGAGTGTTCCTCGGCCAATGATTGCATTGTAAGGATATTCCATATCAACGATGTCAAAGACAATCTGTTTAGTTCTTGTGTTATGAACAAAACCGAAGGTGACTGACATTGTGGTTTTGCCAAGTGCCACAATCTGTCTTCCTCCGAAGCCATATAGAGGGTGTGTAGCATCATGAATCTTGTCTTCTGGCTCTTGCATTTGTCTGAAGGCTTTAGCAAATATAATATCCGCTGCACTGCCTGTATCAACCAGAACATTATGAACCAGAAACCCCTTGATGACACAAGATATAACCATAGCATCATTGTGAGGATAATCCTTGAGCTGAAGGTCCTCTTGGGAGAAGGTAATTGGGATGTGAGACCATTTTGATCTGATGAAGGGTCCCTACACCCTAACATGTTGTACCCTTCTCTGAGCTTCCTTCTTTTGCTTCTTATTAGCCGGCTCTGAGCATGAACCACCTGTTATTGGGAGCACCAGCTTCGTATCTGAAGCCGCTTCAGCTTGATTGTTGAACGAAGCCATCAGCTCAAAAGTGGAAGTGAGTTCATCGGAGGTGGGCGCCAATGTTGGAGACTTGTTCTCAAGTGCTATGAATTAAGAACAAGGCAACACAAAAAGTAGATTAAAGGTTAAAGCCCTTCGTCCTTCGAAGCATTATTCCCCCGAGGATATAATGATCTTCGGATGAAGGTCATGAAGGACATACCTTCATCATCATAATATCACATATATGAACAAAGGATGGAATATGTAAAACATAAGAAAACAACATAAACAATTATATGAAGTTATAATATGGATATCTCTTATTAAATGATCGTGAGTAGATAAAAACAATATCAAATTACATTTGTACCTTGAACTTGACAGAAGACAAGGGCACAAGTGTGATGCCAGAAAACGTGAACAGTAAGGCGGTACTGTTCACCTATTTATAGGCACAGGGCGCAGCCTGTGCGAATTTTCAGTTATGTCCTTTACAAATGATTACAATCTTAACACAGTCTATCATGGATCAGTTGGTCATTTCATCTTTAAGTCGGTGCACCTGAAGGTATACTACGAAGCTTCCTGATCGATAGCTTCGACATTGCTTCTGTGTTGATCTGCCCGAAGGTGTTTCTTCTCACAAGACCTTCGGCGATGAAGCATACCTCCAACACCTCCCTTTTTGGTATTGACCATCTGGGTTAGAAATACATGGTAAGAAAGAATTGTAGACGAGACGAGTAACTATGAGACATGATCTTTTGGTGGTTTTATTAGCTAAGTAGATTAGTGTGTCACCTACCCATGCTAATGCATTATCTTATGGTGGTACATGCTAGAATGCCCTGCTATACTATTGCAATCAATCAAAGAAGCAAATCAGGCATTTATCATCAGAACAATCATCCAAACACTTTAGATATAGAAAATAATTTTAATTTTGTCTTAGGTCTCATATGTCTTTAAAGGGTCCTAAATGCAGGATCCCAAGGTGTGAAATCCTTCTTGTCTTTCTAGAGTAGAAAAGGTAAGAGTAGTCAGAGTACAAAAACAAAAGGTGAGACAAGATCAAGATAAGAATAGAAAGAATCAGAGTAAGGTACGTAGGTAAGGGTTTTGTCATTTTCTATCTAGGTTTCGTCTTACAGTCAACATTTCCTTTGATACCACTTCTGTCACACCCGGATTTAAGGGATAAAGCCGGGTGCGTCTCATATGTGCGCCAAAGAAGAAAATCACATATAATGACAAAGTGTATAAAGATAAATGTCACAAGTATCATTATTACAAAGCGAGAGTCTTACAAAAATAAATGATAAAAATAAAGCGAACTAAATATTATTTCTTGGTGCCATCATGCTGACTGGGAGACACCACCAAGATAAGCTTGTACTCCTCGTTGTAAGGCTCCTCCAGGACCACCTGTTCTTCTCCTGTGGGGGGGGGGGCTATATATCGCAAGGGTGAGCTCACAAAAGATCATAGCTCAACAAGATGTGGGGAATAATGTGCATGAACTCAACAAAGGTGGGAGTTCATGTGAAGTGTAAGGCTAATGAACAAATAAGGGTTAAAGCTGAGCATTGCTATTAATAAGTTGGTCAAATTTTATTACCAGTTACTAAATGTAAGTAGATTCCAAACCAGAGTAATAATAGATCAAAATTAATAATAAACCACAATGCGATGCAAATGACAAATTGAATTTAATTCCATAAATTAATCATGCGAGAGTCATGAGCTGCTCATGACCGCGAGCACACCTAGTATACCAGTTTTACACTTTGTACCCTGTACCCACAAGTTGTGTATCACGTTGTTGGGGGCCTTCTTCTTCGCCGAAGGTCCTCTAAGTAAAAACACCTTCGGCAAGATGACATGCAAATAGGCGTGACGTGAGGCTGTATGTCGAAGCTACCATCGAAAGAGCTTTGGCATGATGATACGCTTGAGACGAAGGGTGGCACCGACTTAAAGAGGAAAAGACCACATAGTCCTCGATAGTTTGTATCATGACTATGATTAGTTGTCAAGGGCATGAATGTAATTTTGTCTGGGCTGCGTCCCGTGCCTATAAATAGATGAACAGTACCCCCGTACTGTTCACGCTGACTTGTATTCACTTGCACGTCGCTCTTGGATTCTTACCTTCTGTCGAGCCGAAGGTATAAATATAACGTATATCGTTAATATCTATTCATGATCTTATAATGAGGATATAGATAATCTAACGATTTAATATGATTATTCATACTCCTTATATGTAACATATGTCCCTGCTTTCCATTACATATTGAGATGATGAAGGTATGTCCTTCATAACCTTCGTCTAAAGATCATTATATTCTAAGGGAGATAATGCTTCGAATGATGAAGGTCTTTAACCATTAACATTTGTGTTTCCTTGTTCTTAACTCGTAGCATTTTAGAACAAGTGACCAACATTGGCGCCCACCTCCGGTGAACTCACTTCCACTGTTGTGACAATGGCTTCGTACAACGACCAAGCTGAAGCACTTTCGGTCACGAAGCTAGTGTTTCCAATCACAGGCGGTTCAAGATCAGAGCCAGCTAACAAGAAGCAAAAGAAGGAAGCACAGAGAAGAGTGCAGCATGTTGGGGTGCAGGGACCCTTCATCAGATCCAAGTGGTCTCATATCCCAATCACCTTCTCCCTGGAGGATCTTTAGCTTAAAGACTATCCTCACAATGATGCTATGGTTATATCTTGTGTCATCAAGGGATTCCTCATCCACAATGTTCTGGTTGACACAGGCAGCGCAGCGGATATCATATTTGCAAAGGCTTTCAGACAAATGCAAGAACCAGAAGACAAGATTCATGATGCAACACACCCTCTTTGTGGCTTCGGAGGGAGACAGATTGTGGCACTTGGCAAAATGACAATGTCAGTTACCTTCAGTTACATCCACAACACAAGGTCTGAACAAGTTGTCTTTGACATCATTGACATGGAGTATCCATACAATGCAATCATTGGTCGAGGAATGCTTAACACCTTTGAAGCCATACTTCACCCAGCATACTTATGCATGAAGATACCTTCGGAACAAGGGCCCATTACTATTCACGGGAGTCAAGAAGCTGCCAGGAGGGCTGAAGGGAGTTGGACGAATTCAAAGGCGATCCATAATATAGATGGAGCCAAAGCCTGTCAACAATATAAGCACAAAAGAGAGAAGGCTGCTTCGGTAGATCAGCTGAAGCCTATGCTCCTGTGTGAAGATATAGCAGATCAAAGGTACTGCTGGGATCTCAATTATCTGATGAACAAGAAAAGACTCTGCTAAGATTTTTGTTCAATAACAAAGATGTCTTCGCTTGGACAACTAATGATCTCTGTGGTGTTAACAGAGATGTCATTGAACACTCACTCAATGTGGATCCATCTTTTAGGCCAAGGAAGCAAAGACTTCAGAAAATGTCTGAGGATAAAGCCGAAGGTGCTCAGAATGAAGTAAAGAGACTTCTCAGTGCTGGCGTTATCAGAGAAGTAACATATCCAGAATGGCTAGCCAACACTGTTATGGTGAAGAAGGCTAATGGAAAATGGAGATTGTGTATTGATTTCACATTTCTCAACAAGGCATGTGCAAAGGACGAATTCCTTGTACCAAGAATAGACTCCCTTGTAGATGTAGCAGCTTCTTCGAAACTCATGAGTCTATTCGACTGTTACTCGGGCTATCACCAAATTTGGATAAAGAAAGAAGATGAGCCAAAAACAAGCTTCATAACTCCCAGTGGTACTTATTGTTACCTTCGGATGCCTGAAGGGCTCAAGAATGCTGGAGGAAGCTTCAGTAGAATGACAGCCAAGGTTCTTCACTCTCAAATAGGCAGGAATGTGCTGACTTATGTTGATGACATCATAGTAAAAAAGCACGAAGCAAGAGAATCATATTGCTGACTTGCAAGAGACGTTTGACTTGCAAGAGACGTTTGCTATTTTAGGCAAGCTGGTCTTAAGCTAAATCCAGAAAAGTGTGTCTTTGGAGTAAAGAAGGGAAAGTTCCTTGGTTGTCTGGTATCGACGAAGGGAATCGAAGCTAACCCAAGTAAGATCGAAGCTATCCTTCGGATGGAGCCGCCTAAGTCAAAGAAGGGGGCTCAACGATTGGCAGGAAGGCTGGCATCATTAAATAGATTTATATCAAGATCAGCATAAAGGAATCAGCCATTCTTTGAAATAATGAAGTCAGCCGAAGTTTTTTAGTGGGGTTCGGCTCAACAAAAGGCTTTCGAAGAGCTAAAGCAATACTTAATAGACTTGACAACTCTAACTCCACCTTCATCAGGGACTCCGTTACTCCTGTATGTGGCAGCCTCTCATTCTGCAGTCAGTGCAGCACTTGTACAGGAGAAGCAAGATGGATAAGTAAAAAGACAAGCACCAGTATTACTTCATCTCCAAAGTACTCAGTTTATCAAAGCAAAATTACACAGAATTGGAGAAGGTGTTGTATGCTGTGCTAATGGCCTCCAGAAAGCTTCAACATTACTTTCAAGCCTATCATATAACTGTACCTTCATCACAACCTCTAAAGGACATAATGAGAAACAGAGAAGCTACAGGAAGAATTGGAAAATGGGCTGCGGAACTCAATGAATTCACTATTGATTATGTACATATATCCTTAATTTAGTCTCAGGCGTTAGCATATTTAATTGCTGATTGGACGCTAGGGGCTCAGGGAAAAGAAGCAATAAAAGATACGGAAGCCTGGACAATATTCTGTGATGGTTCTTGGGCAACCTTCGGCGCAGGAGCAGCTGCTGTTCTAGTAGCGCCCTCTAAAGTCAGGACATGCTATGCAGCAAGACTGGACTTTAGTTGCACAAATAACATTGCTGAATACGAAGCCCTTCTGTTGGGGCTTCGGAAGCTAAAGGCAATGGGAATAAGAAGGGCAGTCGTTAAAACTGATTCCCAAGTTATTTCTGGCCATGTAGACAAAAGCAGCAAGGCAAGGGATCTGAAGCTTGAAAAATATTTGGATACAGTCTAAAGATTGGAGGCCTCTTTCGAAGGGTTTTCTGTAAAAAATATTCCAAGAGGGGAAAATAAGCATGTAGATCTGCTAGCTAAGTCAGCAGCACAGGGGCTCCCTCTACCTTCGGAAGTATTTTTTGAGACAATAAAAGCACCTTCGGTTGAACTTATGGAGAGAGAAGTGCTTGCAATATCACCTGTACATAGTGAAGATTGGAGGACTGAAATTATATCTTTCCTCCAAGGTAATTGTCTTTCAGACGACAAAGTTTATAATAAAAGAATGGAAGCAAGGACAAGGCCATATGTGATAATAGAAGGGGACTTATACAAACATGGAGTTTGCTCTCCACTACTCAAGTGTTTATCCAGAACCGAAGGGCAAGAGCTGATGAAGGAGATACATGCAGGTTTATGTGGATCTCATATTGGGTCTAGGCCTTTGCTGGGGAAGGTTTTCAAACAAGGATTTTATTGGCCGAAGGCAGCTTTGGATGCAGCAGATCTGGTTCAAAAGTGTGAAAATTGTCAAAGATGCGCAAGAGACCAGAAGCAACCTTCATCTCTAACCCAGTTAATACAGCCAACTTGGCCACTGCAAAGGTGGGGTCTGGATTTGTTAGGTCCACTTCCACCTGCTCAAGGAAATTTGAAATATGTTGTTGTAGAAGTGGAATATTTCTCTAAGTGGATCGAAGCAAAACCTTTAGCCACAATAACTTCGGCCACAGTACAAAAATTCTTTTGGCAAAGCATTGTTTGCCGCTTCGGCGTGCCAAAGGCAATAACTGTGTACAATGGAACACAATTTGATGCCGAAACATTCAAAGATTTCTGTGACTGAATTGGTACAAAAATCCATTTTGCATCAGTAAGGCATCCGGAATCAAATGGGCTAGTAGAAAGAGCAAATGGCATTATAATGACAGGAATAATGAAGTTAATCTTTAATTAGCCCAGAGGAAAATGGCCAGATGAGTTGATTAAAGTGGTGTGGAGCCACAACACAACTGTGTCAAGGTCAACATGATTTACACCCTTCAAGCTCCTGTTTGGTGACGAAGCAATTACACCAGAAGAAGCAAAGGCAGGATCAATAAGAACAACAACTTCGACGGAAGATGAAGCTAATTATCAAACAACAAAAGATACTATAGAAGGGACCAGACTTCAGGCTATAGAACACATCAATAAATATTAGGCCGAAACAATAAGATAGCGTGATAGGAAGGTTCAATTAAAAAACATCAAGCCAGGGCATCTGGTGCTTCGGAGAGTGGCTAACCCAGATACAGTGGGCAAGTTGCAACTGAAGTGGGAAGGTCCTTTTCTGGTAGTATCTTTGTCAAGACCTAGTTCTTACAGATTTAAGGATATGGACGGCAATTATATACCCAGATCTTGAAATGCTGATGAGCTTCGACGGTACTACGTGTAATTTGATGTAATCTTTTTTCATTCTTTTTTCTATGGCACCCTTTTCCTTTCATGAGGGGAGAAAGGTTTTTAATGGGGCCATAGCTTGTAATTTTTTCTTATTTAGCCCTACACAATACAAGGGCCAAAATCCCCCAAAGATGTAATATGTAAAATCAAAGTTTGCACCATCGAGTGCAAAAAGGAAAAAATAGGGAGAAGCTCAAAAGACGTCCCTAAGGGGATGCAGAGCATGACGAAGCTAGAAAAAGTCATTCCTAAGGGAGCGCAAATTAAGTTTTCTGCTCAAAAGTCGTTCCTAAGGGGATGTAGAGCCAAATACCACCGAAATATAAGGTGAAGAAGCTCCAAAGTCGTTCCTAAGGGGATGCAGAGCTTAAATGCCACCGAAATAGAAGGTGAAGAAGCTACAAAGTCATTCCTAAGGGGATGCAGAGCTTAAAGACTCCAAAGTCATTCCTAAGGGGATGCAGAGTCTGGGAGTGGCTTCGTGTGTGTTTGGGACATTCATTTACACATTACATTACATCATTCATTGCATTCATACACATTCATTTAGACATTTGTAGGATCATCATCATCATAACATGAAGCACGAACAAAAATACTCTATCTTCGACGACAGTGCTTCGATGAATGCAAAGAAGCTTCGTTTCAAACGAATACATGTGACGCAACAGCATGCTTCGTTGTGTACGAAAACAAGAAAAGGTGTTTTTCGCCTTCGGCTCAAAAAATAAAAGTTTCGTCCACAGCAAAGCAACTTGTACATGGATGAAAAGGTAAAAATATATTACAAGGTATGGACAGTTATACATAACATTGTTCAATCCTTGATTACTGTTTTTTCTACAAAGTTAATACAAATGTTCCTAAGCTCTATACAGGTAGGCCTAAAAAGAAGCTTCAGTAGCCTTCGGAACGTCCTTCGGCTTATCAATCTTCGGCACTACCATCCTGCAAACAAACAAACGGTATAAGGTAAAAAAGTAATTACAAGAGAAGGCAAGCAACAGGAATAATTTTCATACTTGTTTGAGTAAGTTTTGAGCTTCGTCTCCAGCCAGCTCTCGCCCACCCTTGGCCCAAATCTGTGTTATAAATCTGTTCCCTATGCTCCGGGCTTCACGAGGGACATCAACCAAATCTGTTGGAGACAGGCTGAAGGTTGGCCTATTCACAGTATTTGCGTGCGTGCAGCCAGTCTTCAAAAATGCTACAACTGTGCCACGAGAAGCTAGCAAGGCACAGAAGTCAACGTGCCCGACTATTACTTCATCAAGAGCATCAACTTCATTTTCGATATGATCAAAGGTGCTTGATATGTCTTCAGCCGAAGGGGTAATATCTTTGAAGCTGGCACCAATCGAGCTGAAGACCTTTTCAATCGATGCACACAACTACTACTGAATTCCAGACACTTATTTTGAAGCTCTTTCAAAGACTTATGCAGCTTCGAATTGTTATTAGCTTTGGCTTTGCATTTTGCTTGCAGTTCTTGTTTCTCTTGCTCGAAGCATTTTGATTTTTTCTTTAAAATTTCTTGAGCCTGGAGAAGCTCCTTGGTTAATCTGGCATTTTCAGTCTGAAGCTCTACGAGGGAGCCCTCCGTTGCCTGAAGCAAGAAGTCTTTCTTTTCAAGCGAGGCTTCGTGATCTTTAATTTTGCTTTCCAAGCCCTCAATTATGACTTCATTCTTCTTGTCTTCAAGGTCTTGTTGCATTCTCAGCGCCTTACTCAGCAGCATACTCTTTAGAGATAAGCCGACATAAAAAACCTTGCTTCATCACAAAAATAAAAGAAATTCAGATAGCAGAATTTTACCTTGAAGTTGGAGTAAAACAAACCGCCGACGTTATGTTGTCATCGGTAGCCGCTGATATCAGCTTCAAGCTTCGGAAAACTGACACTCTTCGATAGAGTACCGATTATCTTTGCCCCGGCCCGGTCTTGAATACATCCTAAGGCCCCTTCATCAATTCCACCAAAGAGCATAGCTCCTGGCTGGTAGCCACAGGACATACCATATTCCTGCAGCTCTTTCTTTTCAGCCTCAAATAATTCTTGACCGACCAGGTTCCGAAGGTCAAAGTTCATTTCCTCCGAAGCGGCATTGGCAATCTTTTTCCCTTTGCCAGGCACTATGGCCATGGTCTTCTCCGCAACCGCAGCTGTTTCTTCCGTAGCCATATCCAAGAGCATTTTATCAATCCCAGACAATATACTCTCAAGGTTGGTAGCTTCGGCAGCGGCCTCGGTGCTTGCAATGGGTGTTATTTTGGATGCCGAGGCCGATGGTGGCGTTTGTTCAATGGCTTGCATAATAGTAACGATCCTTCATTTTTTCTGCCCATCCGCCTTCTTCTTTGTAGCTGAAGGCTCATCCTTCTTATTTAAAAGTTTCGTCAGTTCTGGCCCCAGAGGACTTAGCAGCTTGACGAGTAAAGATTCAGTCATTACCTTTAAAATTTCTGCTATTTCGGCAGCAGGAGGCATCGAAGGAATCTCCTCTGCTGCCTCAGTTATCTTCGGCTGTGGACTTTCAGCCTTCCTCTTCTTCGCAGCAGCAGCCTTCGGCTCAGGAGTGGTTTTTCTTTTCTTTGAAGTCTTTTCATCCTCCTTCACCAGAATACTGATAACTCTCTTTCTTTTTACACCTTCGGCTCCCTTATCAAGTCTTTCATAATCAGGATATTCAAATTTCAGGGCATCCATCACCCGGTTTATCCTTCGTTTTGGCCGGGTGCCGAAGGCTGCTGTCATCAATTGATATTCTTTCTTTGTATAATTACCAAGTATTTCATTACACATTGTCTCGATCATGTCCAGCCATTCCTGGCAAGGCTCTTTAAATTGTTTTTCAAACTTGAAATGATAAGCTAGTCGAACAAGTCCATGCTTCTTCTTCATTTCTTTCATCTCCGGCATTCCCCAGCCGCTTGACGTTGGATATGTCCAGTTAGCTAGATATTCCTGCACCAGGTCCTTGGTACTGATTTGCTCAGCTACCACCCTGAACTCTACTTCAGCCAGCTGACATGGCAATCCCAGTTGCATGTTGCATAGAGGCCTGGTCATCTCGAAGCTCAAAGACAACAGACTCATGACCATCGTCATCAGTTTCCCTATCTTTTTCTCATCAACTTTCATGTAAAACCATTCATTTTTCCAGCCAGTCGGCCACTTTGTATGGTAGTTGAGGACTGGTGCCTTCGTATCCTTGCGATACGCAAAATTGTAACAACCAAAATTTTCGTGAAGACCATCTGCTCTGGCCTTTGTTTGATAGTGCAGCTCGTGCACTCGGCAGAACGCTTTGGCATCTGGGCTCATCCCTTGGCTTCGGAGGACCCAGATGAAGACGCTAAGCCTAACAATGGCGTTAGGGGTCAACTGATGAAGATATATTTCGAAATTCTTTAGGACTTCCCCTATCATCTCGTTCAAAGGAAATCGCAGTCCTGCCCTGAAGAAGCTTTTAAAAACCACTACTTCATCATTCCTCGGTGCTGGGGTAGTCTCTTCTCCGGCAAATCCGACAAGTTTACTTTCAGCTTCCCCAAAATAACCTAGTTTCATCATCATGGGCAAGTCGTCTTCGGACATAGTAGATTTCTCAAAATCTAAATGACTGGCTTTGTTGGGATCAAAATACTGTAATCTTCACCTTCATCAACATTTTCTTCTTCAGCAACAACCAATTCAGCTTCGGCATCGGGAGCACCTTCGTCAATAGCTCCCTCTGTCACAACTAGGCCTGATCGTTCCATGACTTCTGAAATTGGTGTTGTCTCAATAACCTCGGTCTCTTCTCCCTCACGAGACACCCTTGCAGTTGATCGCACTCTAGCCATTTGGATGGTTTTCACAATTTGACGAAGCTAACTCGTTTGACGAAGTTAACTTTAAATGATGAAGTGCTCGCTTGAGAGTGCGGCGAAAAAAGCTTCGGCTATGGTTAAATTTTTAACAGCACAATAGTGCAATGGCAATGAATGCTGTGGTAACTCCTCACCAACCCGTCTGCTTATATAGTGCTGTAGGTGGGAAGACAAACCGCCAGGTCGCCCGCACTCGCTGAACGGTGGACCACTCAGCGCTCGGAATATTATAATCGTTTCTCGGCAACGAGCTCAAGGAAGGTGTTTTTCGGAGCTTCGGCATTCCGAAGCCTTCGAGTTTTTTCGTGGATCGAGCTTGTTACGAAAAACGATCTACCACCACGAAGGGGCTACTATTGGGGGCCGTCATCTTCGCCGAAGGTCCTCTAAGTAAAAACATCTTCGGCAAGATGACATGCAAATAGGCGTGACGTGAGGCTGTATGTCGAAGCTACCATCAAAAGAGCTTCGGCATGATGATACGCTTGAGACGAAGGGTGGCACCGACATAAAGAGGAAAAGACCACATAGTCCTCGATAGTTTGTATCATGACTATGATTAGTTGTCAAGGGCATGAATGTAATTTTGTCTGGGCTGCGTCCCGTGCCTATAAATAGATGAACAGTACCCTCGTACTGTTCATGCTGACTTGTATTCACTTGCACATTACTCTTGAATTCTTACCTTCTATCGAGCCGAAGGTATAAATATAACTTATATCGTTAATATCTGTTCATGATCTTATAATGAGGATATAGATAATATAACGATTTAGTATGATTATTCATATTCCTTATATGTAACATATGTCCCTGCTTTCCATTACATATTGAGAAGATGAAGGTATGTCCTTCATAACCTTCGTCTAAAGATCATTATATCCTAAGGGAGATAATGCTTCGAAGGACGAAGGTTTTTAACCATTAACATTTGTGTTGCCTTATTCTTAACTCGTAGCATTTCAGAACAAGTGACCAACACCCGTCTAGCCAGGGTTTGCAAGGCCCTTAGACACTTCTGAGGTGAATGGCTCTTCCTAGAAATTGTAGCAGGGTCATTCTGTGAATATTTGGACCTCTGTGCAATTACTCTATACTAGAGTCTGGCCGCGAGTTGGTTCGTGATAAGTTCAGGGGTTTATTTACAAAAACACACGGCCGAAGGGGTATTCTATGTTTCAGGCCATCAGATCTAATCCCGACGTACCAGATTAGACCCATACTTAAACGAATCGGTACGCGTTTTCAGCCATTGGATCGAACATCTGTGTCCCAGATTTAAAACGATCCTGATCAACTCTCGCCCGCATGATCCCTATCTTCCGAACCAGATCTGTTAGCGTGAAAGGGTACACATTCTTCTAATCGGGGCCGCTCGCTACCAGATCAATGGTTGGCTCAAACGGTGGGACGAGGTAATCGTCAGATCCAGATCTCACGACCGGGATTTACTGAATTGGGAGCCCATCCCGACCGTCCGTTTACAGATCTGCGTCGCAGGTCAACCTAAGTGAAACATTCTTCTCCCGACCAGATCCCGTATGTTCGTTATGGATCCAACGGCGCTCGCCCATCGCTACAACCCTAGCCACTAGAAGCGGCGGTGACTAGACAGCCGCGATGGCGAGCTCACCGGAGCGCCCCCGAACGGCCACCCCGACCCCAAACGGCCACCCCGGAACATGACCAACATCACCACTAAGTCATGGATTGGTATAGGGTAACATACCGGCGATCGACGGTGCAACAAATCCCTGCCACGGCGCTCTGCGAGACGGCGGTGGTGGAGCGCAATGGCGAGAAATTCTGCAAGTACGAGGCCGCCTCCACACAATCACCGGCCACCGAGTGGTTCGCCGCGATGCGCCCGCCACCCCAACTTGTCACACCTGGGTTTCGGGGGCACCAAAACCCAGGCGCGAACATAATCACCAAGTGTGTTAGGACCAAGTCTTACACATATGATGACTCAAGGTACCGAAACGAATGTCACAAAATTAATATATAACGGAGTTCTGTACAAAATGGTTAAATAATTACATCATATGAAGATAATGATCCGGCAACCCAAAGTTGACTAGGAGACGACGACCTAGACCTCTAACGAACTTGTCACAGCATCCTCCATGCGCCTCATCCTACGGTACATGTTCTTGACCTGTGGGGGGTGTGAGATAGCAAGAGTGAGATCACATACGTTCATCGCTCAACAAGTTGTGGGGAATAATGTGCATGAACTCGCCAAAGGTGGGAGCTCATGTGAAGTGTAAGGCTTACCAAAGAGGATGGTTGAAGCTGAGCATTGCTTTTAAAGTTGGTCAAAATTTTATTAGCAATTACTAAGTATAAGTAGATACCAACCCAATTAAGTAGTAGAACAAAATTTGATAACAACACCTGTGATGCAATGCATATGACAAATTGAATTTAGTTCCATAAGTTAATCATGTGAGTGTCCAAGCTGCTCATGACCGTGAGCACGACTAGTATACTAGTTTTACACTCTGTAGAGGTTGCGCATCTTTACCCACAAGTCATGTTACCCATCTACCAAGGGATCGCGACTTCTCATACACATCTACCAAGGAAGCGAGGCAGGGTAACGCTACGAGGCCTTTACAAAGTTCTACTAGCTTCAGAAAACCCGCTACAATTTCTAGGAAGCTCCAATGCAGGGACCCCTCACCTGACCTCCATCGCAGCAAAATCAACCCAAGGGCCTCCTTACACTGACCACTCCCCTACTGCCCTTGCTCCTTTCGGGTAAGGTAGTCCTCCACTAGCTTTCCTAATTAGTCAGCCAAGGGCGTCCCATACCACCCTTGTGGTAGCACTGTTTTCCTGGGTGGTTCTCCATGTTCCCATTAACATAATGATCTTATCATGAACAGTAAATAACAAACTGATAATAAAAGGTTGATCATGAATAATGTGTATCTCCATACCCAAAACCACATAAAGCAATAGCAGGTACTACCCAAAAATTCAGTGGTAAAACAAGGTATAAATATAGCCAAACTAGGGTATCCTATTGGGTCCCATCAAAATTAACCTATGTCGATCATTATGATTAATAAAAACATGATTGGGTAAAAAGAAGTGATCAAGGGCACAACTTGCCTGGGACTTCAGATTACAGGTACCAACATGATCTTCAGGTGACTCGTGACCTCACTGCTAAACGTAGCAATATAGACAAACATGGTATATGCAAAATTAACATCACATCAATCATAAGCACAAACTGAATAATAATAATCTACGTGTTGCTACGAGATCGTGGGCTCGAGAATCACTAAATTCGGAGCTACGGTTATTGAGTTATGATTTCTCGAAGGTTTATGTGATTAAATAGGAAAACTAGGTTCTAAGTTGATTATTATAAATCATGTGAGAAAGATATTCCTAAGAAACCATTAATTTAATTTTAATCCAAGTTATAACTTGATTAGAAAACATATTTTAGTCAAATTACAACTAGGAAGTGAAAATATTACTTTAATTTTAAATTAAAGAAGTTAATCCAATGATAAAATAAATAAATTATTTACAAACATGTTTCATGATAAAATAAGGTTACCAAAGTGTAGATAATTCTATTACGAAGCTAATGTAACTTGAACGGATCGAAACGAAGTTAAAATGAGATAGTTATGAATTTTCAAAGTTATAAGCATTATTTTTATAGCAAAATCAATTTCTAGGGTTTTATTTATTTGTTACGAATTATAAAGGGACTGCATCTATTATTTATAACAAGGTCAGGGTCTATTTTAGAAAAATTTGGACTTAAGTGCAATGGTTTTACAACGGTTAGGGATGGCGGGTTATTAGTAAGAAGTGCAGGGGCTTATTTGCAAAAGAGTCAGCCAAAGCGGTATTGGTTATTGTCATGGAACCTCCCAAGTTATTAGGCCCACGTACAGATGTCCTTGTCCTAAGGACCTCGGACAACCATGTAGATGCATGTTGGGGGCCTTCGTCCTCCGAAGGTCCTCAAAAACACAACTAATATGTTCTCCAAGTATACTACGTGTACAGGAACCTTCGGACATGGGATGAAGTTGTACATGATGTGAAAAGCACGGCTCAGGAGAAGAATGAACCAGTTCCGAAGCTACTTGTAGAAGAGCTTCGGCTTAGCGGTGGAGAATGGAACCGACTTAAAGGGGAAAAGGCTGTTTAGTCCTCGGTAGATTATCCGTAAGTCAATAGTAAATGTCAGGGGCATGATTGTAATTCTATATAGGCTGCGTCCTATGTCTATAAATAGATGAACAGTAACACCGTACTGTTCACGCTGACTGGTATTCATTCGCACGTCACGTCTGGACTTTTGCCTTCTATCAAGCTAAAGGTATAAATGTAATTCATTACTGCTTGTGTTAATTCTTGATAATATAAGAAATTTATATTGATAATGTCATATGATTATTCATGTTTGTCGGCGTTTTGACCCCGGGGGGTCCCTGGACCGACGAGTGAATTGTCGCCGCGTGCCCCAGCCCAGATGGGTCGGCGCGAGTCGGGACACGAAGGGGGGAAGAACGGCAGAGGGGAAACCGTGGCCTTCGTGTTGTCCTGCGCCCAGGGCGGCTGGATGCGCTTGCAGTAGGGGGTTACAAGCGTCCGCGTGGGAGAGAGAGAGAGCGAGAGCCACGTGCACCGACCCGTTCTCCCGCGCGGCCAGCCTCTCCGTACGAGAGCCCTGGACCTTCCTTTTATAGGCGTAAGGAGAGGGTCCAGGTGTACAATGGGGGGTGTAGCAGTATGCTAACGTGTCTAGCAGAGAGGAGCTAGAGCCCTAAGTACGTGCCGTCGTGGCAGTCGGAGAGGTTTTGGCACCCTGTTCATGTGATGTCGTGGCTGTCGGAGGAGCGCTTGGGCCCTGTGGAAGGACAGCTGTCGGGGCTGTCGAATCCTTGCTGACGTCTCCTTGCTTCCGTAAGGGGCTGAGAGCCGCCGTCGTCATGGAGCACGCGGGGCGCCAACATTACTTGTTTACCGGGGCAAGCCGGATGGGACGCCGGTCTTGTTCCCCATAGCCTGAGCTAGCTAGGGGTAGGGTAATGATGGCCCCCCTGGGCCGTGGTCGGTCCGAGCCCTTGGTCGGTCGAGGCGGAGGCTCCTCCGAGGTCGAGGTCGAGTCCGAGCCCTGGGGTTGGGCGAGGCGGAGTTCGTCGTCTTCCGGAGCTGAGGCTGTGTCCGAGCCCTGGGGTCGGGCGAGGCGGAGTTCGTCGTCTTCCGGAGCCGAGACAAGGGCCGAGCCTTGGGGTCGGGCGAGGCGGAGTTCGTCGTCTTTCAAGCCATGGTTGAGTCCGAGCCCTAGGGTCGGGCGAGGCGGAATCCATCGTCTTCCGAGGCTGAGACGGGGGCCGAAACCTGGGGTCGAGCGAGGTGGAGCTTCCTATGGAGCCCAAGGCTGGACTTAGCAGCTGTCGGCCTCACCCTGACGAGTGGCACAGCAGTCGGAGCGGGGCAGGCGGCCCTGTTTTCCTGTCAGGTCGATCAGTGGAGCGGCGAAGTGACTGCGGTCACTTTGGCCCTGTCGACTGAAGAGCGTGTGTCAGGATAAGGTGTCAGGCGATCCTTGCATTAAATGCTCCTGCGATACGGTCGGTTGGCATGGCGATTTGGCCAAGGTTGCTTCTCTGCGAAGACTGGGCCTCGGGCGAGCCGAAGGTGCGTCTGTTGCTTGAGGGGGGCCTCGGGCGAGACGTGAATCCTCTAGGGTCGGCTGCCTTTGCCCGAGGCTAGGCTCGGACGAGGCGAGATCGTGTCCCTTGAGTGGACTGAGCCTTGACCTTAATCATGCCCATCAGGCCTTTGCAGCTTAGTGCTGATGGGGGTTACCAGCTGAGATTAGGAGTCTTGGGGGTACCCCTAATTATGGTCCCCGACAGTAGCCCCCGAGCCTCGAAGGGAGTGTTAATACTCGCTTGGAGGCTTTTGTCGCACTTTTTTGCAAGGGGACCGACCTTTCTCGGTTGAGTTTCGTTCCGGCGGGGGCGCGTGAGCGCACCCGCCGGGTGTAGCCCTCGAGGCCTCGGAGGAGTGGTTTGACTCCTTCGAGGTCTTAGCGCATTTCGTGATGCTTCGGCCGGTCTGGTTGTTCCCTCATGCGAACTGGCCGTAGCCCGGGTGCATTGTCGAGTCCCAAGTTCTCGGGCTGGTATGTTGACGCTGTCAATGGTTTGGCTGGAGCCGGGTTTGCGAGAGCAGCCCCCGAGCCTCCGCACAGAGCGAGAGGGCAGTCAAGGACAGACTCGGCTTTTTTCATACGCCCCTGCATCGCCTTTCCGCAAGGAGGAGGGGGGAAAGCGCCATGTTGCCCTCGGAGGGCGCCGAACATGGTGTCTCCAGTGAGTTGCTAACGGGTAATCCGAGTGGATGCCTGTGCCCCATTCGTTAGGGGTCGGCTAGTGGCACGGAGGCGCGCTCCAAAAGTACCTGCGGGTGATTTGCCGGACCCGGTCCCCTTTTGATGGGGTCCGAGGGCTCGATGCCTCCCTCTGGTGGGATTCCGTTACAAAATCGTTCCCGCTGGTCTCGGAAATGTCCTAGGATACCTCGGGAGCATAGCCCGAGCCTTGGTTGTGTATCGAACGTACCCATGGTCATCCCTCGCTCTGCGTGCTCTGAGGCGGCTGTCGAACCCTTCGGGGGCCAACCTAAGAACCCCTGATCAGTAGTGGGCGCAGAGCCCGAGTGGCCTGATGCGGCTGTTGAACCCTTCCAAGGGGCCAGCCTTTGAACCTCTGACTAGTAGTGGGCGCGGAGCCCGAGCGCTCTGAGGCGGCTGTTGAACCCTTCCGAGGGGCCAGCCTTCGAATCTCTGATCAGTAGGGGGGCTCGAGGCCCGCTTCCTTCGTGGAGAAGGATCCTTTCGGAGTATCCCCTTTCCTGGTCCCTATGGCAAGAGAGAAAGAGGAAGTGGAAAAGGATACGAAATCGAGCGACGTGGTGCACCTTTTTTGATGCGGTCATTATGGCGGAGGTGAAGCATCGCCCGCCTCGCTTGCCAAAGGTGCCGCCTGCCCTGCCGCAGAGTTAATGCGACGGGACGAGTGATTCGCGGGGCAGCCGTTGTGCATGCGCAAGCCGTTCGAGGAACGGAACACGGGCGCGTCGTCTTCACACCGTGGGAGAGGGCTCTCTCGCTGTCCCAGGAGGGGACGTGAGCCTGCTGACGATTTGACTGCTGCTTCCGCCCGCCTGCCACCGCCATTACTGTCGGCCCATTTCTGGCCGTATCAATCGTCGCGCCTTCTCCCGCGGCTGACTGACCCGTGACCGATGTGCCCGGTTGGCACTCTTGGGCCATGCACAGGGTCGCCTCGAGTCACGGCACCGGTTCCGCAGTCGAGGAGGCGCAGTACTGGTGCGAGTGGCGGTGTAGTTTCTCGCACGTAGTAACTGGTGCGCCGGTTACATGACGTGTGGGCCTGGGCCTCCATGCTGGACGCGTCGAAGTCGAAAAGGGTGCGCCCCCTTGGTGCGGTTGCACGTCGCCTGCATGGCGGTCCGCCCTTTCACCCGCTGGTCCGGGCGATAGTGGAGGAATGCTTGTAACCGCTGGGCTATTGTGCACTCCGCGCGCGGCGGTTCGGCTTCTTCTGTCCTAGGCCAGCTTGCATGACGCGTGGGACCCAGCCCCCGTGTCGTAGGGGGAGGACTCTGGAGCATGTTGGAGAAGACTCAGTCCGTGACGGTTGAGGACGCAAGTGGGGAGAGTCGCCTTTAAAAGGAGGGTGACCCCCTTGGATGGCAACCATGTCTTCACACTTCCTTCATGTGTCGCGTCCTTCCACCTTCCGAGCCCCCGGATGGGGAGCGCTCGCGTTGCTTTCGTCTCATCGTCGTCGGAGGAACGCAACTTCGTAGAAGTTGGTACCTTTCAGCCATCGTTCGGCTTCAAGGATTTTCATCAGGCAGCCCGGCCGCATCCCCTCGCCGGTGGTCACCCAAGACGGTGACCACCAGTTCGATGGTGGGGAGAAGCGGGCCGGGCCGCGGCCTCTGCCCCGCCCTCAGCTTCAAGGATCTTCATCATCCTTGCTGGGGCGGAGGGCGAGGCGAGCCGAAGCTCTACTTCCCGCGCGGGCCGGTGGACCACCTCTTCTTTTAGCTTCTGGGGGTGGGAACCATCCCCCAGCTCTATGGAGGAGGCGCCCTCCAGCCATGTCGGGGAAGGCGAACTGTTGCTGTCCAGCTAGGATGCAACATTCCGCCCTTTGTCCTCGCTTTCGTGGCGAGGACGAGAGTGAGGACCTACCGGTGCGCTTTGGGGCGGCCGGCGCTCGCCGGTGCGGTGTTGGTGGACAGGTGGATGCCACCGTCGGTGCTGAGGTGGTGGCAGCTGGAGAGGTAGGCCTTTCCGCCGACGAGACCATCAGCGCCACCCGCGGACCGTCCTCCGGCTCTTTGGCTTTAATATCTGGTTCGCGTCCCTGGAATGGGGACGAGAACGAGAGCCTTCCGGTGGCTGCGTCCGTCCTGGGACCATGGCTGCCGCTGTGGAGGTCGCTGGCGAGTTGCCCAGAGTCTGTCGTCCCGCAGGCTCTCTGATGTGGAGGTTGTTCATACCCGCGGGAGCGGAACCAGAGTTCCGTTTGTAAGGGCACCTTGAGTGCCGATGTTTGTTCATTGTGGCTGTCGGGGCCTGAACATGAAGGTATTTTTGGGTGTAATACCATGTTTTTCCCTCATTTTTGAGCACTGGAACCCGCCTGTCGGCTAGCCGAACCGCTTGACCAAATGTGAGTTGCTCTGTGCGGAAGGTGACGAGTGAGGTATCCGTATCCCGGAGGCGTAGAAATCCCTCGGCCCAGTCGGCCTTGCCGCCTGAGGCTTCCCTCGGTTGCTCTGCGGTGAGCCGGGGCCAAGGGCAGCGGTGTCAGCGTGGACAGAGGCAGAGTTGGCTCGAAAAAGGGAGCTTCGTCAGCCGGAGCCTGGCCGGGTCGTCCACTGGCGGGACCAACGTCGGAGTCGAGTTGTCGAGGCCACGAGCCAGGCTGGTGTCCTCGGGGGACAGCTGGCTGAGGCTTCGGGGCGGCCGGCCGAGCCGTCTTCTCGGGCCGGGTTCCTGGAGGAGACCTTGGCGGCGATGGCCTAGGCATGGTGCTGACGTCGTCCTTCGGAGCGGAGATCCTTCGCCCGTGCTGCCGTTCGAGGCTCGGTCGGACTCCGCCGAAGGTGGAGTTGACGCCGAGGGTGCTGCTGCTCCCCCTCCATTGACGTCTGAGCCTACAAGATCGGTTCGCCTGTAGTATGCATATGTTTTTTGCGGCCGTCGAGGCCCAAACATACTGTCGTCGTGTTGTAAAGCTGCGTTTCTTTTCCCCTTGTTTCGGGTATCATGACTTGCTTATCGGTAACAGAATTGTTTGTCCGAGCGAGAGTTACTTTTCACAGAAGGTGATGAGTGAGGTATCCGTATCCCGGAGGCGTAGGAGTCCCTCGGCTCGGTCGGCCTTGCCGCTTACATGTACTCTTACTCGTCCGTAGGATTCTGCTATCGATATAGTCGAGAAAACCCGAAAAACCGTTTCGGCAGAAAGTCTTCTGAGCATTAAGGCTTGTCCGGTCAGCAGGATCGCTCATCCGAACGTGAGTTACTTCTCGCAGAAGGTGATGAGTGAGGTATCCGTATCCCGGAGGTGTAGAACACCCTCGGCTCGGTCGGCCTTGCCTGCTTACGTGTACTCCGTCGTTTTCATGATCCCACTACCGAAGTAGTCGAAAAGCACAAAAGATATTCTCGCAAAAAGATTTTTTCCGAGGAAAATTTTGACGCAGAGGGGGTTCGCCCCTTCTAGCCCCCGAGGGAGGGTCGGGCTTTGCCGAGGCAAGGCTGACCCTTCCTCA
Source organism: Zea luxurians (assembly GCA_029449295.1). Lineage (NCBI taxonomy): Eukaryota > Viridiplantae > Streptophyta > Magnoliopsida > Poales > Poaceae > Zea > Zea luxurians. The sequence continues at coordinate 91,669,676 of JAOPSE010000012.1, forward strand.
ATGGTTAGACTTCATATGTAAACGAGGTATATGAACGGCTTGAAAACATCTTAAGGGTAGAAGCAACGTAGCTGTCAGATGTTCCAAGCGTTGCTGTAGACCTCGCCATGACTGTTGGCCAGCTTGTACGTCCCAGGCTTCAAAACCTTGGCGATGACGAACGGCCCTTCCCAGGGAGGCGTGAGCTTGTGCCGCCCTTGGGCGTCTTGTCGTAGTCAAAGCACCAAGTCGCCCACCTGGAGGTCTCGGGACCGAACCCCTCGGGCGTGGTAGCGTCGCAGGGACTGCTGATACCGCACCGAGTGTAGTAAGGCCACGTCCCGAGCCTCTTCCAGCTGGTCCAGTGAGTCTTCTCGGTTGGTCTGGTTGCGTCGGTCGTCGTAGGCCCTCATCCTTGGGGAACCGTATTCTAAGTCTGTGGGCAAGATAGCCTCGGCCCCATAGACTAGAAAGAATGGTGTGAAGCCCGTGGCTTGGCTCGGCGTTGTCCTCAGACTCCAGACCACTGAGGGGAGTTCCTTCATCCACCGCTTGCCGAACTTGTTGAGGTCGTTGTAGATCCTCGGCTTGAGTCTTTGTAGAATCATGCCGTTGGCACGTTCTACCTGCCCATTCGTCTTGGGGTGAGCCACGGCGGCCCAGTCCACCCAGATGTGGTGATCCTCACAGAAGTCCAGGAACTTTCTGCCAGTGAACTAGGTGCCGTTGTCAGTGATGATGGAGTTCGGGACCCCAAAGCGATGGATGATGTTGGTGAAGAACGCCACCGCCTGTTCGGACCTGATGCTGTTTAGGGGTCGGACCTCGATCCACTTGGAGAATTTGTCGATGGCAACTAGCAGGTGCGTGTAGCCCCCGGGCGCCTTCTGCAAGGGACCGACAAGGTCCAGACCCCATACAGCAAAAGGCCAGGTGATGGGGATTGTTTGAAGAGCCTGAGCGGGTACGTGCGTCTGCCTTGCATAGAATTGACACCCTTGGCTGGTGCGGACAATCCTAGTGGCATCGGCCACCGCGGTCGGCCAGTAGAAACCTTGTCAGAAAGCGTTTCCAACAAGGGCTCGAGGCGCTGCGTGATGACCGCAAGCCCCCGAGTGTATTTCTTGTAAGAGCTCCTGACCTTCGGTGATGGATATGCATCGCTGGAGGATGCCGGAGGGGCTGCGGTGGTAGAGCTCCTTCCCGTCACCCAGCAAGACGAATGACTTGGAGCGTCGCGCCAGTCACCGAGCTTCGGCTTTGTCGAGGGGTAGCTCTCCTCGATGGAGATATTGCAGGTACGGGGTCTGCCAGTTTCAATTAGGCGTAACCCCACTCCGCTCTTCCTCAATGCGTAGAGCCTCTCCCTCGGAGGCCGAGGGTGCCTCGGGCTGGGCCGAGGGTGCCTCGGGCTGAGCCGAGGGCACCTCGGGCAGGGCCGAGGGCGCCTCGGGCAGGGCCGAGACATTCTCGGGCTCGGGCGTGTCGTTTGTCTTGACTGAGGGTTGATGTAAGTCCCAGGAGAAGACGTTCGGGGGAACCGTTGTTCGCGCCAAAGCTATCTTCGCCAGCTCGTCCGCAGTCTCGTTGTACCGCCGGGCGACGTGGTTGACCTTGAGCCCGTAGAACTTGTCTTCCAGGCGCCGAACCTCGTCGCAGTAGGCTTCCATCTTCGGGTCGCGGCAGTGGGAGTTCTTCATGACTTGGTCGATGACAAGCTACGAGTCGCCGCGAGCGTCGAGGCGTCGGACCCCTAGCTCGATGGCGATGTGCAACCCGTTAACCAGAGCCTCATACTCGGCCACATTGTTGGACGCCGGGAAATGGAGGCGCAGCACGTAGCGGAGGTGCTTCCCGAGGGGCGAGATGAAGAGCAAGCCCGCGCCTGCCACCGTTTTCATCAACGACCCGTCGAAAAACATGGTCCAGAGTTCCGGTTGGATCGGAGCTGCCGGGAGCTGGGTGTCGACCCATTCAGCCACAAAGTCCGCCAAGACTTGGGACTTGATGGCCTTTCGAGGGGCGAACGAGATTGTCTCGCCCATGATTTCCACCGCCCACTTTGCAATCCTACCCGAGGCCTCTCGGCACTGGATGATCTCCCCCAGGGGGAAGGATGACACCACAGTCACCGGATGAGACTCGAAGTAGTGTCGCAACTTCCACCGCGTCAGAATCACCGCGTACAGCAGCTTCTGAATTTGTGGGTAGCGGATCTTGGTCTCGGACAGTACCTCACTGATGAAGTAGGCCGGCCTCTGGACGGGCAATGCATGTCCTTCTTCTTGTCTCTCGACCACGATCGCGGCGCTGACCACCTGAGTGGTAGCGGCGACGTAGATCAAGAGGGCTTCTCCGGCAGCGGGAGGCACCAGGATGGGTGCGTTCGTAAGGAGCGCCTTTAGGTTCCCGAGGGCTTCCTCGGCCTCGGGGGTCCAAGTGAAGCACTCGGTCTTTCTTAAGAGGCGGTACAGAGGTAGGCCTCTTTCGCCGAGGCGCGAGATGAAATGGCTCAGAGCCGTGAGGCATCCCATGACCCTCTGTACGCCTTTCAAGTCCTTGATGGGCCCCATGTTGGTGATGGCCGAGATTTTCTCCGGGTTGGCCTCGATGCCCCACTCGGAGACGATGAACCCCAAGAGCATGCCTCGGGGGACTCCGAAGACGCACTTCTCGGGATTGAGTTTTACACCTTTCGCCTTGAGACACCGGAATGTCGTTTCAAGGTCGGAGAGAAGGTCGGAGGCTTTCTTCGTCTTGACTACGATGTCATCGACGTAAGCCTCGACCGTTCGACCAATGTGCTCTTCGAACACGTGGTTCATGCACCTTTGGTACGTCGCACCCGCATTCCTCAAACCAAATGGCATAGTAACGTAGCAGTACATGCCAAAGGGTGTGATGAAAGAAGTCGCGAGCTGGTCGGACTCTTTCATCTTGATTTGGTGATACCCCGAGTAGGCATCGAGGAATGACAGGGTTTCGCACCCAGCAGTGGAATCCACGATTTGATCGATGCGAGGCAGAGGGTACGGAACCTTCGGACATGCTTTGTTTAGACTAGTGTAGTCTACACACATCCGCCATTTCCTTCCTTTCTTTCTCACAAGCACAGGGTTGGCAAGCCATTCAGGATGGAATACCTCTTTGATGAACCCTGCGGCCATTAGCTTGTGAATCTCCTCGCCTATGGCTCTGCGCTTTTCTTTGTCGAATCGGCGCAGAGGCTGCTTCACGGGTCGGGCTCCAGCTCGGATATCCAGCGAGTGCTCGGCGACATCCCTCGGTATGCCAGGCATGTCCGAGGGACTCCACGCAAAGACTTCGGCGTTCGCACGGATAAAGTCGACGAGCACTGCTTCCTATTTGGGGTCGATCTCGGAGCCGATCCGTATCTGCTTGGAGGCGTCGTTGCTGGGGTTGAGAGGGACGGATTTGACCATCTCTGCTGGCTCGAAGTTGCCGGCGTGGCGCTTCGCATCTGGCGCCTCCTTAGAGAGGCTCTCCAGGTCGGCGATGAGGGCCTCGGATTCAGCGAGGGCCTCGGCGTACTCCACGCACTCCACGTCGCATTCGTACGCGTGTCTGTACGTGGGGCCAACGGTAATGACCCCGTTGGGGCCCGACATTTTGAGCTTGAGGTAGGCGTAGTTGGGGACGGCCATGAACTTGGCGTAGCATGGCCTCCCAGCACTGCGTGGTAGGTTCCTCGGAACCCGACCACCTCGAACATGAGGGTTTCCCTTCGGAAGTTGGAGGGAGTCCCGAAGCAGACGGGCAGATCGAGTTGTCCGAGGGGTTGGACGCGTTTCCCGGGGATGATCCCGTGAAAAGGCGCCGCACCGGCCCGGATCGAGGACAGATCGATCTGCAGGAGCCCGAGGGTCTCGGCGTAGATGATGTTGAGGCTGCTGCCTCCGTCCATGAGGACCTTGGTGAGCCTGACGTTGCCGATGACGGGGTCGACAACGAGCGGATATTTCCCCGGGCTCGGCACGCGGTCGGGATGGTCGCCCTGGTCGAAGGTGATGGGCTTGTCGGACCAGTCTAGATAGACTGGCGCCGCCACCTTTCCGAGCAGACCTCCCGACGCTCTTGCTTGCGGTGCCGAGCCGAGGCATTCGCCACTTGCCCACTATAGTTCCGGCCTCGTCTCCCCCGAGTACTTTGTGATGGTAGTCGGGGTTCGGAACCGGGTCGGGAATGGCGCCCGTCGTATGGCCCGGCTGAAAGCCTGCGGACCGGGTGGTTCGGGCGAGGGGCTCCGATCCTCCCTGCTGCCGTAGCGTCCCCATGCCTGGGGTGGTAGCCTCGGCGCACCCTCTCGTCGAGGTGGGCTCGATGGTTGCGGTGACAGTGCTCGTTGCCGAGGCAACCCGGGGCCGCAGGCGCCGTGTTGCGCGTGCGCCCGGTGTGGACCGAGGCTTCCCGCACGAATCGAGAAGTCGCGGCGCGATGCTCCGAGGGGTACCCCTGCCTTCGGGAGGCAGAGCTTTCGGCCCGTCGGACCGCGGCATCCTCCAGGAGATTCTTGAGTTCTCCTTGGATACGCCGCCCTTCGGTGGTCGATGGTTCCGGCATCGCGCGGAGTAGTAATGCTGCTGCAGCCAGGTTCTGGCCGACCCCACTGGAAACCGGTGGCGGCCTTGCCCTGACGTCGTCGGCAATGCGGTGCTGGATGCCCTGGGGTAGATGACGCGCTTCTCCGGCCGGAGTTTGGCCTGCCAATTCCTGCCCGATGTTCCGCCAGAACTGCTCAAGTGTTCCTGCTCCCTCGTCGAGCCTGGCCTGCATCTCGCGGATTTGCTCGAGCTGTGCGTCCTGACCCCCCGCAGGGATTGGGACCACAGCTAGCTCCCGAAGGATGTCAACGCGAGGCGTAGGCCTAGGGGGATCGCCGTTTTCAGGCATACCAAGATGGTTGCCTTCAGCGGGACCCCCTAGATCGACGTGGAAACATTCACGACTTGGGCCGCAGTCTTCGTCGCCGCAGCTGCGGCTACCATCGGAACAATCGGAGAGGCAGTAGTCGCATGCGGTCATGAAGTCCCGCATGGCACTGGGGTTACTGAGCCCGGAGAAATCCCAACAAAGGTCTCGCATGGCACCGCTGTCTCAGGTACGAGGGCGACGCTCAGCAAGCCCTTCGCGAGCGTGCTGGCGTCATCCATCAGCTTGGGGTTGGCGTGTTGCGGGGAAACGGCGCTCGTCTTCGTCTCCGATGCGAGGTCAACGCTCGGCGTGTCCCCCGCTGGGACGCCGTTGCTGTCAACTCGCTCGACAGCTGACGAGGTGTCGCCTTCCGCTTGGCCATGCCTGCCCCGCCTCCTCCTCCGTCGGCGGGGGAGGCGACGTGACAAACCCGCATGTTGCTCTTCCGCCACGTGGGGAAGACGTCGTCGATTCCGCCACCGGCGGGTGGACTGACGGCCGCCATTGTCGTCGTCGCGTGGCGGAAGAAGGAGTATCATGTCGTAGCTGCCGTCGAGAGACATGAACTCGAGACTCCTGAAATGGAGCGTCGTCCGGGGTTGGAAAGGTTGCTAGGGACTACCCATCTGGAGCTTGACGGGAAGCTGTTCGTCAACACGCAGCAGGCCCCTACCTGGCGCGCCAACTATCGGCGTTTCGACCCTGGGGGGTCCCTGGACCGACGAGTGAATTGTCGTCACGTGCCCCAGCCCAGATGGGTTGGCGCGAGACGGGACACGAAGGGGGGAAGAACGGCAGAGGGGAAACCGTGGCCTTCGTGTTGTCCTGCGCCCAGGGCAGCTAGATGCGCTTGCAGTAGGGGGTTACAAGCGTCCACGTGGGAGAGAGCGAGAGCGAGAGCCTCGTGCGCCGGCCCGTTTGTTGGAACTTGCTCTCAGTTGCAAGGGGATCCAACAAGGGTGAACGATGACGTCAACAGGGTTCTCGCGCAAGATGGCAATAGCTCTGTTAATCTGCCCCCTCACGGGCACTGTGCGGGGGTATTTATAGGTGTCTGAGCCCCCAGCGCCTTGTGTTATGGACACATGTGCCCTCGGATACCTAGATTATCCCCAGAATATTCCCATAAAGCAGGGTTATAGACTGTAATTACAGGAATGCCTTTGCAAATTAGGCCCGTAACACGCAGCGGATACGTGGGGCCCGTTACAATGGGCCGTATCACACGTGGGCCTCTGAGCTGGACGAGGCCACTTGGTGGGATGACGACGTCGCAGGCCTTCGTCTAGCGCCGTATCGAGCGAAGGCCTGCTTTGTCTCCGTCGGACCAGCGACTGCAGCGAAGGCCTGCTTTGCCTCCGTCGGACCAGCGACTGCAGCGAAGGCCTCGAGCGACGGGTGGCGTCTTTGCCTTCGCCCCAACATTTGCCCTCCGAGGGACCAGTTCGACAAAGTCACCTGGTGCCGAAGACGTCGCTAGATGGCGGAGACGCTGCCCTCGCTCGAAGTGGTTCCGCGGGGGTTTTTGACATGACCGTTGATTGACACCGTACTGTTGGATTGCGGGTTTCCCAAAGAGCCGCGCCCTGTCTATAAAAGGGGGCGGGGGTCGGCGCTTTTTGAACTTCACTTTCCACGCTCGGTGCAAACCCTAGCCGCCTTTTTCCACCGCCTTACTGCTCGTCTGCCCGCCTTGCTTTTGTTCGCCGGAGATCTGGCTCGAGTGAAGCAGACCGCCCGCCGCCGCCGACGGTACGTAGCGATGCTGACCTCCTCTTCTTCTGCTGCCGCTACACCGTCGGCCGACGCCTCGCCGCCGACCGTCGCTTCGCCGCCGGTCTACGCCTCGTCTGAGGAGACGTAGAGTAGTTTGGTGGCGGAGGAGTTGCGCGCCGGCGATTCTGTGAATTTTGGCGTGTCGCGGATGTCGTCGGTCCGCGTGCAAGATATGCAGCGGCTGGGTTACTTTGGCGGTGGAGTCGCTCGTGTCCCAGGGACGGAGGAAGTCCCCGAGCCGGAGGGCGAGTTGGTTGTGTTCGAGGCGTTCTTCGCCGCCGGTCTCCGCCTGCCTGCACACCGATTTGTTGGCGAAGTCCTGCGGAGGTTTAACGTTCAGATACATCAGTTGACTCCGAATGCCGTGGTGGCTCTATCGAAGTATGTCTGGGCGACGACTTCGTACGGCGGACAGCCATCAGTCGTAGTCTTTGCGAAGTACTATTGCCTGCACTGGCAGAAGAGGATGATTGGAGATGAAGTTGCCCAGTTTGGGTCATGTACGTTTACGCCGAAGACCGGCAAGACCACGATGCAGGTAGTCGAGTTGGTTCCTTGCGCCAGCAACAAATGGGGCAACTGGAATGAGTTTTGGTTTTACGTCGCTGAGGGTACCGTCGAAGACCATGAGGGGCTCCCCGTGTCCGAGATGTGTTCACATTTTTACTCAGCATACCCGTCCTTTGAGGTGGCGGAGGGGGATGCGGACGAAGGGGCCCTTCGGTGCGCCGCCGGCCTGAGCAGTGGGCGCGATTTGGTTGAAGAATTTATGGCGTATGGGGTATGGCCCTTGGCGCATGGCTGGGCGTTGGGCGAAGTGTGCCCTCGCCAGATGCCTTCCCATGGTGGGAAGATGGTGCGAAGTCCTGCCTTCGCACTGAATCTGCAAAACCGCGATCCGGCCGCCTTTGTGCATGAGGCGGAGGATGGGGCGGTGCGGCTCGTTGGTCGGTACGTGCCGAGGACAGAGGGCCAGCGTAGCTGGGATATCCGCGGGTCGAACGACCGTTTGAACAGAGTTTTTGAATTGAATCAACTGCCGTATGGCGGCTACCCCGGCCAAGACGATGTGGACCGCCGTGGGAAGAAGCCGGTGGTGGAGGCCGGAGATGACCCTGCGTCGGCGGTCGCCCCATACTCTAAAAAGAGGAAATTAGGTACTGCTATGGGAGGACTTGGGGTTTCCGATGGTTTTGCTAGAGAGCAGATGAGGACTTGCGCGGCCCCGGGGGGAAGGATGTCTTCGCTCGAGCTCCGTGAGTCTTCAGGTGCGGATGCTGAGGGTTACCGGGGGTTGGTGGCCTAGGAATGTTCCTATCCCCCGCGCGGCCGGTGAAGACTTTTTTACATCTCGCATGGTTCGTGAATGGAAAGTGTTTCCTTACGGTGCTATTGTGTCGGTAGTGATGGACAAGGATCGCCAGGGAGCTGCACAAAAGCGCCAGGCGGATGTCAGGCTTCATGAAGCCCGACCGAAGAGGCAGCGGGGGGCTGCGAAGGCTGCGGCCCCTGGCGGAGGCAAGCCGCCGCTGGCGGGGAAGCCGGGCGGCCCTGTATCTAGCAAGGCGCCGGAGGCAGCGGCAGGCGCCGGTGGTTCCAAAGCGACGAAGGCTGTGCCACCGTCCAGCAGGGTGTCGGAGGTTGCGAAGGCGGCCCGAGAGTTGCCGTCGACGGGCAAGCGCGTCGCCGACTTCGCCACCGATATTAGTGTGGAAGACTATCTTGGTGGTAAGCCCTTGGCTCGCTTTTTTTTAATCCATTGATACGTTGCAGGGTCGGACGACGGCCAGTTTGCTATTGTTGCGCCTGCCGCGGCGACCATGGTGGCTGCCGTAGTGCCGAAGGCGAAGGGCGGTGCTCTTAGTGCCGAAGGCGAGATGTCGGCACTGGCTGCCGTCAGGGATGAGGCGGGCGCTGCGTCCTGCCGGCTGAAGGAGGTGACGGAGGCACTAAGTCAGGTCCGTTGAGCTATGCTCCCTTTTTTTTTGGCCGCGGTCTTACGTGTGTTCTGCAGGTGGCTGACTTCGCCAACCGCACGGCGTCGGGGGCCCTCACGGCAGTTGTGTCTGCCGAAGTCGAGAGACTTTGGACGCAACACGTGGACGCCGTCCGTGAAAAATCGGCCGCCGACAGCAAGTGTCGCAAGCTAGCGGACAAGGTGGCCGCGCTGGAGGGGGAGAAGGCTGACCTCCGGCGCCAATTGGCGGGGGAGAGGAGGGAGACCAACGAGGCCCTCGCCAAGGCGCAGGCTGCGCAGGTGGAGGCCAATCTGGCGCGGGCGGAGGGCAATCTTGCCAGGGAGCGCGCCGAGCAGCTGCTGGAGCGGCTCATCACCCTGGAGAGCCGCGTGGAGAGGGCCGAGGCCGCGACGCGCGCGGAGGCCGAGCGGACGCGCAAACAGCTTATGGACTCGTACCATAAGCTGGGTGCGCGGACCGGTGACTTCGAAGTGCCGGACCGAGAGTCCGGACTTCGCTGCCTGGAGTGGGTACAGGAGGAGTTGCAGGCGCTCCCTACTATCGTGGAGGGGTTCATGTCGTATGCCTCCCTGGTCACCTGCGAGGGGGCGATGAACGCGCTCTCCCGCGAAGGGTGCCGGCACTTCGAGGTCTTCGACCAAGCTGATGAAGACTTTGAGCGAGATATCTACAAGGTTGAAGACCCCGTGGTGAAGGAATCCGTCGGAGCCATCTATGACCGGATGTGGGGTCCATACGGTTGCGAGGTGGTCAGGGAGCGGGCCGAGACGGCGAGGGCTCAGGTAACGTTTGGCGTTTGTTTGGCGTTTGCTGGATGTGGGCCATGTGTGGGTTTGCTGAATTTGTGTGTTGTGTGTTAGGCGGCGCGTGGCGAGAGGGTGGATGACTTCGGGGCGTTGAACAGCGCGCTGCCTGACCCGGAGCCGATCCCGGCGGAAGCCGTGTCCGGGGCCGTCCTGGAGGCGCCCCCAGAGCCTGCGGAAGGCGCTCCGGATGCCCCTGCATCCGCTGCGGTCGGCGGGGAACTGCCCCCAGAGACCGCCGAAGGCACGCCTGATGCCCCTGCAGCCGCTGCGCCGAGGGCTGAAGATCCTACAACGGTGGCGGTGGAGGCGACAGCGGAGGCAACGGCAGAGGCTCCTGCAACGACTGGGTCTTCGCAGGTGGCGTAGTGGGTGTAGATAGTTAGGGAATTTTGTATATGTTGCTGAATTTTGGTTGCTGCGCAGGTTCAAGATTTTGGGCCTGCGCACACAACCGCCACTACTAATTTTTGGGCGGCTTCAACCGTGGATGGTGGTAATAAATGTGATGGGTCTGCAACTGAGTTTTCTGATTTTGCTGATTCTGGGAGCTCGGTTGAGTGGACTGAGGAGTCGACGGAGGAGGACTTAGACTATTTTGCGGCCTTGGATGTGGCAGCGGTGGAGGCTTCGCCGCGCGCTGCCGACACAGGTGATGTGCCTGGTCCGAGCACCGGGCGCCGGCAGCGAAGGGCGGTTGTGAAACGTAGAGTGAGTGGGGCGGAGGGAGATCGGCTTCGTGTGAGTAGGGCTGGCCGGCAGGAACTGTTGTCTTTGCCAGCCACCGTGAGTATGGGTGAGGGGGAATTGCGAAGTCTCTTTGCGGGTGAGGAACTTAGGATAATGTTATTTAATTATAGGGAGATGGGAATTATTCCTAAGGTTGAGCCGATGTAGAGTGTAGTGCCCTCGCTTGTACATGTGTAAAGGCTTGTGTGATGAGGTTGTGTGCCCCCGCACACTTGGCTATGCTTGCGAAGGCGTTATGTACTTGGTCTGGTGTGTTTTGTTATGCTGTGCTGGTCCGGCTGCACCCTTGGGCGACTTATGCACGGATAGTCTTCGCGGTAGACTTAGGTTTTTTCGTACTTGTTGTGCTAGTCCGGCTGCACCCTTGGGCGACTTCTGCGCGGATAGTCTTTGCGGTAGACTTCGGTTTTTTGCACTTGTTGTGCTAGTCCGGCTGCACCCTTGGGCGACTTCTGCACGGATAGTCTTCGCAGTAGACTTCGGTTTTTCGCACTTGTTGTGCTAGTCCGGCTGCACCCTTGGGCGACTTCTGCACGGATAGTCTTCGCGGTAGACTTCGGTTTTTTCGCACTTGTTGTGCTAGTCCGGCTGCACCCTTAGGCGACTTCTGCACGGATGGTCTTCGCGGTAGACTTTGGTTTTTCCGCACTTGTTGTGCTAGTCCGGCTGCACCCTTGGGCGACTTCTGCACGGATTTGTCGCACACGAGGGTGGCTAGCGCTGAGCCTCGCGGTGACCTCGTATTGGTCGAATGTCGAAGGCCATCGTCGCGGTCTTTTTTCGACGCATGTTTTTGCGGGGGATTTTTCAGACATATATTACATGGTTCCGCCTCGTTAAAAACCTCACCCCCCGGGAGGAAAAGAGCGCGGGCCAGAATAAGATTGTTTTTGCGAATTACAAGGGCAAATCAGCCCTGATGAGTCAAACAAAAAATTTGTGGAGGTTGTCGATGTTCCAGGAGTGCTCCAGGTCTTCGCCATTTGGCGTTGTGAGCCTGTAAGCACTGGGGGAAGCCTTCATCTTGACTATAAAGGGGCCCTCCCACTTGGGCTCCAGCTTGCCCCTGGACTCCGTCCGAGCTGTTCGGACGAGTACGAGGTCCCCTTCGCTAAATTCCCTCGGGATGACTGCGTGGTCGCGCCATGCTTTTGTCTGGGCTTGGTATTTGTTTAGGGCTTGTAGAGCGAAGACCCGGTCTCCGTCAATGAGATCCTTTGAAGTTGGCTCGTCCACGTCGGGGACGGCTGACGGAACTGTTCGCGGGGACCCATGTTTTATTTCTTGTGGGGTCATGGCCTCCGATCCGTATAGAAGGCGGAAAGGAGTAAACCCGGTCGCCCTGCACTCAGTCGTGTTTAGTGCCCATACTGCCTCGGGTAACAAATCGGTCCATCTGCCCTTTTTTTCATCGAGGAGCATCTTTTTGACAGCTGTGAAGATTTTTCCATTGGCGCGTTCCACAACTCCGTTGGACTGCGGATGATAGACTGAGGCGAAGGCGATCTTGGTGCCAATGGAGAAGCAAAAATCCTTGAAGTCTTGGTTGTCAAACTGCTTGCCGTTGTCAACTGTTAGTTCGGACGGTACTCCGAAGCGGCAAACAATGTTTTGCCAAAAGAACTTTTGGGCAGTTTTTGACGTTATTGTGGAAACAGCTCTTGCCTCGATCCATTTGGTGAAGTACTCGACAGCGACGAAGGCGAACTTAAGGTTCCCCTGAGCGGTGGGCAAGGGCCCGACAATGTCCAGGCCCCAGCGTTGGAGAGGCCACATGTGGGCGATCAGCTTTGTATACTGCGAGGGGCTGCCTGACCGAGGAGAAAACTTCTGGCAGGCTTCGCAGGACCTTGTTACCCGATTTGCGGCGCAGATCATTGTGGGCCAGTAAAAGCCTTGGTGGATCACCTTAGCAGCTAGGGCCCTTGGCCCTGCGTGTGAGCCGCACGTGCCACTGTGGACTTCGCGTAGGATCTGGATGCCTTCGGCTTCGGTGATGCACTTAAGCATTGGCTGACTGACCCCTTTTTTGTAGAGTTGGCCTTCCATTAGTGCGAAGTCTCGGCTTCGATGTCTGAGGCGCTTGGCCTCACTGATGTCGGCTGGATGATAGTACCCCTGTAGGAACAGGGTTATTGGTGCCCGCCAGTCTTTGGTCATGATAAGGTTGACTATGCAGTGGCCCTCGCTGTCATTGGTTATTTGGAGCCCTTCGGGGCTCCGGACGGCTGGCGTGCCGATGACATGAAAGAACACGTCGGAGGGCAAAGATTCGCCCCTGGCGGCAGCCTTGACCAATGCGTCGGCCTCTTCATTTTTGGCCCGATCCACATGCTGCAAGGTGAATCCCTTGAATTGTCTCTCGAGACTTCGGATGGCCGCGAGGTACTGCATGAGCGCGGGGTCCTTTGCTGCATAGTCTTTCTCGACTTGGCCGGCAACTACCTTGGAGTCTGTTTTGATGATGCAGGTGGTGACTCCGAGGGCTCTTAACTTGCGGAGGCCGAGGATGACTGCTTCGTATTCTGCTATATTATTTGTGCATCTGTCGGATTCTAGAGCGAAGCTGAGGCGTGCTGCATATATGTGCTTGACCCTGACTGGTGAGGTGATGACTGCAGCGGCGCCTGCCCCCGCATGGCACCATGCGCCGTCGCAATGGATCGTCCAAACCTTCTCTGTGGACGGGTCTGGCTGTGTTGTTGGCCCAGTCCAGTCAACGATGAAGTCTGCCAGGACTTGTGACTTGATGGCTGTCCTGGGCTCGAAGCTGATGTGGTAGTCGGAGAGTTCGGCCACCCACTTGGCAATCCTCGCCGATGCCTCCGGGTTTCTGAACAATTCGTCGAGTCCCCTGTCGGAGGTGACTCGGACCTTGAATGCTTCGAAGTAATGGCGCAGTTTGCGCGAAGACATGACGACTACGTAGGCAATCTTCTCCAGCTCTGTCATGTTGCATTTGGACGATGTCAGCACTTCGGAGACATAGTAAATGGGGCACTGCCTGACCACGCCCTCAACTGTCTGCTCCTGCACTAGTGCCGCGCTGACCGCATGCGGCGAAGCCACGACGTAGAGCAACTGGGGGAGCGAGGAGTCGGGGCTTGTAAGGACGGCAAACTCTGTCAGGTACTGTTTTAATGAGGCGAAGGCCGCCGCCTGCTCTGGTCCCTAGGTGAAGTCTTTTGCACCACGGAGTGTTTTGAGGAAGGGGAGACTTCGCTCGGCGGACCTGGAGATGAATCTGCTGAGAGCGGCCAATCTGCCTGTCAGGCGCTAGACGTCCCTGGCGGACTGCGGAGGCGTCATGCCTATGATGGCCTGAATCTTGGTTGGGTTGGCCTCGATGCCGCGGTGTGATACCAGGTAGCCCAATATTTTGCCTTGGCGAACGCTGAAGACGCACTTTTCCGGGTTTAGGCGGAGTTGTGCGTCTCGCATGTTCACGAATGTCTCGGCGAGGTCGGCGAGATGGTCCACCTTGCTCTTGCTAGCGACGACGATGTCGTCCACATACGTGAATATATTTCTGCCAACTTGCCCTTCGAGCACTGTTTTGGTAAGCCTGGTGAAGGTGGACCCGGCGTTCTTGAGTCCCTCCGGCATTTTGATGAAGCAATATGTGCCGAAGGGTGTTATAAAGCTGGTGCTAGTCTTGTCTTCTTCCTTCATGTATATCTGGTGGTAACCGGAGAAGCAGTCGAGGAGGGACATGACTTCGCATCCGGCCGCGCTATCGACTATTTTGTCGATCCGCGGCAACGGGAAATTGTCCTTTGGGCAGGCTTTATTGAGACTGGTGAAGTCGATGCACATTCGCCACTTCCCGCTCTTTTTCAGCACCATCACGACATTGGAGAACCATGTGGGGTAAGCCACCGGCTCGATGAATTTGGCTTCCAGGAGGCGGTGCACTTCTACCTTGGCGGCCTCCGTTTTCTCGTCGGACATCTTGCGAAGCCGCTGTTTTTTCGGCCTTACCGAAGGGTCGATTCCCAAACTGTGCTCAATTATGGAACGGCTAACCCCGACCAGATCGAGGGCTGACCAGGCGAAGACATCTTTATTCTTGGACAGGCAGCAGAGGAGCTTCTCCTCTTCATGCGAAGTGAGGTCTTCGCTGATAATGACTGTCTGCTTGGGCGTGGCCTGGTCGAGGGGGACAGTCTTGGTCCCGTCGTTGCTCTGCAGCTGTGCCTTGTCGTGCTGCTTATTGGTTGGGCTGGCGGGCGCGGGGACCTCGCGCTGGGCCGTGAGACAGTGCATGTTTCTTTGACCGGGCACGAAGTCCCGCTCTATGTTGCGTGCAGTCTGTTGATTGCCGAAGACCGTGATGACGCCTAACGGACCTGGTATCTTCATACATAGGTACAGTCCGTGAATGGCTGCTTCGAACTTATTGATGGAGCCCCGGCCCATGATGGCATTGTATGGATATACCATATCCACGATATCAAAGGTTACTTGCTCACTTCGGGCATTGGGTGCTACACCGAAGGAGAGAGGCAGATCTATTTTGCCGACGGGGAAGGTGCCCTTGCCGCCGAAGCCATACAACGGGTTGTCCGAAGGCTTAAGCAGGCTGTGGCTTATGCCCATGCGATCGAAGGCGTGGAGGAAGATGATGTCCGCCTGACTGCCGTTGTCAACTAGGACTTTGTGCAGGTCCCAGCCTGCCACGCTGCAATTGATAACCATGGCGTCGCAGTGGGGGCCGCTACGCAGGTCGACGTCTCGTGCGTCGAAAGTTAGCGGTATGTGGGACCACTTTGTCTGCACGACGGGGCCGGTGACGGCGACGTGGTTGATGCTGCGGTAGTGGTCCCGCTTCTGCCGCTTTGTGTCGAAGTCGGTGCTGGACCCCCCAGTTATCATGTGAATGACTCCGCGATATGGTTGATCGGCGAAGTCTTCCTGCTTTGGAGCGTGGGGGATGTTTTGATGTTGCTGGTGTGGTTGTGGGGGTGGGGGAGGTACGATTTGTACTTCCTGATGGTGTTGGTAAGCGTGGTGCGGTGGATGCGGGGCGGGGGCGTGGATATATGGTGGAGGGGGTTGCTGGTAAGTGTGTGCGACAACTCGGGGGTTGTCGGCTGGTTGCGCCCGTGCCATCCTGTCTCTGGTGGCCTTCGTTTCTAGGCAGTCTTTGGTTTGGTGGGCGCAGTCTTCGCCGTGGAAGAGGCAGTAGAATCGGCGCGGTGGCTGCGCATGCCCCCGACCCCTACCGCGAGTTCCATTTCCGCGGCCCTGGGGGGGATACTCCTGGCGACGAGGGGCGTCAGCAGCGGGGTGCTGGTTGGCGATGTTGTGCACTTGCTGTTGACTGCGACCGTCTCGACCGGAGTCCGGCTGCGGAGTCCTTGTCCACGTGCGGCTGGACTGTGGAGCATCTTTTGGCTTCCTTTGGGACTCAACCTTGCGCTGGTGGAGCTCTTCGGATTTGGCGTACTTTTCAAACAGCTGATATAACTCCTGGAGGTTCTTTGGCGGATCTCTGATGCAGTGGCTGTAAAGGACGCCGGCACGAAGGCCACTGATAGCGTAGTGGATGGCGATCTGGTCATCGACTGAGGGCAGCTGTGACTTGAGTGTTAAAAATTTGCGGTAATACTCCCTCAGAGTCTCCTTTTCCAGCTGCTTGCAGAGCGAGAGTTCGGCCAAGGCGTCGGTGTCTGGGCGGTACCCTTGGAAGTTGAGCAGGAACTTGTCCCGGAGACTTCTCCAGGAATCAGTGGACAGCGGAGGCAACCTGGAGAACCAGGTGAGAGCTGGGCCCTCTAGGGCGATGATGAAAGACTTCGCCATTGTGGCGTCGTCCCCTCCGGAAGATGCAACGGCGACCTGATAACTCATTATGTATTGTGCCGGGTCGGTGCTGCCGTTGTACTTGGGATAGGTCCCTGCCCGGAAGTTAGCTGGCCAAGGCGTCACTTGCAGGTGTGGCGCCAGGGGACTTCGCTCGTCGAGATAGTTGACCCCTTGGAATGGCGCGGCGTGCGGGGAGGTGTGGTCGCGCTGGGGGAAACGCGGGTCTTCCGGTTGTGCGCGGTGTTGCAGGGGTGGCCCATGCTGCAGGCCGAGGTGGCCTTCGCGCGTGTCTTCGAGTTATGCGCGCTGCTAGAGGGGTGGCTCGTGCTGCAGGCCAAGGTGGCCTTCGCGCTGCATCAGCGCGATCTCCCGCTCGAGTTCCTGGGCCTTCTTCTCTTCGTCGCGTATCATTTGCCGCACTTTGGCTAGTGCGGACACGCGCTGGCGCTTGGCCTCCAGTATCTCTTTCTGCCTCTGGAGATTGCGGTTCTTGAGGCGCAGGGCGCGCAGCTGTAGCTGTTCTTCTGCTGAGACACCGAGGACTTCACCGTCCTCGGTGAGGTCCGCGCCCTCCAGTGGTGCGAAGCCTGAGGGTGGCTGCGGTTATCCTTCAGGGCCGCAGGTGCGGAGAGTGTCGTCTTCGCAGGTGCGGGGAATGTCGTCTTCAGTGGCCTCTTGGTGGGTGGATTGGGTGAGGGCGAGGGCCTTGCCCTTTCTTGCGGCGAGCAGTGCTGCCTTCGCAGCCTCGTCAGCCTTCGGGTTAGCTCTCTTGGGTGCCATCGCGGGTGGTTTTCTCGTAGCACGAACGGTGGGCGCCAAATGTTGGAACTTGCTCTCAGTTGCAAGGGGATCCAACAAGGGTGAACGATGACGTCAACAGGGTTCTCGCGCAAGATGGCAATAGCTCTGTCAATCTGCCCCCTCACGGGCACTGTGCGGGGGTATTTATAGGTGTCTGAGCGCCCAGCGACTTGTGTTAAGGACGCATGTGCCCTCAGATACCTAGATTATCCCCAGAATATTCCCATAAAGCAGGGTTATAGACTGTAATTACAGGAATGCCTTTGCAAATTAGGCCCGTAACACGCAGCGGCCACGCGGGGCCCGTTACAATGGGCCGGATCACACGTGGGCCTCTGAGCTGGACGAGGCCGCTTGGTGGGATGACGATGTCGCAGGCCTTCGTCTGGCGCCGTATCGAGCGATGGCCTGCTTTGTCTCCGTCGGACCAGCGACTGCAGCGAAGGCCTGCTTTGCCTCCGTCGGACCAGCGACTGCAGCGAAGGCCTCGAGCGAAGGGTGGCGTCTTTGCCTTCGCCCCAACACCGTTCTCCCGCGCGGCCAGCCTCTCCGTACGAGAGCCCTGGAGCTTCCTTTTATAGGCGTAAGGAGAGGGTCCAGGTGTACAATGGGGGGTGTAGCAGTATGCTAACGTGTCTAGCAGAGAGGAGCTAGAGCCCTAAGTACATGCCGTCGTGGCAGTCGGAGAGGTTTTGGCACCCTGTTCATGTGATGTTGTAACACCCACTTTGTAATTGCTAGGAATAATACCAGTAGAGGAACAATTCCTCTTTATGTGAGTTTGATCTTTATGCATCATCTTATGTGAACATCATGCCCAAAAACAATTAATAAAAACATAAACTACCAAATTATGCATCATGCTCGATTTTATTCTGTGTGCATTTTGTGACAACATATAATAATGTGAAAAATGTTAAATATCCAAATGGGAAATTAAATCCTAAAAGAAATTCTAAAATTTGGAAAGAAAGAAAGAAAAATACTATGCAATACAAAAATAAAACTTATAAATAGATAAATTTATTCCACAATGATTTATCCAAATCATATACTCAGAAAATTTGAGTACAAGTTCATCACAAATTTGAAATTCAAACTTAGATTCAAAAATGAGAAAAAGGAGAAAAGGGATTCTAATGCAACCATTTATTTCTTCCATAAGGGAATGACAAGGAAAATAAACAATAATATGGAAAACGGTAGAGATTATATTCACATCATTACTAATTTTGTAACTTGCAAAACTAAAATTCAAAAGGGAGAATTCGAAATCAGTTTGAGTACTTGAATTTGAAAACAAAGCAGAAAATTTATAAAAGAAAAGAAAAAGGGCTCCTATACCTACCTGGGCCGATTCCCCTCCCTGTCGGCCCAAATGGGGATTTCACCCACGCGGCCCAATTCCCTCTGCGCTGCGCCTGCTCTTCACAGCGCGGGGGCGCTGCCGTGGAGGACCCGCGCTGTCAGCCTCTCTAGACCAGCCGCAGAGCCATTACAACGCATCCCATGTGCCACTGATAGGTTGGCCCCGCGGATAAGCCACTCGTCGAACGCCAGCTACCCTGCGCGCGATTGGCCCCACCAGTCAGGTGTATCTTCTTCCCCTCCCTTTCTCCTCTCCGCTCCATGCGCTGGTAGTTGAAGGGCGAACTCCGTGGACCTCGGCCGTTGCAACCAGCTGATCCTCGCATGAGTTGTGTTGCCGGTGTTTCCGAGTGGTTCCACTCGATCCGAAGACCTCGCCTAGATCTCGGGCTGCATCTGCCGCCCCTGTGTGCTAGTATCGACCTTCCCTACGTTTCCGGGCGTAACAGAAACCGTGCATGCCGCGTCGCAGTGAGCACTGAGGAATCTGTTGCTGACCGATCACCTGCGCATAAGATGTGTCACGCCTCGCCCCTCCAAGGCTCCAATCCCCTAACCGCGAAACCGAAAGCCCCACGAAGCCAGCCACCCTCCCGTGACCGAGAAAACAATGCCGAGAAAGAGAGTCTGTCGTCCGCCGCCGGGGATTCTCGACCTGGGCGTCGCTCTGGTCTCGGCTTGCGATTGGGGATGCTCTCTTGTGTTACCCGCACGTCTTCGTGGACCTTCCGGGCGAGGATATCCTCCGGTAATGCACCAATTGCTCGCTGGAGCACTTCGGCTGGGCCAGTACTGCCGTGCGCCGAGGCCATGGTATTCAGCTGCGTGATTCATGGTGAGTTACCCTTGCCCTTGTTCGCCACGCAATCCTATACGCATAGCGCCTATCGGCATTGAAATAGTGCTCGGGGACCTCTGTGGGAGCAGAGCAACAACCATGGCGCCACCGCGTGGACCACGCGCCGCCGCTCTAGTCACCGTGAGGAGAAAAGGTATCCACCAGGCGTCAGATTTCAATCGGAGGGTTGAGAATATAAGCCGCATACCGTTTCGCCTTGCTTGAAGCGTGACCGTTGATCTATCACCGGTCGGATCCAAGTCGTTCTCTACTATTTAAGATGAGGACCGTTGATCGTGGAGCGGACGCTCCAGATTAGAAGGGAGAATACCCTTTCGCGTGTTTAATCGGGCCCATTGGACCGAGATCGGACGGCTCCATAGCGCCCATACCCCTTTCAGCCGTCCACTTTTGCATAAGAGCCCTCCGAAAATTAACTAATCAACCCGCCGTCCTGTGTGGGTAGGCTGAGTCTGGTATATTTTACAGAATAAACCCTGAGCTTCTCTGTATTAGTGCGCCCAGTCTAGGAAGTTAAGAAATCAAATAAATGGATTTAGAAAATGATTTTTAATGATTAAATAATTGCTAGAGTTTGTATAAACCATAGAAAATTCATATTAGGTCCAAATTGATCCATTCCAATTCCTATAATTTTGTAATAATGTTGTTTATCACCCTGTGTCTCTGTTTTAACATGAAAATGGGATTAAAAATTTATCTCTTAATTAATCTCGTACCAAATACATAAACCCTAGGAAATTCGTATCTCCTCCGTTTTAACTCCGATTTGATCCGTTCAAGTTCCGTTAGTCTCGTAGCAACGCATAGATTATTTTTACGCAGTGTATTATTATGTGTGATGTGATGTTAATTTATGCTATGTATGTATTGTGTTGATGCGAGTAGACGAGCAAGCCACTGTGGAAACTGAGGTTCAACAAGTAGAAGTAGCTGAGCAGGAGCTCATTGAAGGCAAGTTGTGCCCTTGATCACTTACTTTTTCCCAGCCATGTTCTTATTAATTGTAATGATCTGCATAGGATAATTTTGATGGGATCCTTTAGGTTACCCCAGTTTTGGTTGTCTTTATACCTTGTTCACCCCTGAAATATTTATGGGTAGTACTTGCTATTGCTTTATGAAGATTAGGTATGGAGGCACACTACTCATGATTATCCTGTTATTATCTTGTTATTATTACTGTTCATGTTAAGATCATTAAATTAATGGGAACATGGAGCGACCACCCGGGAAAACAGTGCTACCACAAGGGTTTAATGGGACGCCCTTGGCTGATTAACTAGGAAAGCTAGTGGAGGTCTTCCTTACCCGAAAGGGGCAAGGGCAGTAGGGGAGTGGTCAGTGTAGGGAGGTCCTTGGTTGATTTTGCTGCGATGGCGGTCAGGCAAGAACCCTGCACTGGAGCTTCCTATAAACTGTAGCGGGATTTCTGAAGCTAGTGGAACTTTGTAAAGGCCTCGTAGTGTTACCCTGCCTCGCCTCCTCGGTAGAGGTGTATGGGATTGGCCGTCTCTTGGCAGATGGGTAACATGACTTGTGGGTAAAGATGCGCAACCTCTGCAGAGTGTAAAACTAGTATACTAGCCGTGCTCACGGTCATGAGCGGCTCGGACCCTCACATGATTAATTATGGAACTTAAATCCAATTTGACATTTGCATCGCATTTGGGATTATTTTACTATTACTGTTCTTTATTATTATTAAGGTTTGGTATTTACTTACACTTAGTAATTGCTAATAAAATTTTGACCAACATATAAAAGCAATGCTCAGCCTCAGCCTTTATTTCATTGATCAGCCTTACACTTCATGAACTCCCACCTTTGGTGAGTTCATGCCACATTATTCCCCACGACTTGTTGAGCTATGAACGTATGTGAGCTCACTCTTGCTGTCTCACACCCCCCCCCACAGGAGAAGAACAGGTGGTCGAAGAGGAGCCGCCTAACACTGAGGCATTCGACTTGATCTAGGTGGCGTTTCTCAGTCGACATTGGCGCCGACGATCCTTAGTTCGTTTTACATTTATTCCTTTATTTTGTAATAAGTCTTCCGCTATGTAATAATTACTCTGATGTTTTATGACATTTATCTCTATACACTCTGTTATTATATATGTTGTCTTCTTGGCGCATGTATGAGATGCACCCGGCTTTGTTCTTTAAAGCCGGGTGTTACAGAAGTGGTATCAAAGGAAATGTTGACTGTAGGATGAAACCTAGATAGAAATGGACAACCCTTACCTACTTATATTATTCTGATTCATTCTACACTTACCTTATTATGATTCTTTCTATACTTATCTTGATCCTGTCTCACCTTCTATTGTTCTACTCTGATCATTCTTACCTTTTCTATTCTAAGACAAGATGGATTTCACACCTTGGAATCCCTACCACTATGATCTTTTTAAGAGATAGGAAGCCTAAGACAAAATTAAAAACTATTTTCTCTATTAAAAATGTTGGTTGATTGTTCTGATGATCAATGCCTGATTTGCTTCTTTGATTGATTGAAATAGTATAGACGGGCATCTTAGCATGTACCACCATAAGGTAATGAATTAACTTTAGTAGGTGACACACTAATCTACTTAGCTAATAAATCCCCCGCAGTAACATTCCTTGTAATTACGCACCTTGTCTACAATTCTTCCTTTCTTACCCTGTATTTCTAACCCAGATGGACTACCCCTATAGTGTTAGAAGAGAGCACTATATACATGATCCTTGGTATGTCATGGCTAAGAAAGGCAAAGGCCGTTATAGCATGTGGTAGAGGTACCGTAGAGCTCACTACCACTAAAGGAGAAAGATTTCAAGTTAATATTGCAGTGACCTCCTCATCCATGCGTGCAATGTTCTTTATGCCTGAGGAGTTTGTTGGTGACAACATCCGGGTGGTTAGAGATTTTCCGGATGTCTTTCCAGAGGAGTTACCAGGGATGCCACCTGATAGAGAAGTTGAGTTTGTTATTGATCTCTTACCTGGAACCGCCCCTATTTCTAAACGGCCATATAGAATGTCCGTAGAGGAGTTGAAGGAACTTAAGAAGCAGTTAACCGAGTTACAGGAGGCGGGGTATATTCATCCGAGTTCCTCACCTTGGGGAGCACCGGTGTTATTTGTGCAGAAGAAGGATGGATCGCAACGGATGTGTGTGGACTATAGATCACTTAATGATGTCACGGTAAAGAACAAGTATCCATTACCCCATATTGAGGACTTATTTGATCAGATGAGAGGAGCCAGGGTATTCTCGAAGATTGACCTCCGATCGGGATATCATCAGATGAAGATTAGACCCTCGGATATTCCTAAGACGGCTTTCTCAACCCGATATGGATTATATGAGTTCACTGTTATGTCATTTGGATTAACCAATGCACCAGCTTATTTCATGAATTTGATGAATAGGGTGTTTATGGAGTATTTGGACAGATTCGTCGTGGTGTTTATCGACGATATTCTTATCTATTCTAGGAATGAAAGTGATCATGAACAACATCTAAGGTTGGTGCTACAAAAGCTGCGAGATAATCAACTCTATGCTAAGTTCAGCAAGTGCGAGTTTTGGATTGACAAGGTGCCATTCCTTGGACATATTATTTCTAATGGAGGAATAGCAGTGGATCCTGCTAAGGTTAAGGAGATAATGGAGTGGAGAGTACCCACTACAGTTACTGAGATTCAGAGTTTCTTGGGACTCGCAGGATATTATCGGAGATTTATTGAAGGGTTCTCTAAGATTGCCAAGCCTATGACCTCGCTTTTGGAGAAAGGGAAAGAATTCAAGTGGGATGAGAAACGCCAAGAGAGCTTTGATCAATTGAAGGAGAGATTAATGTCGCCACCAGTATTGATTATGCCAGACCTACAGAAGGGATTTGACATTTATTGTGATGCATGTGGCCAAGGACTTGGATGTGTGCTCATGCAAGAAGGACATGTGATTGCCTATGCATCTCGTCAGTTGCGGAAGCATGAACTGAACTACCCCACTCATGACTTGGAACTGGCTGCCGTTGTGCATGCACTTAAGATTTGGAGACACTACATTATGGGAACCAAGTGCCAAGTATATACGGATCATAAGAGTTTGAAGTAATATTCACTCAGAAGGATCTCAACCTTAGGCAACACCGTTGGTTGGAGCTTATTAAGGATTATGACTTGGAGATTCATTATCACCCAGGCAAGGCAAATTTGGTTGCAGATGCCTTGAGTCGGAAAGAGCATGTTCACTCTGCTTTTGTTGTCCAGCTACCTGATGAATTAGCAAAAGATTTTGAGAGACTCAACCTGGGAATTGTTACACATACAGAAGGAATTACTATTGAATAGGAACCTACCTTGGAGCAAGAAATTCATAAAGGTCAGGTCGGTGATGCTAAGATTCAGGAGATCAAGGATCTGATAACCGAGGGTAGAGGCCCAGAGTTCACAGAGGATGAGCAAGGCACGATATGGTTCAAGAATCGGATCTGTGTTCCCGATATTGATAGCCTTCGGGAAACTATATTGAAGGAGGCACATGATTCAGTTTATTCTATTCACCCTGGGAGCACTAAGATGTATCAGGACTTGAAGCAAAAGTATTGGTGGTATGGATTGAAGAGAGATGTGGCTGCACATGTGGCTAAGTGTGATGTGTGTCAAAGAGTTAAGGCTGAACATCAGAGGCCAGCCGGACTATTGCATCCACTGAAGATACCTGAGTGGAAATGGGAAGAGATTGGCATGGACTTCATTGTTGGATTACCCCGCACGTCTGCTGGATATGATTCTATATGGGTGATTGTGGACAGGCTAACTAAAGTAGCCCACTTTATTCCAGTGAAGACCACGTATTCAGGAGCCAAGTTGGTGGAGTTGTACATGGCACGGATTGTCTGCCTACATGGTGTGCCAAAGAAGATCGTGTCTGATCGAGGATCACAGTTTACCTCTCGGTATTGGAAGAAGTTACACGAGTCAATGGATACGAGATTGAATTTTAGTTCGGCTTACCATCCCCAGACTGATGGGCAGACAGAGAGGACTAACCAAGTGCTGGAAGATATGTTGAGAGCTTGTGCTCTTAAACATGGTGGAAGTTGGGATAAGAGTTTGCCGTATGCAGAGTTCTCTTATAATAATAGCTATCAGGCCAGTTTGAAGATGTCACCGGTTGAAGCTTTGTATGGCAGAAAGTGCAGGACTCCATTGTATTGGGATCAAACTGGTGAAAGACAGTTGTTTGGGCCTGAGATTATACAGGAAGCAGAAGAACAAGTCCAGCAAATAAGGGAGAATTTAAGAATTGCACAGTCCAGGCAGAAAAGTTATGCTGATACCCGGAGAAGACTGCTTGAGTTTAAGGAGGGAGATTATGTCTATTTGAAGGTGTCACCGCTCCGGGGCATGAGAAGGTTCAAAGTCAAAGGAAAGTTGTCCCCTCGCTTTATTGGACCCTTCTTAATTTTAAAGCGAGTGGGAGAGGTTGCATATCAATTGGAGTTACCGGATCATCTTGCGGATGTTCATGATGTCTTTCATGTATCTCAGCTGAAGAAATGTCTCAGGGTGCCTGAAGAACAGTTACCAATGGAAGACCTTAGTGTTCAAGAGGATCTAACTTATACTGAGTACCCCATCAGGATTCTTGATACATTGACTCGAGTTACAAGGAATAAGGTTATAAAGATGTGCAAAGTTCAATGGAGTCACCACGGTGAAGATGAAGCAACTTTGGAAAGAGAAGAAGAGCTTCGTATAGATTTTCCCCACCTTTTCCCTAGATCTTCTTAAATCTCGAGGACGAGATTATTTTTAAGGGGGGTAGGATTTGTAACACCCACTTTGTAATTGCTAGGAATAATACCAGTAGAGGAACAATTCCTCTTTATGTGAGTTTGATCTTTATGCATCATCTTATGTGAACATCATGCCCAAAAACAATTAATAAAAACATAAACTACCAAATTATGCATCATGCTCGATTTTATTCTGTGTGCATTTTGTGACAACATATAATAATGTGAAAAATGTTAAATATCCAAATGGGAAATTAAATCCTAAAAGAAATTCTAAAATTTGGAAAGAAAGAAAGAAAAATACTATGCAATACAAAAATAAAACTTATAAATAGATAAATTTATTCCACAATGATTTATCCAAATCATATACTCAGAAAATTTGAGTACAAGTTCATCACAAATTTGAAATTCAAACTTAGATTCAAAAATGAGAAAAAGGAGAAAAGGGATTCTAATGCAACCATTTATTTCTTCCATAAGGGAATGACAAGGAAAATAAACAATAATATGGAAAACAGTAGAGATTATATTCACATCATTACTAATTTTGTAACTTGCAAAACTAAAATTCAAAAGGGAGAATTCGAAATCAGTTTGAGTACTTGAATTTGAAAACAAAGCAAAAAATTTATAAAAGAAAAGAAAAAGGGCTCCTATACCTACCTGGGCCGATTCCCCTCCCTGTCGGCCCAAATGGGGATTTCACCCACGCGGCCCAATTCCCTCTGCGCTGCGCCTGCTCTTCACAGCGCGGGGGCGCTGCCGTGGAGGACCCGCGCTGTCAGCCTCTCTAGACCAGCCGCAGAGCCATTACAACGCATCCCATGTGCCACTGACAGGTTGGCCCCGCGGATAAGCCACTCGTCGAACGCCAGCTACCCTGCGCGCGATTGGCCCCACCAGTCAGGTGTATCTTCTTCCCCTCCCTTTCTCCTCTCCGCTCCATGCGCTGGTAGTTGAAGGGCGAACTCCGTGGACCTCGGCCATTGCAACCAGCTGATCCTCGCATGAGTTGTGTTGCCGGTGTTTCCGAGTGGTTCCACTCGATCCGAAGACCTCGCCTAGATCTCGGGCTGCATCTGCCGCCCCTCTGTGCTAGTATCGAACCTTCCCTGCGTTTTCGGGCGTAACAGAAACCATGCATGCCGCGTCGCAGTGAGCACCGAGGAATCTGTTGCTGACCAATCACCTGCGCATAAGATGTGTCACGCCTCGCCCCTCCAAGTCTCCAATCCCCTAACCGCGAAACCGAAAGCCCCACGAAGCCAGCCACCCTCCCGTGACCGAGAAAACAATGCCGAGAAAGAGAGTCTGTCGTCCGCCGCCGGGGATTCTCGACCTGGGCGTCGCTCTGGTCTCGGCTTGCGATTGGGGATGCTCTCTTGTGTTACCCGCACGTCTTCGTGGACCTTCCAGGCGAGGATATCCTCCGGTAATGCACCAATTGCTCGCCGGAGCACTTCGGCCGGGCCAGTACCGCCGTGCGCCGTGGCCATGGTATTCAGCTGCAGTGATTCATGGTGAGTTACCCTTGCCCTTGTTCGCCACGCAATCCTATACGCATAGCGCCTATCGGCATTGAAATAGTGCTCGGGGACCTCTGTGGGAGCAGAGCAACAACCATGGCGCCACCGCGTGGACCACGCGCCGCCGCTCTGGTCACTGTGAGGAGAAAAGGTATCCATCAGGCGTCAGATTTCAATCGGAGGGTTGAGAATATAAGTCGCATACCATTTCGCCTTGGTTGAAGCGTGACCGTTGATCTATCACCGGTCGGATCCAAGTCGTTCTCTACTATTTAAGATGAGGACCGTTGATCGTGGAGCGGACGCTCCAGATTAGAAGGGAGAATACCCTTTCGCGTGTTTAATCGGGCCCATTGGACCGAGATCGGACGGCTCCATAGCGCCCATACCCCTTTCAGCCGTCCACTTTTGCATAAGAGCCCTCCGAAAATTAACTAATCAACCCGCCGTCCTGTGTGGGTAGGCTGAGTCTGGTATATTTTACAGAATAAACCCTGAGCTTCTCTGTATTAGTGCGCCCAGTCCAGGAAGTTAAGAAATCAAATAAATGGATTTAGAAAATGATTTTTAATGATTAAATAATTGCTAGAGTTTGTATAAACCATAGAAAATTCATATTAGGTCCAAATTGATCCATTCCAATTCCTATAATTTTGTAATAATGTTGTTTATCACCCTGTGTCTCTGTTTTAACATGAAAATGGGATTAAAAATTTATCTCTTAATTAATCTCGTACCAAATACATAAACCCTAGGAAATTCGTATCTCCTCCGTTTTAACTCCGATTTGATCCGTTCAAGTTCCGTTAGTCTCGTAGCAACGCATAGATTATTTTTACGCAGTGTATTATTATGTATGATGTGATGTTAATTTATGCTATGTATGTATTGTGTTGATGCGAGTAGACGAGCAAGCCACTGTGGAAACTGAGGTTCAACAAGTAGAAGTAGCTGAGCAGGAGCTCATTGAAGGCAAGTTGTGCCCTTGATCACTTACTTTTTCCCAGCCATGTTCTTATTAATTATAATGATCTGCATAGGATAATTTTGATGGGATCCTTTAGGTTACCCCAGTTTTGGTTATCTTTATACCTTGTTCACCCCTGAAATATTTTTGGGTAGTACTTGCTATTGCTTTATGAAGATTGGGTATGGAGGCACACTACTCATGATTATCCTGTTATTATCTTGTTATTATTACTGTTCATGTTAAGATCATTAAATTAATGGGAACATGGAGCGACCACCCGGGAAAACAGTGCTACCACAAGGGTTTAATGGGACGCCCTTGGCTGATTAACTAGGAAAGCTAGTGGAGGTCTTCCTTACCCGAAAGGGGCAAGGGCAGTAGGGGAGTGGTCAGTGTAGGGAGGTCCTTGGTTGATTTTGCTGCGATGGTGGTCAGGCAAGAACCCTGCACTGGAGCTTCCTATAAACTGTAGCGGGATTTCTGAAGCTAGTGGAACTTTGTAAAGGCCTCGTAGTGTTACCCTGCCTCGCCTCCTCGGTAGAGGTGTATGGGATTGGCCGTCTCTTGGCAGATGGGTAACATGACTTGTGGGTAAAGATGCGCAACCTCTGCAGAGTGTAAAACTAGTATACTAGCCGTGCTCACGGTCATGAGCAGCTCGGACCCTCACATGATTAATTATGGAACTTAAATCCAATTTGATATTTGCATCGCATTTGGGATTATTTTACTATTACTGTTCTTTATTATTATTAAGGTTTGGTATTTACTTACACTTAGTAATTGCTAATAAAATTTTGACCAACTTATAAAAGCAATGCTCAGCCTCAGCCTTTATTTCATTGATCAGCCTTACACTTCATGAACTCCCACCTTTGGTGAGTTCATGCCACATTATTCCCCACGACTTGTTGAGCTATGAATGTATGTGAGCTCACTCTTGCTGTCTCACACCCCCCACAGGAGAAGAACAGGTGGTCGAAAAGGAGCCGCCTAACACTGAGGCATTCGACTTGATCTAGGTGGCGTTTCTCAGTCGACATTGGCGCCGACGATCCTTAGTTCGTTTTACATTTATTCCTTTATTTTGTAATAAGTCTTCCGCTATGTAATAATTACTCTGATGTTTTATGACATTTATCTCTATACACTCTGTTATTATATATGTTGTCTTCTTGGCGCATGTATGAGATGCACCCGGCTTTGTTCTTTAAAGCCGGGTGTTACAGATGTCGTGGCCGTTGGAGGAGCGCTTGGGCCCTGTGGAAGGACAGATGTCGGGGCTGTCGAATCCTTGCTGACGTCTCCTTGCTTCCGTAAGGGGCTGATGTAACACCCTAGGTGTTTATATTCCGCTCGACAATGGGTACTGATTTAAGCACGTGATCAGTGGATAAAATGGATGTTAAATTTTAAACATCTTCGTCTATCGCGATTTCAATATTGCATCTGTTTCGTTTGTCGCGAGCGCGACATTATTTTTATTTTTATCTGTCCGGGCTCTTCCTAAAATTTTCGTGCTATTTGGAACATCGTCGTTCCGAAAATCGGTGCGTCCGGTGATTATTTAAAATACATCGCTCGCGCGAACACGAATTCGAAAGCCCGAACCACTTGGACGATTTTTATTCCGAACAGATTAAATTGAACCCAACGACTAAATTGTTCGGGGCAAAATAATCTGAATCGCGCAGTGTCTGAGAAAAATCGTGCGGAGATTATGACCCAGGTTATTCTTCAGCACATTGTTTTGACGGCGAAATTGTGTATACATTAGCCAATATGGTTTCGGCTAATATTAGTCGAATCACGCGGAATAAATTATCGAAGCCAAAATATGTTTAATTCAGTCTATTGTTTCTCGCTTCGGTCTGAATCTTTAAAAATGAATTAACATTACGATTTTGTCTGGGTTCAGAGAATTCACCAAATTAAATCGTTAGTCTTCGGATTTCCGTTTCGAGATTCGGAGAATGGGATGGGTAGTGGAATAGTGTATCGACCCATGTGCATTGTTAAAAATCTGAACTCAAAAATATCTATAATTTTCTGTAAAGAAAAATGAAGAAAGAAATTTAAAAAAATAGAAATATCTGGTATTCTTATCTTCTCCACCGCTTCCCTTGTCTCCCTGATCCTCTCCCCACGCTGATCACTCTTCTCTTTGCCTCCATGCTGTGTGCCACAGCCCCAGCATCGACGGCTCCGGCTACTCCTCCTGCAGCACGCCCAAGCTTCTCCCTACCGTAGCCACCACTTGGGCGCTCATCTCCCTGTCTCCCATGGCTGCCGAGGTGCTCCCCGGTGCCTCGCCCAGCCTCTGCTCCTCTTCTCCCCAGCGCCTGGTCGGATGTGGATCCTCTTCTCGGATCTCCCTCTCCCATGGCGGACTCGCGCGCGTCCCTGTTTGTCGAGTGCTTCTTCTTCTCCCAACTACCTCTGTCTCCCGTTCGTCGGCCTTGCGCATCTCCCTCTGCTCGGCCAGGCTGGACATCATCCCCTGTCGCAGCTTACCGTCGACTGCGCTGCTCCCTGCGTGCCCGGCCTCTGTTCTGTGCGCGCGTCCCATCTCACCACGCTCAGCTTCAGCTCGCTCGGCCCCTTCCCCGCGCTCTCGCGCCCAGCTGAAGTTTCCTGCGCATGCTCCTCGGCCGGAGCTCCTGGCTCGCATCCCTTCAGCTCGGATTCGTCGTCGCGTTCTGTTCCCTGGTGGCCGAGCATAGCCCTTGCGCTCGCGCCTTCTCTGTTCAATTTTTAAAACACCTAGGCCTACTCATGGTCGCTCCATTCGTCGTTGGTGTTCGGCTCCCTGTTTCAGCTAGCTGTGTCGCGCTCGTTCAAATCGCCGCCATGGCGTTTCCCGTCGAGCTCCTCTGTTGTGCGCGCGAAGTTCTCTACTCACCACAGCGCGTCGAGCTCGCGCGCCGAACCTTTTTCTAGCTTGCCGCGACGCTCGGTGTCCTGCCGGCTTTGCTCACCCGCGTCGGCTACTTGCTGGTGCTCCAACTTATCAGCTATCGTTATCCTATTCGCGTCCGCACGCGACCGTGGTCGTGTTCGTCGAGTTTGCCAACACTCTGTTGTCGATTCGACTGTCATCGATGTTGTGTGCCTCGCTGCGTGCTCGCTGAGTGCTGTCGATTGTACCTCGGCACTCGTGCTTGCCGTTGGCTCGCGTTAACGCTCGCGCGTCTGCTTGTTGTCACTGCGTCGCACTCGCTCTTCGTCCATCGGGCTTCACGCGTGCTTGCGTTTGTCGTCGAGCTGTTGAACCCGTCCTCCCTTGCTCATGACTTCGTCGTCACCAGAGCCCTCACTAGATTCGTGTCCTCGCCAGCTCGCTCCATATTCAATCTCATCGTCGTTCCGCGCGTCAGCAAGAATCCCAAAAATCGGGTGAAGACGAAGCCAGCAGCGTGATATTCACCAAGTGCGCGACAAAAAGCTCGGACATCCTGCGCGACTCAAGTTCAATTCGTCAAAATTATTCAATCGGGGAAAGATCTTCAGCAATTGATTACAGAAGAAAAGAAGACCCCTGGATGACGTCAACCGGAACCCGCAGTCGTGCTTGCGACTATCGCGTCGAATTAGTCAGGGTAAGCAAATTTGTTATTCATATTAGCGGATTGATGGATGGTTTGACTAGGTAAAATATTTATTAGATTGTCTGAGTCGCTTTGGTAAATTGGCCGATGCCGTAGGATAAAAGAGGTCTCAATAGGTCTCAGTATTGCGGAACTGTAGGTACTAAAAATGAAGTGTTATTAATATATATGATACACAGGTTAACCGGTAAATTAGTTTAGAAAGTTAATGAAAGTCCTTCTATCAAATTTTATAAGTATTAGGTGCCCAAGAATTTTGAAGTTAAAATTATAAGCCGTTTAGTGTGTTCTCTAGACTAGGTATGGTATTTTATGTGTTGATCGAGTTCATGCTTAGAATGGATGTTGATTGCTACCTCGACTGTTTAGCTAGGTTAGAAGAGCATGATTGTCGTAGGTAACAATATATCGATAGCTAGTGTCCGCAATGTCTCGTCATTAGGTAGGTTATTTCTCTTTTGCGTAGTATCGTAATGTCTGGTGTTATTGTTCCTTATATGCATTCATGTGCATAATGCATCTCAATTAGGTACGTTAATTGATCGCGCGATGCGGAAGACAAGCCAAGTCGACCCCAAGCACGGGCTAATCCGCAGGATGATGCAGATGGATAACCCGATCAAGTACCAAGACAAAGGCTACTCATCAAGCGAACGCCGTCTAACGACACTAACCTAGTGTTACTCAGGCAAGCCCCGGTGCATTTGCCACCTCCTTGTGTTTTAAAAACCTTTTTCACTTGCTTGATGCATTAGGTGATAGGAGTTGAATGCTTAAACAATTCCTGCATTACCTTCCTTGAACTTGATTACCTTCCTCGAAACCATGTTTTTTACAAAAGGTTTTACTATGCTTAGTATTGCTCTAGCAAAACAAAAGGTTTTGTTTTACAAAAGATGATTGGCAAAGTGGGAAGGATGTTTTTGAAAATAAAACTTGATGGTGGATCCATCATGGCCATGATGGGTTCAACATCGAAAAAGATGTACCTCTGCCAGGTACCAAACTTTGGGTTTTAAATGATTAAGCTGAGACCGGGCGGGTGACTTGCACGAGAAGAGAGTCTCGGTGTAGTGTCTCCGTCTGAGTCGATTAAGGACCGTGTCGATGTAGGCTTGA
Source organism: Zea luxurians (assembly GCA_029449295.1). Taxonomy (NCBI): domain Eukaryota; kingdom Viridiplantae; phylum Streptophyta; class Magnoliopsida; order Poales; family Poaceae; genus Zea; species Zea luxurians. The sequence continues at coordinate 91,701,756 of JAOPSE010000012.1, forward strand.
TGACCGAGGACCCTTTAACTGGTCACATGCCTCGTCATGGGTAAGCCTTGCCTCGGGCAGACTAAGGCCAGAATAAGATAACACGGAATGGGCGTGGAGCGGTGGCGAGAGTAGCGTGTACCCTCCGTGGCAAGAGGCTGGACGGTGGTGTATATGTGCTCTCGGTTCGTGTGAACCTGATCTGGTCTTAAGAACCTCGGTGGCGGGTTGACATATGCAAGGGTTAAGTGCTACATATGTCGTGTGATCGGAGATCCTCAGCTGAGTATAATCGATTCGGATCGCCGTACCTTCGCGGTTATGAAGACTTGGTCACTGCCCTATACGTAGCAATCCAGTGAAGATGAAGGGCTTGCTAAGAAATTGGCTAGTGCAGGTCAAGTGTTTGATCTAGGGTAGAAAGAACTCTAGATGCAGGTAACTTTACTTAACCTGACAAGTAAAATTGGATTTTAAGGATCCACTCATAGTAAGCTTTTCTGCAAAACAGAGTCTTTGATTCTTGATAAACCATACCTTGACTCCCTTATAACTAGCATACCCTTGAGAGTCTTTTCTTTAGTCAGGTAAGTCTTGCTGAGTAATTCCGTACTCAGGGTTTTATTCCCTAATGTTTTTCAGGTTCTAACCTTGTGCTGCTGTGATGGTGTTAAGTGTCGGTGGGCTCGGCCTTCTTATAAGTCTAAGTAACCCTTCTATACTTCTTATTGAGGATGGTCACTTGAGCTAGCATATATTTCAACTTATATTTTTGTAATCACTCCGATAAAATAATATGAAATTTTTGTAACCTATAAAATTTGGTAATAAGATTTCCGCTGCAAAAATGTTGATGTGTGTGATTTGTGTTACTTAATCCCACGTTCTGGTTGAAAGTGGTTTATCCGATGTCCTTGGGGCAATCGGACAGATCCTGTTGAGTTATCTGGTGCACATGCATGGCCGTCTGAGGTCTTTGGGACAAGGACAGGTGCATGTGGGCCCAATAACTTGGAGGTTCTGCCACAGGCTGGTATCGGAGCTGGATTAAGTATATACGGTCACATACGTATTTTCAAAACAAAGGTTTTGGTTTTGAAAAACCTATTTTCGACTAAATACATTGTTTGGCTTTGAAAAACAGTTTTGAAAAGCTATAATGCTAGCGACATCCTCTGTTAAGCCCTAAGTTAAGGACTATCAGGTGGCTTAGTTCAAAACCACTAACCCACAACCGGGGGTATTGCATACATGTGTATTGTTATTTTTGAGGCCATTCAGTTTTGAATGGATCGACGCTCAAGATAAGGTGAGATGTGAGAGCATGACCGAACAACCGTCGGTCTAGGGAAGTGTTTAATTGTGGCGCTTGATTATATACATGTTCCACATATGAATATATGAAGGCTGTGATGTGGAGTATTTACTTTTCCGGGAATTCAGTACCCCATGGATGTGTATGGGTATACAGACATGGGAATACTGAGAAGTGTAATGTACTTGTAACGACGCACCTACGCTCAGGTAAGAAGGTGAGTTACCATAATGAGTTGCCCTATGGTTAAAGTGTGGCAACGGCGCCTATGCGTGGCTCGGCGCTTAATGATGAGCTGGCCTCCATATAGCAATATATGGAGTATAAACTGTGATAAATTGTCATGTGTGGATATTGCATCATGGGCAATTGGGCTGTGATGGAATTTTCTGCAAGTACACTAACCTCGAAAACATATGAGTAGTTGACGACTAGCAAAATACCGTGAGAGTCGTAAGTATGCCACCGAGATAGAACGCTATTGCCATATTAAATTGGCCAAAATTCGTGAGGACGTGTAGGATGAGCATGCATTCTGATTGTTGCATCATGTTTGTCACCTATACACCCAAAATGCTTCTCTCGCCCTATTCCAGTAACCATTGATTGTAAATAATATGGTGTCTTAAAGCTACATGTTTAGATAGCTTTCAGGTTGTTAAATTTGACCATTAGTGCAAATGTGTTTGCCCTTGTGCTTGATGTGTCGATAGAAGGTTAGTGACTTGTTTGCCTAAACCAGAATTAGGTCATGTTCTTATTTGGTGAACCAAGACCCAAATTTAAATTCTCCATTATCACTCCATGACCAAACACATACAAAGGAATGCTTAGATACTTTCTTTGTTGAACATAAAATGTACCCAAGCTTAAAACAGGAATCTCAAGTCATGTTTCCTTCTAAAACCATGCCCTTGACAATTGGTACAAGCTGATGTACCTTATACAGTTTGCCTGTTTTTAAGGATCGCCATGTCGCTTTATCAACCTAACACAGGAAAGACATGTCTGAGTATTTTCTTGAATTTGGTGCCTTTGGTTTTCTCATATCTATCGAAGGAATACCAACTTAATCATATGGTTATTCTTCCTCTGTATCTACTTAGATACTAATCCTTGATCTTGTAATCTCTGCGATGGGCATAGAAATATGCTTGGGGCTGAATTAACAGTCTCCCATCGTACTCCTTTCATCAAGTTTAGGTTTGTATGAATGGTTACAAGTAGAGAGCCAAATAGATTATGGCCCAAGGAAATGAACAAGAGTTCATTTCCTTGGGCCATAATCTATTTGGCTCTCTACTTGTAACCATTCATACAAGTGGAGTATCTCTTTGTATATTATCACCCTTGACCAGTCTATTTGTGTGTGAGATTTCTTATTGGTTATGTCTGGTATTGGCGTTATGACTAAAATTGATGATGTCGCGCCAAAACCGAGGGCCTCCTGTGGATGCATACACATGGTTGTGCTGCTCGGTACACGCTAGTATCACAGCTAGTAGTCATAATCCATTATGAGATTATATTAATAGGCTATCTCTACACAAATTGTTCTTACCACGTGAGATTCATTATTGGTGCCAGTTTTGTAATGGTGTCATGGTTAAGGACTTATGGTACCGCGGCGAAACTGAAAGCCTCCTGTGAATGCGCACACAGGATTTTGCTGCTTGGCGCATGCCGGTACCAAGGTCTCTGGTCATGATCCATTGTGGAATTACACTGATGTGTGATCTTCTGTGGACTCCTCCCTTGAAACAATTTCTATGTTGTTTGTCAAGTTATCAAGCAACATCTATCATCTCCGTTGGATTAAAAGGAGCATACCACTTTTATGTGTGGTCTCTTTTCTTTTGATTTTGATAGTGACTACTTATACAATTTCCCTTTACATCCTTTGTGTAAAGGTGAAGCCTTGGAGCTTTTTAGTGTTGAGAAATAACTAATTAGCTCTCAAGATGGAGATTGGCTTTTCCTGTCGCTGAAATGCAGGAGTTTGTTCATTCGCTCTCTTACTTAATCCATGTATTCCCTACCCAAGTGGATAATGCGTCTCGCATGAAGAAACGGATGAACAACATGACCAAATGGATTTCTACACAAATGCATGCCTTTTTGCTAGCAATTGTGAACTCTCGACCCTTGGCTTACCGATGGTGCCGAGAGGACTTGCTCAATGTCAAAAGTAGTTCAACAAGTTGGTTTTGACTAACTTGTAACTGCCCAGTGAACAAAGATTGAGTTTAGAGATCGTTTTGTCGAGTTGTCTAAGCTCATTTTGGTTCAACCCATCTTAAAGGAGTATTTTCAAGAATCAAGATTAAGTCGGCCAGTAACCACCTAATCATCGCTCTCCTCATGCCTCACATGTGCTTTTCCAGCATGTGTGATCAAGTCGAGCCATGACTAGTGCTGGATAAAATGGACTAGTTGCAAAGTCAACATCAACGGATCTCTTCGTTGATATTTTCCGAGTCTTTATCGTTTTTCTTGGACTTGGATTCTCTGGCTAGCCACGGGTCAACTGTGGTGTTGTTCGACATCCGCACATGTCACGTGTGCTATGAACTTATCGTGACCACTTGTTGGTAAACCTCTTTCTGTGTGTTTTACCAAAGAGATTGCATCTAGTTCTGTTTGGGTAAAGCCGTATATCTACCGCTTGCTCAACAGACTCAGTGTAACACCCTGAATTTGGGAGTATAAAATTTCTTTGCTCATATTCACAAATTCAGGTGTTACTTCCCTTTTCTCATCCTTCCCCAATCTTCTCTTTCTCATTTCTATAGGAGAAAAGTGGTTATTTTATTTATAACTATAGTCTATTAGCTCAAACTCCAAGGGAGTATGAATTGTTGCATCATGTTGAACCCTAGATTTCACTTTTGTTTGATGCATAACTCTTGGAAAGTCTAATTTGAATTTGTGGCTCATTTGAATTTGAATCAAATAGAGAAAATAAAAAGAAAAGAGAAAACAAAAACCAGAATAAAAGAAAAAGGAAAAGAAGCCCGCTTCCCCCTGCCCTCTCGGCCTTTCGGCCCATCAGGCCCATCCCGCGCGCGCGCCCTCGCCCGCCTCCCCCTCTCCCTGCCCGCGGGCCCGGCCTGTCAGCCGCTTTCCCCGCGCCCGCATTCGCTTCCCCCGCTCTCTCTGCTCGCCCGGCCCCACCCGTCGGCGCAGCCGCTTTCCCCGCGCCCGCGCCCGCTTCCCCCTCTCTCTCTGCCCGTGGGCCCCGGCTGTCAGCCCCGTCGTCCCCGCGTAACCGCCGCCCCGAGCCGCGCGTGCCGCGGACTCCGCGCCCACGTCGCGCGTGGAGCTCGCAACTACCTCGCCCTCGGCCACTTGAGCTCAGGACCTCGCTCGCCATCTCCCCCTCCCTCATTTGCGCACCTGCAGGCCCCTCTCTCACCCTCCCCCTCGCTGCGCGCACGCCAAAGCGCAGCCGCCATTAAACCGCCGCCGCCCGAGCTCGTTCCTCCGTCGCCGTTGGAGCCCCGCCGTGCCCTCTGCCACGGTGAGCTCCGCCCCGACGTCCACAACTCGGGACGTGCCCCAATTTCCCCTCTCCCTCCCCGAATTCCTCCGCCCGCGCTCACCCGCCGTTCGCTGCGCAGCCGCCGAGGTCCGCCACCGTCGACTCGGGCTGTCGCCGCGTCTCCGTCGCCACCAAGGAGTCCCCGGAGTTCGCCTTGAGGTAAGGAACCTCCCATGCCCTCTCCCTTCCCCTCTATTGCACTCTGTCGCGCTTAATTCCTCGTCGGAGTTGCTTAACGCCGCCGCCGAGCCGCTCCGCCGTGAACCGCCCCCCTCCGGTGCCCCTGCCCCGACCCAGTCCCCACCAGAAGACTCCCCGCGGCCTCCCCAACCTCCCCGGCCATTCAGATCGCCCCAAGGACCCGCAGGGCCCCCGCGCCCCTCGTCTCCGGCGAGCTCCTCCGCCGCGGGGACGGGCGCCGCCGCCTCAGCTGGCTGGGGAAGGAGACAGAAGCCAGCCGCCCCATCTCCGCCGTCCATCTTAGATCGGACGGCCCTGTTTCAAATAGCCCGAACCCAACCTCAGCCGTTCGCCTGAGATCCGACGGCCCAGAGCCGTTTCCCCCGCGCCCCGCCTCCCTGCCAATTGGGCCCCGCCTGTCAGCCCGCCTGCGCCCCGCGCTGCCCGCCCGGTCCCGCCTGTCAGCCGTCCGCCCCGCGCTGCCCGCCCGGCCCCGCCTGTCAGCCCGCCTGCGCCCCGCGCTGCCCGCCCGGTCCCGCCTGTCAGCCGTCCGCCCCGCGCTGCCCGCCCGGCCCCGCCTGTCAGCCGCTCAGGCCGCCGCGAGCTCGCGCGCCCGCCCGCGATCTAATCTCGGGCGTTGATTTGAGATCCAACGGCTATGAAGGCCCGATACCCCTTCGCCCGCGCAAATTCTTAAAGAGACCCCCGGTTTTCTGTAAATTGACCCGCCGTCCCTGGATCTTCGCAGTTAGGTCCTCGGACCTTTTATTTAATTCAAAATAAGTATTTAGGGTATATTTTTAATCCCTAAACTTGTAAAATTCATAACTTTGCCATATGAACTCCAAATTAGGTGCTTCAAATTGCAAAATGTTCATAATATTATTATCTATCTGTTTATGCAATGTTTCCCTGCTGTTTCCATGTCCCAATTAATGGTTAATCATTAGGATAGGATTAAGGTTATTGGAACCTTATTTGAGATAATTAGAAGTTGGTAGACTTTAATAAAAGTTGGAGCACTTAAGTTTATGGACTTAAACACCTAAGTTTAGGGACTTAAAATCAGATAATGATTTAATCCCACCACTGACTTAAACCTGATTAGTGGATAATGAATCCTTTTGTATAGTCCTCTACCCTAGACCTAGAGAATACCAGAGTGCCTATCCCTTTTCTATTATGAACTTGTGATCTCTCTGCTGCATATGTTTGGTATATTGTTTTGTTTGTTATTTCCCAAGTGCATAGTGTGAATGATTACTTTACATAGACAACGAGCAGTCTGTGTTTCCCGAGGGAGTTGCAGAGGAAGTCCCTGATCAGCAGTTTGGTGAAGGCAAGTGTCCTCTGACCCATTATGTCCTATTCATTTATAACTTACTACCCCACATTACCTACTTGAAACCTAAGGATTGACTAGCTTTACACTTTACTTTATCCTTGAAGACCTTATGGGCTATTATGGTTAGCATTCTGCTACTGCCTTAACTTAATCAATGAACATGATGTGAATATTTATGATACTGTTATCCTGATTATGTTGATGATCTTGTGATACTCTAGGGGGCTCAGGCTGTTTCCTGAGTACCTCTCCGTAAGGACCTGTTCGTTGAGAGACCACCCGGGATAACAGTGCAACCATGAGGGTGAAATGGGATGCCCTTAGCTAATTAATTAGAGGAACTAGAGGTGTAGTTGCTTCGTCGTCGTGCCGTCAATGGGGTCCAGGCACAGTGCTTGCTCTGCCGAGGCTGAGTGCCGAGGTTCTTTCGTTTTGCTTTTGTTAGTCACTCTCCTGCGGGGAGGAGTACTGTGTTTATCAAACTGGAGAAACCTAACGGGCAGCTATGATCTCTAGGGAATCTTTGTAACAGCTACGTAGTGATACCCTGCCGGACCACCTAGGTAGTGGTCAATGGGGATTAGCTCTCCCCGGGCAGAAAGGGAATCATGACTCATGGGTAAAGTGTGCGACCTCTGCAGAGGGTAGTGAAACTGATATGTCAGCCGTGCTCACGGTTAAGAGCAGCCTTGGGATCCTCTTTGATTAGAGATACAGATGGTTCGAGATACAAGGATTATGTTATGGTTTTGGTTCGAATATGATGATGTTGTTCCTCGATGAGGAAATGGTTTATGGGTTGGTTAATGATAAAATCTGACTTCTACTAATGATAAATACCTGTCCAACTAAAAGCAACTGCTTGAGCCTAACCCCACATAAAGCTAGTCCACTTCAGCCAAACGGGACATTTGCTGAGTACGTTGATGTGTACTCATCCTTGCTTTACCACAAAACACCAGGTTGTCCGCATTGTAACCACTGCTCTGGAGAAGGCGAAGTCATGGAAGGAGACTTCCAGGAGTTCCAAGACTACGACGAATTCTAGGTGTGGGTTGGCGGCAACCCCCAGTCAGCTGCCTGTGAAGGCCTTATCTTTACTGCGTTTCGCTAGCACTTTGATTTAACTGTTAAGTCGATGACTATGTGGATGTCTATGACTCTGTGATGTAATAAGTTAATACTCTTTTATGCTATTATTCGAGCAATGTGCGCTGATGTTCATTTATGTAATCGCTGTGTACGTGAGTTCTGATCCTGGCACGTACATAGTTCGCACTTGGTTTGCCTTCCAAAACCGGGTGTGACATAAGTGGTATCAAAGCCGTGCTGACTGTAGGACCGCTGACCTAGAGTAGCACTGGTCGTACTAAGGACTATTGACCTTCCCTCTCACCTTGACCTCTGATGTTACTTCAAAAGTCGGTCACCTCGACCAACCCTATGTTTTACTACCTATATATATATACTATATTATACCTTGTTAAAATTTTTATCTTATTCTGTCTATGGTTTATTCACTTGTCATATTAGTTCTGCTCTTACTCTTATGCTTACGGTGTCTTTTGTAGATGGCTCGTCTTAGACACACTGCACGTAAGTCGGTGATTCCTTTCCTGCCGTCTCGACTTGCGGAGCGTCCTCTGCACCGCACCATGTCCGGTCAGTCGAGTCACCTGGAGAGACTGCACCACCGCCTGCGTGAGGAGCAGGAACGTCGGCGCCAGCACAGAGAGCAGCAGGGCTCTTCCTCCCCACCCTAGCAAGAGGTGGTGTCTGTGAGGCCCCGTTCCTCTGTTGCCCAGCTGGAGGCGCCCCCTGCACCACCGCGGGACGCCTCGGCTGTTGGAGGAGCTACCGGAGGAAGTCCTGGAGGAGACCCCGACGACGACAACTCAGACCACAGCACGGAGTCTTCTGAGCCGCGGGAGGCGGAAGGATGGGTCGCCCGACCCATCACCCGTGACGCCGCTCGCGGTTGTCACTTCCACGACGCACTCGACACCTTGCTGCGCCAGGCTTTCGACCGGCACACCTGGTCGATCGAGTATCGTTGTGTAGTCTACCAGCACAGTCGCGGGAGGTACCCGGACCGCTGGGAGGCTACCTGCCTAATTCGCCGTCCGGAGGATGACCTCCGGGGTGCGGAGGCCGTTTCGGAGCACTATTCCATCTCCGAGAGGGACACTGCAGAGGCGGCTATGCAGGATGCAGCACGACATGCACTCTCCCAGTACTGTTCTTTGTTCGGTGGGGTGGCCGACGGTCTTAACCTTCGGTACTACCCCCGCCGCCCTACTGGCAGCATAGAGAGTGTGGTTGTCTCCCCTGTTGGTGAGGCTAACCCTAGGTTGAGCAGCACAGTCAACCTAGTCACAGTGCTTAACACTGAGCTGGATCACTCTCTGGACGAGCTAAGCAGAGCTCGAACGGAGATTGCGGAGTTGCGTGCTGAGCTGGCAGAGCGCCATCACCAGGAGGGTGGTTCTCCCGCTCCTGTTGGGACTCAGCACCCATACCGCTCGCCGCCACGTGGTCACCACACTTATGGTTCCCCTGCCTGTAAGACCAGGATAGATCTGGATCCTTAGATCGTTAGCGTCGAAGTTTGTAATAATTCTTAAGTCAGATGTCTCAGTCTTAAAATAGTTAGTTTAGTTTGCTTATCAGTTGCTTCCAATTAGCTTAGTTTGCTTATCAGTTGCTTGCATGCTTGTTATGATGAACTTGTGCTAGATTTGAATCTTTGTAATGACTGTTGCCAACCTGTGGGTTTCCCCTGCAGTTTGGCCTAGCCAGTAATGTTAATGAAGTCAGTAGCTTAGTTGGGAAACCATTTACTTCTACTTTCCTTCTTATCTGAGAAGCTGTGTTGAATCGTAATGAGGATCAATGAAGCTCTTTGTTCACTCAGTGTCATGAAGAATTCTGTATTCTCTTTTCTTATGCTGGAGGGTTGTAAGATCAACGCTGATGTATGAATGTCTTCCACAGATGTCTGACAACAGGCGCCGATGCAACAGGCGTGCTCAGCAAGAGCAGCATGACCAGCAGGAGGAACAACAGAGGCAGCCTCCCCCGCCACCCCCGATGACAGTGGAACAGATGTTCTTGATGCAGACTCAGGCAGTGCAGGCCATTGGGCAGACTCTGGCAGCCATGCAACAGGCTCAACAGCATCCCCAACCCCAAATGCAAGTACAGATGCCCCAGATGCCACGGGATAAGTGTGGTGAGTTCATGAGAGGGCACCCTCCTACCTTCGCCCATTCTGCCGACCCCATGGACGCAGAAGACTGGCTGCGCGCAGTGGAAAGGGAACTGCGCACCGCTCAATGTAACGACAGGGAGAAGGTTCTGTATGGTCCCCGTTAGCTAAGGGGAGCAGCACAGTCCTGGTGGGAGTCCTACCTCGCCACACATGCTGACCCCGAAGCCATCACCTAGGAAGAATTCAGCGAGAGTTTCCGCAGGTACCATGTGCCGGAGGGACTGATGATCGTGAAGAAGGAGGAGTTTCTGGCTCTGAAGCAGGGACCCCTGTCGGTTAGTGAATACAGAGACAAGTTTCTGCAGCTATCTCGTTATGCACCTGAGGATGTCAACACTGATGCTAAAAGGCAGTACAGGTTCATGAGAGGTTTGGTGGATCCCCTGCATTACCAGCTGATGAATCACACCTTCCCCACCTTCCAGCACCTGATCGATAGGACAGTTATGACTGAGAAGAAGCGTAAGGATATGGAAGATCGGAAGCGTAAGATGAGTGGACCCCAGTCCGGAGGCATCAGCCGTCCACGTTTCTCAGGCAGTTCATCTCAGCAAGGCAGGCCTGGTCACCCACAAGGATATCAGAATCAGAACCAGCGTCCGCATCAGCAGCAGTTTCAGAGGCAGCACCCACAGCAGCAGCAGCAGTATCGTCAGCACAGCCAGCAGGGAGGTAATCAGTATCAGAAGCAGAACAACCAGGCACCTCGCCTTCCTGCCCCAGCAGCAAACCAGAGCAACCAAGCAGCCCCAGCACAAGGAGGAGGCAGAGGATGTTTCCACTATGGAGAACAAGGCCACTGAGCGATGCAGTGCCCAAAGAAGGCGGCGCAGCAGCAGACCAACCCCAATGCTCCAACAAGACAAGGTGTACTGCAGCCAACAGCAGGCAATCGTAACCAAGCGTACAACCGTGGAAAGGTGAACCACTTGGAGGCCGAAGCGATCCAGGATGCACCAGATGTGGCAGTAGGTATGTTCTCAGTCGAATCTCATCCCACGAAAGTGCTATTTGATACTGGTGCAACTCATTCATTTGTCACTGCAACCTGGGTAGAATTGCATAACATCTTAGTAGAGGCAATGATGCCGCCCATGAGGATTAATTCAGTTGGTGGCAAGGTGCAAACAGATAAAATATGCTCAAATATAAGGGTGGAAATAAGGGGGATAGGGTTCCCCAGTGATCTAATAGTAATAGACACCCCTGGGATAGATGTCATTCTAGGGATGAATTGGTTAATGAAGTATGAAGCGAATGTTAGCTGTGACAAGAGGACCGTAACATTGAAGTCCCCGTCAGGAGAAGAGGTAGTGGCCGAGCTAAGGATGCCTAAATCAGCGGAGGGTGTCTGTCACCAGATTTCAGTTGATAGTAAGGAGCCCAACCCGCTCGAGGCTATCAAGGTTGTGTCGGACTTTCCGGACGTATTTCCCGAGGAGCTAACGGGCATGCCACCCGAGAGAAAAGTCGAATTTGCCATAGAGCTTATCCCTGGTACCGCCCCCATTTCCAAAAGAGCCTACCGAGTGTCTGGACCAGAATTGGTGGAACTCAAGAAGCAGATAGATGAGATGTTAGAGAAGGGTTACATCAGACCAAGTACCTCGCCTTGGGCCGCTCCGGTGTTGTTTGTAGAGAAGAAAGATGGTACCAAAAGGATGTGCATAGACTACAGAGCCTTGAATGAAGTCACTGTCAAGAACAAGTACCCCCTGTCAAGGATAGAAGATTTGTTCGACCAGCTCAGAGGTGCCAGCGTATTCTCGAAGATAGATCTGAGGTCAGGCTACCATCAACTCAGAATCCGACCCTCGGACATACCAAAGACGGCATTCATCACCAAGTATGGGTGATATGAATTCACAGTTATGTCCTTTGGTTTGACAAATGCGCCAGCCTTCTTTATGTACCTGATGAACAGTGTGTTCATGGATTATCTGGACAAGTTTGTGGTAGTGTTTATCGATGATATTCTCATATACTCTCGAAGTGAGGAAGATCATGTAGAGCATTTGAAGATGGTATTGCAAAGACTTCGAGAGCATCAGTTGTATGCCAAGCTGAGCAAATGCGAGTTCTGGATTCATGAAGTCTTGTTTCTGGGTCACATCATAAATCAAGATGGGTTGGCAGTGGATCCGAAGAAAGTGGCAGATATCCTAAACTGGAAAGCACCAAAGGATGTTCGTGGGATCAAGAGCTTCATTGGAATGGCTGGGTATTACAGGCGTTTCATCGAAGGCTTCTCAAAGATTGCTAGACCAATGACAGCGTTACTAGCGAAGAAAGTTGAGTTCAAGTGGACCCAAAAGTGTCAGGAAGCATTTGAAGAACTGAAAAATAGGTTGACCACAGCTCCGGTGTTAGTCCTGCCTGATGTTCACAAGCCATTCTCAGTGTATTGCGATGCTTCTTACACCGGATTGGGATGTGTGCTAATGCAAGAAGGAAGAGTTGTAGCATATTCATCTCGACAGCTGAAGATCCATGAGAAAAATTATCCCACACATGACCTGGAGTTGGCAGCAGTAGTTCATGCTTTGAAGACCTGGAGACATTACCTGTATGGGCAGAAGTGCGACATCTACACAGATCATAAAAGTCTGAAGTACATATTCACCCAGTCAGAGTTAAACATGAGGCAGTGAAGATGGTTGGAATTGATCAAAGACTATGAGTTGGAGATACATTACCATCCAGGCAAAGCCAATGTTGTTGCAGATGCTCTGAGCAGGAAGAGTCAAGTCAATATGATGGCCACGTACCCAATGCCATATGAGTTAGCCAAAAAGTTCGACAGACTGAGTCTCGGTTTCCTGAACAGTACGCAAGGAGTAACAGTGGAATTAGAGCCCACTCTAGAGCGGGAGATCAAAGAAAAGCAGAAGGATGATGAAAGCATCAACAAGATCCGGCAGCTAATCTTAGAAGGAAGAGGCAAAGACTTTCGAGAGGATGAAGAGGGGGTAATATGGTTCAAGGACCGATTGTGTGTCCCCGACCTCAAACCTATTCGGGAGCTGATCCTAAAGGAAGCTCATGAGACAGCCTACTCCATACACCCGGGAAGTGAAAAGATGTATCAGGATTTAAAAAGGAGGTTTTGGTGGTATGGCATGAAAAGAGAGATCGCAGAATATGTCGCCATCTGTGATAGCTGTCAGAGAACCAAAGCAGAGCATCAAAGGCCCGCCGGATTGTTGCAGCCATTGCTGGATTCCTCAGTGGAAGTGGGATGAGATCGGGATGGATTTTGTAGTTGGCCTACCTCGTACCCGGGCCGGCTATGATTCCATCTGGGTGGTTGTGGACCGCTTAACAAAGGTGGCTCATTTTATACCTGTGAAGACAACATATGTCACACCCGGTTTTTAGAAGGCAAACCGAATGCGAACCATGTACGTGCCAGGATCAGTTATTCACGTACACAGCAGTTACATAATATGGACATCATCACACAGTGCTCAAATAGTATTAAAAGGGGAAATAATAGTCGATTACATCATACGTCTGAGACGTCCATATAGTTCTTACAATAAATCAAAGTGCGGAAAAGAAACGTAGATAACACGGCCTTCACAGGCAGCCGACTGGGGGTTGCCGCTAACCCACACCTAGAACTCGTCGTAGTCTTGGAACTCCTGGAAGTCTCCTTCCACAGCTTCATCTTCTCCTGAGCAGTGGTTGCAATGCTGACAACCTGGGGGGGGGATTGGTGTGTAGAGCAAGGGTGAGTACACATCAACATACTCAGCAAGCATCCCGTTTGGCTGTAGTGGACTAGCTTTATGTGGGGATAAGTCAAGCAGTTGCTTTTAGTTGGTCAGGTTATTACTTACTAGTAGAAAGCCAGGTTTTAACATTAACCCAAGTTATTAGCCCAATGTATCCTTTCCAAACGGAAAGAATACCACTTACCAATACCATAATCATAATCAGAACCATCAATCTCATTGCCACCTGTACCAAAGTATCTCTGATCAAGTATCACTAATCTCTGGAGCTCCCTTGGCCGCTCATAACCGCGAGCACGGCTGATATATCAGTTTCATAACACTCTGCAGAGGTTGCGCACTTTACCCATAAGCCGTGATTCCCTCTCTAGCCCGGGCTTGCAAGACCCTTATTCACTACCAAGGTGAATGGCTAGGGATTCACTACGAAGCCTTTACAAAGATTCCCCGGGGCTGTAGCCACCCGTTAGGTTTCCTAAATGTACCGCACTCCTCCCCAAGGGACAAATCAACCTTGGCAGAGCGAGCCGCATACACCGAGCCCCATTGACGGCACAACGGCTAAGCGGACTACACCCCGGTTCCTCTAATTATTCAGCTAAGGGCGTCCCATTCCACCCTCATGGTTGCACTGTTTTCCCGGGCGGTCATCCATTGAACAGGTCCTTACGGAGAGGCACTCGAGAAACCGCTCGAGTCCCCTTAAAGGTCACAAATATAATCATAAATAAGAACGGGAAAACAGCGTATCATAGATAATCACATCATGTTCATTGATTAGAGTTGGGCAATAGCATCAAACTAAGCAGTAATAATCTGACCCAAATAGGTAAACAAGGACATGGATAACAAAAGCTAGTCAATCCTTAAGTATAAATGTGTAATGCGGGGGTGAATTAAAGAATGAATAGGACAAAGATAGGTCAAAGGACACTTGCCTCCACCAACCGACTGCTGCTCAGGGGCTTCTCCTGCGAATTCCTCGGGCTCTTCAACCGGATCGTTCTCTATGCGAGCGCAAACATACATACATCCATCCACATACTTAATACAAAAGAACAGTACACCATACAAGAGAACAAGTAAAGTGAATATGCATCAAGTATGACATTCGACATTGCATTTGTTATGGTTAGAAAGAAACGGGAAAGGGTCTCGCAGGGGTTTAAAGTCTATGCACTAATGATTAGTTACAATTGATTCTTAACAAAAGAATTCTGTTATATATATATACTAATGGGAACCTAATCATTTTTAGTTGACCAACATTGCACGGGATAAACAATTAACTACGTGAATCAATAGCATAACGGAATTTTAAATTAAACTTCCTATTTTCCATAGCATGAACAATGATCAGTCTACCTAAAATAAAGTAATTATGATCACAGAAAGTAAATAAAATAAAATAAAATAAAATAAAAAAAACAGAGGGGGGGGCGGTTGAACCGGCCCTAGGGCGGTTGAACCGGTTTTGCGCAGGGCGGCTGGGCTGGGGCGGGCGCGCGGGGAGGGCGGCCGAGCTGGGGGCCGGGGCCGGCCGAGCTGGGGCCAAGGCCGGCCGAGCTGGCGGCCGAGGCCAGCCGAGCTGGGGCCAAGGCCGGCCGAGCTGGCGGCCGAGGCCAGCCGAGCTGGGGCCAAGGCCAGCCGAGCTGGCGGCCAGGGGCCGGGCGGGCGAGGGGGGCGCGGCCGGGGGGGGGGGGGGGGCTGGCCGGGAAGGGGCCGTGGCCGGCCAGGGGGCGGCCGGGGGCGGCCGGGCGGCGCGGCCAGGGCCGGCGCGGCCAGGGGCGGGCGGCTGAGCCATGGCCGGATGGGGGAAAGAGGAGGGGAGGGGGAAGGAGGGAGGAGGGAGGAGGGGGGAGGGGAAGGGGGCTCACCGATGGGGCGGCCGACGGCGAGGGGGCGCGGCCGGGCAAGGGGCGGCGGCGGCGGCCTAGGGCAGGGAGGTAGGGGCGGCGGCTTAGGGAGAGAGAGAGAAAATGAGAGGGAGAGGGAGAGGGTTAGGGGAAAAAGGGAGAGAGGGGGGGGCGGCTGGGCCTTGCCAAGGCCCAAGAGGGGGGCGCGCGCAGGGGCTTGGGCCGGCCGGGGTCGGCCCACGGCGCGGGAGAGAGAGAAAAAGAGGAGAGAGAGAAAGAAAAAGAAAGAAAGAAAAGGTTTTCCGCTTATTCTCGAAATCCGATCTTTCTAGATGAATGCAATTGCACTTTCAAAGCAATCGAAAAATGCATGGTTCGGCATGGTGCATCAAACAACACAAAGTATCTTTAGAGTTTTTCTTACACGGGAATTCCAAACCGAATCCCGCTAAAACTTTGGAAAAGGTCAAGGTTTAGCGAGGGGAAAAAGAAAAGAAAAGGTAACGCCCGAATTTTGGCGAGTAAAGAAAAGGAAAAATTCAACTGCAAAATTCGGGGCGTTACAAACCTATCCCCCTTAAAAGAATCTCGCCCTCGAGATTCAGGGCTGGCTAGCAAAGAGCTCTAGGTACTTGGCCATCAAATCATCTTCACGCTCCCAGGTTGCTTCTTCCTCAGAGTGGTGACTCCATCTGACTTTGCACATCCTGATGGTCTTCCTTCGGGTGACTCTATCTGCAACCTCAAGGATCTGAGCTGGCTTCTCAACATAGGTCAAGTCTTCCTGGACTTCCAGACCTTCCACTGGCAACTGCTCTTCTGGCACACGCAAGCACTTCTTCAACTGAGACACATGAAAGACATCATGCACGGCTGACAAATTCTCTGGCAGACTGAGCTGATAGGCCACTTCTCCACGCTTTGAGAGGATCTGGTACGGACCAATGTAGCGGGGTGCTAGCTTGCCTTTCACTCCGAATCTTCTGACTCCTCTGATCGGTGACACTTTCAGATAGACAAAGTCTCCGACTTCAAAACTCAGCTCTCTTCTTCTTGTGTCTGCATAGCTTCGCTGCCTCGATTGCGCTATCTTCAGATTCTCTCGGACCATCTTGATGTTCTCTTCGGCTTCAAGCAAAATATCTGGCCCGAACACTTGCTTCTCTCCAGGCTGATCCCATTGCAACGGAGTTCTACAACTCCTTCCATAAAGCGCTTGAAATGGTGACATCTTCAAACTGGCCTGGTAACTGTTGTTATAGGAAAACTCTGCATAAGGCAATCGCTTGTCCCATCCGGACTGATCTTGCAACGCACAGGCTCTCAACATGTCTTCAAGAATCTGATTGGTTCTTTCGGTCTGACCATCTGTCTGCGGATGATAAGCTGAACTGAAATTCAGATGTGTGCCCAAGGCTTCATGCAACTGCTGCCAGAAATGAGAGGTGAACTGCGTTCCTCTGTCTGACACTATCTTCTTTGGCACACCATGAAGACAAACGATCCGAGACATATACAACTCTGCCAATACTGCACTGTTGTAGCTGGTCTTGACAGGTATGAAGTGGGCTGATTTGGTCAAACGGTCCACTACTACCCAAATGGAATCGTAGCCGGCTCGAGTGCGAGGCAATCCGACTATGAAATCCATACCGATTTCATCCCATTTCCACTGAGGGATCTGCAACGGTTGCAACAATCCAGCTGGTCTCTGGTGCTCTGCCTTAATTCGCCGACAACTATCGCACTTAGCCACATGCTCTGCGATTTCCCTCTTCATTCCATACCACCAAAATTTCTTCTTCAGATCCTGATACATCTTCTCACTGCCAGGGTGAATCGAATAAGCTGTCTCATGAGCTTCCTTAAGAATCAACTCCCGAATGGACTGGACATTGGGAACACACAAGCGGTCTTTGAACCATACCACGCCTTCTGCATCTTCTCGAAAATCTTTGCCTTTGCCTTCCGAAATCAGTCGCCGAATCTCACTGATCTTCTCATCATTCTTCTGCGCTTCTTTGATTTCGCGCTCCAAGGTAGGTTCCAGTTCAACTGAGACTCCTCGCGAATTATTCAGAAATCCGAGACTCAACCTGTCAAACTCCTTGGCCAACTCATAAGGCATCGGACGAGCGACCATCAGATTGACTTGACTCTTTCTGCTCAAAGCATCTGCCACTACGTTTGCTTTGCCTGGATGGTAATGGATCTCCAACTCATAGTCTTTGATCAACTCTAACCATCTTCGCTGCCTCATATTCAATTCTGTCTGAGTAAATATGTACTTCAGACTCTTGTGATCTGTGTAAACATCGCATTTCTGTCCATACAGATAGTGCCTCCATGTCTTCAGTGCGTGAACCACTGCTGCCAACTCTAGATCATGGATTGGGTAATTCTTCTCATGAACCTTCAACTGTCGGGACGAGTAAGCCACAACTCTTCCCTCTTGCATCAACACGCATCCCAAACCTGTGTAACAAGCATCACAGTACACAGAGAAGGGCTTGTGCACATCAGGCAAGACTAGGACAGGCGCTGTTGTCAACTTCTCTTTCAGCGCTTCGAAGGCCTCTTGACATTTCTGGGTCCACTTGAACTCAACCTTGTTGCCTAGCAACGCTGTCATTGGTTTCGCAATCTTCGAAAACCCTTCAATGAATCGCCGATAATATCCGGCCATTCCAATGAAGCTCTTGATTCCTCGAGCATCCGTTGGCGCTTTCCAGTTCAGAATGTCTGCCACTTTCTTCGGATCCACAGCCAATCCTTCCTTGTTGATTATGTGACCCAAGAACAGGACTTCACTGATCCAGAACTCACACTTGCTCAACTTTGCATACAACTGGTGCTCTCGCAATCTCTGCAATACCATCCTCAAATGATCTGCATGCTCTTCTTCGCTTTGAGAATAAACCAGAATGTCATCAATGAATACCACCACAAATTTATCGAGATAATCCATGAATACACTGTTCATCAAGTTCATAAAGAACGCTGGTGCATTGGTCAAACCAAAAGACATCACCGTGAACTCATACAAACCATACTTGGTAATGAATGCCGTCTTCGGAATGTCCGAAGGTCAGATCCTGAGCTGGTGATAACCTGACCTCAAATCAATCTTGGAGAACACACTGGCTCCTCTCAACTGGTCGAACAGATCTTCTATTCTGGGCAAAGGGTACTTATTCTTGATCGTGACTTCATTCAAAGCTCGGTAATCGATACACATCCTCTTGGTGCCATCTTTCTTTTCCACAAACAAGACAGGGGCGGCCCAAGGCGAGGTGCTTGGCCGGATGTAACCTTTCTCTGACAGTTCATCAATCTGCTTCTTGAGCTCAACCAACTCTGGTCCGGATATTCTGTAAGCTCTCTTAAAGATGGGGGCGGTTCCAGGAAGAAGCTCTATGGCAAACTCAACTTTCCGCTCTGGCGGCATACCCGGTAAATCCTTTGGAAACACATCTGGGAATTCAGACACAACCTTGATACTCTCAATTGGGTCTGCTTCACTGCTATCGACAGTCATCTGATAACAACTTCCTTTCTTCGGCTCAGGGGGGACTAACTCGGTCACCACTTCCTCTCCTAGTGGGGACACCAACCTGATTGTCCTTTTATCACAACTGATAACTGCCTGATACTTATCTAGCCAATTCATCCCTAGGATAACATCTATTCCCTGAGTACCCATTACTATAAGGTTGGCGGGAAACGCTATCCCCCTTATTTCTACACTTATATTCAAACATATGCTATCAGCTCGAATTCTACCACCAGCTGAGTCAATTTGAATGGGGGTTGACATGGCAGTAATTGGAAGATTATGTGCTTCTACCCATGATGCAGTAATAAAAGAATGCGTTGCTCCAGTATCAAATAACACTTCTGCAATATGGGAGTCGACTGGGAACATACCTACTGTCATGCCGGGGGTCTCCTGAACTGCTTCAGCCTCCAAGTGATTCAATCTTCCGTGATTATAGCGCTGCTGAGGGCGGTTGCCTGCTCCAGGCTGGGACGCATTCTGCTTTGCTGGGGCATTGGGGCCTGACTGCTGCTGGGCTGCCTTCTTCGGACATTGCATTACCCAATGGCCTTGCTCTCCACAGTGGAAACATGCCCTGTTTCCAACCTGAGCTGGCGCTGCCTGATTGTTCTGCTGAGTTGCGGGGGCAGGAAGACGAGGTGCTTGCTGATTCTGCCTCTGAAACTGGCCTCCTCCTGACTGATTGCTCTGACGGTTCTGGTACTGATGCTGAGGATACTGCCTTTGGAACTGCTGATACTGCTGACGCTGCTGATGCTGCTGAGGTGGACGCTGGTTCTGCCTGAACTGCTGAGGTTGATTGCCTGAAAAACGAGGGCGACTGCTGCTTCCAGGCTGGGGTCCACTGATCTTGCGCTTACGATCCTCCATCTCCTTACGCTTCCTTTCTGTCATGATTGCTCTGTCAATCAGGTGCTGGAATGTCGGGAAGGTATGATTCATCAGCTGATACTGCAGAGGGTCGACCAGGCCTCTCAGAAAACGGTACTGTCGCTTGGCATCAGTGTTGACATCTTCAGGAGCATAGCGGGACAACTGCAGGAACCTGTCTCGATACTCACTGACAGACGATGACCCTTGCTTAAGGGCCAGGAACTCCTCCTTCTTCACTGTCATCAGACCTGCAGGCACATGGTACTGACGAAAGCTACCTCTGAACTCTTCCCAGGTGATGGCATCGGGGTTGGCATGGGTGGCGAGGTAGGACTCCCACCATGATTGGGCTGCTCCTCTCAACAGACGGGGACCATACAAGACTTTCTCCCTGTCATCACACTGAGCGGTATGCAACTCCCGCTCCACAGTGCGCAGCCAATCTTCAGCGTCCATGGGGTCAGAAGAGTGAGCGAACGTTGGTGGATGACCTCTCATGAATTCAGCACGCTTGTCTCTAGGCATCTGAGGCATCTGAGGCTGGGGTGGTGCTTGCTGCTGCTGCTGCTGAATGGCGGCCAGAGTCTGACCGATGGCCTGAACTGCCTGAGTCTGCATCAGAAACATCTGCTCGATCGACATCGGGGGCGGGGGCGGCAGCTGCTGCTGCTGGGGCACCTCATCTTGCTGACCGGCTTGCTCCTGCTGAGCACGCCTTCCTCCTCTGCGCCTGTTCTCTGACATCTGCAGAACGCAACCACACATCAGAACTGATCTGGCAAATCTTGCAGCATAAGAAAAGAGTATAGAATCCTCCAACAGCACTGAACAGATTAGCATCTTCACTGATCTCCAACACAGACCACACAACTTCTCAGATAAAGAGGAAAGTAGAATAAAGGTTTTCCCAACTATATAACTAACTCCATTAACATAATATGTAAGCCAAAATGCAGGGGATACCCACACTCTGGTGACAATCATTACAAAGATCCAAACCAAACATAGTTCATCATGACAAACATAAATGCACAGGATATAGCAAACTACCCTGTCTAACTAAGACTAACTAAAACCGAGACTAACGCTAAGACTGAAGCTTCTATGTATATATATTTCGTATTAATTACAAGATCCAACTCTAACGATATATGGTTCTAGATTTATCTTGGTCTTGCAGTCGGGATTGCCATAAGACTGGAGTCCACGCCGAGGTGAGCGGTACGGGTGCTGAGTCCCGACGGGAGCGGGGGAACCATCATCCAAGTGACGACGCTCCGCGCGCTCAGCCCGCAGCAGGGCGATCTCAGCACGAGCCCTACTCAGCTCGTCTAATGCATGGTCCAGCTCCGTGTTTAGCACGGCGGCTAGGTTGACTGTGCTGCTCAACCTAGGATTGTCCTCACCAGCAGGTGAAACAATCACGCCTCCTGTGCTGCCAGATGGACGGCGGGGGTAATACTTCAGGTCAAGACCGTCAGCTACCCCACCGAGAACCGAGCAGTAGTGCGAAAGCGCACGCCGTGCAGCATCCTGCATGGCTGCCTCAGCTGAGTCCCGCTCAGAGATAGAATAGTGCTCTGAGCAAGCCTCCGCGCCCTGGAGACTGTTCTCCGGACGGCGCACCAAGCAGGTCGCCTCCCAGCGGTCCGGGTAGACCCCGCGACTATGCTGGTAGACCACACAGCGATACTCGATGGACCAAGTACGCCGGTCAAGTGCCCGACGTAGCAGGGTGTCGAGCGCGTCGTGGAAGTGACACCCGCGAGCAGCGTCGCGAGTGATGGGTCGAGCAACCCATCCTTCCGGCTCATGGTTAGAGAGGTCGAGGTCGTGGCTCGAGCTGTCGTCGCCACCTCCGTCGTCTGGGTCTCCTCCAGCAGCTACTCCAGAAGCTGGGGCACCCAGTGGTGGTGCAGGGGGCGCCTCCAGAGGAAGCACAGGGGAGCAGCTCCTCACAGACTCTATCTCCTGCTGGAGCGAGAAAGAAGAGCCCTGCTGCTCCTGTCGTCGACGTTCCTGCTCCTCATGCAGGCGGTGGTGCAGTCTCTCCAAGTGGCTGGACTGTCCGGCCACGGGACGGCGAAGCGGACGCTCAGCAAGGCGGGAGGGTAAGAAGGGGATGACGGACTTTCGTGCAGTGTGTCTAAGACGAGCCATCTACAAAAGACATCGCAAGCAAAAGGGTGAGAACAGAATTAATATGACCAGCAAATAATGAATCATAAATAAATGAAGGATCAGAATAAAACAAAATTTTCAGCAAGGTATAATATATAGTAGAACATAGGTTTGGTCAGTAGGACCAACTTTTGAAGGGATACCAAAGTCAAGGCAAGGACAGAGGTCTATAGTCCTTAGAACGACCATTCTACTCTAGGTTAGCGGTCCTACAGTCAACACGGCTTTGATACCACTTATGTCACACCCGGTTTTTAGAAGGCAAACCGAATGCGAACCATGTACGTGCCAGGATCAGTTATTCACGTACACAGCAGTTACATAATATGGACATCATCACACAGTGCTCAAATAGTATTAAAAGGGGAAATAATAGTCGATTACATCATACGTCTGAGACGTCCATATAGTTCTTACAATAAATCAAAGTGCGGAAAAGAAACGTAGATAACACGGCCTTCACAGGCAGCCGACTGGGGGTTGCCGCTAACCCACACCTAGAACTCGTCGTAGTCTTGGAACTCCTGGAAGTCTCCTTCCACAGCTTCATCTTCTCCTGAGCAGTGGTTGCAATGCTGACAACCTGGGGGGGGGGGGGATTGGTGTGTAGAGCAAGGGTGAGTACACATCAACATACTCAGCAAGCATCCCGTTTGGCTGTAGTGGACTAGCTTTATGTGGGGATAAGTCAAGCAGTTGCTTTTAGTTGGTCAGGTTATTACTTACTAGTAGAAAGCCAGGTTTTAACATTAACCCAAGTTATTAGCCCAATGTATCCTTTCCAAACGGAAAGAATACCACTTACCAATACCATAATCATAATCAGAACCATCAATCTCATTGCCACCTGTACCAAAGTATCTCTGATCAAGTATCACTAATCTCTGGAGCTCCCTTGGCCGCTCATAACCGCGAGCACGGCTGATATATCAGTTTCATAACACTCTGCAGAGGTTGCGCACTTTACCCATAAGCCGTGATTCCCTCTCTAGCCCGGGCTTGCAAGACCCTTATTCACTACCAAGGTGAATGGCTAGGGATTCACTACGAAGCCTTTACAAAGATTCCCCGTGGCTGTAGCCACCCATTAGGTTTCCTAAATGTACCGCACTCCTCCCCAAGGGACAAATCAACCTTGGCAGAGCGAGCCGCATACACCGAGCCCCATTGACGGCACAACGGCTAAGCGGACTACACCCCGGTTCCTCTAATTATTCAGCTAAGGGCGTCCCATTCCACCCTCATGGTTGCACTGTTTTCCCGGGCGGTCATCCATTGAACAGGTCCTTACGGAGAGGCACTCTCGAAACCGCTCGAGTCCCCTTAAAGGTCACAAATATAATCATAAATAAGAACGGGAAAACAGCATATCATAGATAATCACATCATGTTCATTGATTAGAGTTGGGCAATAGCATCAAACTAAGCAGTAATAATCTGACCCAAATAGGTAAACAAGGACATGGATAACAAAAGCTAGTCAATCCTTAAGTATAAATGTGTAATGCGGGGGTGAATTAAAGAATGAATAGGACAAAGATAGGTCAAAGGACACTTGCCTCCACCAACCGACTGCTGCTCAGGGGCTTCTCCTGCGAATTCCTCGGGCTCTTCGACCGGATCGTTCTCTATGCGAGCGCAAACATACATACATCCATCCACATACTTAATACAAAAGAACAGTACACCATACAAGAGAACAAGTAAAGTGAATATGCATCAAGTATGACATTCGACATTGCATTTGTTATGGTTAGAAAGAAACGGGAAAGGGTCTCGCAGGGGTTTAAAGTCTATGCACTAATGATTAGTTACAATTGATTCTTAACAAAAGAATTCTGTTATATATATATATACTAATGGGAACCTAATCATTTTTAGTTGACCAACATTGCACGGGATAAACAATTAACTACGTGAATCAATAGCATAACGGAATTTTAAATTAAACTTCCTATTTTCCATAGCATGAACAATGATCAGTCTACCTAAAATAAAGTAATTATGATCACAGAAAGTAAATAAAATAAAATAAAATAAAATAAAATAAAACAGAGGGGGGGGGGCGGTTGAACCGGCCCTAGGGCGGTTGAACCGGTTCTGCGCAGGGCGGCTGGGCTGGGGCGGGCGCGCGGGGAGGGCGGCCGAGCTGGGGGCCGGGGCCAGCCGAGCTGGGGCCAAGGCCAGCCGAGCTGGCGGCCGAGGCCAGCCGAGCTGGGGCCAAGGCCGGCCGAGCTGGCGGCCGAGGCCAGCCGAGCTGGGGCCAAGGCCAGCCGAGCTGGCGGCCAGGGGCCGGGCGGGCGAGGGGGGCGCGACCGGGGGGGGGCTGGCCGGGAAGGGGCCGTGGCCGGCCAGGGGGCGGCCGGGGGCGGCCGGGCGGCGCGGCCAGGGCCGGCGCGGCCAGGGGCGGGCGGCTGAGCCATGGCCGGATGGGGGAAAGAGGAGGGGAGGGGGAAGGAGGGAGGAGGGGGGAGGGGGGAGGGGAAGGGGGCTCACCGATGGGGCGGCCGACGGCGAGGGGGCGCGGCCGGGCAAGGGGCGGCGGCGGCGGCCTAGGGCAGGGAGGTAGGGGCGGCGGCTTAGGGAGAGAGAGAGAAAATGAGAGGGAGAGGGAGAGGGTTAGGGGAAAAAGGGAGAGAGGGGGGGGCGGCTGGGCCTTGCCAAGGCCCAAGAGGGGGGCGCGCGCAGGGGCTTGGGCCGGCCGGGGTCGGCCCATGGCGCGGGAGAGAGAGAAAAAGAGGAGAGAGAGAAAGAAAAAGAAAGAAAGAAAAGGTTTTCCGCTTATTCTCGAAATCCGATCTTTCTAGATGAATGCAATTGCACTTTCAAAGCAATCGAAAAATGCATGGTTCGGCATGGTGCATCAAACAACACAAAGTATCTTTAGAGTTTTTCTTACACGGGAATTCCAAACCGAATCCCGCTAAAACTTTGGAAAAGGTCAAGGTTTAGCGAGGGGAAAAAGAAAAGAAAAGGTAACGCCCGAATTTTGGCGAGTAAAGAAAAGAAAAAATTCAACTGCAAAATTCGGGGCGTTACAACATATACCGGAGCAACGTTGGCTGAGTTATACATGTCACGGATAGTCTGCTTTCATGGTGTGCCGAAGAAGATAGTGTCAGATCGAGGAACGCAGTTCACCTCTCATTTTTGGCAGCAGCTACAAGAAGCTTTGGGCACCCATTTGAACTTCAGCTCGGCTTATCATCCGCAGACAGACGGTCAGACTGAAAGAACTAATCAGATCCTAGAAGATATGCTGAGAGCCTGTGCGTTGCAAGACAAGTCAGGATGGGACAAAAGGTTACCTTATGCAGAATTCTCCTACAACAATAGCTACCAGGCCAGCTTGAAGATGTCACCGTTTCAGGCACTCTATGGGTGGAGTTGTAGGACTCCGCTGCATTGGGACCAGCCTGGAGAGAGACAGGTGTTTGGCCCCGACATTTTGCTTGAAGCCGAAGAGAATATCAAAATGGTTCGGGAGAACCTGAAGATAGCCCAGTCAAGACAGCGAAGCTATGCGGACCGAAGGAGAAGAGAACTGAGTTTCGAAGTAGGGGATTTCGTCTATCTGAAGGTGTCACCTATCAGGGGAGTCAGAAGGTTCGGAGTTAAAGGCAAGTTAGCACCCCGGTACGTTGGACCATATCAGATTCAAGCAAAGCGTGGAGAAGTGGCTTACCAACTCAACCTACCAGAAAGTTTGTCGGCAGTGCACAATGTGTTCCACGTGTCGCAATTGAGGAAGTGTCTGCGAGTACCAGAAGAACAATTGCCAGTGGAGGGTTTGGAAGTCCAGGAGGATCTGACATACATAGAGAAGCCAACGCAGATTCTGGAGTTTGCGGACAGAGTCACCCAAAGGAACACCATCAGAATGTGCAAAGTCAGATGGGGTCACCACTCGGAGGAAGAAGCAACCTGGGAACGAGAAGATGATCTGAAAGCCAAATACCCTGAACTCTTTGCTGACCAACCCTGAATCTCGGGGTGAGATTCTTTTAAGGGGGATAGGTTTGTAACACCCTGAATTTGGGGGTATAAAATTTCTTTGCTCATATTCACAAATTCAGGTGTTACTTCCCTTTTCTCATCCTTCCCCAATCTTCTCTTTCTCATTTCTATAGGAGAAAAGTGGTTATTTTATTTATAACTATAGTCTATTAGCTCAAACTCCAAGGGAGTATGAATTGTTGCATCATGTTGAACCCTAGATTTCACTTTTGTTTGATGCATAACTCTTGGAAAGTCTAATTTGAATTTGTGGCTCATTTGAATTTGAATCAAATAGAGAAAATAAAAAGAAAAGAGAAAACAAAAACCAGAATAAAAGAAAAAGGAAAAGAAGCCCGCTTCCCCCCGCCCTCTCGGCCTTTCGGCCCATCAGGCCCATCCCGCGCGCGCGCCCTCGCCCGCCTCCCCCTCTTTCTGCCCGCGTGCCCGGCCTGTCAGCCGCTTTCCCCGCGCCCGCATTCGCTTCCCCCGCTCTCTCTGCTCGCCCGGCCCCACCCGTCGGCGCAGCCGCTTTCCCCGCGCCCGCGCCCGCTTCCCCCTCTCTCTCTGCCCGTGGGCCCCGGCTGTCAGCCCCGTCGTCCCCGCGTAACCGCCGCCCCGAGCCGCGCGTGCCGCGGACTCCGAGCCCACGTCGCGCGTGGAGCTCGCAACTACCTCGCCCTCGGCCACTTGAGCTCAGGACCTCGCTCGCCATCTCCCCCTCCCTCATTTGCGCACCTGCAGGCCCCTCTCTCACCCTCCCCCTCGCTGCGCGCACGCCAAAGCGCAGCCGCCATTAAACCGCCGCCGCCCGAGCTCGTTCCTCCGTCGCCGTTGGAGCCCCGCCATGCCCTCTGCCACGGTGAGCTCCGCCCCGACGTCCACAACTCGGGACGCGCCCCAATTTCCCCTCTCCCTCCCCGAATTCCTCCGCCCGCGCTCACCCGCCGTTCGCTGCGCAGCCGCCGAGGTCCGCCACCGTCGACTCGGGCTGTCGCCGCGTCTCCGTCGCCACCAAGGAGTCCCCGGAGTTCGCCTTGAGGTAAGGAACCTCCCATGCCCTCTCCCTTCCCCTCTATTGCACTCTGTCGCGCTTAATTCCTCGTCGGAGTTGCTTAACGCCGTCGCCGAGCCGCTCCGCCGTGAACCGCCCCCCTCCGGTGCCCCTGCCCCGACCTAGTCCCCACCAGAAGACTCCCCGCGCCCTCCCCAACCTCCCCGGCCATTCAGATCGCCCCAAGGACCCGCAGGGCCCCGCGCCCCTCGTCTCCGGCGAGCTCCTCCGCCGCGGGGACGGGCGCCGCCGCCTCAGCTGGCTGGGGAAGGAGACAGAAGCCAGCCACCCCATCTCCGCCGTCCATCTTAGATCGGACGGCCCTGTTTCAAATAGCCCGAACCCAACCTCAGCCGTTCGCCTGAGATCCGACGGCCCAGAGTCGTTTCCCCCGCGCCCCGCCTCCCTGCCAATTGGGCCCCGCCTGTCAGCCCGCCTGCGCCCCGCGCTGCCCGCCCGGTCCCGCCTGTCAGCCGTCCGCCCCGCGCTGCCCGCCCGGCCCCGCCTGTCAGCCCGCCTGCGCCCCGCGCTGCCCGCCCGGTCCCGCCTGTCAGCCGTCCGCCCCGCGCTGCCCGCCCGGCCCCGCCTGTCAGCCGCTCAGGCCGCCGCGCGCTCGCGCGCCCGCCCGCGATCTAATCTCGGGCGTTGATTTGAGATCCAACGGCTATGAAGGCCCGATACCCCTTCGCCCGCGCAAATTCTTAAAGAGACCCCCGGTTTTTTGTAAATTGACCCACCGTCCCTGGATCTTCGCAGTTAAGTCCTCGGACCTTTTATTTAATTCAAAATAAGTATTTAGGGTATATTTTTAATCCCTAAACTTGTAAAATTCATAACTTTGCCATATGAACTCCAAATTAGGTGCTTCAAATTGCAAAATGTTCATAATATTATTATCTATCTGTTTATGCAATGTTTCCCTGCTGTTTCCATGTCCCAATTAATGGTTAATCATTAGGATAGGATTAAGGTTATTGGAACCTTATTTGAGATAATTAGAAGTTGGTAGACTTTAATAAAAGTTGGAGCACTTAAGTTTATGGACTTAAACACCTAAGTTTAGGGACTTAAAATCAGATAATGATTTAATCCCACCACTGACTTAAACCTGATTAGTGGATAATGAATCCTTTTGTATAGTCCTCTACCCTAGACCTAGAGAATACCAGAGTGCCTATCCCTTTTCTATTATGAACTTGTGATCTCTCTGCTGCATATGTTTGGTATATTGTTTTGTTTGTTATTTCCCAAGTGCATAGTGTGAATGATTACTTTACGTAGACAACGAGAAGTCTGTGTTTCCCGAGGGAGTTGCAGAGGAAGTCCCTGATCAGCAGTTTGGTGAAGGCAAGTGTCCTCTGACCCATTGTGTCCTATTCATTTATAACTTACTACCCCGCATTACCTACTTGAAACCTAAGGATTGACTAGCTTTACACTTTACTTTATCCTTGAAGACCTTATGGGCTATTATGGTTAGCATTCTGCTACTGCCTTAACTTAATCAATAAACATGATGTGAATATTTATGATACTGTTATCCTGATTATGTTGATGATCTTGTGATACTCTAGGGGGCTCAGGCTGTTTCCTGAGTACCTCTCCGTAAGGACCTGTTCGTTGAGAGACCACCCGGGATAACAGTGCAACCATGAGGGTGAAATGGGATGCCCTTAGCTAATTAATTAGAGGAACTAGAGGTGTAGTTGCTTCGCCGTCGCGCCGTCAATGGGGTCCAGGCACAGTGCTTGCTCTGCCGAGGCTGAGTGCCGAGGTTCTTTCGTTTTGCTTTTGTTAGTCACTCTCCTGCGGGGAGGAGTACTGTGTTTATCAAACTGGAGAAACCTAACGGGCAGCTATGATCTCTAGGGAATCTTTGTAACAGCTACGTAGTGATACCCTGCCGGACCACCTAGGTAGTGGTCAATGGGGATTAGCTCTCCCCGGGCAGAAAGGGAATCATGACTCATGGGTAAAGTGTGCGACCTCTGCAGAGGGTAGTGAAACTGATATGTCAGCCGTGCTCACGGTTAAGAGCAGCCTTGGGATCCTCTTTGATTAGAGATACAGATGGTTCGAGATACAAGGATTATGTTATGGTTTTGGTTCGAATATGATGATGTTGTTCCTCGATGAGGAAATGGTTTATGGGTTGGTTATTGATAAAATCTGACTTCTACTAATGATAAATACCTGTCCAACTAAAAGCAACTGCTTGAGCCTAACCCCACATAAAGCTAGTCCACTTCAGCCAAACGGGACATTTGCTGAGTACGTTGATGTGTACTCATCCTTGCTTTACCACAAAACACCAGGTTGTCCGCATTGTAACCACTGCTCCGGAGAAGGCGAAGTCGTGGAAGGAGACTTCCAGGAGTTCCAAGACTACGACGAATTCTAGGTGTGGGTTGGCGGCAACCCCCAGTCAGCTGCCTGTGAAGGCCTTATCTTTACTGCGTTTCGCTAGCACTTTGATTTAACTGTTAAGTCGATGACTATGTGGATGTCTATGACTCTGTGATGTAATAAGTTAATACTCTTTTATGCTATTATTCGAGCAATGTGCGCTGATGTTCATTTATGTAATCGCTGTGTACGTGAGTTCTGATCCTGGCACGTACATAGTTCGCACTTGGTTTGCCTTCCAAAACCGGGTGTGACACTCAGATAGTACAGTGTCATCAGAAAAAGTAAACCGCACACAGGGAACTCTATGTGTTCCTCTGGCAGACATTGCCTCTGTTGTTGGACATCTCTAAAATTAGCCTAAGGCGATACATGATATGTCCACTAGAGAAACAACATTCTGAGACACTCGCCTTCATTCAGGATTGCCTTATGATTACCGCTGATATGGATATGGGTTACATGCTTCTCTACTCTTGAAAGTCTTTCGCTCCGAATCTCGGGACGAGATTCTTTTAAGGAGGAAGGGCTGTAACATCCCAGGTGTTTATATTCCGCTCGACAACGGGTACGGATTTAAGCACGTGATCAGTGGATAAAATGGATGTTAAATTTTAAACATCTTCGTCTATCGTGATTTCAATATCGCATCTGTTTCGTTTGTCGCGAGCGCGACATCATTTTTATTTTTATCTGTCCGAGCTCTTCCTGAAATTTTCGTGCAGTTCGGAACATCGTCGTTCCGAAAATCGGTGCGTCCGGTGATTATTTAAAATACATCGCTCGCGCGAACACGAATTCGAAAGCCCGAACCACTTGGACGATTTTTATTCCGAACAGATTAAATTGACCCAACGACTAAATTGTTCGGGGCAAAATAATCTGAATCGTGCAGTGTCTGAGAAAAATCGTGCGCGAGATTATGACCCAGTTTATTCTTTAGCACGTTGTTTTGACGGCGAAATCGTGTATACATTAGCCAATATGGTTTCGGCTAATATTAGTCGAATCACGCAGAATAAATTATCGAAGCCAAAATCTGTTTAATTCAGTCTATTGTTTCTTGCTTCGGTCTAAATCTTTAAAAATGAATTAACAGTACGATTTTGTCTGAGTTCAGAGAATTCGCCAAATTAAATCGTTAGCCTTCGGATTTCTACTTCGAGATTCGGAGAATGGGATGGGTTGTGGAATAGTGTATCGACCCATGTGCATTGTTAAAAATCTGAACTCAAAAATATCTGTAATTTTCTGTAAAGAAAAATGAAGAAAGAAATTAAAAAAATGGAAATATCTGGTATTCTTATCTTCTCCACCGCTTCCCTTGTCTCCCTGATCCTCTCCCCACGCTGATCACTCTTCTCTTTGCCTCCATGCTGTGTGCCACAGCCCCAGCATCGACCGCTCCGGCTGCTCCCTCCTGCAGCACGCCCAAGCTTCTCCCTACCGTAGCCACCGCTTGGGCGCTCATCTCCCTGTCTCCCATGGCTGCCGAGGTGCTCCCCGGTGCCTCGCCTAGCCTCTGCTCCTCTTCTCCCCAGCGCCTGGTCGGATGTGGATCCTCTGCTCGGATCTCCCTCTCCCATGGCGGACTCGCGCGCGTCCCTGTTTGCCGAGCGCTTCTTCTTCTCCCAGCTACCTCTGTCTCCCGTTCGTTGGCCTTGCGCATCTCCCTCTGCTCGGCCAGGATGGACATCATCCCCTGTCGCAGCTTACCGTCGACTGCGCTGCTCCCTGCGTGCCCGGCCTCTGTTCTGTGCGCGCGTCCCATCTTACCGTGCTCAGCTTCAGCTCGCTCGGCCCCTTCCCCGCGCTCTCGCGCCCAGCTGAAGTTTCCTGCACATGCTCCTCGGCCGGAGCTCCTGGCTCGCATCCCTTCAGCTCGGATTCGCCGTCGCGTTCAGTTCCCTGGTGGCCGAGCATAGCCCTTGCGCTTGCGCCTTCTCTGTTCAATTTTTAAAACACCTAGGCCTACTCATGGTCGCTCCATTGGTCGTTGGTGTTCGGCTCCCTGTTTCAGCTTGCTGTGTCGCGCTCGTTCAAATCGCCGCCATGGCGTTTCCCGTCGAGCTCCTCTGTTGTGCGCGCGAAGTTCTCTACTCACCACAGCGCGTCGAGCTCGCGCGCCGAACCTTTTTCTAGCTTGCCGCGACGCTCGGTGTCCTGCCAGCTTTGCTCACCCGCGTCGGCTACTTGCTGGTGCTCCAACTTATCAGCTATCGTTATCCTATTCGCGTCCGCACGCGACCGTGGTCGTGTTCGTCGAGTTTGCCAACACTCTGTTGCTGATTCAACTGTCATCGATGTTGTGTGCCTCGCTGCATGCTCGCCGAGTGCTGTCGATTGTACCTCGGGACTCGTGCTTGCCGTTGGCTCGTGTTAACGCTCCCGCGTCTGCTTGTTGTCACTGCGTCGCACTTGCTCTTCGTCCATCGGGCTTCACGCGTGCTCGCGTTTGTCGTCGAGCTATTGAACCCATCCTCCCTTGGTCATGACTTCGTCGTCACCAGAGCCCTCACTAGATTCGTGTCCTCGCCAGCTCGCTCCATATTCAATCTCGTTGTCGTTCCGCGCGTCAGCAAGAATCCCAAAAATCGGGTGAAGACGAAGCCAGCAGCGTGATATTCACCAAGTGTGCGACAAAAAGCTCGGACATCCTGCGCGACTCAAGTTCAATTCGTCAAAATTATTCAATTGGGGAAAGATCTTCGGCAATTGATTACCGAAGAAAAGAAGACCCCTGGATGACGTCAACCGGAACCCGCAGTCGTGCTTGCGACTATCGCGTCGAATTAGTCAGGGTAAGCAAATTTGTTATTCATATTAGCGGATTGATGGATGGTTTGACTAGGTAAAATATTTATTAGATTGTCTGAGTCGCTTTGGTAAATTGGCCGATGCCGTAGGATAAAAGAGGTCTCAATAGGTCTCAGTATTGCGGAACTGTAGGTACTAAAAATGAAGTGTTATTAATATATATGATACACAGGTTAACCGGTAAATTAGTTTAGAAAGTTAATGAAAGTCCTTCTATCAAATTTTATAAGTATTAGGTGCCCAAGAATTTTGAAGTTAAAATTATAAGCCGTTTAGTGTGTTCTCTAGACTAGGTATGGTATTTTATGTGTTGATCGAGTTCATGCTTAGAATGGATGTTGATTGCTACCTCGACTGTTTAGCTAGGTTAGAAGAGCATGATTGTCGTAGGTAACAATATATCGATAGCTAGTGTCCGCAATGTCTCGTCATTAGGTAGGTTATTTCTCTTTTGCGTAGTATCGTAATGTCTGGTGTTATTGTTCCTTATATGCATTCATGTGCATAATGCATCTCAATTAGGTACGTTAATTGATCGCGCGATGCGGAAGACAAGCCAAGTCGACCCCAAGCACGGGCTAATCCGCAGGATGATGCAGATGGATAACCCGATCAAGTACCAAGACAAAGGCTACTCGTCAAGCGAACGCCGTCTAACAACACTAACCTAGTGTTACTCAGGCAAGCCCCGGTGCATTTGCCTCCTCCTTGTGTTTTAAAAACCTTTTTCACTTGCTTGATGCATTAGGTGATAGGAGTTGAATGCTTAAACAATTCCTGCATTACCTTCCTTGAACTTGATTACCTTCCTCGAAACCCTGTTTTTTACAAAAGGTTTTACTATGCTTAGTATTGCTCTAGCAAAACAAAAGGTTTTGTTTTACAAAAGATGATTGGCAAAGTGGGAAGGATGTTTTTGAAAATAAAACTTGATGGTGGATCCATCATGGCCATGATGGGTTCAACATCGGAAAAGATATACCTCTGCCAGGTACCAAACTTTGGGTTTTAAATGATTAAGCTGAGACCGAGCGGGTGACTTGCACGAGAAGAGAGTCTCGGTGTAGTGTCTCCGTCTGAGTCGATTAAGGACCGTGTCGATGTAGGCTTGATGACTGAGGACCCTTTAACTGGTCACATGCCTCGTCATGGGTAAGCCTTGCCTCGGGCAGACTAAGGCCAGAATAAGATAACACGGAATGGGCGTGGAGCGGTGGCAAGAGTAGCGTGTACCCTCCGTGGCAAGAGGCTGGACGGTGGTGTATCTGTGCTCTCGGTTCGCGTGAACCTGATCTGGTCTTAAGAACCTCAGTGGCGGGTTGACATATGCAAGGGTTAAGTGCTACATATGTCGTGTGATCGGAGATCCTCAGCTGAGTATAATCGATTCGGATCGCCGTACCTTCGCGGTTATGAAGATTTGGTCACTGCCCTATACGTAGCAATCCAGTGAAGATGAAGGGCTTGCTAAGAAATTGGCTAGTGCAGGTCAAGTGTTTGAACTAGGGTAGAAAGAACTCTAGATGCAGGTAACTTTACTTAACCTGACAAGTAAAATTGGATTTTAAGGATCCACTCGTAGTAAGCTTTTCTGCAAAACAAAGTCTTTGATTCTTGATAAACCATACCTTGACTCCCTTATAACCAGCATACCCTTGAGAGTCTTTTCTTTAGTCGGGTAAGTCTTGCTGAGTAATTCCGTACTCACGGTTTTATTCCCTGTTGTTTTTCAGGTTCTAACCTTGTGCTGCTGTGATGGTGTTAAGTGTCGGTGGGCTCGGCCTTCTTATAAGTCTAAGTAACCCTTCTATACTTCTTATTGAGGATGGTCACTTGAGCTAGCATATATTTCAACTTATATTTTTGTAATCACTCCGATAAAATAATATGAAATTTTTGTAACCTATAAAATTTGGTAATAAGATTTCCGCTGCAAAAATGTTGATGTGTGTGATTTGTGTTACTTAATCCCACGGTTCTGGTTGAAAGTGTTTTATCCGATGTCCTTGGGGCAATCAGACAGATCCTGTTGAGTTATCTGGTGCACATGCATGGCCGTCTGAGGTCTTTGGGACAAGGACAGGTGCATGTGGGCCCAATGACTTGGAGGTTCTGCCACAGGCTGGTATCGAAGCTGGATTAAGTATATACGGTCACATACGTATTTTCAAAACAAAGGTTTTGGTATTGAAAAACCTATTTTCGACTAAATACATTGTTTGGCTTTGAAAAACAGTTTTGAAAAGCTATAATGCTAGCGACATCCTCTGTTAAGCCCTAAGTTAAGGACTATCAGGTGGCTTAGTTCAAAACCACTAACCCACAACCGGAGGTATTGCATACATGTGTATTGTTATTTTTGAGGCCATTCAGTTTTGAATGGATCGACGCTCAAGGTAAGGTGAGATGTGAGAGCATGACCGAACAACCGTCGGTCTAGGGAAGTGTTTAATTGTGGCGCTTGATTATATACATGTTCCACATATGTATATATGAAGGCTGTGATGTGGAGTATTTACTTTTCCGGGAATTCAGTACCCCATGGATGTGTATGGGTATACAGACATGGGAATACTGAGAAGTGTAATGTACTTGTAACGACGCACCTACGCTCAGGTAAGAAGGTGAGTTACCATAATGAGTTGCCCTATGGTTAAAGTGTGGCAACGGCGCCTATGCGTGGCTCGGCGCTTAATGATGAGCTGGCCTCCATATAGCAATATATAGAGTATAAACTGTGATAAATTGTCATGTGTGGATATTGCATCATGGGCAATTGGGCTGTGATGGAATTTTCTGCAGGTACACTAACCTCGAAAACATATGAGTAGTTGACGACTAGCAAAATACCGTGAGAGTCGTAAGTATGCCACCGAGATAGAACGCTATTGCCATATTAAATTGGCCAAAATTCGTGAGGACGTGTAGGACGAGCATGCATTCTGATTGTTGCATCATGTTTGTCACCTATACACCCAAAATGCTTCTCTCGCCCCTATTCCAGTAACCATTGATTGTAAATAATATGGTGTCTTAAAGCTACATGTTTAGATAGCTTTCAGGTTGTTAAATTTGACCATTAGTGCAAATGTGTTTGCCCTTGTGCTTGATGTGTCGATAGAAGGTTAGTGACTTGTTTGCCTAAACCAGAATTAGGTCATGTTCTTATTTGGTGAACCAAGACCCAAATTTAAATTCTCCATTATCACTCCATGACCAAACACATACAAAGGAATGCTTAGATACTTTCTTTGTTGAACATAAAATGTACCCAAGCTTAAAACAGGAATCTCAAGTCATGTTTCCTTCTAAAACCATGCCCTTGACAATTGGTACAAGCTGATGTACCTTATCCAGTTTGCCTGTTTTTAAGGATCGCCATGTCGCTTTATCAACCTAACACAGGAAAGACATGTCTGAGTATTTTCTTGAATTTGGTGCCTTTGGTTTTCTCATATCTATCGAAGGAATACCAACTTAATCATATGGTTATTCTTCCTCTGTATCTACTTAGATACTAATCCTTGATCTTGTAATCTCTGCGATGGGCATAGAAATATGCTTGGGGATGAATTAACAGTCTCCCATCGTACTCCTTTCATCAAGTTTAGGTTGTGGCCATGTCTTGTTCATTTCCTTGGGCCATAATCTATTTGGCTCTCTACTTGTAACCATTCATACAAGTGGAGTATCTCTTTGTATATTATCACCCTTGACCAGTCTATTTGTGTGAGATTTCTTATTGGTTATGTCTGGTATTGGCGTTATGACTAAAATTGATGATGCCGCGCCAAAACCGAGGGCCTCCTGTGGATGCATACACATGGTTGTGCTGCTCGGTACACGCTAGTATCACAGCTAGTAGTCATAATCCATTATGAGATTATATTAATAGGTTATCTCTACACAAATTGTTCTTACCACGTGAGATTCATTATTGGTGCCAGTTTTGTAATGGTGTCATGGTTAAGGACTTATGGTACCGCGGCGAAACTGAGAGCCTCCTGTGAATGCGCACACAGGATTTTGCTGCTTGGCGCATGCCGGTACCAAGGTCTCTGGTCATGATCCATTGTGGAATTACACTGATGTGTGATCTTCTGTGGACTCCTCCCTTGAAACAATTTCTATGTTGTTTGTCAAGTTATCAAGCAACATCTATCATCTCCGTTGGATTAAAAAGAGCATACCACTTTTATGTGTGGTCTCTTTTCTTTTGATTTTGATAGTGACTACTTATACAAGTTCCCTTTACATCCTTTGTGTAAAGGTGAAGCCTTGGAGCTTTTTAGTGTTGAGAAATAACTAATTAGCTCTCAAGATGGAGATTGGCTTTTCCTGTCGCTGAAATGCAGGAGTTTGTTCCCCGTAGCCTGAGCTAGCTAGGGGTAGGGTAATGATGGCCCCCCCTAGGCCGTGGTCGGTCCGAGCCCTTGGTCGGTCGAGGCGGAGGCTCCTCCGAGGTCGAGGTCGAGTCCGAGCCCTGGGGTCGGGTGAGGCGGAGTTCGTCGTCTTCTGGAGCCGAGGCTGTGTCCGAGCCCTGGGGTCGGGCAAGGCGGAGTTCGTCGTCTTCTGGAGCCGAGACGGGGGCCAAGCCCTGGGGTCGGGCGAGGCAGAGTTCGTCGTCTTCCAAGTCGTGGTTGAGTCCGAGCCCTGGGGTCAGGCGAGGCGGAATCCATCGTCTTTCGAGGCCGAGACGGGGGCAGAGCCCTAGGGTCAGACAAGGCGGAGCTTCCTATGGCGCCCAAGGCTGGACTTAGCAGTTGTCAACCTCACCCTGACGACTGGCACAGCAGTCGGAGTGGGGCAGGCGGCGCTGTTTTCCTGTCAGGTCGGTCAGTGGAGCGGCGAAGTGACTGCGGTCACTTTGGCCCTATCGACTGAAGAGCGCGCGTCAGGATAAGTTGTCAGGCGATCCTTGCATTAAATGCTCCTGCGATACGGTCGATTGACGTGGCGATCTGGCCAAGGTTGCTTCTCTGCGAAGACTAGGCCTCGGGCGAGCCGAAGGTGCGTCTATTGCTTGAGGGGGGCCTCGGGCGAGACGTGAATCCTCCGGGGTCGGCTGCCTTTGCCCGAGGCTAGGCTCGGACGAGGCGAGATCGTGTCCCTTGAGTGGACTGAGCCTTGACCTTAATCGTGCCCATCAGGCCTTTGCAGCTTAGTGCTGATGGGGATTACCAGATGAGATTAGGAGTCTTGGGGGTACCCTTAATTATGGTCCCCGACAATGTTGTTTTCCGTGTCTCATAAGCTTCTACTTTCATTATTAAATGCTGAAATGATGAAGGTACGTCCTTCATGACCTTCGTCTGAAGACCATTATATCCTGAAGGAGATAATGCTTCGAAGGACGAAGGTCTCTAATTATTAACATTTTGTGTTGCCTTGTTCTTAATTCATAGCACTTGAGAACAAGTCCCCAACATTGGCGCCCACCTCCGGTGTACTCACTTCCACAATCTTCGGCAAAGCATCAACCTTCGTCATGCCGCCGAAGAAGACAACAGCGCCAGGGGCTGCACTGCAGCCACTAGACACAAACTAGGAGATGCTCTCTCTCCGAGAAGCCAGAAGCCAAAAGAGAAAGGCCACCAGCCCAACACTTCAGGAGGAGGAGCTGGACCAGGAAATCAGGAACCTAGAAGTCATTCATGAGCAGGTGCAAAGGAAAAAAAGGAGAAGATGGCCTGATTGGCCGACCTTCAGAAGAAGATAGACGAAGCTACTGAAGAAATGCGTCATCTTACCCAAGATGATCATGACCAAAGACCCCAACACAGGAAGCTTCACCAAGAGGGCTCATTCAGCGAAGATGAATGGTACGATGATTTTCATCATGGTAGCTTTACTTTTGATGATGCTTCTCCCTTGGCAGTAGAATTGCAGGCTATTCCATGGCCACAATCCTACAAGCCACCCTAGTTACCCTTGTACAATGGGCACTCAGACCCAAAGCAATTCTTGATGAGCTATGAGACAAAAATATCCTCATATGGAGGCAACACCGCTGTCATGGCAAAGTCCTTCGTCATGGCAGTCCGAAGTGTAGCCCAGACATGGTACTCCTCTCTCCGGCCAGGGACAATCACGTCATGGCAGAAGCTTAAGGACATGCTGGTCACCAGTTTTCAAGGGTTTTAGATGAAGCCAGTCACTACTCAAGCCTTGTTCCAGTGTACACAAGACCATGAGGAGTACCTTCAGGCGTATGTTCGAAGGTTCTTACGTTTCAGAGGACAAGCGCCCACAGTGCCTAATGAAATCGTCATTAAGGCCATGATCAAGGGCCTTCAACCATGGCCTACGGCTCAATACTTCACTAGGAAACCCCCCAGACTCTGGAGAAGCTGCTTCAGAAAATGGATGAGTACATTCGGGCTGACAATGATTTCCGCCAAAGAAGGGAGGAAGCTTATAGGTTTTCGGAGATGACTAGGGGCTTTGGAGGAAGGATTCACCCTAAGCACGTCAGATCTATTCACAACTCCAGTCAGAATGATGATAGAGGAAGTCAGCTTCAGAGGCCATAGCAAAGCTCACAATCTTCAGGGCAGCAGCAGAGCTCTTTTAGGCCGCCAGCTCCAAGGGGCAGAGGTGGCAGGAGCTTCGGAGGAAGATATGGGGATTAGCCCAGGAAAATCTATTGCTTATTCTGTGGTGAAGACAAGGGTCACACTACAAGAACGTGCTAGATTACCATTCAGAAGCAAAAAGAGATTGCTAAAGCATAAGCTCGGAAGAAGCAGCCAAAGCAGGTTTTACACACTGCTTCGTGCTACTCTCCTTACATACCAGAATATGTGGGCAACCAACCTGCAGCTTCTGTTGCTTCGGCAAGCCATTCACAAGCTTCCTGGAATCAGCTTCCATTGCCACCACCTTTGCCACCTGCTCATACTCAAAGCCAGTAGCCAAAAGGGCGCCAACACCCTCAACAGCAACGTGACTTCAAGGAAGAGTCCGAAGCTCGTACAGTCAACAGCACTGTACTAGAATCAAAGCACATTTACTGAGAGATATCCTACCTCTGAAGCACTATTATCTTTTATGCCATTTTTTACTTTTTTTATAAGAAATAAGTAATGAAAAACTCAGTCTCAATTTCTTGTAATAAATTTTGCCTACACCAGAATGAAATATATCTTTTTATGGATTTACGAAGCTCGAAAGATGACTCTTAAAATTCGAAGCTCAAAAGCCGTTCCTAAAGGAATGTAGAGCCAAAATTGACGAAGCTACAAAAGTCATTCCTAAGGGAGCGCAGAAGTAAGTTTTCTGCTCAAAAGTTGTTCCTAAGGGAATGCAGAGCCAAAATTGACGAAGCTACAAAAAGTTGTTCCTAAAGGAGCGTAGTGTAAGTTTTCTGCTCAAAAGTCGTTTCAAAGGGAATGCAGAGCCAAATATCGCCGAAATATAAGGCGAAGAATTTCAAAAGACGTTCCTAAGGGGATGCAGAACTTATACCACCGAAATAGAAGGTGAAGAAGCTCAAAAGTCGTTCCTAAGGGGATGCAGAGCTTAGACTCAAAAGACATTCCCAAGGGAATGCAGAGTCTTTCGTGTATCAGTGTGGGCATAAGTGTGGGTGTTAAAGCAGCATCATACCATCACATCATTTAGCATAGCATCACATCATACATCATATCGCATCAACAGAAGAGATTGAATATGAAGCAAATCTTCAGAAATACTTTGATTGAATAAAAATGTGCCAAGGCACGAAGCAAGCTTCGGGTAATAATCAGATTTGCCCTAGAAGGGGTTTCTTTCTTTACGAAGCATGAAAAGAAGGGAAGGTGCTTTTTCACCGAAGGCTCAAAAAGAGGTATGTGAGTATGTTTCATGCATCGCAAAGAAATAAATTACAATAGTCTACATATTTGATTCAATATTACATACTTCAAACATTACATAGTTTTGTTACAAAAGAGGTCTAATCTTCCTTCATTTGTTTTATGCATCAAGATTTTCAAAATGTTTTTACAATAAGACCTACTCCTCTCTAAGGATTTTCTCTGCAACTTCATTTAGTAATTTATTGACGACTTCGTCAATAATGGATTCAGCCATGCCTATGTCTCCAATGATTTCTTCATCTCTGGATCAGCTAGGGGATCGTACAGCTCCGGTGGTGAGGATAGTTCAGCTGTAGTAGGAAAATTGTTAATACGAAGCCTCGAAGCAAGTACTGAAGCTAAAAAACCAAAAACAATACCTATGCGCCTTTCACGCTCGGCAGCCTCTTCAGCTCGCTTTGCGTTTTCCCGGGCGTCGTGGGTGTCTTTCTCATTCTTTTTTATAATTTCGTGGGCCAGCTCTCGGCCACCGTTTACCCAGACATCAGAATAGAATTTCCTGCCCGCTAAATTTGCTTCGGCTGAAGGGTCCTTCGTGGTGTCAATAGAGAAGGCAGCTTCGGCCTGAGTTATAGCCTTAACATGATCACAACCAGCCTTCTCCAGGATAGCTGCAATTCCTCGAGCGCCGGAGAAGGCGCAGATGTCCCCGCGGTCATTCAGTATTTCTTTGAAGGCTTCAGCTTCTCCACTTATCCATTCAATAACACCTTCGGGGTCGCCTCGGATAAATTTTTCTTCAGAAGAGTAGGCGCCCACTTTGGAGAAGCTAGTTTTTAATTTCTTCACACAATCCAAGGATTTTTCAAAACACTTTTCCTTGGATTTGCCAAGTTCTTCAACATTTTTCTCTAGCTTATTTTTCCAGTATTCACTAATCTCTTGGTTGGCCTGTGCAAGCGTGCATTTTTCATTAGCTTCAACCAATTGCCTTCGAAGATCTTCAATCTTGGCTTTTGGGCTTCGATCTGAGCATGGTAGTTAGCTTCATCTTCTTCCACTTTATCTACCAATGAAATCAAAATTTTATCTTTTTCCAAGCCTTTGTTTCTCAATTCAATCACTTCTGAACGAAGGTTGTTGAGTGCTATAGTACAGCTCTCGTCTTCAGCATTCTTTTGTGCCCTCAAGGCATTACTAAGAATCAAGCCCTGTAAAGAAGAAGAAAGAATTGAGTATGACAATAAAATACTTCGTTTCCAACTTCAAAGTTAACTTTTATACCTTAATGCTATTGTACGCGAGGCTATCAGCAAGTTCATCTTTCGACAGAACCAAAAGACCTTCAAGTTTTGGAAATCCCATACTCTTAGCTATCTCCCGGCAAATGGATATTTTTTGTTGTCCAGGAGACAGTATAGGAAGTCATCATCGTTAGAGCCATTAAACACTAAAGCTCCCTTCAGATATTTCAATTTTCGCGCATATTGTCTGGCTTCCAGAACTTCTTCTTCGGACAACTTTTTCCTCGAAGCATGATGATAAATATAATCAGCATCCTCGACAGTGGCTTTGGGGGCAGGAGATTTTGCCCTTTCTGCCACGTCTTGCCCTTCTGCCATGCCAGCATCTGAAGCTTGTTGATCAATTTTATCTTTAGGCATGGCGGCCTTCGTCTCAATAGGCGTTGCAAGCTCAGCTTCGGCCTCGGTTTGGACTTTAGCAGCTTCAGCAATTTTCTTAATAGGACCAGGACAACATCCAGGACAACATCTAGCACATTGGCCATCCTTCTCTTCTTGGGAGTTGCGACAGGAGCTTTCTGCACTTTCGGTAATTTTGCCTCTGCTGGAGGACTCAAAATTTCTGGCATTTTCACTAGTTTTTCCACCTGTGGCTCTTCGGCCTTATCATCCTTAGCTTTGGCTGGCCTGACTTTAGGCACCTTCGGCACTATAATGGGCTCTTCAGCGCTCTGCACATTCGGAGCACCTTGTTTTACTTCGGCAGTAGAAGAAGTTCCCTCGCCAAATTCAGGCACCACGACCGGTTCAATGTATCACGATCGGTGGGTCAGGACCTTCATCTTCTTGCCCTTCGGCACAGCAGTAATGGCTGAAGCGATAGTTTTTCTTTTCTTCCCTTGCCTTTGCAGCGAGTATTGGTAATCAGGGTATACGAAGTCGATGTCATCAAATACTCTGTTTAATCTCTTCTTCCCTCGGCCCCCGAAGGTTGCGGACAAGGCATCATCTTCAGCTCTGCTATATACTCCAAGTAGCTTGTCACTGATAGCCTCAATACTTTTTAGCCAATCGTCATTTGGCTCATCAAACCGGTCTTTGAATCTGAAGGTATATTTCAATCGGACCAATCCACCTTCAGTTGACTCGACAGTAGTATCCTTCGGCATATCCCAGTTTTCTACAAGTGGCCATATTCTGTATGCTATGTGCTCTTGAACTATATCCCTTGTGCCAATGAAGGCACAGACATTGCTAAAAGCCTTTTGGCATGCTTCGTCATCCTGATCGATTGTCACTTTGGGCCTCCGAAGGCCGAAATGAGACCAGATAGGGCGTTGGATGATTTTCTTAATGTCTTCTCTTTCAATCAGATCATTCTTAACATAAAACCATTCTTCCATCCAGGCCCCAGGCCATCTCTTTCAGAATGTGGGGAACTAGATGGCTTGCATTGGATCGAGCAACGAATCCGTAATAACCGAAGTTGTTGTGATACTGCTCCTTACCGGTGGCCTTCGTCTCGTATAGAAGTTCATGCATGCTGCAAAAACACTTCGCGCTTGGTTCCAATCCTTGGCTTCTTACAGCCTAAACAAACAAGCCCATCCTGATTATAGCTTCAGGGGTAAGTTGATGAAGAAAGATCTGAAACGTCTTCAGCACTTCAACCAAGAACCTGCTCAACGGGAACCGAAGCCCTGCTTTCAAAAAGCTTTGGTAGATAACCACCTCATTTACTTCAGGAGTAGGAGCAGCGCTGTCTCCTCCAACCCTCACAATAGTCATGTCGCGGAAGTATCTTCCTCTCATAGCATCAACATGACTTTGTTTGATACTCGATTTTCCAAAGATGGTATGGCTTGGTCGCCACGGCCGATCTTCTAAATCTTTGGCTCCACTTTCTGCATCATACTCATCACTGTTGTTGGAGTCTTCAGATAGATCTACCAGTATTTCCCTTGTAATTTTTCCTGTGTTTGTCTTTGTCATGGATTCATAAAACCTAGAAATGAAAGGATCTACAGTTTTCTTCTCTTCATAAAGCTTCTCTTCCTCAGTCATCTTATTTCCCTCAGTCATTTTCTTTTCCTCAGTCATCTTCTTTTTCCCAAACATAGAGCAAAACACGTCTTTAAACCGAAGCTCTAAAATCTCGAAAATCAAGCGAGAGCTATTGAGAAAGAGCTAGAAATTTGAGAAAATAACGCAAATAGCAGAAATAGCACATCAAATGCCGCTGCTGTGGGTTCATATTTATACGCCCAGAGCCTTGCAACTTGGCGGGTCCCGCCTGTCATTGATTGTCGCTATTCTAGCGAAGGGAAGGTGTTTTTTTGGACCTTCGGCTTAAGGCCTTCGTTCATGTCGCAGTCTAAATTCGTTATTATAACAAATTAATACTGCGAGGGGCTGCTGTTGGGGGTCTTCGTCCTCCGAAGGTCCTCAAAAACACAACTAATATGTTCTCCAAGTATACTACATGTACAGGAACCTTCGGACATGGGATGAAGTTGTACATGATGTGAAAAGCATGGCTCGGGAGAAGAATGAACCAGTTCCAAAGCTACTTGTAGAAGAGCTTCGGCTCAGCGGTGGAGAATGGAACCGACTTAAAGGGGAAAAGGCTGTATAGTCCTCAATAGATTATCCCTAAGTCAATAGTAAATGTCAGGGGCATGATTGTAATTCTACACAGGCTGCATCTTGTGTCTATAAATAGATGAACAGTAACACCGTACTGTTCACGCTGACTGGTATTCATTCGCACGTCATGTCTGGACTTTTGCCTTATGTCAAGCCGAAGGTATAAA
The DNA here is from genome assembly GCA_029449295.1 of Zea luxurians. Taxonomy (NCBI): domain Eukaryota; kingdom Viridiplantae; phylum Streptophyta; class Magnoliopsida; order Poales; family Poaceae; genus Zea; species Zea luxurians. The sequence goes on from JAOPSE010000012.1 coordinate 91,745,722, forward strand.
TGTAATTCATTATTGCTTGTGTTAATTCTTGATAATATAAGAAAGTTATATTGATAATGTCATATGATTATTCATGTTGTTTTCCGTGTCTCATATGCTTCTACTTTCATTAATAAATGCTGAAATGATGAAGGTATGTCCTTCATGACCTTCGTCTGAAGATCATTATATCCTGAGGGATATAATGCTTCGAAGGACGAAGGCCTCTAATTATTAACATTTTGTGTTGCCTTGTTCTTAATTCATAGCACTTGAGAACAAGTCCCCAACAATGCACATAATCACTTGACAACTTCGGTCTTCTGTATCAACATCATACCGTCCAAGAGCGCTTCACCCATCACGCAGATATTACACCACATCAGAGGAAAGATTAAGCGGAAGCAGATTGCAACAACTTAATTTACATTCATAAAATATATAGAGAGAGTATTATTACAATACTAAGTGTTAAGAGTGCATAAAGTATTATTACAAACCAAGGAGGCAAAACACCCTCCCGCACAAAAGTTTATTTTTTTCAAACTGGGAGGCAGACATCCTCCCGCACACTCGATCACTGCTTTGGCTCCTCTTTTGGTACCCCCTTTGAACAGAAATAACAAAACTCCGTTGTTTCCTCACCTACAACAACATGGGTTCGAAAACCCTGAGTACGAAGTGTACTTTCGCAAGTCTTACCCGACAAAGGAAAAGACTCTCAAGGATAAGCTGGCTTGAGGGAGTCAAGGTAAGGCTAATCAAGAATCAAAGACTCTGTTTACAGAAATGCTTACTAACAGTGGATCCTTAAAAATCCAGTTTTATTATCAAGTTACGTCATTACGTGCATCTAGAGTTCTTTCTACCCTAGTTCAAACACTTGGCCTATACTAGCCATCTTTTATCACCTCTTTAACTTTACTGGATTGCTACATGTAAGTCAGTGACCAAGTCTTCATGTCCGAAAAGTAACGGTGATCCGAATCGATTAATACCCAGCTGGGGATCTCCAACCACACGACATATGTAGCACTTAACCCTTGCATATGTCAACTCGCCACCGGGTTTCTCAAGACCAGACCGGGTTCATGCCAACCAAGAGCACAGATACACCACCGTCTAGCCTCTTGCCACGAAGGGTACACGCTACTCTCGCCATCTCTCCACTCCCATTGTGTGTTGGCCTTTCTGGTATTTGTCTGCCCGAGGCAAAGCTTACCCATGACGAGGCATGTGGCCAGTTAAAAGGTCCTCGATCATCAAGCCTACATCGGTACGGTCCTTAATCGACTCAGACGAAGACACTACACTGAGACTTCCTTTTCGTGCAAGTCACTCGCCCGGTCTCATCTTTATCATTTACAATCCCAAAGTTTGGTACCTGATAGAGGTACATCTTTTCCGATGTTGAACCCATCACGGCCAAGATGGATCCATCATCAAGTCTTTTCTTTGAAAACTTCCCTTCCCATATGAAGCATCATCTTTGTTTTAAAAACAAAACATTTTTTTGTTTTCTAAAGCACAGCTAAGCATCAGAAAACTTTTAAGTAAAACATGTACTCAAAGAATGGTAATCAATTCCAAGGAAGGAAATGCAACAATTGTTTAACACCCTACTCCTATCACCTAATGCATCATTTCAAGCGATAAAGAGTTTAAAATCACAAGGAAAGGGTAAATGCACCGGAGCTTGCCTTGTGTTGTAGGAGACTTGGGATCTGTTCCACAAATGTCAAAGTAGAAAATGTTCTCGACAGGTGGAATTTCAGCTGGTGGGGCAGTTTCTTCTTCGACAATCACTTCTTCTTTGTTTTCTATACATGACAATACATATACATGAATGCTCATGTGATGTTATGAATATGCAGTTACAATAGGAACACCTTAAGTTGTATCTTGAATATAACTTTCCTTCATGGTACTCCTGAGTCACTAGGGTTTCCTGAGTTAGTATCCTATTAGGGTTAGGCCAATTCTACCTTAGGAAGCTAGGGTTTTTGGTTTGGGATCAAACAATGTCCAAAACATGCCAAACGTTATCCAAGTGCTTTAATTATCATATTAAGCTTACCCAAAAAATTTTATGAATTTTGGGGTTACCAACTTAATTCTAAAATTCTAAAAGACTTGGCTTAGGCCTCTTTAAATGCTAAATAATTCGTGGTTGGAACTAAAAATCTTAGAACTATTTTTATTAAATACTAGGGAAATTTAGGAGTTTATTAAAATTGGTCCCATATTTTTATCATTTTTCTACTAAGTACTATGAATTCCCAAACTTAATCGCAAAAAGAAAAGGAAAAAGCTATCAATAGTGTTGGGCTGAAACCAGCCCGAGCTAGCCCACGAACGGGGAAAATGCGCCCGCGCAGGCGACTTTGCACAGAGGACAGGTCTGTGTCTCTGACGTTTATATGAGTAACTGGTTAAGAATCCTTGTGCACTATTCATCTATGTCTCTGACGTTTGCACTAAGGTCCTCGAAGTTCTATTTCTTTACCACGTCAAGCCCACGACGGTGGACGGCGACGAGCATTCTCCGGCGAACCTATACCACCCGAAATACGCAATGACAAGGCTTCTCACTCGTCCGACACCTAATTGGTAACACCTCAAAATCTCATTTTGAGAATTAGGTAAAATTTTCCAAAGATTTTGAGTTAGAATATTTTTTAAAAGAGACTTTTGAAGTCACATCCCTTAAAATAAATATCCTTCCTAATAAATAGTTACTTAAAACAGACCCACATGAAATTAGTCATCCCACTATGAGGTTAAAAGTACACTCTAAAAGGTTTACGCTAAAAACATACCATGGCGTTGTCATACATTAGAAAATATTCTCCCAAACTAAATATTATTTTATTTGTTTTACCATTATATCTGGGAACATATATTTGAAAGGATAAAATAATAATTGAATAAATATGAGTTACTATTTATTAACTGATTTGGGACATGTCATCAAAGGAAATATATGTGTGTTGGATTTTCCTAAACAAATGAATAACTAATATAAATGGAATAAAAAACTTCAAGCCATGCTAGAATTTATTGACCATGCATTGTAATTAAATTGAGAGTTCAAACTGTATTTGAATTTGAATTGAATTTGCAAACAAAATAGAAAGCAGAAAAGATTAAAGGAAAAAAGGGGGGAATATAAACTTGGGTTGTTTCTCTCCTCTTTGGCCCACTCTACACCTCACCAGCAGGCCCAACTCCCTCGGCCCGCCTAACCGCGCCAGTCACTGCGCGTTGCTGTCGCATTCGCTGACATGCGGGCCCTATCGCTCAGCTCCTCCCTCACACCCGTGCCTCACTGCATCATGGGCCGCCTGTGTCAGCTTCCTCCTCGGTACAGGAACAGAATCTGTGGCAATGGCGCGCGCATCTCCTCCATGCTGTGAACTCCAGGGACTGAACCACCATGGCGAGATTTGGGCTCGGGTTCCAACTACTTCGGTCATGCTCCTCGGCGTATAAAATCATGGCCGCTCCTACCAACGCCACACACCAGGAGAGCAAAAGAAGAACACGTGAGAGAAAGTAGTGCCGCCGCGGTTCCCTGCCTGCGTTGCCGTTTGGGGCACGTGGTCTAGCCTAGGGGTGACTTGGAATCTCTGGGGTGGTGCTCGTGGCCGTGACAGGGTGGATGAATGGCTAATAACCCCGGGAATTCCACAATGGAGCAAACCCTTCGTCGTCGGCCGCCTCGTGTCGTGGCTGGGATGCTTCATCAATTCAATGGCGGTAAGATACACGGGTGAGATAAAAACCAGGGTAACTATTGGCTCGGTTTGTTCTGGGCCGTTGAGATCGGATCGGACGACCGAAACTCAATCATACCCTTTCGGCTGGGTGGTTTTTCATAAGAGCCGTCGCAAAATTTCCAAATCAACCCGTCGTCCTCTATAGTTATAAGAATATTACGTATGCGTCCGGTTTTTAACAATCTAACCCTTGTCTGTCCAGAAATTTGTGTCCGAGGTCCTTAGGTCGCTGTAAACCTAGAAGTTGAATTCGAAAATAATTTTCAATAGACAAATAAATCCAATAATTTTCAATAGACAAATAAATCCAAACAAATTTGTATAATCCATAACTTTCTCATTTTAAGTGTTTTTCAATCCGTTCAAGATGCGTTATATTCGTAATAATTTTGCCTACGCTTCCGTAACATTATTTTAGCTAATAGCATGTTCTCAAAAATAAATATTCATTTAATCCATGCTTAGTACATTATTCCTACTAATCAAAGTTAGTTTGTCTATGGATATAATGTAACTAAAATATTATTTCTGCTATAGTATAATATAGATTAAAGTTATTCCTTAAATATCTTTATCACATGATTTATAAATCAACATAAAGACCTAGATCTAATTGATTAATTGCATGGATCTTCAAAAAACCATATGTTTTTAACCACAACTCCGATTTTAGCGGTTCTCGATCCCACGATCTCGTAGCGACGCGTAGATTATTAATATGCAGTTTATTCTTATGTTTAATGTAATGTTAATTTTTACTATACCATGTTTGTCTGTATTGCTATGTTTAGTAGTGAGGACACGTGTCATCTGAAGAGCAAGTTGGTACCTAGAATCTCAGGTCCTAGACAAGTTGTGCCCTTGATCACTTCTTTTTACCCACTCATATTCTTATTAATCATAATGATCTGCATAGGTTAATTTTGATGGGACCCAATAGGTTACCGTAGTTTAACTATCTTTATGCCTTGTTTACCACTGATTTTTTGGGTAGTACCTACTATTGCTTTATGTGGTTTTGGGTATAGAGATACACACTATTCATGATTATACCTTTATTATCAGTTGTTATCTACTGTTCATGTTAAGATCATTATGTTAATTAGAACATGGAGCGACCACCCGAGAAAACAGTGCTACCACAAGGGTGGTATGGGACGCTCTTGGCTGACTAATTAGGAAAGCTAGTGGAAGACTACCTTAACGGAAAGGGGCAAGGACAGTAGGGGAGTGGTCAGTGTGGGGAGGCCCTTGGGTTGATTTTGCTGCGATGGCGGTCAGGTGAGGGGTCCCTGCATTGGAGCTTCCTAGAAACTGTAGCAGGTTTTCTGAAGCTAGTGGAACTTTGTAAAGGCGTCGAAGTGTTACCCTACCTCGCCTCCTCGGTAGAGGTGTATGGGAAGTCGTGATCCCTTGGCAGATGGGTAACATGACTTGTGGGTAAAGATGTGCAACCTCTGCAGAGTGTAAAACTTGTATATCAGCCGTGCTCACGGTCATGAGCAGCTCGGACCCTCACATGATTAATTTATGGGATTAAATTCAATTTGTCATTTGCATCGCATTGGGATTATTTATTATTTTGTTCTACTACTTAATTGAGTTGGTATTTACTTATACTTAGTAATTGCTAATAAAATTTTGACCAACTTTAAAAGCAATGCTCAGCTTTAACCATCCTCTTTGGTAAGCCTTACACTTCACGTGAGCTCCCACCTTTAGCGAGTTCATGCACATTATTCTCCACAACTTGTTGAGCGATGAACGTATGTGAGCTCACTCTTTCTATCTCACACCCCCACAGGTCAAGAACAGGTATCGCAGGATGAGGCGCATGGAGAATGCTGTGATGAGTTCGTGAGTGTTCTAGGTCGTCGTCTCCCGGTCAACTTTGGGTTGCTGGATCGTTGTCTTCTTATAATGTACTTATTTATTTACTTTGTATAGAACTCCTAATATATAGTAAAAGATGTGACATTCGATCCTGTGCCATGATTCATCATATGTGTGAGACTTGGTCCCAGCACACCTGGTGATTATGTTCGCGCCCGGGTCATGGTGCCCTAAAATCCGGGTGTGACATAAGTGGTATCAGAGGAATGTTGACTGTAGAACGAAACCTAGATAGAACTGGACCACCCTTACCTACTTTCCTTTGCTACTCTGATTCTTTCTAAACTTCTCTTGATCTTTTCTCATCTATTTCCATTTTACTCTGATTATTCTTACCTTTTCTTTCTAAAGACAAATGTGGATTTCACACATTGAAATCCTGTGCCTAAAGTGACTTTAGGAATAGGAGACCTACTCTTAGGAACAAAAACAAAACTATTTTTTGTAGGTATCTATACACTTGAATGTTTGTTCTTATGATACTTGTCTGATTTGGATCTTTGATTGAGTGTGATGAATTGTGGAGTAATGTCCACAATTACATCTACATATACATATAGGCATAAGTACAAATAAATAAAATTCATAAGATAAAAAAATCTAGATTATCCTCCATTAAAGTGTATCTATTTTAAATAGATCCCTCTTATCTTAAAAGACTCTCTTATCTTAATAGATTCATCTTATCTTGAAAAGATCTTATGTCATCCTAATAGATCTAACTGACCTCAAAATATTCTACCTTATTCTTATATGGATTCGTCTTGCCCTAATCAACATATTTATCCCACTTTAGAGTAAACCATGAGCTAATCCAAAATTTATTTAGATCTTATCTAGTCTAAAATAGTCATATCAATTTATTCTAGATCGGATCCAATCTAATAGGTTAATCTAACCTAACGAAGTTGAACCTTAAGTTGAGCTAACCTAAGGATAGTCACTTAACCAGTTAATAGTGGTAAAATAAATGAGACTCTACTCCTATAGAACATGTTTTATTTTAGTTCTCTGCACTAAATAAAGCACGACCGACCAACCCGACCAGATGCAACTACCTTACCCATCTGATAGTTGCATAACCCCTCTGTTTTAACCTAACAGAGAATCTAACATATCCTAATAATATATATCCTACCCTGGTAGATCTATCTAACCTAAACTAGTTTAATCTAGTCATACCAACCTAATCTAGATTATATCTATTCTATTATGATCTAATCTAGAGTGAGTTACTTAATGCTAGTATAAAGGATAAGGCCTCCTAATTCACTTAAGCCTAATTTGGTGACTTAGATCAACTCGGCTAACTCGGCCATACCCAACAACTTGACCTACACAATAGGTTACATAACCTATCCAAACCATTCAGAAGCAAAATAACCCAGCCAGATTCTGACTAATCTCATTTAACTCATAGCCACCTACTAAACTAGTTGCTCACCTACTACTTTATCTTAACTACATGTCCCTAATTCGGATAACAACTTCAAGAACGAAGATCGAAGATGATCGACCTCATCAAATCAAGGAAGGATAAGATTCAAGTCAGATCTTCAAAAGAATCAAGAGCCACAATCTTGGATGGAGTCTTTTCTTATCCTACTCTTTCTTACCCAAACCAATTTATGCTTCAAAGAGATCTTTTATCCAACATAATAAGTAGCTAGATACCTACGTTCTGCCAATCGCCCACTATTGACTATAAAAAAATGAGACTCTGGATTTTTGAACCAATTATAAACTAAAAGCTGAATTACAAATCAATCCTTCTGTGTCCCTTTTCTTACAAATCTCGAGGACGAGATTTCTGTTAAGGGGGTAGGATTTATAACACCTCAAAATCTCATTTTGAGAATTAGGTAAATTTTTCCAAAGATTTTGAGTTAGAATATTTTTTAAAAGATACTTTTGAAGTCATATCCCTTAAAATAAATATCCTTCCTAATAAATAGTTACTTAAAACGGACCCACATGAAATTAGTCATCCCACTATCAGGTTAAAAGTACACTCTAAAAGGTTTACGCTAAAAACATACCTTGGCGTAGTTATACATTAGAAAATATTCTCCCAAACTAAATATTGTTTTATTTGTTTTACCATTATATCTGGGAACATATATTTGAAAGGATAAAGTAATAGATGAATAAATATGAGTTACTATTTATTAATTGATTTGGGACATATCATCAAAGGAAATATATGTGTGTTGCATTTGCCTAAACAAATGAATAACTAATATAAATGGAATAAATAACTTCAAGCCATGCTAGAATTTATTGACCATACATTGTAATTAAATTGAGAGTTCAAACTGTGTTTGAACTTGAATTTGCAAACAAAATAGAAAACAGAAAAGATTAAAAGAAAAAAGGGGGAATATAAACTTGGGTTGTTTCTCTCCTCTTTGGCCCACTCTACACCTCACTAGCCGACCCAACTCCCTCGGCCCGCCTAACCGCGCCAGTCACTGCGCGTTGCTGTTGCATTCACTGACGTGCGGGCCCTATCGCTCAGCTCCTCCCTCACACCCGCGCCTCACTGCATCGTGGGGCCGCCTGTGTCAGCTTCCTCCTCGGTACAGGAACAGAATCTGCGGCAATGGCGCGCGCATCTCCTCCATGCCGTGAACTCCGAGGACTGAACCACCATGGCAAGATTTGGGCTCAGGTTCTGACTACTTCGGTCGTGCTCCTCGGCGCATAAAATTGGGGTCGCTCCTACCAACGCCACACACTAGGAGAGCAAAAGAAGAACATGTGAGAGAAAGTAGCGTCGTCGTTGTTCCCTGCTTGCGTTGTCGTTCAAGGCATGTTGTCTAGCCTGGGGGTGACTTGGAATCTCTGGGGTGGTGCTCGTGGCCGTGACAGGGTGGATGAATTGCTAATAAGCCTAGGAATTCCTCAACGAAGCAAACCCTTTGCCGTCGGCCGCCTCGTGTCATGGCTGGGATGCTTCATCAATTCCATGGCGGTAAGATGCTCTCCATGTAGTCCCCCGTGTTCCATATGTTGCGTTGCACGTGGTGGTTTTAGTTTGGCACTCGGGTACGCCTGGCGGTGCTTCACCGACGGCGCGCCGCCGTGCCCCGCTCAACTCTAGGCGCTGCTTCGGGTGGATGTTAGGTTGAAGAAGCGCTCTTGCCATTCGATCTGATGTGGGCGGGGGAGATTAGATCAGTGCATGAGGCATCCCTTGGGCCATAGATTGATGGATCCACGGGTGAGATCAAAACTAGGGTAACTATTTGCTCGGTTTGTTCTAGGCCGTTGAGATCGGATCGGACGAACGAAACTCAATCATACCCTTTCGGCTGGGTGGTTTTTCATAAGAGCCCTCGTAAAATTTCCAAATCAACCCGCCGTCCTGTATAGTTCTAAGAATATTACGTATGCGTCCGGTTTTTAACAGTCTAACCTCTGTCTGTCCAGAAATTTGTATCCGAGGTCCTTAGGTCGCTGTAAACCAAGAAGTTAAATTCGAAAATAATTTTCAATAGACAAATAAATCCAAACAAATTTGTATAATCCATAACTTTCTCATTTTAAGTTCGTTTCAATTCGTTCAAGTTGTGTTATCTTCGTAATAATTTTGCCTAAACTTCCGTAACATTATTTTAGCTAATAGCATGTTCTCAAAAATAAATATTCATTTAATCCATGCTTAGTACATTATTCCTACTAATCAAAGTTAGTTTGTCTATGGTTATAATGTAACTAAAATATTATTTCTGCTATAGTATAATATAGATTAAAGTTATTCCTTAAATATCTTTATCACATGATTTATAAATCAACATAAAGACCTAAATCTAATTGATTAATTACACAGATCTTCAGAAAAACCATATGTTTTTAACCATAGCTCCGATTTTAGCGGTTCTCGATCCCACGATCTCGTAGCGACGCATAGATTATTAATACACAGTTTATTCTTATGTTTGATGTAATGTTAATTTTGCCTATACCATGTTTGTCTGTATTGCTACGTTTAGCAGTGAGGACACGTTTCATCTAAAGAGCAAGTTGGTACCTGGAATCTCAAGTCCCAGGCAAGTTGTGCCCTTGATCACTTCTTTTTACCCACTCATGTTCTTATTAATCATAATGATCTGCATAGGTTAATTTTGATGGGGCCCAATAGGTTACCCTAGTTTGACTATCTTTATACCTTGTTTACCACTGATTTTTTGGGTAGTACCTGCTATTGCTTTATGTGGTTTTGGGTATAGAGATACACACTATTCATGATTATACCTTTATTATCAGTTGTTATCTATTGTTCATGTTAAGATCATTATGTTAATTGGAACATGGAGCGACCACCCGGGAAAACAGTGCTACCACAAGGGTGGTATGGGACGCCCTTGGCTGACTAATTAGGAAACCTAGTGGAAGTCTACCTTACCCGAAAGGGGCAAGGGCAGTAGGGGAGTGGTCAGTGTGGGGAGGCCCTTGGGTTGATTTTGCTGCAATGGCGGTTAGGCGAGGGGTCCTTGCATTGGAGCTTTCTAAAAACTGTAGCGGGTTTTCTGAAGCTAGTAGAACTTTATAAAGGCCTCGTAGTGTTACCCTGCCTCGCCTCCTCGGTAGAGATGTATGGGAAGTCGCGATCCCTTGGCAGATGGATAACATGACTTTTGGGTAAAGATGCGCAACCTCTGCAGAGTGTAAAACTGGTATATTAGCCATGCTCACGGTCATGAGTAGCTTGGACCCTCACATGATTAATTTATTGAATTAAATTCAATTTGTCATTTGCATCGCATTGAGATTATTTATTATTTAGTTCTACTACTTAATTGGGTTGGTATTTACTTATACTTAGTAATTGCTAATAAAATTTTGACCAACTTTAAAAGCAATGCTCAGCTTCAACCATCCTCTTTGGTAAGCCTTACACTTCACGTGAGCTCCTACCTTTGGCGAGTTCATGCACATTGTTCCCCACAACTTGTTGAGCGATGAATGTATGTGAGCTCACTCTTGCTGTCTCACACCCCCACAGGTCAAGAACAGGTACCGCAGGATGAGGCGCATGGAGGATGTTGTGATGAGTTCGTGAGTGTTCTATAGGGGTGAAAATGGGGAGGGCACCCGAAACGGGTACCGGATACGGGTACTGATTCGGGACCATTTTTCGGATATGGGTACGGGTATTTTTATATTCGGGACGGATACAGGTAATACCCGGATAGTACAGCTTCGGATTTGGGTCAGATACGGAGCGAGTACTACCGGGTAAATACCCGGATATTCGGGTCGGAATTCGGGTAACCATTTTTTCTTTTTCTGCATAATATAGTTATAAAATCATAACTTTTACATATAAAATCGGATGAAGATAAAGTTTATATGAAAATTGTAGAGCTTTAAGAGATCTATAACTTTGTAGTACATCACATTTTTGTTTAAACATATCTTTAGGCCAAAATCATTGAAATGATGTCTAAATTTATATCAAAATAATAGACTTTATCATTTTCATGTGGGGACTTAAGATTATCTCCATGTGGGAACTTAGGATTATCTTTTTATAAACTATTTATTAATATTGGTAACTTATTTGCAATTTTCGGTCAACGCTACAATATTTTTATGAATTTAATTGTATTTTGATAATTTTCTACAACAAGAAATTAATAATACACCAAATAGCCTAAACAATTCATGAATTTTTACGGGGACACAACATATATCCACATATAGTTCTCAAAAATATTTGGACTATAAAATCCACAAGATGTTGGTGTTTCTTCCATTCCACTCCCACTTATTTCGTGAGTTACACGTGAAATCATTTTATGTATCGAAGTTTCAACATAATTAATATTTCACTTTATCATTTTCATGTAGCGACTTGAGGTTTTAATTGAATAGAATGTTTATTTGTTTGGTAAGCTTTTTGCAATTTTGGATCAAAACTAGTGTATTTATGAACTTTAATTATATTTTGATGATTTTATGTAAAAAGAAATTAATAATGTACAAATAGTCTCAGAAATCTATGAAATTATATGAAGGTACAACATATGGCCACATATAGTCATAAAAAATAATGGGACCATAAAATCCATAGGATGACAACGTTTCTTCTATTTTATTTCCACTTATTGCGTGAGTTACACGTGAAATCACTCTAAGTATCCAAGTTTCAACATAATCAATACTTCACTTTACCATATTTTTATGTGGGAACTTGAGATTATCTTCTATTAAATGTTTATTAGTATTAATTTACTTGCAATTTCGTGGTCGAAAAAGAATATTTTATGATAACCAATTAATGCATTATCCAACAAGTATCTGATATCCGATCAAATAATATCCGTATCCGTCACTTATCCGCCTGGATAAATATTCGGTCCCTGTATCCGTATCCGTCTCGTTTCCAACTATCCGTATTCGATTCTGAATCCATTTTAAATACATTAGGATGGGATACAGGATGAGGTATTATCCGTCCGTATCCGCCCGTTTTCACCCCTAACTGTTCTAGGCTGTCGTCTCCCAGTCAACTTTGGGTTGCTGGATCATTGTCTTCTTATAATGTAATTATTTATTTACTTTGTATAGAACTCCTATTATATAGTAAAAGATGTGACATTCGATCCTGTGCCATGATTCATCATATGTGTGAGACTTGGTCCCAGCACACCTAGTGATTATGTTCGCGCCGGGTCTTGGTGCCCTAAAATCCGGGTGTGACATAACTCCACCCCTGGCGACCCTAATCCCTCCATCAATTTCATGATTCTAGCCCGAAATCCCTCTGTCCATGGCAACGACGAAAACCGAGGTCAACCCGAGGTGTTCCCGGCGATCTAGCATGGTCTAGTTCAATTGGTTGGGCCGATAAGCATCCCTAACATGCAAGGGTGCTGAAACGAGGGTAAGGAGGACGAGAGCGGACCTGGAGACGGCGGTCCACGATGAGGTGGCTCACGGCGGCACGAAGAACCGAATTGGGGAAATCCCAAATTGAGGCGCTACAGTGGCTAATCGGGGGCGAGGGCTGGTGCAATGGGCGCGTAACAACCTAGCGGAGCAGGCTGGGGCATCAATTTATAGAGGCTTTGAGCGGTGGCTCCAAATTTGGAAGGGAAACGTTGGCGGCCGGAGAGAAGAGGAAGTCACTGGCGCGAGCGCTATCGTGGCTTTCACCATGGCAAAGCCTCCGGCGATGGACAGACTCCCTATTACGGTTCACTACGACGTGGTAACATTCCTAAGCACGTGGCACGGACGAAGAACGTTGAGCTCCAGTGATGCCAGCGTGACGGACCGCGGTGGGACATGACGGCCGGTCCGGCCAGCGACCAGATTCACCCCTCCTCGGATATTTTCACCCTGCCCCGACGTTATCTACCTCTCCCGCCGCACGAATCTCCTAGGTGGGCGAGAATTGCGGTGGCAGATCACTGAAGGTGAGGTGCATTGCACCTGAAGATCTTTCTGTTACTGTACCATGGTGATCTTCATCAGAGCGTCTGACAGAGCGAGTTAGAGGCCTTCATTCTCTAATTTTTATATGACAACGTGTTAATCCATCTGTAACAAAGTTGTTGATCTAGAATCCAGCTGTGACTTTGCTATAGCAACCATACTCAAATAACCACTGGATCCAACTCAAATTCGATCTCAAGTTCATCTGTTTTCATGGCCAGTCAAAATTCAGTTCCTCGGTTGACTAATAGCCAAACTTTGAGTCTAATTATCTCCAATTTTTGTACAGCACCAATGCTTAATCACTTAATCAAAGCTATACTCCTATCATAGCTCTACAATTTTGATGTATTGACCCAGGGAAAAATCCTTATGGATTCAGAGATACAAGGCTCCAAAGTTGGCTCAATTTTACTGAAATTCAGACTTAGCCACATGGGTGTCCTTAGGACGTTTTGCAATTAAGTCCAAATTACTTCATACTACTTGAAAATCCTCCAATGTAAAAGTTACTTTGTTTTTTATGTTCTATCACTTTGATATTTGCACTTTGGTCCAAAACTGCATAGAATTTGAATTTACCCCCTAGGGTACAATTTAGGGTTTTCTAGGGTTTCTTTTAGGGTTTTGAGAACTCTAGGGTTTTTGTGCCATTCAAATTCATCATTCTTAATCTCTTTTGAGTACTTCCAATGACTTTTGAGATTTCACTCAATTTGGCTTACTGTCACCCACATGCCCTAATCCTAGGGTTAAGTACCCTACCCTAGGGTTAAGCACATTTCAAGTCACCACATCACAACTTGTTTTGAAATTTTTACCTAGTGGATGCATTCTAGGTGTAACAACACAATGAAATGCCAATGCATATGATGTCACTGCTCAAGTTTTAGTGCCAGTAACACCAGGGGTGTTACAGTGATTGCTGGCCGCTAGATCTGAGATGGAAGGCTCAGATTAAATCCTCTCACACACCGAACCGGTACGCGCCTAGAGACACCCGATCTAATATCAACGTTCAGGATTTAAAACACTGAGACGGAATCCCGTACACCCGATCCCAGTCCAAAGACACAGCCACATTTGAACCCATCTGGTATCTCTTTTGATCTTACCCGCTTATCACAAAATCAACAGCCAAATCCCTACCCCGAGGAAGTATGAGCCGATCAAATCACAGTCGTCCAGATTGGATCGCATAGCTCATGCATGTCTCCTTCCTATAGACACCGGTGGCCGGCCGTGGCCATGAGTGCGGCAGCGCCATTGTCGGGGTCGCTCCATCGATCACACGACGACCCAACTTCGATTCGGGAGGTGCTACACGAACTTTAGTCGAACGCAAACCGGATAGGGGGGTGACACACCGTGGATTGTTGTGATAACCCGCTTAGCCATAGTGAGGCACGGATCCCCAGCAACGGCGAGTGATTACCGAGCCTCTGGTGCACGAAATCGAACGGTAACGAGATCAAGTCCTAACGGGGACAAGGGAGAATTTGGAAGAGAGCTTCTCACCAGGGTTGATAAAGCGTAGAAGAACAACCTCGTCTCGAGGTGGATCTGCAGCGGCGAACACGAACCCACACATGTTCTTTCTCTACGCGAGCCCTAGGTTCATGGTGCTTACCCATGATGAAGACAGCTAGGGGGTGCTCTAGATTATATAGTCCCATGGATGGGCGAGTTCGGAAGGCTTGGATCAAAGACTATAGCGATCCGCATGGTCTGTTGGCGAGATCCTGCGCACTTCGCCCGCACGGTTTGTTACCGGGTGGAAGAAGGTCCTGACATTTCGGACCCACACACCAGGGAGCATGGGGAAGGCTGGCCAAAGGGCCCTGCATGTCAGACGCAGGTCCAACGAGTGGAGGGCGCGCGCGGTGACGGCTGACCAGCGGGGCTCGCTTGGGCTTCACGACACGTGGTATTGGGCTGATGCGGAGAAGAGAGGGTGATGGGCCAAGTGAAGGGGGAGCGCGGGTGGGTCGAAAGCCAGGTAGCAGGCCGAGTAGGTTTTTATCTTTTTCCCTTTTATCATTTCTGTCTTCTAATTTCATATTCCTACTCAATTCATAATTTGAATTCAACTTTGTTTATAGGTTTCACACAGGGATCAAGTGCTCAAATAAAAGTACTAGCCTAAAATGATATATTTATTCCTATATATATGTATATTTCCTTAGTGTATATTATTTCCCTTTCTTTCCTCCTCCCATTTTCAAATACTAATTTTCAAACTTAAACTTGTCTCACAATTTGAATACAAATGCAAAAATACAAGAACCTCAGCATGAAATGCATATTTTAGTATTTATTTGTTATTTGATCAATTATATGTATTTATTTATTTTATCATTTTTTTATCTTATACAAATTTTAGGCTTTACAAATCCTACCCCTTAAAAATAATCTCGTCCTCGAGATTAGTAAGAAGAGGGATATAGAAAGTCAAAGGCTTTGGTTGCAGTTTAGCTTCGATTTTTTCCAAGTGGCTTTAAGCACAAATGTTTTCATAATTTTTTTTATAAGGAATTGATTAGGAACACATGGGTATATCTATGTATATCCACTTTACTATGTAGGGTAAAAAATGTCTTTAAAATATAGATAGGTTTGGGTAAGAAAGAGTGGGGTAAGGAAAGACTCCATCCAAGATTGTGGATCTTGATTCCTCTTGAAGTTGGTTTTGACTCATCTTCTTCCTTGACGAGGTTGAGCTCTTCTTTTCAGACCTTGGTGTCTTTGTTCAGGTTAGGGATAAGAGGTTTAGTAGATAGCTATAAGTTAAATGAGATTTAGTCCAAATTTAGTTTGGTGATTTGCTTCTAGATTGGTTAGATAAGTGTAACCTGCTTTTGTAGGTCAAGTTATCGGGTAGGGAGGGTCAGGTTGATCTAAGATCTCAAACTTGTTTATAGGAGCATGGTCTAATATATTTCCTCAGCATAGCTAATCATGTTGGAGTGGCTCACATTAGGTTTGATCATAATAGATTAGATAGGATTGGGTATGACTAGAATAGACTAGTTTGGGTTAGATATATCTACTAGGGTAGAATAAATATTATTAGGGTATGCTAGAATCTTTTAAGATAGGATAGACTATATGGTGTAGGTAAGTCAGAATCTCTGTTAGGTTAAAACAGAGGGGTTATGCAACTATCGGATGGTAAAGGCAGTTGCATATGGGCATATGGCCGAGTTGGTCTGTCGTTCTTAATTTAGTGCAGAGTGAACTAAGTTAAAACATGTTCTATAGGAGTAGAGTCTAATCTATTTCATCAGTATTATCTAACATGTTTAGTAACTCACTTTAGATTAGATCAGATTAACCATATTAGTTTAGATCACATTAGATTGCATTAATTTAGATGGGATCTAGATTTGATTGGTATGACTATCTTAGATAGATAGGATCTAGTTAGTTTTGGATTAGATCATGGTTGTTACACCTAGGACGAGATAAGCAAAGTGGTTGGGATAAGTAGGCTTATTGGGACAAGGTGAATCTATAAGAATAAGATAAAAATCTTTGGAGATTAGTTAGATCTATTAGTATAAGATAAAATCTTTTCAAAGTAAGACGAATCTATTAGGGTAAGAGAGTATCTTTTAAGACAAGATGGATCTATTAAGCTTAATACATTTTAGTGGGGGTATTCTTAGTTGGTCTAGTTTATCTTATAAACATTTTATGATGATGAGTGAAAAGGTAAGAGTAATCAGAGTAAAGTGGAAATAGATAAGAAAAGATTAAGAAAAATTTAGAAAGGATCATAGTAGCAAAGGTAAGTATTGGTTGTCCTATTCTATCTAGGTTTCGTCCTACATTCAACATTCCTCTGATAGCACTTCTGTCACACTCGGGTTTCGGGGGCACCAAGACCATAGCGCGAACATAATCACCAAGTGTGCTAGGACCAAGTCTTACACATATGATGACTCATGGTACAGAAATGAATGTCACAACATTAATATATAACGGAGTTCTGTACAAAATAGTTAAATAATTACATCATATGAAGACAATGATCCAGCAACCCAAAGTTGACTAGGAGACGACGGCCTAGACCTCTCACAAACTTGTCACAGCATCCTCCATGCGCCTCATCCTGTGGTACCTGTTCTTGACCTGTGGGGGTGTGAGACTGCAAGAGGGAGCTCACATACTTCATCGCTCAACAAGTTGTGGGGAATAATGTGCAAGAACTCGCCAACGGTGGGAGCTCATGTGAAGTGTAAGGCTTACCAAAGAGGATTGTTGAAGCTGATCATTGCTTTTAAAGTTGGTCAAAATTTTATTAGCAATTACTAAGTATAAGTAGATACCAACCCAATTAAGTAGTAGAACAAAATTTGATAACAACACCTACGATGCAATGCATATGACAAATTGGATTTAGTTTCGTAAATTAATCATGTGAGTGTCCGAGCTGCTCATAACCGTGAGCACGGCTAGTATACCAGTTTTACACTCTGTAGAGGTTGCACATCTTTACCCACAAGTCATGTTACCCATCTGCTAAGGGATCGCGACTTCCCATACACCTCTACCAAGGAAGTGAGGCAGGGTAACACTACGAGGCCATTACAAAGTTCCACTAGCTTCAGAAAACCCGCTACAGTTCTAGGAAGCTCCAATGCAGGGACCCCTCGCCTAACCGCCATCGCAGCAAAATCAACCCAAGGGCCTCCCTACACTGACCACTCCCCAACTGCCTTGCCCCTTTCTGGTAAGGTAGTCCTCCACTAGCTTTCCTAATTAGTCAGCCAAGGGCGTCCCATACCACCCTTGTGGTAGCACTGTTTTCCTGGGTGGTTCTCCATGTTCCAATTAACATAATGATCTTATCATGAACAGTAAATAATAAACTGATAATAAAAGGGTCATCATGGATAATGTGTATCTCCATACCCAACAAAACCACATAAAGCAATAGCAGGTACTACCCAAAAATTTAGTGGTAAAACAAGGTATAAAGATAGCCAAACTAGGGTATCCTATTAGGTCCCATCAAAATTAACCTATGCAATCATTATGATTAATAAGAACATGATTGGGTAAAAAGAAGTGATCAAGGGCACAACTTGCATGGGACTTGAGATTCTAGGTACCAACTTGCTCTTTAGGTGACTCGTGACCTCACTGCTAAACGTAGCAATATAGACAAATATGGTATAGGCAAAATTAACATCACATCAATCATAAGCACAAACTAAATAATAATAATCTACACGTTGCTACGAGATCGTGGGCTCGAGAATCACTAAATTCAGAGCTACGGTTATCGAGTTATGATTTCTCGAAGGTTTATGTGATTAAATAGGAAAACTAGGTTCTAAGTTGATTATAATAAATAATGTGAGAAAGATATTTCTAAGAAACCATTAATTTAATTTTAATCCAAGTTATAACTTGATTAGAAAACATATTTTAGTCAAATTACAACTAGGAAGTGAAAATATTACTTTAATTTTAAATTAAAGAAGTTAATCCAATGAACATAGGGTAAACAAATTAATTATTTACAAACATGTTTCATGATAAAATAAGGTTACCAAAGTGTAGATAATTCTATTATGAAGCTAACGAAACTTGAACTGATCGAAACGGAGTAAAAATGAGATAGTTATGAATTTTCAAAGTTATAGGCATTATTTTTATACCAAAATCAATTTCCAGGGTTTTATTTATTTGTTAAGAATTATAAAGGGACTGCATCTATTATTTATAACAAGGTCAGGGTCAATTTTAGAAAAATTTGGACTTAAGTGCAATAGTTTTACAACGGTTAGGGATGGCTGGTTGATTAGTAAGAAGTGCGGGGGCTTATTTGCAAAAGAGTCGGCCGAAGCGGTATTGGTGATTGTTGACCGCTAGATCTAAAATGGAAGGCTCAGATTAAATCCTCTCACACACCGAACCGGTACGCGCCTAGAGACACACGATCTAATATCAACGTTCAGGATTTAAAACGCTGAGACGGAATCTCGTACAACCGATCCCAATCCAATGGCATGGCCACATTTGAACCCATCTGGTATCTCCTTTTGATCTTATTACTCGCTTATCACAAAATCAATGACCGGATCCCTACCCCGAGGCAGTATGAGCCGATCAAATCACAGTCGTCTAGATTGGATCGCATGGCCCACGCATGTTCCTTTTTAGAGACCCCGGCGGCCGGTTGTGGCCATGAGTGCAGCGGCGCCATTGTCGGGGTCGCTCCATCCATCACCCGACGACCCAACTTCGATTCGGGAGGTGCTACACGAAGTTTAGTCGAATGCGAACCGGATAGGGGGGTGACACACCATGGATTGTTGCGATAACCCGCCTAGCCATAGTGAGGCACGGATCCCCGGCAACGGCGAGCGATTATCGAGCCTCCGGTGCATGAAATCGAACGGTAACGAGCTCATGTCATAACGGAGACAAGGGAGAATTTTGAAGAGAGCTTCTCACCAGGGTTGATAAAGCGCAGAAGAACGACCTCGTCTCGAGGTGGATCTGCGGCGGCGGACACGAACCCACACATGTTCTTTCTCTGCGCCAGCCCTAGGTTCATGGTGCTTACTCGTGATGAAGACATCTAGGGGGGTGCTCTGGATTATATAGTCCCATAGATGGGTGAGTCTGAAAGGCTTGGATCGAAGACTACGACGATCCACACGGTCTGTTGGCAAGATCCCGCGCGCTCCGCCCACACGGTTTGTTACTGGGTGGAAGGACCTGACGTTTTGGGCCCACACACAAGGGAGCGCGGGGAAGGCTGGACGAAGGGCCCTGCATGTTAGACGCAGGTCCAATGATTGGAAGGCACACACGGTGACAGTTGACCAGCTGGGGTCGCTTGGGCTTCACGGCATGTGGTATTGGGCTGATGCGGAGAAGAGAGGGTGATGGGCCGAGTGAAGGGGAGCACAGGTGGGCCGAAAACCAGGTAGCAGGCCCAACAGGTTTTTATCTTTATTTCCTTTTATCATTTCTGTCTTCTAATTTCATATTCCTACTCAATTCATAATTTGAATTCAACTTTGTTTATAGGTTTCACACAGGATCAAGTGCTCAAATAAAATTACTAGCCTAAAATGATATATTTATTCCTATATATAAGAAGAGAGGGTGATGGGCCGAGTGAAGGGGAGCGCGGGTGGGCCAAAAACCAGGTAGCAGGCCCAACAGGTTTTTATCTTTATTTCCTTTTATCATTTTTGTCTTCTAATTTCATATTCCTACTCAATTCATAATTTGAATTCAACTTTGTTTATAGGTTTCACACAGGATCAAGTGCTCAAATAAAATTACTAGCCTAAAATGATATATTTATTCCTATATCTCTACTACTCTATATGAAGGTATTGTAGGCGTCCACAATACCGTGTTCTGCCGCGACCGTCCTGTCCTCCCCACCCACCCGCAATCAGCGCTCCGTCGACACCGCGCCGCCACAATCAACGCGGATCCGCGGGCCCTCCTCCCCACCGCCGCGCAACAGATCCGCAGGCGTTCCTCCCACCGCCGCCATCCGCAACCTCAAATCCTCCCAGATCTCCTTCCGCTCTGGGACCGTGGCGTTGGGCGAGTGAGCCACAAGCTCTCGGTGCCACCGTCGCCGTCCACGCGGTAGAGGAACCCTGCCAGGGTCTGCGCGAACCACTGGCGGTGGAGCAGGTCCGTGACGAGGCTGCACCAGGCCTTGGAGACGCACTTGAAGCGGTGGAGGGAGTTGGCGGGGAGGAGGCTGAACATCTCGACGAGCGCGTCGTCAGGGATGCAGGGGCCGGGCGCCGCCACCGCCGCGCGCCGCTTGGGGCCTGGACCCTTGCTATCGCCCCCATCCCCTCCGGTCATCCCGCCTCCCCACACGCCACACACACCCCGCCATCCGCTCTCCTGCCCCACCCCCACAACAATAGAGGACTTTACTGTTGCATCTTGGTAGGATATGCCTCGACATTCTCAAGGACAAATGGAGCCCAGCACTTCAGATTCGAACAGTTCTTTTGAGGTCTCTATATTTGTCTGTGTGTCAGTATACATACTTTATGTTTTTGGCAACAAAAATGTTGTTTCTTCTTTTTTAACCTAATAAACCAAATGTACAAAGGGGAGCTGTTTCTCTTTTGTTCTTGTGCAGCACCGAAATACGACTTTATAAACCTTGTTCAGTTACTATGCCTGTTATATCCATGAACATGCCTTTCTATTCTGACACTATTCTGGCTTTCAGTATACAGGCTCTACTGAGTGCACCAAATCCAGATGACCCTCTCTCCGATAACACTGCAAAGCACTGGAAATCCAATGAGGTAGAAGCTGTTGAAACAGGTAAATTGAAGGTGACAAATCAGTCAATGTTGTCGCTTCTGGCCCCCGATTTCCATAGCTGACAATGGGAATTTTCATATGATTTGCAGCCAAGGAGTGGACTCGCCTGTATGCGAGCGGTGCATGAGAGCGCAGTGCTGTTCTTGGTGTAATAACCCCATCATACTTCAGTCCTAATCCGTTGCCATTTGCTTGATAAAAATAGACTGGAGATATTTGCCATGGAATGAAGTCTCTAAATGACTACCACTCTAAATTGTTTGGTTGTACACCTGTGGTCGGTTCCCTTTACCTTTGGGCACCTTTGACTAATCAGTATATGTGGTACAACTTGCAGTTACTCTAATATATTTGTCACTTCATGTAGAAGAGCTTCTCAACTGTTCATAATGTTGGAACTGAGGCTGGTTATTAGCTTGGTTGCATTTTCGCTGTACCTTCCTCTGTTGGCCTGTCGACTGTCGCATGAGAACGAATTTTGCCGAAACTCGAGTTGCACGTGGTCATGTTTTCTGCGATGTGCTTTCTTATTAGGTGATTACTGTTTGGTTTTATCACAACTCTTCGGCTCCTATTTAGGTACATGTTTTCTGCGATGTGCTTTCTTATTAGCTGATTATCTTGTTCTATTATCTTGAGTTATCCACGAATTACCTCATCTTGCCAAATGAAACTGTTGTTGTCATCTTTGCATATCTTTGTGACTTGCCTTCGTTGCAAATCCTTCTTGTTCTTCTACTTCACTTTTTCCAAATGTTCTATAGGAAGTAGATTATAATGCTTTAGGTACATAGTTCGATAGAACGTTAGCAAGTACAGCCTTATACATATTCAAGATACCTTGATCCTGATTTACTAAAGCAACTCATCCCTTTCCTCCAATCTTTTAGTGTCACTGCCTACTGCTTCTTTTGACCTTTCATGTCCATTAATAAGCTTTAGTTGCTCTGAATGTGATAATTCATTAGACCAAATTAATAAACAATCATAAATTTTATGCAACAATAAAAAACAAAATAAAATAAAAATGGTAATGAGCTTCCTAACTTCAAGAATAAGACAATTCCCAATAGAATTTGTATTTGGGTCTAATTGGGTTGTAAAGTGTACGGTTGGTAGATGTGCTCCCTTATTTGGTAATTGGAGTGTGAATTGTGGACATGAGGGGAAATCGTAGTTCTGGATGAACATAAATTGTTCTTTTCCCTATGTTCTTACCACGTAGTCAAGCACACATTGTCAAAAGTAAATGGAAACAAAACAGCTCAAACGAGTCTCGCATAGGAGGTTTGAATTAGAAGTCCCCATTATGCATTTATGCTAGAGTTTCTCATTGTATATTTCCACCTGAGAGTGGGAAAACTGTTAGTTTCCGTCTAAATCATCTACCTTGAATAGCCCAACTACGAACCTTTTTATTGTTTCAAGAAATATCCTTATGATATAATAACTGAAATCTAACTTTTTAGTCTTATGTTATGTTTAGCTATGGCATATTCTTTCTACCCATTCTGTTTTGTAGTTTTTTTGAATATTCTTGTTTGACTTGAAAGTCTAAACTCTGTTCTTGGAGGTGCTCGAGACGAGATCTCAGGTGCACGTAGTTTCCTAGGAAGAAGGTAAACTCGCCTCAAAAAAGAAGAAGCCAGATAATAAAATAGTAGAAAGGGAACAGAATGTGCCCTCCAAGAACGTTCCAAGATGGTACTGAACTTCTGTTGAAACTAGAGTTCTTTATTTTGCAAGTAGGACCCCTCATTCACATGCTAAATGTGTCACCATTTTCTCCATGTCTCAAATGAGGATAAGATGTTCTATGGGCCTCTACAGAAGCACCCAGTATGTGAGGGTTACCTTGAATTTAAGGAGTGGAAATACAAGTGCACTGTGAAATACAATGAGTGGGCACGATGTACTTTTAGTACTAACGACCCTTCAAGGAGAAGTGGTCCTATAGAAGTTCCCGGTGACATAAAAGATGATTTTATCTGCAAGGTAATGAGATTACAGTTTGTATGTGCAAGTATTGAGCACTGCTTTGAGCATGGTTTAGTTAATAAATGCTCTTGTACTATATGCATTTATTCTGTTGTTTTGTAGTGGCTGAAGCAACAAGAAAGAAAGGAGTTCCCTAAACGTGATGTTGATGAAGAGGTCCATATCTTATGTGGCATGATGATTGCCTTGTCTGGACGGATGTCACGCTCACATGTAATGCCTTTGAACAACCTCATCTATTACGGTTAGACCTGTGCTACTAAGATTATTTAAAAGGCTAGGCACCGTATTTGTTTTGGCCATCTTTGTCATGGCTATTGCTTACTGTCATTTTTGGCAATGCAGGGTGAGACAGAGAACAAGGACATTGTGAACCAAGATGAATCGTTCATGGATATTGACAGTGCAGAGTGCGGACTTGAGGAACCAGCTTGGAGTAACAGAATATGCTGAAGAGCTTTACAAGTTTTATAGAGAAAATGAGGTGATTTATTTGTCAGACGATGCTTGTCTTGTTCCTTTTTGGTAGATAATCTCAAATCATGAATCCTGGACTTTTGGAATAATATCTAGAACGCACAGATGCTTTATCTATAACATGCTTATAAGAATGAACAAGTTCCTTGCAAAACTGAATAAATTAGATTGGAAACTTGTAAGGATCGTTCTGCTTTAGACAAAAATCATAACGGTGGCATGTTAATAATGTGAAAATGCATGCCTAACATTGATTAGTAGCTTTTCTGGACTTTAAGCAACTAATCTAAAGAAAAAATGTCAATATGTTTAGAATGGAGTGATACCGACATAGCATGTAAATTACTAATAATTTGTCTAAAAAAACTGACCCAATCCTAGAAATAGGGATGCAAACAGTAGGCTTAGAATTCAGCTGCAAAATGCTAGGGACCATATAAGTCAGGTAATAACTATCAGTAAAGTGAAGCTATCAGTTTCTAGCTACACACTATATAGCTGACCAGTGCATTTTGCTTGTTTAGTTCACTAGCATATTCATCCATTGAGGTGGTTCTTTTTTCCCTTTTCCTTTTGAGGAGCTGACTGCTTGTCCGAGAAAGTGTTTATTAGGATCGTTTTGCACTAGAAGGTTCATATAATGTTTGGTTAAAAAATGACATCTGTTATAGGATAGAGGCTATAAATATAAGATAGAATATACCCGTTCTTTAGTACAATGTGGCCGCATTTATTTCAGCTGCTCAGATTTGCCACTCTTGGAGCTTCTAGGGGTTGTCGCGGTGTCTCCTCCCATGATTAGCTTGATGTTGTCTGTGTTGCCGTCACCAACCTCTCTTTTGTCAGTGTCACCACTGGTAGTTCTCAAACACAATTTCACCTCCTTAGTTGTAACTTGCTCCATGTATTTTCATCTGTTCAATTTTCTATATGAAAGTTCTTGGTGGCTTGCAAGTAATATGCCTTCATCTAGCATGCCTAACAACATAAATATTTTTTAGTTGACTGAACTGCAGACTGAAACGTCTTACAATTATAATTTGGAAAGGAGGAAGTAATAAACAAAAAAGATTGATTGAACTGCACCAATGTAAAGCTGGTTCACTCGTGTAACTGATGCGATGTAGTATGCAAAGCTCCTGCCTTTGGCCTTGATCCACATGCTTGGAAATGTTTTCACCAATATGAGTTTGGGTAAGGTGGCTGTCTCCTTCACCCACACCATCAAGGCCATGGATCCCTTCTTCTCGGTCCTCCTCTCTATCCTATTCCTAGGAGAGGTAATTGGTTGGTTCGCACCTTTGCTAGATTATTTGTCCTCAAACGTGGAATCCTTCATATAAACATCTGTTTCTGTATTCTGTCTCTACAGACACCTTCTCCACCAGTGTTGGGTTCTCTTGTCCCTATTGTTGGTGGAGTTGTATTGGCGTCGATGACTGAAGTTTCATTCAACTGGTAATTTATTGCTTTAAAGCGTCAAAGAATTTACTCAAAGCAATATTGTGTATTTGATTCTAATACTAGGAGAAAACAGGATTGGATTCTGGAGTGCCATGACTTCGAATCTTATGAATCAATCGCGGAACGTTTACAGCAAGAAAATTCTCGCTGATAAAGAGGTGAGCCTTTTGCGCTTATAATGTTCCCTAACTGTAAATCCACAACAGTTCAGCACGATATATGCTGTGAACGCTACACCCCCTAACTAGACTTGTTCTTATTACATGACAGTTTGGATGACATAAATCTCTTCTCAATAATAACTGTCATGGCATTCTTGTTATCTGCTCCACTGATGCTATGTGTAGAAGGAATCAAGTTTAGCCCATCGCATCTACAGAATGCTGTAAGTGTGGCCAGCATGAAAAACAAGAAATTTTGGAATATTTCAACACTTCACTGACATGAAATTGCTGAACACTAAACTTTCTGGGTTTTCAGGGAGTTAATGTAAAAGAATTATTTGTAAGAGCGGCACTTGCTGGGACATCTTTCTATTTTTACCAACAGGTGAGCCAATCTGTCTCCGCTCAAAACATTTTTTGTAGTCTCTCGGAGGTTGCTAAAATTGTCTGTGAGTGGCTACTGCGGTTGGCTACTTAGGTCCAAACAAACTACATACTACTTGCTTGCAGATAATATATATCTTTTGTCAATTGTTTTATTGCTAGGATCAGACCATTCCAGTTAAATATGATATTATCTCCAGTTATCTTGAACAATTTTTCAGCTCTCCTGTGTCATCTCATGAAAAAATGTTGAATATCAGTTTTTTTAGCCTAAAAAGTACTCCATCCGTCTCAAAATAGTAGTCGTTATATTCAAATAGATGATAATAAATCAACACACATAGAGAAAACAAATGCATCAAAAATTGTATGAACTCATTATTTTCCTCATTAGTGTCTATCAGTTTTTTGGACTATCTCGTATCTAACTGTTACTATGAATTCTATTGGACACTAAATTACGTCTAATGAAGTCTCTATTTATTTCTCGGTAGGTTTCGTACAGTTTATTGGCTAGAGTATCTCCCGTGACCCATTCGGTTGCCAACTCTCTTAAACGTGTGGTGGTCATTGTGTCATCCGTTCTCTTCTTTCATGCAAGTGCCAGTTACTGAACGTCTCATCAGTGTCTGAATTGTAAGTTTTTTCTTTGCCTGCAGGAACCGGTGTTGCTCTTGCTGGAGTATTCCTGTACTCGTAGTTCATTCAAAAAGTCAAAACCAAAGGCTACGGCTGCATGAAGACAACTCCCTGATGAGGTAACAGACTATAGAATGATGGAGAATTTGGAACTATTAGTCGACGTGGTGAAGCAGACTGGCCTACAGTTAGACACCAACAACGACGATCCAGAGCCCGGGGAAAGTAGCAAGATTCTGAGCTCCTACAGTTAGACAGCCGCCAAACCCAGTCACGACGACTGATGTTGGAAACTAGCGGCTCGCCTACTTCAGTTGAGTGCAAAGCCGCCAACATCTGATCCATGCTTTTGGGTTCTTTGTATCTGTATCTATCAATTCATTAAGTGCGGGACAATCCACGTTTTTTGTTTTATATACTATAAAAAATTAGTCTGTATCGAGATTAACCTGTCATGCTGCAAATAAGGCCCAAACACGACACGATGATCGGACCAGACCGGCACGGACCCAATGGACAACTGTTAATCACGTTCTAACTATAAAAACCAAATGTTTTTGCAAGATGTTTTTATGATATTTTCATTGTAGTATAATTTGATTTTTATCAGTTTAGTGTTGTATTGATTGTTCACAAAGAATTTATGAGATACTAAGGTCGATAATATTATGTCGTAGTTTTGCTAATTGTAAGTTAAATAGAGAACATAGCTTTATTAGGTCAAGACTAATGTAGTATTAAAATGTGTGGAGCGTAGACACTAAGTTTATCGTAAATTTAAATGTAAGCTATTAAAATGAGTAGGACTCAGACACTAGAATTATTTCTTTTGTGATTAAAGTTAGTAGATTATATTATTTTGAGCTTTTGAGCATTCCCATTTTCATGGTATTGTATATTACATGACACTGCATAGAATACAATCAGGAGCAAATTCAGATACTATGTTGTTCCAAACTACTATATTTGGTAGATTATGTTTGCAAATCTACGATTTTAGGGACAACTCAAGTAAACAGAGACTTATCGATATTATAAAAAAGATTAGATTAGTGTACGGTTGTCGACACATTTGTCTGACATTAAAAATTTTATATTGACTCTTTAGAAATAATTTGTGCGATGCTGATAATATTTACCACACGAATTTTGCATATTATAGCGATGTTTGTCGTTCCGTTTCTATGTTTCATACAATTTTTTTACTCCCGTCGCAACGCACGGGCACGTATCTATGAAGGGATTAAGTGTATTTGCTAGCGATTTGAAATCGATTATAGTTTGAACGAGGAATTCAGGGTGATCCCAGGACTGAGAGAATATGACGACCACTACTTTGACACAGACAATTGATGGCTCATATAGCCGTACCACTGTATGGTTGTGTGAAAATCCCACTTGGTCCCTGGATAGGGATGATATCTTGCAAGTAATATTCAATATGGAGGTGTAATTGTGTTTAATAGTCGGCATGCCTTAGTAATGTGTACAACCTTCTACATAAAGCTTGACCAAGGACAATGGGGATGCTAGAGAAGGATATGTGAATGGAGAATGTGGTGTGTGTTTTGTCTTGTACGGGTGCAGAAACATTGATGTTTTCAAATAAATTTCTTTGATTCAAATAATTCTTAGTGGAGAAGTTATGAGATCAAATTTATAAAGCACTTCAACTCTTTATGTTGTTCTATTGTGGTTTTAACCTCAACTTATAACACTTTATGTTTTTTGCCAATCAAACAGCTTGGGACTTTGGTCCACTAATTTGGATTAAGCGGCCATTAAATATGATTATATGCCGTCGCAACGCACGGGCATTATACTATATATGTATATTTCCTTAGTGTATATTGTTTCCCTTTCTTTCCTCCTCCCATTTTCAAATACTAATTTTCAAACTTAAACTTGTCTCACAATTTGAATACAAATGCAAAAATACAAGAACCTCAACATGAAATGCATATTTCAGTATTTATTTGTTATTTGATCAATATATTCCCATTAATTGAATATGCACATAGAGAAGAAAACTAGATAGTCTATAAGGGTTCCATGATCCCAAAACACTTTTATATAATTATATGTATTTATTTATTTTATCATTTTTTATCTTATACAAATTTTAGGCTTTACACAACTCCAATCCCCGGCGTCGATGGTCCGTAGGTGGCGGCTCGATAGATTCCACCGCGCCCACTCCCTCCAACTAACTCGCCCACGTCTCTCTCTCCGACGTTCCAGGGTCTGGGGTGGGTGCGAACTAGGAGGGGGGAAAGGGGGTGCGTGGATCCATTTGTAACCAGCTAGGGATGGCTACCTGGTCAGCCCACGCCCGCGAGCTTCGCGGCGGAGTGGTTGCGCCAGCCGGATTCCACGGCGGGATGGAGGAGCAGAAGGCGCTAAGACTGGTAGTGGGTCCCGACTGCCAGCGTACGAGATCTCATGCCCGTGCCAGCGTACCAGTGGGCCCCGCATGTCAGCCGCGGTGCACGCACGCAGAAGGCAACTGAGTCGTAAGTGTGCCGAGCGGTGACATTTGGCCCAAACGCACGTATGTTCTCCTTCTTTCTTGTTCTTTTATATTTTCTGTTTTGTTTTTTTCTCCTTTATTGTTTAACTTTCAAATTTGAATTTTGAATTTCGTTGTGAGTTTCATATTTCGGCTAGTTGCACGACTTCAAAACCTAGTATATGAAGAATATATATTTATTTATATCTTTATTTTATTTATATAATATTCTATTTCCCTTCCTCTTCTCTTTGACATTTTCCCATTTCTAAATCTTCAATTTAGGTATTAAATCTCCACTTTGGATATTAATTTATTTCTATCACTATGATTACTATTATTATTAAATGCACAACCAAATAACTCCAACATGATGCACAAGTTATTCATGTGTCATTTGTCAATTATTCACTTTTAAATGTGGGTGTTCACATGTGCTAATAAATAGAGGCAAAACATATAAGGGAAATCATCTCCTTTCTTATACTTTTACAAATTGGGTATTACAAGTATACACCTTTTTAATTTGTTTTTTCTATTCCCTCCAAACAAAAAAAAGATATATCACATATACATCACAAATATCACATAATCATCACATATATCACATATACATCACATATATCACAAAGACCATAAATCAAACTAGTTATCACAGCATTAACAACATGTCCGAACACAAACATAAGTATCCAACACTCAAGAACATAAGTCTCAAGTATCTCACAAAGCATTACCAACATCAAACAAGTTCAGACCGGGTTATCTCACAAAGTATTAACAACACTAACAAAGATACTATCTCATCGAGGTGGGGCGGCTAGACTGGTGCGGTGATGGGCTGGGCGATCCATGAGAGTTGTTGTAGCATGTGTTATACCAGATGAATATATATCATGAAGAACTAGAATTTTGATACTCACAGGTTTATGGACTGAGCCGGGTCAACTGTAGGGAACAACGGAGGTGGTCGAGCGAAACCCTATGCGACGCCAAGGCTCTGCATTTACTGGAACATCTCCGCCATCCTCGCCTCCATGATGAGTTATAGTAACTCAAAGAGAAGGTATATAACTCAAGGAATGATGAGTTACAGATGCACTAACCTCGAGTTGATGTATGCGATGATGTGAGCTGTCCTGCTGAGGTCGTATGGCTGGGCTCGAGCTCGTGCTTCTTGCTCGCACCTGAGACGTAGTGGGAGTGGACGATGAGTCGATTTCCCCGTTGGCAATCCAGTACCGCCCATGTCTCTTGCCTCCTCCGACCCTCATGTGGGCATCGGGGTCGATCTCGGTCCTCGGATCGTATTCTAGCCCGTGGACCTCATGTGCCATGGTGGTGTAGTCATGAAGGCAGTTGTCATCTGGGTTGTAGGTGACATCGGACGTCGCCTTGCCCTTGTGGGCCATAGCATAGGCTGAGATGATGGAGCAAGGCTGGCCACCATGTGACACCGACTGCAAGAAAACCAACGAGATAGATTGAAATAATATCTAATCTAGTGCTATATACCTAAATAAAAAAGAGGGCGTACCCATGCTTCTGCATATTGGCCTAGGCTGTGGCTGCCTTGGTGGTGGGAGGGACCTTGCATCATCAGACGTTGTTCCCGGCTAGCGTTGTGCGCCTCGTCCCACTCTAGCGAGCACCACCTATCCACCATCTGCTCCCAGCACAGAGGATGTGCAACGCACCAATAAGGATTCATCTACAAAGTAAACACGTACACTGCATATCAGAAGATAAAATTAAGGAAAAATTTTGTCACGGATATTAAAGTGTTGTATTTACCTGCAAGTACTAGTTCCTGGTCAATGACATGGTTCAGGCTTGCTGCTTGGTCACCTTCTCCCCAAGGACGGAGCCATGGTAGCTGACGATGGCCTGGATTCGTGCCTCGTAGTGCATGTCCACGACGAGCTTCTTACAGCTCGTGGTGGCCACCACATCCGCCCTAGCCTCGTATGCAGCCTCGCATCTAAATAAATCCTACATACAAAGACGATATATCCATACATTATTTCAAGAAATGTGCAACGAATGCGACATATTTTACATTATAGTAAGACTTACCCGCAGCTCTTGCTTCACCCGCTCTGCCTTGTTGTTGAATTCCCTGTTGTCCTAGTCTACTACATCGGGGGCGACGACGTAGTGGTCCAAGGTGTAGGTTGGGCCCATCACTCTGGCATACTCAACCAGTCCAGGGAAGTGTGCCCTGCACAGCAGGCCGAGGATACCATTGGGGTTGCGACCATGACCCCCAGCATTCTCCACAACCATCCAAGACCTATCCAAGTGATTTATAAAAAGTATTAGTTTATATTATGAATTTGAACACATAATATGAACAAGCATGGAGAACATAAAGTTACATGCCTCTCCCCATCTGACCAAATCAGCGGTCGCTTGTCTCAAAGTATGGAACACTAAGGGAGACTCGCGGGACCTCTCAGGTAGACGTTCCTCGAACCTGAGGCACCAGAACCTGAGGCATCCTACTGAGCGTCATGGTCGTCCTGCTGCGCCGCCTGCTGCTGGACGTTGTTGTCCTGTTGTGCCGCCTTCGCTGTCCTGCTCCTCCTCCCCCTCCTCCTCAGCCAACCACCCACCATCTTTGTCACCATAGTAAGTTGTTATGAAGTTTGACACCTCCTCTAGAATGTATGCCTCTACAATGGAAGCCTCGATTTTGCATTTATTTCTACATTTCTTTTAAATAGTTTTAGACATCTCTATTGGATAGCACCAACGTCCCTACACGGGACCCCCCCATTTGTGCCTCATAGGGAGATGAAGAATCAAATGATGCATTAGAATGAAGAAGCCAGGTGGAAATATCTTCTCAAGCTTACACAGTAACACGAGTGTCAATCTTTCCAAGTCTGCAATCAAGGTCCGAGATAACTCTTTTGCACAAAGCTGGTGGAAGAAATAGCTTAACTCTGAAAGCGCTAGCCAGATATGCTCAGGGACATAGCCTCGAACCATCACAGGAAGAATCCATTCAATCCATATGTGGAAGTCATGACTCTTCATCCCTAAGACTCGTAGAGTAGATAAGTTCACCCCCTACTCAGGTTAGCTGTATACCCACCAGGGAACATCAACATCTTGATCCATTGAAGTACTTCCTTCCTCTGGGCCCTACTTAGGACGAAATCGGCCTTAAGCCCGATCCATGTCTTTCTACCACTAGGCGGTTTCATCTCTTTGTTTAGTCTGTCACATAACGCTGTCGGATCCACTCTTGCCTTTACATTATCCTTTGACTTATCAGGAATGTCCATAATTGTTGCCCAAAGTGCCTCGGCAACATTCTTTTCAGTGTGTATCTCGTGAATGTTGTGTGGAAGGAGCAGGTCGTCATAATAGGGGAGCCGAGTCAAGCCCGACTTACGTGTCCACATATGCTGCTCACCATATCCCACAAAACCACCTTCTAGATTGGCCACGATCCCATCTATCTGTTGACGAATTTTTGGCACCAATCATCGTTGCAGGTGGGCAATCTGTCACTATGACACCTTTCATAAAGTTCTTGATGTCTAGCGGAATGCATGGTTAGGATGGAGAAATTGTTGATGTTTATCGAACGATGAATATTTGCCACCCTTTTTCAACCAAATGAACCTAAGAGCTTACTTGCAAACTGGGCATGGGAACGTACCAGGAACAGACCAGACGTAGAATAGCCCATACGCCGATAAGTCATGCATGGAGTACTGGTACAAACATGCATTTTGAAGTTTGTCTTCGTAGCTCGGTCATACGTCCATACCCCTTCCTCCCAAGCACGTACCAATCATAAATCAAAGGCTCCATGTACATGCCCATTTTATTCCCCGGATGTCCGAGAATTATCAACGACACGAATATGTTCTGCCTTTGAAAGCACACACCGGGGGGGAGATTGATTGGGATAACAAACATGGGCCAACATGTGTATGGGGCAACTCTCATTCCATAGGGATTGAACCCATCTGTGGCCAGCGCAACACATACATTAAGAGCCTCTTCGGCTTTCTCACGGTGAATGGAATCGAAGTGTTTCCATGCTTCACCATCGGATGCGTGCACCATCTTGTCAGGATTGTATCATTTTCCATTTTTGTGCCATGTCATCTATTTCACGGATCCTCAGTCATGTATAGACGTTGGATCCTCGGTATGAATGGAAGCTGGCATATGATTGTCACGGGGATGTCGAGCTGCCTCTTATGTCCATCACCAGATTCTATCTCCATGAACCTAGATGATTTACACTTTGTACAGTACTTTGCCTCCGTGTATTCTTTCCTAAATAGCACGCAGCTCTTCGGACAAGCATGTATCTGCTCATACGTTATCTTGAGTGCACGAAGGAGTTTTTGTGCATCGTACATGCTCTTTGGTAGAACGTGATCCTCCGGAAGAAGGTTGCCAATAACCGTCAACAAGCCATTGAATGCGTCTCGACTCATGTTGTACCGCGACTTGAACGCAATTACAAGCCCAATGGCATCCAGTTGAGAAACCTTTGTCTGGCCGTGAATGGCCTTCTGTGCCATGTCAAACATGTCGTAGAACGCCTTTGCGATCAACTCTAGCTCATCTTCCATACATCCTCCGGTGTACTATGCCTCGTGATAGTCGTTCAACATATATGCTGCCCCCGCATCAGCATCATAATGCTTGATGCATTATCTCAACACCTCCTCTCTCGTATGATGCACTTCACCATGTAAGATCCACCGAGTATAGTCCAGTGTAAATACATTCTTCCAAATATGTTCTACCATGACCTTCTTTGATTTTCTTTTCCGGTTGGCACATTTGCTACACGGGCATGAGACTAGACTTGCTCATTTAGCAGCTTCGCCATATGCCCGTTCCACGAAATCATTGGTCTTTCTAATCCATTCAGGGGTGACATCATTCCTTGCTACATGGCCCGTGTACATCCACTCACGGTCCTCCATCCTCTAAAAAATTAACATAAGCCTATCAACAAAAAATTTCGGTAGCACCTCCCCTGCACGGAGAGGTGTCCAAAACCTGCAAATAAAAGTAGCAGCACGATGGCTGACATCTACACATATACATCAATGCCTCATAACCACATAAACATCTTTTGTACAAGTACAAGACTTAGCTAACGCATGTAAAGTGACCACTAAAAACAATTATCTTTCCTCTATTTCACAATTCACAATCACACATAAAAAATATCTAACTCTATTTCACAACAAGCAAACCTCTATTTCACAATATTTAACAACAAAGAGCTCAAAATCAGTTTGTACCTTGGTGCTCGGCGTGGACGGTGCACGGTGGCGAAGGGCGCGAGCACGATGGCGTGGGGGCGCGGTGGGCGGGCATGACGGTGTGTGGGCGCTGCGGCGGCACGTGCCGGCGGTGTAGGGGCGCGATGGCGGCGTAGGGGCCCGACGACGTAGGGGCGGCGGCGTAGGGTACGCGACGCGAAGGGAATGAAAAGGAAAGGAAGAAGAAGCCCATTTCGGGCTATGTAAACAGCCTTTGCCGAGTGCCCGCGATCTGGCACTCGGCAAAGTTTTTTTAATTTAAAAATACGTTTTGTCGACTGCCAGATCACGGGCACTCGGTAAAGATGGCTTTGCCGAGTGCCTACTAGCAAGCACTCGACAAAGATTGCTTTAATATTTTTAAAATGCTCTTTGCCGAGTGCCGCCCGGAGGAAACTTGGCAAACTATATGTTGGGGACTTGTTCTCAAATACTAAGAATTAAGAACAAGGCAACATAAAAAGAGTTAAATAATAAGGTTCTTCGTCCTTAGGAACATTATCTCCTTTCGGGCATAATGAACTTCAGACGAAGGTTATGAAGGACAATCCTTCATCAGTACCACAAATAATGAAGAAAGATTCATATAAAGAATAAGAAATAACATAAACATTTAAATTTTATTAAGTCATTTCTATTTTATTATTACGGAAAAATAGAAATGATAAATTACAAGTGTACCTTCGACTTGAAAAAGGCAAAGGTATGAGCGTGATGCAAAAGCAAATGCCAAGTCAGCGTGAACAGTAC
Source organism: Zea luxurians (assembly GCA_029449295.1). Taxonomy (NCBI): domain Eukaryota; kingdom Viridiplantae; phylum Streptophyta; class Magnoliopsida; order Poales; family Poaceae; genus Zea; species Zea luxurians. The sequence goes on from JAOPSE010000012.1 coordinate 91,780,847, forward strand.
GGGAGTACTGTTCATCTATTTATAGGTAAGGGACGCAGCCCATGTAAAATTACATTCATGCCCTTTATATTTGCTAATAACGTTATAGTGATTCTTCGAGGTCTAATTTGCCTTTTCATCTTTAAGTCGGTTCCCCTTTTCTACCGTTATGCTGAAGCTTTCCTGTGCACAGCTTCGTGATCACCTTGTCCTTCGTCTTAATCACCTTTCGTCTCACTCAGGCTTCGTTCTATTCATGCTCTGTATGCTTATGATCCGAATCCGAAGATACGTGTTCATATATTTCACTTGGAAAACATTATTAAATCATGTTTTTGAGGACCTTCGGGAACCGAAGGCCCCCAACAGTAGCCCCTCACAATATTAATTTGCTGAAATAACAAATTCAAATTGCGATATGGATGAAGGCCTTAAGCCGAAGGTCCGAAAAAAACACCTTCCCTTTGCTAGAATAGCAACAGTGAATGACAAGTGGGGCCCTGCCACTTGCGATGTACTGGGCGTATAAATAAGAAGGCATCGCCAGCTCATTTGGCACGCTCTCTTGCCGCCGGCTCCTGCCTTCCTAATTTTTAGCTCTTTGCCCACCAATGCTTGCCTGGCTTTCTACATTTTTAAGCTTCGTCTTTGAGAGTACCTTCCTCGCGTTTTCGAAGATGTCTGAAGACAAGAAAACTTTCGCTGAGTCGAAGCTAAGCCTTTCTGAAGAGATGAATCTCGGCTTCCTTGAATCAATAGCAAAGACAAATACAGAGAAGATTACTAGGGAGATTTTAGAGGGTTTGTCTGAAGACACTGGTGATAGCGACAGCTATGATGTGGAAAGTGGCGGTGAAGATTCCGAAGATCGACCTTGGCGACCAAGCCATGCAGTTTTTAGAAAATCAAGCATCAAACAAAGTCATCTTGTCAATATGAGGGGCAGATATTTTCGGGATTTATCTATTGTAAGGGCTGACGAAGGGGAGAAAACTTGTCCGACTCCTGAGGAAAATGAAGTCGTGATATTCCGAAGCTTCTTTAAGGTTGGACTTTGGTTTCCTTTGAGCAGCTTCGTGGTAGAAGTTTTGAAGATATTTGAAATCTACCTTCATCAAATTACTCCTGAAGCAATCATAAGGATGGGAATCTTCATATGGGCCGCGAAGAGCCAAGGTTTGGAACCAAATGCAAAAAGTTTCTGCAATATGCATGAGTTATTGTATGAGACGAAACCATGGGGTAAGGAACAATATCACAACAATTTTGGTTGTTATAGCTTCGGTGCCCGTTCTGAGTCAAGCTGTCCCGTGCCAACTTTTCGGAAAAGATGGCCTGGGGACTGGATGAAGGAATGGTTCTACGTAAAAAACGACTTGAAAAAACGAGAAGACATTAAAGGTATCATTATGAGCCCTATCTGGCAGCGCTTCGGCCTTCGGAAACCGAAGGTAGAAATTGTCGAAGCAGCTGAAGAATGCCGGAGAGCCTTCGGAGTAGTTTGCTCTTTCATCGGGACAAGGGACTTGTTCCAAGAACACATTGCCTTCAGTGTATGGCCACTTGCAGATAACTGGGAAATGTCGAAAGAAGCCGTCAGCGAACCTAACGAAGGTGGACTGGTTAGGTTAAAATTCACCTTCAAGTATGGAGATAAGTTTGTCGAGCCAGACGACGACTGGCTGAAAAGTATTGAGGCCGTAAGCGATGAGCTGCTTGGTCCATACTCGAAGGCAGAAGATACTGCACTATCCGCAGCCTTCGGAGGCCGAAAGAAGAAAAGGCTCAACCGAGTATTTGATGCCATTGGGTTTGTGTATCCTGACTACCGTTACCCAACACGGGGTCAAAAAAGGAAAGATACGGCGTCTACAAAGGAAGCCGCCTCAGCTGCTCTCAGTGAGCCAGCGCCGAAGAGGAAAAAGATAACAGTTCTTACACACCATCCACGCTATATTGAACCGACCACAGTGCCCGAGTTTGTCGGTGAATCCTCTTCGACCCCCGAAGCCAAAAAGGCGACTCCCCCGAAGAATATTGAAGAGCCGATCACGATGCCGGAGACAAAGAAAGTAGAAGAACCGACGGCTGAAGAAACAAGGACATCTGAGATTCTAAGTCCTTCAGCAAAAGTTGAAGTACCAAAAAGCCAAAAGGGGCCAGCATTGACCCCCAAAAGAAAAAGGATGGTTAATGTACTGGATGTACTAGAGACAATAAAGTCTTCAAGCACTACTCCGAAGAAAATTGCCAAAACTCCCGAAATACAAATCGAAGCCCTTGAGGCCGAAACTTCAAAGCACCAAGCTGAAACTGAAGCAGGGCCTTCAGAGCCCGCCAAGGTAAAATTCTTGGAAACCAAAGAGACAGAAACAGCAGAACAACTCTTTGTTGAAGAAAGTGGCATTGCCGCCCCTGAAGTCTTTTCTGAAACTTCCGACTATATTTTACGACATGCTTCTGGGAAGGAATTGACTGATAAGGAAAAGCAGGAGGCTCAGTTCTATGCCCAAAGACTGAAGTATCCCAAGGGGGCGTTGATATTCAAAGGCAGTGGAGAAGAAGACTTCTTGTATTGTCTCCCTGACAGCAAGGAAATTTCAGTCTGTCGGGAGATGAGCAGAAGCTTCGGATTCCCAACACTAGAAGACGGGCTTTCAATGTTGTCAAAGAACGAGCTGGCTGACAGCTTAGCGTACAATAGTTTAAAGGTGAAAAAATGAAATCTCTAAATTATTTCTTGAAACCAAAGTTTTTCATTTGCTTGAACTTATTAACAAACACATTTTTTAGGGTCTTATACTTAGCAATGCCCTCAGGGCACAAAAAGACGTCGAAGATGAAGGGTGTACCATAGCCTTGAGCAACCTTCGTTCCGAAGTAATTGAACTAAGGAACGAAGGTCTCGAAAAAGATAAAATATTGCACTCTCTATTGAATAAAATAAAAGAAGACGAAGCTGCTTTCAAAACTCAGGCCGAAGCTCAGAAACGCGAAATTGAAGATCTTCGGAAACAACTAGTCAGAGCTAAAGAAGAGTGCACACTTGAAGAAACAAAACGAGAAATTAGTGAACAATGGGCCAACCATTTAGAAAGAAACGTTGAAGAGCTTCGTGCATCCAAGAAAAAGTGTTATGAAAAATCTATAGAATGTGTTAAGAAAATAAGAACTAGCTTCGCCAGCGTCGGCGCATTCTCAAGTGAAGAGAACTTCCTAAGGGGTGACCCCGAAGGCCCAATTGGATGGATCAGCCACGAAGCTGAAGCTTTTGAAGAAGTTTTGAGTAGCCATGGAGACATATGTGCCTTTACAGGTGCCAGAGGGATTGCCACTATTTTGGAGAAGAAAGGCTGTGATCATGTAAAATTCTTGGCACAATCCGAAGCCGCCTTGTCTCCTGAAGATATAAAAGACCCCTCGGCCAAAGCGAGCCTGGTTGGTGGGAAATTTTTCACCGACATCTGGGACAACGGTGGCCAGGAGATGGCCCAAGAAATTATACGAAAGAGCGAGAAAGGTATTCATGATGCTAGAAAAGTAGCAGAGACCGCTGAAAAGAGTGCAGATGCCGAAGTACAAATAGGTACTGACTAGCAGTTTTTGGGTCTATTGTAATTTTTGATTTCGAACTTGTTTACGCTTTGTAACACAGCCGTACTTTCTCGCCCCTCATAGCCTGCCAGGCCATCGGCGGACCCCCACATGAAGGGGGACGACGAAATTAGAAAAATGGCTGAAGCTATCACAGATAAAGTTGTTGATCAACTACTGAACGAAGCTGCAGAAGTTGTTCTAAGGGAAGACTAGATGTTGTAAAAACATTTGGAATGTAATATTTATTGTAATATTTTGTAACTTTGAATGTAATATATAAGCTATTTATGGTTCCATTCTTTACGATGCATGAAACTTTACATACATACCGTTTTTTGAGCCTTCGGCGAAAAAACACCTTCCCTTCTTTTCATGCTTCGTAAATAATATCTGTATTTCCATAAAAACGTCCAATCTTCGTAAAATCAATAACCGATAAATATTTTCATTTCGGAGCTTTGATGAGGGTATGCTTCTTCAAAATTTACTTTTTTGTGCCTTGGCACTATTTCTTCGAAACAATCTCCAAATATCAATATCGATCCCCTTCTTGCGTCATTGATGCAATATGATGTATGATGTTATGCTATGCAAATGATGTAATGATGTGATGTTATGCAAAATGATCTTCGCCTTTTACTTCAGCGGAGTCAGCGTTTATTTTTCGCTGTAAGCCTCCCTTAGGAGCTTCTTCGCCTTTTACTTCAGCGGAATCAGCGTTTATTTTTCGTTGTAAGCCTCCCTTAGGAGCTTCTTCGCCTTTTACTTTCAGCGGTATCAGCGTTTATTTTTCGCTGTAAGCCTCCCTTAGGAGCTTCTTCGCCTTTTACTTTCAGCGGCATCAGCATTTATTTTTCGCTGTAAGCCTCCCTTAGGAGCTTCTTCGCCTTTTACTTTCAGCGGTATCAGCGTTTATTTTTCGCTGTAAGCCTCCCTTAGGAGCTTCTTCGCCTTTTACTTTCAGCCGTATCAGCATTTATTTTTCGCTGTAGGCTCTGCATTCCCTTCGGAACGACTTTTGAGCAGAAAACTTACGCTGCGCTCCCTTAGGAACGACTTTTTGTTATTTCGGAAATTCCCCTTTAACCATAAATCTTATGCTTCGGCAACTCCGCCACTCTGTGGAGAAGGTATATTTTTACTGTGGCAGAAACGAAACTATTACAAGAGATTTAAAAAATGACAAAAATACTTAGGCTTTCAATAATTGTTCCTTATTAAAAAAAGAAAATGATACTGAATGTAAAAACTGCTGCCAAAGTAGGATATTTGTTAGTAAATATGCTTCGATTCTGGTACAGTACTATTGACCGTGCGAGCTTCAGACTCTTCTCTAAAGTCCCGTTGAAGGTGGGGATGCTGACTCCCTTCTAGCTGCTAGCCTTGTTGCATTGGTGGTGGAGGAGGAAGCTGTTGCCAGGATGCTTGAGGTTGGCTTGCCGAAGCAACAGAAGCTGCAGGGTGGTTGCCTACATACTCTGGGATGTATGGCGAATGGTACGAAGCAGTGTGCATGACTTGCTTCGGCTGGCTCTGTTGGGCCGCAGCTTCTGCTATCTCCTTTTGTTTCTGGATGGTAACATGGCACATCCTGGTGGTATGGCCCTTGTCCTCACCGCAGAATAGACAATAAATCTTCCTAGGCTGATCCCCAAATCTCCCACCGAAGCCCCTGGCACCTCTGCCCCTTGGAGCTGAAGGTCGAGGATAGCTCTGCTGCTGTTCCGAAGCCTGGGAGGAATATTGTGGCCTCTGCTGCTGGCTTCCCTTGTCATCATTTTGAGTGGAATGAATCGATCTGACATGCCTGGGATGAATTCTTCCTCCGAAGCCCCTGGCTATTTCGGAGAACCTATAAGCTTCCTCCCTTCTCTATCGAAAATCATTGTCAGCGCGGATGTATTCATCCATCTTCTGAAGCAATTTCTCCAGAGTCTGAGGGGGCTTTCTGGTGAAGTACTGGGCTGAAGGTCCTGGCCGAAGCCCCTTAATCATGGCCTCAATGACAATTTCATTGGGCACTGTTGGCGCTTGTGCTCTCAGGCGTAAGAATCTTTGGACATACGCCTGAAGATACTCTTCGTGATCTTGGGTGCACTGGAATAAAGCTTGAGCGGTAACTAGCTTCGTTTGAAACCCTTGGAAGCTGGTGATCAGCATATCCTTCAGCTTCTGCCATGATGTGATCATTCCTGGTCGAAGGGAAGAGTACCAGGTTTGTGCAACATTCCTGACAGCCATGACGAAAGACTTTGCCATAACCGCAGTATTGCCACCATAGGAAGATATTGTTTCTTCATAGCTCATCAGAAACTGCTTTAGATCTGAATGGCCGTCGTACATGGGGAGCTGAGGTGGCTTGTAGGACGGAGGCCAAGGCGTAGCCTGTAGTTCTGCTGATAGGGGAGAAGCATCATCAAAGGCAAAATTTCCATGATGGAAATTCTCATACCAGTCATCTTCGTTGAAGAAGCCCTCTTGATGAAGCTCTCTTTACTGAGGCCTTCGGTTCTGCTCATCTTGAGTAAGATGGCGAACTTCTTCAGAGGATTCGTCTATCTGCCTTTGCAGATCAGCCAGCCTAGCCATCTTTTCCTTCTTCCTTTGCACTTGCTGATGGAGCATCTCCATATTTCTGATCTCTTGGTCCAAGTCGTCCTCCTGAGGCGTTGGACTGATGGCCTTCCTTTTCTGGCTTTGGGCCTCCCGAAGAGAGAGGGTGTCCTGGTTGGGGTCCAGCTGCTGCAGAGCGGCAGCCCCTGTTGCTGAAGCTTTCTTTGGCGGCATGACGAATGTCTATGCTTGCCGAAGGTGTTCGAAACTCAAAAAGTGGAAGTGAGTTCACCGGAGGTGGGCGCCAATGTTGGGGACTTGTTCTCAAATACTAAGAATTAAGAACAAGGCAACATAAAAAGAGTTAAATGATAAGGTTCTTCGTCCTTAGGAACATTATCTCCTTTCGGGCATAATGAACTTCAGACGAAGGTTATGAAGGACAATCCTTCATCAGTACCACAAATAATGAAGAAAGATTCATATAAAGAATAAGAAATAACATAAACATTTAAATTTTATTAAGTCATTTCTATTTTATTATTACGGAAAAATAGAAATGATAAATTACAAGTGTACCTTCGACTTGAAAAAGGCAAAGGTATGAGCGTGATGCAAAAGCAAATGCCAAGTCAGCGTGAACAGTACGGGAGTACTGTTCATCTATTTATAGGTAAGGGACGCAGCCCATGTAAAATTACATTCATGCCCTTTATATTTGCTAATAATGTTATAGTGATTCTTTGAGGTCTAATTTGCCTTTTCATCTTTAAGTCGGTTCCCCTTTTCTACCGTTATGCCGAAGCTTTCCTGTGCACAACTTCGTGATCACCTTATCCTTCGTCATAATCACCTTTCGTCTCACTCAGGCTTCATTCTATTCATGCTCTGTATGCCTATGATCCGAATCCGAAGATACCTGTTCATATATTTCACTTGGAAAACATTATCAAATCATGTTTTTGAGGACCTTCGGGAACCGAAGGCCCCCAACACTATACTTTGCCGAGTGTCATTTTGTGCACTTGGCAAAGTATATTTCTGTTTTTTCCTTTTTCAACCAAACTTTTTTGTGGTATGTTCCTACACTATGTAGACCTACATGTTCCACTTTGGCACAATTATAAAAGTGTTTGCTATAACTATTAAATTTAGTTCGTTTAATTGAATTTACTCGGATAATTAAAACTTGAACTGCAAGTCACTCGAAAAATGAAAAATTGTGAATGCAAAAATGATATACATGTTAGGTAACACAAGTTACGACTGATTTCAGGAGCAGGCCGGAATTTTCGAGCACCATGCTCACTAAACATGACTGTGAACTTGCCATCAAGTTGTTTAAAAATTGTATAAAACACAAACAATGTCAGAAAATCATGAAACTTGTCCATATGTCATGATATCATATGTAGAGGTTGTGATAAAAATTTGAGAATGTTTCAAAAAAGCTGTGGCGCACTATGTGCAGAAACCCAGTCGGTCTACATTGAAACTCCATGATTTCATATGTAGGCCACTTAGGTTTCTACACATAGTGCATCACACCTTTCTTGAAACATTCTCAAATTTAATCACAGCCTCTACGTATGATATCATGACATGTGGATAAGTTTCATGATTTTCTGACTTTGTTTGCGTTTTATACAATTTTTAAACAACTTGATGGCAAGTTCACGGTCATGTTTAGTAATCATGGTGCTCGAAAATTCTGGTCTGCTCCTGAAATTGGTCGTAACTTGTGTTACCTAACATGGATATTATTTTTGCATTCACGGTTTTACATTTTTGAGTGACTTGCAGTTCAAATCTGAATTTTTTGAGAAAATTCAATTAAACGAACAAAATTTAATAGTTATAGCAAACACTTTTAGAATTGTGCAAAAATGGAACATGTAGGTCTACATAGTGTAGAAACATACCACAAAAAGTTTGGTTGGGAAAAGTAAAAAATAATACTTTACCGAGTGTCAAAGAATGGCACTCAACAAAGCATTCTTTGCTGAGTGTCAAACGTGGGACACTCAGCAAAGAATCTTCTTTGCCGAGTGCCAAAGACTGGCACTCGGCAAAGTTAACGGCCATCAGCTACAGATATCTCCTAACGGCCCTTTGTCAAGCGTCTCCGTTCGCTAAGTGTTAGGCACTCGGCAAAGCGGACTTTACCGAGTGTCTACCTGTGCCGAGAGCCATGCTCTCAGCAAACACGATCGTTACCGAGCTTAGGACTTTGCCGAGTGCCCGATAAAAAGCACTTGGCAAAGCGCATAGCACTCAGCAAAGAGCAGGATTCCGGTAGTGACAATAGCACATAAATAGCACACATCTTCAACTTTTTGCATACTTTTAATCCATTTTAACACTTTTAAACAATTGAAACACAAGATAAATCAATAACCTAGAAAGTATTTATATACTATTAATAAAAAATTCAACATAACAAAACATGCTAAAATTAGTCTACCATAAAAATTTAATGTAAAACGACAGCAACAACATCCTATATCAATTTTAAGAAACAACATAGATCTGTAACGGCTTCAAATATTTTAGATTAAAATATGTGATATAATATAAATCTACTATGTAGAGTGCAACAAAACATGTTTCACATTTTTATTAGATCTGCTATAAATTCTTACAAGAAATGGCTGATATAAAAAGAAAAAGATAAAAGCAAAAATAGATCCAGGGTCTAGATCCGGCCTGACTTGAGGCCTCGGTCCAATGCGAGGCCTGCTGTGGTGGCCGTGGCTACATATCCATCATCTATAGACCATTTTTACTTGCCCTAATAGATTTGTTTCCTGGTCGTAATAGTTAGATTGATTCACAAAATTGGATGTGTGATTGTGAACCAACACCGAAGCAACACGGTTAGTTGCATCGAGACAGAAAAGATGGAAGACCTAATTTCCTATTTTGGTTTTAAGGGTATGTAAATATCTTCACATTTTGCACAAAGAACTTTACATCTACATTTCAAACATCTTACTCATCCATATCAATGAAATAAATTGTGATGACGTCGCCAATATACACTTGGACCTGTGGCAGTTGCCCTCAGAGCTATAACTATAAGAAGCTATAGTCGGTACGATGTTAATGATTTTCATTTCTGTTCAATGAGTTACAAAGCTACTCATCCTCTGGCAGCCACAACAAATTCTGGAGTTCTATCTAATGTTGTCGATGATCAAGGGAAGATGATTAAATATTATGGAGTCATTAAAAAAATACCCGTGTAGTTTTTTGGGGATAAAAACTTAAAGTGATGTTATTCGATTGTGATTGGTTTACTCCCAATCGTGGAATGCGACAAAACCAATATGTCATGGTGGAAGTCAAACACGAGGATCGAATGCATGGCCACATCATTATAATCCTTATCCACCAAGTTGATTAGGTGTATTATATGTCATATCCATGTAGGCATATGAATGATTGGTTGGTAGTGTACAAAGTGAATCCTCATGAATGACTATATGCACCTGGTGGTGCTGGTTATTCTGAAAGCCAACTCAAGATGGAGGTGGGGTGTCGGGTACCTAGGAACGGGGTACTCGGAACAAGCCCATAAACCCTTTTTCCGGCCTAGGACACTAAAGTTCCCGTCGATCAAGTCTGCAAGGCAAAACGGACGACCAAGTCCCCGCCGAGCAAGTCTGCGAGGCGGAGCGGACGACCAAGTTTGCGAGGCGGGGTAAACGACCAAGTCCCCACCGAGCAAGTCTATGAGGCGGAGCGATCGACCAAGTCCCCCGCTGAGCAAGTCTGTGAGGCGGAGTGGCCGACCAAGTCCCCCGCCAAGTAAGTTGGCTAGGTGGAATGGCCAACCAGGCACCCACTGAGTGAGTCCAAGCGCTAGGCCAGGGCCGCAAGCATATGTCAACCATAGCAGGACATGTCGCCAGGAGCCCACGCAATAGTCATTGACACGATTGTACGCCCCTTTCATATAATAAGCATACCACACTATCTAATGGGACGAGACAGCCCTGGTCAGAGGTAACCTCATCACCAGAGCCTCCAAAGTAGTCGGTATGTCAGAAGCGACAGGACGAGGTGTCGATGTTTAGTGTCCGACCGCACACCCGGTGGTGCCCTTGTGGTGCTTTCGGGTAGGACGGTGTCATAGATCGTAACTCGATGGTTCATGTCATGGGCACGAGGGAGAGAGAGCTGGGCGATTTTTTGCAGGTTCGGGCCGCTTTGAGGAGCATAATACCCTACTTCCTGAGGTGGCTTTGTATGTGTGGTGTGTTTACAAGTGGTGTCTCCCAAATGGAGAGATGTTAATCAGATGAAAATGATGGGGTTCCCGTAGGCCTTATATACACTACCATAGGGCACTCCCTGCGCACATGCTGATCATACTCTTCCAGCTTATCTCCTAGCTAATACCGAACAGACTTTGCTTATCCCGAGGAAAACTGGCAGCTCCGTTCTGAGCTATCCCCGACATTTGAGGACGTCGGGCGCGGGAAAAACGAACATCTTCCACGGGATCATGCTCAATCCCGCGAATGACCCGGGCTTGAGCCCGTCGCCTTCTTGGCTCGGCCCATTTCAATTGTAGTCTTTGTTCAACCCACGATGCGGCGACCTTACGGGGCGACTGGCTTGTGGCCCCAAGCAGGGTTTCCGCCTTCTAGTGGACCCACGGGATATCTGTCCCCCACAAGCCCCCAATGTTTGTGTTGATTTTGAAATAATCGACTTAAAGTTTCCTAGTCCTTGCTTATGGGTTCGTAGCATGACTTTAACTATTTGTACCTCTGTTGGGTGCACCGAAAGGTGCAGCCATTGGGTGTAGGTCTCGACCTTTGAGTGGATTGAGAAATAATCAACTCAAAGATCCTCATCTTTATGCTTTTGAAACCCACACTTGGCTTCAGGGTATTGTGAATCTGTTGGGAGCACCGAAGGTGCACCCAATGGGTGTAGCCCACGAGCTTTGAGTTGATTTTGAAATAATCAACTCAAAGGTCTTCATCTTGTGCCGCTTTCAAAATGATTTTTCTGAATAACCTGGTGATGATATCTGTCCATATCTCGTTAGGTCCGGAATCAATTTGATCAGTGACGAGTTGGAAATCTAGCCGTTTGAAACAGTGAACCCTTGTCTGGACACCACTCAGCCTTGTACTTTAATGCTTCTACTGATTGGACTTGTGCTTTGGTAACCGCATTTGGATTTCCTCCCATTTCAGTCGATCTTCCCTTTTTGCCGCGGTATATTCATTGCGTATATTTTGCAGGTATCGCCACTTCAGAAAATCTTGAAGAAACTAGGCGGTACACCCAATGGGTGTGCCCAAAGGGTGTCTGCCCCACGAAAGATGTTTATCGCGTTGTCCTAAAGTAGTAACTTGATATGACAGAGGGGTGTAATCATTTGCCTGATCGGTTGACTTGAATCCAACCAGTGCCGTGTTACGCGAAATGGTGCCAGACGCCTGACTCATTTTCACGCGGTTTGAATTGCTTATTAAATTATTGCGACTGTTCGGTGAGCGGGGTAGGAAGTGGACGGTCACCCCTCGGCCTCTTTAAATAGCCCGCTTGCCTCGGTTGCTTTATTCACTCGCTCTTGATCACTTGCTTTCTTCTTCCTCCTCATTTCCCCCCTTCTGCGTGATCATGGGAAGAGGCAAGAGAGACAAGGGATGGCCCTGCCACGCTGACGGGAAGCACAAGCATCCTCCAAGTTCGCCCTTGGAGGACTTCGGGGACTCAGAGTATTCGGAGGAGGTTTCCTCCGAGTATGACCCGTCGCCCGCTCCAGCGTCCCACGTGGAATCGTCTGAGGACTCGGACGACTCCATGGGGCTGTCTGTTGCAGCGTGGGCATAGTGGCAATCTATCAAGCGCACCAGGCTTAGTGGGTCGGATGACTCGGAGGAGGCCTCCTCGGAGGAAGTGGTGGACTCCTCTGACTCCGAGGAGTGGAGCGGCAACGAGGGCGACAGTAGCAGCGGCGATGACGATGGCAACGACAGCGGTGACGGTGACGACGAAGGTGACGACGGCAAGGGCGACGACAAAGGTGATGGCGAAGGCGGCAAGGGCGATGGCGACGGCAATGGTGACGGTGGCGACGGCGACGGCGGTGACGGCAAGGCTAGCGGCATAATGCTGCTGGCATAAATATTAGTATAGGTAGCAGTATTAGTAGTAGTAGTTAGTAGTAGAATAAGGTAGTTTAGTTAGTAGTGTAGTGTAAGTAGTAATGTAATGTAATGTAATGATCGAGGGGTGGGGAGTCTCAAGTTTGTAATGATATCCCCCTATGAATGAAGAAATGATTTCATGTTGACCTATTGTTGCACGCTCTGCTCCTGCATTTGAAGGCTCATTAGCATTTTAGAGGTAATGCCCGAGTGATGCTTGCTTTTCTGCGATCTCAACTTTTCCCAAGTCATCGGCTTGCCACTTTGCTCTCGACTTAACACGCCAACCCATACTTCTGCTGACGTCCCCCTTGCGCTCTGAACCCTAGTTCTTGCTTTTTCCTCTGCTGCTTTCTAGCTTCCTGAGTTCTTGGATCCGCCCGCATCGCATGAGAGATCTTGATGGTGCCCAAGAAGAGAAAACACAGTGCTACTATTCCGGTCATCCCGCCAATCGACCCCAACAACCAACTCCCCTTCACCAGTAACCATGCGTCTATTATTTTTGAAGCTGACCTCCTGCACCTTGTTGAAATTGGTGTTCTTCTGCCAAAAGAATTTTTTGTGCTCCTAGCGAATCTGGCGCGGAGTTACTGTCCCGACAGAGGATACCCACGAGGCTATTATCTTCGTGCCATTTCTCATTCGGGGACTGGCCCTGCCAGCCTCTCCTTTCTTCCACGGCCTTCTCGACTTTTATTCTCTAAATCTCGCCCATTTAAATCCCAATTCTGTGCTTCAAATTGCTGTATACGTTCATCTTTGCGAGGCTTTCCATGGGATTCTTCCTCACGTTGGGCTTTGGAAGTACCTCTACCACTGTCGGCTCGGGATGGCTGGAAAACAGCACCAGCTTGTTGGCGGTGCCAGCCTGGAACTTCTACGAGGCAGGAAAGTTGAGTATCTTGACATCCCTTTGAAGGACAGTATTAAGGGATGGCTCCTCGAGTGGTTTAGCATGGAAAACCACAATAAGTCCCTTCGTGCCCGATTAGGGAGGCTGTAACACCCTATCCAATCCCTGGACCAGCGGTACTTACTCCTGGTAGATCTCAAGTGTCATATATTGTCCCCATAGACCAACACGAGTCTTTTGTGCGCACTTTGTCCTCACTCATGCGCACCCGAGAAAACTTCCTAGTCGGTCACCCATCCTAAATTGCTCCAAGTCAAGCACGCTTAACTTGGAGGTTCTTTCGAGATAGGCTTCGAAAAAAAAGATGTACCTTGTTGGTATGAATACTCTATTAATTCTATTGTGCGCCATCCCAAGGGCCAAGATATCACAATCCACCCCCTTTAGAAGACCGACGTCCTCGTCAGTCAACCCTAATCCAGGAACCTCCCCTCTAAGCCATGTCTGTGTGTCTAGTATCGTCATATGCCATGCCATGTCACCACTTCGGGCCCACATACACCATGCACCATATACCCGAACCACTAACCCACACACACCCGTGAAACCGCGAGGGTCAGCTCTGATACCACTTGTAACACCCCGTCCAATCCCTGGACCAGCGGTACTTACTCCTGGCAGCTCTCAAGTATCATATATCGTCCCCACAGACCAACACGAGTCTTTTGTGCGCACTTTGTCCTCACTCATGCGCTCCCGAGAAAACTTCCAGGTCGGTCACCCATCCCAAATGCTCCAAGCCAAGCACGCTTAACTTGGAGGTTCTTTCGAGATAGGCTTCCGAAAAAATATGCACCTTGTTGGTATGAATACTCTATTAATTCTATTAAGCCTTAGGCTAGGATATCACCATCCCAAGGTCCAGGATCTCACAGAGGCAGCCTGACGTCCGAACGCCCAACTGGACAGAGGTCCCTACAGATTCAAAGCTTGCTGAGTCCAGAGTGCTGCTCGCAGAGATATGTGCATTGAAGGACCGGGGCTTGACCGCTGAAGCTGTTGTTGTTGATTTTGTCTTCAAGAATATTCAACCTCTGAAGGATAGAGTCTACCCTGCCTACTTGTATACTAGGGGTCAATGACCCTACTCGAATTACTAGCAGACGGATTTCTTAAGTAGACGTGTTGAGCCGAGTTGATTTGATGCTGAGAGGTAAGATTTCAAATGCTGGAGCTCCCTTATCGTATTCTGCCTGGAATCTTCCTCCATAAAGCCCCTTTTCCGAGTTTGTTTCCAACCCTCCTGTTCAAGATGGCAATCCGGGCCATAGAATGCAACCCTCCCTAGAGGATATTGAGGCCTTCATTGCTCCATACCGAAATCCCCCTAAAGAGGAAAGATAGACCCATTTTCAGATGCAGACGACTGTTGATGAGGCTGAGGTGAATGTTGTTCTCAGTATGCTAGCAGGTGAGTCGTCTGACTCTGCCCGTACTGAGTCCATGAGTGCTGCAACTGGACATGGCCTTGGTGAGGATAAAGGAGTTCATAGTCCTAGAAGTGTTCGTCACAAACGATTGCGTCGAACGAGCCATCCAGCCATGCCTACCGAGGGGAAGAAAAGAAAGAAAAGACTTCAGTGGTCATTAGGCTGGGAACTGGGTGCTGATCTTACTGCCTCAGTCCTCAGCGATGGCTCGGCAAGCACCAACCTCGAGGATGACATTGAGAATTGTGATGGTGCTAGAGTTGGTGGTCGTGTGCTTGATGAGGATGAAAAAGAGGAAGAGGAAGTTGTCCCTTTGATTCGCAAGAACAGCCGTAGCCACAGCAGCGACGACGTCCCAATTCAGGCTTTATCAGGATTGGTTAGTCTCTAGGGGTTGACGATGTCTGCCATCTACCATGCACTTGAGGAGATTATCCCTGAAGACCTTTTATTGGAACCTCCTAAAACTGAAAGTGTTGTCGTCCATACAGAGGTTATAGATGACACCCCCTTAGCTAGTAATCCAGTCGGGCAAGAAATAATCCGGTCAGTTTCTCACGCTTCTTCGACCTTGGAGGGCGGTCTAGCTCGTGGGAACACGCTGCCTCTTGATGTTGCAGGCCACGATTACCCAGCTCCTGTGGGTACGACCGAGGGTGCTTCAGCTTTTGAAGGTGTCGCTGATGATAACTCAGCCCCCAAGGGTGATGCTGAGGATGACCTAGCCCCCAAGGGTGCTGAGCTTGGTTCCTCTTCGGCTGCTTCCATGGACGTTCACACTGGATTGCCACCAGTTCAATCTAAGGAACCTGTGGTGACAAGTCCTCCTACTACTCTTGTCGGTCTGGTCACTTTAGAGGTCAGTGACCCAGATGCCAGGAACCCGTTGCATGCTATCAGAGATGTGGTCTCCCTGAGTGATGCTCTTAATATTGCTTCTGCCGATACTCCACCATCAGATAGTGCGCCGATGCCTCCAGCTCTGGGATTTCCCTTATTCCTTTCTAACCTTCAGGTGATTTTTGCCCTGCGTTACTTATGTTGACAAACAGGCTCTTTTGCTGACTTTTTTGTTTGTAGAATGTTCTGAACGCTGTGTCGGCCCATTTGAAGTCTTGTGGTGCCCTATTCCCGATCAAGTTTTGTCTTTGATGTAGTGGGATCCTATCCTGCTCCAGAGGCAAATAGATGATCTAAAAGCCTCAAACTTTGGTTAGTGGGTCTGCCGCTTTCTCTTGCTGTTTATTGCTTCTCCCGTTTTACCACTTGTATTTTTTCTATTGCTTTACTAGCACTGACTCAATGGTGTTCCGACGTCGAGGAAAGGTATGCCCAGGGTCAAGCTGATCTGAACCAGGTTTCTACATTCTTGGATGGCGCTCTGACTCTGAATTCTTCCTTGAACGCTCAACTTGATTCAGAGAAGAGGGACCATGAGGTAGATTTTCCTAACTGCTCCTGTTTCATGCCTTTGCTTAGATGCTCAGTGCCCTTCTTGCCTGTAGGAGGAGAAGTGAGTGCTTCTTGATTCCTGTGACAATCTAGATAGATTGTATCGTGATCCCAGCAATTCCCTCACTATCTTGGAGAGGAGTCATCGCTTTACTATGTCGGAGCTAGACCGTCACAGGGATGAGTTGAGGGCTTCCTAGACTGAAGTGTCACGACTTAGTAAGCTACTGTCTTCAAAGGGTTCTATCATCAAGGAATTGCGCTCCTCGAAGAAACTTGTCTTGCATGAGTTGGAAATCGCTCGTCACAACATTAAGGCCTTAGAGGATGACCGTGTTTTCATGAAAGCAATGTGTGACAAAGTGATGGACAAAGCTATTTGTGCTAGACGAATCCTGATGAAAAGACTTGGTGTTGTGGTGCTTGAGGACATCGTTGCTGACGTTCTTGCTGCATTCGCTAGTGTGAGCAAACCTTCTTCCTCTGGTAATCCTGCTGGCGAGGTCCCATGCAAGAATGCTCTTGCATAGTGATTTGCGTAACGAAGACAAACTTTGATTTGTTTAGATAAGAAACACTTTTCATTGAGTTAGTATTTTTATCAAGACGGTGTATCATAGAGCTCATGTGCGTGAGATCACGCTATGTTTGAACCGATTGTTCCGTTAGCAGGGTGTTGAGATCACCCTCGGATATGTTAGCATGCTGTATTTTCTTGAGGTGCTCCCGACTTGAGATGATTGCTTTGTTAGTAGGGTATAGTGATCACCCTGAGTCGTGTAAGCGTGAGCATGTCGCACCGACTTAAGGTGTTTCCGACTTAAGTAAATTGCTCCGTTAGTAGGGTTAAGTGATCAACCTAAGTTATGTAAGTGTGAGCATGTCACACCGACTTAAGGAGTTTCCCACTTAAGCTGATTGCTCCGTTAGTAGGGTATAGTGATCACCCAGAGTCATGTAAGCGTGAGCATGTCGCACCGACTTAAGGCGTTTCCGACTTAAGTCGATTGCTCCGTTAGTAGGGTATAGTGATCACCATGAGTCATGTAAGCGTGAGCATGTCACACCGACTTAAGGCGTTTCCGACTTAAGCCGATTGCTCCGTTAGTAGGGTATAGTGATCACCCTGAGTCATGTAAGCGTGAGCATGTCACACCGACGTAAGGCGTTTCCGACTTAAGTCGATTGCTCCGTTAGTAGGGTATAGTGATCACCCTGAGTCATGTAAGCATGAAGGTATGCTGCGCTAGTTTTAAGTCTTATCTGACTTAGGCCAGTTGTCGATCAAGAATTTGTATGTAGCAGAACATGGAAGCTTTATTGATAATGAAACCTTTTGCTTACAAAGTACAACTCATCCACCAGAGTTTCGAGGTACTGCTATGGATAGAATTTCCTGAGGTGCTCAATGTTCCACAAATTCCCCACTTCGGCGCCATCCATTTGAGTTAGCTGGTAGGATCTTGGCCGGGTAAATTCTGCAACGATGAATGGTCCTTCCCATGGCGGTGACTGTTTGTGTCGTCCCTCTCCCGTCAGTACTCGACGGAGGACTAAATCTCCCACTGCAAAGGATCAATGCCACACTAATGCTTTGTCGTGGAAGCGCATTAGGGTTTGCTGGTATTTGGCCGCCTGAATGACCACATTAAGTCGTTCTTCCTCTAATATATCAATGTCTTCTAGCCTGGTTGCTTCTGCCTCAGCTATGCTTTTGAATGTTAGTCTGGATGCTCCAAAGACCAGATCCGCTGTTAATACTGCCTCCAACCCATATACCATGAGGAATGGGGTGTTTCCATGTAAAGCCCGTCTCGGCTGGGTTCGTAGGCTCTAGACCACATATGGTAGTTCTTTGATCCATTTCCCTGCAAGCTTTTCACTCTTGTCGAACACCTTTTTCCTGAGTGCAGCGAGTATCATTCTGTTGGCTCTTTCCACCTACCCATTAGCTCTTGGGTTTGTAACTGATGCATACTTGATTTGGATGCTCCTCTGCTCACAGAAGTCAAAGAACTCTGAGCTAGTGAAGTTAGATCTCAGGTTTGTGATAATGATGTTAGGTATTCTAAACCTACATTATTTCTTGAATGAATTCAACTGCCTTTGCTGAAGTCAAAGAGGCGATGGGTTTGTATTATATCCCCTTTGTGAACTTATCAATGACAACCAATATGTGAGTATATCTCCCTTGAGCCTTCTTGAAGGGCCCAATCATGTCTAGCCCCCAGCATGCAAACGATCAAGTTATAGGAATAGTCTGTAACTGTTGTGTGTGTAGATGCTGCTGTTTTGATAAGAATTGGCATGCTTCACACTTCTGGACTAACTCTGCTGCATCATTCTTCGCTGTTGGTCAGTGGAACCCAGACCTGAAGGCTTTCCCTACTAAGGTCCATGACGCTGCATGCACGCCACATTGCCCGGCATGGATTTCGTCCAACAGCTGCTTTCCAGTAGTCGAGTGAATACACTTCATGAGGACTCCCTTGCACCTCTTCTATATAGTAGACCCCCTATGATGGTATAGTGGGCCGACTATCTTGCGATGTGCTCTGCTGCGGCTTTATCATCTGGTTCTTCCTTGTTTCTTATGTATCTGATGATTGGCTCCCTCCAGTCATTGGGATCTGGTTCTGCCTAACCCAGAATGTGGCACTCCTCCATCTACTCTGTGGTGATGCTCGGCTGCTGTATCTCTTCGATGAAAACCCCAGGTGGAACCTGGGCCCGACTAGACCCCAACTTTGACAATGCATCCACCGCTGTGTTGCGATCTCTTTCCACATGGTGGAACTCCAACCCTTCGAACTTGTCCTCTAGCTCTCGAACCACTGCACAGTATCTGTTCATTGAGTCGGTTGAGTAGTCCTAGTCTTTGTTCACTTGGCTGATGACCACCAGTGAGTCATCGCACACCATTAATCTTTTGATGCCAAGTGAAACTATGATGCTTAGCCCAAGGACCAGGGCCTCGTACTCTGCAGCATTGTTGGATGCCGAAAACAGGAGACAAAGTGCATACTTAAGTTGATCACCTCTAGGGGCAATGAAGAGAATCCCTGCTCCTGCTCCTTGTAATCATAGCGAGCCATCAAAATACATTTTCCAGACTTCAGCAACTTCTGGGCTTTCCGAGTCCTGGTGCTCAGTCCATTCTGATACGAAATCGACCAGTGCTTGAGTCTTTATTGCAGTGCGAGGTCAAAACTCTATAACATGAGCTCCGAGTTCGCATGCCCACTTGGTTGTTCTCCCAACAATTTCCTTGTTATGGAGTATATCTCCTATTGGGAATCTGGTGACTACTATGACCTTGTGGTCGTCAAAGTAGTGCCAGAGCTTGCGAGCAGTTAGAAGTACTGCATATAATAGCTTCTGAACTTGAGGATACCTTATCTTCGAGGGACCGAGGACTTCGCTGATGAAGTAAACCTGATGCTGCACTAGGTATGCGTGCCCTTCTTCTGCCCACTCGACTACCAACGCGGTGCTTACCACGTGAGTCGTGTAGGAAATATATAGCAGTGGATCTTCGGCCGACTGATCGGATGTAGCTCGGCGTGGTGGCTTGAGCACTAGCGGCATGGTCAGAAACCTTTTCAGTGCCTCCAAGGATTCCTGAGCTTTTGTGGTCCACTAGAATTTGTCCACATTTTTAAGCAACTTATAGAACGACATTCCTTTCTCACCCAGCCTTGATATAAATCTGCTCACCGTAGCCATGCATCCAGTGAGCCTCTGCACCTTCTTCTGTGTTTATGGTGGCTCCATCCTCATAACGGCTTCAATCTTCTCTGGATTTGCCTCTTTCCTCGATGGCTGACGATAAACCCAAGTAGCTTTCCAGCCGGCACCCCGAACACACATTTTTCTGGGTTCAGCTTCCATTGGTAGCGTCTCAAGCTGTTAAATACCTATTGTAAATCCTCGATGAAGTTGTCTGAGCTTTCTATCTTGATGACTACATCATCAACATATGCCGCTACTCGCTTGCTCCAGTGGTCGGCTAAGCATGTTTGGATAGCACTATGGTAAGTCGCTCCAGCATTTTTGAGGCCAAACGGCATGGAGGTATAGCAGAAGGCTCCGAATGGCGTGATGAATGCAGTCTTCTCCTCATCCTCTTTTACCAAACTGATCTGATGATATCCGGAGTAGCAATCTAAGAAGGAGAGCATAGAACAGCTAGCAGTCGAGTCAACTACCTGGCCTATTCTAGGGAGTCCGAAGGGATCCATCAGGCAGTGCTTATTGAGATCAGTGTAGTCGACGCACATGCGCCAATCAATTTTATTATTTTTGAGTACAAGAACGGGGTGTGCCAGCCATTCAGGATGCAGTACTTCTCTAATGAACCCCGCCGACACTAGGCAAGCTAATTCTGCCCGAATGGCTTCTCTCTTATTAGGTGTGAAACAGCACAGCTTCTGTCGGATTGGTCTTGCCTGAGGGTACACTTTGAGTTTGTGCTTGGCTAGCTCTCTCGAGATTCTCGGCATGTCCGCAGGTTGCCATGCGAACACATCTCGATTGCCTTGCATGAACTAGACGAGCGCGCTTTCCTATTTATCATCGAGGTTGGAGCTGATGATCGCAGTCTTGCGTTCATCAGAGAATCCTAGCTTGATCCTTTTATTCTCCTCAGTTGGCCGCATAGAGGTCGTAGATGGAGCTTCATTCGAGGGGATCGCGAAATTCTCATCTCCGGCTTGTCATCGGCCTGTGTGGGAAGGGCTACCGGGGGCCCGACAATGAGAGCTGTCTGAATGGCAACCCGAAAGCATTTCGCGGTGCCTTGGATGTCGGCACGTATGGTGATAATCCCCTTAGGTCCTAGCATCTTGAGTATCATGTACAAGTAGTGTGGAATAGCCATGAATTTTTCTAGTCCTGGTCTTCCAATGATGGCGTTGTAACCATAGTTGAAGCGCGCCACTTCAAACCTCAGGAACTCAGTTCTGTAGTTCTCTGGGTCCCAAAGGTGATGGACAAGTAGATATGTCCTAGCGGGTACTCCCATTCAATCGGCACAATGCCGAAGAAAGGAGTATCCGACTCAGTGAGGTCTTCGATGGCGACCCCCAGGGCCTGGAGCGTTCGGGGGAAGGTGACGTTGATGCTGCTGCCACCGTCCACCAGCACTTTCTTCACCCGGCTTTCTCGGATCACAGGATCAACGAGTAGCGGATATTTATTGGGGTGATCGAAGTTAAGCCATTGATCAGCTCGGTTGAAAGTGATCGCGTGTTCCGACCATCGATAAGGAGCTGGAGCACTATTCATGGCCACCACGACCTATCGATCATGAAGCTTTTGTTGCCTTCTGCTTTCTTGTGCTCCATGACCTCTGAATATGACGTTGACCTCCATGTCAACATGCGGGAAAGCTCCCCCCTCCCCCCTTCCTGCTGCTGAGGCTGCCTAGGCTCGCCAGGCTCTCCTCGGGGCGAGGGAGGTGGTAGTGGCTGGAACGGTCGGCCATGCCCAACAGAGTCTTTGAAGTCTCTACAGTTCCAAAGGGTGTGGCACATGTCCTTGTGATACGGACACTAGGAGTCGAGCATTTCATCCAGTGTTCGTACTCCTCTGTGGGGTGCACTATGGGCTCGAGCGGCAGGTGGCCCGGCGATGTGCACCTCCTCGTGGGGCCTCTTTTCCCAGCGTTTATCTGGTTGCTAGTTCATGTCTCGCCGCGGCAGGAGCGATGCAAATTTTGCGCCTCCGATGAGGTCCTGGGCCCGCTCATCCGTGGTGATGTAGATGTCTGCCTCCCTAAACAATTATTCAGAGGTGGCCGGTGCCTTTTGAAGTATGGCCCGGACGAAGGTCGGGTCGTTGGATCTCTAATAGAAGTCTTCAATCACAGCCGCTTCAGCGACTTCAGGAATACGGTTCCTCATCGTTTGAAATCTTTTGAGGAATGATCGGAGAGTCTCATCATTCTGGCGCCAAATGGATTTGAGGTCCCATGGTTGTGCTAGTTTATCGGAGAGAAACTGGAAGTTCACGACAAACCGGCGACTAAAGTCACTCTAGTCGTCGATGCAGTGTCGAGGTAGGTGTTGGAGCCATTGCAACGCATCCTACCCCAGAACAATGGGCAAGTACGCTGTCATGACGTCCTCCGTTGCCCCAGCAGCCCGGTTAGTGGTTGTATAGACGACCAACCAGCCTCCTGGGTCTTGCTTAGGCTCATATTTGTCGACGTTGGAGACCTTGACGTTAGGAGGCCATTGGAGGGCCCGTAGGCGGGGAGTAAGCGCGGAGACTCCGCACGTATCCTCTTGTCGATGTTCACGTTGTCGATCCTGGGGAGGGGAGTCAGTATTAGGTCATCTCGACTGTTCCCGGAATGGACTATTGGTTGAAGCTGCCGCCGACTCGATCTGTGTTGCAAGGCTTCGCGCTGGTACACCATGATCTCGATCGTACTCCTCCTGGCGCCTTATTTCATTTTCGAGTCATCGCTCGCGCAAAACACTGATGGTGCTTCGTGTGTCTTGTCAACTGTTGATGGCGTGACGCAGGTCGTTCGCAGGATGAGCGAGAGGTAGAAGATGATTGGCCGCCTGAGTAAGCAGCCGCCGATAACCCTCTATGTCTGGGGTCTGCGGAAGGCCGTCAGCTATTTGCGCTAGCACTCCTCCGACTTCACTCGGCGTGTTCAATGCTCGAGCGAAGTCGAGGTACATGTTTCGAGTGAGAAGAGGGTTCTCTCGCCGGAGTCTAGCATCTTGCTCAGCTAGTTCTCATTCTCGTTCTTGAGCCTATCGGCGATCGCGACGGCGGGAGTTGCGTCTTTCTCGGTGTAGTCGTTCATCAGGAGTTTCTCCCACTTTCGAAGCTTCGTCCCGAGATACGGGTTGCGCCAGGTCCCATTCTCCGGCTTCGTGATGTTGCCGCACATTCCTGTGTCTGTTTCTCTATCGCTGGGCATCACGCTGGGGAGGTTCCTGTGACACCCCAGTGTCACCTAGGGTTTCTTCCCTAAGCTAACCCCAACCTATTATCACATGTAAACCTAATAAAGGGGTGAACATCAAAATAAAATTAAGAGCAAAGATTTATAATGAGTCTTCTTAAACTCTCCTTAATCTTGTCATGAACCTTGAGAGAGAAAGACTCTCAAACCCTAATAAATCCTAAGTGAGCCAATTTAAGCATAAAGGGTAATTGGGAGAAATCTTGGGGGAAAATGCAAATTTTAGATTTGACCAAATTACAAAGTTTTAGTTCATCAAATAACTAACAAATCATAGTAAGAGAGTTTGGCCATTTGTTTTTTCCAAAATTCCCAAATCAGCCCTTGAACCATGATCCCATGGAGAAATTCAGAATTCTGAATTCTGAATTTCAGACCCCTTTCCAAGGATCAACTGCGTTCTCTTTTTTTCGAAACTCAAAACCAGGAAGTCCAAATATCAAAGTTGTGCCAAATTCCCTTGAACACACCCTAGAAAAATTTGAACTCAAACCAAATTCATTTGACACGGTTTTGGCGCAGTTTGACCTCGGGACCAGACATTCTGACAGTAGCACCTTGGTGACGCTACAACTCCCTGTCCGTTGCCTAAAACCGTGCGACGTCCATACAAAAAAGACATAGCAAGGTCAGGTGAACAAATCCTTCATAGCGATCTTGCCCAAATTCGCGAAGATTTGCACCCAATCAGCGTTAGAACTTGGGCACAGGCAACGGTTCCACGTGTTCGACCATAGCTGACACCACCGGTTCACGCCCGTTCGCGCACCCGCGCCCCCCCAGTGCATGCCCCCGCGCGCTCGCTGGTCCACGGCCGCCCGTGCACCGCGCCGTGCCTATAAAGCAGCCCCAAGCCTCGGCCATTCCTCCCCGCGTGCTCTCAAGTCTTGCCCAAGCTAGAGATCACTGGAATTTGCCCCGAGCACGCCGCGCCACCGCTCGCCAAGCTTTCAGAGCCTCGGCCGCCATGGCCAGCTCTCTCCAGTCGCGTCCAAGTGGCGCCAACGCCTCGGTTAGCTTTGCCATTAGCCCGTGAAGCTTTCCAAGTCCTTGGACCCAGCAGAACTTCACCGAAAGCCCGAGATCACCCTCGCCGGACTTCGATCGCCCGCCACCGCGCGTGGACCGAGTTCTCCGGTAAGCCATTGTCAAATTCCTTGCACCCATGTCTTCCCTAGCACCCACTGAAGCTCTCGGACCCGTTCAACTGACCTATTGCGCCGTGAGTAGGCCGGATTCCTCGCCGCCAACGAGCATCTCTGCCTACGCACGCGGACCGGCCGACTCCGACCATCCCCGACGGCGACCCGCACATCGCCGTGATCACCGAGACCTCCCCTACGCCCTCGACTACCTCACCGGAGCAGCCTCGCCGCCGGTAAGCCCCTCCGCCCTTTTCTCCGCCCGCGGGTACTGTTCAATTGGGGACAGGACCATGGGTTCGATTTTCAGAAACCGTAGGGGGTTTTCTGCAGAGCCGTAGACTCAAATGAATAGTGCCCTGGGGACCTGTCTGTAATTCTTTTAAGAACTTCCGCCAGGGACCCCAGCGCAAAATAGTTTTTCTTTAAACCATTTTGATTTAATCTTTATTATTTAGCAGAAGACTTAGGAAATCCATAACTTGATAAATACATAACCAAAATTTGTCAAACCAAATTTGCTGGACTCTAAATATTATGGACTGTCAATTAAAAATACTAAACCCGATGCTTTCTGTTCTAATTTTTAGAGTTTGGAATTAAATACAAAAACTGACCAAACCTTGTTTAATGAAAGAAGATTTGTTGTGCTTCTGTGCTGAACTTAAGAAAAATTGTAGTTGTTCAAACCCCAATTAGACCCTATTTAAAAATACCCTGCGAACCCCAGTATTGAAAAATTAAGTAGGGATATCTATTAAAAGCCATTTCTACCCAAAACTTAGAAAAATCAGAAAGGCATTAGGAATTAATGAACAGTGAATAAAATTATTTTTCCTAGCCTACTTGAGTGACAGAGAACCTAGGAAAAATATAAAGACCACTATTCCAGAGCAGAAGTAAAGTGAAATGTTTTGTTTAGCACTAATCCAACTAGGAAATCATTATGGGAATTATAAAAAAATCCAAAATTGTTAATAAAAATCCAATGGACTTGTAACCACTAGAACCCCACTACAAAAATAATAAACACCTCAGTCCATCATTTTAAGTAGGGTAAACAAATAAAACTTGATAATGGGTCATCTTTCAATTAAATCATGAGCAACCCAAAATAATGCAATATTGGGCAAATAAAATTTTACTAGATCAATAATGAGATAGGCTACCAGAATAAAATGCAAAACCCAATTGGAAGCTGCAAAATAATACCCATTGCCAATACTTCATGAAAGAGGCCATTTAGTCCAAATAATTCCTACCACCTTTCCCTTAAGCAAAAAGATGCCAAACTTCAAAATGATTACTCTTGCACAAAGAAGAAGCTAAGAAAATTCAGAAATCTGTTGTTTGATATTTTTCAAATATAGTGGTAGTAGAAAGCACCTCTTTGGCTAGAAACTTTGGAAAATCATATCAAATTGACTGTTAAGTATAAATGTCTAGAAATTTGTGCAAAGTCATGTTATAACATCTAGATGCCAGCAAAAATTTGTCTTAAGAAATAACCTTCTGTTAAATGGTAGTTGTAGTTCAAACCACCCTTTCTGCCCTAATATTTAATAATTGTGGACGTTATTTGCTACTTGAAAAACTCCGATCTATGTAATAATTCAGTACTTAAATTGAGGTTTCCTGTTTTATTGTACTTCTCCTATGACTCACCTTCATGTGAGTTTGTGGTATTTGATCCTGGTTGAGTGGCTTTATCAGACTAGATCTGAGGGACTGACGGGTTATTCCGATTTAAGTGTGTTACGGCCCCTGAGGCGTGACTTAGGCACTTGAGCTGGAATAATTCGGATGGTTCTGCCACAGCTGGTATCGGAGCAAATATCACCACAGAGAGGGACAATAAATCATGAATAACAATTTTCAAAATCTAAAACTTGCTTAGAAAACTGCTAAGAATCGTCAGGACTAGAACGCTAGACCTAGGACGAAAGGACTTAGGGATAGTGGGAGAAATATGTGGCTAAGTAAGTAAGCCCTGTGGGCCAGTATTTAGACTTTTTGAAGGATGCCTTAGGAGCACCCTTTATTTTTGAGAGGAACCGTTATTCTTTTCAGCATGCATGCATTATAAAATTTTGAAGAATTAAGAATTAAAGAAGTAAAAATTCAAGCTGACCCACTTCTTTTCAAACCATCCAGGCTCTTTATTTTTCTTCCTTCTGCCATAATCTTTACATCTGATACCCTTCCGTAGATGAATTCACCCACCCCCGCCAGAGGAGGAGACACTCATTTCAGCTCTGACTTCCTTTCTCACGATAGCTTTCCTTCCATCTTGTGGGAAGTGCTTAACTCTGCCAGTTACCCTACGCCCCTTTTGTACACGGTGCAGTTGTATGAGGAGCACAGGGTACCTCGTTGCCGAGTCTGGCTGACTTTGGAGGCTCATCCCCTTCAGCCGGGATGGCGTTCCCTTGACTCTGAGACGATTGGATTCAGGGCGGACGATACCACTGAAGCAGCAGCCATGAAGACTCTGACGACTTTCTGTGGCTACCATCCCCTGGAGATGGTGATGCACCCCTTGGGACTTTTCCCTGCTGAGAAGAAGGATGACCCCATGTGGTGTAACCACGTGAGCCATGTGAAGGATGTGTGGGCAATGTATCCTGACTTGGTTGGGAGGGTCACTGTTCAGTGCATGAGTGCGCTGTACCGCCTTCATGCCCTTCAGAGCGACGCTATGGCACATCTTGCTAACATCGCTCAAACTACCAAGCTCACCCTTGATAGCCGAGAAGATTTTGTGGTCGACTTGTCCTCCGAGTTGGTGGAGAAGGATCTGCAGGTGGAAAGGCTGAGCCAGCGTATCACCACCCTGGGCAGCAGGTAGAGATCCGAGACAACACTATTGATGTCTTGGAGAACCAGCTTCATGATGTGCAACGGGAACTCGAAGAAGCTAATGACCACTTGGACATGCACCACTTAGAGATGGAGGCCAATGAAACCGGAAGCGAGGGAGAAGAGGCTCCCGAGGAGTTAGGACCAGCCCCTGGTGCCAATGGGACTACCTCCACGATGCCCGCTTCACCCGCATCCAGTGTCGCTTCCACCGCTCAGGGTTGATCAGTCACTTTGACGTTTTAGGTGGATAGAAAACCTCCGTGAGCTTAGTTACTGACAGATTTTAGACTAGGCTTATGGGTACCTTCCCCTAATTGATGTAACCCTTGAGAACTTTTGAGAACTGTGGGATGTTGTAACCATGTTATCTTCATTCGAACTTAATATTATGATTATGGTATCTTCTTCCCATATGAGATAATAGCTTGTCGTTTGAAATTGTGAGTTGGGATAACATTGGCGACAATCTTTGTTTTCAGATGGCAGCTAGGCAGTGTCGCGGGCAAAATGAGCAGGTTCCCCCACCACCTCCTCCAGCTCCCACAGTGCAGGAGCTGATGGCCCAGTAGAATGAGATTCTGCGACAGCTCTTGCATCGCCAGCCTTACCCTCATCAGCATGGTGGAGGCCAGCATTAGCGACCTCCAGCAGCGGCAACCTATCAGGAGTTCCTGAGCACGCAGCCGCCCTTGTTCACCACGGCAGAGGATCCATTGGACGCTAACATATGGCTTCACGTCATTGAGTCCAAGTTTCCCCTCCTCACGAGAGACTGCCCTGATGATGCCAAGGCTCGCTTCGCCGCGCAGCAGCTTCGTGGCCCTGCTCGGACATGGTGGGACCACTTCTATGCCATGCTACCCGCTGATCGCCAAGTGTCTTGGGAGGAGTTCAAGACTGCTTTTAGAGGGCACCACATCCCAGCTGGAATTCTAGATCGCAAGCTGAACGAATTTCTGGCACTCAATCAAGGAACTCGCATGGTCTTGCAGTATGCTCAGGCCTTCAACGACCTATGCCAGTATGCAGAGTTGTACATTGACCGGATCGTGTGTTTGCACGGATTGCCCAAGACCATTGTTTCTAACCGAGGAGCCCCGTTTGTTGCTAGATTTTGGGAACAACTGCAAGAGTCTTTGGGAACCAAGCTAATCAGGGGTTCATCTTACCACCCATGGACTGATGGTCAAACTGAGAGGGTAAATCAGATTCTTGAAGATATGCTGAGGGCTTGTGCAATCAATTGTGGCAAGAACTAGGATAAGCACCTCTCCTTGGCAGAGTTCGCTTATAACAACAGTTATCAATCCAGCCTAAAGATGGCACCCTTCGAAGCTCTCTATGGGAGAAGATGTAGAACCCCACTCAATTGGTCTCAGCCTGGACAAAGAGAAGTTTTTGGACCTGACTTAGTGACTGAAGCCGAGAGGAAGGTCAAACTAATCATGAAGAATCTAGAAGCTGCTCAGGCTAGGCAAAAGAGTTACCATGATAAGAGAAGGAAACCTCTCCAGTTTGAGGTGGGAGATTTCGTTTATCAAAGTATCACCCACCAAGGGAGTGCAGAGGTTTGGGATCAAAGGCAAGTTAGCCCCTCTCTACATTGGACCTTATAAGATCATAGAAGCATGTGGACCCGTGGCATATAAATTGAAGTTACCTCCAAAAATGTCTGCCATCAACAGTGTGTTCCATGTATCTCAACTGAAGAAGTGTGTTCGATTGCCGACTGAGATCATAGCGGAACCAGAATTGGAGATAGGACCAGATCTATCGTACCAAGAGTACCCTTCCAAGATTCTGGACTGCAAAGAAAGATCTACTCGTGAAAAATCGATCAAAATGTATAAGATCCAATGGAGTAATCACTCAGAGGAAGAGGCTACTTGGGAGACCGAAGAATTTCAGCGTTCCAACTTTCCTGATTATCTGCCTAAGGAAATTGGTATGTATTCATGCCTAGCCCCTCCTCCTGCCCTTCGAATCTAAAATTTAGTAATATAATCTTGAATTGGGAAGAACAAGTTACAAACCAAAATTCAAAAGGACTTCCTTCTGAAGTTGCAAAGAGAATGACATTCGAAGAGCAGTTGCCTTAATAAAGAAAGCATTCACTTCAAGTAAGTCTCACCCTTCGCTTCACCCCGGTAGGACTCCGACCCGAATCTCGGGACGCGATTCCTTAAGGGGGGAAGGCTGTGACACCCCAGTGTCACCTAGGGTTTCTTCCCTAAGCTAACCCCAACCTATTATCACATGTAAACCTAATAAAGGGGTGAACATCAAAAGAAAATTAAGAGCAAAGATTTATAATGAGTCTTCTTAAACTCTCCTTAATCTTGTCATGAACCTTGAGAGAGAAAGACTCTCAAACCCTAATAAATCCTAAGTGAGCCAATTTAAGCATAAAGGGTAATTGGGAGAAATCTTGGAGAAAAAATGCAAATTTTAGATTTGACCAAATTACAAAGTTTTAGTTCATCAAATAACTAACAAATCATAGTAAGAGAGTTTGGCCATTTGGTTTTACAAAATTCCCAAATCAGCCCTTGAACCATGATCCCATGGAGAAATTAAGAATTCAGAATTCTAAATTTCAGACCCCTTTCCAAGGATCAGCTGCGTTCTCAGTTTTTCGAAACTCAAAACCAGGAAGTCCAAATATCAAATTTGTGCCAAATTCCCTTGAACACGCCCTGGAAAAATTTGAACTCAAACCAAATTCATTTGACACGGTTTTGGCGCAGTTTGACCTCGGGACCGGACATTCTGACACTAGCACCTTAGTGACGCTACAACTCCCTGTCCGTTGCCTAAAACCGTGCGACGTCCATACAAAAAAGACATAGCAAGGTCAGGTGAACAAATCCTTCATAGCGATCTTGCCCAAATTCGCGAAGATTTGCACCCAATCAGCGTTAGAACTTGGGCAGAGGCAACGATTCCACGTGTTCGACCGTGGCTGACACCCCCGGTTCACGCTCGTTCGCGTACCGCGCCCCCCAGTGCACGCCCGCGCACGCTCGCCGGTACACGGCCACCCGTGCACCGCGCCGTGCCTATAAAGCAGCCCCAAGCCTCGGCCATTCCTCCCCGCGTGTTCTCAAGTCTTGCCCAAGGCAGAGATCACCGGAATTTGCCCCGAGCACGCCGCGCCACCGCCCGCCAAGCTTTCAGAGCGTCGGCCGCCGTGGCCAGCTCTCTCCAGTCGCGTCCAAGACGCGCCAATGCCTCGGTTAGCTTCACCATTAGCCCGTGAAGCTTTCCAAGTCCTCATACCCGGCAGAACTTCACCGAAAGCCCGAGATCACCCTCGACGGACTTCGATCGCCCGCCGCCGCGCGTGGACCGAGTTCTCCGGTAAGCCATTGTCAAATTCCTTGCACCCATGTCTTCCCTAGCACCTAGTGAAGCTCTCTGACCCATTTAACTGACCTATTGCGTCATGAGTAGGCCGGATTCCTTGCCGCCGACGAGCATCTCCGCCTGCGCACGCGGACCGGCTGACTCCGACCATCCCCGACGG
Organism: Zea luxurians; assembly: GCA_029449295.1. Lineage (NCBI taxonomy): Eukaryota > Viridiplantae > Streptophyta > Magnoliopsida > Poales > Poaceae > Zea > Zea luxurians. The sequence continues at coordinate 91,811,462 of JAOPSE010000012.1, forward strand.
CGACCCGCACATCGCCGTGATCCCTGAGACCTCCCCTACGCCCTCGACCACCTCACCAGAGCAGCCTCGCCGCCGGTAAGTCCCTCCGCCCTTTTCTCCGCTATGGGTACTGTTCAATTCGGGACAGGACCACGGGTTCGATTTCCAGAAACCCTAGGGGTTTTCTGTAGAGCCGTAGACTCAAATGAATAGTGCCCTAGGGACCTGTCTGTAATTCTTTTAAGAACTTCCGCCAGGGACCCCAGCGCAAAACAGTTTTTCTTTAAACCATTTTGATTTAATCTTTATTATTTAGCAGAAGACTTAGAAAATTCATAACTTGATAAATACTTAACCAAAATTTGTCAAACCAATTTTGCTGGACTCTAAATATTATGGACTATCAATTAAAAAAACTAAACCCCATGCTTTCTGTTCTAATTTTTAGAGTTTGGAATTAAATACAGAAACTGACCAAACCTTGTTTAATTAAAGAAAATTTGTTGTGCTTCTGTGCTGAACTTAAGAAAAATTCTAGTTGTTCAAACCCCAATTAGACCCTGTTTAAAAATAGTGGGAACCCCAGTATTGAAAAATTAAGTATGGATATCTATTAAAAGCCATTTCTACCCAAAACTTAGGAAAATCAGAAAGGCATTAGGAATTAATGAACAGTGAATAAAATTATTTTTCCTACCCTACTTGAGTGATAGAGAACCTAGTAAAAATATAAAGACCACTATTCCAGAGCAGAAGTAAAGTGAAATGTTTTGTTTAGCACTCATCCAACTAGGAAATCATTATGGAAATTATAAAAACACATCCAAAATTGTTAATAAAAATCTAGTGGACTTTTAACCACTATAACCCTACTACAAAAATAATAAACACCTCAGTCCATCATTTTAAGTAGGGTAAACAAATAAAACTTGATGATGGGTCATATTTCAATTAAATCATGAGCAACCCAAAATAATGCAATATTGGGCAAATAAAATTTTACTAGATCAATAATGAGATATGCCACCAGAATAAAATGCAAAACCAAATTGAAAGCTGCAAAATAATACTCATTGCCAATACTTCATGAAAGAGGCCATTTAGTCAAAACTTCAGAATGATTGCTCTTGCACAAAGAAGAAGCTAAGAAAATTCAGAAATCTGTTGTTTGATATTTTTCAAATATAGTGGTAGTAGAAAGCATCCCTTTGGCTAGAAACTTTGGAAAATCATATCAAATTGACTGGTAAGTATAAATAGCTAGAAATTTGTGCAAAGTCATGTTATAACATCTAGATGCCAACAAAAATATGTCTTAAGAAATAACCTTCTGTTAAATGGTAGTTGTAGTTAAAACCTTCTTTCTGCTCTAATATTTAATAATTTTATCCAGACAGAACTATTTACTTTTCGAACCCCAAATTTTGAGACAAGAATTTATACACCAGTAATAAGCTATTGTAATTTTTTCAGAATTTTTGGAAATTTATTGATATCACTTGTAGTTCAAACCTATCTTAAAAGCATAAAGGAAATAAGAAGAAAGGAAAATAATAAACCCCACACCAATAAGCTCAACTAGAATTCCTATTAATTTCTCATGAAGGCTTAAATAGAATTCAGTGGGATGCCAAAATAAACTTACCACTTCACTTAACTAAATGTGATCTAAATCACTATATACATATATACACCACAAGAATCTTTAGTAGCAAGAGTAAACCCTATCTAAATTAAGGAAATCTGTCACCATCAAGTTTAATTACTAGAGCACTTATCATATCATGCATGTATCTTACTCGTTGCATTCTTTAGACTACAATCTAGCTGACGGAGAGTACGTGCTCATCCCCGAGCAAGGAACTGTCCAAGAGGAGGACCAGGAGCCAGCTCCCAAGACTGCCACTGAGAGTCTCCCCGCAGCCCCAGCGTTTGAAGGCAAGCCCCGGTTTTATGCATAGCCGTATTTATATATATGCTACTTTACTACACTTAATGCATGTAGGATTGTAATGTGCACTTAAGTGTAGGAGTTGCTTGAAACCTCTAGTTGCATGAACTTAGGATTCCTTTTTGAGATGGATACTAGTATGATAGGTCGAGTAGCTGCTTTGCTAATCAGGATCTCGGTAGAAGTCGAGTGATTTTCTAGCACTCATGCGAGGTCAGGAATTGATTGTATTCATCTTGATAACGGGATCTATGATAGTCTATGGACTTGGATCCAGGGAGGATGCCTTGTCCATGAGACAGGAAAAAGAATTAAGGATCAAAGTGTGGATACCTGAGTCAAGCGTTTGAACGTACTAAGCACATGCCGGGAAATATGGTAACCGGTAAACCTAGTACCTGAGTGAAGCCGGGCGCGGACTTTATCCCTCACTCGTCCTGAGACTGGGTCTCCCATGCTAGCTATGGTGGGTACAAGTGCGGCCACTGCACGGCGGCAGCCGGGGTCAGTGGGGCATTGTATGCCAAGACAGTGAGCCCTGGCCACGAACGGGGAATCGATGGGGACGGTTGACCTGTGTGGGGTCGAGATACCCTGACATGTCGTGTGTTTAGGTTTACCTTGCAAGGATAAAAACTCGATTCAAATCTTCTGCTTCTCACAGCTAATGAGACTGCTTGACCCCTTGTACTACATGGAGTAAGAAGTGAAATGAGGTTATATGAGATAATTTGTTGATTGTACTGAATGCTTGCTACCATGTATGATTAGAAGGAGCAACTTAGTAAAGCTAAAGATACTAGAATTGGAAAAGCTAAAACTTGATTCTAGATACGGCTAGTGCTTTGGAAAACCAAACCCCTCAGCCAAACAGTTGCATGGTCTAGAGGTAGAGGAGTAGTTTCCTCACACCGAGTAAGTCTAGCTGAGTATTAGTATACTCAGCCTTGCTTGTGGCATAATTTTGCAGGTACGCTTCAGGATATGGTTGATGGTGTGACTTGGCCTACCACCCTACCACCGGGTTGGACGGTCGAGTGGGATGCTGCTTCCACGGGAGAGGAGCAGGAGGAGTAGTGGGCTAGGCCTTGCCCATTCCCTCGCTACCGACGACATCGATTATCCGCTGCATTTTAATTGTGGACGTTATTTGCTACTTGAAAAACTCCGATCTATGTAATAATTCAGTACTTAAATTGAGGTTTCCTGTTTTATTGTACTTCTCCTGTGACTCACCTTCGTGTGAGTTTGTGGTATTTGATCCTGGTTGAGTGGCTTTATCAGACTAGATCTGAGGGACTGACGGGTTATTCTGATTTAAGTGTGTTACGGCCCTTGAGGCATGACTTAGGCACTTGAGCTGGAATAATTCAGACGGTTCTGCCATAGCTCCTCCCCCTGTATGGTAGGCTCATCGTCGAAGATGGGCAATGACTCCAATCTCCATTGAATGAAGTGGACATCAGGGAAGAAAGAGCAGGTATGGTGGTGTTCTTCTTCCCATCCTCCTTTAAGGGCGGAGGTACTAGGAGGATGGCCTGCTGTGCTTTCCGTCCCTGGTATGGGATATTAACTTCCTTCCTCTGAGTGATCCATGTCCACTCCTTAGTGGGCAAGGTGGACAATGGAGTTCTTTGGGTCATAGTGGCCCCGAATGATTGGCCCTCCATCTTCTGAGGGCTTCTGAGCTCTGGCTTGTGAGCGATCATCTTCTCCCGAGCTGTGAGCGGGGGTGTGGCTCGCAGACTTGCTTCAGCTTCTCTTGAGACTCCCGAGGAGGGTCTCTTCTCAGGTGGGTCTGCTATGCGGTGCAGAGTTCCTTCTATGTTCGCTATGCACGAGATGGTTCCAAAGCAAAATGTAGCTCCTGGGCTGAGAGTGATCTTGCTTTTGAAAATGATGGCCATGGAGTTAGCTTTGATCAACGACACACCCCCTACCTGGCGCGCTAGCTATCGGTGTTTAGTGTCCGATTGCACACCCGGGGGTACCCTTGTGATGCTTTCAGTTAGGATGGTGTCGTAGATTGTAACTTGATGGTTCGTGTCGTGGGCACGAGGGAGAGAGCCAGGCAATTTTCTGTAGGTTTGGGCCACTTTGAGGAGCATAATACCCTACTTCCTGGGGTGGCTTTGTATGTGTGGTGTGTTTACAAGTGGTGTCTCCCGAATGGAGAGGTGTTAATCAGATGAAAATGATGGGGTTCCTCCTAGGCCTTATATACACGACCGTAGGGCACTCCCTGCGCACATGCTGATCATACTCTTCCAGCTTATCTCCTTGTTAATAGCGAATAGACTTTGCTTATCCCACGGAAAACCAGGCAGCTCCGTTCCGAGCTATCCCCGGCGTTTGTGGACGTCGTGCGTGGGAAAAATGAACATCTTCCATGGGATCATGCCCAATCCCGCAAACGACCTGGACGTGAGCCCATCACCTTCTTGGGTTGGCCCATTTCAACTATAGTCTTTGCTCGGCCCACCATGCGGTGACCTTGCGGGGCGACTGGCTTGTGGCCCCAAGCAGGGTTTCCGCCTTCTAGTAGACCCGAGGATATCTGTCCCCCACACGAGGCGTCATACAGAATGGATGAATCCGTGCGCGTGGAAGGACAACATAGGGTTCACAATGATAGGAGAAAGTCGCATTGTATTCACCGAACCCCAAGACAAAACCATGGGACCCCCCGCACATCATCGCATGGACGTCAGCCATGAACCCACCACAGGAACGAGAGTGACCGGTGGCGCCATATCGGAAGCACTACTTTGCAGGACCAGGGGAGGGGGGGCCCAAAATGACAACCAAAAGATCTATCTCCCTCTACTTTCTCTCTCTCTATCTCTCTCTCTAAGAGAGAGAACAATGTAAGGCCTGCCCCTTAAGATATAAAAGGGAAGGCCCCTCTTCCTGTCACACATAAGCACACCAGTTGTAACATGCTCCAAGCAATGCTACGATCAGCACTACACTAGAGTAGAATGCAAACTCGAACCAGTATAAACCCCGTGTCTCAGATTTCTCACCGAGTTCTAGTGAATCACCATTCAGAGTTAGTCTCTGAAGCCCAAAATTTTTATAGAGGAAAATTATAAAATAAATATATTTATAAGAGGGTGTATTGGGATTATGGAACTTTTGGAGATTATTTGGTTTTCTTTTCTTTGTGCATATTCAATTAATGAAAATAAATTAGTCAAATAACAAATAAATAAATATAGGAATATGCATCTCATGCTGAGGTTCTTGTATTCTTGCATTTGGATCCAAATTAGTGAGGCAAGTTTGAATTTGAAAAATTAGAATTTGAAAATGGAGATAGAAAAGAAAAGAAAAGGAGAGGTAAGGAATATGCGCTATAAAGAAAAACATACATGAATAAATATATCCCTTCATGATAGTACTCTTGTGTGGGCACTTGATCTCTGTGTAAAACTCACAAACAAATTTAAAATCAAAAAAAAGTTTTTTGTAAATAGGAAAGAGATTCAAATCTGAAATTCAAATAGAAATAAAAAAAGAAAAGAAAAAAAGAGAGAAGAAATACCTGCGCGCTTGGGCCGATTCTGATCAGCCCACCTAAGCCTCGCACAGCGCCGACCCAGCCGGGGAGCTTGCGCGTTGACAGGCAGGCCCGCTGCGTCAGCCACACGTGCCGCGCGCTACGACTCCCTCTACCCTGTGGCCCGGTCTATCATCTTGCTTCCCTCCCTCACATTTCACTGTCGCGTGGGCCTCCTTCGCCAACGTTCGTCTCCAACGGCGACACCGTAACAACCGCATGATAACCGCGGACTCTAGCGGACTCAACGGCTTCGCCTCCTGTTTCATCCGCGCGGGAGATAAATATCCCCGAGGACTCGGCAGCTGCATGTGCCCATCTCCCTACCATCGCCGTGAGTTGAGAGTGAGAGAGAAGCCCTACCGCCGCTATGGTTCTTCGTCGGCTATGTGGCTGGTTCCCATGGTGCAGAAACAAGTGCCTATTGGGCGCGGTGAAGCTTCGTCTCCCACCGATTTGGCGAGCATTGCCTCGGGGTTGGAGTAATTTCTCATTGAGGTTTCTCCTCCGACGTAGACCCACGGTCCTCCATGGAAGCTCCCTCCATTGTCCTCCAACGGCGGTGAGTATCTCCATCATGTCCGGATCACCCTCCTCGTGCAATTCACGGTCTCGATTGGTTTTGGGAGCATTGGGGCACCGATATGGCGTGCTCCGGCAATGGCTTCGTCGTGGATGTGGGCGGCGGCGGTGCCGCGTCCGACCTGTTTAGGGTGGGGTGCGCCTGGTCGTCCGTCCATTGATTGAGGGCCTAGATTAGAGCGTTATCCCCTTCCTCGTTGAATGTAATCGGTGTCGTCAGATCGTGATCGGATGGATCCATGGCGAGTTTATTAATGGTCGTTAATCCAGGATCGGGTGGCTGACAATGGATACCGCTTTCATTAGCCCACCGATCTAATCATGGCCGCTGATGGCGGATCAGGCGGTCCAGGATCGACCATACCCCTTCGACCGTGTGATTTTGCAAATAAGCCCTCGGTATTCTAATAAAACAACCCGTCTTCCACACATGTGGAAAAGTAAATAAATCTACGTCCGAGTTTTGGCGAATTTAACCCTGCACTTCTAGAGAATTATACCCGCAGTCCGAGACGCTTGATAATTATTACAGAAAATGTAGAAATTTGTTTTAAGTATAAAGAAATAATAAATAAACTCTAAAACCTTAGGAAATTCATAACTTTATGAATCTAATTCCTTTTTAATCCATTCCAGTTGCAATAAATTCATATTAATATTGTTTATCATCTGGTAACCTTATTTTGTTATGAAAATAGGTAGAAATTATGCACTTAATTTTTTTGTATCCAACACCTAAGCCTTTGGAAAATCATAACTTTATAACCATAACTCCAAATTTAGCGGTTCTCAAACCTAGGATCTAGTTACGACGCATAGAACATTATTATGCAGTTTGTTCTTATGTTTGGTATGCTGTTAATTATGCCTATACCATGTTTGTTTGTATTTCTACAAATAGCAGTGAGGTTACGAGTTACTTGAAGACCAAAGTTGGTGAAGTACTTGGGAA